>OY728122.1:1821379004-1822722909 GCA_963277665.1 Viscum album | reverse complement strand
AAACCCACATCGTAAAAAGGAATACCAAAACTTATCTTTAAAAACAAAAGTATGAAACGTAACAGTTACCCAAATAAACTAATCACTGGGTTTCCACATAGGTGAAAATATGGATATGGAAGAGAAATCTAACCATCATGTTCTGATGGATAGTGGTAGAGGACATGGCTATGAAAAAGCCAACAATCACAAAGCCATAAATTTGTGATGATCTAGGGTACCATCTGATTCATCAGATATAAGATCACTAGGACAACATTTTTGGTTTTCAAGATCGTTTCCCATTAGAATAAATACTTACTTTATTTTGGTACAATCTCACTGTTGTTCGTGCCTTTAACAATTTCCACTTCATCTCTTAAATAAATGAAGTTGAATTTGTTATTCGTGAAGTGTTAGCAGATCATGTGATAGAATGACGAGTCATTCCATCTGTCTCAAACAAAAGGTTAGCAAAAATTATATGCATAAATCGATCTATAGTGAGATTAATCATATATGGTTCCTAAAATGGACTTATATATCATATGTCATACAACTTAATATAATAAAACTAGTTTCTACTAAACAGGGACTTCCTGTAGGCCAGTGGTAGGCGATAGAGGCCAGTCGCACTTCGGTTGTGGGTTCGATTCCCACAGCCTTGTCCGAAGCGATGGGCTGTCGCCCGTCCTGCAGATTGTCCTTTTTCTAAAGCTATTTTACTATAACATCCCATCAATAATATCGAAAATCTTCTATCCTTAAACAATACTAACTTATGTCCAACATAATCCATTCCAATTTTTAGGATTATCCATAATACTGCAGTCCACTCTCATAACATAGTGAAAACGATTACCAGAGATTTAACACCATCGTCGATCCCCATAAGATATGTCTTGTTGGTCACATTCTAAACATTCAAAGTCCTTAATCATGTATTTGCTTGAATACCTTAGTGAAAACATGAATTCAGTTTAAAGTTAACACTTTCCACATACCAAAATCCTCAAAATTCTATATACTCATACCATGATATCACTTAGTCCTTATATCAATCATGAGCTCATGAATACTGTTAAACAATTAATTTTCTCATTTTCCCTTCATTATGCGCATAATATCTCAATCACTTTGAATACCACATTAGACCAATACATAAATATTCCAATACTCCATGATACAACATTATTTTGGAATCCCATTACATAAACACTTAATCATTCCACCACATCATTGTCATATTCAACATCGCCAATAGTGATCGCATGTGACTTCCCTTTGTCCTTTTCCTTAAGTGGTTGCTCATGTTGATCATCACTAACCCTTGGATTAGGGCATTTATTGGCATAATGACCCATCTCTTTGCACTTGAAACATTGAAGTGTTGGTAGTGCGTTCTCTGCAGTGTTTGCTTTATTCACATCATTAGAAAACCTTTTTCCATTACTACGACACTCAGCTGCTCGATGACCTTCTTTTCCACACTTAAAACATTTTCTAGTCCCTTTAAGACAATCTCCACCATGCTTCTTTCCACACTTTGTGCATAAGGAAACATTCATCTTCTTTTCACCATTATTCTGAGATTTCTCCTTGAACTCCATCTTTCGTTTCTTGTCAAAACCATGAGATGGATATGTAACACCAACTTCCATTTCTACCTTGATAGCACAACGAACAATTTTTTCATAACAACTGAAGTCTCTTATAGCTAATTCCCTTCGAAGACTTGGTTTTAAGCCACTGAAAAATCGATCAACTTTACTTTCAGGTTGGATGATAATGCCAGATTCATACCTTGCAAGTCTTGTAAAATTCGCTTCGTATATACCAACAGATTCATCATCCTTCTGTTTCAGCTCAAGAAACTCCTTTTCCATCTTCGTTCGAAGAATACGAGGGAAGTACTTACTGAAAAACAAGTTCTTGAACTCGTCCCATTCCATGGACTCAATTTCATCTCTTGGCCTCGTATTCTTGATAAGATTCCACCATTGATCAGCTTCACCTTCCAAACGATATACTGCTAAGATGACTTTATCATGTTCAGAACATTGAAGAACTGAAAATATCTTTTCAGTAGTACTAATCCATTGTTCAGCAACTAAGGGATCAGTAGACCCACCGAAAGAAGGCGGACGCTGCCTCATGAAGGATTCAACAGAATGTTGCTCCTTCCTTTGCTCGTTTGGAAGTCCTGCATGATTCATAGCTTGAGAAAGTTGTGTGAGCATGGCTACAAGATTTTGCATTCCAGATCCCATATCATTTGGTTGCTCAGGGGGACAATCATTGCATTGTCCATTGCATTGATCAACACGGTTCCTTCGGGTTCCAGCCATCGTCTAAAACCCCAAAAGAATAGTGTGAGAGGCAAAAATAATGCTAGGGAAAACAACATAATAAAGGGGTAGTACCCTCAATATCTTACATCTTAGGTTAAATTCTAAGATCGTTAGCGCAATTCTAGGACTATAACCTATACGTATACTTAACCTTAGAGACATCCATAGACATACCTTAGAAATATCTCTAGGGATCTCACTAACGTTTTCGCATCCTAGTTTCCAAAGGTTGACTAAACCTTTCCTCTGATACCAACTGTAGAAACCCGAAGCCTGACGTACATAGACTTTACATTACTTTTGCGGAATACTTAGTACATAACAAAAACACACACACACAAGGATCGTAATAGTTTAGTGTCTTTGGAAACTCGGAATATAATCTTCTAATCGTGGTGAAAGATCTTCAAAATCTCCCGTAAAGATCTTCCTTTTTTTTTACCTAAAACCTTTCTTTATATCCTGGGGAAAAGAAAACATAAAAGGGTGAGCTCAAATGCTCAGTAAGGGTAAACAAAAGAAATATCAATCACATCATATACATAAGCACATAACTTTTGGAAAATCTTAACCTGCAAAAGAGATCATAATTTCATAACATGGTGTAAATCATGGCAGTGAAATGTAATCACAATAATCATAACTTAAAACATGAAACTTTGTGGCATTCACACATAATCATAGAGAAACATTTCTTGTTAGTCAAGACTCATTGTCAAGACTATCTTAGTGGACAAAGTCCCTTTCTGAATCGAGTAACCCTCGTTTCAGTCCTGTTTCACTGAACCGGTATAACCTACCATTCCAGCCCTGTCTATCTCATGAGATATAAAATCATTACCCAATGCATTGGAGGGAGATATAGGTCCCACCCATCTCATAATTCTACCATTCTTATGTGTGCCACAAAATCATAAATCATACATCATTTCATAACCCATGTAATAAAAATGGGATTCTTAAACAACATGACATCATAAAACCATTCATATAAGATAAAGGAATTCATAAACATAATTCCATCACAACATAGTCAAATCAATGTAAAAATATGGATAGAAACAGAACCCTTTATTATCTTAGATGGAAAATAATTTTGATAAAACACTTGAAATGAATTCTTGAGGAAAATATCATTTCTTCTTCAAAATCAATTTCTTTTCACAAAACATCATGCAATTTTAAAAGAAAGATATTTTATTAAAAATAGTCATGAAATATTTTGGAGGAAGCTTCATGAAAATAAGGCTTTATAAAACCATAAAAATCCGTTCGTTCCGTTTAAGTTAAAAAAACATTCTTCGTACTTTTGTCGGAAAAGTCAAAAAGTACCTCGTACGAAAAACGAAAAAATGATTCCTTTCATATCCTTTACTAAAAACTCATCGAAGGGTAAAATTGGATTTAAACAATTGTAGGTGGATGGAAATAATATTACATATTGATGAAACATGGATGTGGATGATAAAATACACCCCAGTAAATACTTACGAATAAACAATCTCGGATAAAAATGAGATTGTGATATTTCCCTTACCTTAGGTCTGATTTGCTTCGTATGTGTCCGAACCTCCTCTTCCTTGAAGCGCCTCTTTGAGACCTCCTCTTAGGGCACTAGAATTGGTCTTTGAGGAAGACCAGAACCTCTAGGATGTTCCTAGGGAAGTGGAGAAGAGATTTTGGCAGGGGTTGGCCGAGCTTGAGTGCTCAAATTGGTGTGTGGAGGAGGGGGAGGAGGTGTCCTTTTATAGGGGAGGAGAGGGGCACCTTAGGAATATCTCAAAATATTATTTTATATTAAAGTCAAAATCGGTTTATAATGGTTCCAAAGGGTCTTATTTCGAGGCTAAAGTGGGGATGGGTCGAAATCCTATCAACCAATAGAATTTAGACAAGTTTAGGATATTATTTTAACCTTATCAATTAGATTTAACTCTAAGTTAAATAATTTAACTTTTACCATGTCTTTTTGTTTTCTTTCACTATATGGTTAATACACTTACTATAACATGCCAAACGAACCCCAAATTGTTTATTATTAATATATATATCCTTATCTAAGTCATTTGGCCGAACCTTAGATTTTTAGGAATAAAATAACAATTAATAATATAATATTTGATTTAAAAACTACTTTGTGTCAATTTTGACACTACTTGATATATGATTTTTGTGAGAGTCATAACAGAATTAAATGTTCTAACCAAGTTAATTAAATCAACATTAATATATCATAGTAACCTAGAAAATTAGTGGAATTCATAAAAAGTCTCAAATTACATTTATTTTGGTGTTTATAACATCAATTATGTCAATATTTCATTAATAAGATAATTACTGCATCATCATTGTGTCATAAATAAATTAAATTATTTAAAGTCTAAAAATTACAAATAAAATACCATTATGTAGGAAATCTTTTTATCTTTCTAATGAATATTTATAATCTAAAATACAACATATATAACCCTATGTAACAATTGTTTTCCTAAAAGATATATGCTTGTGTCATTTTTGTATTCATTTTAACTTAATTAAAATAAAGTGTCATTATCACTTACAAGTGGATCAATGGGGTCCCAAAATCGACCCAAAGATGCCCATGGTCGACCATGTATCAACCAATGGGGTTAAGACACGTTTTAGGGTAATTTAATATTATTATAATATTATTTTTTAACCCTTATTTACCGGATTTACCCTTAACCATGGTAAATAAAATATTTACCGCAGTAATTATTCAAAATGTCTAAAAATAAAAGTTATCTATTTACACAATTTGAACATCCTGATTCCAAATATGGAATCCATTTTTCTAAATTCAAAACACAGAAGTGGCAGAAATTAATTTAAAATTAATTCCCGCTGTCAAAACAAAAAGTGTGTTTTTAAGAGATAATAACTATCAAAAGATTGACACTTGTTTATGTTCGGTTTAATTGTAAAATTGTGTCCAATGACCAACATTATATTAAGTGGTAAAAATATATTCTAAATATACTTTAAAACCATTCAATATTATAATTTAACCACATAATATATTACGATGAAAAAAGTTGTTTTTAATTAAAATATAGCGTGTTTTTACTATTCATTAAAATATGAAAGTTGTCGGAAAAATATCAAGACTTTATCTAATGTAAATTTTTACGTCCTGATTCAAAATAAGAATATTATTTTGTCAAATTGAACATATAAACATGTCAAAAACTATATTTAAAGTGGGTGCGCCATCAAAAGGTGGTAAAACTGCATTTTTTTGAAAAATACTTATTTTACCCGAAAAATTTATTTTGTTCTTATACCATGTTCTAGAAATGTGTAAGATGAATAATAATGTTATAAAATTCAAAATTTAGTTAATACTATTCATAACGGCTAGTTTATGACAATATTAAAATAATATAACATTGTTTATTAAAACCCGGTATTGCGTACAACACACGCTATCGAGGAAGGTCGCGATTGCGTGTAATGCAAGCCAAGTCTGGGTTGCGTGTTGTGAAAGAATCCTTCATTGTTTCGTATAACAGAATCCAACCATATTTCATTTATATATTTAATATATATATATATATATATATACTCAATGTTGCGTAGAATAACTATTATCAAAATTGTGTGTAACACGGTCCAAGAATAGTGTTGCGTATACTGCAAGCTAATACGGTGTTGCGTATAGCGCAAGGTAATCTTGGTGTAGAATACAACACAAGACATTAATGAAATTAAAAGAATATTTTTCATAAAATCTCGGGGTGTTACAGATATCTATCTGAGACAACTGTTGATGGAACACTAGGGAGCCTCACCACCTCCGGAAGATACAAATGACCTAACTCATCCACAATAGTTGTATCTTTGATCAGAATTAAGTGGGATGATTTGGTCAGACAGTCAATCACCACCCAAATGGAATTCTTACCCTGAGGTGTATGAGGTAATCCAACAATGAATTCCATGGTTACCTCATCCCACTTCTAGGTCGGAATGGGTAATAGCTGGAGCAAACTGAAGGGTCTCAGGTGATCTGTTTTTACCTATTGGCATGTGTAGTATCTCGACACAAAGTCCTATATGTCTCGTTGCATACCTGGCCACCAAAAATGTCATTAAACATCATAATACATCTTGGTGGAACCTAGATGGACAACCCACTGAGACTGGTGGCTATCCTGCATCACCACATTTCGTAGAGATTATGGCACTACTGAGTGGCCCTTGAAGCATAAGATGCCCTCTAGAGATGATGAAAAATAAGAGGATGTCTCTCCACCATGAAGAAACTGCTTTGACCGCTAACAAATCTCATCACTGGGTTTTTCCCGCTGAATCAAATCCAATATATAAGGAGTCAACTGGACCCTCGCCAAGAACGCACCTCCACTGTGCTCCCCGGTCTCCACATGCATCTGAGAAAATAGCCCTATCAAAGTCCACTCATCACTGGACTTCCTCAAAGCCTGTACTGGAACTCTTCTACTCAAAGAATCATCCACCACATTACCCTTTCCTGGGGTATAGACAGTATCAATGTTGAACCCAATAAAATACTTGATCCAAAGACACTGCCTCATGTTGAGGTCCTTCTGAGAGAAGATATAGGCCAAGATTTTGTGATCAGAGTAGACCATAAACTTATTTCCAAAGAGGTAGTGACGCCAAGTCTTCAAAGCATGAATCACCACATCCAACTCCAATTCATGGGTCGGGTAGTTCGTTTTGTGTAGTCGGAGTTTGTGAGATCCATACACCACCATGTGATCATCCTACAAAAGCACACACCCAAGACCCATACTTGAAGAATCATAATAGACCACATACCCATTTCTAACCTCTGGAAAAATCAACATAGGGGGAAGTAGTCAACCACATCTTCATCTCCTCGAATAATTCATGACGTTATGATTCCCATACAAACTTCACCCCTTTTAGGGTGTGGGAGGTCATTGGTGAAGCAAGCTAAGGGAAATCCCGAACGAATCGCCTGTAATAACTAGCCAGGAAAAAGAAACTCCTGATCTCGAACACATTCTTCAGCTTCTCCCATAACATAACATCACTAATCTTCTCATGGTCCACTGAAACCCCATGCTCATAGATCACTTGCCACATAAATCTTATTCCTTGATCTAGAAAGTGAACTTTGAAAACTTTGCATAGAGGTGGTGATCCCACAAAGTGCCCAAGATGATCCTAGAGTGATGTTTGTGTCCCTCCTCTGATCCAGAGTATAGTATAATATCATCCAAGAACACCAAAATAAAGGAATTGAGATACTTATGGAACACCATGTTCATGAGTGCCATAAAGACTGTGGGAGCATTGGTCAATCCAAAGGGCATGACCAAATACTCAAAGTGGTCGTACCAGCTTCAGAAGACTACCTTTGGGATATCTGACTCCTTCACCATAAGATGATGATAGCCCGAACACAAGTCTATTTTTGAGAACCACTTTTCCCCCTTAAACTAATCGAACAAATAATCTATTCTGGGAAAATGTTATTTGTTCTTAACTGTTACCTTATTCAGCTTCTGGTAGTCAATCCGCAACCGGAGGGATTTTTCAACCTTTTATGCAAACAACACATGAGAGGCCCAAGGAGAGACGCTCGGGAAAACAAATCCTTTGGATTCTAATTCGTCCATATGTATATTTAATTCCCTAATCTCAGTAGGGGCCATTCGATATGAGGGAAGAGATATCAGCTATTTTCCTCATGCTAGATCAATCGAAAACTCCACATCCTTCTCTGGGGGGAAACCTGGTAATACCTCTGAAAACTCATTCACTACATGAGGTAGTGAACCTTCAGGGGAAAGACCATCATCCTCTAGTACGAGTGATGATAATTAGAATATAAGACATCCCAACTCTGGGAGTGGAGGTCCGACACAACCTGACCAAGGATCCTATTCTCCAAGAAAAACATGACGACTCCCATCAAGTGTTGTGAAACTCACTCACTGCCTGTAGGAATCGACGTGTGCTTGGAAGTGTACTAGATAATCCATGCCAAGTATCATGTCAAAAAGATCCATATCTGAGACCAAGAGGTACCACTCCATCTCAATCCCTAACACGGAGAGCACACATGATGGCACCTGAGACCATGTTCCTTCTTCATTCCCAGTGGCGTCACCAACTCCATCGCAAAATACAAAAACTCGGTTGGTAAATTAAGCGTGTTCACGCTACCTCGGAATGTTAGAGGATTATTTTTCAAGAAATTATAGGAATTTAACTTCCTAGTACCAATCTCATATTCCCTAGCAGAAGCTAGAATAGGATCCATTTCATGTCCCAGTGCTTGGACAGCCTGAACCACATCCTCTACTATCCTCCGATCGAGCGGTGAGGGATAACTCTCTCCGGTTTCCTCCAGTGGTTACATGGGAGCTTTTTGGGGAGGAATGTTGCGACAAAAAGGCAACAGTCACAAGAGAAAAATATAGTGCAGAAGTTCTGAAAAATTTAATCAATATCATCAAATATAATGAATAAAAAAACATTTCAAAAATAAAATAAACCACTACTTCACCCCCACTTGATGTCCACATGTATTATGCAGCCTACACGTCTCACCTAAAAATGAAGTCAAACAAACAATTCCATTTCCCCATGTTGAATCGAGGACTGCCAAGAGAGGTGTGGTCCATGAAGGACCTCGGGACACCCTGAGAGGGGAGGGGTGAATCAAGGTGACAAATTTTTCTTTTAATGTGATGGATCTTGTTCCCACGTTGGTAGGAACTTGTTGAACCTGTATGATAAAGATGATCAGAAAGAAAACATTCACATGCACAGAGAAGACACAACACTTTTTACTTGGTTCACCACTAAGGGCTACGTCCAAGGAGCATAAGCCGACAAGTTGTCAGTCGTACCAAATTCCACTAATCTTCACTAGCTATGGATTAAAAAGGTTCGGGCACAATCACTTTGTCCCAGGCTCACTTACTTTAAAAAGGTTCATGGATTGCTCAATACATCCCTCAGGTCACTCCCGTTGACTCCCCCAGGCTCACTGCCCTTGGTGAAGCCACACACAGTTTATAGACATGAAAATCTCTTCATCATTGCATAAGAATGCATCCACTTTTGTATGTAGATGCTCTGTTGAAGTCCAAATCTCACTTGAAGATTAATCTCAATTTTCACTGAGGGTACCAGATGATCCTCCATCTTTTGTGCAGCTTCAAAAGGATGGATGTACTTTAACAACCCTGGCGTGATTCTCCAAGATCCGGTGCACAAGTTTCAGGTATGGCGCGCAAGTCACTTGTGTGGTACAAACTCGGCGTGTAGGTGACTCCAAACAAATTACACGACACTGCCTCTTTGAACTCCAAACTTGCGCAACTCAGCGCCTCTAAATCCCTAACCACTTTGGACGCGCAGCCAACAGCCGGCGTGCAGCCTTCACTTGCACGACCCAAGAACCACTTGTGCGAATCAACCACTTGCGCGACGAGAGCTTGAAAAATCTCTAATTCTTGAACTTCATTACAAATGAGGAGCGGTGGTCCTCTATTTATAAGAAAAACTGTACCCCCTGCGCGGTGGCGTGCAAGTCTTCCCTCGGCGCGTAGGTTTCGGCGCGCAGCTCATCCTCCCTAGCCTCTATCGTGTTAATCACTTGTGCGACCACACAAATACTTGTGTGACCTTATTTACTTTGCCATATTTTGAAGTTATAATCTTGAAAAACAATAGACACGCAAGTTTCCAATCCTCTTAGGCATCGGTGCGCAAGTCTCTTCACGGCGCGCAGGTAACTTGCGTGACCAGCCCAAAACTTACGCGGCCCTTATCCCTTTTCCATTTTCCCATTTTCTGATCTTGAAAATCATATGGCGCACAAGTTTCCTCTCCTTCAAGTACATGGCACTCAAGTCTCTTTTCCAAAAACACTTTTCTCCATTTGTCGATTTTCAGGCCCAAAAATTTGGCAAACACTGGAAAATGGTGCCACCTTCAATTCTGTTTTCTGCTTGAACTGTATGATCTCTTTACTGGTACACATTCTGAACTTCCACTATGGATTGACAAAAAATAAAAACCATACTCCAAATATAGCATAGAATACCATGGTTCCAACAGTCCAGGAACCTTTACTCATGACCAAAACTCTATGTCCCGGCAGTCTTAGCCCCTGTCTATCCTGACTCAACCCAAAATAATAATATAACTAAAAAACATTAACCTCCTTTGATACCATTTTGTCACGAACCAAATCTGGTTGCCACCAATAATGGCACCAAAACCAGCCCATGGAAATTTTTGAAGGGAATTCCCTATCCCCAAGTTCTGGCACAAGTTCCTAAGAATAATTTATCTTGGTTTGGTAATGATTTACCTGAATATGTATACACAAAACATCAAAAACATTTGGCAAACTGAACCTGAAAAATTCAAACCAACAAGGTTTATAAAAAAATACAGAACAGAATACATAAGTTAAAATTAAATAAAAAAGGTCCCAAGACACAAAGAAATAGAATCAAAAAATTCACAAGGACTCCACATGACAAGGGGTCATCACCCACAAGCCGTCTCCACAACTCCGTCCCAACGATGTGAACTAACACCCCGAACCACCATCACACAAATTCCTTCCTATACCTGAGTCAAGAATAATAAATACTACTTACACCCATGTGGTGTAATTAGAGTTTTATCCTAACCCCAATAGGATACCACCCAATGATTCTAATGTGCATGAAATACAAGTTGAAAAAGCAAGCAGTTTTAATATGCAATTAAAGCGGTGACAAATTCCAAGAAATGAAACTTTCTATTGATAATAGTTTTCCAACTAAAACATTCATAATGTTAACACATTTAAATTATCATGCTATCTACTGTAATATACTTCCAAACACACCCAAATACAAGATAAAATACCCAAATCCAATTAGCCACAATATCAGGAACACCCCTAGGCACTAGATAGTCTCGGGCCTCATGTACCTCGTACCTCGGTGTAAAGTAACCATAGTAAACTCCATCCTCATGCATGAGCCACTAGTAGGGAACATACCCATAACCTAGTGGTCCACAATCATCATCCATATAGTTTAGTTAGAGTTGTCTTTATCCAAATTCTATGTGAAACATGGAAAAAACCCATCCAGTTCACTAGTCGAACTAGTACATATCTGCCCCACCTAAGAACCCGGGCTTCCCCCTTTGTGATCAAACAATTTCAACATTCTACATAAACCCATTTACATATAAAGCACCACTAATGGTCACATAGAATCAGTACAGTGGATATATATTTTAAATCTCTCAAAACACACAACAAAACATTTTGATTTTTAAATGAAACAATTTCTCAAAATCTCACGTTGGTTTGCACCCAAAACTCCGTGAAAACCCCACATTGTACACTATGTGCACACTTGTAAGTTACCAAAATAGAAACATCAGCCCAATATATTTCAATTAAACCAAAAAATAAATTTTAGGGTATCCCCATGTGAACCAAGAAATGATTACTTTGTAAAACCTCCATTTACACACAAACATGGCACTTAAAGTTCAAATATTCCACAAATAATATCAAAATCCATTTTCATAGAAACAACCAAAAGCAATTAACATTAAAAACAGGATTTTCAGCCTTATTTTAGTTCATAAAAACAATTAATTATTTATAGTGAAGCCCAAAATAAACCAATAAATCATTTATATGAAAAAACCCCCAATTTCACATTAAATTTTCATTAAAAATTCATTTTCAATACAACCACCACTAAAACTATTTTTTTCAGAAATAATGAAATGAAATAAACTTTAAAATATGATAAATACATCATGATAAGACACAAGGATTTCATAAACATGGAATCACCTACCAAATTAATGAAAACCCTTGATTCTTTGTGCGAAAATTAAATCGCACCACCGTCGCACCAAGAGGGACCTAGATCAGGAATAAAACCACAATAATAGACCCAAAAACCCCAAGATTAAACCCTAGGTTCGAAACCCAAACGTACATAAATTAGAAAAATCAAGAATAATTGGAATATACCCTAACCAAAAGGAAATAAAACCCTAAAAAAATGGGAGGAATAATGAAAGAGACCCACTTACTTAAGGGATCTTGAAGAAATCGCCCCAAATACACATGTATCTAAATTTAAAAATATCCAAAAATGAAAATCAGGTTCTAATAAGTCTAATAAGGTCATGTGAGAACTAAAATGGGGGAAAAGAGTAAGAAATAAAAGATTTGTGAAGTAAATAATTTACCTCTTCAAATCTGGATGATTTGAGACACCCTATAAAGTTCTATACTAAATATCAATGAGTATGAGCTTTAAAGAGGGTGTGAGGATGATGGGATTGTGTCTAGGTTCACTGGTCTTGGGTGAGACTTGGAATCAGCGAAAAATCATTAAAATTAAATAATTTATTAAATAATCAATTTTTTTAAACTGAAAATGGGCTTTCGGGCAGACCCAATTCCTTAAATAAAAACTCAAACCCACCATTATTATGGATTCCTAAAGGGTCAAAATTGAAATTTTGGTTTTAATAGGTAAGGGGAGTCCATTTATGAATTTTAATGGGTGCAAAATATTAAAAAATGAAATATTTATAAAATTATCAAAATTGGTTTTCAAATATGGAAATGGGCTCACGGTTTGGCCCAAATAATGAAAACTCACCCTTTCCTCCAAAAAAAATCTTTGGAAACCCCCAAAAAAAAGCATGAATGGAAATTAAATGAAATTTTCCTTTAAAATGAGTCATGTATGTGACATACTCTACTTATCAGGTTATTTCAGATTGAGTTGTTGGTATACCCCATGGACTTGGGTGTGATCCTTATCTATATATCGCTCTCTTTTATCTTCCAATGTTTACTTCTTATGGTGATAACTGATGATAATTTCATCTCAAACAGACACCATCAGTGATATCTAAATCATGTAACATGTTCTACTAGATGAGTGTTATATAGAACCTTTGAGCGGGATTCCTAGACTCACATTACAGTTGTGACTTTACTTTGAGACAATGTGTATTTCTTGAGTATATCTGAATATTCTTATTATTTATGAGGAAGACATATAAATTTTTTTTATATGAATATTATTCTTATTGTTATATTCTTAGTGATTTTTAGGTGTCCTACTAGGTATTTTTATTCTGACCCCTTCATTGGATTTTCCCACACTTGTCATGCCTTATGCAGATGATCAACCTTTTGACAGAGTCCTAGAGGGACCAAGACTGGGCAGATATTAGTAAGACAGACTGTATGAAGTTTATTATGAATGTTACCTTGATAATATCCCCTTATATACTTTTAGTTTGGACTTATTTTTCAACTATTTATGGTTGGATTTTATTTGACCCTTTTTTGCTTTTAGTACTTGTTTTTGTACTCTAATAGTGGGATTTAGATGAATTCATGCATGTTTTATTCATTGATTTACATTTCATCATTGTATGTACATGGAGATGTGTGTGTGTGTGAGAGAGAGAGTATAGGTAACTTAGGCTACGACCCCCCATTTTAGTGATATGCCTACTTGGAACTAGTCGCCAACCCTGGCCTATTGGAGGCGGGCTTAGGGTAGTCATGAAACGTGCCCTATTGGGAAGGGTTGTGGAACCCATGGCCACCATGTCAATAATTCTTCAATAAAAATAACACTAGCTCTTAGCCTACACACATATTTTCTTAGTCACTTAGGCATCACAAGAAAATGATCCCATACCACATGATCTATAAGACAATGACATAGTGTATCACCCAGGCACACTTGACTCTAATATTCTATAATTTATCAATGGTTTCATAACATTATGTAACCCAACCATAAGAACTCAACTCAAGATCCATCAATCCATGTCTCATCAAAACTAGGATCACACACCTGATACACTAATCAAACATATTCTACATTCCAGCCTTACCAAGCGAAAGAAACCTTAGGGATTATAGAACTAGTGTAATCTTACATTCCAAACCATTCAAAAAAACTCATCCCTAAGCATTATTATATTGTTACACTAGGGTTGATTCACTCTCCCACAGAATTCCTAAGGGCACATGCTAGGTCGATGGTACAAGTTGTTTAACTGGTCCTGCCCTTGATAACTGTATGTGCTACTATAACACAAACACTCATGGTTTTTTTCATCTTATAAGTTTTATTCATTTCCACTTGTCTCACACGAATCCCTCCCAAGGTTATTCAATTTATATAGAACCTTACTCTTAAAGTATTTTATAACCACCATTCCCACTCCTTCAACAATATTGTCCTCAACGAATCTAACATGCCTAAACTACACACGTTATAGCACCCCTCAGGTACCAATATCTTAATATTAAATACCTACCCCTACCTCACATACCTAGAGGAAATCATAAAAATGGCCAACCCCTATCATGGTTAACCTTCAAAGGTTACAATGATTTAACTCCAAAACCAAGAGTCGCACCAAAGAACATCACCAGGCTCTCCCACCAAGTCCAAACCTTTGAACCATCATAGGTCAAATCCCTTGTGGGAATCACCCTTATGTTAAGGTTGCACAAAAAATAATCTACCAAACAACCACTACATTTTCTTAAACATAGTTGAGAAACTGGCCGATCCTATCCATTTTTATGATAGACACAACCACATGGCCATAGACAACCCAAACACATTGCAGGTCTCATGATTATAGGGACATCACATAACTTAGGAAATTTTATAGCACCAACCTCTCATAAGCATGGTCAACACCCAAAATCATTAGGATCACATCATATATATGAATTTATAGGACCCACATTTCACCCGTTAAATTTTTTCCTTAAATAAAAATTTCAAAAAAAGGCATATTTAAATGAAATTCCAAGTTAAATTTATAGAGAAAACGCTTTATAATCTATACATGGAATTTTATTTATCTAACTCTATGTAAAAACCAAAAAAATACATCCTATAAATCACCTTTAAACATTTTCTTTAACTAAAACCATTCAAAACTGAGACTCAATTAAATAAGATGTCAATTATAATTTATAAAGGAAAATGCTATTTAAGTTGTAATTGGTATTTTAATTAACTAAAACCTCCTAAAAATCAAGACAAAGTAACCACACAATAGGTCTTTTATCCATTAAAATGGATTTTTAAGTGACATACTACCATACACTTATCTGGAAACACCATATAAATGGATGAAATCACTTTAAATAACCAACACAAGTCACAATCTAGGTAATTATATAATCAAACATATGAAATCATGTGAATGAAATGTGAATAATATGTGTATACTGTAATTCTTGAACACACCCACTCTTTCCATAAAGGGAAAATAGAGAAATCCCATAAATTAGTAACCCCACAATCAAGGGCATCACTCATGGTGAAATCATATCAACAATAAGAGCAAACAACATAGATTATAATCCCATCCCTGGTAATATGGAATTTCCTCATGTATGGGGTGGCCCTTCCGGATAACCAGCTACATACCACGACTCAACACACCCCTATTATCCTATATACCACCACCAAATAGTAATTCAAAAGAAAATATCTATGATACCATTTTGTAACAACATACCACCCCAGACCACTACTTGATACCCAGACCGACGGTCTCTATTGAACCTCAGGTATGCATCCCCGTATGCTAGAGGTTGTTGACTAGTAGTGAAGTTCTAAGGTGGTATAGTGGGGAGAATATACTCATATATCCGAGTAAAACCAATAGAATAAATCAATGAAGTCGTATAATCCAAGTAAATAAAACAAGGAATGAAAAAAAATCAAGCACCAAAAATAATCAAAATAATCCATGTAACAACAAATGAATTATGATCAATGTTAGGAAGATATACATCAACAACCATATACAAATACCCAGTAGGATAAAATGGAAAATGAGTTAAAAACCTAGAAAAAGTAATGATTCTTACATTAGACCCAAAATATATGATTCATACTAGAAACTAATAAATCAACAACATTGGTCAATTTCCCAAACCTACACTTGCAATGCTATAATGATAATTGCTTGGTTACCTAACTACCATGACAGCCCGAGTAGTGTAATGACCGAAAATTTTATCAATAGAATTTCCATTCTTATCTCATAAAAAATATATGTCACATAGACAACCTAATAAGAATATTACTCTCATAAATTAACAATGATACATTAGTCCGAAAATCAACCAATAAGAATGCCAAATATTACAGTAGGTTAATGAATAGAAAAATAAGATAACAAGAATGGGAACATTTGGATCTGCACAATCCACTAGAATAACTACACTCACAAAAAAAATCTATATATATTAAACATAATGTTAATAGTAAAATATTCATTTTGAAGAAGAAAGTAAATATATAATCGTAAAAGAAAATAAATATGAATGAAATAATTGGTGATTATAAGAGTTAAGAAACCCATATGGCCATTATAAATCTGACCATTATAATAGTAATCTGATAGTTAAGAATAGTAATATAGACTTTAGAGTAGTAACATCAAATATGAAAGTATAAAATAAAATTTATGTATCTTATAAATAAATAAATTATATATTTATATCATGGTATAAGTAAATAATTTTTTTTAAGAATTATAAATCATGTGTTGGTTTTTTTATAAAACGTAAATGTTTATTTAAAATTTTATAATTAATATAATTATTTAAAAGAAAATTTATTTTCAAAAAAAAATTTAAATTAATATTAGTTTTTATTATAATTATAATATAATTTTATGTGAACTTAATTAATTTTTCAAAGGGTCAAAAAAACAATTATAATATTAAAATCAGAATTTTTTTAATATATGATGATTTTATTTAAAATTAAATTTCACATATTTAGAAAATTATTTTCATAAAATGGAATCCATTTTTTAAATCTATATGTTGAAAATATTTATGGTGAATTTCTGTAATTTTTCGAAGGTAGTTAAATTTTTGGTGAATAATGAAATAAGATAATTTACGGTATTTTACATTATCAGATAAGTAAATGAATTTTTGAATCATGGATGATATAAGAACCCATTATATAGAACCATCCTTCACTATTTACTATATTTAGTCATATTAATCAACACTATTGATTTCATTGATCCAAAATAATAAACTAAGGAATATAATAATCAAAAACACAACTCTCCTCCCCTTAAAAATTCTACCCCTCCCCATTCCTTCTCCTCACACTTTATAAGACTTTTGGTTGTCAATATTCTTCCCAATTCCCTTAAAAAGACACTTCCTCATGTCCAAGAGCTTTTTGTCTCAACAAAATACCAATTTCAAGTTCCTTAATGGGTTCTTCAAGAAGGTAATATTCAAGAGGTAACTTTCTCAAACCATCTCTTTTAATATCATTTTTTTTCTACCTGCTCATCAAATCCTTCACAAATAAGAAAATAATAACTCCATTATCTTGTATAAATTTTAATTTTTTTATTTCTCATCTCCTCTTATTCAAAGAAATAAAACTATCATCCATATTATGGCGGTTTACCATCTCTATGGATAATGAGTTTCTGTTTTCCATTACTACATTCAAGGATGGTCATAAAACCATTATTATAGTTCAATTATATTTTAATATTTATATTATAAATTATTTCATGTTATATAACTAATATATAAACATGATATTAAATAAAATAATACTAGTTCGTGATGTTCGAAAAAACTGCCAAAATTAACTAAACATTTTTCATTAACGTTTTACAAATTGAATCATCATAATATAAAAAAATGATATATAGGGCCACTTAAAATTATGGAATTGTATTAATACCATTTAATTCCACTTATATAGTTTTCATTCCACTTGATAAGAACTTTAATAATTACACACAACTAACCGACCATGAAACCAAGAAACAAACACTCCCAGAAAAACAAAATTGGACAATATGACCCATAAAAATGAACATAAATAAACTTAATAAAAATATAATAAATAAAATATATGTGGAAAAGTTTCTCAATTAAATTATTAATGAATATAATTTTGATATCTACGATAATAATTGAAAGTGAAGAACACATTCAGATAAAAGGTATGAGATCTCTTTGAACCTTAAGTTTTCCCTTGGGTTACTATTTCTCTCTCTTTTACCCTATTTAATTCTTCCTTATTGTTATATAATTCTCATAAATTATGTTTAAATGTTCCAAAATTATGTATCTATCTCAATTTATCTTTATTTAATGGAGAAATTCATGTTTTAAAGGGTTTCCTTCTCAATTCCTCCCAATAATCAAACCCTATTAAAGGGAACTTCTCTATTTATTACCCATTTTCAAGTACACTCAATAAAATATTTTAATCCACAAATATTTTTATAAAATTTATCATTTTATCATGAAAAAATATCATAGTTCATTTTTGGTTTTATGAAAAAAATATGCATGTATCCTCTTTAAATACTCTTTATTCTTTTCTCAAAAACCACACTTAAGTGGGACATTACTAGTGTTACCGAACTACTCTCTTGTTTACAATTTTGTTAGAAATTATTATATATGATATATTTTTATTTTTATTTTATGAATGAACTCTAATTATTTAAATCCCTAATTTGATGGATACTATTATTATACACCTATTGGATATGCCTTATGATATGATTATGATACCCATTTATTTCCATGGGTAACCCTTATGTGTATTCATTATGTGGAACAGATATTCATGAACGTGTTATGATGGGTGCACCCTAATAGATTTCAAATTAATTGGGTAATTTGTTTTCTCATGAGATGTTATTTATGGGATTAGGGAATAAACCTAATCCATTATGGGACTTCATCCACAAAATGATATCATCTTGAAAGCTATCCTTGACTTATGTTTATGTCATGTTATGTGTTTCTTCCAAATTCATATATTCCCAAGATCATATGATTCTATGTTCTATATTATATGCCTCTACATTTTTATTCACATTCCATTCCTACTATGTTATCATGTTATGCCTTTGACTCATGTTTTATGCTTCTTTTCCATGTTTATTCCATAAATAGGCTTTTCTAGATCATCCCTTTTATCTATGTATTACCCAGGTTATCTGTTTCAGTTATAGGAGATAAAATGGAGTTAGGAGATCATTATAGATATTAATAAAATGATGTTTTATTCTAGTTTCATGTTTTCGAATTATGTACCTAGTCTTCCCAAGACACTATAATTTTTTCCCTTGATTTTTTTCATGTATTATTATACTTAAAATCAGGTAATAATATGTGTAAAAGGTTTAGGAATTTATATTTGGTATCATAGGATGGTCTTTTTTTGGGCATTAGGACAATAAAACTTTTGTATGAACCCTACGGATAATTTTATCACAGTAAACAACCTATGTTGAAACATAAGAAATGAAAAGTTATGATATACTTTTCATTTATATGTTATTCCCTTAAAGTTTATGGTTTCATTTTTATATGATCCTTAGAGAATTATTAAAGAGACATAATTGTATTTTTTTATATTTTTTAAGTTAATGAGGGAAATAGGATAACCAATGATAAAAACAAATTTTCTAGGAAATTTGATGATTTCCCTATGAAAATTCCAAATACAATGGGAACATAAGCTCAGAACTTCATGACAGTACAAACACAATTGTCTCAAGATATGAATAATAACAAGAACCATGTGTAATTACCTCCTTATATTGATATTGATATATTTTTGGTAGAATAATCTATCTAATAAAGACCTATTATATTTAGTGGATATTCTAATCCCCTCACCACAGAATAATCTATTAGATCAATTGAGAATGCAGTCTTTATTCTCCAATTCTCAGAATAAGATAAAGTCATAATGGTGGTATATTATTTTTATAGGGAAGCTGATCAATAGTGTACACTAATAAAAAAACCTAAATTCTAAGTATAAAATTGATTCCATGAATTGGGAAGGATTCAAAGAAATATTTTTCAATAAATATTTTCCCTGAACTATCCATCTTATTATGGAGAAGGAGTTCCTCAGATTGGAGAAAAAGGAAGATAGATCAATCAAGGCATATCATGGAAAATTTACAAGGATTTCATTATATGCCTATGAATTTTTCATGAACACTAAAATTAATGTGTATTTATTATTTTGTGGATTAAATATTATTCTATGAAAAGACTTTGTGATTTGATACTTTGACAGGTGTGGGGAGATTGTTTGATGTGCCCTAAAGTTTGAGATGGATATTGGAGAATCTCAGTGGTGTTATGGGATTTTAAATAAAAAGAGGAAAATGGATTTTAATATGAGGGTATCGATAGATAAATCCCATGAAGGGAAGAAAACCTAACATACCACATGTCAAAAATGTGGGAAGAGACAATATGGGAACTATCTAAAGGGGACCGAGAGATCCTTGAAATGTGGAAGAGTAGGGAAAGAGACTAATTTTTATTGAAGGGATTTTAAGAATACCTATAATGAGAAATAATAAAGTAAGTTTCATATCAAAACTTAACCTATATTTTCATGTTTCAACTACAAGTAATATGGGCATTATGTGATCCAATTCCATAAGCCAAGGGTTGTCGAATACAATCAATAACAACAACCTCCAAGGTAGTATGGAAGGGAATATACCATCACTACTACTGAGGTGGAGCCTGAAAATTATGTCGTGAAAGGTATGTTGGTTATTCATTCAATAATAAGGAATGTTCTATTTGATTTTTTTACGCATTCTTTCATATCTTGCAAGTTTAGTATAACTATTCAGGAACCACCTCAATATATGAATGTCGAGTTATATGTGTGAAAAAAAATTGGGAAATTATTTCATCTAAAGTATATAACTCATCCTTGGTTACTATTTTTATACCTAACCTCACAAAATATCTCATCTTAATTATTTTGGCAGATTTTGGTGATATATTGGGCATAGATTATCTATCTGTATACAAAGACAACATCATCTGTCAGAAAATGGAGATCACTCTTCACAACCCAAGGCATCCTCCAATTTTTTATAAGTGTATGGAGGAGGATGAATCTTTTTTATAATCATAATATTGATTTGGGATATTATTTCAATATGAGTAAGAATATTTATCTCAAATGATTGAGACAAAGGAGAGGATCAAGCTTGAAGACAATCCCATTGTGAGGGACTACATTGATGTGTTCCCTAAAGAATTTCCTGGTCTTCCTCCTAAAATAGAGGTTGATTTCTCAATTGATATTATACATATATCTATTCCCATATAAAAAACTTATAGAATGCCCAAAATTGAGTTGGAATAATTGAATAAGCCATTGAAATAGAATCTGGAAAAGGGTTTTATATGCCTGATTGATTCACTGTGGGGGTGTGCTAGTCTTCTTCATCAGAAAAGGATGGATCAATGCACCTCTATATTTATTATTGAGTACTCAAAAAATCATGACAAAGAAAAACTATCCCCTTCTATGGATAGATGACTTGTTCAATCAGATTTTTGGTGCCAATTATTAATCTAAGGGGGACCTTCAGTTGGGATATCACCAATTAAAGAGAAAGCGGGAAGATATTCACAAGACTGAATTTTGAACGAGGTATGGACACTATCAGTTCATAGTTATTCCCTTTACACTCACAAATGATCCATAAATATTCATGTACTTAATGAGTAGAGTATTTATATACTACCTTGAAAAATTTATGGTAGTATATCTAGATGATATTTAAATATACTCTTAGAGAAAGGAGGAACCTGAGGAGCATTTTGAACACTATTCTAAAGACTTTGTGGAGGTAGAAACTCTACGAAAAGTATAGTAAATATGAGTTATGGATGGAGGATGTATCATTATTGGGTCATGTTATCCCTAAAAAAGGAATATTTGTGGACCCCTCTAAAACAAAGGTAATTGAGGAGTGGACTAGACCAACATCAGTAATAAAGAAATGTAGTTTCCTTAATCTAGATGGGTACTAGTGCTAATTTTTTAGGGACTTTTCATAAGTGTAAAACCCACTAATGAAGGTCAATAAAAAGGGAGTAAAGTTTGAATGGACCAGTGAATGTGAAGACTATTTTAAAGAGTTGAAAAAGAGGATTATAACTATACTAGTACTTATACTGCCAATAAGTGGGGAACTCTTTTTGGTATACAGTGATTCTTTAAAGAAGTTATTAGTTTGTATACTAATGAGAAATGATAAAGGGATTGTGTAAGCCTCAAGGTAATTGAAAATTCATGAGAAAAACTATCCCACACATGATGTGGAGTTGGTAGTTATGATATCCATGTTGAAAATTTAGTATCATTATCATTATGGGAGGGAGTTTGAGATATATATTAATCTTAAGATCCTCAAATATATATTCACATAGAAGGAGATTAATATGAACCAACAAAGATGGTTAGATCTCATTAAGTATTATGACTACTCAATTCAATACCATCCTGGTAAAGTAAATAAATTGGAAGATGATCTTAGTAGAAAGGATCATGTAACATTATCAATGATGAGAATTGAGAAGGATACAATATTCTTATACTTGGAAAGGATGTACATGATAATAATAAAGAAATATTCATCGTCATTCCTTTTACAAATTATTTCTCAACCTTCCCTTTTATAAAAGATAAAGGATGCTCAAAGAGTTTACGTTGAAATTAAAAATAAGGTGGAAGTTATAAGAAAGGGTAAATATTTGGAGTTCACTATTGATAAGGAATGAGTTGTAAGATTTGGGTCATAACTATAGGTACCATATAATTCGGAGATAAAGAAAGATCTTCGAAAATATGTACATAGCTAAACCATCTCTGTTCACCTAGGAAGCACGAAGATGTATCGAGATATCTGAGAGAACTATTTGAGGGACAATATGAAAAGTATATGGATAAATATACATCAATGTTTCTATTATGTTAACGTGTTAAGGCTAAAAGGAAGAAAGTCTAATGGGATGATGAAAACATTACCCATGCATACATGGAAATCAAAAAAAATCACTATGGACTTTGTCACTGGACTTCCAAGGATATCCAAGGGAAATAATGTTATATGGTTCATTATGGATCATCTTACAAAGGCTTCTCACTTAATTTAGATTTAATAGGAATTATCACTCGACACACTTGCATGGATATACATCAGAGAAGTGTTGAGGCTACATAGAGTACCGTTATCGATTGTATCTAATCATGATTTAATATTACCACCAATTTCCAGAAAAGCCTCCAACATGCTCTAAATATTGAGTTGAACTTCAGTAGATATTATAATCCCAAAACTAATGGTCTATAAGAGATGACTATTTAGACACTATAATACATGTTTATAGAATAATCGATGGACTTTAAAGGATAATGGGATCGACATCTTCTACTGGTCAAGTTCTCTTTCAAAAATAGTTTCCACTCAAGAATCCAAATGAATCCATATTAATCCCTTTATAGAAAAATATAAAAAAAATACATGCTTGTATGATGTTGGTGAATATAATCTGCTGGGACCTGAAATGGTTGAGGAAATGGAAGAAAAGGTAAAGACCATTCAGTAGCATATTCGGGCTACACAAAGATGACAGAAAATCTATGCAAATAATCATCGATGGGACTTACAGTTTGAGATTTGTGACAAGGTATTCCTCTACATATTTCCATGGAAGAGGGTCATGATATTTTGAAATAAAGGAAAGATGATTCCTATGAACATTGGCCCCATCAAAATTCTTGATCATGTAAAATATGTGACCTATAAATGATAAATTCTACTAGCAATGTCTCAAGTACATGATGTATTCCACATATCCCTCTTGAGGAAGTACCTACCAGATCCCTCACATATAATGAACTCAGAGATAGAACAACTGGAAAATGATCCCTCTTATGAGGAGTAGCCCGTAAAGATTATGGACAATAGAGACAAGGTTCAACATAATGAGGCCACTCACTATGTCAAGGTAATGTGGAAAAACCATAAGTTTGAATAGGTAACATGGAAACTGAAGGAGGTGATGAAGGGGGAATACCCTCACATGTTTTCACCTTAGTATGTAAAACAAATTTTCAAGGGTGAAATTTCATAAGGGGTAAAAATATAACAACCTATAATTTTATCAATGGAATTTCCCTTCCTATGTCATAAAACACATACATCAGATAGAGAACCCAATAAAAACATTATTCTCATAAATTAATATTGATACATTAGTTAGTAAATAAACAAATAAAAATTCCAAATATTACAATGGGACAATACATACAAAATAAGCTAACAAGAATGGAAAAATTTAGATCTAATTGATTCACTAGAATAACTGTACTCATGAAAAAAGTTGTAGAAATAAAACATAATTCTCATAATTAAATAATCATTTTGAAGTTGAAATTAAATATATAATCTTAAGAGAAAATATAACTGAATTAAATAATTATTACTTATTGTAATTAAGGAACCTATATGACTATTATAAATATGATCATTGGGATAATAATATGACCTTTGAGAATAGTAATCTGGCTATTAGAATAGTAACCCCATATATGAAAGTATAAAAGAAAATTTAGGTATCTTATACATAAAAATGATATATTTATATCATAGTATAAGTAAATAAATGTTTTAAAAACGATAAATTTTGTGTTGGTATTTTTGTAAAACATAAATGTTTATTTAAAATTTTATTATTAATATAATTATTTAAAAGAATATTTATTTTCATAAAATAAATTCATAAAGTAATATTATATTTTATTTTAATTATATAAATAATTTTTTTGTGACCTTAATTAATTTTTTAAAGGGTCAAAAAATCAATTATAATATTAAAAACGGTATTTTTTGAGTAAATTATTATTTTATTTAAAAATTAAATTTTATGTATTTGGAAAATTATTTTCATAAAATGGATTCCATTTTTTAAATCAACTAATTGAGAAATTGTTATGGTGAATTTTTGGGATTTCTATAAAATAATTGAATTTTTTTGAATAGTTATATATGGTAATTTATGGTATTTAACATTATAAGCTAAGTACATGAATTATTGAGTCATGATTGATGTATGAACCCATTATCTTGAAACGTACTTCGCTATTTACTATATTTAGTCATAATAATCAACACTATTGATATTTTTATCCAAAATAATTAATAGAAAAATATAATAATAATAAACATCCCTCTCCCCCTATAAATACAACCCACTCTCCTCAGACATTCTAAGACTTATATCTTGTCAATATTCTACCAAATTACCTCTAAAAGAATATTTCCCATGTCAAAGAGAATCTAGTCTCAACAAAAGACAAATTTTAAGTTCCTTAGGGGGGGCCTTCAAGGAGTTGATATTCAAGAGTTAACTTTCTCTAACCATCTCTTTTAATTTCATTTCTTTTATCTACCTTCTCCTCACCTCCTTCATCAATAAAATAATAACAACTCTAGTATCATTTATATACTATCATTTTATATTAATAATGTAATATCTTCTACAGACACCTTTTCTCATCTCCTCTTATTCAAAGAAACCATACAATTGTCCAAATTATGCCTATTTACGATCTTCGAGGATAATGAGTTTTCATTTACCATTACAGCCTTAAATTGTAAGAACTTGGATCTTCATTTTATGTATGGATCTTGTTTTTGGGTGTGTTTTATAAAATGGGGAGAATTTGGAAATTTTATAAGTACACATCATGTACCCAGTTACCGAGTACAATCGTGTCTTGGGTGTGTAACAGTCACGACATGGTCATGTGGGGTGTCATGGAAGACCGCTAGTGTCGAGGACCAGTTGAGGAAAATACATAACGTGTTCATTAAAAGTACATGCTGTTTAATTTCCTTTATATTTATTTAATCGGACCGGGGTCATGTCTAATCCCCAGATTCATCATCTTCTGGCCTTATATTATCCAGGATCGACCAAGAAAGAGGAATCTTATCTATCCACCATTACTCTGACCAATGTCTGATTCAAACTCTGGTGAGTGCGTTGGAATCCCACTGGAGTTTCCTTTCTTCTTCCTAAATGTCACTTCATGTTTTCTCCTCTCTATTGAGTAATTAGAGGTTGAACTTTTTTGACATTTTTGTATATATACGACGTTCTAGGCCAATTCAAGGGCCAAAATTCAAGAGTGTTCTTAATACAACATCGAGGTAGGTGTTTTGTTGCATTTTTTTGTTTGTATTTGGGTTTTATATGCCAAATTGTCGATTACCCATGTTTCGGGTATTCCGAGTTAAGGAAATGGAACCCTATTTTATCTTCCTTAGATTGATTATTGGACTAAGGGTTTGTTGTTATGTAATTATGTAAAATTTCATGTTTAAGGAACACCCCATGGGTGAATTTCCTTGTCTGACTATTTAGGTCTGTTTGGTCAAGGTTGCCTATGAAGAAAACCTTGTTTCCTTTCCTGTTTGACTTTTTCTACTTGTTAAATGCTTGTGATATGCATTGGATTTGTTTAGCCATGTAGTAGTTGTGATTACTTTGGACTACTTGATATCATCTATGCATGATTGAATTTCACAGTCCTGTGAGAACCTGGGTTAGTTAGACCCCTGGGGGAATTCTCATTGAGTGCATCCTCATAGTGTCTTTCATTTTTCACACTATGAGACCGCATGGGAGATTGACCATGAGTGGTCCCTTAGAGTGTCTATAGTTTACGTTACAAGACCACATTGGGAATAAATGTTGAGTGCTTCCCTAGAGGGTCTATAGTAATTGTGGAAATACCATAGAGGTAATTGATGGTGAGTGCTTCCTTAGATTTTCTTTGCCTTTTTATTTCATTATTTGTCCACAGGGGTTAGACTGTGTGAGCTACCCAAAGGTTTAATGTAAACATTCAATGCTTATGAAACATCTTCCAAGACAAAGAACAATATTTGATCTGGTCCTATTAGTTAGTCTTCTGAGATACATGTTTTTGATACTGACTTGATTAAATGTTGACATTAAATGCTAATGAATGTAAATGGAAACTGTAGGATTTGGTTACTTTTTTTACTCCTGGTTTCTTGTTGTATTTCCATCATTATCAGCTATATATACTCACTAATAGTTAGGCCAAGATCTTATGGTGGTTGCCTACTAGGATTCGTCTCACACCTTGTTTGTTTCATGCTTTTTGACCCAAACAGACTATATGGTTGCAGGTATAGATAAGGGAAAGCTCCCTTCTACATCAGGTACTTGATTGTTTTGGAGCTGGTGAGAATGGGACCAAGATGAGGCTTGCGATGCTGTTGGTGTTATTTTCTATTTTCAGTACCTTGGTTTTAGTATTTTAATTCTAGCATTGTTATTTTTTTGGATACTTTACTAAATTATTTTTATATGCATCATTATTTTTATATATATATTCCAATTGTTTATATTATCAGTCTTTTGTTGTTTACTTATTTTATGATATTACTGCTTCTGTTTTTGTATATTGTTGTTATTCTATTCTGTTACTCATCCAATGAGGCTATAGTTTCCCCCCTATCACACCCGAGGCCCTCACTTCTAGTCAGTAGAATCTTGCATTTGGGGAAATGCACTTGAGGCCATGTGAACAACCAGGTATGGGGTACCTTTGGGAGGTACCTCGAACCGGGACATTACAAAGTGGTATCATAGCATTGTTTTTTTCTTTGAATTATTGTTTGGAGCCAATAGATAGGGATAGGAAGGAATAGGTAGTTGGTAATAAGTTTTGACCAGGAGTAGCTACCTCATTTACAAGGAAAAGCCAATTTACCACGATTGTTGAAATTTTTCTAGTTTTTCAATTGTTACAGTTGGTTTGATTTCACCATTGGGTGATTCACATGATCTGTGATATGATTTATATCATTGAGGTTATATTTCTGTTTCAACCCAATGTGATGATGGTATTCCATCTCATGCATCATATAGGCACATGCTATAGATCACATGTCATTCATTTTATCATTCCATTTAGGATTCATTACTGGTATTATGTTGTTGTGATAGATGTTGTTCGAGATATGAATACTATTATGATGGATGCTATGATAGAATACCTGGTATTTTTATAAGGTATTGGGAAATGTAATGTTTCTTTTGGATGGATGCCGAAATTTGGTTCTTGAGGTGTTATGGGACCTCTTGGATTGGAATTTGGTGGATCATGTATAATCTTTAGTGGAATTTGGTCTAGTTATGATGTGAACAAGGATGTAAAACTTTGATTCATGGGAATATGGGATCTCACATGTCAGAATTTTTCATTCCTTCGAAAAAAAATTATGTTTTTAAGGGTTTTGGGGATTTTTCAGAGGCCTAATATCTGGAAACCTAGACAACACTACATGTGGTGTTATGAACAAACCCCATGTTTTCTTCTGTTTTGGGAGAAACAACTTTTCTTAAGTACACACCATTTACCGTATCTACACGTCGTGTAGTTTTTAACTGTGTGACTAATTGTGTGGGAAGAGACATGGAGTTGGGAAATATATGGTGGAACACTCAGTGTACTGGGAGTACATTTCGTGTTTTAGAGACCTTGTATCCAGTCGTGGGACTAACAACACAGGTTGTTAAAACATAAGGGGTGCATGTCATGTCTAGGGTGAACACACCGTGTAATGTTACCCAAGTAAGAACTGTGTGTTTAGATGTGTAGATAAACTCGAGTAGGGGCAATGATTCAAGTACATGATATATCCTGAGGAGGAACACGCCCTGTGTATGGGTGTTACACAACCAGGGTTGGAAGGGGTACAAGCCCATGTTAAAACCTAAGGGAACACGCCATGTAGAGGGTATACTTGTCGTGAATCCATGTTTTGAAAAACATGAATGTTTTCTTCTTCATATTCCCTTAATTCACTTCTAGTTTTAGTACTTGATAATATTAAACTGAGGTGTACACTTCATCTTGCAGATTCATGCCATAGAGACCTCCTCCAGTTGTGTGCCAGATACAAGCCAATGATCAGACATCGGAAATAGTGGACCAAGTACTACCAGTAGATCCTCCCATCATGCATGTCTTGGCACTAGCTATTATACCAGACATAGGTGATAACGCATAGTTCCAAGAAGGCTTCATGAGGTTTATACAGACCTTCCAAGGAGCACTGCATCCGACCTTGTCTATGATAGAGTTGATGCGGGTTTTTCAGCAGCATCATCCTCCCACATTATTAGGGGATGGAGGACCTCAGGCCGCAAATCCATGGTTAGAACTATTATGTCTATCTTCATGCATCTGGCGATACCCCCATATAGGAGGTTGAAGATCGTTATATACATGCTTTAGGATTTCTCTAAGAGATAGTGGGATGTGATATCACAGGTGGGGCACAAATGAGTTATGTCTTGGGATGAGTTCCAATAGACCATATATGACTACTTCTACCCGGAGACCTTACGATCTGATTGAGCCTGAGAGTTCATGAGTTTGGAGTAGGGTACTCTCTCAGTCATGGAGTATTCTTCTCAATTCATAGAGCTGCCGAACTTCACACCCATCCTAGGGGGTGATGAGTTATTTCTCATGAGAATGTTTGAGGATGGTCTCAGGAATTATATCTGATCTCAGGTGAACATCTTTAGGTTGACTTACATATCTTCTATAGTAAACCAGACACAGATCACTGAGCACAACCTAAAGGATTTTGGAGTTGTGAGCTCGGGTGGTTCGACATCGAGTGTTGGTACTTCTCCAACTGATAGTAGGAAGCAACATAGGGATTCTACATGTGTAGATCCGAGTATATGGGATACTTCTTTAGGTAGTCAAGCGGTATGATAATAGTGTAGGAAGAGTGGGCATACGAGACCTCAATGCCCGAGAGACCCAGGCGAGTGCCGATCTTGCGGAAATATGGGCCATCTTCATTTTTTTGTTGTTTTTTCTCACCGTCATCTGGTGATAGGGGTTCTGTAGCGGTTCCAAATTTAGGAGCAGGACCACAAGTTTCTCATCAGTCATGGAGTTGGTGTTCTTCTAGCCGTTTAGGTCAAGGAGAAGGTCATGTTCGTGGTAGCTAGATGCTAGGTTTTCAGTGATCGCATGGTGGACCAACTCAGGGTTGTGAGATAGGGTCATATGGCCAAGGTACAGGTCAGACATTTGCAGTGGATTAGACCCAAAAAGAGCAGGATCTCAGAACCTCTATAGTTAGAGGTACGATTCTAGTTGCCTCAATTTTAGCTTATGCTCTTTTCAATACAGGGGATCCCTATAGCTTTATATTTTTACATGTTGTGGAGAGCCTTGGGCTCTGTATCTTTACTTCTTATAATATCATGACGTTGGAAACTCTGTTGGGGTCTAGAATGGCTAGTGTACGTAAGTGAAAGGAGTTCCCTCTTGAGGTTGGTGGGTGTCACTTCTTATGGTACTTTTATGTCTTTGAGATGAAGGGCAATGTAATCATTCTCAGAATGGATTGATTAGTCTTTTTCTTGGACATTGGGAACTTCTATCGTCGTAAAGTGAGTTTCACATTACCAGAGGGAATGTATTTTATACACAAGGGTGAATGGGATGTCCAGGTGAGAAAAGCGGGACCTGAGCATCATGGGTTGGGAGGAGTTATAGCCCAGATTTCTAGTTTATATCTGGATGAACAGGGGACATCACAAATGGAATTTCCTCCAGTGGTGGATCATTTTAGGGATGTCTTTCCAAATGACATTTCAGGTTTACCTATGGAGAGAGAGGTAGATTTATCTATTGAACTTATGTCAAGAGCAGCACCAGTGTCCATTCCTCCTTATAGGATGGCTACACTAGAGTTACAGGAGCTCAAGAAGTAGTTAGAGGAGTTATAGGAAAAGGGTTTAATTTGACCTAGTACTTCTCTTTGGGGTTCACCTATCCTTTTTGTTAAGAAAGAAGACAGTACCCTCAGACTTTGTGTGGATTATCATAATTTGAACCAGTTAACGGTCAATAACCTATATCTTTTACCAAGGATTGATGATCTCTTTCATCAGCTTAGAGAAGCCTAGGTGTTCTTAAAGATTGACTTGAGATTTGGTTATCATTAGTTGCATTTTATACCATTATATATACCTCTTATAGCCTTTCATAGTAGGTATGTTATATTCGAGTATGTGGTTATGCCATTCGGTCTCATGAACACGCCTACAGTATTTATGGAACTGATGAATCGAGTGTTCCATCCATATTTGGATTATTTTGTGGTTTTCTTCATGGATGATATCTTGGTGTACTCTCACACTCAACATGACCATGCCACCCATCTTGAGATCAAATTGAGTACACTGATAGAGCATCATTTATAGTATAATCTCTCAAAATTCCACTTTTGTATGGAACAGATTCACTTCTTGGGTCATGTCATCTCTGAGACAGGAGTATCAGTAGACCTAGAGAAAGTGAGAGTAGTAGTTTCCTGGGAGAAGTTGAAGAACTTCTTTGAGGTGTGGAGTTTTCTAGGGTTGTCCAGTTACTAAATGTGCTTTATACAGGACTTTTCACACTCAGCAGCACCACTAATGGGCCTGACTAAAAAGGGGGTTAAGTATTTGTGGACCGATTCCTACGATTCATCCATTCAGGTGATAAAAGGGAGGTTGAATTTAGCACTGATACTAATCTTACCAGATCTTAGAAAGAGTTATACTATTTAACGTAATGCATCAAGTGTTGGGATGGGTGTAGTGCTTATTCTAGGGAATGAGTTGTTTCGTATAGGTCTCGACAGTTGAGGCCACACGAGAGGAATTACTCGACACATAATCTTGAGTTAGCTGCAGTTGTGCATGATTTGCGCTGTTGGAGACATTATCTTTTGGGATATCATATTGTTGTTTTCTCTAACCACAAAAGTCTCAAGTACATCTTTACTCAGTGTGATCTTATTTTGAGACAATGAAGGTGGGCTGAGTAACTTCAGTCCTTTGACTTTGAGCATGCCTACACACCTGGGAAAGACAACGCAGTGGCTGATGCATTGATCTAGAGGACTCAGATATAGGCAGTTCAGGAGTCCAACAGTGAGTGGATGCTTATGGATCTATTCTTGGAGATGTACTTAGTTGTTCATGACAAACAGTGGTAGATGTTTCTTTCATCTGTAGTTGTTACCTTTACTCTATTGGATTGGGTGAAAATGAGTAAGCTATCGGACTATGTAGGACATGTCTGGTGGGAGAGTGTGTCAGGAGAGGACCCTACTCTTGGATGGACCATAAACAAGGATGAGATCTTACATTTTCATGGATGCATATGGGTGTAAGAAGACATATGTGAGGATCTGATGCAGTATTTTCATTCATCAGTTTGGGAAGCGCATCCTGGTGTCACCAAGATGTATCGAGATTTACACCGTCGGTATTGGTGGCCAGGTATGAAGAGGTACATTTCTGGTTTTGTGATGATATGTTCAACCTATCAACAGGTGAAGGCAGACCATCAGGGACCATCTGGGCTTTTAGAGCAGTTACACATTCTTGAGTGGAAGTGGAATGATGTCGCGATGGATTTCATGATAGGTTTACTGAGGTCCCCTCGATGGAAAGATGATGTTTGGGTTGTCATTGACAGACACACAAAGGTTTTACAATTTTTACCAATCTAGGATTCCTTAAGTGTTGATGATATGGGAAGGTTATACATCCAATAGATTGTGCATTTGAATGGGGTTCCACACTCTAACATTTTAGATAGGGATGTCCAGTTTACTTCTCTTGTATAGCAGGGACTATAGAGGTATTTTGGTACATAGGTACTTTTTGTGTATAGCTTACCATCCCTAGACTGATGGCTAGTCCAAACACACGATTCAGGTGCTGGAGGACATGCTTTGAGCATGTTTCTTAGACTTTGGAGGTTCTTGGGAGAAACATATTACTCTTGTGGAGTTTTCTTACAATAATAATTTTCTGGAAACTATTCAGATGGCACCTTTGGAGGCTTTATACGGTAGGTCATGTCAATCACCCCTATGTTGGCAGGAGGAATGAGAGGCATCTATGCTGGGACCTCATCTTTTCTAGGAGACCACATAGTAGGTGGAGTTGATCCAAAAGGGAATGGATATTGCACAGTCATGGAATAAGTCTTTTGATGATTGATGGAGACAACCTCTGGAGTTTGAGGTCAGAGATCAGGTTTTCTTATGTGTCACACTGAGGTTGGGACAGAGGAGGATTTAGAGATAGGGAAAACTTTCACCTTGATATGTTAATCTATTTGAGTTTTTGGAGAGAATCATGGTGGTTTCCTATCCGTTGTAGTTACCTTAGAGGTATCAGGCTATACATGACGTATTCTAGGTGTCTCACCTATGATGTTACTTTTCAGACCTGTCTCATGTCTTTCAACCTAAGGAGGTTGAGTTGTAAATGGACGCATCGTTCGACGAGCATCTTATTCATATTGTTGATCGTAGTGTGAGGGTTCTCCATGGTCGGTATGTTCCTATGCTATGGGTGTTGTGGCAGTACGGCCGAGTGCAGGATGAGACTTGGGGGAGGGAGACTTATGTGAAATCGTAGTGGTCGGAGCTGTTCGAGGGTTCTTCTTCACCACCATGTTAGGGAAATTTGGGGATGGATTTTTTAAGGGGGGAAGTTTTTAATAACTTGAATCTTCATTTTAGGTATGGATCTTGTTTTTGGGTGTTCTTGAGAAAAATGGGAGAATTTAGTAATTTTATAAGTACACGCTGTGTACTTAGGAGTACATTCCATGTACCTAGTGACCAAGTACATCCGTGTCTTGGGTGTGTAATGGTCGAGACATGGCCATGTGGGGTGTCATGGTAGACTTCTAATGTCGGGGTCCGAGTGAGGCAAATACACAGCGTGTTCATTTACAGTACACACTGTGTACTTTTATTTTTATTTGTTTAATCAGAACAAGGTCACGTCTAATCCCCAGATTCATCTTCTTCTGGCCTTGTTTCATCTAGGAGTGACCAAGAGCGATGAATTTTCTCTGATCCACTATTCCTCCGACCAAGGACCGATTCGAACTCCGGAAGGTGCGTTGGAATCCCACCGGGGAGTCCTTCCTTCTTCTTGAATCTCACTTCCTGTTTTCTCCTCTCTTTCAAGTTATTCAAGGATAAATTTTTTTGACATTTTTGTTGATATACGACGTTATAGGTCGGTTCTAGGGCTGAAGTTTGAGATTGTTATTTTTAAAATTTCTAGGTATGTTTTTTTTTGCCTTTCATTTTTTTTTTTTGAGTTTTATATGCCAAAGTGCTAATTACCTAGGTTTTGAGTATCTCTGGTTAAGGAAATTGAACCCTATTTTATCTTCCTTGGATTGATTGTTGGACTGAGGGTTTATTGTTGTGGAATTATGTGAAATTTCATATTTAAGGAACACCCCATTGGTGTGTTTCCTTGTTTGTCTATTTAGGGCCGTTTGGTCCAAGTTCCCTATGAGGTAAACCTTGTTTCATTGGATTTCTTGATAGGATAGAATTGGTTGAGTTTTTCTAATTATTAAATTCTTGTGATATGCATTGGATTTGTTTATCTATGTAGTAGTTGAGATTAATTTTGTCTTCTTGATATCATATATACACGATTAAATTGCACAGGGCTGTGACAACCTGGTGTAGTTAGACCACATGCAGAATTGATGTTGAGTGCTTCCTTAGAGTGTCTATCATTATTCATGCTACGAGACCACAAGGGAGACTGGTGGTGAGTGATCTCTCAGAGTTTCTATAGTTTAAGTTATGAGACCATAGGGGGAATTAACATTGAGTGCTTCCCCATATAGTCTATAGTTATTATGTAAAGACTATAGGGGGAATTGAAGGTGAGTGTTTCCTCAGAGTTTCTTTGCCTTTTTATTTCATTATTTGGCCAGATGGGTTAGACTGTGTGAGATACCCAAAGGGTTAATATAAATATTGAATGTTTGTAATGCACGTTCTAAGGAAAAGCACAATCTTGGATTCGGTCATGTTAGGTATTCTTCTGAGATACCTATTTTGATACTTAAATGATTAAATGTTGAACATTAAATACTAATGAATGTAAATAGAAAATGTAAGATTTGGTTACTTTTGTGTACTCATAGTTTCTTGCTGCATTTCTATCATTACCTGCTATATATACTGACTGAAATTTAGGCACAGATCTTGTGGTGGTTTCGTACTCGGATTTTTCTCACACCCTGTTTGGGTCATGCTTTTGGACCCAAACACATTATATGGTCGCAGGTACAGATAAGGGAAAGCACCCTTCTACATCATGTACTTGATTACTATGGAGATGGAGAGCATGGGACCAAGCTGAGGCTTGAGATACTATTGGAGTTGTTTAATGTTTTTAGTACCTTGGTTTTAGTATTTTATTTCTAGCATTGTGACTTATTTTGTTCCATTCCTAAATACTTTTTACATGCATCATTATATATATATATATATATATATATATATATGTTGTAGTGGTTTATATTATCAGTATTCCACCATTTACTTATTGTATAGTATTACTGCTTCCGCTATTGTATATTTTTATTATTCTTCTGTGTTAATCTACCAATGAGGGCATAGTTTCCCCACTATCACACCTGAGGCTCTCACTGCTTGTCAGCAGCATCTGTCATTTGGGGAAATGTGCTTGAGGCCATGTGACCGACCTGGTACGGGGTACCTTTGGGCGGCACATGGAATCCAGAAGTTACATCAATGATTATTATTAAATAATTATTTTGGTTAAATAATATTATAATATATAAACATAATATTAAATTAAACGATATTAGTTTGTGATGGTCGTAAAAATCACCAAAATAAACTAAACATTTTTCATTGACGTTTTGTCAAATGAATCATACTCATATTAGAAAAAAATGATATATGGGAATATTTTAAATTATATAATTGTATTAATATAATTTAATCATATTTATTCAGTTTTCTTCCATTTTATAAGGACATCCATAATTATACTCAAGTGAGGCGTCCATGCAACCATGAAACAAACACTCATGGAAGAACGAAATTGAATATTATAACCTATCAGAATGTCCATACATAAAATTAATAAAATTATAATAAATAACTTATATGTAGAAAATTTTATAAATTTAATTATTAATGAATCTAATTTTATTATCTTGGACATTAAGTAGAACTGTAAATCATATTTGAAAATAAGGTAAGGGATCGCTTTGAACCTCCATTTTCCCTTCGGTTACACTTTCTCTCTCTTTTCCCAAATATAATTCTACATTACTATTATATTATTCTCCAAAATTTTGTGTAAATTTTCCAAACATATTTATCTATCTCAACTCAATTTTTTTTGGCAGGTTATATATGTTTTAAAATGTTCCTTTCTCAATTCCTCCCGATAAGAAAACTCAATTAAAGATAACTTATCCCTTTATTACCCATTTTCAGGTACACTCAATAAAATATTTTTTGAAAACAATATTTTTCTAAAATCCATCGTTTTTTTTCTGAAAAAACTATCTTATTTAATTTCTGGTTTTAGTCAAACAATAATGCATTTTTTTCTATAAAGATTCTTTATTATTTTCCCTAAAACCTTACTTAAGTGGGACATTTCTAATGTTACCCAATCACTCTATTTCTTGTTTCCAATTTAATTGGACAAAATTATTCATGATCTATTATTATTTTTATTTTATGAATGTACATTAATTATTAAAATACCTTATTTCATGGATACCATTGTTATACTCCCCTTGGTTATTCCTTATGACATGATTACGATACTCATTTCTCTACATGGGTATCCCTTATGTGTATTATTTATGCTTGATTCTTTATATGGAACACATATTCATGAACACGTTCTAATAGGTGAACCTAGATATCACTCCAAAGAATTGGGTAATTTTTTGTTGCATGAGATGTTATGTATGGGATTAGGGAGTAAACCTAATCCATTATGGGACTTTATCAACCATGTGATATCATCTTAGCAGTTATCCTCAACCCATGCTTATGTCCTGCTATGTGTTACTTCCAAATTACTATATTTCCATTATCATATGATTTCATATTTTTTTATGATAATATTATCCATGTTTATTCATTTTACATGCCTATTATGTTATCATGTTATGCCTTTGACTCAGGTGCTTTTCTTATTTTCCATGCTTATTTCCTTACTGGGATTTTTTAACTCATCCATTTTGTCTATGTATTCCACAGGTTATCTTATAAAGTTATAAGAACTCAAAGGGAGTTAGTATCTTAATATGGAGATTAATAAAATGATTCTTTATTCTAGTTTCATGTTTTGTAATTATGTACCTAGTCCTCCCAAGGCATAATAATTTTTTATCTTTAGTTTTTTTTTTCAAGGATAATTATGCCTAAAATAATGTAATAATATGTGTAAAATACTTGGGTCGCTTTATGGAGGGTGTGAGTATAACTCATTCATACACCACCAATAGTTTCCCTAAAATAGATAGTCAATAACCAAGTGTATGCATGAGTGTTATTAATAATTATTTACTATTTGTAATATTAACCATTAACCAAAACGGCGGTAAAATAAACACCAATGCTTGGGTTCCACAGTGACACTCAACATTTGATTATACCTTCTTCATCCATAACAATTGAATCACTAATAACAATACACATCATAGCGTCATTTGTTCCAAGGTATAAAACAAAGGAAACCATGATCACAATAATCCAAGAGAACCCATGTGGCTCAACTAAGAATTCTCTCCCAATAAAACTAAAAGGTAAATCCAAATGGGTGACCCATAGAATTACACTAATCTAGTATACCAGTATGAACACAAGGAACCATACTTGAAATGTATAAGAAAAACATGATTAGAATCTATGGATTACAATTGAGGAATTGTACCAAAATAAACCAAGACAAATCTAGGGAGAATATTATGTGACATTCAATGATGGTACCTTTCAATAATCCATTGTGTTAATATGTGGATTTTTTAACATAAGAAGTTACTATAATTAAAGGGGGTGCTTCCCCAAGTAATTCATGAAGATGAATATAAGTGGAATACAATTGATTTATCAAGGAATTCCATATCATTGATCCACAATTAATCTATGGGTTTCATCAAACCTTTGAACCCATATGAGTCCACAATCATAATATAAAGAGGACTTATGGCATTCCAAAAAAATCAAGTTCACACATAATCCCAAGTATCTCTCTAAGGAATTCCTAGAACATAATCACTAAACTAGTTAATTAATACATCTAAATCAAAAAATTCATTCATTACTTATAAATGTTCAAAATTTATCTTTCCAGGTTCTATTAGGATTCCCATGATTCACATGATCAATTAAATAGGGTTCCATTCACAAGAAATAAGGGAAAACTAATTATACGTTTCTTATTGGAATGTTTTTTTATCCAATTACACCATACAAAGAGAAACTCATGTAATTTAATCACTTGGTTAATTCTATAAATTCCATGTAAATACTCCTTTAATTCAAAACATTTTCTTTTACTAAGTTTCATTCATTAACTAGTTAACCAAGTCCCTTTGTTACCATTTTAACCATTCACATTTAACATATCACCTATGGTCTTCTTCATGAACTGTTATACTAAGAATTTAAAATATGACAACACCAATACATCATCCAACCAAGTCAGGCCCATTTTACCAAATAAGATAAGGCAATATAAAGTATCACATACCCATTCCTAGGAAATATGGGATTCTAATAAGGAAAAATCTGGGGAAAATTCCAAGTGGAGGTCCCATTTTAACCTCTCAACATACTAGGTATACATCATTTAAAAAGGGATTTGACAAGGGAAAGGACATAATAAAGGAATTTGAATAGTTTTTAATGTAATCTCTTAGAATTTTGATGAAACTGAACCACCCATGCACCGTAAAAAGATTAAAAAAGACTATGGGTTATTTAGAGGGACTAACTACAATGTGAGAAGCTTTTATTTATCAGTACTTAAACTAACAACCCACTACATGAGCTCATCTAGGTTCAATTATTGACACTCAATCTACCCATGACCCAATCTCACATCCAAAACACCAAAAATAATAAATTATAAATACATTATAATTAATTAGAAACTTCCAACAAACTAACCAACTTATAAAATCTAAAAATAAATAGATATTCACTTACCAGGTACTCTCACCACACTCAAACTAATATTAATGATCTTTTAGAGTCATGTTCCATGCTCTTAGAACTAACCTTGGCCATATCTCCATAAAAACATCCAAAATCATAAGAGATAATAATTAATTTAACTCAAAAATCTAGAAAAACATTCATAGATACTTACCTTAAGTAAAACTACTGGTGATGACATGTAGGCATAACCTTGAAACACCATCTTGCAAAGCAGTAAAAAATACCCCATCATCTCATGGTGATTCAACCATTCTCTAGTGGAATCATCACTCAAATACCTAATCAGGAGAACACAAAATTATAGGGAGAAAAATTGGAGAGGAACATAGTTATAAAATTACCTATAACTTTCTAATTCTTTAGACATATAGATAAGTAGACCCCATATGAGATAAATCTACCATGGTGGACAAATGATAAATCCTTAAAGGGGTGGTACTACTGGCCAAATAAAGGAGGATAATCCCTAGTAGGTTGTTAAGGGGGTGGATTTGGTAAAATTATTGGGATTCCCCTGACTTAAAAACTATCCAATAGGTCATTTACAAGCCAATATCCTCCACTGGTAGCTGCTCCTGAGCTACCAACTTTCCAGTGAGCCTATGAAAAGAGCGGGTATTTTCCCTTTTCACTATCTAGTCAGTGGTTCTATAATAGCATATTGCATCCCTATATCTTCCTAATGTACTTATCATTTGTTTTTTCTACCATCCAACCCCTTTTCCAATTCCAAAAATACCCCCTTGAATGGTATAATCCTTTAAAGTGGTCTTTCGAACACCGGTTCTCCAAATGACCCGCTCGGTAAATTGAAAATTCAAACTTCTCCGATAAATTCAAATTTGACTATACACACTGGGTGTTATATGGTGATTCCATAGATGGGTATGGTATGATCCATATGAATTATAATTTTTTATCTATTTATAAAAGTTGGTTCTCATAATATATTACATCAAGACTATTTTGTAAATGTACTTCACCATAACATATGGTTTCGTTATAAAAGAAGAAACATTCATTTAAAAACATGAAAATAAATCTTTACATATATAATTTAGATACAAAAATAAGTTTTTTGGTAATTATTGACACATAGTAAAAATTATTAAGAGTAAAGATCATTCTCATCAGTAATGCGAGGTGGTAGTCACCAATGGCTTGTACTGCCAACTTTTTTCCATTTTCAGCTTGAAGATCCACCTCACCATGCAAAAAAAATTAAAATCTACTAGCCTACAGTATTTTTATACAAATGTGAAAACCCTATGTGGTATTAACAACCCAATTCATATAAATTGAAAGGTTATACTATATAATGAACATACGTGAAGAATCACATTGCTTTCTTCCTACTATTGAATTTTTCTTCTAGTAGCCCTTCTTCCACATCGTAAATAGACAACATCCTTCTCCCTCACATCCCCATTGATATTCATATTCTTATAAGGTAATAACATAGAATAATTAGAATTGGAATTAGTCTTTGGGATATTTTTTATGTACTTATATCTTATTCACTATAAGGATATTATACTTTTCAGGTTTAGGTTCGTCATCAATATGGTGAATTAAGGTGAGGAGATCTGGGAGTGACTTCTCTATATTGTTCATGTTTAAATTCACAATAAGGTTACAAAATATCTAAGGAGGGGAGGTGAGAATAATATCATTGAATAATTCATAAACTATTTTAAAAACTTGAATTTCCAAACACTTAACATATCCAATCATCTTGGCTACATGAGGTCTAGCTGGTGCACCTTCTCTAAGATTGTATGTGAAGAGTGCCTTAGAGATCTCAAAATATTCTTATCTTGTTCTCCCTTGATAAAGATAGAAGATATGACTGATCAATTAATATGAATCCATGGTTACATGAGATATGTATATTTCACTAGATATGGAAGATATAATTAAACAATAGATATATAGAACATCGTCCAAGTGTTTCTCTTAGACAAGTAAATCTTCCTCACTCACCTCTGTAGTGGGAGAATTAGAAATTGGGGACTCTAGAACATATAACATCCATTCCTGGAATAACATGATGCATAAGTGACTATATCATTCCTAAAAATTTATGTTGGTAAGGATATTTTCCTTATCTAGGATAGTTCATAGGGATAGTGTTGTGGTGGTTGAAATTTCCATTTTATTCAATCACAATTTGGAGAAAATTATTAGTACTTTATATGATTATAAAAAGTGAGATGAAATAAATTTAATTATATTTATCCCAATATTTTATCAAGTTCCAATAGTCCTCACCATTGGACTCATAATTTCTAGTTTCATGTATAATTTAGTGTCAAAGATCCATATTCACCTTCTCATAAGCCAATAATTTTTACTCTACTTAAGTAATCTAGGATACATAAAATTATTTCAGATAATCATTATTTTATTTTCAAATTTCACTATTAACATGCTTATATTTTTTTAAGGGAAAATAAATTTGTAATTTCAATAATGAGGGTATAAATTTGAGAAATCATGATATTAAAACTGATTTGATTTTGGTAGATGAGATATTCCTTATATTTAGACTGTTTTGAATTTTTAAAATTTATATTTATTGGTTTATTTTTTCTATAAATTTCCTAAGTAATTTTCAAAATCATATTTTCATATCATTGATTGTATTTTATACCAATATTTCCTATTGTTTCTATATAATATTTTTGAGAGAGTAAAACATGTTTTCTTCTAGAAATTTTTGGGTATATTATTGAATCTTTGATTGAACATAGACACTTTTATTATAATTGATTCATTTCATTGTCTATAACTTTATCCTTGGACCCACCTTGACATTGATTCTGAATTTTTCTCATAGAATATATGAATATAATTATTAGGAAAATATCCACATTATAATCCTATTATATCCTTTCCTACCCTACTCTCATTGTGTTGCATGATATTCAAAAGACTAAGTATGGATGATAGGTTTTCCATAGTGGATGGGGATATTTTGTATTGATGTGACTTTTTTGGGGTTTTTCTTGTGATTTTGGGAGGGACCATGTATCATTAATTTTATTTTATTACTAACCTATCTTTTCAAAAAAAATGAAAAAATGTGTTTTGTTCTGGGAGGATCAAAAATCACCATTACTAAACTGATGATATTTAAATTATATAGAGCTATGTGCTGGATGAGAGACTCATCCAATGATATGATTTCATGAAAAAATGAAAAAAGGGTATGATATATTGATTATTTCATAATGGTTTATTGTATCATGTCCCAACATTGATCTTTGAGGATTTGGGACATGACATATTCATCATTGAAGGATTATTTCACCAGGTTTATATTTTAATATCATGCATCTTGATTTAGAGTCAAATATAATTTTTGAGATTTATTTTATAAATTTCCCATCCACCATAAGCCTTAAAGACATTTGAACATTGATGTAATGTCCTCATGATTAATTTTTATATTTATCATTACATGATGGAGATGCTTGATGTCATGCAAGCCTATGGTAAGTGACTTGTACTTGAGGTATGAGCACAAATCTAGTTACATTTTTTACCTTGGGTGATGAGGGGAAAGAATTTAATTTTTGTTAAATTGAAAGTGGCATGAAAATTAATGATAAATTAAGAAATATAAGTTAATTGAAGGAATATAATTATTTTTTTAAAATAGGGAAAGTAAAATTCATGACTAGATTTGTCTATCTGAATAGTGATGAGTTGGATTGATTATTTTTTGTGAAATTTAAATGTTTAATTTCCATTGAAAATCATTTAGTTCTATTTCCAATTAAATTCAAATATTGGTATAACGAAGTTCTTATGTGATGTAATTTATATTGGTTGTTTGATGAAAAAAATTTCTAAGTGTCAGAGAATTCATAGCACCATTTAATACAGAATTATTTAAGTATAAAATATAATTATTTTGTAATTTAATTAATTATAATTTCCCATATTTTATTATTTTATTCATTTATGTCAAGATATGTCAAATTATTTAAAATGATAAAAAATATGGATTCATGATGGAAAGGATGTCTCGAGATGTACGGTAAGTAAATCCTCAAGTCTAAGGCATGGAATTAAAGATTCATGCCTATGAAAAGAAAAAATTACAAGAAGACATAAATTCACATCATGTAACACCTATTAATGATGTGAAAATCATTGTAAAATCATGATGGTAGGGTGAAAGAATGTAAAATTAATCTCAAGAGAAGAGCATAATGATTCACATCAATATAGTACCTTTCACATCGTGAATTTAGAAAAAAATGTCACACGACATGAGCTAGACTATGAAAAAAGCCTCTCAAGGGTGGAAGCTAAAAATTCACAATGTGACACCCCTTTTCACACCATGAAACATGTCAATGAAAACTTCCATCGCTCCATAATTTATAATTTTTTATTGGGGCCCATATTTTATTACATCAAAGCACCCCAGGTTGACCTGGACCCGTTTATTGTGTGAATTAACTAAATTTATGATGCATGAAGATTGTGTTTAGGACTATAAATATAGGACTATGGGGATTTAAAATGAGATTATTGTAGAGGAATCAAAACTAGAGTGTAGGTTATTGATTTTATTTTTTACTATAATTTTAGTTTTTTATCTCCATGTAAATCATATTCATTTTTTAATTAAAGTGTTACTCCATTATCTCGCCCCTCTCTCTCTCACTTACTCTCTATCTATTTCTCCACCATTATCTCTTACACTCACGATGATGAGTGACTGGACTGAGGCTTGGCCTTTAGGTATGTTTTCATGGTGTTCCTTAATTCTTCCCTTTAATACATAATGTTTTTTATTTTTTTGTGGAATAGAGAGAGAAGCATACATGTTCAATGATAATCTGCCACGGTATGACTCTCAAACTCATCTCTATTTTCTACCATAAAATTATTGTATCCCTTATCTCAGGTAAAATCTTCATAAAATGGATTTGAGTGTTCTTGAGGGATGAAACAACATATGATGGGTCGGGTCTTGGAAGTTATCACATTCTCGATCAAGTGGTGTGTATCTTAATTGGCTATTAGAGTGGGTGAGATTTGGGGTGATGAAGATATCTCCAAGGCATGCTAAATTTAATGCTCAAAGTAGGGAGTGGAAATTCATGTATGATGGGATGAATTGTAAAATTGAATTTAAACAATAATACTGAATAATGGAGGAACCTGAGTAACCAACCCTACGACCAAAACCTTTATTCTCTAACTACATTCATTCAATTTTTAATTGCTTCTTAATATTAGGTTCAGTTTTTGATTCACAATATAAAAAACCATTTTTTTCTTTGTATTATTAAAATAATTATAAAATATAATAAGTGAATTATGAATAGTTTGTGATTGACTACAAATCTCCTCAACTGAGATGACCCTAGTCAGCCACTATGTTTCACTAAGAAAATAAATTTTATATTTTTCACCTCCCTACGATAGGCATGTCAATGATCTGGTGGATTGTAGTTGGAGGGGGGGAAATTAAACGAGTTTCTTGGCTAGATTCTATATTTCGTGCATGCTTTACATGGGAATTGTTTTTATGGATTGAATTAAAAAGGTTTAATGGGAATAAATGAAATTGTAAACATTGTATATGGGTAATGAATTTTATATTAACGAAAATTCATCAAGAATGGATATATAAGTAGTCCATGAGGGGATTATTTGAATATAATTAAAATCTAGGGATCTTTTTTGTATTGTGAGATCCTTGAGAGATCCAAGTGAGAGAAATAGATGGGGGAACAAGAGAGGGTGATTATTTTATTCCTTGTTATCCAAGAAATAAAATCTCATTCTATTTCATTTCCTTTATCTATGGTTAGTAAATCGTTACATTAATTATCCATCACATAATAATTCATTTTATGAAATTGTAAAATGCATCGTTTTTTTATAGAAGTGTCAGAGTCATAAAAAATATAAGAAATTGTGACATCGATTGGTTTTTTACTTCAAATTCCTTTGTAAATAAAACATCGTATTGAATATGAGTAATGTTCTAATGATGTAATGGTAGACATAATAAATATTCATTATAAGCAATATAAGTTATATATTACCAATCACATGTTTATTTACTTCCATCCTCATATTTTTTATTTTCTCTTAAACTTATAATGTAACACCCCAGGTAAATAATGAATATGAAATTTTCATATTTATCCATATTTGTGAATAAAATATTAATATGACTTTAAAGGGGACGCTATGCTCAATGGCGTACCCAACACGCAACAACGAGTTTCTTGGGAATCTTACGTTGCACTCTAATAATAAAATAATATTATTTCAAATGGTAGTTAACATGTAGCCGTTGTATTGGAGGGAATGGATAGAAATAACTAAAATATGATTATATATGTTTTTAAATGTTTTTACATTTATAAAATAAAAGATAAAGGCTTAAAATACGGAAAGAATTCAATTTTAGGCGTATATGCCCTAGTTTTCCCTAAAGGTTCACTTGTCGCCTTTTGATGACGAATCGTCATTAAATATAGTTTTTATCACTCTTATACATTATTTTGGACCAAATAAAACTCTTATTAAGAATCGTGACATCAAATTTTACTTTGTGTAATTTTTTGGTATTTTTCCGATAAAGTTCATTTTTTAATGAATAGTGTAAAATGTTGTGTTTTAATTCAAAACCTCTTTTTAATCCAATTTATTTATATGATTAGATAATATTTTGAATTGGTTTTAAAGTGATATTAGAAAATATTTTTACCATTAAATCCAATAGTGGTCGTTGGAATTAATTTTACTTTGAAATCAGACTTAAACTAGTGTCAATCTTTTGATACTTATTGTTTCATAAAACACGCTATTTGTCATGACAGCGGGAATTAATTATTAAATTAATTAATGTGACTTATATGTTTTGAATTTTTTAAAACGGACTTCATTTTTGAATTCAGAATATCAAATATAGCTTAGGGTGAATTTTTGGGATTTTTCTAAAAAACTTCAATTTTTGATGAATAGTGAAACCACTAAGTGGTACTTATAAAAACTGATTTTTCTGTTTAAATGGAATTTTGCCATCTTTGTGTTTTGAATTTAAAAAATCCGACATAAATGGTTGTCATTAAGAAGTAAAATGTGGTTCAATGGGATAAAAATAATTTTTTGGTGAATAGTAACTTATTAAGTTTTTAATCGCGATTAGTGGTAATTAGTGTAGTTTAAGGTATAAATAATGCTTTAATAATATGAAATGACCTAGAAACATGTCCCAACCTTATTGTTTGTGTCATGGCCGACCAAGACAAGCCATGGGTCAACTTGGGGACCCCATGGAGACATTTTGGTTGGGAAATGACATAAATAACTTTTTATTTAATGTAAAAGTAAAAATGACACAAACATGATATTTTTTACTAAAACAATTTTTAAGTGGGGTTATACAAGTCATATTTTTGATTATAAATATTCTGTGGAAATATAAAAAGATTTCCTACATCATAGTATTTTTTTTATAATTTTTAGACATTAAAAAAATTAAATTATTTATGACATAATAATGATGCAGCGATGACATCATTATTTGACGATTTAAATAAAATGGAAAGATAATGTAAAATATATGAACTACACATGTCCAAAACTTATTGGATGAGTGGATTTCGAGGACTTATCACCTTATCCACGAAGTATATCAATGTGGGACCTTTTTAAACCGAAACAAATTTTCAAATAAAGTAATATTTCTTTACTTTCCAAAAGTACCCCTCCTCTCCTCTTATAAAAGGCCCCCACCTCTACCTCATTTCACACACTCCTCAAGCCTTTGGCTCGGCCAAACCCTGCCCATTTACTCTATCCACATCCCTCTCCTCATCCTAGAGGATTCCCTTTGGGAATAATCCTTTCAAAGGAAGCCTTTAGGCTCAAATCAAAAGGAGTTACATTTTTAAAGGTAATTCATTCTCTCATGTTCATTTGTTTTATTTTGCTTCTCCAACCCCCTTAAACTCTTTTTATTTATTTATTTTGTAACAACACCAGTATCTTAAATATACTAGGATATTGTTATAATATTTATTCGAGCTACACTCTCACACAACTACATCAAATGGTTAAAGAACATACGGTTTCTGTGGATGGTGAAATTCTGCCTCCCGAAACGATGATTGTTCAATACTCATTTAACACCTTCAAAGGTGGCCATTATGATGTCACTATTTTTATATTTGATATATAATATGTTTATGTTTTCCTTATGCTTCTGTATTTTTCATTTTTGTCTTACCTTTATGGCTTCCATTATGGGTATACGCGATATCTTCATTTAAGGAAGTGCGGACTACCGCCCCCTCAAAGTGATTTGATTCGTTAAATACCATATGTGGGATGTATAAAGGATGGAAATATGATATTATATATGATATTATACTGGAATTATAATATACCTTTATATCATTATTATTCCATTCTATAAAATACGAAATAGAAATGAAAGTAGCGTTCATGCGTACGTACGGCTTACCATCTCCATGAACGGTGCATTTCATTTCTTACCTCTAAATGATTATGTAATGTTATAAATTCATGCATTTACTGGATATATATGAAATATATGATATCTAAATAATGAATACAATTCTGGATATAATAAACATTTGGCCACACGAACAACATGTAATTGTAAGAAGTCCACTTTCGACTTAAGAACCAAATATCGGCAAAACAAATATTATTAACTTAAATGATTACATAATGTTTATGACATGGTAATAAGTGGTATAAAAGTAATAATTAACTTGAAAAAGGTTCTTAAGGAATTAGAAATTATCTCAATTTTATTATTCAGGAGATTAAAGAACGATCGAGTCAAGTCGGACCCGAGGTAAGGGATCCTACTCCTCTCTTTCTTTTTAAGTATACACTTTTATGTCATTCCTTTTAAAGCTCATCTTTCTTGTTATTGGGATGATATTTTATATTAAATTTACTGTAATTTTTATGTTCATGTGGTGAGAGACCCTATTCTCTCTCATCAATCCATTTTGGGAGTTTTGAGTGGCGTCGTTAGGCTGCCGAACTTTCGTAAGAGATCTAACCTCTCTCTTTATTTTTAAGTACTCTCCTTTGTGTCACTTCTTCTAAGCTCCTATTTGTTATGTTGGGGGATTTTCTTTTATATTCCTCTTTCTGTAAATTCTATTTTAATATGATGGGATACTCTATTTGATCTCATCAATCCATTTTGGAAGTTTTAAGTGGCGTCGTTAGGCTGCTGAGTTTTCGTAAGGGATTTTTCATCTCACTTTTATTCTCGTGAGATTTATGCTACATTTTCCATAAATTCAATTGAGTGGTGTATGTACTGCCCATTATTATACTCTTTGTGTAATATACATTCATTTATGAGTATTTACATCAATGATCTATTGTCCTTCTTTCATGGGGTGTATGTTTTGAAAGATACCCAAGTCGGTAAGGGAACCTTTCACCCTCCTCTTTTTTAAAAGACTTCTTTTGTTGGGTCTTTTAATTTAAATATTGTTATGTTGGGATATGTTCTCATATATACTTATTGATGTAAATTTGATTTCCAAGTGATGAGATACATTTTTTATCTCTCATCAACTCATTTTGATGTGATGTCGTTAGGCTGTCAAGGGAACTTTTTAACCCAATTTCGATTTCTTTGGGTTCAACATGTAGTCATTGAATATGTCATCCATTGAATATGTGTGAATGACCTTTTATTGTTTTACACTTAATATCCACTTATATTGGGTGTATTTATATTTGTCACACATATTTTGAGATTGATTTGTCCTTAAATTAAGGATACCTTCTTTATAAGGGATTTCATCACATTTGACATTTCTATTGAGGGTTCATTGTTATTATGCACCAATTCACTCTTATATGGTGTATATACTGTACTTTGGAGTATTATATCATGAATCCATTTATTCTCATGATATTATAAAGTTCTGAATAAATGTTATTCCTCAATTATTGTATTCAAGTGTCTCTAATTTTGGTAAAACCCCTTTAACCAAAATATCATTTTAAATGTTTTAATCATTTGTTCTTATTAATATCCATGTTTTAAAAATGGTTTTAAGGATTTATTTATATGGATATTAATGGTTTAAAATTTTAAGCTGCAAGGTGGTATGGGACACTTTGATTCAAAAATCTCTTTATTAAATGTTTTAAATGGTTTTGGAAATGGTTTTTTTTTTTGAATGGATTCATTATTTCAATATACTAAAATGTTATATTGTGATTGAAATGTGGAAATGATATGTTTCCTTTATGCATGTTTTATGTGATACGATTATGTTATGGTCCTTGGGCATTGTTATGAAGAATGGGTGGTTCCGTGATAAACTAAGGGCGGGTGAGCCCGTTATAGCTCTCCAATGCATTGGGTAACGCGAAGGAGTGAAACGTTAAGGTTTCTCCGAAGAGATTTAGGGAATATACTTTGATGGGTATTACAAACGTAACCAAGAGGGTTACTCCCTACGTAAGAATGTTATGAATGCATCAAGTTACCTTTATGTATTATGTTTTCTATGATTTATTCATGATTTCATATGCCTATGTTTTATGGGTAAAGTATGATTTCATTCTTATGTATATATGAACTCATGTTTCCTTTCCATATTTTTATAACCCTTACTAAGCTTTTTATGCTCATCCCAAGTTTTTGAAATGTTTTTCACAGGACAAGGGAAAGGTACATGATGTGACGATACTGTCAAGGATGTGTCAAGAAAGAATCCGTGTTTTATTTTAAATAGGTTTCCATTGATGGGAAGAATGAATATTGTCTTTTATGTAACCACTTTGTTTAAATGTGGAATGTAATGCAAGTTTCATGATCTAATTCTCTAAAACTCTAAACCTGAAAAGATACTCAATGTGTAATCTTGTAATAACTCAAGTTTAAGTAAGGTTTAAGGCTGGGGCCTTATAGTTGGTATCAAAGGTTGGTTTAGATAACTTTAGAGGTTAGGGTATTCTTTAAGCATAAGTGACATTACCATAATGGTTAGGATTTCAGAAAGAGTCCTAATTTTAGATAAAGTGAATGAGTAAGTGTATCTTAGTGTTTACCTTCCACATTAGTACATGATGGTTTTGTTGATATACTCACACTGACATTTCTTTTTTTAGTTAATGGATGGATCTAGCAGGCACCAAAGAGACAACAGGTTTGAAGGAAACTGTGGTGGTTCTCTGATTAAGATACTAGATAAAATGGAGGATTCAATGAGGAAACTCATGGTTGTTCTAAACCAAATATCAAGGAGTCATGATCAACCACTTCAACCTTGGTGAGTTCTCTAATGCATCATGTACGAGATGACCAAATCGATGTGGAAATTCAGGTAATAATTATTAAGGTAACCCTTAGGGTTTATATTATACTTAATTTTTAGGTAATTATGGGTTACTCTATGATATGATGGAAAATGAAAGGAAAGAGATAAACTTGAGGTGAAAATATGTTATGATTATTCTTGAAGATTTTATCTCATTTTGGGGAATTTTTTAATAATTATATAGTTTTGGAAAAAGGACAACACGTACACCGTGTGACATCCCGTCACGTCGGACAAAGCTGCGGGAATCGAACCCACAACCAATGTGCGACTGGTATTTATCGCCTACCACTGGACTACGTGAAGTCCCTGGTTAGTTTGACTGATTCACTCTAGTTATATGATGTTATTAATTAAGAGTAAGTTGATTTTGGGTTATTTATGAAAATGATTAACCTATCATGGAGGATATGTGATTAGGTTAATTACTTTTCAATACGAGACTTTAGGAGCAACTGATGTTGTTTGGAGATAAATGTTACGATTTAACTTGGAAGACTATGTGACTAAATCCTTCAAATATTTGGGTTTCAATCTTAGTTTGGTTTACATTGAATAATTTTATGGACAAATTGATTATAGAATGGTCCTCGTTGAACTTTGGGTTTTTTTTGACAAATTTTGGAGATTAAGAATAGATATTCTTTTTATAAAGGGTTATCCTTTTCTGGATTATCTGATCTTGTAATAACATTTTTGGTTTTGGTTTTGGTTAAAGTCTAAAGACATGGGAAGTATATAGTTCTCTTTTTTGGATTAGGTGACTCTCTAGAAGTTGATTATAGTACTCTTAATGTGAACAAGTCTTCTTAAATACTCATCTTTTGGAGAAAATATGAGTTTGTGTAAGGAATCTAATAAAATTTGAAAGTCAATATGATAAGTGATTATGTTTCCTTATGAATAAATTCCTCAATAAAAAGTAACTTAAAACAAAAATGTTGTCTATTAACTTTTCCTACTGGGGAACCCAACACCGTTTAACCCATCACAAGTTTGTGATTTTCTCATGGTTAACTTTCTCCTAAACATGTTTTCTATCACCCTCCATCAGAACATGACCCTTTGTTTTTTCCTCCATGTCCATATTTTCATACTTGGAATCCTAGTATGGGTTAACTCGGGTGACCTTTGTGCTTATCTCTCTTTATTTTAAAGTGTTTGTTTTACCGACTTTTGTTCCGATGTGGGATTTTCAAGGATGTTTCCAAGCGCAATTTTAAAATTGTGAGGACACAATTCCCAAAAGGGGGGAAGGATGTAACACCCCAGGTAAATAATGAATATGAAATTTTCATATTTATCCATATTTGTGAATAAAATATTAATATGACTTTAAAGGGGACGCTATGCTCGATGGCGTACCCAACACGCAACAACGAGTTTCTTGGGAATCTTACGTTGCACTCTAATAATAAAATAATATTATTTCAAATGGTAGTTAACATGTAGCCGTTGTATTGGAGGTAATGGATAGAAATAACTAAAATATGATTATATATGTTTTTAAATGATTATACATTTATACAATAAAAGATAAAGGCTTAAAATACGGAAAGAATTCAATTTTAGGCGTATATGCCCTAGTTTTCCCTAAAGGTTCACTTGTCGCCTTTTGATGACGAATCATCATTAAATATAGTTTTGATCACTCTTATACATTATTTTGGACCAAATAAAACTCTTATTAAGAATCGGGACATCAAATTTTACTTTGTGTAATTTTTTGGTATTTTTCTGATAAAGTTCATTTTTTAATGAATAGTGTAAAATGTTGTGTTTTAATTCAAAACCTCTTTTTAATCTAATTTATTTATATGATTAGATAATATTTTGAATTGGTTTTAAAGTGAAATTAGAAAATATTTTTACCATTAAATTTAATAGTGGTCGTTGGAATTAATTTTACTTTGAAATCAGACTTAAACTAGTGTCAATCTTTTGATACTTATTGTTTCATAAAACACGCTATTTGTCATGACAGCGGGAATTAATTATTAAATTAATTAATGTGACTTATATGTTTTTAATTTTGTAAAACGGACTTCATTTTTGAATTCAGAATATCAAATATATCTTAGGGTGAATTTTTGGGATTTTTCTAAAAAACTTCAATTTTTGATGAATAGTGAAACCACTAAGTGGTACTTATAAAAACTGATTTTTCCGTTTAAATGGAATTTTTCCATCTTTGTGTTTTGAATTTAAAAAATCCGACATACATGGTTGTCATTAAGAAGTAAAATGTGGTTCAATGGGATAAAAATAATTTTTTGGTGATTAGTAACTTATTAAGTTTTTAATCGCGATTAGTGGTAATTAGTGTAGTTTAAGGTATAAATAATGCTTTAATAATATGAAATGACCTAGACACATGTACCAACCTTATTGGTTGTGTCATGGCCGACCAATACAAGCCATGGGTCAACTTGGGGACCCCATGGAGACATTTTGGTTGGGAAATTACATAAATAACTTTTTATTTAATGTAAAAGTAAAAATGACACAAACATGATATGTTTTACTAAAACAATTTTTAAGTGGGGTTATACAAGTCATATTTTTGATTATAAATATTCTTTGGAAAGATAAAAAGATTTCCTACATCATAGTATTTGTTTTATAATTTTTAGACATTAAATAAATTAAATTATTTATGACATAATAATGATGCAGCGATGACATCATTATTTGATGATTTAAATAAAATGGAAATATAATGTAAAATCTATGAACTACACATGTCCAAAACTTATTTGATGAGTGTATTTAGAATCCTTATCACCTTATCCACGAAGTATATCAATGTGGGACCTTTTGAAACCGAAACAAATTTTCAAATAAAGTAATATTTCTTTACTTTCCAAAAGTACCCCTCCTCTCCTCTTATAAAAGGCCCCCACCTCTACCTCATTTCACAAACTCATCAAGCCTTTGGCTCAACCAAACCCTGCCCCTTTACTCTCTCCACATCCCTCTCCTAATCCTAGGGGATTCCCTTTGGGTATAATCCTTTCAAAGGAAGCCTTTAGGCTCAAATCAAAAGGAGTTACACTTTTAACGGTAATTCATTCTCTCATGTTCATTTGTTTTATTTTGCTTCTCCAACCCCCTAAACTCTTTTTATTTATTTATTTTGTAACAACACCAGTATCTTCAATATACTAGGATGTTGTAAGAAGATTTATTCGAGCTACACTCTCACACAACTACATCAAATGGTTAAAGAACATACGGTTTCTGTGGATGGTGAAATTCTGCCTCCCGAAACGATGATTGTTCAATACTCATTTAACACCTTCAAAGGTGGCCATTATGATGTCACTATTTTTATATATGATATATAATATGTTTATATTTTCCTTATGCTTCTGTATTTTTCATTTTTGTCTTACCTTTATGGCTTCCATTATGGGTATACGTGATATCTTCATTTAAGGAAGTGCGGACTACCGCCCCCTCAAAGTGATTTGATTCGTTAAATACCATATGTGGGATGTATAAAGGATGGAAATATGATATTATATATGATATTATACTGGAATTATAATATACCTTTATATCATTATTATTCCACTCTATAAAATATGAAATAGAAATGAAAGTAGCGTTCATGCGTACGTACGGCTTACCGTCTCCATGAACGGTGCATTTCATTTCTTACCTCTAAATGATTATGTAATGTTATAAATGCATGCATGTACTGGATATATATGACATATATGATATATACATAATTAATACAATTCTGGATATAATAAACATTTGGTCACACGAACAACATGTAATTGTAAGAAGTCCACTTTCGACTTAAGAACCAAATATCGGCAAAACAAATATTATTAACTTAAATGATTACATAATGTTTATGACATGGTAATAAGTGGTATAAAAGTAATAATTAATTTGAAAAAGGTTCTTAAGGAATTATAAATTAACTCAAGTTTATTATTCAGGAGATTAAAGAACGATCGAGTCAAGTCGGACCCGAGGTAAGGGATCCTACTCCTCTCTTTCTTTTTAAGTATACACTTTTATGTCATTCCTTTTAAAGCTCATCTTTCTTGTTATTGGGATGCTCTTTTATATTACATTTACTGTAATTTTTATGTTCATGTGGTGAGAGACCCTATTCTCTCTCATCAATCCATTTTGGGAGTTCTGAGTGGCGCCGTTAGGCTGCCGAACTTTCGTAAGAGATCTAACCTCTCTCTTTCTTTTTAAGTACTCTCCTTTGTGTCACTTCTTCTAAGCTCCTATTTGTTATGTTGGGGGATTTTCTTTTATATTCCTCTTGCTGTAAATTCTATTGTAATATGATGGGATACTCTATTTGATCTCATCAATCCATTTTGGAAGTTTTAAGTGGCGCTGTTAGGCTGCTGAGTTTTCGTAAGGGATTTTTCATCTCACTTTTATTCTCGTGAGATTTATGCTACATTTGCCACAAATTCCATTGAGTGGTGTATGTACTTCCCATTATTCTACTCTTTGTGTAATATAAATTCATTTATGAGTATTTACATCAATTATGTATTGTCCTTCTTTCATGGGGTGTATGTTTTGAAAGATACTCAAGTCGGTAAGGGAACCTTTCACCCTCCTCTTTTTTAAAAGACTTCTTTTGTTGGGTATTTTAATTTAAATATTGTTATGTTGGGATATGTTCTCATATATCCTTATTGATGTAAATTTGATGTCCAAGTGATGAGATACACTTTTTATCTCTCATCAACTCATTTTGATGTGATGCCGTTAGGCTGTCAAGGGAACTTTTTAACCCAATTTCGATTTCTTTGGGTTCAACATGTAGTCATTGAATATGTCATCCATTGAATATGTGTGAATGACCTTTTATTGTTTTACACTTAATATCCACTTATATTGGGTGTATTTAAATTTGTCACACATATTTTGAGATTGATTTGTCCTTAATTTAAGGATACCTTCTTTATAAGGGATTTCATCACATTTGACATTTCTATTGAGGGTTCATTGTTATTATGCACCAATTCACTCTTATATGGTGTATATACTGTACTTTGGAGTATTATATCATGAATCCATTTATTCTCATGATATTATAAAGTTATGAATAAATGTTATTCCTCAATTATTGTATTCAAGTGTCTCTAATTTTGGTAAAACCCCTTTAACCAAAATATCATTTTAAATGTTTTAATCATTTGTTCTTATTAATATCCATGTTTTCAAAATGGTTTTAAGGATTTATTTATATGGATATTAATGGTTTAAAATTTTAAGATGCAAGGTCGTATGGGACACTTTGATTCAAAAATCTCTTTATTAAATGTTTTAAATGGTTTTGGAAATGGTTTTTTTTTGAATGGATTCATTATTTCAATATACTAAAATGTTATATTGTGATTGAAATGTGGAAATGCTATGTTTCCTTTATGCATGTTTTATGTGATACGATTATGTTATGGTCCTTGGGCATTGTTATGAAGAATGGGTGGTTCTGTGATAAACTAAGGGCAGGTGAGCCCGTTATAGCTCTCCAATGCATTGGGTAACGCGAAGGAGTGAAACGTTTAGGTTTCTCCGAAGAGATTTAGGGAATATACTGTGATGGGTATTCCAAACGTAACCAAGAGGGTTACTCCCTACGTAAGAATGTTATGAATGCCTCAAGTTACCTTTATGTATTATGTTTTCTATGATTTATTCATGATTTGATATGCCTATGTTTTATGGGTAAAGTATGATTTCATTCTTATGTATATATGAACTCATGTTTCCTTTCCATATTTTTATAACCCTTACTGAGCTTTTTATGCTCATCCCAAGTTTTTGAAATGTTTTTCACAGGACAAGGGAAAGGTACATGATGTGACGATAGTGTCAAGGATGTGTCAAGAAAGAATCCGTGTTTTATTTGAAATTGGTTTCCATTGATGGGAAGAATGAATATTGTCTTTTATGTAACCACTTTGTTTAAATGTGGAATGGAATGCAAGTTTCATGATCTAATTCTCTAAAAATCTAAACCTGAAAAGATCCTCAATGTGTAATCTTGTAATAACTCAAGTTTAAGTATGGTTTAAGGCTGGGGCCTTATATATAACTTCACTTTTTAGTTCCAACTCTCTATTTCAATTTTGTATTCAAACACTAATTTGATGATCATGTAAGATAATCCATTAGATACTTTCTCAAGGTATGTATTTCTATTTTTTATTATTTATATAATGATTACATTTTATTAATTGGGTTTAATATTATATTTCTAATTTAGTTATTTTATATTTTTTTCATGATATATTATTTTCCAATAAAATAAAAAATTCATGAAGAAGATACAATTAAAATGAGAAATATTTTAAAAAGGTTATAAAATTATTATAAGCTCCGTAAAAATTCTTTGATGTGTTTCATGAATAAATTTTTTTATATATAAATAAATAAATAAAAATAGAATGTTTTTTTATTATGAGTGAATATAAAAAATATTTTTTTTGAATACTATATGTAATTAATTATAAATTTATAAATTTTATTTTCACAATATATTTATTCTAGAAATTTAAAAAAAATATTATTATTTTCATGTTAAAAATTATATTTTTACTAAAATAATATTTTGTAGAAATTAATATATAAATAATAATAATATAATTATATTTAATTTTAAAATTTATTAAAATAAAATAAAAAATTATTCTTATTTTAATATTAATTAGTATGTAATAAACAAATAAGTAATTTATTAATAATATAACTATTTGAGGATAAAATTTAAAATTTTAATATTGTAATATCTTAATAAAATTATGTAAATAATACAATTAAATAAATATTTTTGTTCTATAAATGATTATGATTAGAAAGAAAAAATTAGTATTTTAAATAAATATAAGTAATTTACAAACACAAAATTCTAATATTTATTTTCTATATATATTTTGTTTTTCTATATATAGAACTATTGTTTGAAAATTAAATTAAAAATTAGGAAATAAAATTATAATTAGAAAATTGAGATAATTTTAAATTTAATTTTTTAATGTTAATATTATTTAAAATAAAAATAAATGAAAAGGATTATTTATTTTATAAAAAATATTAAATAATAAACATAGGTTTTATAACTTTTTTTCACTACAATTAATTTTTATATTTATATTCATTATATTTTATAAAATATTACACTTAATAATAATAAAAAATTATTCCAATGTAATAAAATAATAGCATTATTTTATTTATTCTATTTTTAGAACATAATGGATAGAGAAATGTTAGTAAATTGACAACATTCTCTACTGTAAAACAAATTTGACTAAAAATAAATAAAAAAATTTTATATTATTTTTATTAAAAATATATTATTAAATAAATATTTAATACTAAGGTTATTTTTCATGTCAGGAAAAAATAAAGTATCATGTCATGTAAAAAATTGCACGATATAAATGAAAATAATAAAGGTAATCATTAGAGATTTGATTATTAGAGTTCAATATTTAGCTTATCAAGTGAAAAGAAAGATAAGGCTTGATTGTTTGACCTCATTGGACCCCATTGATTGTCGGTGTAGGATATATTATTAGGTGTTTGATGTTGATGATGGAGTGTGGAGTTTGTTACATATTCGATGATGAAGAATGGTATAAATTTATAAAAAAATAAATTAATAAATGAGAAAGAGATAAATAATATGTTTAAGTGATGAATAAATGATCAAAAATCCATAGAGGGTGGTTTCATGGACTTAGAATTGTGATGGATATTGTAAATATGATTTTTGAAATGAGTAATTCCTTAGAAAAGATTTTCCTAATTTTAGAGATCATTGGGAAAATAAAACGAGATGACTTGTGATATAGCATGATTGATACATGTGATTTAAATAAGTATGAAAAATTTTAACTACACACACAATGTCGTGGTGAGTGCTAAGAAATAATAGAGGTCAAGATAAGATATCATAAGAGGTGGAATGTTATAACTTTTTACATGTGAAGTAGCATTGAAGTGACATGCTTTCCACTTCATAGGTTCTCAATGTATGCAATCTATAATGCAAAAAGATACGTGAGAATAAATTTATAATCAATACAGAAGAATATTAAAGAACGAAATAAAAAAACATATATCATCATTATATAATTTTATTAAATAGAGGGATAAAATTATAAAATAGATTCAAGGGGATAAAATTGGTGGAGCCTAAGGGGTCTGCATGAATAATATTATTACAATTAGGAGAATGTAACCAAGGATTATAAACAACTAGAATGAATCAATAGGACCAACTTTAGAATCTTGGAGATATTAAACCTTATTACCTTCTCACCAAGTATGATTAATATTCACATCATGATCAGACAACTTTCAACATTCCTAAATGAGATAGGCAATGGACCAGTGAACCTGAGAAAAATCTATCAAAAAATTATAAAGTAGGGAGGATTTTGACTCCATGGCTTAGGAGGAGATATTATCATATCTTTAAAGAAGGATCCCACTGAGAATAGCCTTTAATTCTAAAATAATCAGGTTTCCCTCCCCATATATTACATTGTAAGCCATTACTATTGATCCTTGACTAACATGTATGATTTTTTTACCATGAATGATGTCATACACATAAGTTTCATCATAGTTAAGTTTGAGTCCCATAATTAGCGCTTGCTAATGAACCAAATGGATCTACACACTCCTACTTCCACCAATAAAGGTTATCATAAATATATGTGGAAGATAACTCATCCAAGGGTACTAGTTGATTCCTGAATACAAATATCCCATCTCATAAATTATAAAAAATAATTTAATTTTAAATTTATTATAAGAGGATCAGGTGTGATTCCCAAGACCCAAACTCCTAGAATCTAGTTTGAATAAACACTTTCATTACATATCATCTTTGAGATGAACTAAAGCAACCCAATTTCAACTATAAATAATTACAATAACACAAACAATTATTTAGTCAAATAAATTCAAAATAACTTTTAGTTTAGGAGTTTTGTAGAGTTTATAAACACTTTTAAATAATAAAGCCGATGTATTTCACATCAAATAGAATTGTTTTTCTATATATAATAAATTACTAAAACCATAAAAAGTCTTTAACATCTCCCAAAAATTGTCCTTACATGATACTCTTCTAGACATATCATGAGTAATATATTTCTTCCTAACCCAAGGAAATGGAAACCTAATAAGGGTGTGATAAAACATTCATTAAGGGTAAACATAAGAGATAATAATCAAATAACATAAGTTAGAATAATATGAGAATAAATAATATAGTACGAATAGATACTAAAAATAATTCCATATAACTAATCACATGAGCTTGAAACAAATCCATGGTTTTAATATAAATAAAAAAGTGGACAACAATAATTGAATTCATGGTGATGGAATACATAATGTCATAAATATTGATATTTACTATCAAGGATTCAACCAAGACATTATTACTATCATCTCAGATGTATTCAAGACATCATTCTGGCTACCAAGGTCGTAACTAAAAAATAATTCTTACATTAGGTAGAAATACACCAAATACTCAAACCATTTGTATTCTGATACCAATCGATAAATCGAGGTGCTATATAACACTGGGCCTCACCAATAATTTCCATATGTATAATGAGTTCACCATAATAATTATATTAATATTAATATATTACATAATCAACTAGACTTAGGAATTAATAAACATACAAATTGAGATACAAATATACATAATGCCAACACTTTTCCCCATGCTAATAAAAGGGATAATATAATCATAACCCATCCAAAGAAAAAATATTATTTTTAAACAATACATAATAAACTTTCCTATGTAATCAATAAACATCTGTATCGGAATAAAAATATATGGATTTTTAGTAGTTTCTTAATAAATAAATGGAATTGATTGCTATATAAGAATCCGTAAATCTAACACCATATAAAGAAAGGGATATGTTGTTATGTCCATGATTTTCCAATCAATAATCATATTAAATCTTGATGAACAACATTTAATCAAAGTAATTAAACATAGATTGTTCATAGAGGATTAGAAATTGAGGCAAAATCATGCTTCTAACAGAAGATGATTTGGTAAGACAAAGGCAGTGATGGATCATTTCTTTGATAGAATAAAACAATACAAAATCCATCCAGATAAATAAGTTTCATGTTATTTTTTTATTTACTTCCTTAATCAAGTATAATGTCTATTTAAGGGCAATGATATAGATGAAAAAATTAGGGATTTTAGAAAAATCACTTTGGATATAATAAATATTCTTGATCTTTAGATTTTTTTTGATAAATCTAGAAGTGTAATAATTTTATTGAGAAACCATGTAGGCCTAGAGAGAACACTTTATAGAAATTAAAAATATTATAGAAATATATATTCACATGTAATAAAAACATGAAATGAGATTTTATAAAATATTTTTAACATCATCATAAAAATATGAAATTATGGATCACATTCAAAAGTTATTTTAAAAAATGTGAAGTGAGAAATTTGAAAACATTTACTTTTGAAAATTAAACTCCAATAATATATACTTGAAAATAAATAAAGGTTATTGAGATAAATTTGGGTTGTAAGATAAAACATTTGATTTCAAAATGATGGAAAACCTCATTAATATTTTGAAAAACCATTATTGAATGCCCACATAGTAAAAAGAGGTAGTAAATATTTACTTTGTAATGTGGTAACTGAAAATAGGTAGTTTACATGATATAACACATAAATGGGGTTTCTAAATATAAGGGATGATAACTAAGGTAAATGAAAATATAGACAATGAGGGGATATTTTTGTTAAAGAGGATGGGATTTATTCATAGAAATGAAATACCATTTAGGGGGAATAAATTCATTGAAGAGTAGTATTTAAATCAAAAGTATCATTTCCACTATATAAAAAGATAAAGTACAGTGAAATAAAATATTAGGGTGGAAGGAACTAATATTTTAATAAATAATTTCAAGAAGATTCATTATAACTCAATGAAGGGATTTGAGTTAAAAAAACCCTTGCAACATTGGTATTTTAGAATTGAAGGTAATTTAAATAAAGAACATGAAATGAATCTTAAAAAAATTAATTTCATGAATATGGAGAATGAAATTCATTAGGAAATAATAAAAATGTTGGGCAAAAATCCCTCAAGCTATCATTGAAGCATTTTTGAGGTGATTGTGTTTGTTGACAAAGTGGACCTCCATGTTGTGTTTGTTTACAAAGCAAACCATGAAATACAAATTTGTTGACAAAGGGGATTTCATTATGGCATGTCGAGTTCAAGGGATTTTTTAACGACCCATGATTGATTCAAGAACATAAATAAAGGAATGGTCAATCTGGAGCCTGTTCAAAAAGAGAAGATACAAGGTGGCGTCGTTTTCCAGTGTTTGCCAAATTTTTGGGCCTCAAAATCGAAAAATGGATAAAAGTGTTTTTGGAATAGGGACTTGCACGCTGATTTCTTGGAGTCTTGTAAACTTTCGCGCCATATGTTTTTCAAGATCAGAACATCAAAATATGGAAAAGAAAAAAGGGCACTCATGTTTTGGGTTTGGTTGCGCAAGTGGTGGTTTGGTTGTGCAAGGGACTAGCACGGCAGAGACTAGGGAGGTTGGACTTGTGCGCTGAGAGGAGACTTGCGCACTATCGGTCAGGGTTTCCAAATGCCTATAAATAGAGGTCAAACTATCCTCATTCAGTGTGAGTTCAACTCTTAGAGAAATCAGAGCTCCCGTCGCGTAGGTGTGGTGGTCACGCAAGTGGTGGTGTGGTTGGGCAAGTAGAAGTTGCGCGCCAGTTGATTGTTGGGTGTCTAGAGTGTTTTGGGAGAGAAAGGAAAGGAGTCGCCCGAGTTTTGAGTTGAATAAAGGAGTGTCGCACAAGTGTTTTGGTGACACTTGCACGCTAGGTTTTTAAGAAGTGCGACAATTGGTGGTTGCGCGCCAATATTTGTTTGGGCGTAAAAGGGTGTGAGTCGCACAAGTTTAGAGTTTCAGAAGCTAGTATCACGCAAGTGGTTGAGGTGAACTTGTGCGCCAGTTTTAACTTGTGTGTCGAGACTTGTGCTCCAGCTTGGAGAAGGGAACCAGGTATGGTTGAAGCACAACAGTGATTCAGGACCGCGTGGAAGCTGGAAGATTTCCTGATACCTTCAGTGCAAAGTGAGATTCATCTACGGGTGAAAGCTGAACTTCAATAGAGAATACAGATACAATAGAGGATTCATTCATTGGTGATAATGAAGAGACCTACAAGTCTATAAACTGTGACTGGATCCTTTCCAGAGAAGTGAGAAAAGGAAGAGGAAGAAGGTGATCCTCTCCACCGGCAGTGAGCCAGAGAGAGAGAAATGGGGAGTGACCCTTGGGAAAGCAGTGAGCTAACCCTAAACATTGTAAATGCAGTGAGCCTGGGGATATAAGTGATCTAGCCCGAACCCTGTAAACAACAGTGTGATTTGGTGGATTTGGTACAACGGCACATCGTCATTGTATGCTCCTTAGACATAGCCCAGAGAGGGTGAACCAAGTAAAAAACTCTCTGTCTGCCTGATTACTTCCCTGAATTACATTTGAAGAATCATCATCAGATAAAGAAGAAAATAAGTGGTCATAATAAACACACAAGTGTGAACAAAGTGACCCTTGTAATAAAGAGATCAAGATCCTATAGGGCAGGAAGAATTTTGAAAAAGAATATCCATACCTTGATTCCCCCCCCCACTCTTAGGGTATATAGGCCCCTATTGGTCCTATCAAAAAACATATAAAATAAGTGATGGTTCACAATATCAAATGTATCATGGTTTTGAAAATGAGACAAATAAACCCTTACCATATTCCTGATTCATTTTCTGCATGCGCCTAACTTCTTAAATAATAACATTAAGTTTATTATATAATTTATAAGTAACCTTATTAATCTATATTTAATTTAATATAGACCATTTATTACCATATTTTATTTATTTATTGTATAGTTTTTTCTTAAAATTGTGTGAAAACTGAATTGATGTTGGATTATTTCAGTAATTTTAGGGATAAAAGATGATATTTTAACAATAAGTTAAATAATAATATAACCTTCTCAGAATCATAAAAAATTATTATTTTATTATAAACATATATTAAAATTATTATTTAAGGACTCATATTCATCCTTTATATATTTTATAGTATTGTTCAAGTTGGTGGTTAAACCAACCTCAAACATGAACATATTATATCTCGATAGGTGAGTGTGGTTATAGAAGTGTATAATATAATTATAATACAAGTATAATGATATTACGTGTATATATATATATTTATTTATTTTATTTTATTTTAAATTTTTTATATTTATAAATAAAATTAAGAATGAAAAATTGAAAAAAAATTATTTCATGGAGGTGGCAGTCTGCACAACACACGGTTGATGCTCTTTTGTTTTTCTAAGTGGTTGGGAAGGAATAAATAATATTTTTTTCTTTAATATAATTATAATTCAATATATTAATGATACTTATTTAATTATATTACAATTAATAGGCTATTTTTTGGAATTGAATGATTAATAAAAAATAAGGATTAAGTAATACTCACTTTGGGACCATAAACATTGTCTTGAAAGTATCCTTTAAAAAGAATGCATTAGGATAAATAATTAATACAATAGGATTGTGAACATAAGATAGGTTTATAGGAGGATAAAAATTTCTGAGTTTAAAAGGAAATCTGAAGGAATGGAGGTGGAATTAATGGGTGGAAGTGTTACCTTTTATAAGTAAAGAAAAGATCACTTTTGTGAACACCCATTATTTTTCAATAATGTAAAGACATTGTTCATGGTTCAAAAATTACAAAAGTGTTAAATAATGTAGTTTTTGGTGGTATATGATCAATAAATCATCCACCACTAATTTTTAACATGTTTTAAACATGTATCAATAATTTTAGTACTTTTTTTATGTTTTACCATTTTGGTTTTAAACTTGGTAACATTTCTTTAAAATAAGTAATATATGTTTGAGTAAAAATATAAAACAACACATATTACCCAATCTGGATGTGATTAAATTGAATTTATCATCTATCTAATCTAATTAAATTTTAAAATAATATAAAAGTAACATTTAAATTAAAACATTTTATATAGAGAAAATCCATTTTGTAGATGAAAAGTTGTTTCCACCATTGAGTGTTATTAATCTTATTTAGTATTGATTACCAATTTAATGAGAGATTATTTATTTAAATTTATATTCAAAAAATTAATTAAATTCACCTTTTTAAAGATATTAATATACAATAATAGATAAAAATTACACAATATTGATAAAATAAGTCATTAAAAAAATAGTTTTACCATTATCATGTTCATTAACATTAATCTTAGTAATCATACATTTATGTCCAAATAAGAAATTTATCATATTAAATAATATTAACATATTTATATAAATATGAAAAAAAAATTATTATTATATTTATTTTCTATAATTTTTGAAAACTAATTTTTAATATAAGTGAATAAATCAGTTTTTATAGTAAAATATTTCTTATATTTCCAAAATGATATACATGGGTTTTATAAACACAAAAATAGTAATTTTAAATTAATTATTTTAATTCTATATATATTTATTATAATAATATTCTAAAAAATATTTAATTCATTCTTTTTTTGATAATTTCTTAAAAGTGATGTTTTAGAAATATCGTATTTTTTCACTATTTACCTAAAAACTAATGTTTTTAGAAAAATACCAAAAATAATACATGGATAATTTTTCCATTATAAAATAAAAAATTAATTTTTTTATATATTTAAGATTGAAAAATTTATAAATTTAGTTATTAAATAATAAATATAAAAAATAACTATTTTTATAGAAAAAATAATGTTTCTTTTAAAAGTCAAAATATAAAATGTGTAAAATACATATGATAAATAACTTATTAAATTTATAAATACCATGTTATATCATACTAATTTATAGTTTCATATCCCCTCTATATATTTGTGTAAGATCTAAGAATAAGGTATGCTCTTGTGGTAGACGAGGGCGGTGATTCTATTGTAATAGATCTCATATAATTTTCCATGATCTTGAATATCTCTTGTATATGATTTTTTTTCACACCAAATTTTTTTGATTTCAACATATAATTGTTCTATAGAAAATCCTAGCGAAGATACCTCCTTCCCAATCTTAGTTAAATGAGCTTAAAAAGGAATAATTCCTCTACCCGGTGTCATTTCTTTCCTTTTTGTTCATAGATTTCATAATATGGTTACATATTTTTATACCTACTAGTTTAACGACTATATTTTAATAGTAAAATTTTATTTTTACATATAAAAGTTTCATTTTAGTTTAGTTTTTCATGTAAAAAATCTATTAATATAATATTTAATTAATGAAATTTCATAATAACCTTTTAGGTCGTTACATTGGGATATCATGTGTCTCACTTCATTTCATGCCTCCCATAACAAAAAAACATGTTTTAGGTTCACCCTTCACATGAAGCATTATCCACATTATGAAACCTTGCATTCAGAAACTAGGCTAAGAAACAATGAAAGACTAGACTACACAAAAAAATACCCTAGAAAGTTCCAGGTATAGCATTATAACTCTCTTTCCATAGAAAAATGGACCTCAAACTCCCTTTTAGAGTTCACACAAAACAAAAATTTACAGGTGAGGTGAATACCATTATACTGAATGATATTTTTATTTGGAAAAACTCTATGTCTTAAAATCCACACAAAGAAAATATATTTTATAGGGATATTATTATTACAAAATAGATTTTCCCATTGGTCGATGTTATGTTTTACGTGAATGAGCTCGATAAAATTAAATGTGGAGAATAATAAAAAATAATAAGTATCAAAAACACATCGGTGATTCTCATACATGGGCCTAAAATTCTATACCTGGGATTTCTACTCTCAATCAATGATAGAATTAGTAAAAGTATTGTACTCCTTATCTTCCTAGATACTCATTCCTAGGTATGGGAATCCTGGTAAGTACAAATAATGGACAAACTAGTTATCATCCCAAGAGGAAATATCACTACAACAAATAACCCAATGTGAGTGGGTGGTAAGAATGTGAAAAGTTACATGAATACTCCTCCAGACATGAGAAACTAAAGAATAACCATTAAAAACAAAAACATAAAGCATCCTATATTAAGATTACATATGTTTTCACCAAAGGTACTTACCCATGAAATCCCCCCACACAAAATTAGCCCACATTCTTTGCATGGAATCCCCAAGAATCTGGATATAGATACCACCATCTATAATGGGTCTTAACAGATTATCCAAACATACCAATAACATTTTTCAACTTGTTTAGTGTCACATAAAATTCATAGGTAGTTTTTTTGATACACCTTATGAATTATTATGGGACCCCAATAACTAATATAACATTCATAGGAATTGAATAGAAGACATAAGAAATTATAGGAATACTATCTAAAATGAGAGAAACAAACTCTTCCATTTCATGATACATATAGTGATTTCAGCCACCATTCCATCAAAATTATGAAATTTAATCCTTCCTATAGAAAGAGAATATCTATAATAGATCATATAGAATATCTTCTTGGAAAATACCATCTATATTTCAATGAGAATGTAATGTCTAGATGATCTTTTTTTTGAGGTAAACATAGTTATTTTACTATAGTTAATATTTTGGACACTCTATATACAATAGAGGCTTGTAATATCATTAAATCATTGAATTGAAGGATATATACTAGTTAGTGGAAAATCATATCATTATTAAAAAATATGATAAATACCAAGGAATCCATATCTAACATTGAATAAAAGAACCACCCCATTATACCATGAATTGTTTAGGATCATACTAAGAACACATTGTGAAAAAATAAAATAGTTATAGGAGATATAATATCACTATTTGAGGCTATGTGATGATTTGAATACTAAAAATTTCCTTCCTATCATAGATTTAAAAAACCATGTATACAAGTTGATTTAAAAAAATCACAAACCCAAAATGAAGATCCACAACTCTAAATGACCATTATGAAAAAATTCCATTTAATTATGTTACTTTCATTCTCTATATTAATCTTCACCATGATATTAGACCTCAAAACATTCCTATAAAGGTTTATCAACATTTCGTATTCCAAAATAATGGAACCTTTAATACTCATAGCCCTAAAAAGTATGTTGATATTTGGATATGAAGTTGAGGATAATATGAGGGAGTCTATCATTATGAATTTCAGAAAAGATTTTATAGAAGAAAGTACATGTAATCAACTAGAATTTTATCAATGGAATTTCATTCGTATAATTACATCATAAAACACATACATAACATAGAGAACATAATAAAAACATTATTGTCATAAATTAAGAATGATACTTTATTCAAAAAATAAACCAATAAGAATGAAAAATATTATATAAGGACAATAGATAGAAAATAAGATAATAAGAATGGGAAAACCTGGATCATTATGATCAAGTATAATGACTGTACTCATGAACAAAGATTTAAAAAATAAAACAAGATGTTAATGATATAATATTAGTTTTGAATATAGATGTATAAATATAAACTTAAGGGAAAGTAAAAGTAAATAAAGAATGAATAAAATAATAGGTATTTATAGAAATTAAGGAACCTATATGACCATTAAAAATCTGACAGCATAAATAGTAATATAACCATTTGTAATAGTAATTTGGTTGTTAGAATAATAACCTCACCTATGAAAGTGAAATACAGTAATTTTTAGTATTTAACATTATAATCTAAATATATGAATTTTTGAGTCATTTATGATGTAATAATGATATAAAAACCCATTGTTTCAAACTATCCGGAACTATTTACTACTTTTAGTCACAGTAATCAACACTATTGATAGTCTTGATCCAAAATAATAAACTAATGAATATAATAATAAAAAACACCCCACTCCTCCACCTATAAATACAACCCCTCACCACCCTTTCTAATCACACATTCTAATCCTTTTGTCTTTTCAATATTCTTCCTAATTAATTTCCAAATCCTCTTCCTTAAGTCCAAAATCTGATGGTCTTAACAAAATACTAAACCCAAGTTCCTAAAGGAGGTTCTCAAGGAGACTACATTAAAGAGGTAAAATCCCCACTTTTAATTTCTTTTATTTTCTTATCCTCTACTCACAAACCATATTTAAATTTTCATGATAACTCTAGTATAATATATATATACTATAATTTTATTTTTTTTAATAGAATATCCATCATAAAATATCTTCTCTTCTCCTTTTAATCTAAAAATGAAAACATCATCTGTGATATGTAGGTTCACCGCCTTTATGGACGATGAGTTTTGGTTTTCCATTAATACCTTAAGGGATGGTCATAGAAGAATTATTAGGGTTAAAATATATTTTCATATGTATATTATAACTTTTTCATGTTTTTAACTAATATATTGACATAATATTAAATAAAATAAAACTAGTTCTTGATGATCATAAAAATTGTCAAAATAAACTAAACAATTATCAATAATGTTTTATAAAATGAATCATCCTCGTACCAGAAAATAAAATTATATGTGGTAACATTTTAACTTCATAAATTTTACCAATACCATATAATTTCACTTCTATAGTATTATCCCATTTTTACAAGAACTTTTAAAATTACATACAAGTAAACAGACCATGAAAAACTGAAAAAGAACGCTCTTAGAACAATGAAATTGAACTCTATAACTCATTAAAATGGTCATAAATAAATTTAGTAGAATTATAATAAATAAAATTAATATATAATAGGTTATTAATTAAGTAATTAATTAATATAATTTGATTATACAGGTCATTAAGTGCAAGTTCCTAACTTTTTCATACATAAGGTAAGGGATATCTCTGAACCACCATTTTTCCTTCAGGTTACGCTTTATCTCACTTTAACCCTGTTTATTTTTTATTTATTTTTATATAATTCACCAAAATTCTATTTATATTATCCAAAAATGTTTATATAGTTTATTTCATCTTTCTTTTATTCTGAAATAAAAGTCATAAAATATTCCATTCTCAATTCCTCTTGATAATAAAGCCCAATTAAAGGTAACTTCTCTGTTTCTTACCCATTTTTGAATACACCCCATAAACTATTTTAAGCCACAAATATTTTTATAAAATCCCTCATTTTATCATGAAAAAACTATTTTATTTAATTTTTTTTAGGAAAATTACTATGCCTTTATCATCTTTTAAAACTCTTTATTCTTCTCCATGAAATCTCACTTATGTGGCACATTTATAATGTTATATAATCACTCATTTCCATGTTTTCAATTTAGTTTTACTTCATTATTCATGTTTTATTCTTATTTTTTAATTTATTGATTTACAAGAATTAATTAAATCAATTATTTCATGTATACCATTTTTATATTCCCTTTGGTTATGCCTTCTGACATGATTATGCTACCCATTTCTTTATATTGGTTACACTTATGTTTATTCCTTATATTTGATTATTTATGTGGCACACCTATGTGTGAACATGTTATGATGGGTGCTTTTAGATAGTTATCCAATGAATTGGGTAATGTTTTGTCTCATGATACATTATGTATGGGATTAGGGTGTAAACCTAATCCATTATGGTACTTTGTCTACCATGTGATATAGTCTTGGAAGTTAGCCTTGGATCATGTTTTGTTATGTTATATGTTTCTTCCAAATTCCAATATTTTCATGATAATGTGATTCCATGTTCTATATTTCATGTTTCTGTATGTTTTTTTCATGATCAATGCCTTTTATGTTATCATGTTATGACTTCTAACTCATGTGTTATGATTTATTCCCATTATATTCTCTTACTGGGTTTTTTAGCTCATCCATTTTATCTATGTTTTACCCAGTTTATCCTATATAGTTATAAGAGCTTAAATGGAGTTATGAGATCATTATTTAGATTAATAAAATTTTGTTTTATTCTAGTTTTGTGTTTTCTAATTATGTACCTAGTCTTCCGAAGACATTATAATTTTCGATCCTCGGTTTATATTTCGACAAATATGCTAAAAATCATGTAATAATATGTGTAAAAGGTTGTGGTATCTATATTACACATGAAAGTATGTTAATACTTGAAAATAAACATGGTTTTTTCACTATCCTAATAATTACATGGGCAGTAACGCATGTGGCATTGGGTAGAATACCTCCCTTGAAATATTCTCTCATGGCTATGATAAGCTCTTCATTAATAATCCCCCAAGAGGCTATATAAATGGCACAAGGAAATATGTTGAGTCCATAATCACTATCGGAGTTTAATTTATAGACTACCTACTTGATCTCTGCCTCTATTGGGGTAGATTCCAAATTATAATTTGGTGAGATTCAATTAAGAATGGGATGTTATCAAATATTGAATTGGCCTCGTCCTCTCTAAGATAATAACCGCCAAAATATTTTCACAAAACTTATTCCATTGATGAAAAAAATTATTCCAAAATATTCTCTAAAACCTCAGTATCATTAGAAATCAATTCCATCAACAATTTTTATATTGATTTTCCCCACAAAATTACTTTCCTTCATACAATAATGGATGTTGCAAACATTCATGTCACTCACATTGAGCCATAATTCTCTAGATTTATCCCAATCCAACCAATATTCCATGATTTACCTCTCCACTCTATTTATCTAGTTATTATACAGGGACATAAAATTTTCTTCATCCCATATATCCTATAGTTTTATCTTGAGCAAATTGTTATCTATTTAAAGGTATTACAGAATCGTGGTGTGATTAAGATGACCTTAATACCATTCCATAATACCACCTTTAATTATATTGTGTTTATTTTTAAGATATACCCATGAATTACTTTTCATGGGGGCTTCAAAAGATGATTTCATAGTGGGTAAGAAGACTTGGTATTGGGAATAATGGTTAGAAAAAACCTATCATAAATGTCCATCCATTGAGGTTCATATCTTGATCCAAAAATAATAATTTTTTGAAAGATAAAGAGAATTTTGAGTAATATAAGTATTTAGAATGTTGGTGATACTATCTAAATTACAAAGAAACTTTCTAGAAGACTCAAGTTTCTCTGGTTTCCTCTCTTATTGTTTTATTAAGTGATGTTATCACCAAAGTATTTGAGTTACATAAGATTGTTTTCCAATAAAAAATATTGTAAGTCTAACATAGTGTTCTAGGAGTAACTAGGCCCACCCATCTATTCATATGGGGTAATAATAATAATGAAATCACCTCCAATGATCTATAAAATTATACTAGAGATGTTTAATTTTAATAATATCACATTTTCATACATGATGGTTATAAAAACTAAGGAAGCATGACTAACTTCAACCATAATATATTTTGAGGAGGAATGTTTATGGTTCACTTACATACCATTTTTAAAAATATCTAAATATGGTTATTTTTGGGGATATCATGCATAAAATTTCCCACATGATGGTTTGAAATTATTTTTTTGATATATCCATTCTTGAGACTTAGTTCTAGAATATAAATGAGTGAAAACTTATTCGAGACAAACTTATTCAAAAGGAGTTCATATTTATTCAAGAATCTAAGACCCCTGAAAATACATATTGTTATAGAGATCATAGGGGATAATGTTATATCAATAAAAGTGATATAAACATAAAAAGGGTGATATAAAGACCTATTTTTACCATATTTTATATCAAGGATATCAATAAGATATTCATCCATGGATTTTAAAAAAAAATATATAAAGTATATTATTTGAGGTCTTTTATGGAATCATGGTGTGCATCAACATTAAACCAGAGATATGAACCATAGGATACAATATATTCATATTGTTTTTCATGTGAGAAAGAAATATTAATAAATAATGATTTATAAAGGACTATCATGAATGAAGATATGTGATATCTCACTCTGCACTATAGGATGAAGACAATGATAATGAAGGAGTAATTTCATGAGTGTAGGGGAAACAAGACCCATTGGGTGACATGATATATTATAAGAGGTTATAGAAGTAAAATAAGGTTATATGGTGTTTCTTTGGGGAGAAAAAAATATTATATATATAGAAAAATGGAGGAACAATGGAACAAAATTATATCCTGTAAGGAGATGTAGGATATCACGTGAGGTGATATTAAACACATGTAAAAAATACTTATATAATTGAAAAATAATAATGTGAATGGTTTTTAATTTTAAATCCATATCACACCATAGGATAATTATATAACTGGAAATAGAAAATATATACAGTTAATTTCTAATATTCATGTTTAATAGATGGATTAACTAGAATCTTATATAATTATCAAAAGGCACAAATTTTCATAAGATAAATGATGTATTGTGGAATATGAGTTTTATCAAAAATATTGGTTGGTATTATGGTAAAATTAGTGGAAATATAAAATATAAATTACATATCATGATATCTATAAAGAAAATATATAACCCATATGCATAGATATTTATTCCCCCAATATCAAAGTATGTCACAAAATATACAAAAGGGGCTATAAAGGGGGGACATAATTAGAAGATGAAAGGAATGTTATAATCATGATTCCAATGTACTAGATATATGGAAGGAAATAGTATGATAAGACGATTTTGGGGTAATATGTTTTATTTCCAATGAAAAAAAGAGACTAAATTTAGAAGACTATATGAATAGTATAATTATCATGGATAATGTATTATATTGGGAGAGTAATATTGTGTCATTAATCATTGAGGGATTATAGACACACACAAAAATACTATAATATTAGGTATTATAAAAGATCATGGAGGAGGTTAAGAAGAATAAATTGTAAAATAAAACTTAATAAATACACATTGTATATTCAAGAGAGTGCCAAAAAAGTGAGATCCAAGGATATTAATAATTATCCCAATGCTTTGATGCATATTGAATACATTAGAAGAAGATATAGTATATCTAGTGTGAAATTTGAGTAAATTATAGATCACACTGCACCTCAAATACACTCCCATTGGGAAAGGGTCTCATTTAATCTCTTATATTCTTTGGAGTTAGTCACACTTGTTGTGATCCATCTATTTGAACATTGGGTTCCATAAATATGGAGTTATCCATTAATTGTTTAAATATAATATGAGTAGTTGGAGGTATCCCTAAACACTATAATCATGTTTAGTGATATTATTTATAGTGTAGGAGTAGATAATATTATAACACTCCTTATGCATAACCTTAAAATAGAGTGAACCAAGTAAAAATGACCACGTATATAGGTTCTTGATTTATTATTTCTTTATAATAGGAGTAATTATATAAATTTTATCAATATGATAATAAAAATTATTATGACATATAGTTAAAATAATATCCATTCAAAAAACGTAGAGACAATTTATAATAAGTTTGGAAAAAAATAAAATGGAATGGGTAATTATCCCCCCTTAAAACACTCATTATTAGGAAATTGAAACAATTAACACTAATAATTTGTATCAAAGGTATTATCTCTCAAGTAGATAAAATTTTTCTGATAAAATTTACCTATAATGAAGCTTTTAAATATAGGTAATCCATTATTAACAATGCAATCATACTTTTTGTTAATCAAAATAACTTTTTTACAAAAAAGGTTATTTGTATCTATCTTTATATAATTAATGATGATATTTAATACTGTGATATTTTACATGGATTTGTGAAAATATATAGGTGAAAAGTTTTTTGGGATGATAGAATTTTAAAACACCAAGATTTGATACCAATGATAATACAACATTGATGGTAGAATTTACAGATGAAGTGTATATGAAGATAATATACTATAAAACATCCAAAATGATATTAAACATATTGGAAAATTTATATAGAGAATTTTCTATTCCAATAGAGGATCTGTCATATACCTAAATAGGTTGTGAAATATAAGAAAAAGTAGAGAGTGTACATTCAGAAAGTGGGATTGAACAATAATTTTTTGAGAGTATCAGACATGTTATGGTTTTAAATTTGAATACATGGTATCATAAACTAAACCTAATATCATGAGATCTACTTAGGAATTAAAGTAATAGGGTATCCCAAGAAATGTGTGAGTAAAACTCATTAGATCATCACCAATGAAATATTTGACATAACCACTAAATATAGTGTATGAACATGTTATGTGCTCAAAATAAATAAACAATATAAGGTAGTACAAATAAAATAATCTTCCTCAATCCTTGGGTTTTAAGGTGGCACCACTACTGGAATTTAGTCTTTTCCCAACGGCAGTATACCAACGGTTTGCTTAAACCGTTGTTATAGTGAGCACACATTTCCCAACGGTTCAGTGGAACCGTTGGGAAAAACTCACACCTTTCCCAACGGTTCACTGGAACCGTTGGGAAAGGGGTGCTAAACTCACACATTTACCAATGGTTCCAGTGAACCGTTGGGAAATGTGTGCCTTTGCCAACGGTTTTTATAAACCGCTGGCAAAGGTTTCCCCCAAATTGGAGATCGCTATCTCCTCTCCCCATTCGGACAGAGCCCTAATCTATTCGCTCCGGTGCTCTCGTGAACACCATCCGACTCCACTGCTCTTGCGAATCCGAACACCAGCACCCCCCATCCCAACAGGTACACCCCCATACGAATAGGTAAAATTTGATCTCAACCATATTGTTGTAGTTGTTTTAATGAATATATTTTTTCCAGGTGTTGGTGGTTTAATTGATTATTGAAATTAATATCTAAATAGGATATTGATTGTGTTTGTGAAGACTTCTTTAATGTTTTTGTATTCTATGTTTGGAAGGAGAGTGTTCAAAACATGTAAATCAGAGTTGGGACGTTTACATGTTTTGGATAATGGATTGTAGGAATTATGGATTATGTTCAAACCAATTTGATATGTTTTGGATAATGGATTGTGGGGGTAGGGGGTGTCCACGGGGGTGGGTGGGTTGTCCACGGGGGTGGTCGGGGGTGTCCACGGGGGTGGGAAAGGCTGTCCACAGGGTGGGCGGTGTTGTCTAGGGGGTGTGGGTTGTCCTGGGGGTCTGGGTGGGGTGTCCTGGTGGGGGAGGGGTGTGTGGGGTGTCCAGGGGGTGGTATGTCTAGGTGGTGGTGGTGGGGTTGCAGGGGAGGGGGGGTGGGCTGTTTGGGAGGGTGGGCGGGGCTATCCAGGGGGGGTACGGGGTGTCCAGGGGGTACGGGGGTGGGCGGGTTGTCCACAAGGGTGGACGGGCTGTCCACGGGGGTGGTCGGGCTGTCAAGGAGGGGTGGGCAGGCTGTCCAGGGGGGGTGGGTGGGCTGGCCACGGGGGGTAGGGGTGTCTAGGGGGGTGGGCGGGCTATCCAAGGGGGTGGGGGGCTGTCCATAGGGAGAAGGGGTGTCGAGGGGGGTGGGCGGGCTATCCACGGGGGTGGTTGGGCTGTCTAGGGGGTAGGGGTGTCCACGGGGGTGGGCGGGGCTGTCCAGGGGGTGTGGGCTGTCCTGGGGGTCTGGGTGGGGTGTCCTGGTGGGGGAGGGGTGTGTGGGGTGTCCAGGTGGGGTGGTATGTCTAGGTGGTGGTGGTGGGGTTGCAGGGAAGGGGGTGTGGGCTGTTTGGGAGGGTGGGCGGGGCTATCTAGGGGGGGTACGGGGGTGGGCGGGCTGTCCACAAGGGTGGACGGGCTGTCCACGGGGGTGGTCGGGCTGTCAAGGAGGCGTGGGCGGGCTGTCCAGGGGGGGTGGGTGGGCTGGCCACAGGGGGTAGGGGTGTCCAGGGGGGTGGGCGGGATATCCAAGGGGGTGGGGGGCTGTCCATAGGGAGAAGGGGTGTCGAGGGGGTGGGTGGGCTGTCCACGGGGGTGGTTGGGCTGTCTAGGGGGTAGGGGGCGTCCACGGGGGTGGGTGGGTTGTCCACGGGGGTGGGTGGGGCTGTCCACGGGGGTGGGAAAGGCTGTCCACGGGGGTGGGCGGGGCTGTCCAGGGGGTGTGGGCTGTCTTGGGGGTCTGGGTAGGGTGTCCTGGTGGGGGAGGGGTGTGTGGGGTGTCCAGGGGGGTTGGTATGTCTAGGTGGTGGTGGTGGGGTTGCAGGGGAGGGGGGTGTGGGCTGTTTGGGAGGGTGGGCGGGGCTATCCCGGGGGGGTACGGGCTGTCCAGGGGGGGTGGGTGGGCTGGCCACAGGGGGTGGCCGTGCTCTCGCGAACCCCCCGTCCGAACATCATCGAACCTCGTGGACAACCCACCTTTTATCCCAAATTCCATAGATTTATACATTATTTTATTATATTATGTCTCAAATTATCTAAAATATGTGTTTGATGTTCTTCACGTGACCTATCATAATTCCTTCTCATAATCTATAGTGATCATGGGAAGATCCCATGCATGATTCATGATCACTCAAATTATTCTGCAGATCATACATAATGGAAGCCTTAAAGGATGTGAGATGATTATATCTATGAAATCTACTCAGGTACCTGGTGAGGAAGTGCATATTAATTCAAAAAGGTAAATCGCATATGGGGATACCCTACTAATATGGTTATGGGATGAGGCATGATCTGATGTGATAACATATTAAGTTCTTGTTGGTTTTACATTTTTTCAATAACACATTAGTATGTTTTTTTCACATGTGTAGTTGATACCATGATTATTTTCTTCCTTTATCGTTTACTTAAATGTATTTTCTATTAAAGTTCAATCCTATTGAATTGTTTATGACAAAATGACTTATATGAATTCTTTTTACAGAATGGACAGAAGTTGGATGTAGGAAACCGATCGTATCTCAAGCGATTTTCAAAACAATTTGGAGAGCTTTATAGATTTTGCATTTCACAATGCTTCAGATAGTGGTCGCATACACTGCCCATGTTCCAATTGTGTTGGTAGACCTTGGTTGAGTCGTGAAGAAGTCAGCTACCACATAACCAAAAATGGTTTTCAAGCAAACTACTTTGTGTGGTATCACAATGGGGAGAAAATGAAATCTCAAATTGGTGATGATCGAAATGAAAGGACTGGAATGGAGAATTTGTTAGATGATCGGTTTCCGTTTATTCGTCATCATGAAAAAGAAAGGATTTCGACTCAAGAAGACGTCGATATGAGGACAACTGATGCATCTAGTGAAAATGATGATATTGATAGGGTGAAAAAATTGAATGATGCTGCCACAACTCCAGTATATCGACAATGCGATAAAATGAAAAAGATGGAATTTTTAATCCGATTGTTTCATGGAAAAACTATGTATGGGATTTCTAATACAGCAATCAATTACATTCTTACCCTCTTGAAGGATTTACTTCCAGATGATGCTGATATTCCCTCAAACCACTATATGGCATGGAAGTTAGTTGAAGAACTTGGATTTTCCAGAAACAAAATTCATGCTTGCCCGAAAGATTGCAGTTTATTCTGGGAAGAAACCGCTGAACGAAATGAATGTATAAAATGTGGCACATCCCGCTGGAAGTCAAAATCTGATGGAACACCATCCCGCGTTCCACAGAAAGTAATGTGGCACTTTCCATTTATCCCCAGACTCCAGAATCTTTTTATGTCTGATGACATATCAATAAAAATGAGATGGCATGATATCGAGAGAAAGAAGACTAATGATGAGTTGGTTCATCCTGCAGATGGATTTGCATGGCAGAGATTTGATGCTCGACATCCTGATTTTGCAGCTGACGTGTGTAATGTGAGGCTGGGTCTTTCATGCGACGGTTTTAATCTGTTTGGGAAGATGCTTACTTCGCACCGCACATTGACAGTTTTTATACACATTTATAATATTCCCCCATGGTTGTGTATGAAAAAATCTTTCACTTTCATGAGTATACTCATATCTGGTTCTTCTGATCCCGGCATTGATATTGATGTATACATGCAACCTTTAATAAAATAGTTGAATCTTCTTTGGGATGTGGGTGTGCGCACATACGATGCATGTTCGAAAGACATATTTCAGATGCGTGTTACGCTTATGTGGACGATCAATGATTTTCCGGCTTATGCAATGATGTCTGGATAGAGCACGAAGGGAAAACTGTCATGTCCAGTTTGTATGAAGAATACACGATCCAGAAGACTGAAACATCGTTGTAGTTTCAGTTTTATTGGACATCGACGATTTTTTCCAAAGGATCATCCGTATAGAATGAATCGTCGAAGATTTGATAATACTATAGAGACCGATGATCCACCTCAGCGTATGTTTGGAACTGATGTGCTTAATGAATTGAAATATTTCGGTTTTTCATTCGGGAAGGGTCAAATGAAATCTTGAAAGAGAAAAAATGTTTCCACAGAAACCTGTTACAATTGGAGGAAGAGGAGTATCTTTTTTGATTTGCCTTATTGGTCAACCAATTTGCTACGTCATTGCTTAGACGTAATGCATATTGAAAAGAATATATGTGAAATGTTGCTTTCAGATCTTCTAAATGTCAAGGGGAAGACAAAAGATGATTTACGATCTCGACGTGACTTGGTGGATTGGAGAATCAGACCATAATTGCATCCTGTGCGTATCAGTGAAAATAAATGGCAACTTCCATGTGCTTCTTATGTGATGACACCTACTGAAAAAAAACAATTCTTGGAAGTATTAGAGACTATTAGAGTTCCTGATGGCTATTCAAGCAACATATCTAAACGGGTCAACAGAAGAGAGTTGAAGCTAAAATCTTTGAAGACTCATGATTATCACGTTCTACTACATGAGTTGCTTCCAATAGCAATCAGTCATCTTTTGTCCAATAATGTAAGGGTGGGTGTTATTCGGTTGTGCCATTTGTTTAGAGATCTTTGTGCTAAGAAGTTGTCCAAGTCTTTCTTGCAAAAAATTTTGACAGATGCCCCATTAATTTTGTGTGAGTTGGAGAAAATATTTCCCCCATCATTTTTCACATGCATGCTGCATCTGACTGTCCATATTCCAACTGAAATACTTCTCGGAGGACCTGTTTCTTTTCGTTGGATGTATCCAACTGAAAGAAATATGTTCACATTAAAGTCTTATGTTCGAAACAAGAATCATCCCGAAGGTTCTATCGTGAACGGTTACTTAGATCAAGAATGTATGGATTTCTGTTCAATGTATTTGTCTGATCTTACTACAAGAATGAACAGACCAATGAGAAATGAAGAAGAACAATATGAGAAAATTGAACCCAGTTTTCCATCACTTCCTCAAACAGGAGGAATTCCTGGATCATATACATTGAAGACATTAATCCTTAAAGAGCGGGAGATGGCACATCGCACAGTTTTGTTCAACTGTGATTTGTTCGATGACTATATCAGGTAACAAAATTGAATATGTATAACTTACATATATATCTGTTAAACTATTCATATTTTTTTATCTACAGGGAACATAAAACAATGATAAATAGGAAGCATCGTTCTTTATCTTTGAGAAGTAGAGAGACTTTGCATAGAAAAGATTTTTCTGCTTGGTTAAAATTGAAGGTAAAAATATTACTGTTTAAATTAATTATTTCAATATTTACTTAAGTTTAACTGTCATTTATATTGCAGGTATTGAGTTTGTCTGCTGACTCTGTCTCTGAGGAAATAAGAGCTTTGGCTTTTGGTCCTAATACCGTGGTTCGTGACTGTAAATCAATTGTTATCAATGGGTACATATTTATTGTCACTGAACGAGCCAAAAACATGAGAACACAACATGATGGTATTATGGTTACTGCCACAACAGATTGTTATGCCAGTGCATCAGATAGTAGACCACGACTTGAAAATGTGGGTTATTATGGAGTCGTTGAGAAAATAATAATATTGGATTATTACTCTCATGGACGAGTCACAGTGATGAAATGCCATTGGTTTGATTCGATGACGAGACATGGCACATTTATTGATGATTGTGGATTTCGAGTAATTAATATGACCCGCACTCTTGCAACCGAAGAACCATATGTGTTTGCATCAATGGATAAACAAGTTTTTTATGTCAAAGATCAACTTCAACCTGAATTTTGTGTCATAGTTGAAGTAATTCCAAGACATATTTTTGATGATGCTGATGATGGAATTGACACTGTCCCTATTGCCATTGGAACCAATCCATTTATTTCTTTTGATGACTCCAATAGCTCAATTGTCAGAGTTGATTGTGAACCTGAAGTTGTGGTTGGAAATATATAGAATCATTCATCCATGTTCTCAATTCTTTTGGTTTACCTCGAGTTGGGTTGTTAAGGTTGGTAATATTCATATTTATTTAGTATTGATCACAAATATGTTTTAGCTGACTTGACCGTTATGTGAATTTTCAATGTTTATTGGTTGCTGTTTTATTTGAATTTCATTTTCTAATTTGGAATTGAACTATATTCAAACCAAATCAAACAATATTTCTAACTTGGTGAACAATACAACTTGTATGTTTTATTAAATTCATTCAAGCTCTTCTAAAACAATTGATAGCTAAATTACCAATAAATCCCCTCATTCCCTCATATATTTAGCTTTTTGGTTTACAAATTAATTTTCTTTTTCTAATTAATTACATATTTGTTTTCAAATGCAGGAAATGCAGCCAATTGAAGAGAGACGGAGAAAAAAAATGGCGGAGAACAGTCGTCAGATGGAGGAGATGGGCATTCCACCATTAGTGCCTACAGTGAGTACTTTATTTCAAATATATATATATATATATTTACAGAATATATAATGTCATCTGATTAATTTTTTTTGTAAAATTTTTTGTAGGATCCACCATTATGTCAACAGTTATTCGACGAGGATCCTAGTACTGGTCCTAGTACTCAGGCCGGTGGTACGAGGAGGGTTCGTACCAGAGGTGGACGTAGAGCTGCGCGTGCCCGACTAGACCCTGCCCCTCCCACTAACATTTCAGCCTTCCCACATTCTGATCCCAGTGTGTCATTAGGGACACACGGGGTATTTAGGCCTCCCATGTTTTCTCTACCTTCTGCATCTTCTGCCCCATCATTTTCAGCTCAATCTGAGGTCGTTCGCTATGAATTTGACCGTTTGACGCCCATTTTGGCCGTTTATGACACCAGAACTGCGTTGTCAGTCACCGCGGGCACACGGCACGTCCGATTGACGTGCCGTCTACTCGACCACTTCAGAAATCACTGTCCCATATTTGTCGTCTGATTTCAGTCCATTCCGACTTCGTTCGGCCCGTTTGGACCCCCCTCACGCGCGTTTACGAAGCGCGCGCATCACATAAAACACGAATATTGAGCCGTACCGCGCAAACCGCACGTCCAATTGACGTGCTGTCTACGCGTACAGGTCAAGAATAATAATTAGAATGTTGCATGGTGGTTTCAGGTAAATCTGAGGTCGTCCGCTATGAATTTGACCGTTGGACGCCCGTTTTGGCCGTTTGTGACACCAGAACTGCGTTGTCGGTCACCGTGGGCACACGGCACATCCGATTCACGTGTCGTCTGCTCGAACACTTCATAAATCACTCTCCCGTATTTTTCGTCTGATTTCAGGCCATTCCGACTTCGTTCGGCCCATTTGGACCCCCCTCACGCGCGTTTACGAAGCGCGCGCATCACTTAAAACACGAATATTGAGCCGTACCGCGCAAACCACACGTCTGATTGACGTGCCGTCTGCGCATACAGGTCACGAATAATAATTAGAATGTTTCACGGTGGTTTCAGTTCAATCTGAGGTCGTCCTCTATGAATTTGACCGTTGGACGCCCATTTTGGCCGTTTGTGACACCAGAACTGTGTTGTCGATCACCGCGGGCACACGGCATGTCCGATTGACGTGCCGTCTACTCCACCACTTCATAAATCACTCACCCGTATTTTTCGTCTGATTTCAGGCCATTCCGAAATCGTTCGGCCCATTTGGACCACCCTCACGCGCGTTTACGAAGCGCGTGCATCACTTAAAACACGAATATTGAGCCGTACCGCGCAAACCGCACGTCCGATTGACGTGCCGTCTGCGCGTACACATCACGAATAATAATTAGAATGTTTCACGGTGGTTTCATCTCATTCCTAGGTCATCCGCTATGAATTTGACCGTTTGACGCCCGTTTTGGCCGTTTATGACACCAGAACTGCGTTGTCGGTCACCGCGGGCACACGGCACGTCCGATTGACGTGTCGTCTTCTCGAACACTTCATAAATAACTCTCCCATATTTTTCGTCTGATTTCAGGCCATTCTGACATCGTTCGGCCCGTTTGGACCCCCCTCACGCGCGTTTACGAAGCGCGCGCATCACTTAAAACACGAATATTGAGTCGTACCGCGCAAACCGCACGTCCGATTGACGTGCTGTCTGCGCGTACAGGTCACGAATAATAATTAGAATGTTGCACGGTGGTTTCAGGTCAATCCGAGGTCGTCTGCTATGAATTTGACTGTTGGACGCCCGTTTTGGCCGTTTGTGACACCAGAACTGCGTTGTCGGTCACCGCGGGCACACGGCACGTCCGATTGATGTTCTGTCTGCTTGACCACTTCATAAATCACTCTGCCGTATTTTTCGTCTGATTTCAGGCCATTCCGACTTCGTTTGGCCCGTTTGGACCCCCCTCACGCGCGTTTACGAAGCGCGCACATCACTTAAAACACGAATACTGATCCGTACAGCGCAAACCGCACGTCTGATTGACGTTCCGTCTGCACGTACACGTCTCTAATAATAATTAGAATGTTGAACGGTGGTTTCAGGTCAATCCGAGGTCGTCTGCTATGAATTGGACCGTTGGACGCCCGTTTTGGCCGTTTATGACACTAGAACTGCGCTGTCGGTCACCGCGGGCACACGGCACGTCCGATTGATGTTCCGTCTGCTCGAACACTTCATAAATCACTCACCCGTATTTTTCGTCTGATTTCAAGCCATTCCGAAATCGTTCGGCCCGTTTGGACCACCCTCACGCGCGTTTACAAAGCGCGCGCATCACTTAAAACACGAATATTGAGCCGTACCGCGCAAACCGCACGTCCGATTGACGTGCCGTCTATGCGTACATGTCAAGAATAATAATTAGAATGTTTCACTGTGGTTTCAGCTCATTCTGAGGTCGTTCTCTATGAATTTGACCATTTGACGCCCGTTTTGGCCGTTTATGACACCAGAACTGCGTTGTCGGTCACCGCGGGCACACAGCACGTCCGATTGACGTGCCGTCTGCTCGACCACTTCATAAATCACTCTCCCGTATTTTTCGTCTGATTTCAGGCCATTCCGACTTCGTTCGGCCCGGTTGGACCCCCCTTACGCGCGTTTACGAAGCGCGCGCATCACTTAAAACACGAATATTGAGCCGTACCGCGCAAACTGCATGTCTGATTGACGTGCCGTCTGCGCTTACATGTCACGAATAATAATTAGAATGTTTCACGGTGGTTTCAGGTCAATACGAGGTCGTCTGCTATGAATTTGACCGTTGGACGCCCGTTTTGGACGTTTATGACACCAGAACTGCGTTGTCGGTCACCGCGGGCACACGGCATGTCCGATTGATGTGTCGTCTACTAGACCACTTCATAAATCACTCTCCCGTATTTGTCATCTGATTTCAGTCCATTCCGACTTCGTTCGGCCCATTTGGACCCCCCTCACGCGCGTTTACGAAGCGCGCGCATCACTTAAAACATGAATATTGAGCCGTACAAAGCAAACCGCACGTCCGATTGATGTTCTGTTTTCGCGTACACATCACGAATAATAATTATAATGTTTCACGGTGGTTTCAGGTCAATCAGAGGTCGTCCGCTATGAATTTGACCGTTGGACGCCCGTTTTGGCCGTTTATGACACCAGAACTGCGCTGTCGGTCACCGCGGGCACACGGCACTTCCGATTGACGTGTCGTCTGCTCGACCACTTCATAAATCACTCACCTGTATTTTTCCTCTGATTTCAGGCCATTCCGAAATCGTTCGGCCCGTTTGGACCACCCTCACGCGCGTTTACGAAGCGTGCACATCACTTAAAACACGAATATTGAGCCGTACCGCGCAAACTGCACGTCCGATTGACGTGCCGTCTATGCGTACACGTCACGAATAATAATTAGAATGTTTCACGGTGGTTTCAGCTTATTCCAAGGTCGTCCTCTATGAATTTGACCGTTTGATGCCCATTTTGGCCGTTTATGACACCAGAACTGCGTTGTCGGTCACAGCGGGCACACGGCACGTCCGATTGATGTTCCGTCTACTCGACCACTTCATAAATCACTCTCCCGTATTTGTCGTCTGATTTCAGGCCATTCCGACTTCGTTCGGCCCGTTTGGACCCCCCTCACGCGCGTTTACGAAGCGCGCACATCACTTAAAAGACGAATATTGAGGCGTACCGCGCAAACCGCACGTCTGATTGACGTTCCGTCTATGCTTACACGTCACGAATAATAATTAGAATGTTGCACGGTGGTTTCAGCTCAATCTGAGGTCGTCCGCTCTGAATTTGGCCGTTGGACGCCCGTTTTGGCCGTTTATGACACCAGAACTGCGTTGTCGGTCACCGCGGGCACACGGCACATCCGATTGACGTTCCGTCTGCTCGACCACTTCATAAATCACTCTCCCGTATTTTTCGTCTGATTTCAGGCCATTCCAACTTCGTTCAGCCCGTCTGGACCCCCCTCACGCGCGTTTATGAAGCGCGCGCATCACTTAAAACAGGAATATTGAACCATACCGCGCAAACCGCACGTCCGATTGACGTGCCGTCTGCGCGTACAAGTCACGAATAATAATTAGAATGTTTCAAAGTGGTTTCAGGTCAATCCGAGGTCGTTCGCTATGAATTTGACCGTTGGACGCCCGTTTTGGCCGTTTATGACACCAGAACTGCGTGTTCGGTCACCGCGGGCACACGGCACGTCCGATTGATGTGTCGTCTGCTCGACCACTTCATAAATCACTCACCCGTATTTTTCCTCTGATTTCAGGCCATTCCGAAATCGTTCGGCCCGTTTGGACCACCCTCACGTGCGTTTACGAAGCGCGCGCATCACTTAAAACACGAATATTGAGCCGTACCGCGCAAACCGCACGTCTTATTGACATGCCGTCTACGCGTACACGTCACAAATAATAATTAGAATGTTTCTCGGTGGTTTCAGCTCAATCCGAGGTCGTCCGCTATGAATTTGACCGTTTGACGCCCGTTTTGGCCGTTTATGACACCAGAACTGCATTGTCGGTCACCGCGGGCACACGGCACGTCCGATTGACGTGCCGTCTACTCGACCACTTCAGAAATCACTCACCCTTATTTGTCATCTGATTTCAGGCCATTCCGACTTCGTTCGGCCCGTTTGGACCCCCCTCACGCGCGTTTACGAAGCGCGCACATCACTTAAAAGACGAATATTGAGGCGTACCGCGCAAACCGCACGTCTGATTGACGTTCCGTCTATGCTTACACGTCACGAATAATAATTAGAATGTTGCACGGTGGTTTCAGCTCAATCTGAGGTCGTCCGCTATGAATTTGGCCGTTGGACGCCCGTTTTGGCCGTTTATGACACCAGAACTGCGTTGTCGGTCACCGCGGGCACACGGCACGTCCGATTGACGTGTCGTATACTCGACCACTTCATAAATCACTCTCCTGTATTTTTCGTCTGATTTCAGGACATTCCGACTTCGTTCGGACCGTTTGAACGCCCCCTCACCCGCGTTTACGAAGCGCGCGTATCACTTAAAACACGAATATTAAGTCGTACCGCGCAAACCGCACGTCCGATTGACGTGCCGTCTGTGCGTACACATCACAAATAATAATTAGAATGTTTCACGGTGGTTTTAGCTCAATCCGGAGACATGGTGTGGCCAGCACCACTCAAAGTGTCCGTCTTTTGTTTCAAAATGACGTCATTTTAAGTGAAAAGCATCAACTGACATACGGAAAACCGACCAAACGCATTCCGAATCTGTTGATAATTTATCCCAACAATCCATGGGTCATATGTGACGTGTACGAGCCAACCCGGGATGAATCTGAGTCGCGGTGTGGCTAGGATAAGTCTAAGTTACTCTCTTTTGTTTAAAATGGACACCATTTTAAGTACATACGGAAAAACAACCAAACGGATTCGGTTTCCGTTGAAACTTTAGGAGAACGATCCATGGGTCATATGTGACGTGTACGAATCATCCCCGCCTCAATCCGACATGCGGTGCGGCTGACACCACTCAAAGTGTCCGTCTTTTGTTTCAAAAGGACGTCATTTTAAGTGAAAGGCATCAACTGACATACGTAAGAACGACCAAACGCATTCGGATTCTATTGATACTTTAGAACAACGATCCATGAGTCATATGTGACGTGTACAAGTCAACACCATCTTAATCCGAGACGCGGTGTGGCCGACACCGCTCTAACTCTTTCTCTTTTGTTTAAAATGGACATGATTATAAATGAAAAGAACAACTGGCATACGCAAAACCGACCAAACGTATTCGTAATCTTTTGATAATTTATCAAAATGATCCATGGGTCATATCTGACATGTACGAGCCAACCCGGGATGAATCTGAGCCGCGGTGTGGTCAGGATTAGACTAAGTGTCACTTTTTTGTTTAAAATGGACAACATTTTAAGTACATATGGAAAACTGACCAAACGCATTCGGTTTCCATTTAAACTTTAGGAGAACAATCCATGGGTCATATGTGACATGTACTAATCAACCTCGCCTCAATTGGAGACGCGGTGTGGTCGGAACCACTCATAGTGTCCGTCTTTTGTTTTAAAAGGACGTCATTTTAAGTGAAAAACATCAACAAGCATACGGAAAACCGACCAAACGCATTCGGATTGTGTCGATACTTTAGCACAATGATCCATGGGACAAATGTGACGTGTACGAGTCAACCCCGCCTCAATCTGAGGTGCGGTGTGGCCGGTATCACTTCAGGTGTATGTATTTTGTTTAAAATGGACATCATTTGAGGTAAAAATATATGGTATAGAAAAAACCGATCAAATTATGAATTGAATTTCGAATTCCACATATAATTGTCATCTAAATTTTAAATTGAATTCTATATGAATTATGTATGTTTATAATTACGTTATGAATTCTAATTTAATTGTCATCTAAGTGTGGTCGGGACCACTCTAAGTGACTTTTTGTTGTTTAAAATGGACAACATTTTAAGTACATACGGAAAACTGACCAAATGCATTCGGTTTCCATTGAAACTTTAGGAGAACGATCCATGGGTTATATGTGATGTGTACGAGTCAACTCCACCTCAATCCGAGGCATGGTGTGGCCGGCACAACTCAAAGTGTATGTCTTTTGTTTCAAAAGGACATCATTTTAAGTGAAAAACATCAACTGACATACGGAAAACCAGCCAAACGCATTCGGATTGTGTTGATACTTTAGGAAAATGATCCATGGGTCATTTGAGACATGTAAGAGTCAACCCCGTCTAAATCCAAGACGCGGTGTGGCCGGTACCACTCTGACTGTGTCTCTTTTGTTTAAAATGGACAAGATTATAAGTGAAATAAACAAATGACATATGAAAAACTGACCAAACGCATTCGGAATCTGTTGAAAATTTAGGACAACGATTCATGGGTCATATGTTACGTGTACGAGTCAACCACGCCTCAATTCGGGTCGCGGTTTGGCCAAGACCACTCTAAGTGTATCTCTTTTCTTTAAAATGGACTACATTTTAAATTCATTCAGAAAACCAACCAAACACATTATGATTGTGTTTATATTTTAGCACAACAATCCATGGGTCATTTGTGATGTGTACGAGTTAACCCCGCCTCAATACGAGGCGCGGTGTGGCCGACACCATTCAAAGTGTCTCTCTTTTATTTAAAAAATACTTCATTTTAAGTGAAAACAACAACTGACATACGAAAAACCGACCAAACGATTTCGTAATATGTTGATATTTTAGTACAACGATCAATGAGTCATTTGTGATGTGTACGAGTTAACCTCGCCTCAATCCGAGGCACGGTGTGACCGGTATCAATCCAGATGTATGTATTTTGTTTAAAATGGATATCATTTCTATTAAAAATATATGGTATATGAAAAACCAATCAAATTATGAATTGAATTACGGATTCCACATATGATTGTCATCTAAATTTTAAAATGAATTCTAAATGAATTATGTATGTTTATAATTATGTTATGAATTCTAATTTAATTATGGATGTGTATATTTTCAGGATGCATTATATGTGTTGGTTGGTTGGTTTGCATTATTTGTATGTGTTGGTTTGTTCTCTATATGTATGCATTATATGTGTTACAGGTACAATAATTGGATTGAAAAATGAATTGAAAACGAGGGCATAATTGGATTGAAAATTGAATTGAAACTGAGACCTGCTGTGCAAATTGCATGCTGCTGCGCAATTTGCACAGTAAAGCCTATGCCAACGGTTTGAAAACCGTTGGCATAGGCTCTATGTAGCTGTTTTTACCAACGGTTCAAGGAACCGTTGGTAAAAACAACCTATCCCAATGGTTTCAAACCGTTGGGATATCTTGTTTAATGGTTATTTTTACCAACGGTTCTATGAACCGTTGGGAAAGAATTTCTCTGTTGATTTCCCAACGGGCCAAACCGTTGGGAAAGGCCTTTCCCAACGGTTTGGCAGAACCGTTGCGATAGGTTGATTTTTTCTAACCTATCCCAACGGTTCTCTGTAAACCGTTGGGAAAAGCCTTTCCCAATGGCTTACTTCCCCACGGTTTGCAGAACCGTTGGTATAACATATACCAATGGTTCTGCAGCCTTTCCCAACGGTTCTAAACCGTTGGTAAATGATGGATTTCCAGTAGTGCACCTAGGATAAAACAATCATTCTTTGTCCAAGGTCATATATATCTGATCTAGTCACATAACTACTCGAGGAACCGTGTCCTACCCTATAACCTATTTAGAATATCACCTAGGGAGATCAAGTCCTGCCCTGTAACCTATACCAAAATATCATACCTATTTCTTCCAATGTCATATGTCTATGAGAATAAAATATACCACCTAGGGGAAACCACATCCATCATCATAACCATGTAGAAACATACACCTAGGGGAAAATCCTTCCAATGCCTCATGTCACACCACAAAATTTGGACACTCCCTTAAACCCATCACATTACTCCTAGGCCAACCTCTTAAGAGAAAAACCCATAACTATCACAATATCCATGATATGGTCACACTATCAACCCTTGAGTTCTAAGGTTATGACTGAGATCAAAAATACATGTCACCCAACACTTCCCTTCTCTAGTTTCAGCATAACACTAGAGAATTCTCTAAGGGTCCATGGGTCACATCATAGTCTAGATTCTCTATGTGGTATCTGGTGTCTCATTACTATCTCTGTGGATGAAGCTTTTCACTCAGAGTGCATAATGCTTGTAGTGACCCAGATTTCTCCTAGAATTAACTTAAACTCAATTTTTAGTTTGAGAGTCTCAGGACCATCTGTAGGGGTAAAAAAATAAATTTAATCTATTAGATGACTATAGAAAAGTTTTCTTGAACATCCTTTAATATCAAAAAGTGGTGTTTACCCTAAGGCATAGTTTTGGTAAATTTCCAAGAATGTTGAGTTTTATGGGATTTTTAATATTTATTTCTTAAATAAATATTTTTTATAGATCTTGGATAGTGATGTGGTGACCCTAGTTTTTTTATAATATTTTTAAGTTTTATTTCATATTAATTATCAAGCTATCATGAAATTTTGGGTAGAACGGGGCCTCAAAATTAATATTTTAAGTTTAAAAATATCCTTTTCATGTATGAATTCTTTCATGAAAATTTTTCTTTTCCTTAAAAAAAATCTGATGGGAAATTTGATATTTTCATTGAGTCTGAAATGATGGATTTACCCTAGGAATTCCATTTCATGAGCATGCATCTGGATTCCTAGGAATAGTCATTGGAGGTGGAATTTTAATTAATCAATTAGCTAATATGATTAATTACTTAATCATAATCTCCACTATAAGATCGCATCTAAATACCTCCACTGTGTTTTTTCTCAAGAAAATATTATATAGATGGAGAATAGGATGAGAGGATAGCTGGGTGGATTGAGCTCTTCGATAATGGCATCAAATAATGGAACTGCATCTCCAATGGATTGAAGCACCGATGTTTCAATAATCAGTTAGGGGTCATTATTTTTAATTTTATTCCATGTTATTAATATTTTATTTTTGATTAATCCTATTTGGTCATGTTCTTGAGATATTGACATGTTATTTATGAATAATTAAACAAACAAGAAGCATATTTATATCCCATTTCCCTTATTCTATTTTTCATGTGAGGATGAAGAGGTCACTTTTGTTATGGTTGTCTAGTAGTGGAATCTAATTTTGATGAATGATGGGAAGTTTTATTTTGTCATTCAAGACTCATCTTGGTGGTAGTGGCAGTGGGGGCATGAAGCGGCACATAGACATGGGTGATGTAAGTGAAGGAAGTCATAGAAAATGGATATGTTGATTGGAGGTGGAATTGGGGAAAGGGTGTGAGCCCGACAGCAGTGGTGAGAAGTTATATTCCTATGGGGGAAAATAGTGGTAGTAAGGGGGTCAACCACTACTATGGATTTTTTAAATTAGGAAGGTGAAGTGGTGCTTAGGTTGAAGAAGAAAGAAAAAAAACACGGGTAATAAAATAATTAAAAAAAATAAAAAGATGGGGATGCATCTTGATTGGAGTGAGATGGTGGGGTTCCATAAGAATTGTACCCTATATTATCTCTTATTATTATTATTATAGATTCCTATTTCAATAATAATTTCTTCATATGAATCCATATTGAGGATATTCCTATGGTATCATGATCACATCATCAAGGAAATAGATTCAAAGACAATATGTAAAGTATAAATTTGATTCGAGTCTTGATCCTCACATTTCATCACATAAAAACTCTCATGTATATCACGATGAAATTATTATTTATCACCTGATTCATTTTTCATGAAATTATTGGCCAATCTAGAGTATTTTTCAATGAAAATTGTAAAGTAAAAATCCTTTCATCCATCCAAAATCATTTTCAAGGTGAGTTAGGTAGTTTTAAAATTTAACTATGTGTGGTTGGAAATAGGGTTCTCACATAATGAGGTTCAATCTTGATGATGTGGTTCTAGCATAACAATTGGCATCCCTCCACATGCTTAGGGTTAATATCCTCTATATGGGGGGTCATTTTACAGTTAGGGTTAGTATTCACCCAAATTCATGAGGTTGGGATCCTTTATCAAAAAAGTCTGTATTCCCCCCATATAAATCTCATTAGGAGTTAGGATCCTCCACAATATATGATATTCCCCTAAAATGATGTGTTTTCTGGTGAGGTCAAAATCCCCCACAGCAGTACCATAGTTTCATGTTGGTTTCTCCTGTATCTAGGTTGGGCAGAGCATGACTCTCTCCCACACCTCGGGTTCTATCCTCTAAATATTACCCAGGTTGTTACCATAATAAGGGTTAGTACTCACATTACCAACATCTATTCTTAGTCAAGGTGTGGGTTCCCCAATGGGGTTCATTAATGATGATGGTATCGATGGTCACAAATGATAGGGTGATGTGCCCCTTGATTTATCCTCATGATTCTACAAGGACTGGGTCCTCTATCATGGTTTTGTGTGGTTTTATGGAATAAAGGTGGTGTGGTTTAGATACTTCAAAAATTTTGATATCTTAGTCAGCTCTAGGTTTCCTTAAAACTATGATGCATATTTGGATATCAACTTTATAATTTTAGGATTTTGGTTCTCCAAGCACCCTTAGCTACTTGTGAGGCATGGGATTTCATGGGTTGAAGCTGAGATGGTTTGGGATTCTCTATATCCCTAATATTTATAGTGGTTGAGTATATCTAGATCCTTTACTGTTATCATCCTGACACTCTCTCGTGTTGGGGGTTTTATCTGAAGGTTTTATTGAGTTTTTCTTTGTGATTTTGGGGAATCTTGTCAAGTATATTTATACTAACCCATTTATGGGCCTTGGGAAAACACATTATGGGTCTATGTAGAGGGTTCATGGGTTGGATATGGTCTTGGTATATGTGGAATTTGTGTGACTATTTTAGAGATAATGCTTAACTACCTTGGGGTATGTGGTGTTGTCGAGTCTTGCTGGTACCAAGAAGTGATGGTATATGGTGATATTTGTGTTTGGAGCCAGCCCACAGTGGGGACCTCTTCACCTCATATTCTTATATATGTTTCCATTTTTGGATATTGGGAATTTATCTTACCCCTTTTCATTATGATTTATGTATGTTTTATCCACATGGATCTTAATAGTAGTATCATGCATGCATTTTATACAGTTTAGTGTTCATATATATATATTCTTCTAGTTAATTTTCTGTATTGGAGATATGTATTTGATTATGGTTTAGATATTATAAGGCATATCATGTTTTTATTTATTCCTACTCAGTGATAGACATAATATCTTGTCCATTAGTGGTAATTTGGGGTTGCACTCTTAGGATACCTTCAGCCCAAGGAGGGAATTGATGGGTCAGGCCATACTTGAGTGGTATCAAAGTGTGGTTGTGAAGTTCCAAAGGATCAAATAATAATTGATAGGGGGCTTGAATCAGTTGATCCTTTTATAATTTCCAATACTTTTAAAAACATAACCCCTATGACCTATTAAATTTTATATCCTTATTATCTGTTATTAAATAATCATTCATGAAAAAGTAATAAAGCAAGTAGACCACATGATATTTACAAGGTTCGGCCTCAGTGCGAGAACCGTCATCCTTTACATTTCCACTCCCTTAGGTTTTTAAAAATTCAATATATTGAATAAGTGAATACAAATTTTTCTAAATCCCATTATACACCTTCTATCTACTGATAGGAATGATTATACTGACTCTCATCAGTTTATAAATTTTTCTTAAAAAATTGATCCAAAAAAGGAATAAATACATTGTTCAAAATTATCTATAAATGCTCTATCCAAATCCCCAATCTGATTTGACTGGGTCTGATTCTCTCAGTCCAATGAGGCTTGGTTCGATGGACTCAGTCTGACAGACTCAATATGATGAACCCATTCTAAATTGGTATTACTCAAACTCTACCCAAATTCTCAGTTGGATCTTCCTTAGCTTGGAAAAAAATTATATGTCTAACCTTCTAATGAGGTCTCAGTCTGGAAAGATAACTTTGACATGAAATTATGTAGCACTCAACCTTTTCTACTCACATTAAAAGTTTTAAATTTTAAATGTACTATGCTTCTATTTATATGATTACCATAATGGAAAAGGGGAGAAACTGAAAAACTATTCTTGCTTACTCAAATTCAAAAACATCAAGAACTATACATATTTGGATTTTAAGTTTTGCCAATTCAACTCTTCATTGTTATTTTGGAATATTCTTGAGTCGTATTGAGTATTTTCAGTTATCAACCTTCTCAAACATCCTATAATTTCTTCAGTATGATGGAAGTTAATTAACTCATTATGATGGAGCTTCCTTGGTTCATTATGATGGAACATCCTTCGGTCATTCAGAATTGATTTTCCCCATCATATTTAGACCAACTGAATTTACTTCTCATAGTCATTTTAATGAAATCCTTATAATAATGGGATTCTCATTATGATGGAATTATCCTTAGGATTAAATTATCAATATAATGAAAACTCTACTCTACAAATTTGAAATTATTCAAACCTAATCAGTTATAACGCATTCAGAATTTTAAAAAATTCCATGTCTGGTACTTATGGATATGATGAAAACATTTTCTTGATTCCTAGAATTGATATGATATTTAAGATTCATCCATTTCTTCAAAATCTTTTATCATGATAGTTATCATGATTAATAAGAACTTCAATATTCGAAAAGCATAATATGACTTAAGGTTATAATGTTTATGTACTTTCTAACTCCTGACATCACTGTCCTCATTAAACCTCTTCCGCAACATTCTGACTTTCTAACTCAGAAACTTCTTTCTAACAAACATCATGTCCGATATATCTTGAACTTCATGCTGATAGATCTGAGACTGATGATGTGTCTGATCAATAACTTTAACTTTCTCAAGACTTCTATGACCAGTGCTACCATGTATGATACTCTGTATCTAGTGATACTTATTCTGATCCTCTGTGTCTAAAAAAAAGCTTTCTCAAAAAATAAAATTTTCTTTCCCTTTAAGTTTGGGTTTTAACATTATAAAACATTCAAATATTTTTCAGAAATATTATTTTACAAAATATTAGTTGTCAAAAAATAAAACTAAATGTTAATACATCATAAAGGTTCTTCAATCTCCCCCCTTGTATTTGTTTAAAAACTTTTATTAAAAACTTTAACCGCTCACCATTTTCAAAAACATAAACAATTTCAAAACAAATTTTTGAAACAACTCAAATTTTAACATATCATTTCACAAAAGAGGGTGTTTTTATACCACACTACTGGATAAAGTAATTTCTTTTAAGGAATTACATCCCACGATGATAATAAAATTTTATGTCCGTGTAAAGAGACCCCCCCACTTTTTTATTTTATAACCTTTTTTTCTCCCCTTTTATTTTTATCTACCCCATTATCTGATAACCAAAAATTTAGATTCATAAAAGAAATGTAATTAAAAAATACTTTAAAAGTAAAAATATTTTAATTTATCTCCCCCTTTGTTAACATAATCAAAATCATAGTGGGAGAAATCCTTATGAGTATTAGGAATTCGTTGGAGGAGGGTGAACATGAAGTTCCAACCTCAATTAAAAAAAAAATTCTTTTGGCATTGCTTTTGTGAAGATATCTTAAATATGATAATTAATTGAGATATACTTCATCAAAACATCTCCAACAGAAACTTTATCTTTTATAAAGTGAAAATTTATATCAATGTGTTTTGATCTTGAATATTGGAAAATATTTTTTGAAAGGTCAATTTCACTCTAATTATTACAAAGTATCTTTAATGGTTTAGAAACTTTTACATTAAAATATTCTAGTTGAAATTTCATCCATAACATCTGAGTAAAACCCAGGTTAACTACAACATATTCTGATACCATTATTCTAAAAGTTATTGAACATTATTTCAAACTATTCCAACTCACACAACATTCAGCCAATAAAAATGTTCCTCCTGAAGTTGATATTTTATCATTACAATCTCCAAACCAATCAGCATCTGTATATCCATGAAACAACTTCTCACATTTTTTTATATAACAAACCATGTGAATTTTTTCCATTGACATAGCTCAAAATTATGCTTATTTCCAACATATGTGATTCTTTCAGATTACTTTGATACCTAGCACACAAAGACATAAAATAAACAATATCAAGCCTTAAGGTTGTAAGGTAAAGTAGACTTCCTATTAGCTTCCAAAAGTATTTCTAATTCAAATTTTTTTGAAAATCATCTTTAATCAACTTCATCCCCACTAAGATAGGATTACAATCTTATTTGGATTTCACCATGCTAAAATTTTATAACAATTACCTGAAATTTATATCTTGAGATAGGAAAATGTAATTTTCATTTTTTTTGAACTTGTAAACCAATGTAGGATTTTATTTCTCTTAACATTTACATCTTAAAGTTCCATTTCATTTATTCAAAAAAAGTTTTACAGAAATATTATCTACCCTTATAAAAAATTATATCATCCACATAAATAGTTACAATTAGTGTTCCAAATTCAGTATCTTTCACATAAAAGTTTCTATCAACTTTTAATTTAGAAAAATTCATCATTCTCAATAAAAATCAATCTTAAAATATAATGAACTTGGAGCTTATTCAAACGAATACAAATATGTCTTCAATATACAAACTTTTTTTTCATCCTCATCAAGTACAAACCCACAAGGTTATTCAATGTAAACGTTTTCTTCAATTTCTCCACTGAGAAATGTAGATTTTACATCCATATGATATACTTTGAAATTATGGTGACCATCAACTGCTAGAAATATTCTAATAGTTTATAACCTTGCACTGGGGGAAAATGTTTCATCGAAATACACACCATCCACATATGAATGGACTTTAAAAACAAGCCTTTATTTGTTTCTTGAAACTTCTCCATGTTTATCCAACTCATTTCTATAAACCTAATTTGTTCTAATAACATTTTATTTGATGGGAATAGAACAAGTTCCCAGGTTTCATTTTTCTCAGTCTAACCCAAATCTTCCTTCATATAATCCACCAATTATTTATGTTGAATATATTTTGAACTAATTTTGGTTCAACCTTTGAGATGAGAGAAGTTTGATTTTCTTGTCTCAAATTTCTTCTAGTCTGAACTGGGCCTTATGATTCCCAAGAATATTTTTGGTCTCAAAATGTTTTTTTAAAGTAGGAAAATTCAGATTTACTCTCCCATATTCACTTTCTTTATCACATGATTCATCTGAATCTTCATGCACATTAATTTTCTCTATTTAATTTTTGTTGGAAACTTTTAGTTTTTCTTCATCAACATTCCTAGTAAATTTTGTTAAAGAATTTGGATTCTCAATAACTTTCACATCATATGAGTACATAAATTTTTTTAAACATTTGTTCTAACATTTTTAACTTCTTTCATTGGGTGAATAAACTATAAAATTTCCTTCTTCAGCTTTCTCATCAAACTTTACAAGATCCTGATTTTTGATTTTTAACAAACATGGACTTCCAAAAACCCTGAATCACTTAAATGATAGTTTTTTATTATACCACATTTATAGGGAGCCATTCTGGATTCTAGCAAAAAAATCTTTTTTGAAATTGAACAACATTACTAATAATTTTTCTCTTATGGGACATTAAAAGTTTGTATTCTTATAACATGATTCTTCTTATTTGTGCCAAACTTTTATTCTTCATTTAAACCAATACATTTTGTTTTGGGGTATATAGATTACTATACTAATTTTTCATTCCATGATTCCTCTGATATGTCTCAAAAGTAATGCATGTGAATTCTGTACCATTGATTTTTATCAACTTCATTATATAAACCCTTGTTTCATTCTCAACATCTTTTCTAAAAAATCGGAACATTTCAATATCCTATGACTTGTGATTCATAAACATGATATTGGTCATTTGAGTGAAATAATCATTAAATATGATAAATTAAAAACCACAATTTGATTATTAATGTCTAATCAACCCACATAAATGGGAATTAATAAGTTCAAGAGGTCTAGTATACTGAATCTCAACTTTCTTATGATTTTTATTAGTCATCTTCACTTTTTGAAAATTATAAAAATACCTAATTCTATTTTTTAAAATTCTAGAAAGTTTAATACAACATAAAATTTAGAGAGTTTTTTCATGTTTTTCTACCCAAGATTTCCATGTCTTCAAGGCGACAAATTATTTTCATCTTTAGAAATTAAGTAATATGTTTTGTTAAATTTTATTATTTGGAAGATATTTACACTGGTTCTTTGTCCTTTTGTAATAACTATTCTATATACACAAGAATAATTTCTTAATATCACTTTTTTTCCATCATCACAATGTTTACTTACACTATGTAAGTTATATTTTAGTATGTCAACAAACAATAATTCCTTAGATTTTAACTTTTTTGCTTCAATCTCATCCATTTTGATTCCTCTGGTTATTAGAGAACTATCATTCCCAAAGGTAAAAACACATCCCGAATGATTTTCAACAAATTTAAATATTTTTAAATCACATTTCATGTGTGATAAAAAACCACTATCAAGTATCCATTGTTTATTCTTTTTACTTGATTTCAAAGAAGTCTCAACAAAAGGCTCTTTCTTAAAATTTCTTCATTCTTGCTTCCTTTTATTTTATTGCATACAAAAAATTTACATTAAGAGTAGTCATATATTCTTCAGTAATATGACCTAGTAGATCACATATTCTAAAAACTTATTCCATATAGTCAAATTGATTCTTCATTGGAATGTTTGTAACATCTTAGGAATTCAATTTATAACTTTTTGAATGTTAGTAAAGTTACTCATTCTACATTCACTATTTTCTCCACTCATCTCAAACCTTCTTATGGTTAGAGATAAGTTGTACAAATAATTATATTACCTATACCCGTAGATTTCGTAGAACCAAAAAAACCATCAAATCTTGATTTTCTATTGAAGTGAGTTCTTTATCTATAGAAACATTTTTGATACTGATAACATATTTCTTCTCCAACATACTCTAGGAGTGGACTATATTTACTAATCATGAAGTTTTCAGATTTTTAAGATGTGATAGTTTTCTCAAATCCCTTCTCAACTGATGTTTTCTCAACACTTTTCATCTCACTTGAAATGTTGTAAAAATGAAATGAAACTTTGTTTTGGTGGGTAAGGATTTCACTTGATTCTTGGTTTGAAAATTTTCATCGAATTTAGAAGTCTCATCTTTTACTTAAGAATCTTTTATGAAGTTTCCATTCATCTTCCTCAGGGTGATTTCAGATTCAAGATATTTTGATTGAAATTTGTTAACTTCTTCATCCTTACCTTCCAACTTCTTACAGAAATATTCAACCATATTTATCAGTTAAAAAATTATAATCTTATAACTTAATATCTCCTATATTTATTATTATTCTTTCATGAAAACATGTTTTCACCTTCAACGACATTTCAACCACATTTATTTATCATCCTGGATTTTTTTAGAGATCTATTTTTTTCAATACATGAAATAAGTTTTTTTTAGATGATACCCTCTGTAAGATTATTCAACCCCTTTTCATTATTATTTGAGGAGTCTTCATCATTTTCTACTTTTTTAATGAATGTTATAAACTTTCATGAATATTCATCCTATGAGGAATTTATTTTAGTTGATTCTAATATATCTTTCTTACTTACCAAACTCTTTTTATCTCTAATGAACTTATTCAAATATTTTTTTGGATGAATTTTATTCTTTAGAATTTTTGTTCAACTTATTTCATCGTATTTTTTCATCATAATCATCTTGATATTCTCCAAATTTCTTCTTAGGTTAATTTAGAGAAGTGTGTTTGATTCCACAACACTCAAAACATTTGAGAGGAAGTTTACCTTCATAATTTTTTCTTCCTCTTCTATAGTTCTTAGATATAAGAGATGTGATTTTTTTTATTCAACTCATCATCCTCGTTGTCTTAAAAATCATTGGGATCAACATATTTAACATCTTGAATATTCATCTTTCTCATAACTTCAAAATATATTTCATCATTCATCTTTTTTTTACATTGGATATTTTCTCATATCAATAGAAACAATAAAATTATGAAATTCATCACGAGATAAATCTTCTTTATATTTTAAAGAGGAAATTTTATAATCAAATCTATCAGGAAAATTTCTCATGAGTTTCTTTACAATTATATAATATTACAAGACATCTTCAAAACCTATGATATTTCAAATAATTTCATTTAATCTTGTTAATTATTCATCAATGGATTATTTATATATTATTGTTATATATTTATACTTATTACACCATATTTTTAATTTTTCTTCCTTCACTTTAGTATTCACTTCAAATATACTTTCCAGCTTATCCCACATACTCTTTTAATGTTTTGAGACCCATCTCATTCATATAAATTTTTTCTGATAAGGACATAAGGATATAATTTCTATCCTTTCCATAAACTTCTATATTTATCTTATAAGAAACCATTATAGGATAATCTTTCACAATAGGTGTAAAACCAATTGTAGTAGTATCAAAAACTTCTAGGCCAAGAGATAAGAGACAAGGAATCATAATATTTTTCCTTAAATCAAAATTTCTTCCATCAAATGTTGTAATTCCTTTACTATTGATATAATTGATATTATCCATGATAAGGATTCAACAAGGTTACCTTATCTTTAATACTAATTTAATTTCAAAAGGAACACATAACAACTGAGAATGGGGTTTTGAATCAATTGTTCACTTTTATAAGTTTCCATACTTTTAAAAACTTAACCCCTACAATCTGTTAAAGTTTATAACCTTATCATATTTTAGTAAATACTAATTCATGAAAAATTACTAAAGAAATTAAATCACATGATATTTATAATATTTTGGCCCAGTGTGAGAACCTGCATCATTTCCATATAGTAACTCCTGCAGGTCTATGTAAATTCACTATAATTAAGAAGTGAATATAACTTGTTCTAAATCCCATTAGAAAAATTCTATCCCCTTATGGGAATGATTATACTGACTCTCACCAGTTTAAAATGTTTTCTTAAATATAATTGAGCCCAAAAAAAGAATAAATAATTTTCTAAAACATCTCCACAAATTCTCTATCAATATCCTTAGACCTATTTGGATGCTTCCAATTCTCTCAGTCTAATGAGGTTGGGTTTAATAGACTCAGTTCAATGAATTCAATATAATGGACTCAGTACGATGAAGTAAATATCAATATATATTACTCAAACTCTACTCAGATTTTCATTTTGATCTTCCTCAGTCCTGTAAAAAAAATTATATTTCTGACCTTATAATGAGGTCTTAGTCCATAAAGATAACTTTGACACAAAATTCTGTAGTGCTTCACCTTTTCTTCTCACATTAAAAGTTTTAAAGTACCAAGAATCCCAGAATGGAGAAGTCGGGAAATTTAAAAAAAATTCCTTCTTACTCAAATTAAAAAACATTGAGATCAACACATATTTGAATTTCATGTTTGACCACTTCAACTCTTCACTAATCATCTAGATTCTTCTTGAGTCATATTGAGTCTTCTTAGTAATAAGACTTCCCTAACTTCCTAAACTTTCTTTAGTATGATGGAACTTCATCAAGTCCTTATGTTTGAACATCCTAAACTCATTCTTAATTAAATTTCCTCATCAGAGTTAGTATGATTAACTTTATTTCCCAGAGATAGTCTGATGAAATCCTCATAACAATGGAAATCTCATTATGATGGAATTCTCATTATGATGGAATTATCATTACAATGGAATTATCTTTACGATGGAAAATCCATTAAGAAAATTTGAAATTATTCAAACATCATTAGTTATAACTCATTCCAAATTTTGAAAATTTTTGTGTCCAGTACGTCTTAATTTGATGCAAACATTATCTTGATTCCTTGAACCGATACAATCTTTTCAGTTCCTATATTTATTTAAAATCTTTTATCATGAAATTTTTTAGTATTTTTGATAGATTAAAGATTTTAAAAGCATCATATAAATCAAGGTTAGGATATTTAAGAAAATTATAACTTATGACATAATGATTTTCATTCAACCACTTCAGAAACATTATGACCTTTTAACTCAAAAACTTTAATCTAAAAAAACTTGTTTCTAATAGATGTTGAAATTCATTTTTATGAATCTAAGATTTATGACCTGATCAACAACTTTAAATTTTTGATGATTCTGTGACTGGTTATTATTAGTATGATACTCTATGTTCAATGATGCTCAGTTTGATCCTCTATGTCTAGAAATCAACTTTATCAAAAACAAAACTCCCCCTCCCCCCTTATGTTTGAGTTTAAACATTCATTAACTTTCATATGTTTTTCAAAAACATTATTTTACAAAATATTAGTTTCCAATAGTTAATTTTTTTTAAAACAACACAAAGGTTATTCAGTTTGTTCTAGGGGATGAACTTGGAGTTTGTATTCATGTGAAGATCATAATTGGAACATTAGGGGAACTATGTTATGGGTTTCTTGATTTTAGTTGTTAGACCAGGTAGACTAGCATAGTTGAATCAGTTGATCTAACCTTTCATCAGTATTTTGATAATCATTTATTCAACCTAGAACTCTAAGGCATCATTATAGGGTATATGTAAATTTGGTATATGCATCATATAGTAGTTATTATGGATCTTTGATTCCTTTATTGTGTCAGATCATCCAAATATGCTCTTATATTTGTATGTTCACCCTATTAAATGGTGGTAATTATATATTGATGCACACACATGTGTAAATTTTGGGTCGTGATGACTCTATGTTTGTTATTGGGAATCTCGTTGTTAATTAGTGAGTGATGAGGCATTATTTCTGAGAGTTTTTTAAGAGGTGTTATTTACCTAAATTTTGAATAAAATCCTCTCCCCTAGTGCTTAATGTAGATATTTCTTAGAGAGTGTATGGTAGTTCCTACTGGGTTTGATGAGACAATCTATTTGATGTATTTTCTACATACATTTACTGAAAATGACCTTAGGGTTTTATGGGGTGACCTTGATCCTCGGATGAAATAGGTTTGGTTGAAGTCAGGGACTCACATTTCTATATAGTTACACATTTTATTGACCAAATGATTATTCTTTCATTCATCTCCCTTAATTGAATAATTATCCATTTGTAGATGATGTCTTTCCACAAACTCATGATGAGGTTTTACTACAATGGTTGGAGTTTGATCCCTTATTTTGGATGGAGTTTTATCAGAGGTTTTTGGGAACCCCCATAGGGAATCATGGCCATGTATTGGTATACTTCGAGCCTTATGAACCTTAGGAGGTGTTTATTAGAAATGTTTCAGAGTGGTATTTTTCAATATTAGTGGTTTGGGTAGAGACTTCAGAGTTGGAGTTATCAAGATGTGGGTATGTTTTCATAAGACCATACCTATACCAGATTTACCAAATTATGGATTGGTGTATTTTCTATTCTTGTTAGAGAGATAACCAATATTTGGGAGAAGAATATAGGGATTCCTTATGTCATCCAGAGTGGTGTTTTGGATGGAACTCCACATGGGAGATAATGTTTAAATTAGAGACCTCCCTGTTTTTGGCCCAGTTGCTTACCCGAATTTTTTTTGGGTAGAAGATATAGTGGTCTGTGAGCCATCAAAGGTGGATGATTCATCGCTCCACTTTCAACAACACCACACTTGTCTAGTTCCTATCAGGCATGGAGTATTGAAAATTAGATCTACAGAATTATGTGGATGATGGATTTTTCTGTTCTGGTATTAAGAAGTAAAATATATAGTATGATTCATGTCCTTTCCTCATAAACCCTTATACTAGATGGTGTATACATGAGTTACATTTTCTATATATGGTGTTCAAGATTTTGAAACATCAGTATAAGACATATCCAACACTTATTAAGCAAGAGAGTCTCCACTTATGGTAACTATCTTTCACCCACCCCTTTTGGTAGAGTGAGGTTATCCTTAGTAGTGAAAGGGGTCTTTTAAGTAACTCCTTCAAGGAAGATGTGAGATTATATAGTACCTATATCGGTATAGATATGAATTCTAGTTATAGTATTTTGTAGTTATGTGTGGTTAATAAATTGAGGTGATCTATACCCCCCCCCCCCAAATATGAGTGGGATCCCCTAAGGTATGGAGATATGATCCCACCCTCAAGAGGATGATGTTATCTACTCATTAGATGGTCATCTGGGATTTGTACACTATGTTTAAGGATAAAAATTCACTTCTTGAAAGTGTGAATGGATGTGTGGATACTTTTAAATATATACCCACGGTTTTTCCTTTATGGGAGGCCAATATATACACTATATTTAATTTAGGATATATTGTTCTAGTGATTTTTGAGTTCTATAATGATCACCAATGTTGAATTTATAAAGGGTTGAGGATGAATCCTTCCAATTATTGGATCAATGAGGAACCTATTCGTTATTTTGGAATTACCCTAATCTTACCACGAGAGAACCAATGGTGTAATAAACTTATTTTGTGTGAGACTTAAATTCATGGAGTAAATTTGGACTTCATGAAATTATGGCCATGGTAGTTGGGGAGGTTATGGAGGTAAACTTTTTTCATATTGGTTGATTCTTCTAGTATTAGGCTCTATTTATGGATGATAGAGGAGGTACATGAGCTTCTAGCTTCAAAGAAGTAAGTTCATACATGTAGTGGGAGTTTTTTCCCTCATTTTATTGATGTGTCGTCCCCTCACCCGCCTAATGTGAGAGAGTATCATGTTTTTATATTGAATTATTTCTCTAGTGTGATTGGATGATCTCAGGTGATGTACCTAAAGGGTTTTCCTGAAGGTGGGTAGCACATTGATCACTTTCCATAGTGGATAATGGTTTTCTCTTGGTGTTAATAGTGAATATCATGTGGATACCATCCATATAGGATATAAACCTTAATGTGGAATTTTCATCGAATCTTTATAGGTGTATAAATCCCATAGAAACTCTTTATATTTGGTGTAGGGGGAGGGTTTCTCTTGACGTTTTGGATTTTAGTCACTCAGGCATGTGTTATCTCGGGATCTGGAGATGACTGAGACGATTCATCTGAATTTTCATCTAAATAGTCAATATCATCCTCCTTATATTGTGGTGGATTGGGGAACCTAATAATCCATGGTGGGGTGTTTAATAGTTTATTGAGTTTGGTGTTTATTCCAATGTTTTCATTGGTGTATTTCACTGATGAGTGATAATAATACAACTAGAATATCTTTTAAAGTCAATGTAGACTTGTTGGGCGTTGGGATATCGATGGAGGATTCCCATGGATGTTTGAGATTGGGAAAGAGGGTCCATGATTCCTTTTTGGAATTATATTTCAAAATAGATGTGTGTGCCTTGATTATAGGGGATAATGAAGAAATCAACACAGGACCAGAGGAGAATTCTTCCTTGAAATTCATCTGGTGTTAGTGTGATATTTTTTTAAGTGGTCAGTGTGTGAGTGTGGTGTATATGTGTTGCTCTTATATGAAGACCAAATGAAATACACTTTAAATATGGGTAGAGGATCATTCACATTGGAGGTAAAATTGGAAAGAAGTTATATTTAGAGTGTGGTTCGAGTATTTTTTTTATCATCCCATGTGGTGGGATGTCCTTTGGTTTAGGAAAAGTTTTGGGAATTGTAGCTTGGTAAGGATCATGTAGAGGGGATTCATGTTTTCTCTTAGATATCTATTTGAGGTGGATTTGAGTGAGTATTTATGTGGATAAAATAGGATGCTTTATTTTTAGATGGTTGTGTATTGAGTTTGTTTAGGGCTTAGACCACCCAGGTTAGAGATTTGTGTGTGGAGGTGGGTTATCTTAAAGTTGGGGTTATTTTGTGAGTTTCCTTATTTATCATCTCATGTTTTCCCTTTTTTTATGATAAAAATGTCTTAAGGAAGGGATGATGTGGTGACATGAATTTCTCTTGGTGTAAACTTATGATCAATTTTGATTTTAAGAGTCTTGAAACCACCCTTGTGGGTAAAATAGTAAATTTATCTTAGCGGATGACCTTGTAATTTTTTTAGAACGTTCTATTGATCTCAGAATGCAATGTTTACCCTTAGGATGAGTTTTGGTGAATTTCCTAGCATGTTGAATTTTTGGGATTTTTATTATTTATTTCATAAATAAATATTACTCCTATAGCATAGATGGAGATGTGGGGGCCCTATATTTTGGTACTGAGCTTCAAAATATTTTTATGTTATATTTAGAATGAAATGTTGAGTCGTCTTAGAATTATGATCACAACAAGGCCTCAAAAATAATATTTTATGTATACAAATATCATCTTTATCATGCATGTGCATGTTCCAGATAATTATGTGATTCCTTAAAAAATCATCGATGGGAAATATAATACCTATGTTGAGTCTAGAATGTTTGGTTTTTTCAAGGAATTTCATTTCTTGATCTGGAATTTAGATTCCTAATGGGCGGTCATCATAGGTGGAATTTAAATTAATTAATTAATTAATTAATTAATCAGATTAATTCCCTAACCATAATCCCCTAATAAGATAATATTTTAATCCCTCCACTAGGGTTATCCTTAAGGAATCCCTAAGTGGAGGTAGAGGAAGAGAATGAGATTTTTGGGTAGATAAATCTCTTTGATGATTCCATTGATGAACTAAACTATGCCTTCGAAATATTGAAACATTGATGCTTCACCAATGAGGAAGGACTTGTTATTTTTTATATTAAAAATATTTTTTTCAAAATACAGGATGTATTAATCCTATATGATCCTATTCTTTATATATTCATGTGTTAATGATGAAAAATTTGATAAATAGAAACTCAATTTCCCATATGAGACCAAAGAGTCCATAAACCCTAATACTGACCAATAATTTCATCCAATGTTGATGTGTGATGGGGGTGGAAATGGGTCACATGGGACTTGGATAAATGGTAGAAGTAGCAGGGGCATGAGGTGGCATGCCGACCGGTGCGACATTAGTGAAGGTGGTTATGATGGACATCCATAGTGAGGTGCAGTGGAACATATGACAAGGTGAGAGAACAACGATAATGGAAATGGGTCGATGGCCTATAGTGGAAAACTGTAGCAATAAGGTGGTTGGATGCTACTATAGTAAGTGTAAATCGGGAATGAATAATGTTTCAAGGTCCTAGAATAAATAAAAAATAGTTAAAATAATAATAATAATAATAATAAATTAAATATAGGGGTGAGAACATATTTATTGGAGATAGAGGAATATTATTGTTTTTGTTATTATTGTTATTATTATAGAATATTTCTTCAATTTTAATTTTTAAATATGAATTCATATTGAAGAAAATTCAACAACATTATTATCATGATATTGAGGAAAAATTATTCAAGAATAATTTACGATATCTAATTATGAATCGGGGAATGAGCCCCTTGTTGTGTCACATACCATCTCTCATGTGTGTCATAATGAAATGAATATTTATCTCTTGATGAACATTTTCAATAAATGAAAAGAATATATTGATTATTTTTTAATATAGGAGACAATGGGGTAATTTGTTAATCCATACTAGGTTGTCTGTGAGGTGAGGTAGGTAGTTTTCAAATTTTTCTCTAGGGGAGTCAATGGTGTTCTAGCATAATGATCAAAGTATTCTAATCCTACAGACAAAGTTAGTATCCCCTCATATTCTTGGAGTTTGGATCCTCTATTTATAGGTCATTTTTAATGTATGGTTTTTATTCCCCACACATGATTGGGGTTGGGATCCTCAATATGTTTTGTAGATATTCCCCCCATCTAAGAGCTCATTCGAGGCCATGATCCTCCATATGAGTTTGTATTCCCCTCAACTGAGATATTTTCCAGTGGGGTAGGGATCCTCTAATATATTGGGTTTTCAGGTCTAGATAGATCATATTCTTCGGTTTGTGTGCTAATTTATTCAATAGGTGGGCTATGTAAATAAAAAAACTCTCTTACTTCCCATATTCTCCAGATAACAACATACATGAGTGGTTATGATCGTAGGGGTTAGTACGCCATTGAAATACATCTATTCTTGTCCAAGGTGTGGGTTACCCAATAATATTATAGAAAGATAATGGTATCAGTGGTCATAAATGATTGGATTCACTACCCCCTCCCCCGACTATTGCACATTCTTTTTCCAAGAGTGGGTCCCCTATTATGGTTTTGATCAGTTTTCTAGAAGAAAAGTAGTTCAATTAAAATTCATTGATACTTGTGATCCATCGAGTGCCTCATGGTTTCCTTCAAGATGCAATTTATAGTTGGCTATCAAATTTAAACTTTTTTGTGTTTTAGTTCCGTTAAGCACCCTTTACTACTCATGAGGTATGATATTTCATGGGTTGAAGTTGAGATGGATGAGATTTATCTATGTCCTTATGAATTTTAGTGGTTAATTATATTTAGATCTTTTCTTGTCCTCCTACTGAATACTCTCTTGTACCAATGGTTTTGGGATGATGGTTTTATTGGGGTTTTCATTGTGGTTTCAAGGAGCCCTACCAAGTATGTTTATACTATCTATTGCACGATCCTTTGGGACACACAAGATGTGTCTTCACAAACAATACACAAGTCAAATATGGTCTTGGTAGACATGGAGTTAGTGTGGAATGTTCAGAATGGAAACCTGGAGACCTTTAGGGTTATAGTTTCAAATGGGATTAGTAGTGCCATGTGGTGATAGTAGCTGGTGATGCTTGTTTTGGGAGAAATATCATAGTAGGGACCTCTTCATCTTGGTGGCTTATTTAAGTTTTATTTTTGATAAATTGGGAGTGTATATTGCCAATTTTCATTATTATTTATCTAATGGTTATCCATGGGGTTCTTAGAAGCGATCTCATGCATGTTTTATATACATTTTAGTGGACATATATATATATATAATACTAGTTATTTTTATGCATTGTAGATATAAAAATGTTATAGTTTGAGATATGATTAGGCCTCCCATATTGTGAGTTATACCTAATCTATGATAGTCACCTGCCCCTGGCCCATTGGAAGTGGGATTGTGGTGGTACTCCCAGCCTACCGCCAGCCCTGGAAGGGCCTTAGGGGTTGAGTTATTTTAATAACCCTTGGTATTTCCATGATAATATCTTGGTCTCATCAGCCTTATTGTAAATTTCATACCTTCTATACGCTAGAGGGACAACCTCATTCCCATCACCCTTTCAAGTCACCCTAGGTCAATCCTCACACACCCAACCAATCCATAGTTTTTTTAAAGGTTGGGGTCGAAGCCTAATTTATTATTAAATCAAAGAAAAGACAACTTTTATCTAGGTAGAGGGAGACCCATTACATAGCCCGAAGGCCCAATGGGCATTTAGCCCATTACATAGCCCGTATGCCCAAATTTTTGGGCAAAAAACCATTCTGTGAATAGTACCGCATAGTACCCGCCGCTGCTATAGTACCCTGCCACCGCTATAGTGACCTACCACCACTACAGTTCTTTCCATTGCTACAGTGCTGCCACTACTACAGTACTTCTATAGTACCCTACGCCCAATGGATTTTGAACCCCCATTTTTCTTGTAGGATTACAAGGTGCTTAAAAACCCTATTAATTACTCAAAAACTAGTGGGGATATAATATTCTCCCCACTATATAATCAACTAAACCATGGTCTATAAGGAATATTTTGATTCTATCATGGCCTGCTTTTCTAAAAATTCATAATCCATCACTCACCCTTACATAGGGGAAGTAACGGAACCAATATCAAGGTCCCATATGTTCATTTTCATCCATTTGAAACCTCTATAGGGTCTATATACCTCATGGAATGTATTCATAATCAATCCTTGTGAGGTTAGTGTCTAGGGAACCCAATTAGACTTTAAGGGACCATCATGGCCCTTGAAATTTGCATTTTACCCATAATAATTTAGTTTTAATGAAAAAAATTATTTAATAAAAAGTCGGATTGTCCATAGTGGCGTGACCGGATATCATAAGAACATCACACAAATACATATAACATATGGAGATTCTAAAGGTACCACCTACCTAATTTAGATTTATTCCCTTTACGAAAAGTTCATCCACTCTTTCCCTAGTTTTTCCAAGCCTTGAATCACCTCCAAAAAAATGATCTCAAACCAGAGTGAAAAATGAATTTAATTACAACAATTTATAATTAATTTTACACATTAATTCAAATTGGTATAAATTCATTGAAACTCACCCACCCATATAACAACATAAAAATAATGACTAACCACACTTAGAATGTCCATGGAATACCAATGAAACTTCCATGTGAAAAATACCAAACTTTTGAGAGCCAATCAATATCCAATTTCATCCAATCTAATAAAAACCCATAAATAAATTTGTATAGTGGGTTAACTCCATAAAAACAGAGAGAAATAAAATGTGATCATAATTTTGGGAAATCCTCTATCCACATAAAGAAAAATTCTCATTCTCTTTGCTTAATTTCACCATGCTTCAGTGGAATCAGTACCAAATGCCTGGCCCGGATCATAAAAAATAAAATGTTATTAAAGGAAACAATAATGTAAGTATATGGAGGGGGATAATATAACTCAAATACATTATGAATTCATCCATAAACCACCCCTATTAAAGGGTGATAAAGAGAGGAATGAGAGTGGTAGAACCCCCTTGGTTGTTTTTTATGAGGGGAGAAGGAAATGGTGGGGTTACATAAAATTGATAAGGGAAAATGGTATTTTCACCATTTTTAAGGAATTATAGGTAGCCAAATTATTTGGCCACATAGTTCTCAAAACCATGTGCTATCCACGTATCTCAAATTGTCTCAATCCATGATCCCTCTCATGGTTTATCCACTCAGTTTGTTAAACTATGTCTCAACCATGTATCTCCCTCTGAGAAAACTTTGAAATATTCTTGGTCTGTTCATATGGTTTTCTGCAACCATGCACTAAACCCATCATAAAAAATAACTCTAAAAGGTTTTCTCTAGTCACCCACATAGTTTTACCTATCCTTGTAGTGACTGTTCACATGAGTAAAACCCTTCTAAAAATCTCAGTCTTCAACCCAAATCTCCTAACCTTCAAAATAGTTCCTAAAACCTTTCCCATTCCTCGATCCTTATCCAAAGCAATACTCTCAAGATGCACCAAATATTATAATTCAAATATGAGTCCCAGTTATCAAATATTCCTCTACTACAAGACCAAATTTTAAATTTTTATGAATTTCACAACCTGTAAAGAAGCTAGGTTTTAAAATATCCTCCTCATAGCACTTTAAATTCCCAAGAAGCCTCAACATTCCTTTAACCATCAATCCCAACCTATCGTGGTTATAAATTCATTTCTAACTCTTCATGTTAATTCCTGAATGATGATGAACTTCCCACTATGTAACACCAAACATAAAGTGCATTATTTATTAAAATTTGAGCTACTCACTCATCATCATCGCTAACACTGAGATAGTTTCGAATTGCACCCATCTATCCTCAGACAACATGGTGTCGTCAATATGTTCATCATTGTCTTATGGTTCTCCACACGATAAGGATAAATATATAAAGTTATATTGTATGCCCTGGTTCTCTCCATAATATAAATATACTAAAATGAATCTATGGAGGTCCATTTTACACTCAACATGGTCTCCACTCTTTTCCATCCAATTGCTTGAGAAAAAATTGGTTTTTCCTCATTTATCTGGATATTCCTAAAAAATATTTACCACACCTACTAAAATGATATCACGCCTCCTAATCATGATACCAAAATTCTCATATTCATTGTAATATCACCCAAACATTTTCACCAAAGTCTAAACCCAATACTTTGTGTAATTCCATGATTGTATCATTGACTAACCCAACCATCCATCATACTCTCACCCCAAAGAACCTTCAAACCTCTAATATGAATCACCCTCAAATAAAATCATATCTATCTCAAGTATAATTATAACACACAAACACCATCCATCTCTACATTTGAATCACATTCTGGTATCTACCAAATAAACATATAAAACTAGATCGATATACACACAGACATAAAAATTCCTTCTCGGTCATCCAATGAATGGTCATACCAGATCCATGAACCTGCAAATAAGAGGGTTGTTCATTTATAACTGAAATGACTCTCTCTACCACATTAGTATCATTATCATCACTCAATTAAACCAAAACATGGATCTCCCTAGACCACGATTTATCTATTACCATCTGTAACAACTACACATGACTTTCCCACTCATACTCGAGCTCTAACTCTTATCACTTATCACCTCCCATTCTTGCCTCACTAGGAATGTCAACCTCAACATCTTCCAAAAATATGGTCATAATAGGTGTCACACCCTCTAATGGAAAATGATTTACTCCCCACCATATGTATTTCCTTTATACCACTCCTCGGGTGAAATTACTATCATGTTTCTAATATCACGCGTTTGTCGGTCCTTATGAGCCATGCTCATCCATCCTAACAACCTATGGAACGGCATAAGCTTGTATTGACCATGTAACTACACTACAATCAATAATTGATTCCACCTCTCACTACTGAGGGATATCTCTCATTTTCATTAAAACCTTGGGAAACCATGTCTGCGAGCATCTCACTGAAACTATCAACCCTCAGCATACACACATGCAATCATTGATCCAAAACCAATTGATCACCATGAAAACCTAATTTACACTCCCTCTCACACATTATATGTTTCCCCCAAAAACTCATTCCAACCCTTAATCTCCCCTCTAGAGGTAGAGTGATACTCAAAGAACCCTCAAATGGGTTCTTACCCACTATCCAACTCAGTCTCATTCGAAACCAATAGGTGTACACTCCTATACCACCCAACCAAAAAACCCGACTCACACTATTATGAGTCATATTTAATCAAAAATAGTCTCACATGACTAAACAAATAACTATTCACCTCCAGGCATGTCAATCCCATCTAGATAGAAGAACCATGGTACTTTCCTTTCAACAGGCCAGTGGAATCTCGTTCATGCCAATGCTAACCACACAATCACCCTCTAGAAGAGCATCATCCCAATATTACAACAATATATCCATGATCTACACATCCAAGATCCCAAATATATTTGATCAATATCCATGATACATAAGTAATATTTATTCATTCACCCCATTTATTAGATAAAAATTCTCATGCATCAACCTCAAACATAAGGCATCTCCCAATGATTATTGTCTATAAGGGAACTCACAATTCTAGGATAACCCTTATCATAGGTTACCCTAGTATATCACATCTCATACTAAAGGAATTTGTCTCCCCACCAAGACCATAAACCACATCTCATATAGGCCACATCTCATGGGATACACCTATGCACCCATCTCAAATACTATAAGTAAACTCACATGCCAGAACACTCACTCTAAGTTATCACAGATACATATCATGAATCATATATTGAATCACCACCACATGTCAAGAACCCATCCTCATCAGGTATCTACATACTAGACTAACCCTTCAAGACCGGATCACATCCATGTGCATATAAGGATATTGTTCTAAGATGACTCGTTTCGATTAAAAATGAAAAAACACAGTATGGTTAAGTAGAATGCGACCAAACAACTATATAGGGAAACAACATATTGGTTTTATTGAAACTTTTTCTAACTGAACTGACATGAAAATAACCCATAAGGGGTCTCTTATTAAGGAATAAAACACCTATAATGACCCACTAAGGATAACTATATATCCATTTTATGACGGGACTATATGGATATCATCATAGAACATCCCACTGAATAATCCACATGAAATTACATCAGAAGAAAATAAATTATGGTTCAGCCAAGTAAAAATAAACTAGAAATTTTTTTTTGGGAATACTTTATAATTTATTATTGACAATTTAAATAGTTTAACCCTCTATAATCAGTGAAATCAATCACATAGAAGAACACAAATTTTATGTGAATGCTATATTCAAAAAATGATGCATATACATTAGCCTCTTTCCAAAAGTAGAATATCTAAAACCACAATAACAATATTAAATATACACATCATCTTTAGACAAATATTTTAAATATATAAAAAACCAATAACTAGAATACCATATGCCTTATTACCAAGACTTCTGATGTGAATTCCATCATGGTTCTTGCATATATAGTTTCTATAACTTTTGGAATACAGCCTAGTGGATAACTAGGGTTGTCTCTCAAGGATATGATATATATTATTTACTATACTAAAAATTTATTAATGTTTTTTATTTTATTTTTTATTTTTTTGAAAGTAGGAAATAGGGTGATTTGATTCCTACAAAAGGAAACATAATTAATAAAAGATAATGAATTTGAAAAAGGATACACCCTTAGATTCAACTTATTTGTCCTTCGTTATCTCGTAGATTTACTCTCTACTATAATCCCTTTGCCTTCCAACCAGCTACACATCGCCTCATTACATAAATTATATGAATGGAAATTAGACTTAAGGATATATCCCCAAGTGATTAGCCTACTAATCTATCGAGTGGACCCCAATAATGATTCAAATCACTACCAAAACTACCAATCATATCATATATTAGGGATCTATATAAAGGGAGAGAAAATGGTTTTTATAAGGGAGAAAGAAAATGAGGGAAGGAATATCATGAGGTACAATCATCTCCTCATACCCTTAAAAACCCAAATTCCCGTAATAAAAAAAGAATAAGAATAGGTGTTTAGTGTTTGGTGCATTGGTTTTCATCTAAGGGGATGTCCTTATGTTAGCCTCTCATTATTGGTGTGTGCTTGCGAATCACCACTACTTCACAAAGGTGGAAACACAGAGAAATGGGGGAGAAGATTATAACACACCAAATGAATGAATAGAATGGAATGAATTAATATCAAATTTATGTTAAAATAATAAAATTAGTTGGTGTTGAATTATTTATAATGGGAAATAGAAAATATTTATATAAATCATCAAGGTTTATTCTTCTTTATAATTTAGTTCAATTCAGTCGGATTGATCTCCTCTCCCTTGAATGATCATCACATGTATACCTTCAAAGGTTGTGATGGATTCATCTAGGTTCCACTCAAATCTTCTTACTTCTCAATATTCTCCCCATGATATCCATATTATTTTTCTACTTGATGACTTCCACATGGTTCATTTATTATAGATTCTTCTGAATTTGGACAAACTAGAGGAACAAAAATTGATTTCAGGTAAACCTTTTACATTTTAGGAAATTTTTAATTTATCTACCCATGGGTACCCTCACATAGTTACTTTTTCCCAATATTACCCTTTTGAAGGTGAAGAACATTGCAATTAACCTATCACATCTATTTGATTACCAATATGTAGCACATTTGATCATGATATTACTATATCATATCCCCCTGATAACTTGACACAATGATAGATACCTTTTTTCTACTAAAGGAATGTTCCTACTATATTGATGTGGTAGACTTTGATACCCTTACAAGGAAAAGGAGACTCATAGGTACCCTTACATATCACATTCATGTGCATGAAATTTGGAAAAGTCTTAGAGTCATATAGTGACTATGAATGTCTTATGAAATCATTGTGTCTTAGAAGTTTACAAATTCCCCAAATCTTGAGATCAATGGAAAATACTAAAAAATTTCTAAGTCCAAAAAAATCATCATCCAAGTCATAAAAAATGTCTGTAAAGTCATACAAGATTTTAAATCCCATGCCTTTACCATTTTCTCATTCATGGGAATTCTTATGAAATCTTTTAGAAAATCCAAACGATGGTCAGAGAAGTAATACAAAATGATCAACCCTTTTAATTTAATATATTTATCCATGAAACCATGAAAATAACATATTTTAGTGTAAGATTTTTTGAAATTAAAATTAGAATGATTTAACACAATGAAATCCAGATTTATCAGACTTTAAATAATGAATTTACATAATCTAAATCAATATATGGATTATTTAATTAAACCCAAATATATATAAAACTACTAGAATAATTTTTAAATAAATTCAACTTTTAAAGTTCAGATTTTACAAAAGTCACAAAAATAAATTAATTTATCATGTATTAAATCAATTATGGGGAAATTTTTTAATGAAAATAGTTAAACATTTATGAAATATTGGCCCTCATAACCCCCCCCCCCCTACACACACACACTTACACTATTTAAGTCTGATGAAATAAAAATATTTCAAATTATTATAAAGATAATGTTTCCATGGTTTAAATACACACACTATAAATGAAAAAAAAACAAAGATCCATTCATTGATAAATATTAAATGCTTACTATGTGAATTAATCATACAGTTTCACATCCATCCAAGATAAATTTCTAGTTCGTGGAGTGAAAACAAAATCTATTTTAGTGGGGTTAAAACATTAACAAGGGGCACTTTAATTTATCACTTTATTCTAAGTTCTTTAAACTAATGATCAATTTTCCACTTTTTTGATACAACTCAAATGATATTATTATAATTCAATTTCCCAGTTCTTCATTTTGGTTCAATATTTCCCCCACCTTAAACAATTCACTTTTTATAATTAGGTACTTATTTGAATTTTTCCCAACCATATATTTTGTAAATCACTTATTGGATATATAATAGAAATTTATGACTCACATTCATAGTACCTAATTATTTCATAATTTCATTGTGGGATCCTAATTTCTTATTTTACTCCAATTTTAAAAAGACTTATATGAATATATTTTGAGTTGGATCTTCGACGTGTTTTTCCACAATGGATAATGTTGGTCAGAGTAAATAACTCAAGAGGGGGGTAAATTTATTTCCTAATAATTTTTTGTGTTAAAAAAATTTAAAACTAAATCCCAAAATTAATAAAAATTCCCAGTTAATAAAAATAGTATAATTATATAAGTTTTATATTTAAAATAATTTGTAAAAGAAGGATTAGGGATCAATTAAAACTTACGTGAAATAAATTAAAGTTTTGAAAATAAATTACTTAATAAAACACTTTATATAAACACAGGATAAGATTAACTATCAATGAAAAGTTTTTTTTGTATGTTGATATATATATTTAAAATAAAAATTTATAAAAAAAAACTATAAAAACATAGCAGAATATAAATAAGGGGTTCAGTCTCAAGCTGAGACATAATCCCCTCCACATGGAAATTACCTACATCCAAGAAATTTATTAAACAATAAACTTCATCCATGATATGGATTGGGTTTTAAAAACAACATCACATATGGTTGTCCAGGCACAAAGCCTCTTCCACAGTTATATGTAGGAATAAAAACAAAAAAGAGGTTACACACAACCTCTTCCATAGTTGTTGTGGGTATGAAAATAAAAGTGATTTTTAGTGAATATCAGGTATTCTATAGTTTAATCATAGTAATAAATGTGTAAAAATAAAAAAAGTAGTTCACACACAACTCAAATGTAAAGTATAAATTGAGAGATAAAATAATTTGAGATGAAAGAAGTGGTATTGCTCAGTTTGGATAGCTTCTGATGTTCACAAGACCTCGAATTTGTCTTTTTGAGGAGATAAAATAGGTTTCTCGTCATGTGAAGGAAAAAAAGAGCATCATAGAAGTCGGGAAAGTATTCTGTTTTCTAGTAGTTGATATTATGAAAAATAAATACACATGTGAGTTGGGATTTTTTTCTCTATACAACATATGAAGTTTCTTGTTTTTTGTATATTCCACACATCCACACCCACATCTATACTAGTATTGAACATGAGGGAGTTATCTATAATATATAGATATCCAATTATAATTATCAATTTAAGAATAATAATAATTGATTCATGGATCCTCATACTAGGAACTAAATCAAGAAACTATTTCTTTTTCTTCAATGAATCTGTGGAGTAGTTTTGGAATAATGATTGATAAATCCACATGTAACTGAAAGCATTAAATTCATTAAACTAATAGTTGGTTGAATTAAATTTAAATGATATTCAAAAAATAAATATTAGCATACTGGTTGTATATTTGACTGATAGTAGACTGAATATTGTGGAAACATAGTCTAATAGAAGATCTGTTAATGGTAGAACATCTAAACTAGTGGTAGGTATAATCCACAGTAGATTTAGTCTGGTGGAATATTTGGCATGACGGTAGATCTAGTCTGCTAGTAGAATAGTCATTGGTAGATCTGTTATGGTAGTAGATCTAGTCTGGTTATAGAAAATTTAGAGGTAGATATGTTAAAGGTAGATATAGTTCACTTTAGATCTTGTTCAGTGGTAGATTAAGTTCACCGGTAGATCTTGTTTAAACTAACAGTGGATATATTGAACTAATGGTAAATATACTAAATGGTAGAACCATCACTATTAAAGTTTGGTGTTATATGTAATCCACTATTATATCTTATTAAAATAATGGTAGATCATCACTTCCAATGTTAGATCTGTACTTAGCCAATTTTCTTCATTAAATAACGCAATGTCAAAAAATGTTAATTTTTTAGAATTATAATAATCAAGATTTGTTGGTATAAAAATAATGAGGTTCCAACATATTTTTTACTAGTTTTTAAGTTAAAAAATTTATTATCTTCATGTTATAATTCAAATTCTAATTAAATCATTCCTATCACACTCCTTTTTTTAGTTCTAAAATAGACCTTCCATGAAAATAGTGGACATATTCACTCAAAAATATTGAAAATGAAACAATTTTAGAATAATTGGATTCCCAAAAACAATCATGAAATCATAAAAAGGAATAAAAAAAATTACAGATCAATTGTTATAACCTCAAAACATACTAAAAATAAAAAATATAAAATAAAATTAGCAAGCATAAATTATTTACAAATTCTAAAAACAAATCTAAAAAAATTCTAAATAGGTTTGAATTCCCTCCCCCAAACTTATTCAATACTAACCCATTAAAAGATCAGTATATTTCCCATAATAAGTATAATAAAAAAAGTGAAAAGGGATATAGATAGATTGGTTATTATTTTTCCAGTAGGTTGGAGCTAAGTTCTCCCCTAGTTGACTTATAGACAGTATGAGATAACCTCCTAGGATTTTGTCCACTTAGGGAAACCTGCATAAAATGGAATAAAACATGAGAAATATTTATTTAAAAAAGTAAAAATAAATCAAATAAAACAATATTTTTTAACCCTCTATGTGGGTATTAGGTCTTTTATCACACCTAGTATGAATTTCTAGTTATTGACCCCAATACGAAGGGGGGTTTGGTTTATTTAATAAAAACCACCAAATATTATTTTTTACAATGTTTATCAGTGTCAAATGGTCTTGGATAACCCCTATAATAGATTACTTTAGTCCCAAACCTAAATTATTAAATAATTTAATATTTAATGGGGGAGAATAAATTAAGGTATCTCCCAATTTCATATTGTATCCTCCTCTAATTGTTGTTCATGGAGATGCTGAGGAGGTAAAGGATGCTCCATAGGTCTTGGAGATTCTTCTTCATCATCAACCTCTTATATGATGGAATTTTTCTCATTTTACATGGATGGTTGTATAGATTTTTCTTTAAAATTGTGGGGATACAGGCCTCTTATGTCTTTTCTATCTGCTGGTGGAACTTCTTCTAGAGTGGATCTGATAAAATTATTAAAGAATTCTTCATCTAGCTCTTATTATTCAAACTGGTAATCCAATTATTATTTATCATTTTACAAGGAAAAATAATGTGAAGGATGGCCTAATAATTCAATACAATGGGAGTTATATGGTATTGAAAATTTTGATAAGTTGGTAAAATAAAATTCCAAAAATAATTCCTCTCGCTTAGGTGGATCAACCTCAAGATCTGGATTTTTAATAAAATCCTTTGGAATGGTTTCTCTTAGTTAAGGTAGAAATTTTTCCTTAAATAACATCATATCCTATTATTTTTCCTCTTCTAATTCATACTCAAGTAATGCTTATTATTTTTCACTAAAAATATGTATTATTTTTCAAATAAATTTTAGAAAAAGTAAAAAACAAGTGAGTTTAGAGTTTGTCATCCCCCTTTAAGGTCTCAACTAGAGGTATTTATTCTCTATTTAGTTCCTCATGTAAGTATTCTAAAACATAGGGGATATAAGTTTATTCAAGTGTTAATTCCACCTTTAAGTTGATATTATCAAGGGATCCACCTTAGGTTCGTCTTCTTTTATCACCACATGGTTATCTCCTTCCTGTGATTATTTTTCATACTCCCTGAGTGTTTGAATGGTAGTTTCCATCATTTCTATCATGTCCTTCAACTCTACCAATTAACTTTTTCATTCTGTTAAATGTTGTTTTGGTTGCTGAGAGCTATGAATGTGTTCTTGAATCTCATCTGGTCTTAGATCTTATTCACTCAGATGGTGTGGGGGAATATGATTTGATTATTAAAAGCTTCATTGGTGTATTAGGATCCATTAGCCCACCCATTGGTGTGCATCGAAGGTCTCTCCATCTATGCTCCTTGAATTTTATCCTACTCGGGATCTCATGGGAAGAGATATTGATTAGTGAAATAAGTGTGTTAGGTATGGTTTTTTGAACTCAATAGTGACTTTTTCAATCTCATTAAACTAGGTATAAAGTTGGTGATCCAATATTGTATAATGTTCACTCATTTATTTTTATCCCAGATTGAAAGTAAGGAGAGGAAGAAAGTAAAATAGAAAGAAATGAAAACAAATGAAAGGAAAAAATAATAATTATAAATATTCTAAAATGGTGAATAACTCAGCACAATTCCCTAGAAATAGAGTCAATGATCCAAAGTCTATTATGGGCCTTACATATAGAATTTATAAAACTCTTGGAATTCAGCCTAATGGCTTACTAGAGTCATCTATCAACGATCTGGGTCGGGAGTCCTTACAATCTTATAATTTTATTTATATTTTTATATGTTTTTCTATGTTTTTGAAAGAAATAAATGGGTGGGTTTGATTCATGAAACATAAAACAAAATTAATTCCATAAAAAAAGAATGTGATAAAAGAGACATATGAAGATTCAACTTAGTGATCCTTTATTGTCTCGTAGATTTGAATCTATACTCCACTCTCTATGTGTTCCAACCAGCTATGAACAACCACATGTGAAGGTTTTCATGGTCCATGCACAAAAAACATCCAAAAATTCTAGAGTTCAATCTAGTGGATGATTGTGGTTATAAGGCCCCAGCCTTAAACCTTACTTAATCTTGAGTTATTACAAGATTACACATTGAGGATCTTTTCAGGTTTAGAGTTTTAGAGAATTAGATCATGAAACTTGCATTACATTCCACATTTAAACAAAGTGGTTACAAAAAATATAGTATTCGTTCTTCCCATCAATGGAAACATATTTAAAATATAACACGGATTCTTCCTTGAAACATCCTTGACACTATCATCACATCATGTACCTTTCCCTTGACCTGTGAAAAACAATTCAAAAAAAACTTGGGATGAGCATAAAAATCTCAGTAAGGGTTATAAAAATATGGAAAGGAAACATGAGTTCATATATACATAAGAATGAAATCATACTTTACCCATAAAACATAGGCACTTTAACATACCACATCAAACCATGAATAAATCATAGAAAACATAAGACATAAAGGTAACTTGAGGCATTCATAACATTCTTACGTAGGGAGTAACCCTCTTGGTTACGTTTGGAATACCCATCACAGTATATTCCCTAAAATCTCTTCAGAGAAACCTTAACGTTTCACTCCTTCGCGTTACCCAATGCATTGGAGAGCTATAACGGGCTCACCCGCCCTTAGTTTATCACGGAACCACCCGTCTTCATAATAATGCCCAAGAACCATAACATAATCATATCACATAAAACATGAATAAAGGAAACATAATATTTCCACATTTCAATCATGAGATATCAATACAACACATTGATATAATAAAAACATTATGAAAACCATTTTCAATACCAAAGTAAAAGAAAAGTAAAACATGGTATTTATTTTTCTTTTAAAAAGAAGGTATGTCTTGTAGAGGAAGCCGAAACTCAAATAACGGTTACGACGGCGGAGAAGTCGTTGTCGCCGCATACATACGAAAAAAACATTCCCTTTTTGTCGTTTAGTAAACACTTCGTATAAAAAAATATTCCTTTTGAATAAACGCAAAAGTCAAAGTGGTTTATACATCGTATAAAAGAAAGTTGTGTATAAAATAAAATATGCCTCAACGAAAGGAGATTGAGACGAAGTCTCATACCACCTTGAAGCTTAAAATTTTAAACCATTAATATCCATATAAATAAATCCTTAAAACCATTTTGAAAACATGGATATTAATAAGAACAAATAATTAAAACATTTAAAACGATATTTTGGTTAAAGGGGTTTTACCAAAATTAGAGGCACTTGAATACAATAGTTGAGGAATAACATTTAGTCAAAACATTATAATATCATGAGAATAAATGGATTCATGATATAATACTCCAAAGGACAGTATATACACCATATAAGAGTGAATTGGTGCATAACAACAATGAACCCTCAATAGAAATGTAAAATGTGATGAAATCCCTTATAAAGAAGGTATCCTTAAATTAAGGACAAATCAATCTCAAAAATATGTGTGACAAATATAAATACACCCAATATAAGTGGATATTAAGTGTAAAACAATAAAAGGTCATTCACACATATTCAATGGATGACATATTCAATGACTACATGTTGAACCCAAAGAAATCGAAATTGGGTTAAAAAGTTCCCTTGACAGCCTAACGGCATCACATCAAAAAGAGTTGATGAGAGATAAAAAGAGTATCTCGTCACTTGGACATAAAATTTACATCAATAAGGATATATGAGAACATATCCCAACATAACTATATGTAAATTAAAAGACCCAACAAAAGAAGTCTTTTAAAAAAAGAGGAGGGTGAAAGGTTCCCTTACTGACTTGGGTATCTTTCAAAACATACACCCCATGAAAGAAGGACAATATATCATTGATGTAAATACTCATAAATGAAAGTATATTACACAAAGAGTAGAATAATGGGCAGTAAATACACCACTAAATGGAATTTGTGGAAAATGTAGCATAAATCTCATGGGAATAAAAGTGAGATTAAAAATCCCTTACGAAAACTCGGCAGCCTAACGACGCCACATAAAACTTCCGAATTTGGATTGATAAGATCAAATAGGGTATCTCATCACATTAAAATAAAATTTACAGAAAGAGGAAAATAAATTAAAATCCCCCAACATTACAAAGATGAGTTTAAAATAAGTTACATAAAGGAGAGTACTTAAAAAGAAAGAGAGAGGTTAGATCTCTTACGAAAGTTCGGCAGCCTAACGGCGCCACTCAAAACTTCCAAAATGGATTTATGAGAGAGAATAGGGTCTCTCATCACATGAACATAAAAATTACAGTAAGTTTAATATAAAAGATCATCCCAATAACAAGAAATATGAGCTTTAAAAGGAATGACATAAAAGTGTGTACTTGAAAAGAAAGAGAGGAGTATGATCCCTTACCTCGGGTCCGACATGACTCGATCGTTCTCTAATTTCCTGAATAATAAACTTGAGTTAATTTCTACTTCCTTAAGAACATTTTTCAAGTTTATTATTCATTTGGTATCACTTATTACCATGTCATAAACATTATGTAATCATTTAAGTTAATAATATTTGTTTTGCCGATATTTGGTTCTTAAGTCGAAAGTGGACTTCTTACAATTACATGTTGTTTGTGTGGCCAAATGTTTATTATATACAGAATTGTATTCATTATTTAGATATCATATATGTCATATATATCCAGTAAATGCATTCATTTATAACATTACATAATCATTTAGAGGTAAGAAATGAAATGCATCGTTCATGGAGACGGTAAGTCGTACGTACGCATGAACGCTACTTTCATTTCAATTTTGTATTTTATAGAATGGAATAATAATGATATAAAGGTATATTATAATTCCAGTATAATATCATATATAATATCATATTTCCATCCTTTATACATCCCACATATGGTATTTAACGAATCAAATCACTTTGAGGGGGCGGTAGTCCGCACTTCCTTAAATGAAGATATCGCGTATACCCATAATGGAAGCCATAAAGGTAAGACAAAACTGAAAAATACAGAAGCATAAATAAAACTTAAACATATTATATATCATATATAAAAATATTGACATCATAATGGCCACCTTTGAAGGTGTTAAATGAGTATTGAACAATCATCGTTTCGGGAGGCAGAATTTCACCATCCACGGAAACCGTATGTTCTTTAACCATTTGATGTAGTTGTGTGAGAGTGTAGCTCGAATAAATCTTATAAAAACATCCTAGTATATTTAAGATACTGTTTTTGTTACAAAAGAAGTAAATAAAAAGAGTTTAGGGGGTTGGAGAAGCAAAATAAAACAAATGAACATGAGAGAATGAATTACCTTTAAAAGTGTAACTCTTTTTGATTTAAGCCTAAAGGCTTCCTTTGAAAGGATTATGCCCAAAGGGAGTCATCTAGGATGAGTAGAGGGATGTGGAGAGAGTAAATGGGCAGGGTTTGTCCGAGCCAAAGGCTTGAGGAGTGTGTGAAATGAGGTAGGGGTGGGGGCCTTTTATAAGATGAGAGGAGGGGTACTTTTGGAAAGTAAAGAAATATTACTTTATTTGAAAATGTGTTTCGGTTTTAAAAGGTCCCACATTGATAGAATTCGTGGATACGGTGATAAGGCTTCGAAATCCACTCATCCAATAAGTTTTGTACATGTGTAGTTCATAGATTTTACATTATCTTTCCATTTTATATAAATCGTCAAATAATGATATCATCGCTGCATCATTATTATGTCATAAATAATTTAATTTATTTAATGTCTAAAAATTATAAAAAAAATACTATGATGTAGGAAATATTTTTAGCTTTCCAATGAATATTTATAATCAAAAAGATGACTTGTATAACCCCACTTAAAAATTGTTTTAGTAAAACATATCATGTTTGTGTCAATTTTACTTTTACATTAAATAAAATGTTATTTATGTCATTTCCCAACCAAAGTGTCTCCATGGGGTCCCCAAGTTGGCCCATGGCTTGTCTTGGTCGGCCATGACTCACCCAATAGGTGTAGTACAAGTTTCAAGGTGTTTTCACATTCTTATAATATCATTTTTACCTTAAATTACACTAATTACCTCTAATCGCGATTAAGAACTTAATAAGTTACTATTCACCAAAAAATTATTATAATCTCATTGAACCACATTTTACTTCTTAATGACAACCATGTATGTCGGATTTTTGAAATTCAAAACACAATGATGGCAAAATTTCATTTAAACGGAAAATCAGCTTTTATAAGCACCACTTAGTGGTTTCACTATTCATCAAAAATTGAAGTTTTCCAGAAAAATCCCAAAAATTCACCCTAAGATATATTTGATATTACGAATTCAAAAATTAAGTCTATTTTACAAAATTCAAAACATATAAGTCACATTAATTAATTTAATAATTAATTCCCGCTGTCAGAGCAAATAGCATGTTTTTATGAAACAATAAGTATCAAAAGATTGACACTGGTTTAAGACTGATTTCAAAGTGAAATTAATTCCAACGACCACTATTGGATTTAATGGTAAAAATATATTCTAATTTCACTTTAAAACCAATTCAAAATATAATCTAATAATATAAATAAATTAGATTAAAAAGAGGTTTTGAATTAAAATACAACATTTTACACTATTCATTAAAAAAATGAACTTTATCGGAACGATACCAAAAATTTACACAAAGTAAATTTTGATGTCCCGATTCTTAATAAGAGTTTTATTTGGTCCAAAATAATGTTTAAGAGTGAAAAAAAACTATATTTAATGATGGTTCAACATCAAAAGGTGATAAGTGAACCTTTAGTGAAAACTAGGGCATATACGCCTAAAATTGAATTCTTTCCGTATTTTAAGACTTTATCTTTTATTGTATAAATGTAAAAACATTTAAAAACATATATAATCATATTTTAGTTATTTCTATCCATTCCCTCCATTACAACGGCTACATGTTAACTACCATTTAAAATAATATTATTTTATTATTAGAGTGCCACGTAAGATTCCCAAGAAACTCGTTGTTGCGTGTTGGGTACACCATAGAGCATAGAGTCCCCTTTAAAGTCATATTAATACTTTATCCAAAAATATGGATAAATATGAAAATGTCATATTCTTTATTTACCTGGGGTGTTACATCCTTCCCCCCTTTTGGGAATTGCGTCCTCGCAATTTTAAAAAATTGATCTTGGAAACATCCTTGAAAGTCCCACATCGGAACAAGAGTCGGTAAAACAATCACTTTAAAATAAAGAAAGATAAGCACAGAGGTCACCCGAGTTAACCCATACTAGGATTCCAAGTATGAAAATATGGACATGGAGGAGAAAACATAGGGTCATGTTCTGATGGAGAGTGATAGAAATCATGTTTAGGAGAAAGTTAACAATGAGAAAATCACAAACTTGTGATGGGTTAAACGGTGTTGGGTTCCCCAGTAGGAAAAGTTAATAGACAATATTTTTGTTTTAAGTTACTTTTATTGAGGAATTTTATTCATAAGGAAACATAATCACTTATCATGTTGACTTTCAACTTTTACTAGATTCCTTAATCAAACTCATATTTTTTCCAAAAGACAAGTATTTAGGGAGACTTGTTCGCATTAAGATTACTATAATCAACTTCTAGAGAATCACCTAATCCACAAAAGAGAACTATATACTTCCCATGTCTTTAGACTTTAACCAAAACCAAACAGGCTAGTACAAGATCAGATAATCCAGAAAAGGATAACCCTTTATAAAAAGAAAATCTATTCTTAATCTCCAAAATTTGTCAAACAAAACCCAAAGTTCAACAAGGATCATCCGATAAACAATTTGTCCATAAAATTCTTAAAAGTAAAACAATATAAGATTGAAACCCAAATATTTGAAGGATTTAGTCACATAGTCTTCCAAGTTAAATTGTAACATTTATCTCCAAACAACATCAGTTGCTCCTAAAGTCTCGTATTGAAAAGTAATTAACCTAATCACATATCCTCTATGATAGGTTAATAATTTTCATAAATAACCCAAAATCAACTTAATCTTAATTCATAAAATCATATAACTAAAAATAATCAGTCAAACTAACCAGGGACTTCACGTAGTCCAGTGGTAGGTGATAAATACCAGTCGCACTTTGGTTGTGGGTTCGATTCCCACAGCTTTGTCCGACGCAACGGGTTGTCACACGGTCTGCGTGTTGTCTTTTTTCCAAAACTATATAATTCTTAAAACATTCCCCAAAATGAGATAAAATCTTCAAGAATAATCATAACATATTTTAACCTCAAGTTTATCTCATGCCCTTCATTTTCCATCATATCATATAATAACCCATAATTACCTCAAAAGTAAGGATCATATAAACCCTAATGGTTACCTTAATAATTATTACCTGAATTTCCACATCGAGTTGGCCATCTCGTACATGATGCATTAGAGAACTCACCAAGGTTGAAGTGGTTGATCAGGAATCCTTGATAGTTGGTTTAGAACAGCCATGAGATTCCTCATTGAATACCCCATTTCATCGAGTCTTTTAATCAGAGAACCACCACAGTTTCCTTCAAACCAATTGTCACTTTGGTGCCTGCTAGATCCATCCATTCACTAAAAACAGAAATGTCAGTGTGAGTATATCAACAAAATCATCATGTACTAATGAGGAAGGTAAACACTAAGATACACTTACTCATTCACTTTATCTAAAACTAGGAATCTTTCTGAAATCCTAACCATTATGGTAATGTCACTTATGCTTAAAGAATAACCTAAACTCTAAAGTTATCTAAACCGACCTTTGATACCAACTATAAGGCCCCAGCCTTAAACCTTACTTAATCTTGAGTTATTACAAGATTAAACATTGAGGATCTTTTCAGGTTTAGAGTTTTAGAGAATTAGATCATGAAACTTGCATTACATTCCACATTTAAACAAAGTGGTTATATAAAAGACAGTATTCGTTCTTCCCATCAACGGAAACATATTTAAAATATAACACGGATTCTTCCTTGAAACATCCTTGACACTATCATCACATCATGTACCTTTCCCTTGACCTGTGAAAAACATTTCAAAAAAAACTTGGGATGAGCATAAAAAGATCAGTAAGGGTTATAAAAATATGGAAAGGAAACATGAGTTCATATATACATAAGAATGAAATCATACTTTACCCATAAAACATAGGCACTTTAACATACCTCATCAAACCATGAATAAATCATAGAAAACATAAGACATAAAGGTAACTTGAGGCATTCATAACATTCTTACGTAGGGAGTAACCCTCTTGGTTACGTTTGGAATACCCATCACAGTATATTCCCTAAAATCTCTTCGGAGAAACCTTAACGTTTCACTCCTTCGCGTTACCCAATGCATTGGAGAGCTATAACGGGCTCACCCGCCCTTAGTTTATCACGGAACCACCCGTCTTCATAATAATGCCCAAGAACCATAACATAATCATATCACATAAAACATGAATAAAGGAAACATAACATTTCCACATTTCAATCATGAGATATCAATACAACACATTGATATAATAAAAACATTATGAAAACCATTTTCAATACCAAAGTAAAAGAAAAGTAAAACATGGTATTTATTTTTCTTTTAAAAAGAAGGTATGGCTTGTAGAGGAAGCCGAAACTCAAATAACGGTTACGACGGAGGAGAAGTCGTTGTCGCCGCATACGTACGACAAAAACATTCCCTTTTTGTCGTTTAGTAAACACTTCGTATAAAAAAAGATTCCTTTTTAATAAATGGAAAAGTCAAAGTGGTTTATACATCGTATAAAAGAAAGTTGTGTATAAAATAAAATATGCCTCAACGAAAGGAGATTGAGACGAAGTCTCATACCACCTTGAAGCTTAAAATTTTAAACCATTAATATCCATATAAATAAATCCTTAAAACCATTTTGAAAACATGGATATTAATAAGAACAAATAATTAAAACATTTAAAACGATATTTTGGTTAAAGGGGTTTTACCAAAATTAGAGACACTTGAATACAATAGTTGAGGAATAACATTTAGTCAAAACTTTATAATATCATGAGAATAAATGGATTCATGATATAATACTCCAAAGGACGGTATATACACCATATAAGAGTGAATTGGTGAATAACAACAATGAACCCTCAATAGAAATGTCAAATGTGATGAAATCCCTTATAAAGAAGGTATCCTTAAATTAAGGACAAATCAATCTCAAAAATATGTGTGAAAAATATAAATACACCCAATATAAGTGGATATTAAGTGTAAAACAATAAAATGTCATTCACACATATTCAATAGACGACATATTCAATGACTACATGTTGAACCCAAAGAAATCGAAATTGGGTTAAAAAGTTCCCTTGACAGCCTAACGGCATCACATCAAAAAGAGTTGATGAGAGATAAAAAGAGTATCTCATCACTTGGACATAAAATTTACATCAATAAGGATATATGAGAACATATCCCAACATAACGATATGTAAATTAAAAGACCCAACAAAAGAAGTCTTTTAAAAAAAGAGGAGGGTGAAAGGTTCCCTTACTGACTTGGGTATCTTTCAAAACATACACCCCATGAAAGAAGGACAATAGATCATTGATGTAAATACTCATAAATGAAAGTATATTACACAAAGAGTAGAATAATGGGCAGTAAATACACCAGTCAATGGAATTTTTGGAAAATGTAGCATAAATCTCATGGGAATAAAAGTGAGATTAAAAATCCCTTTCGAAAACTCGGCAGCCTAACGACGCCACATAAAACTTCCGAATTTGGATTGATGAGATCAAATAGGGTATCTCATCACATTACAATAAAATGTACAGCAAGAAAAAATAAAAGAACATCCCCCAACATTACAAAGATGAGTTTAAAATAAGTGACATAAAGGAGAGTACTTAAAAAGAAAGAGAGAGGTTAGATCTCTTACGAAAGTTCGGCAGCCTAACGGCGCCACTCAAAACTTCCAAAATGGATTTATGAGAGAGAATAGGGTCTCTCATCACATGAACAAAAAAATTACAGTAAGTTTAATATAAAAGATCACCCCAATAACAAGAAAGATGAGCTTTAAAAGGAATGTCATAAAAGTGTGTACTTGAAAAGAAAGAGAGGAGTAGGATCCCTTACCTCGGGTCCGACTTGACTTGATCGTTCTCTAATTTCCTGAATAATAAACTTGAGTTAATTTCTACTTCCTTAAGAACATTTTTCAAGTTCATTATTCCTTTTATATCACTTATTACCATGTCATAAACATTATGTAATCATTTAAGTTAATAATATTTGTTTTGCCGATATTTGGTTCTTAAGTCGAAAGTGGACTTCTTACAATTACATGTTGTTCGTGTGGCCAAATGTTTATTATATCCAGAATTGTATTCATTATTTAGATATCATATATGTCATATATATCCAGTACATGAATTCATTTATAACATTACATAATCATTTAGAGGTAAGAAATGAAATGCACCGTTCATGGAGACGGTAAGCCGTATGTACGCATGAACGCTACTTTCATTTCTATTTCGTATTTTATAGAATGGAATAATAATGATATAAAGGTATATTATAATTCCAGTATAATATCATATATAATATCATATTTCCATCCTTTATACATCCCACATATGGTATTTAACGAATCAAATCACTTTGAGGGGGCGGTAGTCCGCACTTCCTTAAATGAAGATATCGCGTATACCCATAATGGAAGCCATAAAGGTAAGAAAAAAATGAAAAATACAGAAGAATAAATAAAACATAAACATATTATATATCATATATAAAAATAGTGACATCATAATGTCCACCTTTGAAGGTGTTAAATGAGTATTGAACAATCATCGTTTCGGGAGGCAGAATTTCACCATCCACGGAAACCGTATGTTCTTTAACCATTTGATGTAGTTGTGTGAGAGTGTAGCTCGAATAAATCTTATAACAACATCCTAGTATATTTAATATACTGGTGTTGTTACAAAATAAGTAAATAAAAAGAGTTTAGGGGGTTGGAGAAGCAAAATAAAACAAATGAACATGAGAGAATGAATTACCTTTAAAAGTGTAACTCCTTTTGATTTAAGCCTAAAGGCTTCCTTTGAAAGGATTCTGCCCAAAGGGAGTCCTCTAGGATGAGGAGAGGGATGTGGAGAGAGTAAATGGGCAGGGGTTGGCCGAGCCAAAGGCTTTAGAAGTGTGTGAAATGTGGTAGGGGTGGGGGCCTTTTATAAGAGGAGAGGAGGGGTACTTTTGGAAAGTAAAGAAATATTACTTTATTTGAAAATGTGTTTCGGTTTTAAAAGGTCCCACATTGATATATTTCGTGGATAAGGTGATAAGGCTTCGAAATCCACTCATCCAATAAGTTTTTTACATGTGTAGTTCATATATTTTACATTATCTTTCCATTTTATTTAAATCGTCAAATAATGATATCATCGCTGCATCATTATTATGTCATAAATATTTTAATTTATGTAATGTCTAAAAATTATAAAAAAAATACTATGATGTAGGAAATCTTTTTATCTTTCCAATTAATATTTATAATCAAAAATATGACTTGTATAACCCCACTTAAAAATTGTTTTAGTAAAACATATCATGTTTGTGTCAATTTTACTTTTACATTAAATAAAATGTTATTTATGTCATTTCCCAACCAAAGTGTCTCCATGGGGTCCCCAAGTTGGCCCATGGCTTTTCTTGGTCGGCCATGACTCACCCAATAGGTGTAGGACAAGTGTTAAGGTGTTTTCACATTCTTATAATATCATTTTTACCTTAAATTACACTAATTACCTCTAATCGCGATTAAGAACTTAATAAGTTACTATTCACCAAAAAATTATTATAATCTCATTGAACCACATTTTACTTCTTAATGACAACCATGTATGTCGGATTTTTGAAATTCAAAACACAATGATGGCAAAATTTCATTTAAACGGAAAATCAGCTTTTATAAGCACCACTTAGTGGTTTCACTATTCATCAAAAATTGAAGTTTTTCAGAAAAATCCCAAAAATTCACCCTAAGCTATATTTGATATTACAAATTCAAAAATTAAGTCTATTTTAAAAAATTCAAAACATATAATTCACATTAATTAATTTAATAATTAATTCCCGTTGTCAGAGCAAATAGCGTGTTTTTATGAAACAATAAGTATCAAAAGATTGACACTGGTTTAAGACTGATTTCAAAGTGAAATTAATTCCAACGACCACTATTGGATTTAATGGTAAAAATATATTCTAATTTCACTTTAAAACCAATTCAAAATATAATCTAATCATATAAATAAATTATATTAAAAAGAGGTTTTGAATTAAAATACAACATTTTACACTATTCATTAAAAAAATGAACTTTATCGGAACGATACCAAAAACTTACACAAAGTAAATTTTGATGTCCCGATTCTTAATAAAAGTTTTATTTGGTCCAAAATAATATTTAAGAGTGAAAAAAAACTATATTTAATGATGTTTCAACATCAAAAGGTGATAAGTGAACCTTTAGTGAAAACTAGGGCATATACGCCTAAAATTGAATTCTTTCCGTATTTTAAGCCTTTATCTTTTATTGTATAAATGTAAAAACATTTAAAAATATATATAATCATATTTTAGTTATTTCTATCCATTCCCGCCATTACAACGGCTACATGTTAACTACCATTTAAAATAATATTATTTTATTATTAGAGTGCAACGTAAGATTCCCAAGAAACTCGTTGTTGCGTGTTGGGTACGCCATCGAGCATAGAGTCCCCTTTAAAGTCATATTAATACTTTATCCACAAATATGGATAAATATGAAATGTCGTATTCTTTATTTACCTGGGGTGTTACAGTGGTCATCTCTCAAGTAGATGGTCCTAGATTATTTATTATTTTATCACTTTATCAATGTGTTGATTTTATTTTTATATGTTTTAAAATTATGAAATCATGGGTTTGATTAATGCAATAGGAAATAGGGTTAATGTAAGATAAAATTAATGTGATAAAGGAGATACCTCTAGAGTCAACATAGTGATCCTTCATTATCTTACAAATTTGACTCTCTACAACACTATTTATATGTTATAACAAAATACACATAACCTCATTGAATTAATTGTGTGGATTGAGTTTTCACTTAAGGATATCTCCCCAAAAGATCAGCCCACCACTCTCTTGAATGAACAATAATCATGAGTCTTCCCACTACCCAAACCATTGATCCCATTATACATTTTTGATCCAGATATAGGTAGATGAAATGGTTTTTAGATGTGTGACATAAAATGAGGGAATTAATACCATGAGGTATAATAATCTCCCTATATCCTCAAACACCAAAATTTTCTATAATAAAATAGAAAGAACAAGACCATGTGTGTGGAATCTGGTTCAATATTTTTTATCCAGTGGGTGATCCTTAGATTATACTCTCATCATTGATGAAATATTTAGAATCACCATTACTTAACAGAGGTGGAAACATGAAGAAATGGGGGATAAGAGAAAAAAATATTAGTTAAACTAATAGAATGTAATTAATTAACATTATAATATAGAAAAACATACTAAAATTAATAGGAATATAATTATTTATAATGGAAAAAGGGAAAAATACTTATTACAATTGTTAAGGATTTTTTTCCCCTATCACTCCATTCCATGTAGTTGGATTGAGATTGTCTTCCTCAAATGATGAAAATGTGTATATATTTGACTGTCATGATGGATTAAGTTGGGTTACCCTCAAATATTCTCGCTTCTTAACATTATCTATGTGATATTCAAATTATTATTCTTCTTTATGAACACTATGTGGTTAATTTGTTGTATTTATTCTCTATTTGGACAAAATAGAGAAATGAACAATTATTCTAGGTGTACCTTTTCCATTTTGGGAATTTACAATTGATCTCCCTATGGGTACCCATTTGTAGTTACCTTTCTACTTTATTATCCTTACATAGGTGATGAATGGTTTAGTTATCCTGAAAAAAACTCTTAAATTACCTTTATGTAGTGCTTTTGATCATGAGAGTACCATGACTTAGCTCCATGATACCTTGATACATCACTAGATACCAATACACGGATGAGGTATTTCACCTAATACCTTTATTTGGTGTAATTTTATACCTTTATGTAGTAGACGAGACACGAAGGTACCCATATGAATCACTTTCTCATGCTTGAAATTAGGAAAATTCTTGAATTCATAAGGTGGCTAGGGAAGTCTTATGAAATATCTAGAGCTCAGTATTTGAAAAAAGTCCTAATGTCTTATGATATAAGGAGATTGTTATGAAATGGATAAGGAAGTCCAACGAAATTGGGTAAGTCTTACAAAATCCTCATCCAAGTCCTAAAAAATAAACTCATGCTTTTTTATTTTCTGGACTAGACGAAGTCTTATGAAATTGTCAGATAAGTCAGACGATTGTTGGGGAAGTCATATTAAATTATCTTCCCTTTTTAATTATTTTATATTTAGACCTAGAACCCTGATTATTATATATTTTAGTATCGGCTTTATTCAAATTAAAATCAGGATGACTAAAAAATAAAAAAAAAGATTTACTAGCCTTTAAATAATTAATTTCTAGAATCAAAATCTACATATTACTTGTTCAATTAAATATAAATATATATATAACAATGATTTTTAAATTTATATATCATTTAAAGTATATATTTCAACAAAATAGCAAAAATAAATTAATTTCCTTGTTATTCAATCAATTTTGGGGTAAATTTCCTTTTAAAACAGTTAAAAATTTGGGAAATATTATCTCTCATCAACTTCCCACTAGAAAAGGTACCCATGATGCATTGGTTTGAGGCCTGTCACATGCTCCAAAATGTCCCCATTCCCTATCTACCATATAAAAAAATTGTAATAAAAAGAAAAAAGAATCCATGATCCTACTTTGTAATTCCCCTAGCTCAAGACCACACGAGAGTGTCCGGTTCGAGGGTATCGTTAGGACATCAAGTGTGCCTCCTCATATGCCAAAGGATACCGACTAGCATTGAGGGTCCAAGGTCATACCTTGGGGAGACTATAATCACATATCATAGTGGAAAATAGTGAAAAATAACTAAACTAAATCCATAAAAAACAATTAGAGTACATGGAATCAATAAACCTATCCATGCTGTATAAAATGTAATGAAATATATAATCACATGTCCTAACTGATCACCCAAAGGTCCAATCACATATACAAAATAAAAAAATGAAAAAAAATAAAATGATACACTACTACATCCTTGAGCCTCATCAAATCCTAGTCTCAAATCTCATCAAGTTATTCATCTCGATCATGTAATAATGGGCTTCAACCCTACCTAAATATATGATCATGAGATATGCATAGGTAACAAAGTTTCAAGGCAACACAAGTTGGGTATCAGTAAAAATTAGAAGGCCATCAACAATGAAATCCCTAAAACAACAATTAAATACATTGTATGCACATGAGAGAACCTCATAATCAATAAATATTACTCATAATTGAAAATAAAATAATCATAGTCAAACCTTGAGTTCTATGGTGTCGCCAGGGGATAACCAAACCTATTTCTACTACTGTCAGATGTTCTGTAGACAGTAAAAAAACCACCTACGGGGAACCATATACTTCCACGGAACCACTTTATAATATGACCCATGGTAACCAAATCATACTCTGATCCCTGTATGATAATATCATACATGATTCGTCTAGAGGTGAATTTCTCTGAGTATAAATTATACCCCCTAAGTGGAAACCATGTTTATCCCTAGAACCATATAGAAACACACACCCAATGTTAAATACCCCTTGGATACTCATTTAAAACAAAAAAGGTTGTATAATCACATGAACCTGTCATATACCTCTTAGGTTAGCCTCTCAAGTTCACAACCTATCCTTGTCCCTATAGCCATGCTAGACAAACATTTTAAACCCTTGAGTTCTAAAGTGACACCTAGGATCTGTTAGATTTGAACTAAAATATACATGAATATGATACATTTAAATTAGGCATATTAATATGATTCATGTACAATATATATATGTTTAACACCCTAATATTTTAAAATAACACTATGTTCGATTGCGTATACAATTTGCAGCACCAAGCTTAAATGAACCAAAAAATGTTGTTGTTTAAATATGACCACTATAATCGAGTACTTGAATAGGTGGGTATTAAGAAAAGTAAAAAAATAATTAATTATATATAAATATCCTAATAAATAAAAAATCATTGATCAATTTTTCATAAATAAGCACTCAATTTTTACTAAAGTCATTTTATTCTTCAAAGATATGTTTTTTTAAAAATGGTTTTAATTGTTTTTTCTGAGAGAATATTATTATTAATTTATAGAAATTTTAGAAATCTTATTTAATAAGGAAAGGATAAAATTTTTGAAATCAACATATCAAAATTATATTAGGTTAAATTTTTGGTATTTTTTGAAAAGATTGGTTTTTTAGTGAATAGTGAAAAATAACAATTTTTGTAAAAATATCATTTTTTCATTGAAAAGTCCCATTATGCTTCAAATTTTACAATAAATTAACATAATTATATTTTATTTAGAAATAATTTAATTAAATATATATATTATTATACCTGATTTTGGTTTAAGTTTATTTTTGGACTTCAAAACAGATTTTTCTAAAAAAGTTATTTTTCATTTACTTTTTCATTTTTATCTCAAATTAATTTTTTAAAATTATATAAATTTAATATTGAAAAATGTATTAAATGTCTGGAATTATGAGTTAAAATTTTGGTAAATATATCCATTTTATTTTTTGTAAATATGAATAGTAATTGTTGTAAACATTTGTTCCCTCGGTAAGTGTAAATTGAGTCATTAAGGTTAAAAATAATATGATAAAGAATAAAAATAACCCTAAAACTTGTGTTTAATATATTATATGAGTGTTTTTATATCATACCCATAAAAGATTATAATTTATAGAAAATGTTTTATATTTTTATTTGAAAATGACTAATATATTATTTTAAGTAAAGAAAAATACAAAATGTCACTCTATTGCTTTTAAATATTTGTTACATGTTCACAAAGGGATATAAATAAGTTTTTAATGAATACTAAAAATTATTTTGAGAATAATTATATTAGTTTTATGATATTACTTTATTTTAAATTTTTAGTGATGAAATAATAACCTTATATTCTTAGCCAACACCTGCATAGTGCTCTTGCAAGTAGTAGAAAAATAAAGTAAATGAATTTAAAAACTCAAATTATTTTTTTTTTTTGGTGAGTAATGGTGTTAAAAAATCCTATAGATAGATATAACATATTAGATATGATTTAAAATTATAAATTTTATTTCTATTTTTATCTTGACTACTTCAAAGTCAAATTAAATGAATAGTTATAAAAGTGACATTAACGATATTTTATAGTATTTTTTATTAAATGATTTAAAATTCATAAAAATAATAATTTTAAAAGTTAAATTAGATATGGTTTGAAATATCAATAATTTTCCATTTAGTATTCACTTTTCCTTTCATAGTAAATTTCTTGACTCTTGTAGTGTAAAAAACTTTGATATTGTGTTAATCATAAAAATGTTTAATGAGGGGTTAAAACAAATAGATAAGTATGAAAACAACACCTAAACTATGAAAAAAAATTATATGAGAGTATTTAGACTTATACTCAGACTATATTTTAAATATTTCAATTTGGTACCTTTTTTTATGAAAATGAATTTATATTAATTATATACTTTAAGTAACTCCAAGATCCCCCCCCCCCCACTTATAAAAGGTAAACTCCTATCTTATATTCCTCAAACATTTTTATAAATATATTTTGGTAAATCACTACCCAATTCCCTTCCCAACTTCACTCCCCATGTCAGAGAGTCCATGGCCTCACCAAAATAACAAACTTAAAAGGATTAAGGTGTAATACAAAGAGGTTATCTAAGGCGAAGTTATAAATCCTAACTGGCCTATTTCAAGTTTATTTATTACTCCACATCCATAAAATATTCTTTAAACATGCTTAAATAATAACATAAGTATATTCCATTTACTAAATTGTTATAATAATTATGGTAAAACCCTTTTTCATCTCCTTTTCTTTCCTATGGTAAATGAAAATATCACTCATGTATATGTTTAGATTAATACTTCCATGAAGTGATGTATTTATTTTTCCATCACCACCACACATGGATATTTATAATGATGTATTTAATTTATATATTTGATAGACATGAAATTATTATAATTCTGGAAAGATAATATATCATCTAATTTCTTACCTTTCCATTCATTGAAAAATGATAATTTCATTCATCTATGTGTGTCCATTACCACCTTCATGAAGTTATGTGATTCATTTCTCATATTTTTTGAGAAATGAGAATATATATTAATTATCAGTCAGAAAAGACTTAAAAATCTAATCAAGAAAAGAATCAACCCAAAATTGGTCACCCCAAGAATTCCCAAATCACGCCAAACAATGATCTTCTAGATTACCCCTCTCTTGATGAATGAATAATTGTAAGAGGAGAATATTTCAACCAAGGAACAAATATTTCTCAGGATAAGGACAAAAAGATGTGAGTCCTCACCCTTCTTAGATAAGGTGATAATCACTTCAAGGTAGTCAGACTCCACCAAAACATTGTTCATATATTCATCTCTCATGGATATTAATAAAAAAAATTAATATATAATGATTTTGATTATGTCATGTTTATAATTATGTATATGATGAAACAATGATCCCTTTGATCATGATCAACCTATCAAATTTGTTTTGGGATTATTAAATGAACGTCCTCAAAACATATGATGTACACTTAATTGATTATGTAACTAAATAAAAAATTGTAATAAATAACATAAAATGGAAAGGGTACTTCAAATAAAAAATCTTATTTCCTTTGTTCTTGGTATTTTATTTTTGAAAATGGGTTTTTAAAAGGAAAGGTTACATGAATATCCAAAAATGTTTTGTATATGGGATAAAAAGAATTTTTCAAGTGTTTTAAGATGAAAATTTGAAAGACTAAATTTTTTATTTATAATATGGTACTTTATCATTATATATTATGATGGGTGAGATTATTATAACTCAGATGATGGGTGAGCCTAATACAAATTATATGATGGGTGAGCCTAATACATATTATATGAAGGGTGAATCTGATATAGGTTTCCTATACATTAGGTAATGTTCCTTTTATTAAATGGAAAGAAAGATGGATTTAAGTAGGGAGGATTCTCCTATGGATTTAATTGAGATCTAGTTATTTCTGATATGGGTTATGAATATAATGCTCAAATTATCCTACAAGGGTTTTTATTTGGGTGTTATGGGATTCAAAGGTTATATTGAGTAAAAAATTGTGTTTTTCATTTGGATATGTTTTATTTCATATGATCAAGAAATATTGTGATAAACATAAATATTTTATGGGTTTTCATGTTTTTAACTGGACTAATTAATTTCTTACTTTTATGTCCCTTACTGGGGTTTCTGATATCATCCCATAGTTTTAAAAAAATTCATATGGTTTAAGGTTGATTAAAAACCAATAAGACGTCAAGTTGAAAGTCATCAATATTTTTCATGAAAATAAAAATAGTTTCATTTAAAAAAAAATATTATGAAAAAAATGGATTATGAGTGGATGTGTCCACTTTATTATGTATGAGTTTTTTATGTAATATTTATGATATAATTCAATAAAACTCTAAATCATAAAGACCCTCAAAATTTAAGAAAGTGAATTCTAGTATAAATACACTTGATTATGTAATATTTAAGGATGGTTCCTTATAGTTGGTATCAGGTGAAGGGTTTATATAACTTTGAAGATTATAATGGATTTTTATGAGATTAACTTAAGATTTATGGATATTATCTTGGGTTTATAAGTTTAATTTTGACCATAAGTCCAAAGAATTAGATACCCCTTTTAGGTTTTAAGTGATTGGATTTTATAGCGATTAATGATATTTTGGGAGATGTTTTATTTGGTTGAGGTATATGTAACCCATAGGTTTATCATGAATGATTATTTATAAAGAATGATATTTAATTTTTTGGGATGTGTGATAAAATTTTTGAGATAACCTTTGAGGTTAAAACATTATTGAATATTTTGGTTATTAAGGTTAATAGGTATATTAGGTTATTTATTTTTGTAATAATATATGTTGAAACTTTTTTGTTGTTATTGAATTTTGTAGATTAATATATCATTTCTTAATATTAGGGTTTATTCATTTTGGGTATTATCTTACATTGTGCAAAACATTCTTATTGTAGTAAAGATAAGAAGAATAGATTTTCATCCATTTAAATACCTCTGGGTCAATCAGAATATGATTATAGTGTTTTAGGAAATAAATATTCATACTCATCATTTAGAGTAAAAGATGAGATAAAGGTGGAATATTTCATAAACATTTAACTAAAGTATGAAATAGAATTTATGGATTTGAAAAAAATTAATTAAGTATATTTCTTTATGTTCTTAGTATAGATGGTAATGTAATTCCTCATCTCTAGAAAATGGATCTTGAAAAAAAATGTTATCATGTTACCTTTATTTCTGATGAATTTGTGGTCTTTTTCATATATCATTTATTTATGGTTTTGTGATCATAGACTTTCTAATTATCATTCACTTTATTATGATCAATTTTCATTGTCATTATCCATCATTTTTTTCAAAATTAAATTTAATGAACTAAACTTTTATAAATGAAATTCCCTTTTTGAATGAATAAATTCCTTATTAATTAATGTTGTTATATAAAACACATGAACAACTTTGGAACATTATAAAATATATCAAATAAAATTTTAAAGACCATTAAGAATCATAATTTTTTCTTATATAACCAATTTATAGTTACCATTAAGATTAGTATATTAATTTTAATGGTAAAGTCCAATTGACATAGAAAGAATAAGCAATGGCATCGACCAGTAAGATCATACCCTATGAATCAAATTTATCATAGATTTCAAGGAATGTATCATTGGGATTTTCCCTTAACCAAGACCAAGATGATATTAACTAACTAAATATCAATAGAAACTATTTATGGTATAATTTCATGCTTAAAGTGATCATGAACTAAACCATGTTTGTTGAACCACCCCAAGAAAGAACCACCATCACACACCTTACCCTTAGGGTGTATGATGGTTACAGAAGGGGTTATGTATCTAGACCCTAGTATAATGAGTTTATATATTTTCATTTTAAATAAAATGATGATTATATTTATAACTTTTCATTATTATTATATATATAATTATTTATGAGTTGATGAAATTTATATTTTGATACGAAGAAACCAAAATTGTAATATTTCAAAATATATGATTTTAATTAAAACACTTTCTTTGATAAATTAACTAATTTTGAAATAAATTATATTTTAACATAATATATTTATTAAATATTATTTATAAAAATGATAATATAATTTAATGAAGTATAATATAATCTTTATCAAGGTCAGAAAACTATTATTATCCTAAAATATGATATTTTTCAATAAATTTTTATTTTGATTTAAAAGTGTAAATTATATTATTTAGAGATTTATTTTGATAAAATATATACTACTTTTGAAATTATCATGTCAAAATTACTCAAAGGTGGATTTTTCACAATTTTCTATGACATTCAAATTTTTAGATAAAATTTAAATATGGTATAAATAAACGGTATGTATTATGACATAATAAAATACTAAAACTTATTTAAAAAATACTATTGTTTCTGAAGCTTTTGTCGGGGCACGCGCGTCTGTCTCGTTTGGCGGGACGGCGGTGCTGTCTGTTGCCCCGCATTCTCGCTTTCCAAAGGCGGGTAGAATCCGCTCCTTATTCAGGGATGTTTTCTCCTTGATCGAAACGGGATGATGGGATGTCAGTTCTTCCTTCCTTGGATTCCTCCTCGAAACTGGTCACCTAATCTGGGTCTCCCTTATAGATTGAATACGTTGTTCGTGAAACTCTTCCCGATGCCATATCTTTATGGACACTAGTTAATTGCACTGCTTCTGTCAGGACATTCCAAGGGGTCCGATCAGGGTAACAACCTTCGGTCAGGGGATAAGTCACGTTGGACATCACTAGCATGTCTGGACGCTGGGACACTGGAGCGTCTGAGTTTCTTCCCCTTATTATAGGGATTCTCTAGGTCATGGACGCCCGAGGCATCCCGCGTCAAATACGAGGAATTATATGCCATAGGCATGTTTTTTAGGTTTTCCGTAGCTTCCCATGTTTAACACAGGGTATGTTGCATGTTTAACGTCCAGCAGAGACGGATCGGACTAATCGGAACACAAATTAGAGTGGATCAGATGGGTGCAAAACCTATAGGGAACACTGATGTTGGGACCAACGTGTGGTTGACTTCCCGGTTACTGTTGAGGATAATGGGTAATGATATGGAATGATTTCACAGGGATATGGTGGCCCGGATATGAATCAGGATGGATGATGGAGTGGTAGAATGAAGTGGATGGTGAATGGGATGGAACCATCACGAGGATGACGATGGTTTTGGGATTGATCCTCAAAGAGGCTTCCTACGTATCCCAGTGGCAGGAAATCAAAGTCCACGTAGTTTATCTGACGATGGCTTACCGCTTATTGGGGTTTTCAATAGATTATCGCTGGATGGGGTCACAACGGCTTACCACTAGATAAGAGTATCAATGGCTTACCTCTGAATAGGGTCACAATGGATTAACACTAATTGAGGTCACAATGGCTTACTGTTGGATAGGGATGTCAATGACTTATTGCTGAATGTGGTCACAATGGATTACCTCTGATTGAGGTCCCAACGGCTTACTGCTGGATGGGGTCAAACCGACGTGAAGACGGTCGGGACGACTAGTTGATGGTGGTCTTGAACCTCAGGGAGTCTTCTTACGTACCATGCCTTGGAAAGGATCAAAGACAACATAGTTCAGGGGGTGGGAACCGACGTGAAGGATGGTCGGGACCAATGGTTGTTGGGATCAAACCTCAGGGAGGCTTCCTACGTACCTTGCCATGGAAAGGATCAAAAGCCCCATAGATCAGGATGGGTTTGGTGTGAAACATCTTACCGCTGACTGGGGAAACAACGGCTTACCGCTGATTAGGGTCCACAGTTTAACGTCTTGCAGGACAGGGGTGAACCGATGTGAAGGCGGTCAGAGCGACCGATTATTGGGCTTGAACCTCTTGGGGGCTTCCTACATACCTCGCCTTGGCAAGGATCAAAGACCACATAGTTCAGGTTATAAGGGAATTTGGGGGTTACGCTCTGAGACGGCCCAAGGTGTTCGTGAACCGACCTAAAGATGGTTGGGACCAATGGGTGGTGGGCTTGAACCTCGTGGAGGCTTCCAACGTACCTTGCCTTGGCAAGGATCAAAGACCACATAGTTCAGGTGGTGTGGGGCTTACACTCTAGGCTGCCCGGGGTGTTGGTGAACCAATGTGAAGGGGGTCGGAGCGACCAATTAGTGGTGGGCTTGAACTTCTTGGAGGCTTCCTACGTACCTTTCCTTTGCAAGTATCAAAGACCACGTAGTTCAGGTGGTGTGGGGCTTACACTCTAGGTTGCCCAAGGTGTTGGTGAACCGACGTGAAGGGGGGTTGAGCGACCAATGGGTGGGGGGGTTGAACCTCATGGAGGCTCCCTACGTACCTTTCCTTGGTAAGGATCAAAGACCACGTAGTTCAGGTGGTGTGGGGCTTACACTCTAGGCTTTCCAAAGAATTGGTTAACCGACGTGAAGTGGGTCGGAGCTACCAATGGGTGGTGGGATTGAACCTCGTGGAGGATTCCTACGTACCCTGCCTTGGAAAGGATCAAAGACCACGTAGTTCAGGTGGTGTGGGGCTTACAACCAAGCGCTCACATGTGCCGCTACAACCAAGCGCACCTCTGTCGTGGGTATGCCGCTACAACCAAGCGCTCCCATGTGCCGCTACAACCAAGCGCAACTCTGTCGTGGGTCTGTCGCTACAACCAAGCGCTCCCATGTGCCGCTACAACCAAGCGCACCTCTGTCGTGGGTATGCCACTACAACCAAGCGCTCCCATGTGCCGCTACAACCAAGCGTAACTCTGTCGTGGGTCTGCCGCTACAACCAAGCGCTCCCATGTGCCGCTACAACCAAGCGCACCTCTGTCGTGGGTATGCCGCTACAACCAAGCGCTCCCATGTGCCGCTACAACCAAGCGCAACTCTGTCGTGGGTCTGCCGCTACAACCAAGCGCTCCCATGTGCCGCTACAACCAAGTGCACCTCTGTAACACTCCGAGTCGTTCGATCAGCAGTCGTCGGGTCTCAGCCAGCTACACGGTCTTCGTACTCTGCACGCTCGTCACTGGGAGGGTCCGCTCCACGAGCTACAGGTCGATACTCCAAGTATCTCAAAGTCCCATGAAGAAGTATCTCAAAGTACCGCCACGTCATAGGGGTCTCAACGCAACAGACGGCGCGTCAATCGGACGCCCGATCCGTGAGTTATTAGCCTTTTCGTCCCAGGGGCCCGGTTGGTTTCGTGAGCAAAGCAAACCCAGCTGTATCTCAAATGTACCCCGAACTCTCATAGGGTAAACTCATACGGACCGTTTCCCAACGCGATCACCAACGCCGCTGACGGTTCGTCAAACGGACGTTCTGTCAGAAAGATATCAGCTTTTCCGTTCCACACTCACCTTGGGAAACTTCCCAGGAGGTCACCCATCCTGATCACTACTCTAGGCCAAGCACGCTTAACTACGGAGTTTTAACCACGTAGGCTCCCGAAAAAGAAGGTGCACCTTGATTATAGTATACCGAAACGACCGTCTCGATCCAAGGATCGCGTTGCTGCTAACGACGAGTCGTTTGGAGGCCCGTAGCCCAAGATACGGGCATTTGACCAAACCGCTCGGTAACGGGGGTTTCGGGCCCGGGCCGTCCCGGCCCGAGACCCCCCGGATGGCCCGAACCGGGTCGACCCGCCCCGGACGGGGTCGACCCGGCCCGGCACAGCCCGGCCCGGCCCGGCATGGCCCGGCGCGGCGAACCGGCCAGGCGCGCCGGTTCGGCGCAAGGCAGCGCGCTGGGCGCGCTGCCAGCTAGGCCGAAGGCCGAGCTTGCTGGAAACGGGGGGCCGCCTGCCCCCCCCCCCCTTTTGTGAAACCGGCCCCCCTCATAATGAGGGGCCAAATAACAGCCCGGGGGAATTAAATTCCCCCGGTTTCCACCAACCCGGCTGGCCCGACCTGGCCGGCCGGTCCTCTTCTGTCTTCCGGCACCGGTGGCCCGGCTGGCCGCCGGTCATCACGATCCGCCGCGGCCCGGAACCGGCTGCGGCTTTCGTCATCCGGCGCGGTGCGACGGCACCGCGCCCCTCCGCCGCGGCCCCGCTCCGGCCGCGGCGTCTTCGGTTTCCTTCGACGCGGCGCGACGGTGTCGTGTTCATGATAATTCTTTCCACGGCGTGGCGCGACGGCGCCGCGCAATAATTTCCGTGTGATTCCCGCGTGGTGTGACGACACCACGCTATCTCGTTTCATCCGCAAGAAACATTCAAGAACAAAGGAGGGGGTTTCGGCCGTGTTTGTGTGGTCCGGTCCCCCTCTCGTTAGACGATAACACTTAAACGTTCATCCTCAAGTTTGTCATTCTAGAACCAAGAATGGAAAATAATTAAATAAAGCAACAACAAACCCCTACCTCGCTTTTCTTTATGTGTTGACGATGTCGCGGAAAGGCGGCGGCGATTCGTCGACATCGGAAAAGAGAAGCCGTTGACGACGTCGGCGTTCTTCGTGAAAGGCGCTCCCTTCTTTATTCCGGAAGGAGTGGGAAGGAGGCATCCAAGAAGGGATCGACGTTGGAAACTTCACGTTCTTCTTTGGAAAAGGAATTCTTCGTCGAGAAGACGTTGTTCCATGTTTGGAGATGTCCTTCGTGTTATTCATCGAGGGTGGAATTCTCTTCAATCCTTCCATGACTCTATCACAAAGATTTAGCCAACCCCAAACAATAAAACAACACACCTTATTATAGTGTTAGATTAATGAATTCAAAATAATTCAAATTCATTAAGTTACATCCTTCATTAATGGGTGGAGAGGCTCCAAAATTAATGAAGGTGGAAGTGAAGAGTCACATTTAATTGGGGGGGGTTCAAGGGAGTTAAGGAGTTTAAGGAGTTAGGAATTTGAGGGGTTTTGGCACATTAAGTGCAAGGGAGTTTAAAGGGGGTAGAAGAGAGTTAAGGGGAAGGTGAAGGGTTGGGGCTCGTGTGGCCCCACCTCACCTTAATCCTCACTTGGTTAGTTAGGAACTTGTGATTCCACCCCAACTTCCACACTTAGGATATAACCACTTAAGAAGATAAATAAAATTTGTAACACAAATTTTATTTTTCTTTACACTTAAACCACAACCTTAATAAACAACTGCTCCCAAGAAAACGCAACTCCAGGAAAGGCATTCCTAAGAAAAAACCGGCGCTACGGTTCCATCAGTTCCCTCGGAATTTGATTCCGGGCACCGGTTCAAAAGTTAGAAATTCCCGCTCGTTCTTTCACTGAACGTACCCGAGCCAAACATCGGAAATTGATTCTGGGCACACCGTGCCTCGGAATCAGGCGCTGTCAGAAACTGTGTTCTTGTAAAATTCCAAAGAAAATTAAGAAAAAAATTTCCTTGAAATTTCCGGGTCTTTACATTACTCCCACCTCAGGGATTTACGTCCCCGTAAAGCTTCATCACAAACTAGGGTCACAAAAGCGGTACAGAGCACGCATCTGAGCCTTCCGCTCTCATGTGCTCACCTGGAGGTTCCAGTACTATCAAAGGAAGTGCACCCAAGGAATCGATCATCCTCGTAGGATCTGGTCCTATCTATTCTTGATCCCCACTGGAACCTCTGTGCATGTCGCTCTATCATCGACGTCCAACTCCCTGAGGTCGATGATGTGTGAAGGATCAAGCACGTATCTCCTCAATTGAGTTACGTGAAAGTCATCATGCACCTGGTGCAACTGAGGTGGATGGGTCAAGTGATAAACCACCTCGCCTACCCTGCTGGGGACCTAGAAAGGTCTATTGAACCTCGGAGATCTCTTGCCGCCTCGGCTACATCTCCGTAAACCTCGTCGAGGTGAGACCTGTATAAGAACGTGGTCGCCATCCTCGAACTCTAAAGGTCTCCCTTTTTAGGTTAGAACTGAAACTCAAAACTCCTGTTGCCACGAGGGTAAGGTTGGCCGACCCAAGAATGATCGGCTACACCCTCCCATGCACGAGTTTATCTTGTGCTGCCCAGGGTTTCCTTTTCGCCGACCAAGTAAAACCCATCCCAACGTTTGCCTAATACAATCAATTTGAGTATGAACAGTGATTGCCAAATACATACTCAAACTAACGTCGTAAGGCCTCGACGCTGCCACCAAGAGGTCCTAACTGAGACTCTCTCCTCAAGGGTCAGATCACACCGTCGGCGTAAGTGTGACTATCGAGTCTCCTCCCAAAGGTATCTCCAGACGTGAGGGTCAAGTCAACGGCTTAACCGGAATCTCTAGGACTGGGACTAGATTCATGGAAGGATGGGATTATTCGTTTCGATGCCTGTGGATACGGAAGCTAGTAGAAGATAAATTCCGCACTTCGAATCATCCTTAGAGCCCCTTTTTGGTCGCACTCCATGACCACAAGCAGCTACCCTCTTTCCCTGCTCTCCAACTCCCTGAGTCTAGCAGGGACTACAAAGGCGGGTGATGGTAACATGTTGAAATGTACACCACCACGAGCTGCTCTCAAAGCTCTGCCTCCATGTCTGCTGCTCTGCAGATTCATCTGTCCTTAACATTTCCTCTTCTTGAAACATTTTACATGCCCAAGTCTCCGAGACTGGTGTCAGTTTCCTGCTTTCCAAACTTCTAACATTCTCTGGTTGTATTCGATCAGCAAAGAATTCTCAACCACAAAGGTTCCTTCTATCACTCTAGCCTAAGTAGAAATGCATAGAGAAAAGGTGCTGGCTCGGAAGCCCTTAAACATACCATGCTCAGAGGTCCGACCTCTATTGCACTGATTGAAACGCTTCCATCGAGTACCCGATATGTTCGGTACGCCTCGATGAATTCTCAGCTAGGCGGAAAACTCTAGCAATCGCCTCCAGCCACTGCTCTGCTGTCTGGAAATCTGCCTCGCCTCGTTACTTCTGAGGCCTCTACTGCTGGAACTCGTGCAATGCGCTCTGCCAGTGTGCACAGTTTTCTAGTATAGCCGTTGGCATCTGCTGCCCAACAGGTGGTGATGTACTGGTACACCACCCGAGGGTGCCAACATAGTAAAAAGGGCCCTGCACCAGAGCCTCGTCGCTCGGTGAGCCATCATCGAGTACTCTCTCGGAACTCCAACTGACTGTCTGCATGGAGACATCCTGAACAGATGCAACACGGTCAATGTCTTATACCTGGTGAGCTGACCTGGTTTGAGCTGACTTTAAAACTTTGGAAACACACACGCAATCAGTGTTTTTGTGTACAAAGTCGGAAATCAGTAGTCAGGGTCCTGGTGTACGGATACTTCGGCCGCCGCACCAACACTGGACTCCCTGAACTGAAAACCACACTCGGTACCCTTAACACTATTGCTTCACAGAAAGAAACATCAGAGTTATAAGTTCTACGGTAGAACCGAACTCCTCTGATACCAATTTGTCACGACCCGTCCTCGGGGCCCGTGCCGTGACTACCCCAAGCCCGCCTTCCATAGGCCAGGGGCTGGCGACTAGCACCAAAGGCATAAAATCCCGATAACTGGGAAGGCATTGCCTTTATAAAAGAAAACAAGCACCACAGATTACAAGCGGAAGAAGTAAACACTAAGTAAAAACTGAGTACAACAGTAAGTGCGGAAAGTAAAAAGGGGCCGGAAATACAAGCCCAACTGTAAAGTATAACTCGAAAGGGAAAACAACAACTGAAAAGTAAAGCTGCTACGCCGAGCTGTCCACTGGAAATCCCACCTGAAGGGTGGGTACAGATATCTCCTCTTCTCCTCAGGTCCCACCGTTCGCTCCGAGTATGTCTCGCCCAGTGGTCCACCTCCGGGTACTGCCTTGTCGTCACGTCCACCTATGGGTACCGCCTCGTCGTGAGGTCCTTCTCCGGGTACCATCTCTTCGTATAGTCCACCTCCAGGTACTGTCCAGTCCTCGAACACACGGCTTCTGTCAGCACTGCCCGTCGTCTGAAACCAACACAACGAGGTGCGGGCATAGCCCGTGCAGGGGTGAGTATAACGATGCTCAGTAGGGACCCCGAGACCCTCAAGGTCTCACTAAACCAACAAGGATAACCACAAAGAAGATCTCAACAGATAACCTCTACTTAGATATATGCCCACACATATACCTAAGTTATCAAGTAACCCATCTCAATCATGAGGAAACACAAGGATTGTGAAATCAACGGATAACCACTACCCGGGTATATGCCCATACATATACCTAAGTTAGCAAGTGACCCATCTCAATCATGAGGTAAACACAAGGTCAAAAGTTTCAGCTCAAACCAGGATTTTCATTATCGAAACCGTAACTGCTGAAGAGCTCCGACTCTGGAGTGTACAGTGGTCCTGTCACGACTCCGAGGTACTACTCACTAACCTAAGACTGCTGAAGAACTCCACCCATCGAGTACTGCGGACCAGCTGCTACAACCAAGTGCTCTCATGTGCCGCTACAACCAAGCACACCTCTTTCGTGGGTCTGCCGCTACAACCAAGCGCTCCCATGTGCCGCTACAACCAAGCGCACCTCTGTCGTGGGTATGCCGCTACAACCAAGCGCTTCCATGTGCCGCTACAACCAAGCGCAACTCTGTCGTGGGTCTGCCGCTACAACCAAGCGCTCCCATGTGCCGCTACAACCAAGCGCACCTCTGTCGTGGGTATGCCGCTACAACCAAGCGCTCCCATGTGCCGCTACAACCAACCGCAACTCTGTCGTGGGTCTTCCGCTACAACCAAGCGCTCCCATGTGCCGCTACAACCAAGCGCACCTCTGTCGTGGGTATGCCGCTACAACCAAGCGCTCCCATGTGCCGCTACAACCAAGCGCAACTCTATCGTGGGTCTTCCGCTACAACCAAGCGCTCCCATGTGCCGCTACAACCAAGTGCACCTCTGTAACACTCCGAGTCGTTCGATCAGCAGTCGTCGTGTCTCAGCCAGCTACACGGTCTCCGTACTCCGCACGCTCGTCACTGGGAGGGTTCGCTCCACGAGCTACAGGTCGATACTCCAAGTATCTCAAAGTCCCATGAAGAAGTATCTCAAAGGACCGCCACGTCATAGGGGTCTCAACGCAACAGACGGCGCGTCAATCGGACGCCCGATCCGTGAGTTATTAGCCTTTTCGTCCCAGGGGCCCGGTTGGTTTCGTGAGCAAACCAAACCCGGACGTTTCTCAAATGTACCCCGAACTCTCATAGGGTAAACTCATAGGGACCGTTTCTCAACGCGATCACCAACGCCACTGACGGTTCATCAAACGGACGTTCTGTCAGAAAGATATCATCTTTTCCGTTCCACACTAACCTTGGGAAACTTCCCAGGAGGTCACCCATCCTGATCACTACTCTAGGCCAAGCACGCTTACCTACGGAGTTTTAACCACGTAGGCTCCCGAAAAGGAAGGTGCACCTTGAGTATAGTATACCGAAACGACCGTCTCGATCCAAGGATCGCGTTGCTGCTAACGACGAGTCGTTTGGAGGCCCGTAGCCCAAGATACGGGCATTTGACCAAACCGCTCGGTAATGGGGGTTTCGGGCCCGGGCCGTCCCGGCCCGAGACCCCCCGGATGGCCCGAACCGGGTCGACCCGCCCCGGACGGGGTCGGCCCGGCCCGGCGCGGCCCGCCACGGCGAACCGGCCAGGCGCGCCGGTTCGGCGCAAGGCAGCGCGCTGGGCGCGCTGCCAGCTGGGCCGAAGGCCGAGCTTGCTGGAAACGGGGGGCCGCCTGCCCCCCCCCCCTTTTGTGAAACCGGACCCCTCATAATGGGGGGCCAAATAACTGCCCGGGGGAATTAAATTCCCCCGGTTTCCACCAACCCGGCCGGCTTCTTGTCAACAGGACCGGCAAGGGCCGGTCCTCTTCCGTCTTCCGGCACCGGTGGCCCGGCTGGCCGTCGGTCATCACGATCCGCCGCGGCCCGGAACTGGCTGCGGCCTTCGTCATTCGGCGCGGTGCGACGGCACCGCGCCCCTCCGCCGCGGCCCCGCTCCGGCCGCGGCGTCTTCGGTTTCCTTCGACGCGGCGCGACGGCGTCGTGTTCATGATAATTCTTTCCACGGCGCGGCGCGACGGCGCCGCGCAATAATTTTCGTTTGATTCCCGCATGGTGTGACGACACCACGCTATCTCGTTTCATCCGCAAGAAACATTCAAGAACAAAGGAGGGGGTTTTGGCCGTGTTTGTGCGGTCCGGTCCCCCTCTCGTTAGACGATAACACATAAACGTTCATCCTCAAGTTTGTCATGCTAGAACCAAGAACGGAAAATAATTAAATAAAGAAACAACAAACCCCTACCTCGCTTTTCGTTATGTGTTGACGATGTCGCGGAAAGGCGGCGGCGATTCGTCGACATCGGAAAAGAGAAGCCGTTGACGACGTCGGCGTTCTTCGTGAAAGGCGCTCCCTTCTTTATTCCGGAAGGAGTGGGAAGGAGGCATCCAAGAAGGGATCGACGTTGGAAACTTCACGTTCTTCTTTGGAAAAGGAATTCTTCGTCGAGAAGACGTTGTTCCATGTTTGGATATGTACTTCGTGTTATTCATCGAGGGTGGAATTCTCTTCAATCCTTCCATGACTCTATCACAAAGATTTAGCCAACCCCAAACAATAAAACAACACACCTTATTATAGTGTTAGCTTAATGAATTCAAAATAATTCAAATTCATTAAGTTACATCCTTCATTAATGGGTGGAGAGGCTCCAAAATTAATGAAGGTGGAAGTGAAGAGTCACATTTAATTGGGGGGGGGGGGGTTCAAGGTAGTTAAAGAGTTTAAGGAGTTTGGAATTTGAGGGGTTTTGGCACATTAAGTGCAAGGGAGTTTAAAGGGGGTAGAAGAGAGTTAAGGGGAAGGTGAAGGGTTGGGGCTCGTGTGGGCCCCACCTCACCTTAATCCTCACTTGGTTAGTTAGGAACTTGTGATTCCACCCCAACTTCCACACTTAGGATATAACCACTTAAGAAGATAAATAAAATTTGTAACACAAATTTTATTTTTCTTTACACTTAAACCACAACCTTAATAAACAACTGCTCCCAAGCAAACGCAACTCCAGGAAAGGCATTCCTAAGCAAAAACTGGTGCTACGGTTCCATCGGTGCCCTCGGAATTTGATTCCGGGCACCGGTTCAAAAGTTAGAAATTCCCACTCGTTCGTTCACTGAACGTACCCGAGCCAAACTTCGGAAATTGATTCTGGGCACACCGGGCCTCGGAATCAGGCGCTGTCAGAAACTGTGTTCTTGTAAAATTCCAAAGAAAATTAAGAAAAAAATTTCCTTGAAATTTCCGGGTCTTTACATTCAACATTCGATATTGATGACAATATTCATAATGAGGCAGAGGATCATATTGAAGAATTAATTAATGATTTAGGTGTTGAAAACATCAAAAAAAACTGCAACTATTGAACGTATGTATGATTATTATGAGAAAACAGTATTTCTATATTGTAGTAAATATACAGTGTTATTAGTAGTTTTGAGATTATTTAACTTAAAAGAAAAAAATGGGTGGAGTGATAAAAGTTTCTCCTACTTACTTGAGCTTTTAAAAGAGATACTTTTTGAAGGAAACGGGCTTCCAGATTCAAATGATGAGGTGAAAAAAAATTTATGCCCAATGGTATTGGGGTATAAAAATATACATGCTCGCCCTAATTATTGTATAATTTATCTGAAAGAATATGAATATTTATCAAGTTGTCCTACATGTAGGATATCACGATATAAGATAGATGGGAAAGTCAACTCAGATTCATTCTCAGGTACTGTCATCTAGATTCATTAAAAATCAATTTGGTACTTTCTAATGATATCATCCAATATTTTTGGCATACAATTCTAATAATTCAACTGTGATTCATTCTTAGGTACCAAAATCAAAGATCCTGTTAAAGAAATTGTGTACCTTCTAATAATTCCTTATTTGAAGCATCTATTTGCAAATTCAATTCATGTAAAAAGGTTAATATGGAATTAAGATGAGCGCATCTATGATGGTAACTTACATCACCCTACCGATTCACCACAGTGGAAATGTTTTTTTTAAAAAATCATGATTTTGGAAATGAAGTTAGAAATATAAAAATGGGATTGTGTACTAATTGAATGAATCCATATCGAAGCCTCAGTAGCCAACATAGTTCATGACCTGTTTTTCTGGTAGTTTACAACTTGTCCCCAAATCTATGTATGAAGAAAAAATATGTTATGATGAGCTTTATAATTTATGGACCAAAACAAATGGGAAATGATATTGATGTGTATCTTTCACCATTTATTGATTATTTGAAATTGTTATGAGAGGAAGTTGTTAAAGTTTTCGATGTATACAGGAAAGAGTATTTTCTTTTGCGTGCAATGATTATGTTCAATATAAATGACTTTACTACATATGGAAACTTATCTGGATATAGTGTTAAGGGATATAAAGCATGTCCAATTTTTGAAGAACAAACATCTTATTATCAATTTCAAAATGGAAGAAAGACAGTGTACATGGGACATCGAAGATTTTTGCGAATTGATCATCCTTGTTATAGATTGAAAAAAGAATTTAACTGTTTACAAGAATACGACCTTCCCCCTTGGCCATTTTTAACTGAAGAATATTACGACAGGGTGAAAAATATTGATTCGACATTTGGAAAGAAAATAAGTTCTCGTCTTCAAAGAAATATCTTGAAGAAGTGGTTTATTTTTTTGAACTACTTTATTGGATATTTTTAGAGATAAAACAAAACATCAATGTTATGCATGTTTAGAAAAACATATGTGAAAGTTTGATTGGAACTTTTTTAGAAATAAAAGGAAATAAAAAAGATAGATTTCATGCTAGATTAGACTTGATATTAATGAGAATATGTTTGGAGTTAGCTCCCACTGTGAAAGGAAACATAAAATATTTACCTCTAACTTTTCACACATTAAGCAAGATTGGAAAGATAAATTTTTGTCAGTATCTTAATGGTTTTAAAGTACCTAGTGGGTTTTCTTCAAATGTGAATAATTTAGTGGCATTGATGGATTTTAAATTAATAGGTATGAAATCTCATGACTTCCTTGTATTGATGAAACATCTTCTACCAGTAGCAGTGTGTGGTATATTTCCAACAGCTGTCAGAAAGACTATCATCAAGTTATGTAATTTTTTCAAATCCATTTGTAGAAAAGTCGTTGATCCAAATTTTTGAGATGTGTTGGAGAATAAAGAAACTCTTATTCTTTATTAACTAGAAATGTATTTCCGGCCTACATTTATTTATATAATGGTTCATCTATTGATTCATTTGGTGTGTGAGATAAGAATATGTGGGCCTATTTATTTACAATGGATGTATCCTTTTGATATATATATGAAAATTTGAAGGGATATATTAAAAATCCTTATCGACCAAAGGCTTCTATTGTTCAAAAATATGTATCAGAATAGGTGATTGAGTTAATTATTGATTATTCGTATGAGGTGGACTATATTGGTCTCCCTATATCTTGACATATGATAGTTGATAGTGAAGGTATATGGGTTTGAGGCTTAAAGGTAAAGTTCATTCCATGTGATTAAGTGATGCAGGCACATTTATATATTTTAAACAACACAGATGAGGTTCAATCAAATATATCCTCACATATTACTGAATTAAAGTTACAATATCATAAAATAAACGAAAATTGGTTGATGATTGATCATAAGAAGACATTTATTTCATGGTTTAAAGAGACTGTCACCAAAGATATATCTGCATCAGAAACATTTAAGAGGTTAGCAAGGGACCATCTCTTAATGTGATCACATGGTCTGGTTTTGATATTAATAGTTACACATTTTACAAAAAAAATCTGGATGATAAGAGTACCATTCAGAATAGTGGTGTGATGGTTTTCATTGAAGCAATGCATTATTCGAGTGCCAAATATCAAAACATAATTTCTATATCAACACCATATTTGGGAGTTCTTGAAGACATATGGGAAATTTATTATATTAAATTTTGTGTCACCATTTTTAAGTGTAATTGGGTTAATAGTAAGAGTGGTGTGAAACATGATGAAAATAGGTTTAAACTGGTTGATTTGAAAAGATTTAATTACAATGAGGAAACATTTATCATTGAGACACATGAAAAACAAGTATTTTATGTAATTAATCCATTGAATGATCAGTGGTCAGTCTTTTTTCAAGGAAAAAGATACTATTTGGGTGATGAGGATGATACTGATGATGTTATTGATTTACATGAGCCATATTCATCTATTACTCAATTTCCATATGATTACAATGAGTGTAAGATAAACATAGTGTATGCAATACGTAATGATCATGATGAAGGCATGTGGGAAAACACTAAATTAGTCTCCTAATTTGTTTGTTAAATTTTTATATTTTGTTTCTTTTTTGGAAACTTATAAATGCATGCCTCTTTTTTACTTACTTATTTTTCTATTTATTGTTTTTAAATATTTAGTTTTTTAATGATATGAAGGTACACAAAATTTTATTAAACTTTCTACTAAAAATTTCAGATATAGATAGAGAGGAGAATTGATCTAGGTATATCTATTTTTTCATATTATTAAATATTCAGTAATATACTTATTTAATGATAGAAAAACAGTTAATTTTAAAAAAAAATTGCAAGACTACTGATGCGTCCTCGGTAGAGGATACTTCTCCTGTTACTAATAAAAAATCAATTTCTCAAGTTAGTAAATATGGTATTACACTTTTACCAAAACTATCACTTTCTCGTGATGATGACAGATTACACATCTATTTTGATGATAATAATAATGCAACTATCCCAAATACAGTTCAGTTTATCAGTTATATATCAATGTAGAGCCATTGCAAGATTAGTAATTTATATCCTGATTGAAAGTCAGTGGATAGGTTGGCGAAGAAATAGATTTGAGAGGTTGTGATGGTAAAATATCTTAATTGATTTATTTTATCTAATTTTTTGAATATTAAATATTTTAAATGACATATTTAATTTATTCAATTACATATGAAATTCAATTTTTAGGAAACAAAAGAAATTGAGAAAATAAATATCTCTTTAGCGGCGGTTCGATGGAGATATTTTAAAACAAAACTGACAAAAAATTATGTTTTTAGAAAGAGAAGCTTTGAAAACTCATGAATCTAGTATCAATTTATAGATGAAGATACATGGAAGTGATTTTTTGAGAGTCATCGTGAAGAAAAAATTCAGGTATGATAATTATTTTATATTGTAAAATTTATTATATATTTTTCTAATTACTTAGTAGTTTATTTTTATATAATAGGCCTCCAGGAGATATCATCAAGAGATTTAGTTGAGAAATGTATACCCTCCTAATTTATCACATGGAGGGTATTCTTATTTGGAGAAGAAAATGATTGAAGAAAAATTTGAGGCATTAAGAACTCAATATAGTAGTGGTTCAGAAGAGGTTCAATATGGTCCTCCATCTCCTCTCACTCACCATGAAAAATGGAAACGAGCATGAAGAAGGAAAAATGAAAAGTATCTTACAGAGGAAGCTAAGAAAGTATCTGATAAAATTGTAAGTAAATATTATTTATTTATCATAATTTTTTTATATTTTCTAAATTTTAAACACTAATATAACTTTTTCATTTTCATTTCAGGATGGACTTCAACAGAAAGAGACATAGGGATATTTTATCCTCCAGGGTAGGATAGACATCCTAGCCACTTTTTTGGGAAAGGCAGAACACCCCATACGTATTAAAGGATGTTAGTCAGGTGTTAGAATTCGTAAGTTTTTTTGTTAGAGTAAGAAATCAAGAGACCTAGAAATAGAATCATTAAAATATGAGATGAAATCTATGAAACAATCTATGGGTGATAAAATTCAAGCAACAGTGCAAAAGGATTTATTAGAACACTTGGAATGACAGTCACAGTCTGTGCAACCTTACCACGTATATTATTTATTTATTATCAATTTTTTTATTTTATAAATTATAAACACTAATATAATTTTTTTTATTTTTTATCCTTCCCAGCCTGCTTACCCGGACTACCCTTCCCCATCTTCCTACCCTTCCTGTATGAGTAGCCTTCCTATGTATATTATTAATTTGTCATCAATTTTTCTATTTTATAAATTATAAACACTAATATAACTTTTCATTTTTTATCCTTCACATCTTGCTCACTCAGACTACCATGCCTCATATGCCTACCCCGCCTTGTATGATCAGCCTTCCTAGGTATATTATTTATTTGTCATCAATTTTTCAATTTTATAAATTATAAACACTAATATAACATTTTCATTTTTTAGTCTCTCCAACCTGCGCAGCTAGTCTACCCTGCCCCATCTGCCTACTTCGATCCTCCACCTCCTCACTCGGACTAATCAGTATATTATTTATTTGTCATAAATTTTTCTATTTTATAAAATATAAACACTAATATAATTTTTTCATTTTTCATCCTTCCCAACCTTCTCACCCAGATTACTGTGCCTCATCTTCTTACTTTGATCCTCCACCACCTTGCTCAGACCAAAACGTATATTGTGAGTTGTTTTCTAGAGATCTTTATATACATATCATTGCGTTAGGACTCATGCATTTTTTGGGGGATGATGTACATCACCATCCTATGAAGATGGTTCAGGTTAGAGTATTAGTACTTGATATTATAGATCTTAATGCTCTAATTCCACTTCCTACTGAAGAGATCACCAGAGTTTGGGATTGCCTTTTTTATTTTTTACTTTGGCCAACTAGTCCTCTTGATTATATTTCATATGATCTATGAATTTTTTAAAATATTAATTACAAATGATTCAAAATTACTTATAATGTCTTTTGACATTTAACTTATATAGGATTATTTTAAAGCAAAAGAAGCTTCACAAATGAAACAAAATATTCAGGAATAATCGATTGTAGATACTTCAGATATTTCTTATAGGATACAAAGATTATCTCAGGCTTATTATTCATTGAATTATATCTATAAGTTTCGGATGACGACTGATATATGTGTAAGAGAATATCCATTAAGATTACTCAAAGAAGATGTCATGCATCTAGTTGATTTTGAATAGCTCGGCCTGAATGTGGTGAAATTGTTTTCTACGTAAGTAAATTGAAATTTGTATTTGTATTTCTTTAATAAAGGATGGTTTTAAATTGACTAGCTATATTTTATTTTTAAACTAGATATATATGCATGCTTCTTCTACAAAATTGAAGTATAGGAATTTATGGTTTTATAAATCCAGAATTTATTTCCATGGAATTGAAACATGTGAAGAATCCTGATAGAGTTTCATATATATGTAAGAGATTATCACATATGAAGATTGAGTGTAGGTTTCTTCCATTTATTGATAAGTAAGAACATAAAAAAAATTATGAACAAATGATAATTATAATGTCATTAACTGTGAAATATTTGTATTGAAGGGGGCATTGGATGCTAGGCGTATTGTGCCCAAGTGAATGCAACTTATATTGGTTTTTCTATTTATTAGGGAATGATTTTAAAATATTTTCCACCTTATTAGACAGGTAAGTTTTTTTTATTTTTTATAAGATCATTATGTGTAATTCTCATTGTTTAGACATGTATTATTAGTTTATATATATGAAAATGTAATTCATGGAAAAACATTTACAAGGAATACATGTCGATAAAGACACCAACTAAAATCAAATATGTGGAAGTACAGGTAATTAGTTTTTATATTATATTTTATTCTGATTTTTTGTTATATGTTGATTTTTATTATCATTTTAATGTTTTATAACTGTAGTGTCACCATCAACAAGGACATGTTGAATGTGGTTATTGTATTATACTATTCATGGATGAGATAATCACAATTGGAGAATCTACTGGATTTTATAAGGTTAATTGTATTAATTTTATTATATTTTCTTCCATATTATTCTTTTTTTTATCTCATATCATTCAATGTTACTGTAGGTATTCAGTGATTCCCAGTCTTATTCTCAATCTGATCTTACCCATATTCAATCTATTATTGTGAACTATTTGTTATGTTTAATTAGGATTTGAGGTATGAATATTCTAATAATTATGAATAATATTACATATGGGTTCAAAAAACTAACTCTATTTATATAATAAGTGTTTGAACATACTGATAATCAAATTAATGCTTCAACAATAAACAATAATGAGCATGTTGTAAATTTCAAGTATGTGTATTTTAATTCTACTTTATAATACAAATGTATAGATAATTGTTTGATTAACTAGATAAAAGCATGTAAGTTATAGATTTTTATTCAATGATAAATATTGTTTGATTATTGTATATTGTGTTTTTATTACAGGATTTTCAAATATTTTTGAAGTGTAGTATTTTCAATTTTCTAAAAAAATTAACTTTTGGCATCAGTTTTTTAAAAGATGACACATAAAATTTAAAAAAATCAGTTTTCAGCATCAGGTTTTAAAGTAACTGACACAAAAACCTATTCATAGAGGTTTTTTAGTGTCAAATTTTAAAAAACCAATGCTAAAAACCCCCATCTACCCAACATTCCTCATTGGTTTTTATAAAAACTAACACCAAAATCTGGATTTTGGCATCATTTATTTAATAAACTAACGTTGAAAGCCAGGCAGAGGAGGTTTTTCGGTGTCGGTTCTAGAAAAAATAAGGCTGAAACCATTAACAAAGCGGATTTTAGGCATCCATTTTTGTTCAACCTACGCTAAAAATAATCTTTTTTACATCTCCTTTATAAACTTTGGTTAAAACCCAACGTAAAAAACTAACTTTAAATCCTATTTTTGCACTAGTGAATATAATGCATGAATTTATATAGATAATTTCTTGCAATATACGTTTGTATGATTCTTGTATACATGTGATGAAAACCATGTATTCTTCGTAGTTACAAAATAATCCTTGTGAATGTTCATTCAGATTAGAAGCTCTTCATAATTCTCATTGAATGCATTCAAAGGATTCATCAAAGAGTCATAAATAATATATATCATTTTGTGATACCTGATGAATATAGAATTTATTCATCATTAATGAAGAAGAATTGGGCTTTCCCTAGATAAATATAATTTGATTCCCTCCATTGGTGTGGTAAATCTATCACTCATCCAAAGCTATTGGTGATCACTATTTTCATGTAAGGAATTATATAAAATCTTTTTGGAATCCTCATTCATCTCTCTAGAGAATCTTATATCACCCCTTCTAGAGTTTCATGTGTCCTATGACATAGATCAGGATCCAGAAGTTAGTTTATTCCATTAAAGGTAGTAAAACATTGTTTTATACTATTATGATAATCATGAAACATATTATATCAATCATCAAGTAATTGGATACCACTACACATGAGATACAGGTACACTATTCTACTCTTTTTTATGGAATTTTTATCCCCATGATTTTTTGAAGATATATTAACCTATTTTGGGTTTTCTTCCACTGCCAAGGATCATATGACAATCCAAAAAATCCAATCATTGGTATTAGAGTAAGATTCTTCATGGAATCATCATGTTTAAATCACTTGTTTTAAAGAATACTTATATTATAAAATACATATATCATAACTATAAAATTTATATCAAATTACCTATACATGGGTTTATATATAAAGGTAATTCTGACTTTACCCTTACACAGATAGTCTACGTAATGGTCCACATAATGAACACCTATTAATATGGGGCAATGTAAAACTTATTATAATTTTACTTTACTTATATGTTTTACAAAAATTTCATTTTTGTATAATCTACCTTATGTAGACTCTCACACGTCTCACTTAAATGTAGTAATGGTTTACCTTTATGAAAAAGTAATTGTGTAAAGGTTAATGTTATATACCCTTACGTAGTGTAAATTTTTTTAGGTTACCCTCACGTAGAAGTGTTCTATGTACGGATCATGTAACGCCCTGACCCCAGTTACCCAGAGTCGGTGCATTATTACATAATATTCGCATGATCACAAAAGATCAAGTCTCGAAAGACTAATTAGTGTAGTGTCCTTGAAACTACTAGATACATTCATAAGGTTTACATTACATCATAAAATGAAAAACTACAACAATAATGTTTCCATAGACCACACTCATATCCCCTCAGACTATCCCTACAGGTCAGTCATAAAATACTTCTTTGCATCCTGGGAAAAATAAAACATAGAAAGGGGTGAGCTCAGATGCTCAGTAAGGATAACAATATATCAGAAGCTTTCATAAATATGCATAAATATTTAAGGCAATTTATAATACTAAAACAAAAGCCTTTTAAACATAAAATTCATCATAATATGTAAAATATAAATCAAAATAATTCCATTTAATTACTCACATGGATATTCTACTAGTTGAATAATCACATGAAATATCAATAGCCAATTTCATAATGATGGAATGCATAATGTCAGACTTTCATAACCACATAATCAAGGCATTGTGCCAAGACTACAAATAAGATTTTGTCAAGGCCTTGTTCCAAGACACTAGTTTGTCTCATGAGACCTACCGATGCATCGAGGAGCTATAGCGGGCTCCACCCGTCACTTACTAATTCTAATGCATTCCTCATATGAAAAGGTTTAAACATAACATAAACATTCATATTAAAACTGGCATATGAAATGTAAATACTTTATCCATAATCCATGAATGGTGTAAAAATAACACATCCATAGTCAAAAATATCACAAAATCATCAATACAATATGGAAGTTTGGTATCATAATAAATCAACTTCAAATAAGCTTAAAATCCATCAAAGGATGTTGACATAGATGAAATCAAAACCTTTTTTAGAGAAATATATCTTTATATTTTGAAATAATTTAAGAGTCACATAATTATAAAAAAAACATTTATTCTAAAAATATTATTATAATCTTGTAAGGTAAGCGTCGATGATGTTATAATGGCAGAAAATAGTCACACCCACCGTATAAGTTAAAAAATATATTTTTACCTTAATTTTATCGAAAAGGTTATAAAGTACCTTGTTTAGAAAACGGTGAAAAGATTCCTTTCAAAATAATATATGGTAAAATAAGGGTATAAATTACTTTAATCCATTGTCTAGTAAATAGTAAAAAAAATTGAAATACATTTTTAATAAACATGGATGTGGATGATAAAAGGGTCCCAGTATATACTTACGTAAAAACAACCTCAGATAATAAAGAGATTGTGAAATTAACCCTTACCTTGTAATTTTACTTGGTCGAGGGTAGGTTAAACTCAGGTATAATGGTGAAATAATTGTTATTAAATTATAAAAGAATCATATAAATTAATATGATATCATATATGATCTTTTAACATTACTTTGTTAATAATATCTTAGTATTATCATTGTTTCGGGTGTTAACTGATTCTTTTTCCTTTATATTCTTTGTTATGTGAGTCATATTTGTTATGGATAGGATGTAACATATTCATATGCATAATGATATCAAGTATTTAAACAATATTTTTAATCATCAAATGAAAATTAATCTTGAATGGATATAATGAGGAATGAATCTCATCGCGTTCGTGGAGACGGTAATCTATACGTAGACACGAGCGATAATATCATTCTTTTGATATTAAAATAATATATAATTGGATGTTATATCATATATACAGAATCATTATTGTAGCGACCCGAAGCTTGACATACATTGACATTACATTACTTTTGCGGAATACTTATTACATAACAAAAACACAAACACAAGGACCGTAATAGTTTAGTGTCTTTGGAAACTCGGAATGTAATCTTCTAATCATGGTGAAAGATCTTCAACATCTCCCATAAAGATCTTACTTTTTTTTCTTAACTAAAACCTTTCTTTATATCCTGGGGAAAAGAAAACATAAAAGGGTGAGCTCAAATGCTCAGTAAGGGTAAACAAAAGAAATATCAATCACATCATATTCATAAGAATAGAACTTTTGGAAATATTAACCTGCAAAAGAGAGCATAATTTCATAACATGGGATAAATCATAGTACTGAAATGGAATCCCAATAATCATAACATAAAACATGAAACTTTGTGTCATACACACATAATCATAGATAATCATTTCTTGTTAGTCAAGACTCATTGCCAAGACTATCTTAGTGGACAAAGTCCCTTTCTGAACCGAGTCACCCTCGTTTCAGTCATGTTTCACTGAACCGGTATAACCTACCGTTCCAGCCATGTATATCTCATGAGATATAAAATCTTTACCCAATGCATTGGAGGGAGATATAGTTCCCACCCATCTCATAATGATACCATTCTTATGTGTGCCACAAAATCATAAATCATACATCATTGCGTAACCCATGTGATACAAATGGGAATCTTAAACAACATGACATCATAAAACAATTCATATAAGATAAAGGATTTCATAAAAATAATTCCATCATAACATAATCAAATCAATTTAATAATAGGGATAAAAATATAACCCTTTATTATCTTAGATGGAAAATAATTTTGATAAAACATTTGAACTTCATTCTTGAGGAAAATATCCTTTCTACTTCAAAAACACTTTTCCTTTCTTATCATGTCGTAAAATTATAAACTAAAAGAAGTTGATTAAAAATAAACTTGAAAACTTGTAAAGGAATATTATTGGAAATAATGTTTTAAAAATCCATTCATGCCGTATAAGTTAAAAAAACATTCTTCTCGTACTTTTGTCGGAAAAGTCAAAAAAGTACCTCGTACGAAAAACGACAAAAGATTCCTTTCATATCATTTACTAAAAACTCACCGAAGGGTAAAATTGGATTTTAAATAATTGTAGGTGAATGGAAATAATATTACATATTAAGGAAACATGGATGTGGATGATAAAATACACCCCAGTAAATTTCAAAGTATAAACAATCTCGGATAAAAATGAGATTGTGATATTTCCTTTACCTTAGATCTGATTTGCTTCATAAGTGTCCGAACCTCCTGTATAATGATTTAAATAATTTCATTCAATTATTAAAGAATCATATTAATTGTTATGAAATCATATATGGTTCACTTATGACTTTATATTACCCGTTCTTTTGTAAATTCCATGTTAAAGAGCGTTTTGGGTAAAATTGTTTCATTTGTCGTCCGTGTTTTGACTTGTAATTATTCATATGATTACTTAGATCATGATTACTTAATTCTAAAATATAAAACATGATTTATATATATATATATATATTCAGAATATACATATATATAATAAATCAGTAAATGGAAAGAAATACACCGTTCATGGAGACGGTAGGCCGTACGTACGCATGAACGCTGTTTTCGTTTCCTTATTGAGTTGAATGGAATTAAGTAGATGACATACATATATATACACATAAATCCAGTATAATTATTATGTCATATATTTCATGATTACTTATTATATATACTTTATAATCATTCATGAATGGTTAAAGTGGAGAATGAATCTCATCGCGTCGTGGAGACGGTAGTCCGTACGTACGCACGAGCGATGATATCATTCTCATGATCGTGGGACTGTATTGGAGTGTATTTATACTATTTAAGAATCAATATCACTTTAAAATAATAATATATATCTAGTATTTACACCATTATACCCATCCAAGTAAGGTGGTGGTGGAAAATAGATTTCACCACGGCGTGGAGACGGTATTCCGTACGTACGCACGCACGGTGATTTCATTTTCCGTAGGATGGATAGATGGTGAAATAGGATTGTTTCATACTTATAATAACATATCAGTATATGAGTGATACTGATGTTATTACTTCATAATTAAACAACCTAAGAAGAAGAAGTGGAAGAAGAAATAAAGGTGAAAGAATCGGTAATGGAAATTACCTCTTCTTTGAAGCGCCTCTTTGAGAACTCCTCTTAGGGTACTAAAATTGGTCTTTGAGGAAGACCCGAACCTCTAGTATGTTTCTAGGGAAGTGGAGAAGATAATTTTTCAGGGTTTGGCCGAGCTTGAAGGCTCAAAGTTGTGTGAGGAAGAGAGGGAGGAGGTGCTCTTTTATAAGGGAGGAGAGGGGCACCTTTGGAATAATTAAAAATATTATTTTATTATAAAGTCATGTTCGGTTTTCAATAGCTCCAAATTGATTTATTTCGAGGCTAAGGTGGGGATGGGTCTAAATCCTCTCATACAATAGAATTTATACAAGTTTAGGTTCCTATTTTAACCTTATCATTTAGATTTAACATTAAGTTAAATAATTTTACTTTTACTGTGTCTTCTTGTGATCTTACACTATAAGGTTAATAAACATACTATAAGAAGAAAAACGAACCCCAAATTGTTTATTATTAATATATATAACCTTATCTAAGTCATTTTTCCGAATATTAGATTTTTAGGAATAAAATAACAATTAATAATATAATATTTTTTTTAAAAACTATTTTATGTCAATTTTGACACTATTTAGTAATTGATTTTTGTGAAACTCATAACAGAATGATAAGTTCTAATAAAGTTAATTAAATCAATACTAACATGTCATATTAACCTATAAAATTATTGTAAGTCATAAAAAGTCTCAAATTACATTTATTTGGGCATTTATAACATCAATTATGTCAATATTTCATTAATAAGACAATTACTGCATCATCTTTGTGTCATAATAAATGATAATTATTTAATCCCTAAAAATTCTAAATAAATTCCTATGATGTAGATAATTGTATTATATTTCTGGATACTATTCATGTTCTAAGTTTCATGAAGTTTATTACTAGATTAAAATTATTATACTTATAAGATTTAAGAAAGTGACATGTTGTCACATTCTATGGTTTTAATAATAATTAAATTATTTTCATTGAAAAAATTTAATTAAATGAATCTAATCCGACCCTTAGGTGATATGGGTCGACTTTTAGTCATCCAATAGGATTTTGACAATTGTTAGGGTAATTTTAAAATATTATATTTACCCTTAATTACCCGATTTACCTTTAACTATGGTAAATAAAATTTACCGTAGTTACTATTCATAATTCCCAAAAATAAAAAGTAGCTTATTAACATAATTTTGATCCATTGATTCCAAATATGGAATCAATTTTTCCAAATTCAATACACAAAATTTGTAGAAATTAAATTAAAATTTATCCGGTTGTCGAAAGAAAACGGGTTTTTCTTTAAAACATTGCAAAAGATTGAATTGATTTAACCTACGAATTCAAGGTAAAATAAATGCTAATGAAATACATTATATTAAATGGTAAAAATATTTTCTATTTATACTTTAAAACCATTCAATATTATAATTTAACCACATAATATATTATGATGAAAAAAGTTGTTTTTAATTAAAATATAGCGTGTTTTTACTATTCATTAAAATATGAAAGTTATCGGAAAAATATCAAAACTTTATCTAATGTAAATTTTTATATCCTGATTCAAAAGAAGAATTTTATTTTGTAAAATTGAACTTATAAACATGTCAAAAACTAGATTTAAAGTGGGTGCGCCATCAAAAGGCGACAAAACTGCATTTTTTGAAAAATACTTATTTTACCCGAAAAATTTATTTTGTTCTTATACCATGTTCTAGAAATGTTTAAGATGAATAATAATGTTATAAAATTAAAATTTTAGTTAACACTATTCATAACGTCTAGTTCATAACAATATTATAATAATATATCGTTGTTTAGTAAAACCCAGTATTGCGTACAACACACACTATCGAGGAAGGTCGCGATTGCGTGTAATGCAAGCCAAGTCAGGGTTGCGTGTTGCGCAAGAATCCTTAGTTGTTTCATATAACAGAATCCAACCATATTTCATTTATACATTGAATATATATATATATATACTCAATGTTTTGTAGAATAACTATTATCAAAATTGTGTGTAACACGATCCAAGAATAGTGTTGCGTATACTGCAAGCTAATACGGTGTTGGGTATAGCGCAAGGTAATATTGGTGTAGCACAAGACATTAATGAAATTAAAAGAATATTTTTCATAAAATCTCAGGGTGTTACATTCTACCCCCCTTAAAATTAATTTCTCCCTCGAAATTCGTCGGGGTTATAAATGGTTTACTACTCGAAAGTTTGTTTAATAGAAACCCACATCGTAAAAAGGAATACCAAAACATGGCTTTTAAAAACTAAAGTATGAAATGTAATGGTTACCCAAATAAACTAATCACTGGGTTTACACATAGGTGAAAATATGGATATGGAAGATAAATCTAACCATCATGTTCTGATGGAGAGTGGTAGAGAACATGGCTATGGAAAAGCCAGCAATCACAAAGCCATAAATTTGTGACGATCTAAGGTACCATCTGATTCATCAGATATAAGAGCACTAGGACAAAATTTTTGGTTTTCAAGATCGTTTCCTTAAAGTTGATGAAATTGAAATTAGAAGAAATACTTTCGTGATTTCGGTATAGTCTCACCGTTGGTCGTTCTTTGGACAATTTCCACTTCATCTCTTAATGAAATGAAGTTGAATTTGTCATTCGTGATGTGTTAGCAGATCATGTAATAGAATGATGGGTCATTCCATCTGTCTCAAAAAAAATGTTAGAAAAGTTATAAGTTCATCTTATGGTTAGATTAATCGTATATGGTTCCAAAAATGAACTTATAATTCATATATCATACCTCTTAATAAAATAAAACTAGTTTCTACTAACCAGGGACTTCCTGTAGGCCAGTGGTAGGCGATAAAGGCCAGTCGCACTTCGGTTGTGGGTTCGATTCCCACAGCCTTGTCCGACGCGATAGGCTGTCGCCCGTCCTGTAGGTTGTCCTTTTTCTAAAACTATATTACTATTACATCCCATAAATAATATCGAAAAAACTTCTATCCTTAAACAATACTAACTTACGTCCAACATAATCCATTCCAATCTTTAGGCTTATCCATAATACTGCAATCCACTCTCAGAGATTTAATACCATCGTTGATCCCCATATATCATAAGATATGTCTTGTTGGTCACATTCCAAACATTCAAAGGCCTTAATCATGTACTCTCTTGAATACCCATTGAACCTTATTGAAAACATGAGTGCTGTTAAAAGTTAACTCTTTCCACATACTAAAATCCTCAAAATTCTATATACTCAAACCATGATATCACTTAGTCCTTATATCAATCATGAGCTCATGAATACTGTTAAACATTTCATTTTCTCGTTTTCCCTTCATTATGCGCATATCATCTTATTTCCAAAAATATCTCAATCACTTTGAATACCACATTAGACCAATACATAAATATTCCAATACTCCATGATACAACATTATTTTGGAATCCCATTACATAAACACTTAATCATTCCACCACATCGTTGTCATATTCAACATCCCCAATAGTGATCGCATGTGACTTCCCTTTGTCCTTTTCCTTAAGTGGTTTATCATGTCGATCATCACTAACCCTTGGATTAGGTCATTTATTAGCATAATGCCACATTTCCTTGCACTTGAAGCATTGAAGTGTTGGTGGTGTGTTATCTGCAGTGTTTGCTTTATTCACATCATTAGAAACCCTTTTTCCATTACTTCGACACTCAGTTGGTCGATGACCTTCTTTTCCACACTTAAAACATTTTCTAGTCCCTTTAAGACAATCTCCACCATGCTTCTTTCCAAACTTTGTGCATAAGGAAACATTCATCTTCTTTTCACCATTATTCTGAGATTTCTCCTTGAACTCCATCTTTCGTTTCTAGTCAAAACCATGAGATGGATATGTAACACCAACTTCCATTTCTACCTTGATAGCACAAAGCACAATTTATTCATAGCTACTAAAGTCTCTTATAGCTAATGCCCTTCTAAGACTTGGTTTTAAGCCACTGAAAAATCGATCAACTTTATTTTCAGGTTGGATGATAATGCCAGATGCATACCTTGCAAGTCTTGTAAAATTCTCTTCGTATATACCAACAGATTCATCATCCTTCTGCTTCAGCTCAAGAAACTCATTTTCCATCTTTGTTCGAAGAATACGAGGGAAGTATTTACTGAAAAACAAGTTCTTGAACTCGTCCCATTCCATGGACTCAATTTCATCTCTTGGCCTCGTATTCTTGATAAGATTCCACCATTGATCAGCTTCACCTTCCAAACGATATACTGCTAAGATGACTTTATCATGTTCATAACATTGAAGAACTGAAAATATCTTTTCAGTGGTACTGATCCATTGTTCAGCAACAATTGGATCGGAAGTCCCACTGAAAGAAGGTGGACGTTGCCTCATGAAGGACTCAATAGAATATTGTTCCCCTCTCTGCTTATTTGGAAGTCCAGAATGATTCATAGCTTGTAGAAGTATAACAATAAGATTTTGCACTCCATCTCCCATAACATTTGTTTGTTCAGGAGGGCAATCATTGCATTGTCCATTGCATTGATCAACACGGTTCCTTCGGGTTCCATCCATCGTCTAAAACCCAAAAAGAATAGTGTGAGAGGAACAAATCATGCTAGGGAAAACAACATAATAAAGGGGGATTACCTTCAATATCTAACATCTTAGGTTTAATTCTATGATCGTTAGCATAATTCTAGTACTATAACCTATACGTATACTTAACCTTAGGGACATCCCTAGACATACCTTAGAAATATCTCCAGGGATCTCACTAATGTTTTCGCATCCTAGTTTCCAAAGGTTGACTAAACCTTTCCTCTGATACCAACTGTAGAGACCCGAAGCTTGACTTACATTGACATTACATTAATTTTGTGGAATACTTATTACATAACAAAAACACAAACACAAGGATCGTAATAGTTTAGTGTCTTTGGAAACTTGGAACGTAATCTTCTAATCATAGTGAAAGATCTTCAACATCTACCACAAAGATCTTCCTTTTTTTTCTTACCTAAAACCTTTCTTTATATCCTGGGGAAAAGAAAACATAAAAGGGTGAGCTCAAATGCTCAGTAAGGGTAAACAAAATAAATATCAGTCACATCATATTCATAAGAACAGAATTTTTGGAAATCTTAACCTGCAAAAGAGAGCATAATTTCATAACATGGGATAAATCATAGTAGTGAAATGGAATCTCAATAATCATAACTTAAAACATTAAACTTTGTGGAATACACACATAATCATAGAGAATCATTTCTTGTTAGTCAAGACTCATTGTCAAGACTATCTTAGTGTACAAAGTCCCTTTCTGAACCGAGTCACCCTCATTTCAGTCCTGTTTCACTGAACCGGTATAACCTACCGTTCCAGCCATGTCTATCTCATGAGATATAAAATCTTTACCCAATGCATTAGAGGGAGATATAGGTCCCACCCATCTCATAATGATACCATTCTTATGTGTGCCACAAAATCATAAATCATACATCATTGCATAACCCATGTGATATAAATGGGAATCTTAAACAACATGACATCATAAAACAATTCATATAAGATAAAGGATTTCATAAAAATAATTCCATAATAACATAATCAAATCAATGTAATAATAGGGATAAAAACAGAACCCTTTATTATCTTAGATGGAAAATAATTTTGATAAAGCACTTGAACTTCATTCTTGAGGAAAATATTCTTTCTACTTCAAAAACACTTTTCCTTTCTTAGCATGTCGTAAAATTATAAACTAAAAGAAGTTGATTAAAAAAAACTTGAAAACTTGTATAGGAAGCTTCTTGGAAATAATGTTTTAAAAATCCATTCATGCCGTATAAGTTAAAAAAAACATTCTTCTCGTACTTTTGTCGGAAAAGTCAAAAAAGTACCTCGTACGAAAAATGACAAAAGATTCCTTTCATATCTTTTACTAAAAACTCACCGAAGGGTAAAATTGGATTTTAAATAATTTTAGGTGAATGGAAATAATATTACATATTAAGGAAAGATGGATGTGGATGATAAAATACACCCCAGTAAATTTCAAAGTATAAACAATCTCGGATAAAAATGAGATTGTGATATTTCCCTTACCTTAGGTCTGATTTTCTTCATAAGTGTCCGAACCTCCTGTATAATGATTTAAATAATTTCATTGACTTATTACAGAATCATATTAATTGTTATGATATCATATATGGTTCACTTATGACTTTATATTACCCGTTCTTTTGTAAATTCCATGTTAAAGAGCGTTTTGGGTAAAATTGTTTCATTTGTCGTCCGTGTTTTGACTTGTAATTATTCATATGATTACTTAGATCATGATTACTTAATTACAGAATATAAAACATGATTTATATATATATATATATATATATATATTCAGAATATACATATATATAATAAATCAGTAAATGGAAAGAAATACACCGTTCATGGAGACGGTAGGCCATACGTACGCATGAACGCTGTTTTCGTTTCCTTATTGAGTTGAACGGAATTAAGTAGATGACATACTTATATATACACATAAATCCAGTATCATTATTATGTAATATATTTCTTGATTACTTATTATATATACTTTATAATCATTCATGAATGGTTAAAGTGGAGAATGAATCTCATTGCGTCGTGGAGACGGTAGTCTGTACGTACGCACGAGCGATGATATCATTCTCATGATCGTGGGAATGTATTGGAGTGTATGTATACTATTTAAGAATCAATATCACTTTAAAATAATAATATATAGTTATTATTTACACCATTATACCCATCCAAGTAAGGTGGTGGTGGAAAATAGATTTCACCACGGCGTGGAGACGGTATTCCGTACGTACGCACGCGCGGTGATTTCGTTTTCCGTAGGATGGATAGATGGTGAAATAGGATTGTTTCATACTTATAATAAAATATAAGTATATTAGTGATACTGATGTTATTACTTAATAATGAAACAACCTAAGAAGAAGAAGTGGAAGAAGAAATAAAGGTGAAAGAATCGGTAACAAAAATTACCTCTTCTTTGAAGCGCCTCTTTGAGACCTCCTCTTAGGGTACTAAAATTGGTCTTTGAGGAAGACAAGAACCTCTAGGATTTTTCTAGGGAAGTGGAGAAGAGAATTTTTCAGGGGTTGGCCGAGCTTGAAGGCTCAAAGTTGTGTGAGGAAGAGATGGAGGAGGTGCCCTTTTATAAGGGAGGAGAGGGGCACCTTTGGAATAACTAAAAATATTATTTTATTATAAAGTCATGTTCGGTTTTAAATAGCTCCAAATTGATTTATTTGAAGGCTAAGGTGGGGATGGGTCTAAATCCTCTCATCCAATAGAATTTAGACATGTTTAGGTTCCTATTTTAACCTTATCATTTAGATTTAACATTAAGTTAAATAATTTTACTTTTACCGTGTCTTCTTGTGTTATTACACTATAAGGTTAATAAAATTACTATAAGATGTCAAACGAACCCCAAATTGTTTATTATTAATATATATAACCTTATCTAAGTCATTTTTCCGAACCTTAGATTTTTAGGAATAAAATAACAGTTAATAATATAATATTTGTTTTAAAAACTATTTTATGTCAATTTTGACAGTATTTAGTAATTGATTTTTTTGAAAATTATAACAGAATTATAAGTTCGAAAAAAGTTAATTAAATAAATATTAACATGTCATATTAACCTAGAAAATTAGTGTAAGTCATAAAAAGTCTCAAATTACATTTATTTGGGCATTTATAACATCAATTATGTCAATATTTCATTAATAAGACAATTACTGCATCATCTTTGTGTCATAATAAATGATAATTATTTAATCCCTAAAAATTCTAAATAAATTCCTATTATGTAGATAATTGTATTATCTTTCTGTAGACTATTCAGGTTTGAAGTTTCATGAAGCTTACTACTAGATTAAAATTATTATACTTATAAGATTTAAGAAAGTGGCATGTTGTCACATTCTTTGGTTTTAATAATAATTAAATTATTTTCATTGAAAAAATTTAATTAAATGAATCTAATCCGACCCTTAGGTGATATGGGTCGACTTTTAGTCATCCAATAGGATTTTGACAATTGTTAGGGTAATTTTAAAATATTATATTTACCCTTAATTACCCGATTTACCTTTAACTATGGTAAATAAAATTTACCGTAGTTACTATTCATAATTCCCAAAAATAAAAAGTAGCTTATTAACATAATTTGGATCCACTGATTCCAAATATGGAATCCATTTTTCCAAATTCAATACACAAAAGTTGCAGAAATTAAATTAAAATTAATCCCGTTGTCGAAAGAAAACGAGTTTTTCTTTAAAACATTGCAAAAGATTGAATTGATTTAACCTACGAATTCAAGGTAAAATCAATGCTAATGATATAAATTATATTAAATGGTAAAAATATATTCTATTTATACTTTAAAACCATTCGATATTATAATTTAACCACATAAGATATTATGATGAAAAAAGTTGTTTTTAATTAAAATATAGCGTGTTTTTACTATTCATTAAAATATGAAAGTTATCGGAAAAATATCAAAACTTTATCTAATGTAAATTTTTATATCCTGATTCAAAAGAAGAATTTTATTTTGTAAAATTGAACTTATAAACATGTCAAAAACTATATTTAAAGTGGGTGCGCCATCAAAAGGCGGCAAAACTGCATTTTTTGAAAAATACTTATTTTACCCGAAAAATTTATTTTTCTCTTATACCATGTTCTAGAAATGTGTAAGATGAATAATAATGTTATAAAATTAAAAATTTATTTAACACTATTCATAACGTCTAGTTCATAACAATATTATAATAATATATCGTTGTTTAGTAAAACCCAGTATTGCGTACAACACACACTATCGAGGAAGGTCGCGATTGCGTGTAATGCAAGCCAAGTCAGGGTTGCGTGTTGCGCAAGAATCCTTCGTTGTTTCATATAACAGAATCCAACCATATTTCATTTATACATTGAATATATATATATATACTCAATGTTGCGTAGAATAACTATTATCAAAATTGTGTGTAACACGATCCAAGAATAGTGTTGCGTATACTGCAAGCTAATATGGTGTTGCGTATAGCGCAAGGTAATATTGGTGTAGCACAAGACATTAATGAAATTAAAAGAATATTTTTCATAAAATCTAGGGGTGTTACATTCTACCCCCCTTAAAATGAATTTCGCCCTCGAAATTCGTCGGGGTTATAAATGGTTTACTACTCAAAAGTTTGTTTAATAGAAACCCACATCGTAAAAAGGAATACCAAAACATGGCTTTTAAAAACTAAAGTTTGAAATGTAATGGTTTCCCAAATAAACTAATCACTGGGTTTCCACATAGGTGAAAATATGGATATGGAAGAGAAATCTAACCATCATGTTCTGATGGAGAGTGGTAGAGAACATGGCTATGGAAAAGCCAGCAATCACAAAGCCATAAATTTGTGACGATCTAAGGTACCATCTGATTCATCAGATATAAGAGCACTAGGACAACATTTTTGGTTTTCAAGATCATTTCCTTAAAGTTGATGAAATTGAAATTAGAAGAAATACTTTCGTGATTTCTGTATAGTCTCACCGTTGGTCGTTCTTTGGACAATTTCCACTTCATCTCTTAAAGAAATGAAGTTGAATTTGTCATTTGTGATGTGTTAGCAGATCATGTAATAGAATGATGGGTCATTCCATCTGTCTCAAACAAAAGGTTAGAAAAGTTATAAGTTCATCTTATGGTTAGATTAATCTTATATGGTTCCAAAAATGAACTTATACTTCATATATCATACCGCTTAATAAAATAAAACTAGTTTCTACTAACCAGGGACTTCCTGTAGGCCAGTGGTAGGCGATAAAGGCCAGTCGCACTTCGGTTGTGGGTTCGATTCCCATAGCCTTGTCTGACGCGATAGGCTGTCGCCCGTCTTGCAGGTTTTCCTTTTTTCTAAAACTATATTACTATAACATCCCATAAATAATATCGAAAAAACTTCTATCCTTAAACAATACTAACTTACGTCCAACATAATCCATTCCAATCTTTAGGCTTATCCATAATACTGCAATCCACTCTCAGATATTTAATACCATCGTTGATCCCCGTATATCATAAGATATGTCTTGTTGGTCACATTCCAAACATTCAAAGGCCTTAATCATGTACTCTCTTGAATACCCATTGAACCTTATTGAAAACATGAGTGTTGTTAAAAGTTAACTCTTTACACATACTAAAATCCTCAAAATTCTATATACTCAAACCATGATATCACTTAGTCCTTATATCAATCATGAGATCATGAATACTGTTAAACATTTCATTTTCTCGTTTTCCCTTCATTATGCGCATATCATCTTATTTCCAAAAATATCTCAATCACTTTGAATACCACATTAGACCAATACATAAATACTTCAATACTCCATGTACAACATTATTTTGGAATCCCATTACATAAACACTTAATCATTCCACCACATCGTTGTCATATTCAACATCGCCAATAGTGATCGCATGTGACTTCCCTTTGTCCTTTGCCTTAAGCGGTTTCTCATGTCGATCATCACTAACCCTTGGATTAGGGCATTTATTAGCATAATGCCCCATTTCCTTGCACTTGAAGCATTGAAGTGTTGGTGGTGCGTTCTCGGTAGTGTTTGCTTTATTCACATCATTAGAAACCCTTTTTCCATTACTTCGACACTCAGCTGCTCGATGACCTTCTTTTCCACACTTAAAACATTTTCTAGTCCCTTTAAGACAATCTCCACCATGCTTCTTTCCACACTTTGTGCATAAGGAAACATTCATCTTCTTTTCACCATTATTCTGAGATTTCTCCTTGAACTCCATCTTTCATTTCTTGTCAAAACCATGAGATGGATATGTAACACCAACTTCCATTTCTACCTTGATAGCACAACGCCCAATTTCTTCATAGCTACTGAAGTCTCTTATAGTTAATGCCCTTCGAAGACTTGGTTTTAAGCCACTGAAAAATCGATCAACTTTACTTTCAGGTTGGATGATAATTCCAGATGCATACCTTGCAAGTCTTGTAAAATTCGCTTCGTATATACCAACAGATTCATCATCCTTCTGCTTCATCTCAAGAAACTCCTTTTCCATCTTTGTTCTAAGAATACGAGGGAATTATTTACTGAAAAACAAGTTCTTGAACTCGTCCCATTCCATGGACTCAATTTCATCTCTTGGCCTCGTATTCTTGATAAGATTCCACCATTGATCAGTTTCACCTTCCAAACGATATACTGCTAAGATGACTTTATCATGTTCAGAACATTGAAGAACTGAAAATATCTTTTCAGTGGTACTGATCCATTGTTCAGCAACAAGTGGATCGGAAGTCCCACTAAAAGAAGGTGGACGTTGCCTCATGAAGGACTCAATAGAATATTGTTCCCTTCTCTGCTCATTTGGAAGTCCAGAATGATTCATAGCTTGTCTAAGTATAGCAATAAGATTTTTCACTCCATCTCCCATAACATTTGTTTGTTCAGGAGGGCAATCATTGCATTGTCCATTGCATTGATCAACACGGTTCCTTCAGGTTCCAGCCATCGTATAAAACCCAAAAAGAATAGTGTGAGAGGCAAAAATCATGCTAGGGAAAACAACATAATAAAGGGGGAGTACCTTCAATATCTAACATCTTAGGTTTAATTCTATGATCGTTAACGTAATTATAGTACTATAACCTCTACGTATACTTAACCTTAGGGACATCCCTAGACATACCTTAGAAATATCTCTAGGGATCTCACTAACGTTTTCGCATCCTAGTTTCCAAAGGTTGACTAAACCTTTCCTCTGATACCAACTGTAGAGACCCGAAGCATGACGTACATTGACATTACATTACTTTTTCGGAATACTTATTACATAACAAAAACACAAACACAAGGACCGTAATAGTTTAGTGTCTTTGGAAACTCGGAACGTAATCTTCTAATCATGGTGAAAGATCTTCAACATCTCCCATAAAGATCTTCCTTTTTTCTTACATAAAACCTTTCTTTATATCCTGGGGAAAAGAAAACATAAAAGGGTGAGCTCAAATGCTCAGTAAGGGTAAACAAAATAAATATCCATCACATCATATTCATAAGAACAGAACTTTTGGAAATCTTAACCTGCAAAAGAGAGCATAATTTCATAACATGGGATAAATCATAGTAGTGAAATGGAATCCCAATAATCATAACATAAAACATGAAACTTTGTGGCATACACACATAATCATAGAGAATCATTTCTTGTTAGAAAAGACTCATTGCCAAGACTATCTTAGTGGACAAAGTCCCTTTCTGAACCGAGTCACCCTCGTTTCAGTCCTGTTTCACTGAATCGGTATAACCTACCGTTCCAGCCATGTCTATCTCATGAGATATAAAATCTTTACCCAATGCATTGGAGGGAGATATAGGTCTCACCGATCTCAGAATGATACCATTCTTATGTGTGCCACAAAATCATAAATCATACATCATTGCATAACCCATGTGATACAAATGGGAATCTTAAACAACATGACATCATAAAACAATTCATATAAGATAAAGGATTTCATAAAAATAATTTCATCATAACATAATAAAATCAATGTAATAATAGGGATAAAAACAAAACCCTTTATTATCTTAGATGGAAAATAATTTTTATAAAACACTTGAACTTCATTCTTGAGGAAAATATCCTTTCTACTTCAAAAACACTTTTCCTTTCATAGCATGTCGTAAAATTATAAACTAAAAGAAGTTGATTAAAAATAAACTTGAAAACTTTTATAGGAAGCCTCTTGGAAATAATGTTTTAAAAATACATTCATGTCGTATAAGTTAAAAATAACATTCTTCTCGTACTTTTGTTGGAAAAGTCAAAAAAGTACCTCGTACGAAAAACGACAAAAGATTCCTTTCATATCTTTTACTAAAAACTCACCGAAGGGTAAAATTGGATTTTAAATAATTTTAGGTGAATGGAAATAATATTACATATTAAGGAAACATGGATGTGGATGATAAAATACACCCCAGTAAATTTCAAAGTATAAACAATCTCGGATAAAAATGAGATTGTGATATTTCCCTTACCTTAGGTCTGATTTGCTTCATAAGTGTCCGAACCTCCTGTATAATGATTTAAATAATTTCATTGACTTATTAAAGAATCATATTCATTATTATGATATCATATATGGTTCACTTATGACTTTATATTACCCGTTCTTTTGTAAATTCCATGTTAAAGAGCGTTTTGGGTAAAATTGTTTCATTTGTCGTCCGTGTTTTGACTTGTAATTATTCATATGATTACTTAGATCATGATTACTTAATTCCAGAATATAAAACATGATTTATATATATATATATATTCAGAATATACATATATATAATAAATCAGTAAATGGAAATAAATACATCGTTCATGGAGACGGTAGGTCGTACGTACGCATGAATGCTGTTTTCTTTTCCTTATTGAGTTGAAAGGAATTAAGTAGATGACATACATATATATAAACATAAATACAGTATCATTATTATGTCATATATTTCATTATTACTTATTATATATACTTTATAATCATTCATGAATGGTTAAAGTGGAGAATGAATCTCATCGCGTCGTGGAGACGGTAGTCCGTACGTACGCACGAGCGATGATATCATTCTCATGATCATGGGACTGTATTGTAGTGTATTTATACTATTTCAAAATCAATATCACTTTAAAATAATAATATATAGTTATTATTTACACCATTATACCCATCCAAGTAAGGTGGTGGTGGAAAATAGATTTCACCACGGCGTGGAGACGGTATTCCGTACGTACGCACGCGCGGTGATTTCATTTTCCGTAGGATGGATAGATGGTGAAATAGGATTGTTTCATACTTATAATAACATATAATTATATGAGTGATACTGATGATATTACTTCATAATGAAACAACCTAAGAATAAGTAGTGGAAGAAGAAATAAAGGTGAAAGAATCGGTAACGGAAATTACCTCTTCTTTGAAGCGCCTCTTTGAGACCTCCTATTAGGGTACTAAAATTGGTCTTTGAGGAAGACCAGAACCTCTAGGATGTTTCTAGGGAAGTGGAGAAGAGAATTTGGCAGGGTTTGTCCGAGATTTAAGGCACAAAGTTGTGTGAGGAAGAGAGGGAGGAGGTGCCCTTTTATAAGGGAGGAGAGGGGCACCTTTGGAATAACTAAAAATATTATTTTATTATAAAGTCATATTTGGTTTTAAATAGCTCCAAATTGATTTATTTCGAGGCTAAGGTAGGGATGGGTCGAACTCCTCTCATACAATAGAATTTAGACAAGTTTAGGTTCCTATTTTAACCTTATCATTTAGATTTAACATTAAGTTAAATAATTTTACTTTTACTGTGTCTTCTTGTGTTCTTACACTATAAGGTTAATACACTTACTATAAGAAGCCAAAATAACACCAAATTGTTTATTATTAATATATATAACCTTATCTAAGTCAGTTGGCCGAACCTTAGATTTTTAGGAATAAAATAACAATTAATAATATAATATTTGTTTTAAAAACTATTTTATGTCAATTTTTACACTATTTAGTAATTGATTTTTGTGAGAATAATAACAGAATGATAAGTTCGAAAAAAGTTAATTAAATCAATACTAACATTTCATATTAACCTAGAAAATTAGTGTAAGTCATAAAAAGTCTCAAATTACATTTATTTGGGCATTTATAACATCAATTATGTCAATATTTCATTAATAAGACAATTGTTGCATCATGTTTGTGTCATAATAAATGATAATTATTTAATCCCTAAAAATTCTAAATAAATTCCTATGATGTAGATAATTGTATTAGATTTCTGGAGACTATTCATGTTAGAAGTTTCATGAAGTTTATTACTAGATTAAAATTATTATACTTATAAGATTTAAGAAAGTGACATGTTGTCACATTCTTTGGTTGTAATAATAATTAAATTATTTTCATTGACAAAATTTAATTAAATGAATCTAATCCAACCCTTAGGTGATATGGGTAGACTTTTATTCATCCAATAGGATTTTGACAATTGTTAGGGTAATTTTAAAATATTATATTTACCCTTAATTACCCGATTTACCTTTAACTATGGTAAATAAAATTTACCGTAGTTACTATTCATAATTCCCAAAAATAAAAAGTATCTTATTAACATAATTTGGATACACTGATTCCAAATATGGAATCCATTTCTCCAAATTCAATACAAAAGTTGCAGAAATTAAATTAAAATTAATCCCGTTGTCGAAAAAAACGGGTTTTTCTTTAAAACATTGCAAAAGATTGAATTGATTTAACCTACAAATTCAAGGTAAAATCAATGCTAATGACATAAATTATATTAAATGGTAAAAATATATTCTATTTATACTTTAAAACCATTCAATATTATAATTTAACCACATAAGATATTACGATGAAAAAAGTTGTTTTTAATTAAAATATAGCGTGTTTTTACTATTCATTAAAATATGAAAGTTATCGGAAAAATATCAAAACTTTATCTAATGTAAATTTTTATATCCTGATTCAAAAGAAGAATTTTATTTTGTAAAATTGAACTTATAAACATGTCAAAAACTAGATTTAAAGTGGGTGCGCCATCAAAAGGTGGCAAAACTGCATTTTTTGAAAAATACGTATTTTACCCGAAAAAATTATTTTGTTCTTATACCATGTTCTAGAAATGTGTAAGCCGAATAATAATGTTATAAAATTCAAAATTTAGTTAACACTATTCATAAAGTCTAGTTCATAACAATATTATAATAATATATCGTTTTTTAGTAAAACCCAGTATTGCGTACAACACACACTATCGAGGAAGGTCGCGATTGCGTGTAATGCAAGCCAAGTCAGGGTTGGGTGTTGCGCAAGAATCCTTCATTGTTTCATATAACAGAATCCAACCATATTTCATTTATACATTGAATATATATATATATATACTCAATGTTGCGTAGAATAACTATTATCAAAATTGTGTGTAACACGATCCAAGAATAGTGTTGCGTATACTGCAAGCTAATACGGTGTTGCGTATAGCGCAAGGTAATATTGGTGTAGCACAAGACATTAATGAAATTAAAATAATATTTTTCATAAAATCTCCAGGTGTTACAATTATCATGTTATATTTATTATTTACATCAATTACACATCCTTATTATATCCATCCAAATAATAATGTATTGAATAACAATTACACCACGACGTGGAGACGGTAATCCGTACGTACGCACGTATGGTGACATGTCATTCAAAGGATGGATAGAATAATGAATATGGTTGAACCATATTTATAATAACATCACAATATATAGAGGATACTGGAGTTATTATATTATAATATAAACAACAAAGAAAGAGCAAGTGGATGAATAAAGGAACTTGAAAGAGGTGATGAAATATTTACCTCTTCTTCAGGTTCTTCCTTTTTATTTGATCAAAAGGGCTCCTTAGGTTGGATTTATGACTAAAGGAAGGCCACTAGGATGAAGGGAGGAAATTTGAGAGGGTATTTGGGTAGGGTTTGTCCGAGCCAAATGGAATTGAATGTGTGAATTAGAGAGAAAGGGGAATTCCCTTTTATAAGAGGAGTGAGGGGCACCTTAGGAAAACCTAGAAATATTATTTTGTAATAAAATCATTTTCGGTTTATAATGGATCAAAAGTGGATTAATTAAAGGATAATGTGTTTATTGGTCAAACACCACTCAACCAATAGGTTTTAGAAAGTTTTTGGTCACTATATTAACCTTATCTTTTAAATTTAACCCTTTGTTAAATAGTTTGACATTTACCATGTCTCTTTGTATTTTTATATTATATGGTTAATAAAATTACTATATACTTCCAAGAGAACCCCAAGTGGTTTATAAATGATACACGTATCATTATATAAGTCGTTTGGCTGAACATTAGATTTTTCGGAATAGAATATCAATTAATAATATAATATTTGTTTTCAAAACTCTTTTATGTCAATTTTGACACTATTTGGAATTTTGTTTTTACTAAATTAATAACAGCATTATTACTTTGAAAAAAATTCTTCTAACCAACCATAATATGTCATATTAACCTATAAAATTAGTGGAATTCATAAAAAGTCTCAAATTGCATTTATTTGGATATTTATAATGTCAATTATTTTAATATTTCATTAATTAAGTAATTACTGCATCATCATTGTTTTATAAATAAATTAAATTATTTAATGTCTAAAAAATATAAATAAAATACTATTATTTAGTAAATATTTTTATATTTATAATTAATATTTTTATTCTAATTTATCTTATCTTTAACCCTATATTAAAAATGTTTTAGTTATTAAACATTGAATTTAACACTTTTAACTCTTATTTGAAATAAATAATAATAAATGTTCTAATCTAATCCAAGTGGACCAAAGAGTTTAATATTTTATTTATAAGGTTTTTTTGGTCGAATTATACTTATCCAATAGAATTAGGACATGTGTTAGGGTAATAATAATATCTTTTTTACCCTTAATTACCCTATTTACTTTTAACCGTGGTAAAAAAAGTAAAAGGTTACAATTCACCAAAAATTAATTTTATCTTATTGAACCATATTTTACTCCTTGGTATAAACAGTGTCTCTTGGATTTTTGAAATTCAACTCACAGAAGTGGTAAAATTTAGTTTTATGTAAATTTTCAAATACTCATAGGAGGTAGGTAAAAGACGGTAAAAAGTTCAATAAAATTTTTATATATCTAAAATTATTATAAACTAACTCCAATGAATTACATTGAAAATATATAGGTATTATGTATCTATTTTTACCTAAAATAAATTTAAATAATAATAATAATAATTTAAATAAAAAGTCGGTTTTAAACAATGACTCGGTGTTTTTCACTATTCATCAATAATTGAAATTTTTCAGAAAAATAAAAAAAAATTCACCCTGAGCTAATTTTGATATTCTAAATCCAAAAATGAAGTCCATTTTGAAAGATAAAATTTATAAAATTTCAGAAAGTGAGTATTACTATTCATAATGGCTGGTTTGATTGGTTGTGGTGTGTTAGAACTCGAAGTTTCGTACAACACATGCTACTGCATTATTCAAAGAGAAACATACCATGGAAGCTTGGGGTGCTACATTATACACTCCTTAAAATAATGTCTCCCTCGCAATTTCTAGAGTATTACTACGTGAAAAGACTCGGGTGGTTCTTTATCATAAGTTCCTTGGGTTCCCATGTTGCCTCCTCCATATTATGGTTTCTCCATAGAACTTTTACCAGACAAGTCGTCTAGTTTCTCAGCACTTGTTCTCTTGTATCATGAACCTTGACAGGCTCTTCACAATAGGACAGATCAGGTTCCAGCTCTAATTCCTCATATGTGAGTACATGCATTGGTCCAGGAATGTATTTTCTCAACAGTGATACGTGGAATACATCATGAACTTTGGAGAGACTTGGCGGCATTTCTAAATGGTAAGCTACAGCCCCAATTCGTTCTAGAATTTCGAAAGGTCCTATGTACCTGAGACTCAATTTTCCCTTCTTATCGAAATGTATAACACCCTTCCATGGAGATACCTTCAAGAAAACATGATCTCCTGTCTAAAATTCCAAATCCTTCCTTCAGTTATCAGTATATCTCTTCTACCTACTTTGAGCTACTTTGATGTGGTTTTGGATTACCTTCACCTTTTCCATCGTTTCCTCCACCAGTTCTGGGCCTACGAGTTTTCTTTCACCAACATCATCCCAACAGGTTGGTGTGCAACATCTCTTTCCGTATAACACTTCATATGGTGCCATCTGAATACTTTAATGGAAGCTATTGTTATCGGAAAATTCTACCATAGGTAAATATTGATCCCACATACCTTGAAAGTCAAGTGAGCATGATCTGAACATGTCTTCTAAGGTTTGAATAGTCTATTCTAATTTTCCATCAGTATGAGGGTGGTAGGCAGTGCTCAAACAAAGTTCAGTATCCATGGATTTCTGAATACTTTTCCAGAATCTTGATGTAAAATAGGGATCACGATCAAAAACAATTGATAGGGGTACTCCATGAAGTCTCACAAATTCATTAATATATAGTATTTCTAGACGTTCAAGTGTTAAATCTTTCCTTATAGCAAGAATATGTGCTGACTTGGTAAGATGGTCAACAATGGCCCATATTGCATTGTTCCTTCTAGGAGTCTTTGGTAGCCCCATGACAAAGTCCATCGTAATATTATCCCATTTCCACTCAGGTATGGGAAGAGGCTGTATAAATTCTACAGACTGTTGCCTTCCAGTTTTCACTTGTTGACAAACCATACATCTTGACACAAATCCAGAAATCTCCCTCTTCATGTTGCCCCACCAAAAATGTTCCTTCAAATCTCTATACATTTTGGTTCTCCCAAGGTGTATAGAGAAATTGGAAATATGATCATCATCCAAAAATTCTCTTTTTAGATCATGTATATCGGGAACAAAAAGTCTCTTCCCATATTTCAAAATTCTGTCTTCATATACGAAGTCACTCAATCTCCCATCATTCACAACTTTAATATTCTTTGGAAACTCCTCATCATCCACCTGAGAAATTTTTATCCGTTATAGTAAATATGGTTTGGAAACCATTTGAAAAATTATTGATGTTTCACTTCCATGGTTATTACCATATCCATATTTACTAGATCTGTGTATATAGGATCCTTTTCAACTCTCATCTCGTTCAAAACTCCATGATCTTTTCTACTCAACGAATATTCTACCTTATTTTCCTTCCATGGGTGGTAGTGTATCATGCAATCATAATCCTTGATTAGTTCAAGTCATCTCCTTTGCCTCATGTTGAGTTCTTTCTGTGAGAAAATATACTTCAAACTCTTTTGATCAGTATAAATCTCACATTTTTCACCATAGAGATAGTGCCTCCAAATCTTCAAAGAAAATATTACAGCTGCTAACTGAAGATCATGATTAGGATAGTTTTTCTCATGAATTTTTATTTGTCGTGATGCATAGGCAATAACCCTATCATTCTTCATAAGGACACAACCATGTTCTTTATTTGAAGCATCACTATAAATAACAAACTCATCATTCCCCGATGGTAGAGTAAATATAGGAGTATTGACTCATCTTCTCTTCAATTCTTCAAAAAATTATTCACATTATTTTTTCCAAAAAAAATCAACCCCTTTACATTTGATCTTGGTTAATGGGTTAGCCAATCAGGCAAAATTCTAGACAAAATGCCGATAATAACCTACTAAACCAATAAAACTGCGTACCTCATTTATACTTTTCGGTGCTGGCCATTCTTGGATTTCCTTGGTCTTTTAAGGATCAAGATAGATTACATCCTTAGAGACAATATGGCCAAGAAAAGATATCTCATGAAGCCATAATTTACACTTTCTAAATTTCCCATATAATTCATCTCTTCTAAGAGTCTTCAGGATAATGCGCAACTGATTTTCATGATCTTCGTAGCTTTTGGAGTGTACCAAGATATCATTAATAAATACCACTACAAAGTCATCAAGATATTCCTTGAAAACTATGTTCATTAGATCCATGAAAATAGAGGGTGCATTAGTCAATATAAAAGGCATTATTGTAAACTGGTAATGCCTGTACCTGGTTCAAAATGTTGTTTTCGTAATTTCTTCCTTCTTCACACACAACTGATGATATCCAGATCAAAGTTCAATCTTTGAAAAGTATTGATCTCCATGAAGTTGTTCGAATAAATCATCAATGTGTGGTAGGGGATACTTTTTCTTTATTGTTATAGCATTGATCTCCCTGTAGTCAATACACAACCACATAGATCCATCTTTCTTCTTAACAAAAAGGACAGGGGATCCCCATGGAGAAACACTAGGGTGAATAAATCCATTATTACCCAATTCCTCTAGTTTTTTATTTAATTCCATGGTGTCCATTCTATAATGGGTCTTCGATATGGGCCTTGATCCAGGAATTAAATCAATGGAAAACTCAATTTATCATTCTGGAGGATGTCCAGGTAAATCATCTGGAAATACATCAACATATTCTTTCACAATAGGTACATCCTCTATTTGAACATTCCTTTCCTCACCCATAGTTATTTCATTCTCTTCCTCACCAATAATTGAATTTAGTTGAGCTACTGGGGGTGGATCAAGATAAGAATCAGGTGGTGATGATTCTGCTCTAAAGATAAGGTGTTCTTTATCATTGTCATCAAAAATCGTAACCTCTTTCTTCTTACAATAAATTTTCACATAATGGTCAGAAAGCCAATTCATACCTAGGATTATATCAAATTCAATTGTGGGTATGACGATGAAATCAGTAGATGAAGAGCATTTATATTCCCTAATGGGAACTGAATCACAAAACTTTGTTACGATGATACTTCCCTTAGGAGTTTTGACTGACAACTCCCTTGTTAAATCAAATTGGGAATATCTAATTTTCATAGCAAACTGGGAAAATATGAAACAATGCAATGATCCAGAATTGAATAAATCATTGGCTAAACTTGAGGAAACCATTAAATTACCTACCACCACATCTTTCGGAGCTTCAACCTCCTCAGTAGTGATAGTATAAGCTTGGCCTTGATCCCTTGGCCTTTTCTGAGGTAAGTTCCCATGAAGATTAAGACATTCAATTTCATAATGTCCCATCTCCCTGCAATGATAGCATTGAACATTGGTAGAATCTTTCTTTCCCTTACAATCACCAGAAAGATGGCCTTTCTGTCCACATTTGTAGAATACTTCTTTTCCTTTTAGACATACACCAGGGTGCTTCCTTCCACAATTATCACAGGGTGGAAATTCAATTCTTTCCTAATTCCCGGTTTCCTTATTTCCTTTCCCAGAGTGTTCAGCAGATCTCTTCTTCTCTTGCTTTGCTTTAAAATCATAAGACTTAGAGAATTCCTTTTCTGTCTTGATAGCACACGGTACAATATCGCCGTATGATGAGAAGGATTGTGATACTAATGCTCGACAAAGAAATGGTTTTAACCCATCAATGAAACGATCAATATTACTTCTTGGGTTATATATATAATTTAAAGCATGCCTCTCTAACCTTGTAAAGTTAGCTTCATACTTTGTGACATTCTCATCCTCTTTTTGCCTCCGACTTAGAAATTGTCTTTTCATATCTGCTCGATGGTCATGAGGAAAGTATTTTTTCTAAGAAAATTTATTTAAACTACCTCTATTCCATATTTGAAACTTCATCATCATCCTTTGTGTTTTGAATCATTGACCACCATTGATCAGCATCTCCAGTGAGGCGGTAAACTTCCATGACAACTTTTTCCCTTTCGCTACTCCCCAAGGCATGGAATATGTTCTCTAAGTAATTTATCCATTGCTCATAAACTAATGGATTTGTAACCCCATTGAATGTTGGTGGTTGTTTCCTCATGAACCGGTCTAGCATTGATCCTCCTCATTGTGGATCAGGGTGCTCTATATGGGTAAGATTATTAGTCATAACCTGTGTGAGTTGTCCCAGTATAGTGATAAGCTGATCAGCACCAGTTGTATCACCAACTCCACTATAATTATCTTGAGCAGGAGGGAAATCCTTACATGGAGTGCGTGCATTGATACAGTTTACATTCCTTCCACTAGGCTCCATTTCTAAACAATGGAATACACTAGATTAGTTTATGAATCTCAATACATAAATCCAAACTTGTAAAACAATTAACATAAATTGAACAATTTATTGATATAATTCATAATCATGAAAACGTTTTCTTTAAGGAAGTATATACTCATAAACCATTCATAATGGTTTGTAATGAATATGAAAATTATCTTAAGCATATCCCCCAAGAGAGTTGTAACCATGAGTGCAGCAAGGCCTATTGTCATGTACCAATTCTCGTTCGAGTCTAGCTCAAAGTGGTGTTTTTGGGTTTTACCCCTAGGTACATTTGTGCCAGAGCCACCTCTACCTGCCCGTATCTAGATAGGGATGTATTTCTTGGAAAACTCAAAAAATATCTACAATACCAAAATCTAGGAAATTATTCTATACTAATCCTAAAATTCTATCTTAGGGATATGTGATCTAATCAGAGTTTATCTAAATCTAGTTTCCAAGGATTGTACTAAACTTCCTCTGATACCAACTATAATTCCCTGACCCCAGTTACCCAGATTTGGTTCATTATTACATAACATTGTCATGATCACAAAAGATCAAGTCTCGAAATACCAATTAGTTTAGTAGCCTTGGAAGTACTAGATACATTCATAAGGTTTACATTATATCATAAAATAAAAAACTACAACAACATTGTTTCCATAGACCACACTCATATCCCCTCATACTATCCCTGCAGGTCAGTCATAAAATACTTCTTCACATCCTGGGAAAAATAAAACATAGAAAGAGGTGAGCTCAGATTCTCAGCAAGGATAACAATATACCGGAAGATTTCATAAATAAGCATAAACATTTAAGGAAATGTATAATACTAAAACAAAATCCTTTTAAACATAAACATCATCATAATATGGAAAATATAAATCAAAATAATTCCATTTACTTACTCACAAGGATATTCTACTAGTCGAATAATCACATGGAATATCAATAGCCACATTCATAATGATGGAATTCATAATGCCAGACTTTCATGACTACATAGTCAAGGCCTTGTTCCAATACTACAAATAATATTTTATCAAGGCCTTGTGCCAAGACACTTGTTTGTCTCATGAGACCTACAGATGCACCGAGAAGCTATAGCGGGCTCCACCCGTCACCTACTAAGTCCAATGCATTCCTCATATAAAAAGGTTTAAATATAACATAAACATTCGTAGTAAAACTAGTATACGAAATGTCAATACTTTATCCATAAGACATGAATGGTGTAAAAATAAAACATCCACAATCAAACATATCACAAAACCTTCAATACAATATGGAAGTTTTGTATCATAATAAATCAACTTCTAATAATCTTAAAATCCATCAAAGGTTGTTGATATAGATGAAATCAAAACCTTTTTTAGAGAAATATATCATTCTATTTTAAAATCATTTATGAGTAACATAATTATAAAGAAAAAATTTATTTTGAAAATATTCTTATAATCTTGTAAGGGAAGCTTCGACGATGTTATAACGGAATAAAATAGCTGCACCCGCCGTATAAGTTAAAAAAGACATTTTTACCTAAATTTTTTCGAAAAGGTTATAAAGTACCTTGTTTAGAAAATGGCAGAAAGATTCCTTTAAAAATAATATAAGGCCAAATAAGGGTATAAATTACTTTAACCCATTGTCTAGTAAATAGTAAAAATGTTTTTAAATACATTTTTAAGAAACATGGATGTGGATGATAAAGAGGTCTCAGTAGATACTTACGTAAAAACAACCTCAGATAATAAAGAGATTGTGAAATTAACCCTTACTTTGTACATTTCCTTGGTTGAGGGTAGGTTAACTGCCTTTATAATGGTGAAATAATTGTTATTAAATTATACAAGAATCATATACATTAATATGATATCATATATGATCTTTTAACATTACTTTGTTAATAACATGTTAGTATTATCGTTGTTTCGGGTGTTAACAAATTTATTTTCCTTTATATTCTTCGTTATGTGAGTCATATTTGTTATGGATGGAATGTATCTATTTCATATCCAGAATGATATCGAGTATTTAAACATTATTTTTAATCATCAAATGAAAATTAGTCTTGAATGGATACGATGGGGAACGAATCTCATCGCATTCGTGGAGATCGTAATCCGTACGTACGCACGAGCGACAATGTCATTCTTTTGATATTAAAATAATATATAATTGTATGGTATATCATATATAAAGAATCATTATCATGTTATATTTATTATTAAAATCAATTACACATCATTATTATACCCATCCAAATAATAATGTATTGAATAACAATTACACCACGACGTGGAGACGGTAAGCTGTACGTATACAAGTATGGTGACATGTCATTCAAAGGATGGATAGAATAATGAATATGGTTGTACCATATTTATAATAACATCATAGTATATATAATATACAGGAGTTATTATTTTATAATGGAAACAGCAATGAAAGAGGAAGTGGAAGAAGAAAGGAACTTGAAAGAGGTGATGAAATATTTACCTCTTCTTCGGGTTTTTTCTTTTGATTTGATCAAAAGGGCTCCTTATGTTGGATTTATAACTAAAGTAAGGCCTATAGAATTAAGGGATTAAAGTTGATAGGGTATTTGGGCAGGGGGTGGCCGAGCCAAATGGCTTTGAAGGTGTGAATTATAGAGAAGGGGGAATTCCCATTTATAAGAGGAGTGAGGGGCACCTTAGGAAAAGCTAGAAATATTATTTTATAATAAAATACTTTTAGGTTTATAATGGCTCAAAAGTGTATTATTTAAAGGCTAAGGTTGGGATGGCTCTAAAACCACTCAACCAATATGTTTTAGATAGGTTTTGGTCATTATATTAACCTTATCTTTTAGATTTATCTCTTAGTTAAATAGTTTGACATTTACCATGCCTCTTTGTATTTTTATATTATATGGTTAATAAACTTATTATATACTTCCAAGATAACCCCAAGTGTTTAATTAATGATACACCTATAATTATATAAGTCTTTTGGCCGAACCTTAGATTTTTAGGAAAATAATATCAATTAATAATATAATATTTGTTTTAAAAACACTTTTATGTCAATTTTGACACTATTTGGTATTTTGTTTTCTCTAAATTCATAACAGCATTATTAATTCGAATAAAATTCATCAAACTAACCCTAATATGTCATATTAACCTATAAAATTTGTGGAATTCATAAAAAGTCTCAAAATTACATTTATTTGGATATTAATAATATCAATTATTTTAATATTTCATTAATTAGGTAATTACTACATCATCATTGTGTCATAAATAAATTAAATTATTTAATGTCTAAAAAATATAAATAAAATACCATTATGTAGGAAATATTTTTAGCTTTCTAATAAATATTTATAGTCGAATTTATTATATGTGTAACCCTATATTAAAAATGGTTTGGTTATTAAACATTGAATTTAATACTTTTAACTCTTCTATGAATTAAATAATAATAAATGTTATAATCTAATCTAGGTAGACTAAAGAGGTTCATATTTTATTCCTAAGGTTGTTTTTGATCGAATTATACTTATAAAATATAATTAGGACATGTGTTAGGGTAATAATAATATCATTTTTACCCTTAATTACCCTATTTATTTTTAACCATGGTAAAAAAAGTAAAAAGTTACTATTCAACAAAAATTATTTTTATCTTATTGAACCACATTATACTCATTAATATTAACTGTGTCTCTCGGATTTTCAAAATTCAACTCATAGAAGTGGTAAAATTTATTTTTATGTAAATTTGCAAATACTCCTAGGAGGTAGGTAAAAGACGGTAAAAAGTTCAATAAAATTTTTATATATCTAAAATTATTATAAACTGACTCCAATTAATTAAATTGAAAATATATAGGTATTATGTGTCTATTTTGACCTAAAATAATTTTAAATAAACTAAATAATTATTTAAATAAAAATTCGGTTTTAAACAATGACTCAGTGTTTTTCACTATTCATCAAAAATTGAAAGTTTTCAGAAAAATACCAAAAATTCACCCTAAGATAATTTCGATATTCCGAATCCAAAAATGAAGTCCATTTTGAAAGATAAAATTTATAACATTTCAAAAAGTTGGTATTACTATTCATAAAGGATAGTTTTATTGGTTGTGGTGTTTTAGAACTTGAAGTTGCGTACAACACACGCTTCTGCATTATTCAAAGAGAAGCGTACTGTGGAAGCTTGGGGTGTTACAGATCACCCCGAACACCCTTAAGTATAAAATGGTTTATGTGTCAGGGTAATGGAAAAATTAAGAAAACTTTTTTTTTATTGAATATTTAATTATTATTTATAAAAGGTTTATAGATAATAAATGTTAGGAATTATGAAATGACATTTTTCTTGAAAATATTAAATATAGAAATGTTTATATTTTTTCACATGTTTTACAATTTAAGTAAACTATTTATTTATAAAGAAAAATTAATTATGAATTAAATTAAATTATTTATAAATAAAGGAAAAGATATTTCGGAATATTTATAGAATGTATAAAAGTGTTTTATAAATTAACTATAAAATTTGTATGGATAATTATTTAAATTTTTTTGAAATAATTATTATAAATATTCTATTAATATTAAATACTTAATATTATGAATATATTTTTCATACTTATATAGTTTATAAATTTTTTATAAATCATAGTAACAGTTATTATGGGAATATTATAATTTAAAAATAGATAGTTATAATACTAATATAAATAGGTTACATTCATTCCGATATTTCTGTCAATATGGTATAGGATATAGAGAACCCATTTGGCCTCTAATATTTAACCTTATTCATAGAGAATCAAACTAGATACGACTCAATGATCAAAATTGTATTCTGGTAGTGTGATCTACCTCTTGGATCTGATATTTTTTGTTGGGTTTCCTTTATGGTCATGATGAGGAATTTTGAAATAATCCTAGGTTTGAACATGGTATCAACATTTCATGACTATATTTATTATTTTAGGTGGAGAGTGTTGTGTGTCTGTTGTGGTGAGACCATGTTTTCATTTATAGGTTTATTTAATGGCAAGGTAACATAGTATGGACACATTTATAGGATTTTGTATCGAATCACTAATTATTTAACTAGAATAACACATCCTTTAGTGGTTGTTATGAGTGATTATTTTCCTATCCTGTGGGTATAATATGTGGGTATCATTCATGATAATGTTCTAGACCAACCACACAACCAATAGATAGACTTATTTGTTGATATACACCCCAGGAAGACCCTGTTTTCCATGCCAGAATATCGGATGGCTCCCACTAAGCTTCACAAGATGAGGGTACAGTAGAATGACTTACAGATTAATGGAATTGTTTTACACAGTGTTTCACCCTAGGAAGCCCATTTTTTTCTCCAAGAAGGAGGATTTTATATTGATGATATGTATGGACTATAGGCACATGATCTAGGTGGCCATGAATAACATATATCAACTAATGAGGTGTTAAGACCACTTGGATTAGTTTAGTGTGGACGGTGGTTCCAGAATGTTGACTGGGGGTCAGTTTGTCCCCTGTTGTTAGTATAAAATGTGGATATTCAAAAGAATGAATTCAAATGTCTCTATGGATTCTATGAGTAATTGGTGGTTCCCTTCTTCATGAATAACACCCATTCAGTGTTTGTGGGACATATATACACGGTCATTAATCCCTTCTTGTATAGTTTTTTGATAGTCTTTACCGATGATATCCTTGTGTACATGGAATCCTAGGAGATAATGATAAACTTTAGGATTATACAATATATACTATGTGGAAAATATATTTACTTGTATCTCCTAAATATCCAATTCTGGATTAATGTGGTATAATTTCTAGGACATGTTATCTCATCAGATTGTGTGGTAGTGGACCTGGGGACTATTTAGGTAGTTAAATCATGGGATCCACCCATGTGAAATATGGATGTTTGAAGATTCCATACATTGTAGGGATATTACATGAGATTCATAGCTTACTTACCTAATATATCAGCACCCATGATAGTGTGAAACCAATATGGGAAGCCAATAAGGTAGATTGAGAGTTTGTAGAAGGCCTTTCCAGAGTTAAGTAAATTATTCGCAAGTGAAACCATATTGATATTTCTAGAGTGGGTTATCTAGTACATAGTATTATATGATGCATAAAGAACCATTATTGGTTGTTTTATAAAGAAAATGAATGATGTGATTTCCTATGAATCACTTCTGTTGAGTCTACATTAGATGAATTACGCGACCAATGATCTTTAGTTGTTAGCGGTAGTCTGAGAAATGGATATACCATGAAACTACCTAATTAGGGATAAGTTTATAATCTATTTTGACCATAGGTATCTCAATTAAATATTCTCTCCAAAGGATATTTTCATCATATAGAGGCGATGGATACCGTTTCACCTGGGTTATGACATAGGGGTTTTCTACACATCTGTAAAGGTGTATATGGTGGAAGATACTCTCTTCTTTATATATAATTCCCTATTGATGAACAAGGTGTTATATATGTTATACTTGTTATAGGTATTATTTTTGGATGGATATGGATTTTATTATCTCTATTCCTTGATTATTTCCTTTCAACAGATATAGTGTGTCAAGGAGGTATATCTTGGGGATGTTGAATATGTGACCCCATAATATTATATATCTATTGGATATGCTATTGAGGGTTTTTCTAAAGTTGGGGAGCATGTTATTCTTTTAAGGGGATACAAGATGATATAGGTGAGGTTGTGAGATGATATTGTAAAGTTTTTAAAACGTACCCTTTGGAATTATTTATGAGATTTAGAAAATACATGGTAGGACCACTGATATTACTTTGGTGTCTAGGTAAGAAGGATAGATTGAGAGAGTAAAACTCTTAATGCCTTAATTTTAAATGTAAAACACAAATTATATAGCAGGTTTAGGACAACCCCTTGAGGTTCCATAGTAGATGTGGGATGATTTATACATGGAATTCATTAAAAGATACCATGTACATCTAGGGGACATGATTCCATCTAGGTAATTATAAATCTATGTATTATGTCGGCCCGCATACTTTCTATTTAGAGAAGATCCCCATATAATCTTGGGATGACTCTACGTGTAAGAGAAAATCTTAATCCAAGGAGTACCGTAAAAAAATCATAACCATTATTATCACACAACATATCTGTTATAGAAGGTGGTTTTTGGGGAATATATGCACTTGAAAAGAACATTTCACACCCATTCTAGAAACTCGACTGAGCGGGCCATTCAAAATTATGGAGGGAATGATATGAGATTATATGATGGAATTTTTCTACAGTTTGGTGGATAACCTATAACAACTAGAGTTTTAGTACAACAACATCTTCCATTCCGCCGTTGTTATGGAACTATATGAATCCTTGTATGAGAGACTATTAAGGTCTCCATTTTTCTAGACTGACCAAGGAAAGTGAGAAAATATGGGCTCAGCATTGGTACCAGCCCCTACATAGAATGTTCATAAAATTGAAGAGTAAATGAGGACTATATAGATCCATTATAAGTATTATGAAAATAGATAATAGAGGCTATTAGTTTCAAATGATGGAGTCCATATATCCCTATTGGTTTCACATAAATATGTATTACAAATATTTTTCCATGGTGGGATGTAATATCTATGATTCCTTGGCCCATTCCAGATAATTCATATATTTGGAAATGTGTCTTAACACATAGATGTATCACCACAGTTATATTGGATACCAAGTGTCTTCCACATTCCTTAATTGGGAGGGAACATGCATGGCCCATCACACGTTATCGATTGGGGTGAATGGGACACCAAGGATTGATATAACTTTTCTGAGTACCTAATGTATATTGAGAATTTACATGAAAGGATATTTTTGTGGGTGATCAATTCCTTTATGGTTTCGATGATGGAATCATGTTAATATTCATATGGGAACCTTAATGTGGGGGATTCATATCCATGCTCACTAGCCACGTGTCTTGGGGTAACCACTATCTAGGATTTTTTGTATTTAAATCCCCAAGGTGGGTAGAATATAATGACTAGAATTTCCCATGTATTATTTTTGGATATCGAAATGATTATTTTTTAGACTAGAAGTGGAGACGGTGTGTGATTCTAAGGACTAATATAACCAAACTAAATATTTGAAATATAAAAAAATATATTAAATATAACATGAATTCATTTTTCTGTAAAAGGTGTAATAAAGATAAAATTGAAGGTAAGATCATAAATTATAGGACAAAGTTGAGTTTGGGGAATGGGTTTCACCCTATGTATCACATACCATTTTTCGGAATAGGACATTTGTGTAAAAGGAATCAAAGGCATAAAAATGAATAAAATAAATTATATTAATTTTTATTTATACATTTATATGATGACAAATAACAACTGAATTAACCAATTATAATGAATTTATAGGGTTATCTGCATATCTTTCAAGCTATTAAAGTACCATTGGATATAGTGTTAGATGATATCTCTCATATGATGTATAGTTAGATCATATATCAATAACTTGTGTGTGTTGAAATTGGAGGATCACAGCATCAACAATGATAATGATTTTGTCTCCATCATCTATCAACCAAACTTTAATTAGGAAATTGTGTTTTATTAGAATATTTCCCCTTTTTATATTCTTTTTATGAATGTGAATTATTCTAAAAACATATTGATTTTCATATCAGTCATTTTTTATGATGATTTATCTATAGGGTTACTTTTTGCGTAATTTATTGAAATTTTGTTTTATATATAATTACTCATAATTATAAAGGAAATGTATTTAGGATATCCAAAATATGGCATGAGTTTTTATCGTCATGTATGTAATTTTTCTTTTCTACCATATTTTCTCCATTCATCATCGAGGTTTTGTTGTTTTAGTGGATTATCAACAATAATTTAGGACATGATCATTGAGAACAAATTTATTGGTGCAATGATTTAAGATCATAGATCTGGACATTGTATAATATAATTATTGTGTGATGATACAATAAGTAGTGGTTATGATTGATTTTGTATGCCCTATTTTGTTCCACGATGTGTGATGGAGGTTTCATATATGATGAAATTTCCCTAATGGATTCATGGTATGGATCATGGTGTTCAATGATGGAATATTAGGATGAATCTTGATTCAAGTTATCTGGCATGAATGGTGTCAAATTGGTTGTTAAAGGAACGGTACTAGACATTGAATCTATATGAACTTCAAGAAAATCATGAACCTCATGGTGTATTCATCGAAGATAAACATTGTGTGGGGACCTCATATCAGTAACTAGGGTTTTGGGATGATGTTATGGATCAGAAGTCTTGTGACCCCCATAACATGGAATGCTACCCTATCTAGTTGGCTTAGTGTGTACCTCAAAAGGTACACAGGGATTTCCTATAGTAAAACCAGTATTGGAATTCCATGTCCCCCCAAGAAGATGTGGCAATGCCATATGTACCCAAGCAATGTCTGGTACTTGGATACAAGTAAAAGTACACAAGCATTGGAACATTGTGTATTTCTATAGGGAATTGATCATGGGCCACTTAAACTAGTAGGAATTAGTGCTGAAGGGACACATCGTGTACCCTGAGTAAACAGAGGGTATTCCTTCAATGATGGCTTGGTTCCCTTGTCCTCTTTGTGATGGAAAATATTCATTTCGGTCTATTCCAAATATCTTTTTCCCTGAGGATTGTCATGAAATTTCATTCTCCACGTAGGATTGTGATCCCATCACCATGACGTCTTGGATAGTGTTTTTAGAATCATTCTATGATTCTTGTAGTGAGATCCTCTGTAATATACGTTCCCTTGGAAGAGTTCATGGAATTTTAGTGACCAATACAATAGAGGCACCAATATTCTATTTAGTAGGTTAATCTAGATCTAGTGGTCGGTATAACCCGTTTCCTTGGGAGTTACCCTCATATATGTATCATATATCATCAGACATTCATTTCATTATTATAATGGTGATACCAGATGAGAACTATCTCTAGGATGGATATAATCAATTCTATCTAAATAATAGTGTGTGTTCTCTTATAAGAGTTCAATATGGAACCATTGAGAATGAATCCTAGGATTGAGTTATAGTTTTGAATTTACATTGAGATTTTGTGTATTTGTTTTGTATATCTCGATATTATTAATACATGTGTTATAGACATATACCTATTTATATAAGGCTATTATTTTTTTGTCATATGATTTGTGGGTTAGGGGTTTCAAACTAGTTATTTTTATACTCAAATATATATGGTATTTTCATAAACATTTTATTTCTTCTGAAGATGGTCATCTTTTTGAATGATTTCTAGAGGGACCAATACTAGGCTTTTCATTGTATACATGATATAATGAGTTGGGTTTTTGGAATTTATTAACATCAGTCCCCATATTTATTATCAGGTGGGACTTATTTTCATAATCATTGTGGTGGGATTGAATTTGTTCTTGTTTTGTTTCCATTACATATTTTTATACTCTAGTTGTCATATTTAGATATATGCATGTACAGTTGCACAGTTGTTTTTACATTTCAACATCGTATGAGATTGGAAATGGTTGTGTGGGTACATGTACTTAAGATAACCCCCCCCCCCCATGTTAGTGATATGCATATTTAGTGCTAGTCACTATCCACAAAGTTATTGGAGGTATCCATGTAGAGTTTTAGTATAGAAATAATTGGTATGGTTCATGAAATAAATCCTTAGTTTATTCACAAAATCAAAGATGCACCATATGAATAGTATTCAACATTACTACGAAAATATGGGAGATAATGGATATCCTTTCCGAATACCATAGGAGAATAAGAAAAATACATCCATAGATACATTCCCATGAACTTTGGTTCTAAAATATTTGATAAAAAGGAATATTAGACCTATGATAATCATACTAACACCAAATATATGAAAAATAATCATCCCAAACTCTCAATTAATGGCATAAAAATACTTTCTAACATCTATTTATATGGATATAATCCCATTCCATGAAAGTTTACATATTATATTAATATTTTTTGAGGTAGTTCAAATATAGTTTGGGATTTAATACCCTGAATAAATTCATAATGGTTGTTAGAGGACATCTTGATGACGGTATTTGAGAGGTAATATAGATAGAATTTTCATCATCACCTTGACATTCTATTAATCAAGTGCTATAGGTTTGAATTGATTAGTAAATTCTGAAAAGTCTATTTGGGATATGATAACCTAAAATTGGCTGTTAATATAAATTGAGATGATATAATTCCATAAAATTATAATTCATATTTATCTAGAATATGTAGAAGACATCCTAATATTACATGGAACAAATATAATTAAATCCATTTGGTACATGAGAAAATCATGAATTGTTAGATAAAATAACATTCCTAACCTCTACATGGTGATGAATACTTTTAGAAATTATATTATTGTTCCCATACATAAGGAAAGGGTGTACAATATTCATTTCTCCGAGATTATCAATGCATCTCAAATAAAAAAGATCTGTAATAAACCCAAAACTATCATCATAATGTAATTATTTCTAGATGATACATCATTAACAAGTTTTATGTATGTTATTTTTTTAATACTATCTTAATGGTTTCATTTTTTTTAGAATTATGTTTTTCTATGACCCTCCATATTCCACATAGCCTTGATATCTTCTTTAAATATGGCATTCATCATGTTGAATATCTCATTTAACATCATATATAATTCAACACCCATATTAGAATGGGACATATAAGCGACCTATTATATATATTTTTCTGAATCTATTCAAGATCCCTTTCCTTTCCAAAATATATATTCCCTTACTTTAAGAGACATCCTATCAAAATTTCATTAATGTAGATTATAAATTTTTATTATTTAAAACATAATAGTGAAGATCATTAGTGCATATAGTATGGGCATAGTCCTATTGGGATATTTTCTAATAGTTTTGATTCTTCATACAATATTTTATAATATATAATGAAATAGAACACCTTCCTTTTCAATAAAAAATATACACTATGGGAAAAATGGGTATTTGCGACGAGTTATTTGCGACGGGAATAAATCCCGTCCCAAATAGTCCCGTTAGAAACTTATTTGCGACGGGCAAATTCCCCCGTCGCAAATAACTACTTATTTGTGACGGGTTAGCTTACCCCGTCACAAAAGGACTGGCGCGGTTTGCGCGCCAAATCGCGGGAAAGTTATTTGCGACAGGGGTATATTTCCGTCGCAAATAACCGGCGGCGGTAAAAGCTATTTGCGACGGGAATATACCCCCGTCGCAAATAGTATGTCGGCAGGTTATTATTTGTGACGGGACCCGTCGCAAATAACTATTTAACCGTTGACCGTAATAAATGAGGGTTAAGGTATTTGCGATCGGTACCGTCACAAATAGACCCGTCGCAAATAATCTAACCTATAAATACCCCCCCATCCGTTTTTTTTCATTCATTCTCAAACTCCATCTTTTTCTTCTCTCAAAACTCTATTTTTAGAGTTCAGCGTTTCTGAAGTTTACTTTTTTTTTTTCCGGAGTTGATATTGAAGTTTTCAACAACGCTCAGAGATCAACCTCAGATCAATTTTGAAGGTATTTATGTTCATTTTAATTTAATATTTATTTTAAATTTTTTATTAGTTTCAATTATTTTTAATTAGTTGTAATTATGTTTACATAGTTTTGTTACTTAATAAATTTAAATTATTAGTATTCATTGTTCATAGTTAATGGTAATTAGGAATAATTAGTAATAATTTTCAATACTTAAGAATAAATGCTAATAATTAGTAATAAATACCAATAATTAGGAATAATTAGTAATAATTACCAATAATTACCAATAATTAGGAATAATTAGTAATAATTACCAATAATTACCAATAATTGTCAATAATTAGTAATAATTGCCAATAATTAGTAATAATTGCCAATAATTAGTAATAATTGCCAATAATTAGTAATAATTGCCAATAATTAGTAATAATTGCCAATAATTAGTAATAATTTCCAATAATTACCAATAATTAGTAATAATTTCCAATAATTACCAATAATTACTAATAATTAGTAATAATTAACAATAATTAGTAATAATTACTAATAATTAACAATAATTGGTAATAATTACTAATAATTAACAATAATTGGTAATAATTACTAATAATTAGAATTACCAATATTTAGTACTAAATAGTAATATTTAGTACTAAATACCAATAATTAGTAATAATTACCAATAATTACCAATAATTGGTAATAATTACCAATAATTACCAATAATTAGTAATAATTACCAATAATTATTAATAATTACAAATAATTATCAATAATTAGTAATAATTACCAATAATTATCCATAATTAGTAATAATTACCGATAATTATCCATAATTAGTAATAATTACCAATAATTAGTAATAATTAGTAATAATTACCAATAATTAGTAATAATTAGTAATAATTACCAATAATTACCAATAATTAGTAATAATTACCAATAATTACCAATAATGAGTAATAATTACCAATAATTTGTAATAATTGTCACTAATTAGTAAAAATTGTCACTAATTAGTAATAATTAATAATAATTACCAATAATTAGTAATAATTAATAATAATTACCAATAATTAGTAATAATTAGTAATAATTAGTAATAATTAGTAATAATTACCAATAATTAGTAATAATTAGTAATAATTACCAATAATTAGTAATAATTAACAATAATTACCAATAATTACCAATAATTAGTAATAATTGTTAATAATTAGTAATAATTATCACTAATTAGTAATAATTAATAATAATTAACAATAATTAGTAATAATTAATAATAATTACCAATAATTAATAATAATTAATAATAATTACCAATAATTAGTAATAATTACCAATAATTACCAATAATTAGTAATAATTACCAATAATTACCAATAATGAGTAATAATTACCAATAATTAGTAATAATTGTCACTAATTAGTAATAATTGTCACTAATTAGTAATAATTAATAATAATTACCAATAATTAGTAATAATTAATAATAATTACCAATAATTAGTAATAATTAATAATAATTACCAATAATTAGTAAAAATTAGTAATAATTAGTAATAATTACCAATAATTAGTAATAATTAGTAATAATTACCAATAATTAGTAATAATTACCAATAATTACCAATAATTACCAATAATTAGTAATAATTGTTAATAATTAGTAATAATTATCACTAATTAGTAATAATTAATAATAATTACCAATAATTAGTAATAATTAATAATAATTACCAATAATTATTAATAATTAATAATAATTACCAATAATTAGTAATAATTAGTAATAATTACCAATAATTAGTAATAATTAGTAATAATTACCAATAATTAGTAATAATTACCAATAATTACCAATAATTACCAATAATTACCATTAGTTAGAAATAATTACCAATAATTACCATTAGGTAGAAATAATTACCAATAATTATCCATAATTAGTAATAATTACCGATAATTATCCAGAATTAGTAATAATTATCCATAATTACCAATAATTAGTAATAATTACCAATAATTACCAATAATTACCAATAATTAGCAATAATTGGTAATAATTATTAATAATTACCAATAATTACCACAAATTAGTAATAATTAGGAATAATTACCAGTAATCAGGAATAATTACCAGTAATTAGGAATAATTATCAATAATTAGAAATAATTACCAATAATTAGGAATAATTACCAATAATTAGTAATGATTCGTAATGATTACCAATAATTAGTAATAATTATCAATAATTATGAATAATTACCAATAATTAAGAATAATAACATTATTACATTATTAGTATTTTTTATTATTAATATTAAAATAATATAATTTTTTATATTATATACAATTCTCTTTTCATCTGTGTGTTTTCTGTCTCCACATTTAATATTTGTATGTGGAGACAGAAAACACACAGATGAAAGGAGAATTGTATATAATATAGAAAATTATATTATTTTAATATTAATAATAAAATATACTAATAATGTTATTATTCCTAATTATTGGTAATTATCTGAATAATTACCAATAATTAGGAATAATTACCAATAATTAGGAATAATAACATTATTATATTATTATAGTAATAATTAGGAATAATTACCAATAATTAGTAATAATTAATAATAATTACCAATAATTAGTAATAATTAGTAATAATTACCAATAATTACCAATAATTAGTAATAATTACCAATAATTACCAATAATGAGTAATAATTACCAATAATTAGTAATAATTGTCACTAATTAGTAATAATTGTCACTAATTAGTATTAATTAATAATAATTATCAATAATTAGTAATAATTTATAATAATTACCAATAATTAGTAATAATTAATAATAATTACCAATAATTAGTAATAATTATTAATAATTAGTAATAATTAGTAATAATTACCAATAATTAGTAATAATTAGTGATAATTACCAATAATTAGTAATAATTACCAATAATTACCAATAATTACAAATAATTAGTGATAATTGTTAATAATTAGTAATAATTATCACTAATTAGTAATAATTAATAATAATTACCAATAATTAGTAATAATTAATAATAATTACCAATAATTAGTAATAATTAATAATAATTACCAATAATTAGTAATAATTAGTAATAATTACCAATAATTAGTAATAATTAGTAATAATTACCAATAATTAGTAATAATTACCAATAATTACCAATAATTACCATTAGTTAGAAATAATTACCAATAATTACCATTAGGTAGAAATAATTACCAATAATTATCCATAATTAGTAATAATTACCGATAATTATCCATAATTAGTAATAATTATCCATAATTACCAATAATTAGTAATAATTACCAATAATTACCAATAATTACCAATAATTAGCAATAATTGGTAATAATTACTAATAATTACCAATAATTACCACTAATTAGTAATAATTAGGAATAATTACCAGTAATTAGGAATAATTACTAGTAATTAGGAATAACTATCAATAATTAGAAATAATTACCAATAATTAGGAATAATTACCAATAATTAGTAATGATTCGTAATGATTACCAATAATTACTAATAATTATCAATAATTATGAATAATTACCAATAATTAGGAATAATAACATTATTACATTATTAGTATATTTTATTATTAATATTAAAATAATATAATTTTTTATATTATATACAATTCTCGTTTCATCTGTGTGTTTTCTGTCTCCACATTTAATATTTGTATGTAGAGATAGAAAACACACAGTTGAAAGGAGAATTGTATATAATATAGAAAATTATATTATTTTAATATTAATAATAAAATATACTAATAATGTTATTATTCCTAATTATTGGTAATTATTCCTAATTATTGGTAATTATGTGAATAATTACCAATAATTACGAATAATAACATTATTACATTATTATAGTAATAATTAGGAATAATTACCAGTAATTAGGAATAATTATCAATAATTAGAAATAATTACCAATAATTAGTACTAAATAGTAATAATTAGTAGTAATTACCAATAATTACCAATAATTAGTAATAATTAATAATAATTACCAATAATTAGTAATAATTACCAATAATTAGTAATAATTACCAATAATTAGTAATAATTACAAATAATTATCAATAATTAGTAATAATTACCAATAATAAAATATACTAATAATGTAATAATGTTATTATTATATAATTAATATTTATGAAAAAATAATATTAGTACTATGAAAATAATAAAAAATTTATATAATATTAAAATTATCAATATTTGTAACAGGTTTTGCTTTATTCTCAACATATTCAATTCTTAAAAGGTCAATTTTTAGGTTTATCTCAATAAAAAGTTTGTGTCAGTCATGTATGATGTAAACTCTATAATTATCCTTGCTTGAGTGTTTTTCCTAACAAATTATTCAAAACTAGTAATGTTTTTATATTTTATAGAAAAATATGGAACAACGAGGTCGTCAACAATCATTATTAGGTGACCGCATATGGATAAATCAACGTAGAAATCCAAATGGTTCTGGTTTAAATCCAGTATATGTAGAGGGTGTGGAGACTTTTTTATCATTTGCGGCATCAAATCTAGAATTTGTTTCAGAAGGAAAAATAAAATGCCCTTGTAGAAAATGTGCATTGAGAATGTTTGACACGTTTGACAAAGTGGGGGGACATCTCTTACGTTTTGGTTTTCAACCAGATTATGTTTTTTGGTATCAACACGGTGAACGCAGTTCCAGAGCAGGTGATACCAACTTGATTCCTGATCCATCTCGGTTTCAAGATTTAGTACATGATGTTGCAGGTTCATTTGTTCAATATACAGAAACTCCGGCTGATATAGCTTCAAATCCTGAGTTGGCACCATCTGAATTTTATGAGTTGTTGAGGTCTGCTGAGGATGCATTATATCCTGGCTGCAAGATGAGCAAATTAGAAGCAGTTGCAAAATTTATGGTTATCAAATCAGATAACGTAATGTCAAACACCTGTTTTGACCAGATATTTTCTTTTCTTAAAACACTGTTACCCGAAAGAAATGTTTTGCCTGCAAATTACTATGAGAGTAAGAGGCTGGTTCGAAATTTGGGACTTACTTGTCAGAAGATTCATGCATGTTCAAATGACTTCATTTTGTATTCTGGGGAAAATGAGTCGTTGGATAGTTGTCCCACATGTGGGCAACTGAGATATAAAGAAGGACAACATGGGAAGTCTGGTTTGATTCCTGTAAAACAGTTGAGATATTTTCCGCTTACATCCAGACTTCAGCGTTTATTCATGTCTAAGAATACAGCGACAATGATGTCATGGCATAAAGAGAATATTTCAACCGATAAAAGCTTGAATCATCCAGCTGATGGTGATTCATGGAAACATTTTGATAGAGTGCATCCATCCTTTGCTTTAGAAGTTAGAAATGTTCGACTAGGCCTTTCCACTGATGGTTTCTGTCCGTTCAGATCTTATGGTAGTCAATATTCATGTTGGCCTTTTGTTAACTCTGTACAATTTACCTCCATGGATGTTGATGAAGGAGCCATATATCTTTTTGACTTTACTAATTCCAGGACATCTGAAGAAAAATATTGATGTTTATTTGAAACCATTTATTGATGAATTAAGTTTATTGTGGAGTACTGGTGTCAGTACATATGATGTTGCAACGAAACAGAATTTCATACTGAGAGTAGCATTGATGTTGACAATTAGTGACTTCCCGGCTTATGGGATGTTATCTGGCTGGAGTACACATGGTCAGAAATCATGTCCTTACTATATGGGAGAGAACAAAGCATTTATGCTCATTCATGGAAAGAAACCTTGTTATTTTGACTGTCATCGCAGATTTCTTCCAGCTGATCATCCATTTCGCAGAAACAGATCTCATTTCAGAAAAGGAACAGTTGAAAGGGATGGACCTCCAAAAATGATATTAGGTTCGGAGTTAAAATCAGTTGTATTTTCATTACCTCCCATCACTTTTGGTCCCACAATAAACCAACAGAAAATTTATGGTTTTGGGAAAGAACACAATTGGATTAAACGTAGCATATTTTGGGATTTTCCATATTGGTCTGATTTGTTGGTCCGACACATGTTAGATTTCATGCACATTGAGAAGAACTGTTTTGATAATTTGTTTCATACAGTTTTGGATACACCAGGAAAGAGCAAAGACAATGTAAATGCATGTTTAGATCTTGCCCAAATTTGCAGGCGTCCAGAACTAGAACTGTTTGGGAATTTCAGAACAGAAAGGTTACTGAAACCAAAATCAGCTTATACACTGTCTAAAGAAAACCGTTTATTATTTTTTCAGTGGATTGCATATTTGAGACTTCCAGATGGCTGTGCTTCAAATTTGGGTAGATTTGTAAAGAATGGTCATATTACTGGATTAAAAAGTCATGATTTTCATGTTATAATGGAAATAATTCTATCCATTGGATTAAGAGGTCTATTGAATTCTATGATTTGGGATTCCATAACAGACATGTCTCATTTTTTTTGGGAAATTTGTGTGGCTACAGCAGATTATGATGCTCTATGAAAACTTGAAGAAGATGTTGTTGTAATTATATGTAAACTGGAAAAAATATTTCCGCCGTCTTTCTTTGACTCAATGGAACATTTGATGTTACATTTTCCATATGAAGCCAAATGTGGTGGTCCAGTACAATTTCGATGGATGTACCCATTTTAAAGATGCATGCAAAAATTGAAAATAAAAGTATGTAACAAAGCATCTGTTGAAGGATCTATTGTAGAAGATTATTTACAAGAGAAAATATCTTTTTTCTGCTCCCATTATTTTGAATATGAGTATCCTTCAAAACACAACCGAATGGGACGGAAAGAGATAAATATGGATGAAATCGACAATCAATTATCTGTTTCCAACCAGCCAGAGCTTGGTTTTGGTGGAGTTTATGAACGCTGGCTTTCGGATGATGAACATCACAGAGCTCATACGTATGTTCTGCTCAACTGTGAAGAGATGACATCAGTTGTACTGTAAGTGTTTATATCACTTATTCTATCATTTATGTTACAGTAAATAACTTTGGTTTTTGTAGGTTGTATGATAATCATATCAAGAAACAAATTCCACAAATTACAACAGCTGCTCTCGAAGAACACCGACTGAAAAATTTCTCTCAGTGGTTTCAAAAACTGGTAACATAAATTCTTTATCTTTTAGCAACTCATTCAATGTATAGTTTACTATATTGATAATTATTTCACAACTTTTTAGGTGTCTCGACATGCTAATAAAATGGAAAAACGGCTATGTATATGGAGTAACCCACCTACCAAATTTGTTAAAACTTATAATGCATATGTGGTGAATGGATTTCGATTTCACACACATGCATATGGGGAATCGAAAAAAAACAATGAACAGTGGAGTTAGCTTGAGAGGATCTCATCATCGAGAAAATGAAGTTGACTTTTATGGCATACTTGATGAAATCATTGAACTCTGTTATCTTGGACAACATTACATAACCATGTTCAAATATCGGTGGTTGGATACAGAGAGAGACGTGCGTGTTCATCCGACTCATGGAATCATCGATATTAAATGTAAAAGTGTTCTCGCAGTAAATGAACCATTCTTATTGGCTCAACAGGCACATCAAGTTTATTACGCAAAGTACTGTGCTACATCAAGAGACTTGACTGATTGGTGGAGTGTAATAAAAATCCAAATTCGAGACAATCAGTTTAGTCAAAGTGAATGTTCTTTCACTGATGTGCAAAGAATTGAAGTTTTTCAAGAGAGTCATCAAAATCAATCTTTTTTACAAAGAGACATGAGTATCGATGACGATACCCCACATTTAAGAGTCGGTGATGACGATGATGTTAATGATGTCACATATGAATTTGAAATGGTAAGAGATGAAGCAACTGGAACTTGAATGGATATCGATGATGTTGAGGAGGAATATGAAGATGACATTGACATATATGAAGATGATGATGAAGATGAACACTGATAGAATTCCATGGTATTTATATACAATCATAATATATATATATATATATAATAGTAATTATCAATTATTTTCTAACAACATTAACATTTTCTGTTTCAGATGGACGATGTGACATTTCGTGAGTTGGCGGATGCTGACCTGCATTTCGATGCGGATGAGTTGCTGGCAAATGACCCTCAGCCTGCAGGCGCTCCAGGGAGTACGCGGAGGGGGTGCGGTCTTGCACGATTGATGATTCCTGGTTCATGCCCAAATTTACCCAAGAGAAGAAGGGTAGAACGGTCCTTGTAGTGTAGCTTGGGTTGTCGATTCCACAGAGACCTAAGAAGATACCTAAGATACACAACCTAAGGGATGGATTTTTGGCTATGAAGTGGCCAACTTGGATTGATTTTGGATGGGTTTTAAATATATCTAATAGATTTAAGTGGATTCAATTTAAAAGAATGAGTTGATCCTAGGTTATCGCTCGGGGTGGATTGGACGTATTTTCTTTTTAATGATTTCAATTTCTTAAATTTGAGATGGGTTCATTTAAGGAGATAAAACAACATCATCACTTACTGGTTTAATGCCTACACCCTCTAATACTAATCACCTATACACTTGAAGGATCAAAGTTTTGATCACTTCAAGGTAAAGGATCGTATTAGTACTTGAAGTGTGTGGCCTTAAATTCAACAAGGACGATGGAGTTTAAAAATCATCAAATAAAAATCCCAATTAAAGAAGTGATTATACATTAATTAGGTGATAAATAACATCCAATCCAGCCACTTGCTACTCCCTTGGATCAACCCATAAGTGGGTTATCCCTCCATTGATCTCATTGTTTCAATGGAAGCGGAAAGTAGACTCATGAGGGAGGAAATGGAGAAGTAAAGAAAACAACAAAAATAAAATGATCACTCCACCGTTGTGTGAATAATTTCACAAGGTTTGGTGTGAATAAATTCACACCTTGATCCAACGGTATCAAAGTGATATTAAGAACAATAGAATAATAGTAGAAGAAGAACTTTTATTAAGAAACTAAAGTGAATTGAACAACTTACATGTGAACGACAAAATTGAGGCAACAAAAATGCAGCATAACATTACAATTGAACAAAGCATCCAAGATTCTAAACTCCTTCACCACCACTACCTTAAATAGGAATTTTGGGAGCCTTGGGTCAAGACACCAACAGTACAAAGCATCTTAATTAATTTTGGTAGGCTATAGGTGGTGGAAAGCTTGTGGAATTTGGACTTTTCCACGTTCGACCCGAGGTGGAAGCCAGTTTTCATCCACCGAACAGACGCGTCTGTAAAACCTTCTAGAAGGCCGAATCAGAGTGGGCCATAGAATATGAAAATGGAGCTCCGGATTTCTTCTAACCGCCTGTACAATTTGGGTCCATTTGGAGTTGTGTATTCCGAGATATGATCAAATTGGTGGACTGTGTTTCTGGGCCGCAGAATATGGCCCAGAATTTTATCTCTAACTTGGGCCGCCTAAATGACCAACATGGAGACCGAATTAGCATTAACTCATGAAGAGTGATTTGTTCCTGTACATGTCTTATATCATCCCAAGATATTTGGGATTAATTGGTCTTGTATGTTGGGCCCCACAGCCTAATCAGTGGGATGATGTCCAATCTTCCTTCTCCAGAATTGCTTCCTTTCATTTCCAAATATCTCCATCAACCTCCATGAATTCTCCACTGATCCCTGAATCAAAAATGTTCATATTTAAGTGTAGATCAATTTCCAAAAATATCAAATTAAAATATGTATAATTAAATTCCTTAAAATTAGATGAATCATTGGGTACTTTAAATGATGTTCAAAAATGTACCACATAATAGTGCATTTTAAGAAGGTATTATAATCATAATGTGAAATGATGTTCAAAGTGTAAAATGCACTAAAATGGTGTTTATGAATAACAAAGAACATGAATATTATGTATATTAACAATGAATATTAGCCTCATTTAGTGGCTAATCACACCCCCCAACTTGAGTTTTGCTAGTCCCGAGCAAAATACATCTCAACAATATGAATTTCGAATTCCCTTTTCCAAAAACATTTTAATACACAATGATCACAAAAAAAACTTATACCAAAAAAATCATGAAACCCATCAAAATATTTTAATACAAGATAGTTTCATAAGCAGATCCAATCCCAAGCCCATTCCTTTGATCAAATCCATCATCATACTTCATCCAACTCAATTAGGTGTAATGATGTGTTGTGAATCACAATAGATATGGGGGTTCATTTTCATTCAAGGGGGAAATCATGGAAGCGCTAGGTGGAATCACATTTAATCCTAATATGAGTATTCTTCATCCCACTTTTTTTTTATTTTTGTTTTTGCAATATTGCTATAGTAATTGAGATTGCAATTAATCAAATTAACCCATGTAGCAAGACTTTGCCGATGACTCCCAGACTCAAAGGCCTTAGGGCACCAAGTGAAACCCACATACTCAGGCATCGTCTCGAGTTAACTTAATCAAAAACAAAGTCATATTACCATAAATAGAGATAGATTGAAAAACTCAGGGCTAGACAACTCTGGAGTCACGATCCCCAAGTGCCGAAAGCCTCGCATTTTATCAATCCATTGCTCTACACGCAAATTTTTATTTTTATTTTTTATTTTTTATTTTTTAATAATTTTTTTTTTAATTTTTTTTGAATACTCATATTATTAATAAAAATAAAACCATCCTATGCTATTTATTATGGGACCCCAAAAATTAAAATTAGTACCCCACAGTCTAGAGGACGTGTATTGTGGCATTTTTTTTATTTGGATGAAAATATAAACGATGAAATATCACATTGGACAGCCACACTTTCCAAAATCTATGCTCATGAAATTATATAAGGATTAAAATCAGAATCAGGGCATGCTAAATTATTTGATATTCAGTTTCAAAGTGTGAAATGTGTATTACCATGTTCAAAGTTAAAGGAATTTTTCCTTCCATTTACTTTTTTTTTCAAATCATTCAATTTTTGTTTTTGACACAAAAGCATTTTTTTATTTTATCTCCCCCCCCAACTTAAAATAACACTGTCCCCAATGTTTGAAGAAATGAAAATTTAGAAGGAGTAGAGGCAGATAATGGAAGTTCAAAAAGGAAATTGAAACTGAGGATCATGGAATGAAATCACCTGGTGGTTGAAGTTGATGTTCTTGCTGCTCCAATTTAGTCCTTTGATATACATGTCGCTTGCAGAGTTCCCTTAGTGGAAAAAGGAAAAAAAAACAAAAAAAATAGTATATATATATATATAAGTACAATATAAGTATATATATAAAATAAAATAAACTGATGATACATTGTCTTCTTTTTAAATTTCTGGGTAAGGTATTACTCAAGGATCACACCACGTGACACGGATGAATATGGTGCTCCTCTTTCATACCCATCCATACTCATAATAGAAGAACAGGTCAACAGTCTATATATATATTTTTTAATATAAAAATGATTAATTAAAATATAAATTTTATTAAAACAACAAAATTATAGGAAACTTAAAAACCATGGGTTGCCTCCCATGCAGCGCTTTGTTTAATGTCGTTAGCTCGACTTGAACTCCCCAAATTATCCAATACCAATTTTTAACATTTTAAGGACCCCATATTTCTCCATGTCCACTAGATTGAGATTGATTCTTTTTTTATAATTTTTGTTGTGTGAAAACCTATGTTCTAAAATGAGTGGTAAAATCCAAGGAATATCAAAAATGGTTGATCCAGTTTCCTCTGTAGTCTTTCCTAAGACATAAATGACCATTACAACTTTTTTGGTTTCAAGAGAAGAATGAGTTTCAATTGAAAGTTCATTATTATACCTTATGAAGGTATTATTTAGTGAGGAGGGAAGGACAATAATTTTGGGCTCGGTTTGGATAGGACATTTAGACACAAGTTGATATTTTGAATCCAACTCAGTTTCATTTTCCAAATTTCTCAACAAAATTGGTTCTTTTTGAATAGAAGATTCAACCAAAAAATTGGAAAGATCGGTGTTTGGAATGGATATGGACTCAAAGTTTATGATTTCTCCCAATGGTTCAAAGGTTGGTGTTTTTGAAAATTCATCAATGGTGTTATACTTAGGAGACTCAATCCATGATGTCAAATTCTCCTATTTTGAATCCAAAAAGTTAATTTCCTCCTGATTTAAAGTCCCTTCAAAATTTCCTTGATCCTCTTCATCTATCCCAAATCCAAAGGTTGGTTCTTCAATAAATTCATGTGGGGTTTGTGTGAAACTAGACACTTCACATAAGGTTATGGAAGGGACAGTTTGTGTAGGGATGGGTTCCTCACAAGTTTTAATGCTTTGTAGTTCTAACCTCAATGATGAAACCTCAAAATTCATTATCTCCATTTTTTGACACATTTTTTCAAGTAATGGTTGTGGATCATGATGGTCAAGGGGTTGAGACAGATGGTCTATTCCAAGAGGATAACTATGTTGTTGGAATTCCATAGGAGGATGTTCAGATTGGCCTTGTTGGGATTGGAACTCATAATCTGTTGGAATGTATTGTGGATCATATGAATAAAAACATTGTGGTTTAGTAGGTTGTTGATGATCCCACAAGTAGGAATTAGGATGGTCATTGTACATCGTACATGGGGTTGAGTGATCAAAGTAGGGATAAGTTTCCCATGTTTGGACTTGTTTAAAATTAACTTCCATAGGAGTGAGGAGTGAGAAAAGAGAAGTAGAATGAAAAAAAAAGATGATAGTGTCTAAGATAACTTACTTAGGTCCCCGGAAACGGCGCCAAAATTTGGTTCACGCCCAAATTTACCCAAGAGAAGAAGGGTAGAACGGTCCTTGTAGTGTAACTTGGGTTGTCGATTCCACAGAGACCTAAGAAGATACCTATGATACACAACCTAAGGGATGGATTTTTGGATATGAAGTGGCCAACTTGGATTGATTTTGGATGGGTTTTAAAGATATCTAATAGATTTAAGTGGATTCAATTTAAAATAATGAGTTGATCATAGGTTATCGCTCGGGGTGGATTGGACGTATTTTCTTTTTAATGATTTCAATTTCTTAAATTTGAGATGGGTTCATTTAAGGAGATAAAACAACATCATCACTTACTGGTTTAATGCCTACACCCTCTAATACTAATCATCTATACACTTGAAGGATCAAAGTTTTGAGCACTTCAAGGTAAAGGATCGTATTAGTACTTGAAGTGTGTGGCCTTAAATTCAACAAGGACGATGGAGTTTAAAAATCATCAAATAAAAATCCCAATTAAAGAAGTGATTATACATTAATTAGGTGATAAATAACATCCAATACAGCCCCTTGCTACTCCCTTGGATCAACCCATAAGTGGTTTAACCCTCCATTGATCCCATGGTTTCAATAGAAGCGGAAAGTAGACTCATGAGGGAGGAAATGGAGAAGTAAAGAAAACAACAAAAATAAAATGATCACTCCACCGTTGTGTGAATAATTTCACAAGGGTTGGTGTGAATAAATTCACACCTTGATCCAACGGTATCAAAGTGATATTAAGAAAAATAGAATAAGAGTAGAAGAAGGACTTTTATTAAGAAACTAAAGTGAATTGAACAACTTACATGTGAACGAAAAAATTGAGGCAACAAAAATGCAGCATAACATTACAATTGAACAAAGCATCCAAGATTCTAAACTCCTTCACCACCACTGCCTTAAATAGGCATTTTGGGAGCCTTGGGTCGAGCCACCAACAGTACAAAGCATCTTAATTAATTTTGGTAGGCTATAGGTGGTGGAAAGCTTGTGGAATTTGGACTTTTCCACGTTTGACCCGAGGTGGCAGCCAGTTTTCATCCACTGAACAGACGCGTCAGGAAAACCTTCTAGAAGGCCGAATCAGAGTGGGCCATAGAAGAATAAAATGTATCTCCGGATGTCTGATGACCGCCTGTAAAATTTGGACCCATTTGGAGTTGTGTATTCCGAGATATGATCAAATTGGTGGACTGTTTTACTGGGCCGCAGAATCTGGCCCAGAATTTTATCTCTAACTTGGGCCGCCTAAATGACCAACATGGAGGCCGAATTAGCATTAACTCATGAAGAGTTATTTGTTCCTGTACATGTCTTATATCATCCCAAGAAATTTGGGATTAATTCGGCCTGTATGTTGGGCCTCACATCCTAATCAGTGGGATGATGTCCAATCTGCCTTCTCCAGAATTGCTTCCTTTCATTTCCAAATATCTCCATCATCCTCCATGAATTTTCCACTGATCCCTGAATCAAACATGTTCATATTTAAGTATAGATCAATTTACAAAAATATAAAATTAAAATATGTATAATTAAATTCCTTAAAATCAGATGAATCATTGGGTACTTTAAATGATGTTCAAAAATGTACCACATAATAGTGCATTTTAAGAAGGTATTACAATCATAATGTGAAATGATGTTCAAAGTGTAAAATGCACTAAAATGTTGTTTATGAATAACAAATAACATGAATATTATGTATATTAACAATGAATATTAGCCTCATTTAGTGGTTAATCAATTCCTGACCCCGTCCCCGAGCGACGTCCACGTCTTGGGTTTGATCCACGCACACGGAGGTGTGATAACCTGTGTGATAATCTGTGGATTTGACTAAGATTTCATTAATCTATTCACATAATAAATGTTTATTATTTTTACAGTTTTCCGCATATAGCAGTCGTACAGGGCAGTGCTATTTTGCGCAACTATTTCTCTCAGTCGTGGACCACATGGGAGCAAATTCTCATTGATGTGCAGCAGGCCATGTTCGGCCATTGGTTGGTACGTACGTAAATAAATAATTTTTATTTTGAAAAATATTTCATTTCTAACTTGATATTTTGATTTATTTGTAGGGTTTATGGTATCTGATCGAGGATACCATGTGTGACGCCATCCACAAGGCATGGGAGGTGGTCATGCGTGATCGCTTGCGTCAATTTTTGCAAAATTTAAGAAAAGCTTCCATGAAGAAAGCAGGAGTGTCAGATTTTGATGAGTCATGTAGAGCACACCGACCAGAGTACATTTCATCCCATGTATGGGATGGATTATGTGCGCACTGGTTGAGTGGTGCCTTTCAGAAGAGATCATCGGTGGGGAGGCAGAATCGGAGGAGACAGGAGGTGACTCGTCGAGCTGGGAGTCGTTCTTTCAGTACTCATAGACAGCATCTGGTACGTACATTATTTATAAATATTTTATATAACTATAAATATTAACAGTTTATTTTTTATTCTTATAGGCTGTCGAGCACCCCGACATTACGGAGTGCGACGTATATCAGAGGATGTATAGTGATCCTGCTACTGCGGAGCTCAGAGGTGATCGTCAGCATCACATCGTGGTCAGTATTATTTGTTTTCAAGTTTAAAAATTAACTGCATATAATATATTCACAATTTTAATTTTAAATTGCAACTACAGGAGTCATATGAGGCCGTAGCGTCACAGACCCGGCCTGAGAGTCAGGCCGAGTCATCAGATCAGACCAATGGCCGTCAGTTTGATGAGGCGGCATGGATGCAGGCCACCCAGTATGCCTTCGAGAAGGGCTGGGTAGTTGGTATTAGCTCTCGACTGACTCCCGGAGATTATTATGGCAGTGTTGCGATGTCGGCGTCCAGCTCGAGAGGAGCTCGTGCATCTTCTTCTGCTACACAGTATGAGGATCAGTTGCGATCTCAGACTGCATTGATAGAGAGTCTCCGGCAGGAGCATGAGCAGATGCGTCAGCAGCAGCAGCAGCAGTATGAGGAGGAGCGTCGACGCCAGCAGTAGTTGTACGAGGAGCAGATGAGTCGGTGGCAGAAGCAGCACCAGGAGCAGATGAAGTACATGCGCCGACTCACTCATGCTTTAGGGATGGAGTTTCCTCCACCAGCATCTACAGATCCCCCCCTCCCCCCTCCCCCCCCCCCTTCAGATTAGAGTTTGTTTTTATGTTATAATGTTTGTTAAATCAAAATATAATTTTTTTTCTATTCGTAGTTTCTGTCTCATTATAAAATATTAATAATATTATATTTTGAAATAATAATATTAATATGAATAATAATATTATTTATATTTTATAATATTAAATTTTATATATATATTAAAATTTTATAATATTATAATTTAATTATACTTTTTTGTAATATTTGAATTATTTTAATATTTGAATGTAAAATAATTCTATTATTTTTATATTAATTAAAATAACTTATTAATATTTTTTTTATTTATGAATTATAATTCTAATATTATTATATTAATTAAATCATTTATTAATATTCTATTATTTTTTGTTTTTGAATTATAATTCTATTATTATTATATAAATTAAAATAATTTATTAATAATTTATTATTTTTATTTGTGAATTATAATTCTATTATTATATTAATTAAAATCATTTATTAATATTTTATTATTTTTTATTTTTGAATTATAATTGGATTATTATTATATTAATTAAAATAATTTTTTAATAATTTTTTTTAATTTTTTTTATATTATTTGCGACGGGATACTATGCCCGTCGCAAATAGTATTATTATTATATCCATTAAAATAATTTAATAATAGTTTTTTTTTTAAAAGCAATTGCGACGGGGCCCGTCGTAATTACTTTTTTTAAAAGATTTTACAAATATAGGGAGTATTATTTGTGACAGGAAGGATCCATGTCGCAAATAATAGCTTCAGTGATGGGCCCGTCGCAAATAATTGTTGTTGCGACGACGTTTTCCGCAACGGGCGATTTGCGACGGACCCCCGTCGCAAAAGGCCATTTGCGACGGGATCCCGTCGCAAATGACCCATCACAAATACCCATTTTTCTAGTAGTGATAAGTGGGTACGGGGTGATTATATGTGTTACTTTACATTAGGTTCATGAAATCCCTACATCTCATTTCTCATAGAAACATTAATAAAAAACATGTATTCTATTTTTCATGTATCTTTCATTTCCCCTTGATTTGTTGTATGATGTGTATATGTGAGTATATAAATATATTTTCACAAATTTATTATTTTCAATTGAATACTATAGATTCTGTGATGGAAATGTTATTGTAGTCTCTCCTCTACTTTCAAGAATTCACATACTGACATTAAAATGAACTATATGTAGCCATAGACCATGAATATTTTAATTCAATGTTATAAGGTCTTTAGATAATGTTTCTCTAACATGGTGAATTTATATAATAAATATGATGTACCAATTACAATATGTTTTACTAATAGTTACCATAATGTTGGACTTTTATTGGCAATTTTGAAACAAAAAAAATTATGGAATGATCACATAGACACTAATACCTAATGAGTTTCCAGTAAATTTGAGTGTTTAATAATTTCATCAAAATTATATCCCATGATAAAAAAATAATAAATGATAAAGAGATATAGAGAACAATAGGATCATAAAATAAAATTCTTCAGAGGAAGATTCATTAAGATAAAATTCATAAATGTTTCAAAAATTTCTAAGTCATATATCCCCTAAAATAATAGAAATAGAAATCCCTCTTATACCTACTTTTATTTTCAATTGCATTCCATTGGAGTGTAAATTTTTTCTACCCGGTGACGCGAAGGCCTAAATTCCTTTGTCTTTTTTTAATTTCGTAGGGATTCATCCAAATACATATCCCAATTAGTTTAGTTTATTGAAGTGGAAAGATCCTTACAATGAGCCTCTTGTCCTTAAATACTTAGATTAGAATTATTTAATGGAGGGACATAGAACGGGGTTTAATGATGATCAGTATGATCGAACATTTTTTATGAGGGTCCACCTCCTCAAAATATATTCACAGTCTTTTCTAAAAACTAATTTATTACTTGTAAGTAATATTACATTACCATAATGTGAGTTACTATAATTTTCAAACTATTTTACTCCTTTTTCTATCTCTAATTACTGATTTTATATTATATTAGATAATATATCATGATTATAACATAATAACTCCATAAAAATTAACTTGGTGGTGATTCCAAGGGTATTGGGGACTCTAGAAGTTTCATTACTATGCTTCAAATCATTCATTATCCAATAGAATGTAGGAAAATGGTTCATGAATCCCTTCATGCACCAATAACACACAACCTGAGCCATTGAGCATCCCATGAATGATGCCTTTTCCATATCATAAATATGTATTTCCCCCATAACCCCCACATAATCTGGGGATATTGATTCTTCTCTAGTAGTTATTAACCCAGTTAAAAACTCCCAACAACGTCGCCAATTATCCTGATGTATAAACAAAATGTTATAATAAAATCATACAGAACTTATCTATAAAAAATGTTGCCATTAATGATTTTAGATGAATTATCCATGTGGATGATTATAAGTTATCATAAACTTATTCCCATTAATAATATCCCAATATTCAGTCAATGGTATATCTATCCATCTTAATAGAGGATCTAATATAAGATGTGATGTCATTTATGATCTATGTATCCCAAAAAAACCTAACAATGGCCATGGATCCCTACCCATAAAACTGCATTGGATTTTATTTTATTATGAAAATTGAAATTGATTTCCCATGACTATATCCTAATAATTTCAAATCGTTGAATATAAAAAATAATTTTAAAATTAGTTGATCATGGAAACCCATATTAGACAACTTGGATGTATCCCATTCCAATTAAAGTTATTTCCATTCCTCAATTCAAAAAATCAAATCATGTTTTATCATCAACTGATTATAATGGTAAATCATATCACCATTAAATAAAATCCAGAAACAAATTGGAAGAATGTGTAGAAATAATTTTACTCCATAACATCTTAATTTTTTTGTGAATAATAATCTTCCATAGTCATTTCTAGAATCTCTTTATTTTATAATGACATAAATTGATAATCTATCCACCTTCTCAGAAGTTTATATAAATATTTTATGAATGAAAACCATTATTATATGATTTTGATAATATCCTGGATTACCCCCATTAATAATATTGATTCCATTTAGGGGTGATCAACCTACATGACTAATCATTGACTTAATCAAGAAGATGAATATCATAAATTCATATCTGAGTTGGCATATAGTCACAATGACAAAGTCTTATGAAAAACCTCTTACCCTATTGACCTGACTTATTTTTCATATTAGAAGAGTGGGATATGGTTTCAGAAAAACAACACATAGTGGAAAAAAATTAAAGGGATCCTATCTTATTAATCATAATCTGTATATAGTCAAAAATCCTAAAAAATACTAATTATTAAATCCCAGATGAAATTAAAAACATTTAGAAATAAATATTTGAGAAGAATCGGATTGAAATAACAAAATATTGAAGGTATTTTAAACTAGAATAACATATTTAACCATTGAATACATATTTTATAGATAAGTACTAACCAAATTTAAATAATATTTCTAACCTACACTTGAACCTCAACTGCACCCCTAGGATTCCAAAACTCTAATGAGTTGTATCTTCCCATGGAATTTTTCCATGAGAGGATATCACACCTTTGTTAATAAATCGCCCAAAAAATATATCGAAATATATCTATTAGGATAAATATAACTATAAAGAGGTTCCTGAATTTAATTAATTAATTTATTTCATCCACTTTGAATTACCTTCATGTATAATTATGATGATATCGATTTTTTTAAGAGAATGTCATTCCATAATTTCAATTGGATATCCAACTCGTGTATTGACTTTTTAGACACATAAATGTAATGATAATGGTGTCATAACACTATAATATGTATAAGAAAAATTATTCCCCATACTCATTGATCACTATCTTCTCAATGTTACACTCCATTAGATTATATTTATTTCCTTTTAAATAATCACGATGTATTAGATATCCTTATTTACTTGAACATTTGAGTCTAAATAAACACTGATATTGAATACAATTATAAACTAGAATTTTTTTTAATTGGTATGAATATGATTATAAACCCTATGAAATATATATAAATGTTTTTTTAAATTCATATTTATTGATAAATTCCAATGAAATAAATAATGGATTTTTTATAAAATATTTTAAAAAAATTAATGATCTATTTTTTAATGAAATGAATTTATATACATTTTATGTATTATTATATAAACGAAAAATATTCATCAATATTTCAATGTATTTGTAATAAAATATTTTTCAATTTGTTAATAAATATTTACACATCATTTATCCAAAGTATATGAATTATGATAATGATATTTTAAGGTAAAAATATTTATTTTTTAAAAAATAGTTTTATATGTGGAAATTTCATTATCAAAATTATATAATGTAATGATTAATTTTTAATTTTTGTAATGAAATTTATATATTATATATTAAGTTATATATTTTAAAATTATTATTTTTTGTTTTTACTTGTCAGGTAATAGAGGTAAATGTCGCATTATGATTTATAATGCATTTTTATAAAATGTGTCTTCATTATATTTAATATTATTATTTGAATATTTTGTATTGAAATTTATATAAAATAAAAACTAATAAATAAGTTTAAAATTTTTATTTACAATTTGGAATCATGGTAAGGATAACACCTTCATTTTTAGTCAAAATAAATAGGAATCACGTTAAAATTTTGATAACATGGTTAAGGTTCAAATTTGAACACCAGTGTTTAAACCAGTTGTTAAGGTTATAAATTATGAACAATAATATCTAGTTGTTTTTTAATGGATATATTTTTAACCTATATTTTCCTATGTTAAAATTTTAATCTATTTGGGGCCACCTCTATAAAAAAGTCACATTATGTTTTTTAAATATTTTATGTAATTATTTGTGTGTCAACTCCCACACTTGTAAAAGAAAATATCTTATTTTATTAAATTAATAAGTACATATTAAACTATTTAGACCGATAAAGACACCCAAAAACTTCTATTATTCATCCACTTCACACTAGATCCCATTTTCTACTTCTTTGAATATCTGTTTAATGATTATGATGTAAGCCAAAGGGGTTACCTTAAAAAATCAATATTAATTGATATATTTTTATTTTAGTTCTTATCACACCATATGATAACCATATTTATATATAATTACACATTTAATATATTATAATGAATATATCTTTATGTTATTATGATAATATACCTATAATTTCCTCCCCGGTTATGAAATATGGGAAATAAAATCATCGCCTATGTGTAGGTGTTATCTAGCGCTGCCACATACGGTTATGATTCAGTTTTCATCCAAAACTCAAATTAAGAAATAAAATAATGTATATAATAATAATAATATATTATATATATATTTATTTATTTATTTTTTATTGATAAATTTTTTTTCCCATTCTTTATTTGTATTTTCATAGAAGATGGAAGCAGTGTTCATGCGTTTGTACAGACTATTTGTTCTATGAAAAATGTAATTGTTTTTCTATATCTACCATGTATGGATGGTTAATATGATGTAAATAATGAATACCTATGATATTTATATTATTATTAACATTATAGAGTTGATATAAACAAAATAAATGTAAAAATATTGGAAGAACTAAACAGAATCACTCATGAAAGATGAATCATTTATCGCACAAAACTATTACATTAATAAAAGAATTACTAATGATTTTTTTGTAAGATATAATAAGTAAAACATTAATAGTATTACAAGTATGAATATTATTATAGTATATAATTAATTTAAATTTAAATTTATTTTATATGAGTATTTAGAGCTATCAAATGAAGTCAAACATGAGGTATGGGTTTTACATTCCAATCCATTTTTTGTCAGGATTAATTATACCTAAATTTTAGACGATGAGATTATATGATATAAATATCAGTAATCATATATATATACACATTCTCATCCTCTATTTATATATATAACTTTTAATTTTTACATTTATTTTCCTCTTTCTATGTACTTAAATGTTTGAAATAATATTCTGAAATAAAACCAATTATTTTTCTATTCTGTTGCGAATATTCTTCATTAATTTCAATAATTATTTTGAAATGTTTTCTATAATTATTTAAAATTGCACTTTAATTGTTTATATTAATATTTTATAAAAATATTAATTATATATAATAAATAATGTGAATTATTATTATTTTTTTCTGAATGTGGTACTCTTTTTCGATGTTGTGGTCATTGTAATTGTTTTCATGAACAACCCATGAATTCCATTTCTATCTGTATTTATTACAATTTCACTTGATGATTGAATTGTAATATTCAATGATTATTATTTATTTAAAAGGTTATTAATACAATTGAATTTTTTGTTTGAGATAAGTTATTTAAAAATGAAATTGGTAGTTCCACAAGAAAGGTTCCAATAATCATTTTAAGGTGTTTTCTATTTATTAAAACAACATTTGATGATAATTATTGTCAACTATGGATATGATATTATGATAATGTAATTTTTATTTCTCAATGTAATACATTATTAGGATGATGAAATCATAATTAAACATATTTTATTTTTCATTTATTAATAAATTATGAAATTAAATTTGTTTTCATGAAATTGATCTATACAAATGAATTAATTATCAATTTGTGATTGGGGGATTGGTTATATCCCTCTAATGAATTGGATAATGATTTTTATTTTATGATCTCAATGGGTGCACAAGAGAAAATATCAAGCCCAATATAGGGTACACTATATGTGATCAAATTCCTAGAGTAAGAACATGGGTGGTTAGATAAATCTGGACATATGATGAATGTATTGGTGGGTAGAAGTGACGTAATATTTGAATATTTATGAATATAATAAATATTTGGCCTTTCATTTCGGAAATGATTTAATGATAATGTTATGTTGTCATGGATCGTGTTATATGATTCCCTTATGATTTATATCTTAATACCTTTCAACCATTATATTAGCACTCATGATTATCATCATTGAATTATTGGATTTCATTTTTCATTACTAATCTTCTGTTCTCAAACTATTATGAATATCAATTGATTTCCCATTGGTTTCCCTAACTTAGAATCTTAGCTGACCCTTTACTATGTATTTGTTTCCCTTGGATATGAATATTTATTTTATATATAATATTTCTAAATAAGGTGATCATTTTGAAGAACATAGTGGGAGACACTGTAATATTTGATATACTATTTTTTATATACTCATATTTCCAAATACACTAAACCATGATTGTTTTGGTGTGGACCGTAAGGTTATATTATAGAAATTCAACTAATATGATATAATATTTATGTAAGAAATTCATTTCACTCAACTCTTATATTAAATGAAATGTTTATTTATTTTTGGAAACATGGATACTGATGAATTAGTGAGAACCACTAGGGTAATCCTAAATATTAGAACATATAATTTTTTCCAAAGGAAATTATTTTAGTTTTCCTGGAAAATAAATCCCTATTTAGAGATTAGATAGTTTATGTAGTTTTTCAAAACAAAACCATTGAGTAATAACTTTTAAAATGATTTATTTTTTGTTAACATCCTCATCAATAGATCTCAATGAGGGGGCTTATCACAAACCATCCTAGGTCGACCCAGAACTGATCACCCGATTCGGTCCGCAACATGGCCCGAGAGGCATTTCCGATCCTCCCGGGCTGGTGACAAGCTCTAAGGCATCAACAAAGACCGTGTAAATGATTTTTCCCAATACAAAAAAATAAAACTGCAAAAAAAATATAAAGTAGTGAAGAATTAATAAACTGAACACACAACTAAACCAGAATGAAAGAAAATAAACCTAACTAAAATCAACATCCGAACTAACTTAGTGTGACATCGTGGGTCACTCTCTAACTCAACGATCAAGCGCCGTCCAATGTGAGCACACTCATGTTATAGCCTGTACAAACACTAAAAATAGAAAAGAACTATAGACGTGAGTATTAAAACTCACTAGGATAGCCTGATATCTATTCCCAACTCACTACCTTTAATATAAAAGAAACACGATTTCATGATTGAACTACAATTAATAAAAGTATGTTTTTTAAATATTTTACTCAAAAGAAATGTACAAACCATTTCCCTTAACCATTTTCTAAGCTAGTTTCATTTTATTAGTGTCAAAGGATTTTTATAAAGGGAAAGAGATTTTTATATTTTCAAATTTGTACAAAGAGGATTAAACACGTTCATTTGGATACCATTTCTAGAAACCAATCTAAAACCAATTTATCACTTTTCAAGGAAAACAATATAATGAAAGGCACAAAAGTAAGTACACAACCAGGGAAATGTTGAAATACAAACAAGTACCAAATTATAACTACATGTAACTGAAAGTAAGTAGACAGGGGTGAACCTAGGAGATCAAGAATAATCTGGAAGACACCAATACATGAGATATCGTCCTTATTGACAAGCCACACACGATAAAATCAAAATGCCCAAATTCTTAACCATCCTTTCTCAGGCAGGTCGAGGGAAAAGTGTCATAGTAATAAAACAAATATATCCACCCACAATGAGCCACTAGTCAGTACCATAACCTACCATTGTGGCCCTCGTTCTAAGAATATTCTCTGAATATGCCAAATTCCCTAGTCTCAATTATTTAGAAAAGGGTGTGATCCAACCAATGTCATCCAAGCATCCAATCACAAACATATATATATATATATAGAACAAAAAGCATCACCACGTGCCACTCCAGGGAACAACTCCTTGCCTTTAAATTGCACGAGCACCTAGGAGCCTCTAAGCGTGGGCCTCCCTAACAATTAGTGACAACCAAGGTTGGAGATTTATCCAAGGAGGGTGTTTATCAAAACAGTTTCATCATTTTCTGTAAAGTACCAAATGGGCATTAAAAAAAATTCACAATTACCACTTAAAATAAACTAAAACTACTTTGAAACCATTTAAAGAGCCCCAAATTATTACTTCACAAGCTACCAATATTTTTATAAAACCAAAACAAAATATTTTATTTTTTTTAAATAAACTGTAAGAGCCATCTAGGCATTTAATTGAACATGAGGTGTGTAATATATAACAAGAAAATCATTTTTATCGCATAACAAGGTATAAAACGCCACTTTTCACCCCAAATAGTGAAACCAAGGATCATACATCAATATTTATTAATCAAAAGTGGTGCGGGAAGCGTGAAACTAATTAATATTTAATTAAAAAGGCAAGTGAAAAAGGGAACTTACATCGAGATCGAGATGAAGAGGATAATGCATCTCTGAAACCACGAAGGGGGTCCAACAGTCAACAAAATGAATACTAAGGACTCAATAACACGTAAGAGCTTTAATCAAATCGTGGGAAACCATGATTTGGAAGCAAGATCACAGTCAACAAAATGAATACTAAGGACTCAATAACACGTAAGAGCTTTAATCAAATCGTGGGAAACCATGATTTGGAAGCAAGATCTTAATATTTCTTGGTGGTGCCAACCTGAGACGGTTTGAGATCCTCGCCTTTGGCGGTAAGCACCAAAATATACCAGAAGGGAGTCCCAAGAGAAAAGCTATATGCCCGGAAGGGGATGTCACTGCCGGAGGAGGGTCGCGCCTATAGGGAAGCATATCGGAGGTGGGGGGGGGGGGTCGCACCAAAAAAGAGGAATGTCATGCCAAAGGGAAAAGATTGCTGGATGGTAGGGGAGTTAGCCAAGGGTGTTTCGCACCAAGCATTGGATCGCGCTAGAAGAGGCGATGCACCGGAAAAGGGTAGGTCGGAGGAGTACTGCTGGCTGGGTAGGTCGTCGGAAACGAAAGTCGGTGGCCAAGACCGAATGTGGAGTTTTTTTTTAATATACATTTTTTCAAAAAAAAAAATTTGAAAATACATCTAGGTTAAAAAAATTTATTTTTTTACCCCCCAAAGGCGGCACCTGGTGTGCCGCCTTTGGGGAATTTTCCGCCCAGGGCAAGGCGGCACATGGTGTGCCGCCTTTGCCCAAAAATAACCGCAAAGGCGGCACACCAGGTGCCGCCTTTGCCTAAATATTTTTTTTTTTAAATTTTTATTTTTATTTTTATTTTTTGTTTTGTTTTGTTTTATATATATATATATATATATATATATATATATATATATATATAAAACAAAATTTTTTAGCAGAATTTTTCTGCTATTTAATATCCAGCGGTTCTGCCATTACAGCAGTCTGGATTCTGACTGATACCCTCACCCAGGACTCCCTTTTATAAGGGGGTTTGCCCTGAAAACAATACTGCATTTCCGATGTGGGATTCTGGTTCTCCTTTTCCTGCACAGTACATTCTGCGTTTCCGATTTGTGATTCTGTTTCAAGTACGCGACTTTGAAAGACTATAAAAGTTAAACTATAAGACCAATACAAATGAAACTTTAAACACTGAGTAAACATATAAGAAATAGTTGAAAACAAAAATAATTTCATAAAAAATGTTGATACAGATTAATTTATAAGCTTTCAAAACCACCTACTTGAAACTTAAACATATTTGAAGTACGTGACTTTGAAAGCTTATAAAAGATAAATTATAAGACCAATACAAATGAAACTTTAAACATTGATTAAACATATAATAAATAGTTGAAAACAAAAATAATTTCATAAAAAATGTTCACCAAAAACAATTTATAAGCTTTCAAAACCATCAACATGAAACTTAAAAATGTTTCAAGTTCCCGACTTTGAAAGACTATAAAACATAAAATATAAGACCAATATAAATGAAACCTTAAACATTGATTAAACATATAAGAAATAGTTGAAAACAACAAAAACATCATAAAAATGTCCATAAAAATTAATTTATAATCTTTCAAAACAGTCTACTTGAAACTTAAAAATGTTTCAAGTACGCGAATTTCAAAGACTATAAATTGGCAAGAAGAACATATTGGATGACACTAGAGAACCCATAAATGTTCCCATGGTTGGGAAGATTCAACCAGGAAATCTAATCATAATATTCAGTATGTTCTACCTAACTAGGTTGGAACTTTATTCATGTACATGTCCACTTCCATGTAAGTTCATAGAGAAGAAAAAAATCCATAAATCCCCAAACCATAGATAGGATATAATACTAAACTAGAAAGAAATTTTTCACTAATATAGGTAGACTATAAGCTCCCCAGACCTAAAAAACACTATCCAACTAATAGAAGATTTCATTATATAATTCTCAGAATTGATGCCAAATCTAATAATATCCCAAATGACTCCTCTCACATCTAGAACGTGAATAGAAATGACCAATAAAATCCAATTCAGAGGCCACAAAGACATGATTTGAGAAAACTAAAACCCATCACCATTTTAATTGAAACCAGTACTATCCCTATAGGGGTGAAAATAATAGGGCACCCAAAATAGTTTTCAGAACCACATAAATAACATAAAAACCAATACAGTTCTACTCTACCACATGTAAAAATCCTTAATTCAAGACCATATAAATAGGACCTCATCCATCCTCTTGGAATAAAACCTATATCCAATCAATACCTCACACATTATAATATACTAAAAGGTCCATCAGACCTAATTAAAACTTTACTTAATAGAACTCATTTGTTCTTGACATCCCCATAGGGTCACCATATCATAATGTCTATAAAAAAACTAAACTTTGAGAAACTGACTAATAAAACACAACCATGAGACTACACTATCCTTAATTATAGAAAAAATCAAAAAGAGAATAAAAAAATACACCATGGTAATTCTAAGTCATTCCAAGAAGAAATCCTACAGCCCCCACTTGGACCTCACACCACACTTCCTTTAATAGGATTCTAAAATAAAAACCATGAAGGGGTCCTCCAAAAACCATTGTAAAAACCAAATATAAATATATAATATATCAATAATTTCCTCATATCACCACTTCATCCTCACACCTAAAATTCATAAGAAGTAAATGGTGTGTTCATCATGTATATAGAATGTTCCTCCTCAATCCTTACCTTCTCATAAAACTCTTCCCAACCTAACATGTACATCCAAATTATATGGAATGTCTCCCTTATACATAGCGTGCATATCAAATGGGGTACCTTACCATGTACCAAAATTTAATCTTTCCATGTTCCAACATGGAATCCTTCCATGTTCCAACATGGAATCTTTCAATGTTCCAACATGGAATCTTTCCATATTCCAACATGGAATCTTTCCATGTAACACATATAACTACTTTCTACATATAATAAATGGGATATGGTGATGTTACTTACATGTCAATATTCCCCCACATAGGGTATCCAAAAAACTAAAAATCCACACCCATATCTACTCTAAATTGAATTTCCCAAAAAAGAAAATAGTGTATCCACAAACCATTATTCACATGATTAATCAATCACATGTGTTGATAAATGCCAATGAGAGTCAAAGTTGAGGTAGATCAATGAGAAATCCCTATAATTTCAATCCATCGAAACAAGGATCCAATCCATCAGCAGCATATGAATTTTTCACTCTCAAAGATAGAGAGTAGAGAATAATGGTGGATTCCACAACAATAAGAGATATCCACATCGAAGGAAGAATAATAACATCCATTGTTACTTTGGTCTAAGAATATTACGGGTTAGAGTGGTCAAAATAATCTACTGAGAGCCTAAAAAAACCAAAGGTTCAAATTAGAGTTGATTAGGAGGAGTTAGTGTAACATCATATCCTGGGTGCCATAAAACCAGTGCCTCGGTTAGGAAAGGCCTTCAGTGGAAGCACTAAAGTGAGAAGGAAAGAGGCATTGTAGGTGTGCATGAATTATAAAATATTTTCATGAAAATTAAATAACACTTACATAAAATTATCATGGAATATTTTATATTTGTCTTTTTTAAATAAAATTGAATTGATATTCCATTAATTTTATATACATAAATATTGAGACCGATCTAGGTAGTGTTTCAGAAGATATATAACCATGTTATGAGTTTTTTGAGATTAGTCCAGGAAATTTTATGTTCAATGGATAGTGATAAAGATAAGGTCATTGAAAAACAGTTGCCTAATTTCATTAATATTGTACATGGGTAGATCATGTGCTTTGGTTTGTTTTTTGAGAAAGACTATATACGAAGGTTTTCCAGAAATATAAAAATTTGATAGATATATTTAGGAAAAAGTTCATATATTGTGTGATTTAGGAATTTTGAAGTCTTTTTTGGGACTCAGATGTAGAAGAGGTCACCAGTGGGACTCTCGAGTAGGCTTATGAGATTTTAGAATCACCATGGATATAGTATAAAGATCCACCTATGGGAGTTAAGAGTTGTTAGTGAAGGTGGGAGCTTGTAATTTATAGTGGGACTCTAGATATGAAGCACTATTGGACTTATTTTTTATGGGAATACAACTTTCCCATGTTGTAACCGACTAAAAAAAGTGAATAACCTTTATCAAGGTGTAATAAATGGTTATAGTAAGGAGTAGGCCTTTGTAATGAACCTAATAGAATCCCTGTGTTTTTCATTGATTTTATTTTTTCATTCAGGCGGATTTTCAGAATTTAAGATAAGGGATAGATAGTTTAATCAGTCATAGATTTTAGATTACAGAATAGTGAATTTTTAAAACAATGTACTATGGATTCACCCCCCCCCCTCATTAGAACCCAACTGATCCTTGGTTAAATCAAATGGTATCATAAAAAGATCCCCTCTCATGATAAGAAAACATTATGAGAAATGAAGGATCATAATTTAGTGAGAAACCATGGAATGCCTAATTTTAGGGAAATAACTACCATACATAGAGGAATATTATACTCTTTTCCTTCAATCGCTTTTCTTATAAATGAAAGACGTATCAACCATTAGATTACCACCTATTATTAAGTATTATTATTGTACTAAATCTAAAATGATAAATCTTGAAGTTGATGGAAAATATCATAATTATACCCTAATGGATTTATCAAAAATGTTATACACTAAAGCGATGGGTGTTGAAACTACCAACGATATTTTAGACAAACTAGGAAGTACTTATGAAGGAAATATTAATGTTAAGAGAGATAATATGAAAATACTAAGAATAAAGTTTGAGAATATTAAAATGGTCGATGATGAAATCATTGATGACTATTTCATTAGGTTCAATGAGATGGTATGTAATATCTATGGATTTGGTTAGAAGATATAAGATTCAAAAATTTTGAAAACACTTTTGATAAATTTCCCTATATGATTTGATGCCATGGTTTTAGACATGGAAGATAGGGAATATATTTCATTAGAGGAGTTATATTTTATTCTCATAGATTATGAAATGATAAAGGAAATGAGTTTCAAAAAGAAGATATAGATTATATATCCTTTGAGGCTATAAGAAAAAATAAGTTCAAATAATTGGAAATTGGGGAATCAATTGATTCTGATGATGATGAATTTGATGAATACATTAATGAAATTTATTCACCTATTTAAAGATGGATTATATAGGGTAAATGAATTTAAAACTAAATAAACCACTATGGTGATGAATCTATAATTTCATTGGAATCTTTTCCATGAATTTTATAATGAAAATGGATAATTTATAATTTGATAAAAAAAGTGAGAATCCTCTAAAATAGAAAAACGATATGAAGAAGACGTATCATTCTAGTAATAGACATAATAATTTGATAAGAAATTATTTAAAAGATAATTCATCAACTAGTAGTTCTTAAAAATATGAATTTAGTTTCATTAATCAAGTTGAGAAATTTTCAATTTATTCATATAGTAATGATAATGGTAAAGCTAGAAAATACAATAAATGGATATTAAAAGATGAGTTGGAATATTCTCTTGAGAAAACCACACAATGTTGTATCATTATGCCTATAATTTTTATTAGGATCATAAGAATATTATTCTAATAGATAAGTTAAAAGTGGGAATATTTTAGTATTAAAAAATGTAGTTTAAAAGAAATAAACTAAAAAATAAAAAACTCTTACATTTTTTATTGGACATGGTTCTCAGTCCAATCAAATAATCATAAATAGAAACAATTTGATTAAATCAGAATGTAAAAGATCAGAGTCTATATGAATCCGAGTAATCAGAGTACAAGAATCATAATCATGATAGATTTTATTAATTCAAAAGTTTTGTTATTATCAAAATCATATTAATATGGATAAAATCATAATAAAAATACTAATATGATGTTTTGAATTCAATTATATGTGTGGTGGAAATATAAAAACTTTTTACAAAAAAGAAATACAGTTTTATACAAAACAAATAATGACTTTCAAAGCCATTAAAAGAATAATGTCTTTTAACCTTAAGAGAATCGTATTCTATAACCAAAAAATAAAGGTGTCCCTTATTTTATAATTATAAGAAAGTCTATATTCTCTTAAAAAAGAAATACCTCGATATAATGAATGAAATGAATCTATCTTCCTATCCAAAAAATCCATAGATACAATGATCCGATTATCTATCTACCTAGCCCTAGTATCCCTCAAACTGATGGATCAGATTCCCTATTCAAGTAAATTGTTCTGAAATATTATAAATTAATTTTTATGGAAATTTTTTAGGAAGTTTTTGTTGTTTTCAACTATTTCTTATATTTTTAATCAATGTTTAAGGTTTCATTTATATTGGTCTTATATTTTATGTTTTATAGTCTTTCAAAGTCGGGAACTTGAAACATTTTTAAGTTTCATGTTGATGGTTTTGAAAGCTTATAAATTGTTTTTGGTGAACATTTTTTATGAAATTATTTTTGTTTTCAACTATTTATTATATGTTTAATCAATGTTTAAAGTTTCATTTGTATTGGTCTTATAATTTATCTTTTATAAGCTTTCAAAGTCACGTACTTCAAATATGTTTAAGTTTCAAGTAGGTGGTTTTGAAAGCTTATAAATTAATCTGTATCAACATTTTTTATGAAATTATTTTTGTTTTCAACTATTTCTTATATGTTTAATCAGTGTTTAAAGTTTCATTTGTATTGGTCTTATAGTTTAACTTTTATAGTCTTTCAAAGTCGCGTACTTGAAACAGAATTACACATCGGAAACGCAGAATGTACTGTGCAGGAAAAGGAGAACCAGAATCCCACATCGAAAATGCAGTATTGTTTTCAGGGCAAACCCCCTTATAAAAGGGAGTCCTGGGTGAGGGTATCAGTCAGAATCCAGACTGCTGTAATGGCAGAACCGCTGGATATTAAATAGCAGAAAAATTCTGCTGAAAAGTTTTGTTTTATATATATATATATATATATATATATATATATATATATATATATAAAACAAAACAAAACAAAAAATAAAAATAAAAATTTTAAAAAAAATTATTTAGGAAAAGGCGGCACTTGGGGTGCCGCCTTTGCGGTTATTTTTTGGGCAAAGGCGGCACACTCGGTGCCGCCTTGCCCTGGCCGGAAAATTCCCCAAAGGCGGCACACCAGGTGCCGCCTTTAGGATGTAAAAAAAAAATTATTTTAAACCTGGTGGTATTTTTAAGAATTTTTTTTTGAAAAAATGTAAAAAAAAAATAACCCCCCGAATGTGCGGTCACCGTAACAGGGAGGTGGGTGCACTGGTTGGGGTTGCAGGGCACCTAGCAGGAGAGGCCAGAAGAGGGTCTTGTCACCGAAGCGGGGTGCGCCGGACGGAGAGTCAACCAGGAAAATTAGCGCTGCTAAGCAGGGGGGTGCAATGGAGGCAGCCGGCGAGCGAGCAGCCTTGGAGAGTGGTGCTGGGAGTCGGCGAGCGGGAGGCCCTAGCACACGGGGGTCTGGCTAGCAGGGAGGGCATGAGGGATATGGGGATCCATTTGGGAAGAGAGTGGCGGTTGCAGGTGAGTTGTGTGGGGATCGCCAGGGTGTGGGGGTCCGGTTGGGGGTTGTGGGTTGCCGTACGAGGGAGCAAGAGGTGACAGGGAGGAGGATGATGCTGCTGTGCGTAGGGTAGGGGGAGAGGAGGGAACCGGGGCACACATGTTGGGTGCTACAGCAGATAGAAAAGAGGGAGCCGCAGTGGGATGCTGTGTACGAGGGCTAGGAGAGGGCGCTGGGGTGTGTCACTGAGCAGGACAGGGCATGACGAACTGCTACTCTGAAGGAGGGCCACTTGCAGTGGGGTGAGGATGGCCGATGGTGGGATGATGCAAAGGGGAATGGGAGAGGAGGTGGAGCGGGATGGTTTGGAGTGTCGTTACAGAGGAAGAGGAGGTGGACATGTTGAGAAGATAGGGGGGGGAGAGAGTGTTTCCGAAACCCTAAAAAAGGAAAAAACCGTCAAAAAAGCTAATTAACATTAATAATAACAACAACAACATTTATAATAATAATAAAACAAACAATAATAATAAGAGTAATAAGATTAATTAGAATAATAATATCATGATCATAAAATTTAAAATAATAAAATTATTCATTTCATTTTAATGATAATAAAATTAACAAATTTTAGTTATCATCTAAAATAAAAATGTTAAAACTCTTAATACCAAAGATATTTTATATGAAATTATAAATTTACATTTATTTATTCATTTTAATTCTTTAAAGGCTTAATGAACACATAGTTGCTTGGGTGAAGCCGTATGAAATCACGCTCCGCCCATGCGTCCAATGACGTTGAACCTAAAACGTGCACTTTTTATCGAAAACTTCGAAGCCTCTCCTAGGGATCACCCAGGACCCGAGAAAAAATATATAAATGCATAAAAATAATTTAAATAAAATTATAATATGGGTCAGAGTGTGACAATTCTCCCCACCATAATGCTTTATGTCCTTGGAATGACAGGATATCATCCATCCAGTTGATCAACACTTATGGATTCAACACAACACAATCCAACCTCTTAACACATCATCATTCCATCGACCACCAATGAGACTTAACCCTATTTCCCGAAACAAATTACCAGCAGAGAGGAGGCTTGAACGGACTCCCCCCAATAAGAATTCAACTAGTATCTAAACTAGGCCTTACTCAAGCTATAAAGAACAAAAGAAGAAGATATAATCCACTTAGTCCCATCCGAAAGGAATATGAGATGAACAAAAAAGATATTACGAACGAAAAACCCTCACCCCATGGTTGGGGAAGGAGGTCCCAAGGATTAGATTAATGAAACTACAACAAAAAACTACTCATAGCTCACCACTTATGGATGGACGCATTCTAAATTTATAACTGATCTCATCAAAGGTCATGAAAGGCCACTAATCGGGAGCTGACATCCAAAAAGACACCATCACTAACATTGCACGAGGGATAAGTCCATCGCAGTTTTTTCTACAAGTGGAGAATTTACAGACAGAAACACTAAAACTGTATCACAAAATGATAGAGGCACAACATTATCTAGACACCTTAAAATTCCACGGAATTCCTTACTACGCACTGACTTCACTCCAAGTCCTTTTGGCTGGAGCTCTAATGGATGAAACATCTCTTGCCTCACAGTCAGGTTCTGATAATACCTTCAAGAAAAATATATCTTTTTATTTTACAAAGTAACATACAATACTCCAAAATAAAAAGCCACACTAGCATTGAAAACTGTAGTTCATCAAAAGACACACGACATTCCCACACATTTCTGAACCCAAAACACCATCAATACATTGAAATGATAAGAGATCCCTTACACTGAAAGGAAACAAACACAAGAAACTTTAAACAGAAACCAAAGAACACATCACTTCTGAGAAGTTCCTCCGTGACGCATTCTAGCAACACCCTGACAGAATTTCCAGAAGTGACCTAGGAATCCATAGGCCTGGCAGGGCTTCAGAGCACTGGTACATGATTACTTTTTGTTACCCATATTTCCACACTGATAACACACGAGGATCTCCCACTCCGAAGAGGATGATGAAAGATCCTGAGGCCTTTTGATTCCACAACCTTCTCAATCCAATTTCAATTGAATACTCATTTCCTTTCTGGAATGTTCACCAATGAACATTGCAATCGAATGGGGGAGGACTATTTCGACCACTCCTTCCATCGCGGCTTCGACATGAAAAGATTTTCTTTCCACATCGACAAAATATGTTAGGATGTATTCTCACACCTTCAACTGTATATCAGGGTGGAGACCCACCTCAAACCTCCGAGCCTTAATGGGGTCATATGTGGCATACCCTGAATCATAAGGGGCTAGCTTTACAATGTGCTAGATATATTTGAACAAGGATCTGTTGCCCTGCTATAGAAAACACATCTCTATCCCCTTTCTCACCCTTTCTTATTTAAAGAAATATTAACGAATGAACAAAGCCTTGAAGAACTCCCATGTACAATATTGATGTGTCTTGTTCCAAGAAACTCACTTCCACCACATCCATAGTGAACCCTCAAGCATGAAGGTTGGAAACTTTACCTTCAATGACTCAAGCAATTCAACGAGGTTAAAGTCCCATTCAATCTTCTGCATCCACTCCTCCGCCACAGAAGGTCCTGCTTGACCATAAAAGAGAGGTGGATATAGCTTTTGATACTCAAGAATAAAATACTTAGGTTGATCAATAACACTACAATCACCCATAAATGCTTCAAAGGGATAACTGAAAGACATGAAATGTCAAGAACTCAATCAAGGCAAACCACTAGTGCAGAAAACATTTTTTACGTCGGTTATTTTTCATTATTTACGTCGGTTTTTAGGCGACGTTAATACGGACGACGTTATAAATAACGTTTTTTACGTTGGTTATTTAAAACCCGACGTAACATCCCTAACATCACGGTGTTTATCACATCGGTTCATTAATAACCGACGTGATAAATATGCGCGGGGGGGGGGGGGGGGGGGGGGGGGTTATCACGTCGGTTATTTTCTAAACCGACGTGATAAAACGCCTGGGATATCGTTTATCACATCGGTTATGACATAACCAACGTGATTAACCCTTCCCCGGACCTATTATCACGTCGGTTTCTTAAATAACCGACATGATAAAAAGGCCTGGGAAATGTTTTAGCACGTCGGTTATCCAATAACCGATGTGGTAAATCGATTCCCAGGCCTTTTAGCACGTCGGTTATATTAAGAACCGACGTGATAAAAGGCCCGGGAACGGTTTATCACGTCGGTTCTCGAAAAAACCGACGTGATAAACCCCTACTGATTTATTTACCACGTTGGTTATAAAATAACCGACGTGAAAGAGATATATTTTTTTAAAATAATTGCACTGCTCTCACCAAAAAGCAACCGGAAACCAAACAAAAATAACCATGCCAGCCCTCCCCCAAGCCCCAACTGAACCCCACCCTCATCTATACCCACCTAACAACCTGGCCAGCCCTCCCCCACCACATTGGAGCCCCACCACAACCCTTGGACACCCCCCCACCCCTTGGACAGCCCCCCACCCTCATTTACACCCCCACGACCCCTAGTACAGCCTCAAACACCCATTGGACACCCCTCCCATATCCCTTGGACACCCCCCACCCCTTGGACACCCCCCACCCCTTGGACAGCCCCCCCACCCTCATTTACACCCCCAAGACCCCTAGTACAGCCTCAAACACCCATTGGACACCCCCCCACACCTTGACAGCCCTCCCAGACCCCTTGGACACCCCCGACCCCTGGACACCCCCCCGAGCCCTTGGACAGCCCCAAACACCCCTTGGACACCCCTCCCATATCCCTTGGACACCCCCCACCCCTTGGACACCCCCACCCCTTGGACAGCCCCCCCACCCTCATTTACACCCAACCGGCCCCTTGGACAGAACTCCCAGACACCTTGGACACCACTCCCATATCCCTTGGACACCCCCCACCCCTTGGACACCCCCCCACCCCTTCGACAGCCCCCCACCCTCATTTACACCCCCCGAACACTAGGACAGCCCCAAACACCCCTTGGACACCCCTCACATATCCCTTGGACACCCCCCACCCCTTGGACACCCCCCACCCCTTGGACAGCCCCCCCCCCACCCTCATTTACACCCAACCGGCCCCTTGGACAGAACTCCCAGACACCTTGGACACCACTCCCATATCCCTTGGACACCCCCACCCCTTGGACACCCCCCACCCCTTCGACAGCCCCCCCCCCCACCCTCATTTACACCCCCCGAACACTAGGACAGCCCCAAACACCCCTTGGACACCCCTCCCATATCCCTTGGACACCCCCCCACCCCTTGGACACCCCCCACCCCTTGGACAGCCCCCCCACCCCCTGGACACCCCCCGACCCCTTGGAAACCCCCCCTACCCCTTGGAACCCCCCCCCCCCCCCCATCCCCTTGGACAGCCCCAAACACCCCTTGGACACTCCTCCTATATCCCTTGGACACCCCCCCGCCACTTGGACACCCCCCCACCCTCATTTACACCCAACCGACTCCTTGGACAGCCCCAAACACACCTTGGACACCCCTCCCATATCCCTTGGACACCCCCCAAACACCCACCCACCCCCTTGGAACCTCTCCCCCCATACCAAAATCCAGACCAGAAAAACCATCAACAGTAGACCAAAACAAGAAGTAGAGAAAAATTAAACATTCACTTCTATAACATTCAAAACTTACACTGTCAACTTCAAAAAAAACTAAATCCAACCTAAACGACTACGAAATACACAATTACATTGACAATATTCAAAATTACATTTTACATTACAAACAACTAAAAGTCAATCAAACCTGTAAAATAATTTGACCACTCCACTTGTAAGTGTTTGATATCTTCAGCAGTAAAGGGTTGAGGGTCATCAAAAAGCTACAAAGGAAAAGGATAGTAGTCAACGTGTATAATGAATAAATCAAATTGAAATATTATGAGAAAGAGGAAATCTTACCAGGTCAAAACTCAGAACTGTCCCAGTTGTTATTATTTCATACATAAATCTTAACATGTAATATCCGCATTCGATGATGCCTTATTGCTCATGACATTTCTGTTTGAATGAGTGTAAATTCAATATATTATTTTTATGTAATAAATCAAAATGTACAAATTATAAATGGATATTTACCTTCGCATGTACATATTTGATCTTGAAATTCCTTTTCTTTGCGCTTTTTCGAAAGTGGACCCATGCCCTGTTAGAAAATAATACGAATGGGGTAAATTTAAAATTCATTATAATATATAAAACTATTGTGAAATTGAAACTTACGTTTCCAATATATTCTTAAAACTTTCTCGCACATCATCATGGAGAGAGCATATCCAATAAAGTGTTTTCTCCCTAGGGCAAAAAACCCCTAACATCCAATGATCCCTGATAAAAGGAAATTTAACGTTAGTGGTTTTTTATGTTAAAAGATAATTAACTCTTTGAGAGGGATGTGTTTCATACCTCTCACAAAAAGGCATCATCCAACACTGTGTGATTACATTCTTTTCAAATCTATCAGCAATATAAAGCATTCTTTGTTCCTCATCCAATGCACATGCTTCAGGGGAAATCAATTGTGGGTCCACGAATCCATATACATCTGTCAGCTCATTCCTCTCACAAATTTTATACAGATACCTAATACAAAGCAGACATAAGTATACATTTTTAATAAATATAACGCAAGGAAAAGGTGTTAAGACTTACATGATAAAAATTTGCACCACGTTGATGCCCAACTTATCTCCAGTGACAAACTCCATGATATCAGTTTTCATAATCCCCACACTTAGTTCACGTCCATAGACATGAGCTTCCATTGTAAAGTCATAATGATCCGCCAACAAATTTGAATATCTTGACAATTTGTCAAGACTTCTAGTATCTGCATCTGATGTCATAGCTATCTGTCTTTGTTGTTGTCTATACAGTATTTCTTTACCTTTGAAGTATTCCTGTAAAAATAAATTGAAAAATATATTAGTTTTCAAATGATAAAACATTAATAAAAATATAAAATAAAAGATATAACATCCATACCTCTATGGTAATGAGTCGAAGAAGTCTGGATGGCCAAAGTAAAAAATCGCCGATACTATGTCCAACTGTCGTCACCTCATCTGTAGGTAATGGTATCCGAGCTGATCTATCTATAATATCCTGTACAGTGACCCTCTGATTCTCTACCTCTAACTGTTGATGATGAACTGTATCTCCTATACAATATACCATCCCATATGCAACTATATGATGTTGAGGATCATCAACATACAACTCACAATAAGTAGGTAGCTGCGGCGGAGGAGGAGGATCAAAAATGGGGTCCGCAGGCTGAGGTGGGGGAGTGGGAGCTACTGGGAGAGGTGGAGTGGGAGCTGCACCCTGAAATTGTTTTTGCAAGTCTGCAAACATAAACTGCACCGATGCTCTAATCTTGTCCTCCATTGTCGCATTAATATTATGGACTTCAGCCTCCAAGGATTCTATTTTTTTTTATAAACTCCCTCAACGTTAGAAGTTGAGGAATGTGGAAACACTTTTCTTACCGATACACCTGCCGGATATCCCCTTACACGGCCAGGATGTTCGGGCTTTCCCAATGCCACAAATAAAATATCTTCCCTCCCAGATGGTGTAAATGTCCCCTGTGAACTCTGCTCCTCAAGAGAGTCCTGTAATAATTAATTGAACATTTCTATAATGATTGGAAATATATGACGAAAATAGTAAACTTAAATAAATAAAATAGATATCTTACAATCCTCTCAACTACGAGTCTCGATTCTTCCGAAAGATATTGTCCTTTTTTGCCCTTCCGATCTATTTTCCATTTCTCATGTCTAGATGGAGGGGATGGAGGGGCCACCTCTCCAGATCTTGAAGACTCAGCTCTTAGTTGTTGAAATTTTTCTGCCATCATTTGTTCTTCCAATAATGCATACCCTCCCCGAGATAAACTATGAGGGTATACATTTTTAGATTGGATCTCTTGATGATATTTACTTGTTTGCTGTAAATTAAGAATAAGTAATCATTAACAAAACAATAATAAGATCATTTATATAAGAAAGCTTATAAAAGTTTACATTGCCCTTACCAAAAATGATTCTTTTTTTCTACTTTCAAAAAATTGTCTCCATGTGTCTTCATCTATAAAAGGATATATACGACATGGATTCTCACGACTCCTATGACCATAAATGAAATCAGATGAGAGGGTTGATTTGAAATCCCTCCATCTCCTAGCAGCCAACGATAAGCATTTCTTCCTGACTCCTCCAGTGTCAGGAATATCAAATGTCATCTGATAAAAAAGAGGTTAAAAATATTATATATACTAGAAACATTTAAAGAACAGTCAAACAATAGCAAAAGATCTTACCAAAATGGTCTCCCACAGCTGAGAAATTATCGCCTTATCCACACTTCTCCAATCATCATAGAGAATGCTTACTTTGCTCTTAGCCTGAGTTGCTACAAAACCCTTAAAATCTTTAGCATTTGGACCTCTAGGAAGATCATCATCATCAAACTCCACGACTATCCTCTCCTCCTTCGTACGGGCAAGTGATAATTTTGGTAAACGTGTGCACCCACGCTTACTAACCTTTGAACTCTTTTTCGTAATAGGAGCATGTGAATGTTCCTCCCCAGATGTATGACCAATATGCTCATCTCCAGAATCATGTGGCTGATCAACTGATTGATCTGTCATTTTCCTTTAAATCAAAAAAACAAACATTAGTTCACAAATATACAAATTCAAATATTGTAATACTACTTAATCAGAAAATAGAAAAGTGTACTAAATTACATAATAGTAAACATTGGTAATATGGTAAGCATGTTAAACAATGATAAACATGGTAAACACAGGCAAAAGGTTGCCAAGGAGTTGGCCCAAGAAAGCTGAAAAGTGGACTCACTGAGTCCACCGGTCAGCCGGTGTGAGCTCACCGGCCAGCCGGAGGTCCCAGGCAGTAGACTTGCCCACTGCCTGGTGCCACCGGCCGGCCGCTGGCTCACCACCGGCCGGCCGGTGGACCAGACAGAGCCTTCCTATCTGGACCACCGGCCGGCCGCTGGATCACCACCGGCCGGCCGGTGGACCAGACAGCCTTGCTCTGTATGGACCACCGGCCGGCCGCTGGATCACCACCGGCCGGCCGGTGGACCAGACAGAGAGCCTTCCTCTCTGTCTGGACCACCGGCCGGCCGCTGGCTCATCACCGACCGGCCGGTGGACCAGACAGAGCTTTGCTCTGGACCACCGGCCAACCGGTGATCCACCACCGGCCAGCCGGTGCGCCCAGGACTTCTCCTCTTTACGGTTTTTATTGTTTTATCGTTTTGGTTTGATACATTTTTTAATAAGTAAAAAATTTACAATATCTAACATTATATGAAAAAACTAAATGTAAACAAGAAATAAACATGTGTTACCTGTAATTTTAGGAATGTACAGTTGGATTGTTTTCCCAAATTCCTTCGTCGTGATCGTTCCTTATGGCACAAACCATGTATTCAACATACTCATCATTATGTTCTGTTAATCTTTCCATGGAAGTAGGGATCTCACATAAATCAGCATCTTCATCAAATTCATCCTCACCAACATATTGTTTTTTCCCTTATAAAACAACAGCCCACTGCATATCTGATTGATCTACTACATAGAAAATTTGTTTGGCATGTGTTGCCATTATAAAAGAATCAGTTGTGCCTTCCAATCTATTCAGATTAACAAGTGTCATTCCAAATTCATCGTGTCTGACACTGTTGTTACCGATAAACCATTTACAGTTAAAAACAGGAACTTTAATTTTAAAGTAATCAGCCTCCCATATGTCTTCAATCACTCCATAATATGCACTTGATGCCGAAATTGGGTTTCTGTCCTTAGCACTCGAAAAATGCATTGCTTCTGCAAACACCAATACACCACTATTCTGAACTGCACTTCTGTTGTCCTGAGCTTTCGTATGAAATGTATAGCCATTAATGTCATAAGCGGACCATGTTATCACATTTAAAGATGGACCACCCACTATCCATTTTAATGTCTCTGAAACATCTGATCTACCAAGCAAGGTCTTTTTAAACCATGGCAAAAAAGTTTTTTTGTGCTCATTCAAAATCCACATTTCTTTCTTCTTTGGATGACATTGTTTCAACTCATTAATATGCAATGTGATATACGGTTGAACATCAGCTATGTTATTCAAGATGTATGATTCTAACTTCTTCATATGTTCAGCTGACAGTGATTTGACTTTCAAGCCACGAATCCCCTTTCCCTCATTATTAACCCGTTCATGGTGAGATGGAGGCAAACCTACGTGTTGCGCCGTAGCCAAGTAGCTCGTACAAAACTCTGCTACCTCCTCAGAAATATACTTTTCAATAATGGAGGCTTCAGGTTGATATGGATTTTTAACATATCCCTTTAATATTTTCATATACCTTTCAAAAGGATACATCCAACGAAGATATACAGGTCCACAAAGCTTTATTTCTCGAACCAGATGAATCATTAAATGCACCATCATATCAAAAAAAGTTGGAGGAAAATACATTTCCAAATGACAAAGTATAAAAATTGCATCCTTTTACAAAATGTTCAAAGCATTCACATCAATCGCCTTGTTACAAATTGAATTGAAAAAATAACACAACCTCATTATAGTCTTTCTGACACGGATGGGCAATATTCCACGCAGTGCAACTGGTAGAATTTGTTGCATCATGACGTGACAATCATGTGATTTCATACCTATCAACTTCAAGTCTTTCAATGAGACAAAAATTTTTACATTTGAAGAATAACCTTGAGGCACTTTGATATCATGAAGACACTGACAGAAGCTACTTTTCTCCCTATTCGATAATGTATGACAAGCCAGGGGAAGAAATGTTCGTCTTCCTTTAGGAGTGGGAGCTAACTCCAAACGTATTCCCATTGATAGTAGGTCTAACCTTGAATTCAACCCATCTTTTGTCTTTCCTTTAATATCTAGCAATGTTCCGATCAAAGAATCACAGATATTCTTCTCCACGTGCATGACATCAATATTATGTTTGACTTCATGATACCTCCAATATGGTAGCTCAAAAAATATTGACCTTTTCTTCCAAATATGTCTATCATTACCAGATTTCTGTGTCTTTCCCAATGTCACATCAAGGTTTTTTACCCTCTCAAAATACAAATCTGGGGATAAAGGTTTTGGAGCAGTATCAAATTCTTGTGAGCCATTGAATGCCTTTTTTAGTCTTCTATAAGGGTGATCCATAGGCAAAAACTTTCGATGACCCATGTACACTGTTTTCCTCCCATGATGCAATTGACAATATGACGTCTGTTGTTCGCAAATTGGACATGCTTTATGCCCTTTAACACTGTATCCAGACAAATTTCCATATGCTGGGAAGTTATTTATAGTGAATAGAAGCACTGCATGCAGTTGAAAATATTCCATTTTATAAGAATCATACACCCTAATACCATCAGCCCATAACAGTTTCAAATCATCAATCAGCGGTGACATGTATACATCAATATCATTGTCGGGTTGCTTTGGACCAGAGATCATGATACTCAACATGACATATTTTCGCTTCATACAAACTTCAGGAGAGAGGTTGTAAATTACCAATAAAACAGGCCATGAACTATGTGTGCTACTGAGGGTTCGGTATGGATTCATTCCATCTGTGCACAAGCCTAGTCTCAGATTTCTAATTTCATTTCCAAATGTAGGGTACTGGGCATCAATTTTCTTCCATTGTGGACAATCAGCTGGATGCCGTATTTTTCCATCACATACCCGCTCATCAGCATGCCATCTTAACCTTTTTGCATCATGTGAATTAGCAAATAAACGTTTGAAACGAGGAATTATAGAAAGATACCAAAATACCTTTGAAGGGAGCTTTGTAATCTCTACATCAGCTTGTGATTTTTCTTTCACCTTATATCGTGATGTCCCACATTTAGGACACTCTTTCAGAAATTCATATTCCTTCCTATATATAATGCAGTCATTCAGACAGGCATGTATTTTCCTGTATCCCAATCCCATCGGGCATAATATTTTTTTGGCCTTATAATGTGAATCTGGAAGATCGTTATCTTTTGGAAGAATGTCATTCATCAATTGTAGCATCTCTGTAAAACTTTTGTCACTCCATCCATGTTTCACCTTCAGGTTAATCAATCTTAACACCGCCGACAAAACCGTAAAATCTGTACAACCAGGATATAATGGTTTTTCGGCATCACCATATAGACGTGCAACTGTCGGTTCTATCTCAATTTGTTCTGCTACAATATCGCGAATCATTTCTTCAATTCCATCGGAGTTACCATCTTGCGATTCATTATCATCAGTGACATTCTGTCCAGTTTCGCCATGCCAAATCCAAGGGTTGTAACTCAGATTGAAACCATGACAAATCAGATGATCTTTTATCTCTCTACTTATCAACTTCTTCATATTCAGACATTTCAGGCATGGACAGAAAAAAATGTCACTACTTGGAACATTTCGTTTAGCAAATTCCAAAAGGGCATCAACACCTTCCTCATATTCATTGCTCATTCGATGTGTCGTAATCCAACTTCGACTCATTATTACCTATAACAAATCGCAAAAATATATATATTTTTTAGATAAGACAAATATATGTTTATATGAAAAAAATCATAATTTGAATGTAAACAATTTTGAAATATAAAACAAATCGATGTGTATTTAAAAAAATATGCTTGAATATTATTTTTTAGACAAAATATAGTAAGATATAACACCCCCCCCTGGACACCACCCCCACCCCTACCCCCTTGGACACCCCCCTGGACACCCCCCAACACCCACCCACACCCTTGGACAGCCCCCCACACCCACCCACCTCCTTGTAAACCCCCCTGGACACCCCCCGACCCCTCTAGACAGCCCCCCGCCCCTCCTGGACACCACCCCCCACCCCCTACCCCCTTGGACACCCCCCTGGACATCCCCCAACCCTCTGGATAGCCCCCCCACCCACCCGGACAACCCCAAATACCCTCTGGAGAGGCCGCCACCCACTTGGACAGCCCCCCACACCCATCCAACCCCTTGGACACCCCCCTGGACACCCCACCGACCCCTCTGGACAGGCCGCCACCCCCTTGGACAGCCCCCCACACCCACCCATCCCCTTGGACACCACCCTGGACACCCCCCGACCCCTCTGGACAGCCCCCGACCCCTCTAGAAAGCACCCCCACCCCTCCTGGACACAACCCCCCACCCCCGACCTGCTTGGACACCCCCCTGGACCCCCCCCAACCCTCTGGACAGCCCCCCCACCCCTCCTAAACACCACACCCCCACCCCCTACCCCCCTTGGACACCCCCCTGGACACCCCCCAACACCCACCCACACCCTTGGACAGCCCCCCACACCCACCCACCCCCTTGTAAACCCCCCTGGACACCCCCCGACCCCTCTGGACAGCCCCCCGCCCCTCCTGGACACCACCCCCCACCCCCTACCCCCTTGGACACCCCCCTGGACATCCCCCAACCCTCTGGACAGCCCCCCACCCACCCAGACAACCCCAAATACCCTCTGGAGAGGCCGCCACCCACTTGGACACCCCCCCACACCCATCCAACCCCTTGGACACCCCCCTGGACACCCCACCGACCCCTCTGGACAGGCCGCCACCCCCTTGGACAGCCCCCCACACCCACCCATCCCCTTGGACACCACCCTGGACACCCCCCGACCCCTCTGGACAGCCCCCGACCCCTCTAGAAAGCACCCCCACCCCTCCTGGACACAACCCCCCACCCCCGACCTGCTTGGACACCCCCCTGGACACCCCCCAACCCTCTGGACAGCCCCCCACCCCTCCTAAACACCACCCCCACCCCCTACCCCCCTTGGACACCCCCCTGGACACCCCCCAACACCCACCCACACCCTTGGACAACCCCCCACACCCACCCACCCCCTTGTAAACCCCCCTGGACACCCCCCGACCCCTCTGGACAGCCCCACGCCCCTCCTGGACACCACCCCCACCCCCAACCCCCTTGGACACCCCCCTGGACATCCCCCAACCCTCTGGAAAGCCCCCCACCCACCCGGACAACCCCAAATACCCTCTGGAGAGGCCGCCACCCACTTGGACAGCCCCCCACACCCATCCAACCCCTTGGACACCCCCCTGGACACCCCACCGACCCCTCTGGACAGGCCGCCACCCCCTTGGACAGCCCCCCACACCCACCCATCCCCTTGGACACCACCCTGGACAGCCCCCGACCCCTCTAGAAAGCACCCCCACCCCTCCTGGACACAACCCCCACCCCCGACCTGCTTGGACACCCCCCTGGACACCCCCAACCCTCTGGACAGCCCCCCCACCCCTCCTAAACACCAACCCCCACCCCCTACCCCCCTTGGACACCCCCTGGACACCCCCCAACACCCACCCACACCCTTGGACAGCCCCCCACACCCACCCACCCCCTTGTAAACCCCCCTGGACACCCCCCGACCCCTCTGGACAGCCCCCCGCCCCTCCTGGACACCACCCCCACCCCCTACCCCCTTGGACACCCCCCTGGACATCCCCCAACCCTCTGGACAGCCCCCCCACCCACCCGGACAACCCCAAATACCCTCTGGAGAGGCCGCCACCCACTTGGACAGCCCCCCACACCCATCCAACCCCTTGGACACCCCCCTGGACACCCCACCGACCCCTCTGGACAGGCCGCCACCCCCTTGGACAGCCCCCCACACCCACCCATCCCCTTGGACACCACCCTGGACACCCCCCGACCCCTCTAGAAAGCACCCCCACCCCTCCTGGACATAACCCCCCACCCCCGACCTGCTTGGACACCCCCCTGGACACCCCCCAACCCTCTGGACAGCCCCCCCACCCCTCCTAAACACCACCCCCACCCCCTACCCCCCTTGGACACCCCCCTGGACACCCCCCAACACCCACCCACACCCTTGGACAGCCCCCCACACCCACCCACCCCCTTGTAAACCCCCTGGACACCCCCCGACCCCTCTGGACAGTCCCCCGCCCCTCCTGGACACCACCCCCACCCCTACCCCCTTGGACACCCCCCCTGGACATCCCCCAACCCTCTGGACAGCCCCCACCCACCCGGACAACCCCAAATACCCTCTGGAGAGGCCTTCACCCACTTGGATAGCCCCCCACACCCATCCAACCCCTTGGACACCCCCCTGGACACCCCACCGACCCCTCTGGACAGGCCGCCACCCCCTTGGACAGCCCCCCACACCCACCCATCCCCTTGGACACCATCCTGGACACGCCCCGACCCCTCTGGACAGCCCCCGACCCCTCTAGAAAGCACCCCCACCCCTCCTGGACACAACCCCCCACCCCCAACCTGCTTGGACACCCCCCTGGACACCCCCAACCCTCTGGACAGCCCCCCCACCCCTCCTAAACACCACCCCCACCCCCTACCCCCCTTGGACACCCCCCAACACCCACCCACACCCTTGGACAGCCCCCCACACCCACCCACCCCCTTGTAAACCCCCCTGGACACGCCCCAACCCTCTCGGGGATTTATAGAAAACGATGAAAAATTAGTGAAATCATAAAATTAGTCAATATTGCAAGTCGAACTAAAAGATCTAGGGATGATAAATAAGATTATGGTGCCAAAACGAGTTAAAAGGGTTCGCAATCGAAGAATCTTAGCTAGTTTCAACAAAAAAATCAAAACACACATATATATACTATCCGCGAAAAAAACGAACGAGTGGGAGGATTACCTGAGTGCTGCGAGTTTAGATGATTGATCCGAGGAGATTAAATATGAGAAACGATGATCGCAAAACGAATCTAAACCCACGAAATGGACGAGCCGATTCGGGTTTACGCGCGAGAGAGACGAGTCACGACTGTCGAAGGTAAACTCGCGAATGACAATCCACGGGTCTGGGTAAATTTTTAAATGAGTTATCACGTCGGTTATTCAATAACCGATGTTATAATTATTTTAAAAACATTTATAACGTCGGTTATTCAATAACCGACGTAAAACCTTCCTCCGATTCTTTTTTTACGTCGGTTATTTTATAAACGACGTTATAAAGGGCTCAAAATCCGCGTTGTATTACGTCGGTTATTCCATAAGCGACGTCAAAAACATCTGCGGATTCTTTTTTTATGTCGGTTATTTTATAACCGACGTAAAAAGGCCTTCAAAAACCGCTTTTTTTACGTCGGTTATTGAATAACTGACGTAACAAACGCCCCCCGCTTCTGTTTTTTACGGCGGTTAATGTATAACCGACGTAAAAAACGAAGCCGCGCGATTAATAACGTCGGTTATAAAAATAACCGACGTTAAAGGTGTACTAAACACAGGTTTTTACGTCGGTTATTAAATAACCGACGTAAAAAACCTCGTTTTACATATTATGACGTCGGTTTTATATAACCGACGTAAAAAATGGTGACGTAAAAAACGTTTTCTGCACTAGTGAACTCAATAAATAAAATTCCTCAAAATCAAACACATCATAGGTGAAAAACTATAAACAGAAGGAAACAATCTATCATAACATCAAAACATACCTTTTGAAAGCATTTTAAATTTAATACTAGTTTGGTTGGTTAAAACCTCACCATTTGTATTCTTTAGAGTCTCACTCACATGCATGTCTCTCTTCCACCATGAGCATCCATTCGCCATTCCAGACATCTATCCACATTTTCACAAATTTGTTAGCATGTGAGCACCCCTAGGAACACCAAGACAAAAACAAACCAACTTTTTTTTCAAAAACAAATCATTTTTTTCTTTTCAAACCATATTTTTTTGATTCAAACCACTTTCAGAAGACAGAAGAAACCCAAAACAATTCAGATAAGGAACTAGTGTTGAAGGGTGACATGACCATATGGTTGGCGAAAATATTCCAAACACGTCACCGACAAGGAGGGTCTTTTTGTACCATGCCCCTAGCTCTACATGGCTTTCCATGATGTGCGGCTTAGGAGGACTATTAGCCAAACACCCTTTGTCTTATCCCAATAACAAAATGTTCCATAAAATCCCAAGGAAAATAATTAAACCAGACTTATCATAGACACACGAGGATCAAAATGAGCAAGAGTTTGCGACGCTCTTCCCGCACTTACCCCTCGAGTCCCGAAAACCCTAACCATCTACGATGACATCCCAAATAACAAAGGGCGTCTAGAAAAGTGAGGTCTGGTAGGAGATGACCTCCTCTGATACCATTTTTTTCGGAACCAACCCGGGTCGATCTTGAACTGATCACCTGAGCCGGTCTGTGACATGGCCCGAGAAGCATTCTCATTCCTCCCGGGCTGGCGACAAGCCCCAGTGCATCAACAGTGACTGTGGGAATGATTTCACCCAATAAAAATAAACAAAACAACTTAAATAATACCGAGAAGCACATAAAAAATAAAATAACACACAAATAAACAAGAATAGAAGAAAATAAAGCTAACCGAACTCAACTTCCGAACTAACTCTGTGTGACCCCGCAGGTCACTCTCTGAATCAACGTTCAAGCATCGCCCAAGGTGAGCACACTCAAGCTATAGCCTGCACAAACACTAAAAATAGAAAAGAACTATAGACGTGAGTATTAAAACTCTGTAGGATAGCGCGATATCTATTCCCAATGATCTACCTTTAAAACAAAAGAACCATCATTTCATGTTTGAACTAAAATTTATAAAAGTAAGTTTTTCTAAATATTTTACACAAAAGAAAAGTACAAACCATTTTCAAATTAATTTCATTTCATTAGTGTCAACGGTATTTTAGAAAGGGAATGTGATGTTTATATTTTCAAATTTGTACAAAGAGGATTAAACACATTCATTTGATAACCATTTCTAGAAACCCAGTCAACACCAATTTATCACTTTCCAAGGAAAAAAATATACAAAAATGCACAAAAGTAAGTACAAAACATGGGAAATGTAGAAATACATACAAATACCAAGTCATCAATGCATGTAACTGAAAGTAAATAGATATGGTTGAAACTAGGATATAGAATAAACAAGAAGACACCAATACATTAGATATCATCCCCATTGACATGTCACACACGATGAAATCAAGAAACTCAAATGGGTGGCCATCCTTTCACAGGCAGTTCGTGGGAAAATTCCCACTACAATAAACCAAATATATCTTATTATTATGGGCCACTATTCAGTACCATAACCTACCAGTGCGTCACTCATTCTCTGAATATTCTCTCAATATACCCAGATCCCATGTCTCAAGTATTAAGAAAAGGGGGTGATCCAACCGATGCTAGTTGAGCATCCAATCACATACATACATACATACATACATATACATATATACATATATACATATATATATATATATATATATATATATATATATTTCAAAACAATTATAACCCCGAGCCAATCCATGGAACAACCTCTTGCCTTTAAACTACACGAGCTCCCGGGAGCCTCTAGGCATGGGCCTCCCAAACAATTACTCACAACCAATTCAGGAGAGTTATCCTTGGAGGGTTTCCATCAAAACGATTTCATCATATTCCGTAAAGTTCCAAACAGGCATTAAACACATTTTGCAATTAGCACATTAAAAAAACCAAAACTAGTTTTAATCCATTTGAAGAGCCCCAAAATATTACTTCACAAGCTGCCCAGATTTTTAAAAAACCAAAGTAAAACATTTTATTTTTTTAAAAAAAATCCATAAGAGCCAACCGGGAATTTCATCGAACATGAGGTGTGTAATATATAAAAAGAAAACCCTATTTATCTCATAATAATGTATAAAACACAACTTTTCTCACAAATTAGGGAAACCAATGATCATACATTGATATTTATTTATTAAAAGTGGTGCGAAAATAATGAAATGAATGAATCTTTAATTCAAAAGAAAGTGAAAAGGGGAACCTACCTAGACATCGAGATGAAGAGAAAAACACATGTGTGACACCACGCATGGGGTCCAACGCTCTACAAAATTAATACTAAGGACTCAAAAACACATAATAGATTTAATAAATTAGTGTGAAACCAATAATCGGAAACCAGATCTTGACCATGCATAGAGGTACCAACCCGAGACGGTTCAATATTCTCGCCTTCGGTGATAAACACCAAAACCCACCAGAAGGGAGTCACAAGATAAAAGGTATATGCCTGGAAGGGGACGTAACTACCGGAGGTGGGTCGCGCCGATAGAGAAGTGCATTGGGGGGGGGGGGGGGGACACCAAAAAAAGGGAGGTCATTCCAAAGGGGAAAGATGGACATAGGTTAGGGGAGTTGGCCAAGGGTGTTGCACACAGCAGGGGATAACACCGGTAGAGGCGATGCACCAGAGGAGGGTAGGTTGCAGGCAAACCGCAGGCAGGACAGGTCATCAACAACGAAAGGTGGAGGTCGTGAACAAAAGTGGGGTCACCCAAATAGGGAGGTGGGCATGCCAGTTGGGGCTACTGCGCACCTAGAAGGAAAGGCCAGAAGAGTGTCTAGTCACTAGATTGGGGCGTGCTGGATGAAGAGTTGGCTGGGAAAAGAGGCACCGCTTAGTAGGGGGTACGATACATGCAGTCAGTGAGCGGGAAACATTGGTGCGTGGTGTCTGGAGTCGACAAGTGTGAGGACTTGGTATGCGGGGGTCTGGCCAGCTTGGAAGGCATGAGAGACTGGGGGATTCGGCTGGGAAGAGAGTGGCGGTTGTAGGTAAGTTGTGCGGGGTTGGCCGGGGTGTAGGGGTCCGGCTGAGGGTTGTGGGCTGCCGTGTGAGGGACAGGGAGGTGATGTGGAGGAGGACGCGACTAATATGCGTAGGGAAGGATGAGATAAGGGAACCGAGGCAGGATGGCTGGGTGTAGTGGCTGATAGAGAGGAGGGATCTGTGGTGGGCTACTGTGTGCGAGGGCTAAGAGAGAGCACTAGGGTGTGTCGCTAAGTAGGAAGGGGCGCACCGGACTGCTACGATGAAGGAGGGCCGCATGCAGGGGGTGAGGAGGGCTGATGGAGAGATGCTGCCAAGGGTAAGGTGAGAGGAGGTGAAGCGGGCTGGGTTGGAGCGGTGCTATAGGGGGAGAGGAGGCGGCCTCGTAGAGAAGATAGGGGGAGAGAAAGTGTTGTGAAACCCTAAAAAAGGTAAAAACCATCTAAAAGACGAATTTAAATTATTATTATTAATAATAATAATAAAAAAGGGAACATTAATAATAATAGTAATAACTGTAATAAGAATAATAATATCACAATCGTAAAATTAAATATAATAAAAGTATTTATTTAATTTTAATGATAATAAAATTAAAAAAATCTGTTTTCATCTAAAATAAAAATGTCCAAATTATTAATAACCATGGATATTTTAAATGAATTTTAAATTAACATTTATTTATTCATTTTAATTCATTAAAGGTGAAAAGCCCACGTAGTTGCATGGGCAAAGTTGCGCGGCGTCGCGCTCCCCCCGTTCATCCAATGACGTCGAACCTAAAATGCGTAATTTTTATCGAAATCTATAAAGCCTCGTCGAGGACTCACCCTAGACCTGAGAAAAAATATTTAAAGGTAGAAAAAAAATTAAAATAAAATTATATCATTGGTTGGGGTGTGGCTAGGAAAATGACTAAACACATGGATATATAATCTTGTGGGATATGATTGTGTAGATTCAAATTCCAATTGTTAATAATTATGAATTACATGAATAAATGATGACCATGGATAAATTTCTAATTAATGAAAAATATCTAATTATTTTGACGTCCTAAAAATTAATTTCAGGACTATGTGGTTTCTCACTATGATTATTGTTACTAAAAATTTCATTTATTGTTATATACAATGATTTGATTGATAATGAATCATGTTAACAAAAAAAATTTTAAAAAAGGAAATTATTTTACTCTATAGAAATCAATTTTTTTTTTCTGAGTATGCCTAAAAATTTTCATTCTTATTCGTAGGTATCTTTCTCTATCCATGAATCTTGGTGGGCTTCCAAATGAAAAACGGAGTGGAAATCATTTCATTAAGTACTTAATAAGGCATAATACACTTTCATTTAGTTGTTATGAAGATCCAATTATTACTAGGAAATAGATAAGTAAAACTAAAATTATATTTTCCATTCTTAATAGTTAAGATCCTAAAAATGTAATTTTGGTTGTTTCTCATTTATAAGGCATCAAATATAAATTACAGATTTTTTTAAGAATATAAGAAAATAGAAATAAATTGTATATAATTAGTGGTATTGGTATAAAAATATATTTTTCAACAAGTATATTCCTCATATTCATCATTTGAAAATGGATAATAAATTCCTTGATCTAAATAAGTAGAATAGAAAGTATTTTTTCTAATACACTAGTCTATTTATCTAGGGGTCCTTATATTTATCCCTCTCTATAAGAGATATCGGAGGCATCGCTGCCTCATGGTCTTTCCCTGATGGCTCGTTTAAGCATATGATGCCCATCAGTTGACCACTTCAAATGATTTTCATATGTCTTATGGACCCTATATCAGTGAGTCATTATCAATCTATAAATTCCCAACCATATACTACTTTGATTCAACGACGTTGATGACATCTCCTTTGTGTGGTTGAATGTACAAAGCTCATTAAAAATATCTCTGGCATTACATTTCATATGTAATTACGCATTTCACAATAACAAATATCCCCCATAATAAAAATTTGGGTATGTTTTCTGAGACTAAACCTTCCCATACAAAATATATTGATTCTTCAAATGTTCATCCACCTTGTTGGATGATTTTGGGAAATGGAAGAAAATTTTTGATCCTTACTTCACCCATTATTCACCAAATTGGCATCGAAATGGATGTTTCTAGGCCTCTAATTTACACATTAGGGATCGAGGTGGGTGAAGAGTTTTAATACCATAATCCAGTGGTTATTGATACATTGTATTTTTTCATCCTTTTATCATTTGGATAACCAATAAAAAAATAAATATGCATTCACAATGTAATATTTCATTACTAAATGTCAGTAGTTCAATATCAGATCACTGTGAGGGGCATTATACTACTAACTCAGGTAATGTAAGACAGGAAAGGGGTGATTATATTTATAAAAACACCATTATTCCACAACTGGACCCAAATTTTTCTAATATAATTTCTGGTTTAAGGTGCAAGTTGGTTGGATTCAATAATATTGTTTTGATTTAGGGGGGAATGATTTTTACCAATCTACCACTGATTTATCATATGATCAAATGGTGGTTTTTGGGGGTGATAAAGGTACTTTCTTTATCAGGGTATTTTCTTATGCAATTTTTTTTAAAAAATAAATTTTTGGTGTCTCAACCCCTTATAAATTATCTTAGATTAGACTAAATCTGCTGGAATTAAGAGTGCCGTAAATGTTTCATCCATCTAACATGTTGGATCACCTACCTCAAAAAATATTCATAATACGTTTAAATCCTTGGAAGGACCTATGTTTGGTGATACACACCTGAAAGGGTGCTGGTGGGAAATGACCAATTGTAAAATTAATTTTACAACATCCAAGACACTGGTTGATCAATTGAGGTCTGTTAAAAACAATTCCCTATCTATTTCAGAAGATGAGGGGAATCATCACATGACTAGTAATGAAATATCATGTCCGCTCATAGTGGATAGTGTTGATTGAGTGAATGGTATAGGAATTTACATCCCAAAGTGAAATAAAGTAAAATAGGGAACATGGAACATGGTACATAGATATTCACATAGTAATTAATGTGATGAAATCCAAATAAATTAAGGAATATTATTTATGCCTAATCCCATGGAGACAATGTCTTCCAAATGGATTCGGAAATCCTGGTGCCTGAATGAAAATACACTATGTAAGATAAATCTCACAATAATAAATTTAATATCCATTATAAACAAAATGGGTGGGGTTAAATATCTGGGAAAAAAATATTATGGTGGTGAAATGAATGATGCTTCACACCATATACAATAAAGCGACATTGTTATAGGTTAAGCTAAAAGTTTTTGACAAAAAAACCAACCTATGGTATCCAACATCTTAATATCTCAGGAATCAATTCATATCAATGAAATGAATATAATGGTAAAAAAGGTGGACATAGAAAAGGAAAAATGTTTGGAGCTCATTCACCACTTGAGGGATTAATTTCTTGAATGTGCTCCCCATGTCAATGTTACCAATGATGATGTTAATCGAATATATGAATCGATTTTTCAATTTATAACTAATGAGGATCAATGTTTTTGTGTCCAAAAAAGGATTTAATTTTTTTAGTAGTATTAAATGGTACAATGACCAATTTTTCCAAATATATACTACCTTTGGAAAGGATGTCCCATTATTTTGATGATAAAAAAAGAACAACACAGATACAATGATATGTACATAGCAATGGGTAATTTATAGGGTGATTGATTATAATAATCATATAATAGAATTTAGTTTTTAGTTCTTTGTGTGTTAAATGATATTTTGATATTCAATTCTATGGTTTCCCAATTTTTCCGCAATATTTTTTTTTAAAATTTAATTTTTAGTCAAAACCATACAGGGAAGAAGATGTATTATCTTCTATATAATAATTTTCTAAATGATAATTGGGAAAAATGTGTTCAATGTTACATCAATATGATTTAATTTTATAATGGTTGGATATTAGAAAATAAAATGATGAAGTGATGGAATGAAGATAATAAATGATGTGACTATGGATAAAACTGAATAGATATAATCACCCACACTTTAAGGTTTCAAAATTGTTTTGTATGGGTATTTTGATTACTAGTTATTAAATATTAGGGTTAATAATTATGATTGACATCATTAAAAATTTGAAAATAGTGACAGTGTGAAACCACATGTGATCTATATTGCTAATGTGGTGTATGATAATAAAGAGGTGAAAGGTACACATATCATTTACTCCATAAAAAATAATGTGTCATTTGATTTTGGTTATATCAACATATTTACATACGAATAATTTTATAAGGGTCCCATAGTACCATCATGATAATTGGATGTTGAAATATTAATAAAGTATAATAATTTTACAATGATCACATATAAAGAATATTATTATATTCTAATTAATGTTGATGGTATGGATCTACCATGAAATATTTTTTGGTTGTATCATCTCTGACAAGGATCTTATATGATGGGTCTATGAGCCAATTGGTCATAGTGACTTAAATATATATCCCTGTATAACAAAGGATTCCAAAAAGTAGTGAGGGTAAATTGGATTTATATTATGGAAACTATATAGTCATGAACAGATTAATATATTTTTATGTAAAATATTGTAATAGTGTAAGTATATGAATAACTAAGCAGTGGAAGATAATAAAGACGAATAACCATTCATGAATATTCAAAAATTTACATGGTAATTAAAATATATTAGGTAATACACAAACAATACATAATGAAAATAAATATTCTACAAAATCTATCTCTGTGAGTATCCTCATCTCCATCTCATTCCTACAATCGTAAGCTACAAAGTAAAAGATTAATGGAAGAAATCATAATACCTAATCCTGAAACTATAACCATGAGTCATGTTTGGGAACCAAATGACAGCAAAGACAGGGTGTGAAATAAAATCATTATCCAACCACTATTAGTGTATAATTTTATCAAGTATATGAGTATAAAATTAAACATTGTTAATGGATATCAATAAGACAGTAATTAAATAAATATAGTCATGTTGGGAATAAATTCCAAATAGGAAACTCCACTGAAAATACCTACATCGACATAAGAAAGAATACATCAGAAAATGTTTAACAATATATGTATGTAAATATATATATGTATGTATTTATTTATTTGTATTATATATATAAGAAATTAAATTTTTAGACATATATATAGATACATAGTACAATATAGGACCTAATCCATTAATCATCATATGTGTATAATTATAATAACATCATATTTATGAATATTGGTTTTCTAATCTGAGTACAATAATTAATATAGGAAACAATGTTGTGTAACTAAATTAATATAGGTATCCCAAATGTGTATCACAATAAAACTGAATTACATGTCTGAAATAATAAATAACAATGATAGGGGTCATGTCAGACATTCCTATCGGGGGTGTGGAACATCATTCCCATGAACCCAATTGATGTTAAATGCCAGGCCCAATAACGTCATCCATGGGAGATATAATATCCATGTACAAAACCCTTACCAATGTCCCTCTATATCAATATAGTATAAGGTAATCCCATTTTTACTATAAGCCCTCAGCCAGGGCATTATATAAAGGGTAACTCAACATCACTCAATGACTATTTTCCATTCATTTATATATTATATTTACTATTTAAAATAGTTCAGGACATTAGCCATGTTGGATTAAAATATCATACCATACTATTAAAATTTAAATTTATAATAAAACAAACATTTCATGGGATTTTGAATGCCCAATTATTATTCAATTCATTAAAAATCCCCTTTAATCATTCCATCAGTAAATCCATGTCACATTATAATTTCAAATGAAATAACATTAAGAACAAAAAACTATGATATTTCATTGAAAAATTGACATTTGGTCCATGGAATTATCCATACTATATAATAATACACTTAAATAAATGGTAAATCTCACTCTCATGTATTTTTCTTATATGGGAAAATTATTATGCATCACACACATCCTTTACCTAAATATTAATAATCTAAATTTGGACATTCTAATAAAAGAGAAACACATACATTAATGGAGTATTTTTAAAGAGGTAAAAATGATATCATGTTAGGTTAATGAACATACCTATGGGGTGGCTCTGGATGAGTTTTTCAGTAGCTGACCATGTATAATGGGATCTTATCTTTTCTAAAAAACACGGTAATCAATTGGATGAATTTCATAATTTTGAGTAATCATATATAAAGTACTCCATGAAGCACAATGATTATAATTTATAAAATGTAATGAAAATAAGAGAAATGTACAATACAACCTACCTCAAATATTGGATTTATCAGTCATCCATTAATAAGATTTGATTTGGGAATGTTCATGAGGAATAGAAGAAATATTCAAATGACCTAAAAATCGGGAATAAGGACACACATTGAAATATAATCCAATAATTTTATATAAATAGAGGACTAGTAAACAAGGAATAATAGAAAAACTATTAAACATCCAATTCATTGTGCATTTACTCTATCATAAATTGGAAGAAGGGTTTCTCACCATTCATGTAGGGGAGGACGAAAAAACATCTTATATGGGGCCTACTATGTGGGGTGGAGACTAAAAAAAAGAATAAGTTAATGAATGAATTGTTTGAAAAGATACTTCACCAATTTAAATTATGAACATTGTCAATGAAACTATACCCCTTAACCAGAAGTGGCCTTACAATTCGCCAGAATGGTAAGTACTAAGCATGCACTAATTTTGCACCAACTATGCACCAGGGGTGGTTTTTCCTAAAATTAAATTTATGAATCCTTATGATTCAAAAAAACCAAACATTTTAGAACCCTCTAAAACCGTATTCCGTAAAAAAAATAATATTTTTAGTGTTGCAATGCTCAAATTTACATTCTGATGGAAGTTTCAAAATTTTAATATCTACAAAATGAATATTTTATAATAAGTTGGAATTTTAATGGTTCAATACAACATGATAATAGAATTTATCCACTATATAACTTCAGGTCCATGATATACCATGGGAAACAATGAACAATCATATGATCTATATAGGTTTTGGAATTACCCCTAAAAAAATAAATTGTGATTCATATTCCAAACATTCATGTAAGAATATATTCAATATATATTGTACATAATACACTAAAACAATAGAAAACACTTTTATTTTAATCTTATATTGAGAAAGTTCATACGTGAGACTAAGTAGCCTAATACATAATAATATCATCATTTACTTCATAAATTGGCCTATGTTTCTCCACACCATTTATTATATAATTTAACGTCTAATTCCAATACACTATACAACTCCCTCCTCACATTATAATTTCCCAATTCAATATATTCCTTATCATTTTAAAGATATACATATGAATGTATCTAATCTTGATAAAATTATTTATCCCAAATTGACCTAATTTTATCTATTAGATTTATGAAAATAATCTTCTAATATATTCAATATTGTCACAACATTTTAATTATATTACATAATTTATTACATTTAAATCAATTAATCCATAATATAGAAGAAACATTCATGCCACGACAAACAAATTATCTCCAAAAATGGTCAGCATTTACAACTAACACTTCCAAAACCAGATTTAGATGACATTATTCCCAACACTCACATAGTTTATTACGAAAATAATAAATTTATCCCAAAAATTTTTGTCAATAATTTCACTAACCTATTTTTTTTCATTTTTGATTTTGGGCCACTCAAAAATCATTGTTGTATAATTGGAGCAATGCTTTTGGATTGGCTTACCTCTTTCACATCAACTAATCCTAACTATATGTCTAGTGAAACCTCATAAACATGTATTAGAGTCCAAGGAACATATACAATGTATTCCATTATCATAATATTACATGTTAGACTTCAATAAATAGATAAAACATCCACATATCATGAATTCTAACTGATCCCAATAGTAATATCTCAAACAAAGATCATGTCAAAGAATCAGCCACTATCTATGTGTCCATCCAAGGTATTCCTACATGGAAAACCGAATATCAAATTTGATAGTACATGAATCTAGTATTATCTACACTCCTAGAGTAAATCTTCACAAGAGTCTACATATCAAGAAATAGGAGATAAAATTTACATTTTTAGCTTAGGTTATAGCTGACACACTCTTAGTGCACCCTAGATGATGACATGATGAGGGGCATGATCTATACTATGTTGGTAGTACACAAAGAGGTTATAAATTATTACCAAAAAACTATTATACTCCAACCATTTATATGATGATGTTCTTAAAATGGTTTCTAGATAATCATATTCATCTACACATAATAAAAATATCCAATCAAGCAATAGATGACTTATTTTGAAAGATCTCAGTTGTACCTACCTACACATTGTCATCAAGTGACCAAAATTCCTTTACCACCCGAGGCATCCTATGATCATTCACAAAAAAATACAATTAATAATGGCTTCTTTTGAAATAGTATTGTTGTACATGAAAATGGAGTATCATCACCTGATGAAAATTCCATTACCACCTTATGTAACCTTTTATCATTCTTGATTAACTAGAAATCTCCAAGTGAATAATAGTTTCATTAAAGGTTCGGTACATAAAAAAATATTTCATCTTCATGTTTCCATGGAAGAACCAATATTTCTCATAATAATTATATTATTTAGGCCACTAATCCACTGGAACAAGCTCGATCCACCACTGAACAATGGATAAAGAGGTGTCCAACATTCTTTTACTAAGTACCAAAATGAAAAGAGATGAAAACTAGCTTCGTATATGTATTCAAAATTTAATTTACTATTTTTGTATGCATTATTCATCATAATACATTATAATTCATATAATTAAAATTTGTTATATGGGAAAAAATCATTATTGTTATAAACCCCAATCATGTTAATATTTCATCACCCAACACCACGATAACTCAAAATACTCTATATTTAAACATCATTCTAGTATGGAAATGACCTATATACATATCATAACATTTCATTGAATAAAAAATTACACCAAACCTATATATTTTATTGTAATGTTTTATTAATATGATTATTACCACATTTATCATCATATATCACCATGTTATTTGATCAACAAAGAGCCACATCATTTTATACTATCTATATGATAATCTTCCCTATGCATCATTGTTTCGAATGTTTTATAAAAAATAATTATCCTAGATTTTATTATTGCAACAAACCATTTTAATGAAGTACCAATTCTCTAATAATTAAAGAGGAGTAATGACCAATCAACCTATATTGCTGCCGAAGATGACCTAGGAATATCTGACAAGTTGAATCTGGTTGTAACATAATGATCATGACATTAACATGGATTTAATTTTCGAAGGACATACAACATTCCATAGAGTTTCTTCTTATCACTAGGTGTCATACATTGGACAAATGGTACCCAATTATTCCATTATGTCTGAATTTATCCATAATCATAAACAGAAATTTTATTGGTGAGAGAACTAATGTATAAGTTAACACCTCTATTACAATGGGTATCGCCTTTAAACTAGACTCCTACTAAAAAATTAATTATTCTTACCTCCCTAACCTCTATTCTAAATATAAATAGAATATGTCACAAAATAAATTTTGGAAATGTAACCATTATCATCAATGACATAACCCAGTAAAAGGTTGAAACTACCAGCACATGAGTGTAAAAACTAATAATTTCACATTAAAGTTTCCTTTAAGCCATTACACTAATTCAAAATTAAAATTTTAAGCATATAAAAAAATAAATATATGGAACATAAATTACTATTCATGATGGATAACCATACATGGTACATTATTTAGTGAACACTAAAAGGCAACATAAGAAAGAATCATTAAACTCCCATTAAAGTATTGTATATGTAGCTATCGTTATATAAAAATTTAATCAATTAATCATAAAAATTATTTTAATCAAATTTATTCATTTATAAATAATATCAAAATTTGGATTTGTTAATGAGTATTTCAATTCCATGTTATTGAGGAAAATACCCAATAGGTTTTAATTGGATGTTTAGTTAACTTAATACTACTAATAACAATGCTCAAAAGAATAATAAAGGTCACTTATCATTTTAATGGAACTGCATAAATGAGATTCCATAACACATTTATAGGAATACTATATGAGAAACTTATTATAACACAAATAACTACTCCATAGATCATGATTATAATACAATGGTGTTTAGTAATAAGGATTTTGAAAATATAACTTCTCTATGAGGGTCCAACAATTTCATTTAAGATTTAAAAAAATAGTTAATCATTTTTTCTATGAAGATTCATTCTATATCATGCATGTTTGTCTCTAGTTGTGAATTTTGGAATCCATTCATATGGTTAATAATGCACAAATTATTTATATAGTATCCTTCTAAATTAAAACCATTTTCTATAAGAATTTAATTTTACCACATAACATGGTTTATTTAGATGCATTACCATTCAAAAATTGTAATGGTATATTTCCATATACATTACTATTGGATTGAATATAGAAGAATCTTGTTCTTCATCACTGATTTTAGAACAAAAAAATACATTTATGATGGTTTTATTATATGAATTTCACTTCCCATTTTATATATGCCCATACACTTTATAAATTTTATTTGGAGCCCATTTAATCACACTCATAACTATTTTATCCCATTTAACCAAAGTTTCATCTGTAAAACATTGAAATTTTAGTTATTTAGGGTTTCAACATAATGATATATGTGAAAAAATTAATCTTGGATAATGATGAATTTCTAGTAGCCAATTATTTCCCAATAATTATCACATGCCATTGAATAACAACAATTTTGTCATGTAATCACTCTAGAATGTTGTACATGCCAACATACAAATAAATACCCTATCATGTTATAAAAATAAGAATGATGAATAATTTAACACCCCAAGGTTTTTTCAAAATCAATTTAAATTCATGAAATTTTGTTTAATGTAGATATTTATAACTATCCTTTAAACATAATTTTACTATTTCTATGTTTTGAATATCTAAAAATGAACATATACAATTGTGTTCAGTATGTTATTTGGAGACAATTAGAACCAACTTGTTTTTTGGTGAATAGTAGAATACCCTTATGAATAGTAATATGAATAGTACTATGACTCTAATGAATAGTAAATTGTATTATTATTTTTTCATAAGGAATTAATATAATGACATCATGATTTATTTTTTAAATGTGATATAAAAGCAGTTGTAGTTTTTAAATTATTAATTGTTTAAATAAGTATGATTTTATTTAAAAATTAAATTTCAAATATTTAGAAAATTATTTTAAAAAAATGGACTTAATTTTTCAATTAAACATGTTGATAAATGGTTATGGTGAATTTTGGGGATTTTTCAAAAAAAGATGAGTTTTTGTGAATAGTATAAAATACAGTTTTTGAGTTTTGGTGTGTTCATGACATCATTAAGGATGTAATAATGATGTTATAATGATGTAATAAATCTAGTAGACTTTTGTACAATAAAATAATTTATGAGGTGTCCCATGTGGCTTATTTCATGGGAAAATACCATGGGCATTCCCATGGTTTTGAAAATACTGCCAATGAGGTGTCCCATGAAAATTATTAAAATAATCCCTCACTTTTCCTATAAATACCAACCCATTCATTAAATAAATTCATTCCAAATTCTTAATAAATGAATATCTGGCCTCCTTACCTCCCTAATAGCCCTCTTATGGTTTTCTCAAGCCCCTAAGGTCCCAACATTCATGTTCTTGGAGTTACTCTACAAGGTAAAAAAATTCTAAATTTTTCTCTTCTTCCATTCAAGTTCTCCTTTATGTGGTATAACTTTCATGTTTTCATATCATGTTATTATTTACATTTTATTATTGATATATTCTATATTATTATTCATTTCTATATTGTTGAAACTTTTCCCCTCTTTTTTAATATTTTCTAAAACCATGTTCCATAGCAGTTAGGCTGCCAAATTTTTTGTAAGGGATTTCTCAATAATTATTTTATTTTGAGTTCCTTTCTTTTATTATTATATATTCAGATATTCTTACAGAATATTCATGAAATATATATGAGTGATTTATATTTTTGATGTTCCCATGTTCATGGAATATTCATCATCACTCTTCCTCTCCTCCCCCACTTATTTAAGGAATAAAAACATTGCCCGTGATGTGTCGAATTATAGACATCATGGATGATGTGATTTAAATTTCCATTAATTCAGTAAAATCATGTCATGAAACCATTTTTATGGTTGAACCAGGTTATAATATATTTATTATTCCTCATCCATGGTTCTGGAATTCTTTTGTACTCGTGGTTTTAATTTATAAGACAAAATGAGGTTGTCATTAAAAAAGAACCACTAAAATGGTCTCAAAAACATCATTAATGTTTTATCTTATGAATCATCCTCATATAAAACATCCAAATGATAAATGGTATAAATTATGGTTCTGAAAAATATTTAAATACATTTCCATTCAATTCTGTATTTTCACTTTCAATCAACAAGAACATCCATCATGAACCAATCATTGAGATCACATAAGGAACATGCCCAAAATAGTGCAAGGAACAAAATAAAAACAATTAATGGGTGAAATGAGGTTATGAAATGTTCATATAAGATTTTATAAACATGATAATGTTTTTATAATAAGACTAATAACACTCATCTAACCATTATATTGTAATTTTAAACAATATTGAATTATGACAAGCCTGGGTTAAGGGAATTCATAACCTGATTTCCATCCTTTGGGTTAACCTTATTATTCATTATTTATGTGGTAATTCAATTGTTAGTGTGTTGAAAGAAGATTATACTATGTCCAATTTTGTATATTTATTGATTATATACATATTCCATCCACTCTATTAAGTCTCACTTCAATTATATGATATTTATAAGGGACTTTTCTTTTAAAATCCGCTATTAAAATACTATTTTACAAAATTCAAAAGCAATGTTATTAAGTTAATATTCATTTTGTGTGATTATGTTCTGGATCTTGTACATTGATTATGATGATGGGTGGTAACTATATTTCAACTTAATTCATTTCGTATTTGTATATTGAAGGTTGGTCGTATGGTTACTCCAAGTGTAACTACGATGTTTACACAAATAGTAAGGTAGCCTTATGGGTTACAAATTATATGGTAGATGAGTGGGTTACAAAATTATGTAAGTAATGCCCTAAGATAACTTTATGGTTTTACTTATGTTTTCAGGTACTGTGGAAATATCCTATTTCACAATCTAAGTATATATATGGAGGTGATAAATATATATTATGAAAATAATTTCATACGTTACAAGTATTGATGAAAAAATGTGTTCTTTCCTTCTTTTATATCCCTTACTGAGTTTTTGTGCACATACCAAGTTCTAAATGGGTTTTCACAGGTTAATGGATGTGTAAATCAAAGAAGGAAGATATGTTAAATGTTTATTAATTGTCAAGGAATGAGGTTTTACATTTTAGTGTTTTTAATTTTGAAAAATAATAGAAATTTTTTATATGGTAACACTCTGTAACAATGTGTAATTCTATTAATGTATTATGTTCCAATTCACTAATTCTCTAAACATGAAAAGATACCTAATGTAAAAGGATGTTTTTTCTTGTCTAAATTCATTATTATGTATGTAATAAGGTTGGGTCTTTATAGTTGGTATCCGATGATGGTTTATATTACATTAGGGGCTAGGATGATGTTAAAAGAATACCATAAATGTGTTTTACTCTATCATTAATTTTAAATGTTACATAATTTAAAGATTACTATGTTTCTTTATCTAAGATATGTTTTTTCCGAATGGTTTTCCACATAAGAAACAGGGATGCTGGAGAGGAGAGGCACTGAAAGAACAACATCCTTCCGAATCTACAACCCAGAATTGTAGGGATTGGAACCGAGCAGTTTGTGACAGTAATGGCTCAGATAACACAGGAAATAAATGGTGGTGATATCCATGCAAGAGAACAGATAGAGGTACCAAAATAAAACATGATAGTAGTGGAAGATTTTATGAGACAACACCCTCCTGCTTTAAATGGATCTTCTGACCTAGTAGCAGCTGATGGACGAATAAAATCCCTTGAAAAGATATTTGATGTTATGGGATGTTTAGAAAATCAATTGGTAATTCTTTCCATTTATCATTTTTAAGGTGAACCTAATCCTTGGTGGTAAATGGTAAGGAATATAAGGGGTATATAGGATTTTTATTCCTTAGATTGGGATGAATTTAAAATTATTCTAATTGAAAAATATTTTCTTAAAGTGGTGCTACATAGGATGGAGAAGCAATTCCTTGTGTTGAAGAAAAAAAAGCGGAGGATTCAGTGGATTTGTATGAGGAAATATTCACCTGATTGGTGAGGTATGTTCCATATCTTATTCTGGATCATGATAGAAAAATCAACCACTTTTTTTTAGGACTAAAGCCAAAGAATCGAAGGGTGTTGGCCTCCCATGAATACAAAAGTTATGAGAAAAATGTCTGATCTGCCTAGAGGGTAGATATGGAGTTTGTTGATGATCACATGCATTTTATAAACAAGGAGAAAAAGAGGTCCAGGTGGCAAGATATGGGTAGGAATCAAGCATAGTAATCTGATGGTAAGAAAATCATGTTTTTAGTTTGTGAAAAGTGTGTCATGAAACACACTAGGGAATGTCTTAGAAAAGATAGGAAGTGTTTTAAATGTGGTAATTTTGGACATATGGCCTAATATTGAAATGAAAATGATGCTAAGACTAATCCTAATAAGAAAATAATAAAGTGTTTTAAATGTGGTGAGATGGGTCATTATGAAAATGTTAGCACAAAGAGAGATCTAAATGATGCAATGAAGCTAGAGTATATGTATAAAGGTGTAGTGAGATCCTTTGCGACTACATCAACATATGTTGGGCATTTAAATGAAGTTGTATCAGGTACTTTATCATCCCTCATATTTTGATAATGTTTCTTTTGATATGGGGTCTACACATTCCTTCATCTTTGAGAAATTTTCTAGTAAATAGGAAATATCACATCAATAAATGAGACCTGACCTTTTTGTTAAAACACTAAAGTTAAATAATATAGAAAAAATAATTATAATAATCTTTCTATTGTGGTATGTGGAAAGAATATTCCAGAAAACCTTGCTATTTTACACTTATTCAAGTATGATTTTATTTTGGGAATGGATTAGATTCCGGTTTATCATGTTAAGATTGACTGTAGAGGTAATGTAGTTGTTTTTCAAAAAGAGTTTCAGTTTGTATTCAAGAATGAACCCATAAAATTGACAATATATTATGAATCATAGAAACTATTGAAGGATGGGAATGAAAGTTATCTTGCTCACATTGTTGAAAACAAGTAAACTATTCAGATTGATGATTAGCCTGTGGTAAAAGAATAACTTGATGTTTTTCTTGATGAGTTACCCGGTGTCATACCTAATCAGGAAGTCAAATTCACAATTGACTTAGTTCCTGATGCTATTCCAATTCCAAAACACCCATATCGTATGGCTCAAATAGAACTTCTTGAATTGAAAAATCAGTTGCCGAATTTTCTTGATAAATGCCTCATTCGTTCTATCACTTCACCATGGAGTGCACTTATTTTGTTTGTCAAAATGAAAGATGGTTCCATGAGTATTTGCATTGATTGTAGAACTTTGAATAACATCACTATTAAAAACAGGCATCCATTGCCTCATATCGATAACTTGTTCGATCATCTCCAGGGACTTAGTACTTTTCCAAGATTGACTTTAGATACGGATACCATCAGCTGAAGGTGAAGGAGGATGACAGCCCAAAAAATAGCCTTTCATACTAGATATGGGTATTATGAATTTTTTGTTATCCCCTTTGGGTTAACTAATGAACATGTTGTATTTATGAATCTTATGAATAGAGTATTTCACGAGTTCTAGGATAAATTTGTGGTTGTATTTGTTGATGACATTCTGATATTTTCTAAAAAAAAGTAGGAGCATAAAAAACAAAAAAAGTTTGTTTTAAAAACATTAATAGAAAAGAAAATTTACATAAAATTCAGAAAGGGTGATTTTTGGTTGTAACAGATTTCTTTTTCTAGTATCGTTATAAATAAGTATAGAATAACAGTTGATCCAACAAAAACAAAAGTGGTTTATGAATGGCCATGACCCCCAAATTTTACATAGAATCATAGTTTTCCTGGATTAATAGGTTATTACTGATGTTTTGTATAGAAATTTTCTTTGTTATTGAGACCAATAACTAATATCACAAGGAAAGGGGGTAAATTTGTTTGAAAAAAAGAATGTGATGTTTGTTTTCAGGAACTATATAAGGGATTGGTAAATTCTACGGTTTTGGCCTTGCCTTCCCGAAATGGTGATTTCATCTTCTACAGTGATGCTTAATTGAATGAAATTGGTTGTGTTTTGAAGAAGAATGATCAGGTAACTACTTATGATATAAGACAACTAAAAACTCATGAGTTAAATTATCTCACACATGATTTGGAATAGGAAACTGTGGTTTTTTCGTTGAAAATTTGAAGGCATCATTAATACAATTCCAAATGTCAAATATCTGCTGACCATAAAATTCTGAAGTATATATTTACTCAGGAGTAATTGAAAATGAGACAGATAATATGTCTTGAAATTATAAAGGATTATTATTTCATGGTCAATTACAATCCTAGAAAATAAAAAAAGTGGTGGATGCCTTGAGTCAAAAAAATCAGGCATCATTAACCATGATACCTTTGGAACAAGATCCCATGATTAATGATTTGATGAATTTTGGCTTAGATGTTGTTGGTGCAGGGAATAGTTCTATTTTTTTAAGGTTTTAGTGTATTCTTCATTGTCAGACAGAATTAAGTGAGCATAGAAGGAAGACCGTGAGCTACAGAAATAGGTAGAATTGGTTAAAATGGGAAACCTTCCGGAATTTAACCTTGATAAATATTGTGTTTTAGAATTTTCAAAAAGTTTGTGTGTGCCATGTGATTTTTATTTGAATAACAATTTGTTGTTTAAAGCTCATAAATCTCCATTTTCGGTTCATCCTAGCAGTACTAAGATGCATAAAAACCGTTGGGAGTATTATAGGTGGGATGAAATGAAAAGGGATATTGCTGATATTTCCATGAATTGTTTGACATGTCAGTAGTTTAAAGAAGAGAGGCAGTTACCAAAGTGGATGCTTCATCATTTTCCAGTTCTAGAGTTGAAGTGGAAGAATGTATCCATAGAAACTGTGGTGGGACTACCTAAGACATCTCTAGGTTACAATGTAATTAGGGTTATTGTGGACAGGATGACAAAAGCTTCTCATTGTTTTCTACATGAGATACAATATCATTGGATTAACATTCACAATTATACATCAAGGATATTTTTAGGTTACTTGGAGTTCATTTTTCAATTGTATATGACCGGGATCCAAAGTTAACTTCTAACTTTTGGACGGGACTTTAGATGTCGTTGCACACATAGTTAAATTTCAGTACATCGTTTCATCCTCAATCAGATGATCAGTCAGAATGAATGTTTCAAACATTGGAGGATATACTTCTATCATGTTCAATAGACTACCAAGGAATTTGGGATCAATATCTTCCTTTAGTTGAGTTCTCTTATAATAACATTTTTCATTCCAGTATACAAATGACAACTTTTGAGGCTTTTTACGGAAAGTGTTGTCGAACTCCGGAGTTTTGGGATGAAGTCAGTGAAAAAAGTTGATGGGGCTATAATTATTAGAGAATGTGGCTGAGAAAGTGAAGATGATCCAGCTTCACATGAAGACATCTCAGAGCAGGCCAAAAAGTTTTGCAAATAACAGAAGGAAAGACTTATCTTTTGAGGTAGGTGACAATGTTTTCATTGAAATCTCTACTTGGAAAAGTGTGATGCATTTTGGTAAGAAAGGAATGCTATATATGAGGTTCATTGGTCATTTTTAAATCCTAGTGATATTTGGGATAGTATAATAATGTGTAGATTTGACTCCGAGTTTGTCTCAGGTACAATATGTTTTTCATGTTTTGATATTGAGGAAGTATGTACCAGATTCGACTCATGTTTTGAGCCCAGAAGTAGTTCAGCTGGAGGAGAACCTTTCTTATAAAGAGAAAACATTTCAGAGTCTTGATCGAAGGGAACTGGTATTGCAAAATAAGGTAATACACAAGGTAAAGTTTATGTGGAGAAACCACATGGCTGAATAATAAACATGGGAGTCTGAAAATGCTAGGACGTAATGGTACCCTCACTTGTTTAATAAGTAAATAAAATTGCGGGGATGCAATTTCCAAAAATGTGGGGATAATGTAACACCCCAAGGTTTTCTAAAAATAAATTGAAATACTTAAAAAAAAAATTTAATGTAGATATTTATAAGTATCCATTAAACATAATTCTACTACTTCTATGTTTTGAATTTTGACAAATAGTCATCTACAATTGTGTTCAGTAAGTTATTTAGAGTCTATTGGAAGAAACATGTTTTTTTCGTGAATAAAAACATACCATTATGAATAGTAACATGAATAGTAATATGACCCTATTGACTAGTAAATTTTATTATTATTTTATTTTCATAAGGCTTTAAGATAATAGCATCTTGATTAATTTTTAATCGTGATATAAAAGAACTTATAGTTTTAAAATTATTAATTTTTGAATTAAGTATGGTTTTATTTAAAAATTAAACTAAAAATATTTAAAAATTTATTTTGAAAAAAATATAATTCATTGTTGAGTTGTACACATCAATAAATGGTTAGGGTGAAATTTAGGGAGTTTTCTAAAACTATAGATTCTTTAGTGAATAGTAAAAAATACAATTTTTAGAATCAGTGTGTTAATGACATCAGTAATGATATAATAATCATGTGATAATGATGTAATAACTCTGGTAGACTTGTGTAATGTAAAATAAGTTATGAGGTGTCCTAAGTGGCTTATAACATGGTAAAATACCATTGTCAAGCCCATGGTTTTGCAAATACCACCAATGAGATGTCCCTTGGAAATTATTAAAATAATCCCTCACTTTTTCTATAAATACAAACCCATTCCTTCATTAACATCATTCCAAAATATTCATAAACTATGTTCTAGCCTCCTTACCTCATAAGTATCCCTCCCAAGTTTTCCTCAAGCCCCCAAGTTCCCAACCTTCATGTTCTAGGAGTTACTCTACAAGGTAAAAAAAATTCTCAATTTCATTATTTTTCTATTCAAGTTCTCCTTTGTGTGTTATAAAAATCAAGATTCCATACCATGTTCTTATTTACTTATTATATTTGATATATTTTGTATTATGATTTCTTTCTGTATGGGAGACCCTTGTCTCTCTCTTTTTAATATTTTCTAAAACCATGTTGCATAGCTGCTAGAATGATGATTTTTTGTAAGGGATTTCTAAATAATTCTTTTATTTTGAGTTCCTCTCTTTTATTATTCATTATTCATCTCTTCTAACCCATTAAGCATGAAATATATAGGAATAATTTATATTCAAGATTTTTTCATGTTCATCGAAAATTCATACTCACTATTCTTCTCCTCTCCAACTTATTCAAGGAATAAAAACATTGTCCGTGATGTGTTGAATTACCGACATCATGGATGATGTAAATTCAATTTCCTTTAATTATGGAAATTCTAGTCATGAAACCATTTAAATGTTTGAACCAGGTTATAATATATGTATTATGCCTCATCCATTGTTCTCAAATTCTTTTGTACTCATGGTTTTAATTTACAAGACAAAATGAGGTTTTTATTAACCAAGAACCACTAAAATGGTCTAAATGAATATAATTAATGTTTTAACATAAGAATCATCCCCATATAAAACATAAAAATGATAAATTGTATAAATTATGGTACTAGAAAAAATTTAATACATTTCTATTCCAATTCTGGTGTTTCACATCCAATCGACAAGAACATCCATCATAAACCAATCATGGAAATCATGTAAGGAACTCACCCAAAACAGTGCAATGAACAAAATACTAACAATTAAAGGGTGAAAAGAGGTTATGAAATGATCATATAATATTTTATAAACTTGAAAATGTTTCTTTAAAATAATAATAACACTCTTTTATCCATTATACAAGATTTTTAAACATGTTTGAGGTATTAAAATCCTGAGGTAAGAGAATTCTTAACCCGGTTTCCATCATTTGGGTTAACCTTATTCTATATTATTTATCTGGTATTTAAATTGTTTGTGTGATGAATTATGATTATACTATTTTCAATTATATATATATATATATAGTATATACATATTACATCCACTCTATTATGTCTCACTACAATTATATGATATTTTAAGGGACTTTTCTATTAAAATCCTCTTTTAAAATTATGTTTTAGAAAATTCAAAAGCAATGTTTTTATGCTAATATTCATATTGTGTGATTATGTTATGGATCTGGGGAATTATTTATGATTTAGGGAAGGGAATAAATTTACCTCCAATTCATTGGGAATGTGTATGTTGGAGGTCGACCATTTGGTTACTCCATGTGTAACTATGATGGTTACAAAAATAGTATGGTATCCGCGAGGGTTAGAAATTATAAGGTAACTGGAAGGGTTACAAGATTATGTATGTAATTCCCCAATATAATTTATGTTTCTACTGATGTTCTTAGGTATTTTTTTATCCTCATGTTTCAAAAAGTAAGTATATATATACAGGTGATATTTATGTCTTATGAAAATGATTACATACGTTACGAGTATTCATAGACTAATGTGTTCTTTCCTTCTTTTTGTTTCCCTTACTTAGTTTTTGTGCTAATCCCATGTTATAAATGACTTTTCACAGGTAAATGGATGTGTATGAAAAATAATTATTCCATGTTAAATGTTGAATATTTCTCAAGGAATCATGTTTTAGGTTTTAATGTTTTTAATTTTGGAACAAATGGAAACTGTTTTTATGGTATCCACTCTGTAACAATGTCTAGTGCTATGAATGTATTTTGTCCCAATTCTCTAAATCTCTAAAAATGAAATGATCTTCAATTTAAAAGGAAGTTTTTTCATGACTAAATTCTAGATTATGTATGTAATAAGGCTGGGTCTTTATTAATAATATCCTAAACATGGTATATTTTTTAACATGAAAATTAATCATGTTACATGGAATAAAATCACATAACAAGATCCAACATGTATTTGGAAATCAGGAAATACAACCTACATTTCATTAAATATGAATGAAATTTAAATATCTATATTCCAATAATGATACATTTAACAATACATACATGTCATACAACTCCAAGGGTAAAAGAACTTAAATATCATAAATCAACAGGTAGAAGAATCTATCTAAAAAACATGACATGGAATAATAATAAACTATAATAACAAATAACATTAACTTTTTCCCATACCTGGTAACATTTTCTTTCCCAATTCTTGGGTTGATCATTCCCAAAAAATAATATAAACCTAGTGATGAAAATTTTCTATTATCATTTGTAATATCGAAAAATATTATGAAAAGGTAAAATTAAGATCTGATACCACATTGTAACATTATATATTAGGGCCACTAAAATAGTTCCATGATTTGATTGGTCACATTTCTTCAAGCATCCCTCCACATATTCTAGAGGCTACTAACTATCAATGTGGGTATATAAGTGTTAATTTAGGGAGAGAATACCCTCATGATCAGTGTAGGATAATGTTATGAAATACAATGTAATAGAGTAAATAGTTGAATATCATAGTATTAGAATATAACAATATTGAATGAATGATCTCCATGAATGGAAATTATACAATGTAGGTGAAATAAATATACAATAGGTAATACCGAATAAATAAAAAACAAAAAAACTCATAAATTCTATCTTAATGAGTATTCTATTATCTATCCCATCCATATGCTCACATAATTAAATATAAATGTGTAGTAGAAAAAATTATACTCAATGATCATCAACCAACAACATTCTTGTATGTTCAGGTACCAAACAATGACTCAATCGGTGTGTGAGAAAAACATAATAGGCCACCATAAATGTTGTCTAATGATTTCCATTATGTGACTTTAAAATACAATAGTGTGTAGGTATATTGATAAGACAATAAATTAAAATATATGGTTATATAAAACATAGATTCGTGATGGTAAACATGAATGAAAAGTACTACTTTATATAAATCTAAAATACCTCTCAATACATGTCACATATATGTAGGTATACACCCACACAAACACACACATAGATATATATATATATATATAAATATATATATAATTATGAAGGTATATATTGGCACTATATATGAAATTTCATATGAGTACTTCTAAATAGTTATATATTACTAAACCGGGCCTGAGGAGTAAGTCAAGAATCCCTATATAATTATTATGTCCCATATTGATAAATGGGGGTCTCCCTACAATATTATAATAATTAATATATGATTTATTGCCATGTAAATTAATTAATATAGGATTCCATTCAAGGAACAATACTCAAAATAGTATTTTATGTGGGGTACCGCAAATTATAATTAGGTGGTTCATACCTAACATCCAATTCTATGGGGAAGGGAACAACATTCCTTGGAAAACATGTGATGAGAAATGGGACGTCCAACATCCTTGACCAGGGGTGCTTGAATCATCATTCCCACAACCAAATAAACACCCATTTTTATCAATCCAGTATAAGGTAGTCCTACATTCTCTAGCCTTTGTGTTTTATAAAGAGGAATATTTCCTCACACATGGAAAATGTAACCTTCTATTATATGATACTATTTCTTTTTATAAATAGAAAATGATATTAGTCATGGATTTTAAAATTTTCATATTAAACTATTCAGTAGTATGATTATATAAAAAAATAGTCCATGTGAATATACATTTCCATTTACAATTCAATTAAATTAAAATCCCATTTAGTGATTGCATCATTCCTTACATGTCAACATGGTTTTTGAAATTTGAATATCATTATTTGGCCATACTATAATCTATTTTACTATAAAAAAAAATTAGTCGCCAAAGGAATTATCCAAACCATATAACTACCCACTTAACAAAAGTTATATCTTACACTCACATGTTATACTATGAATAGATATGTTTTATTCTTAGAATGAATCCTTTCCCTAAATATTAATCGAATATATTAACTAATTTCAATTATAATTTCATGCCAAACAAAACATAGTTGTGTCATGATAAATAGGGAAACAAGTCAAAAAGTCTAGTTAACAGTCCTACTCTTTGGGTGGATAAGGATGGGGTTATAATCCCCCAACAATGTAAAGGGTTCCATATAATTTATAAATTACGTATAAAAGATCCATTTGAGGAATTTAAAAATATATGATAAATGTACTGGCATTAGTATGCATAACAACAATAATAATTTATAAAATGATAACATAATAATCGAAAATAATGACACTACCTACCTCATAGATAGGATTCTTCAGTCATCCATTATCAATAATTGATTCAAGCTAGTTCATGAGAAATTAAATTTATATAAAAACATCCATTAAACATGGTATATTAAATTATATTTAAATATATTTCAAAATAGAAATATAAATATGAAATTGTGGAATAAATAATCATAGAATAACAGTTATGCTTCCCATGGATATGATGTTGCATGAAATCAAAAACTGATTGTTAGAGATATCTCCATCAATAATAGATAGAAAGTGGGAGCATCAGACGTAGTGGATGTTTTTTAGAGGAATATAAAAGAGGGAATAAATGATAAATAAATAATGGGTAGAAAAATAATTTCACCCCATTAAATTAGGCACACAATTTTTCCAAATGTTTTTTTCAATCCATATATAAACATTGGACAAGCACTGCCTGAGTGGCATTTATTTTTTTTATAGTCTCACAGTTTTCCAAATTAAACAAATACCCTGATCTCCATCTCCATATTTCTATATACATCCCATAAATCCATGAATCCTTTGGAACATTTTCAAACAAACTATATACTTTGAGTAAAATGGGCCAAATGGTTAATATTAACCACACTCCAACTATTTCCCAATGATTGTTCGAACAAAATGGAGTTCCCAAATACCTATAAAATAAAATATCATCCAAACCACCATGAATCTTATAATTCCTTTTAAACTAACCAATAAGTACATTTAGGTGTTCCTTTTTTTGATTTAAATTACTAATATTGGTTTAAAACGTGTCCACTCAATAGATAAAAAGTTCAAATTCCATTAGAATTTCCGCACTCTAAAGACATCAGATTCTTCAATTCATACTATAGTTGAATATGATATTTTCAGTCATTGAATATATTTATCTATATAAATACAGTAAAAAATAACAATGATAGAAAGTCAAAAGTGATATTCTAAACCAAACAATGCTTTTATATTAACAAGATGATAATAATGATCATCTAATGGAAATGACATCCATTGTATAGTTTTTTATTCAAATTCATAGGGATTATATATTGAGACCATGGAAAGCCTTAGAGCAAAATATTTTTCCCCTCCCCTGTGATGGCTAGGGTTTTTTCGAGGCATGTTTTACCTTTACCCTTCGGGCGGCCACAATCTTGCGGAGGCTTCCACTAATTCTTCTATGGCGTAGGCATGCGTTGACAATGGTGCGATGGTGGGGTTCCATCATGTTTCATTAGTAACACTGGATATTCTTAGTGACATTATGACCTGGAAGTCTCTTTCCCTACTCTTTTGTACATGTATTTTTCCCATCATCATTGCCAACTCACCACGCATATTATATCGGCTCGAATCGGATCTTAAGACATCACGTGGATAGGATTGGATTTGGATCCTCAAATCGATCAGGCGCCATTAGATGTCATCTATGGTAGGAATCCATAGTGGGTTATAAATGTATTTTAAGACTATTGGAGTGGAAAGGTATTGGTTCATGGAAGTTTTTCATGTTTTGAGGATTTGAGGTTCGATGTTTTGTTTTTGCGGCGTCGATGTCACTGGTGTCTCCCTACTCCTCCCTGGATGGACTATGACTCTTCCTAAAAATGTGTAGTGTTGTCTCTAGATGGTAGTGGGGCTGTCCTATGATGGTGTTTCATGAAACCGGTGTAGGTTAGATGGTAGGAGGTCTTGGTTTGAGATCTAAAAGTGTTGAAATATTCGACAACATAGAAGAGGATTCAGAGGAGGACTTAGAGTCGTGATGCGGTTATCTACGGAGTAGGGTGCAGTGTATGGATGGCCCGAACTTCCTCAATCTGGTTTCTTCATCCCCATTTTTGGATGATCTCTTTGGGATCATCTAATGTCGCTGGAGAGTTTGGGAGAACTCCGATTGGAGTCTGCCGACGAGTTTGTGGGTTTGGGATTACGTCGATGGTCGCATTGGTGGGCGTTCGAAGAGATTGGTTCTGTGGTTTGTCCTAAATTTATATTGTTTTTTATCCCTGGTTCATGGTAACTTGTCATTTTCTTGACGTTCTCATCTCTAGCTATGATGATATGCCAATTTGAATGTTTGAATGGATTTTTATTCATTGTACATGAATGATGTTTGTTTTGAAGCCTTGTATGGTTTTTTGTGGTGAATTGGTGAGTGGTGATGTGGTGAATTGGTGATGTGATTTAGTGGTGTAATGGTGATGTGTATAAGTTTTGAAATAATGATGTGGGGAATTCATGTTTGGTTTATCACTTATTCCTAAAAAGTGTTTTCATAATAATAAAAAATAATTTCCAATCACAAAGGGTGTATTTATCTCAGATGGATAACAAGAAACTAAAATATAGATATGTATATTGCATTATAATTTATTGATATATTTTTATGATTTTCCCATCCTTCCCCGAAAATGGAATATCGTGTTTCCAATATTATTTAAAACTACGTATACACCAATTTTAATGAATCCTTATAAAATTTTCTGGATTGAGATGTAGTAAATAATGTAGTATCTTCATATGAATCGTGGTAATGTATTTTTTCACAAAAGATCATAAACATAGTGTTTAATGATTTTTTTCCTAAGAATAATGGTGGATTAAAAAGAAATATATATCATTTATCTAGAATGTTCCAATATCACAATCAAGAATATATATATTTTAACACATTGATGATATTTTTGATAAATTACAGATATTTTACTATTATTAAAATACTAATATTTAATATTGATAATATTAATTGATGGTAAAAATTTAATATATACACAATACATCTTTATGAATGATTTACAAAGAGTATGAATATATTGTTATTTAATCTAGTTCTTCTTATTCCCTTATGATCATGAGGGATAAAATGAATAGAAACTCTATATATTACCTTCATCAGTTTGTGGTAGAATATTAGGAGGATATTATTATATATTCAAAGATATGGGAAGATATTTAATATCACATGAATATTTATTAACGTACCTATGGAATAATAATTTGTAAAAAATTCAAGATTAATTTCTTTCTATATAATGTTAAATTCATCGATCATATACTCACAGATGAGGTTATAGCCATGTATCCTTAATGAAATATTTTTTATAACAATTGACTGTACCAACCACTAAGGCTAAGATATATATATTTGATGGATTAGATTTATAATATTGAAACTTTGATAAAAAATTATCACATCAATCTAATCCACTAACCATAACAACTAAAAATGTAATAATTATCCTCTGGACTAATGAACATTAAGGAAATTTCAATGAATTTTTTAGATGGTTGGTTAGTGGACTTATAATCATACTAACCTCTTGTATAGATTTTCTTTTTGAATTATAGTGACACATCGTATAAGGGGATATAATGTTAGTGTACATAGAATGATATGTTGGCAGAATATTCCTCATTCTAATTGAGGTTTTATAATAAAAATAACCTAACTCATGATTTCGATTTAATAGAGATAGACATTGCATTAAATATAAATAGGAATTATAATTATGGAGAGGGTTGAATCATATATAATGATCATAAAAGGTTAATATATATATTCACTAAGAAAGATTTAAATATGTAGAAAGTAAGATGGTTGTATTTTAGTATATATTTTAAATTCCAAATGAACTACCACAGTTTGAAAAGGAATAAGGTAGTTGATTAATTTATTTAAAAAGATCATGAAAGATTCTCATTGATGGGGATAAAAAAATATCAAATATTTTTTGATTTAGAAATGATTGACCTTGAAATTGTTATGAATGTAGATAATTGGTATATTTTTAAAATGTTTGTGAAGAAATATTTCATTGTATTGATTAAATAGGTAAAAAGGAATATGTTGAGATATAAAATAATGTGAGAAATGTTTCTGAGTTCATCTTTGACTGTGATCAAATGATATCTCTCTAGAAACATGTTTTTTTTATTAAATTCTATAAAAGGATAAGTATTTATATAAATGATATTATTTCTTTACATTCATTGTTCATTCTTGAATTACCATGATATAAAAATCTATGTAAATTATTTTACATAGGAAACATGAATAAAAATATAGTATACTATGTATATCGATGCATTGTATGTTATTATATTAAGATTGTAAGATATACGTCTAAGTTGATTTTAGAACCATTACCCGTACTACATTTGAAAAGGTAACATATTACATTGGATTATGATATCATACTTCTCAAAACATCAGAATGACATAATTCTATATTGGACTTAATGTACCACATTATGAATTCAAATCAATTCATTTATATGATTTCAATCATTATCATTATTTTAGGATATATATTATGAATATGGTAAGGCTTCATATGGTGACACGTTCTGTTGTATGTGATTGAGATATGAGGTTCACCACAATGATATGTTGAATTATTCAATAAGATAAGGATACAGAGTCATTTTTGTGTATGACCCATCATTTTTAATGTGATAGATAGTCTATGATACCCATTAAAAAATTAAAAAATATATTTAGAAACAGTTCCACTGATGTAAATGTTTGTTGTGATCAATATCATCTACTAGTTGAGTTTTATTATAAAGAACAATTTCATAATTCATTCAAATAGATCCTAAAAATGTATTTTGTATAAGCATTTCAATAAATATAATTTGATTGCATAATGTTAGGGAAATAAATCAATTTAGTCACAATCTTGTTGAGGAAATGATAGAGAAGGTTGGATCCTTTTAACCTCAATTCGAGGAAGTACAATACTGAAATAGGACATATAATCACAATCATTGGGTAGATATGGAATTAGATGATTATGACAAATTATTTTAATAAATTTAACCAATGAATAATGTTATAAAATCACAAATTAATTTAAATATATGCCCAAGATATATAATCACTTTTTAGACTAATGTTAAGATAAGGATGTTTCATTATTGCATTTTTATTCCACAAAACATCTCACAAGATAAAAATGTTTTCATTTTATATATTTTAAGGAAGTACATACCATGTTCATCACATGTAATGACAAAAGGAGTTTTACCAATAAAGAATAGTCATTACTATGGATAATTATATGATGATATATTGGATTATATAGATATATTTTTACTAAACATTATTACTCACATGTATAGAGTTCCTTGTATGAATCATAAATTAGAAAAATATATATTGGAACATGTGGATGTTATGAAGAAAATTTATACTCATTTTTTGTATCATAGTGATGGTATTTCAATGTATATATTATGGTTAATTTTGGAATAATGTAACTCATCGAGATTTTATATATATATCAAATTAAATAAACTTGATGTGCTAGATAGTGTTATTTTCACACTACCACAATTCAAAATAATCCCAGAAATATTATAACATTATAAACCTTTAGTTATATATTATTAATTGAATATGATTAAAATATTATCTAATCAATGAATAAATCTTTTTCCCAATTCATATTTTATATTATTACCTAATAAATAATCATAATATTTTAAATAAAATAATTCAATTATTTAAAGACATATTTTTTTAAAACTGATTTTCTTCCCCATATAATGTATTATTATATATTTAAAATAATATTGAACACTATTTGAATGTTATTTTTATTAAAAATATTTTTAATTAATTAATAACTATTCCTAAAAAACTTATCAAATTGTTTGGGATGATGATAAATTCATTTGTATGTAAAATGAGTTACTTTCATAGAACAAGTTTTATATGCACACTATTTTATTATCACAAATCAAATAAAAAATTATTGATATATAATTTTAAATATACTTGTATATTAAATAATAAAACTAATATTTTAACATTAATTAATTAGTTATTATTGACAATATAATGGATATAAATTTATTTTTATGAATAAAATTTAAATATTCATAATATTATTTATGGTTTCATTTTTTGAGATTATTTTAAAATTTATTTGATCAAAATATTGAAATTTAATTAGAAAAAAATAATTAATTATTTTAAATTCATAGTTATAAGTTTATATTTAACCATGTTCATTTTATCATATAATTATTAGTTAAATTAGAAATAATTTATTACCATAGTTAACGTTACAACTAGTTTTATAGGGGGATTCCAGCTATATGTATTAGTATGAATGTCTCATAAACAAGTATAATTATTAATTTTTTTGACATAATTAACTAATATTTTTAAAACATAAATTTTTTTAAATTTATATTTTCCATAAAAATAATATAACCTAATATTATTTGAATCATTTTTTGTTATTCTATGTTTGTTGTCTCCCTCAATTATAAAATGGAACCTACCCCCACCATATTTTATAAATTTTCTATTAGACTATACCACCAATAATAAACCTAAACCCTTGATATATTATTTACATTCATCCTATATCCATTTGTATTATTATAAAACCAATCCTTCAAGGATTACATTGCTATCTAATAGAGGTACCTCTAATATGATTTATAAATTTAATTCGAGCTTCTTATATTTTATTTTTTTCAAAATTATACAATACTATTTTATAAGTCTTTAAAATTTTAATCTAGGCCATAAATATACTATGATATAATTATTTGTCACAACCCGTCCTCGAGGCCCGTGCCGTGACTACCCCAAGCCCTCCTTCCATAGGCCAGGGGCAGGCGACTAGCACCAAAGGCGTAAATCCCGATAAAAAGGGAAGGTATTGCCTTTATGAAATGTAAACAGACACAACCAGAGTACAAGAAGAAGAAAACACTAAGTAAAGCAGTATAACAAGTGTGTTGAATGTACAATGGGGAAGAATACAAGCCCAACAGAAAGGTACACTACAACTGAAAGAAAGTACAACTGAAAGACAAACAACTGGAAGATAGAAGCAGCTCCTGGATCGTCTCCCGGGTTCCTACCTGAAGGGTAGGTACAGATGTCCTCCTCAGCACTCTGCATCAATCGTTCCACTCCGTTTTCTGTCACACCGAGTATCCCCCTTCGGGTACTGTCCAATCCTCGTACACTCTACCTCGGTCAGTGTTGTCCGTCATCTGCATCCAACACAATGAGGCTCGGGCATAGCCCGTGTAGGGGTGAGTATAACGATATTCAGTAGGGAACCCGAGACCCTCAAGGTCTCACTAAATCCAATAAGGATAAACCATAATAAAATATCTCAAAAGATAAATTTTACTTTGGTGTATGCCCATACATATATCTAAGTTATCAATTAACTCATCTCAATCATGAGGTAAAAACAAAGGTCATTGACTCAGCTCAAACCAGGATTTTCATTAATGGTATCGAAACCACAACTGCTGAAGAGATCCTCCTCTATCGAGTATAGTGATCCTATCGTGACTCTGAGGTGCTACTCACTAACCTTAGACTGCTGAGGTACTCCTCCTATCAAGTACCACGGGTCTGCCACCCCAACATAGTAGTGCTCTCCGCCATGGGTTTGCCACCCCAACACAGTAGCGCTTCCCCTAATAGCCTACAGAGGTACTCCTTCTATTGAGTACTGCGGTTCTGCTTCCCCAACACAGTAGCACTCCTCCGACATGGGCCTACCACCCCAACACAATAGTTCTCCCCACTGGGCTAGTTATGTCACTGCGAATCGATTCAGACAAGCAGTCATAAGGTCTGAGCCAGCTACAAGGTCTCCATACTCCGTACGCTCATCTCCGGGAGGGTCCACTCCATGAGCTACTGGTTGATACTTACAAGTGTATATAATCTCATGTGGAAGTATCTCAAAGGACAACCTCATCATAGGGTTCTCAACGCAACAGACATCCCATCAATCAGACACCCGGTTTGTGAGTTATTAGCCTTTCTGTTCCAGGGGCCTGGTTGGATTTCAGGTACAATCCAACCCGGACATAAAACAAATATGTCCAAACCTCAGGTGAAGTATTCCAAAATAACCGTCTCATCATGAGGTATCTGACATAGTTGACGACACGTCAATCTGACATTCGGTCCTTAAGTTATAAAGTGTTTCCGCTTCGGGGGCCCGGTTGGAATTACGCTCGTTCCAAACCTGACCATTTTCTAAAGTCGTCCAAAACTCACATAGAGTATCGAAAAAGGAAGGACTCATTGCGAGGGTCCCAGTTCAGTAGATGGTGCGTCGATCAGACACGCGGTCTTCATGTTATTCACGTTTAAGTGAAAATGGGCACATCCCGTTAAGCCCAGCGGGCTGACGGGTCGGGTCAACCAAGAGTTGGAGGGTCCGACCCAATAAGTGGTCGGACCGACCTGATGAAACAAGCGGTTCAGCATGAGGGGTATGGACCTGCCCAAAGAGAGCAAATCCTGGCAAGAAGCAGCGCATCCTGGCCCGACGCGGCTCGGCGGGGCACGGCCCGACAGGGCGTGCGGCCCAGCTAGCTCGACCAGCTGGCCGAGTGGTCTGAGGGGGCACGACCCCCGACTGTCAGAACCGGTGGCACCTTATGGTGCTGCCCTCTCAAACCGGCAGGTTAGGCTAGCCGGACTTCTGGCACAAGCGGCCTGCTCAGGCGGGCCGCGGGATTCTTCAGCGCAGCGCCCTCCTTGTGCCGCGGTTCGGCTTCGCCCAGCCTGCCGATGGGCCGACTGGTTCTCCAACGCGGTGCCCTCCTAGCACCGTGGCTCGCCTCCACCTAGCCGACTGACGGGGAGGCTTGTTCTTCCACCGAAGTGGCCCGCTCGGGCGCCGCAGTTTCCTCCTTCGGCCTGATTCTACTTCGGTTGAGTGGCCCAAAGTTGCGGGTCGCAGTTCTTCTGTATGCTGTCGGTGCACGACCATCACTCCTGTCGCCGCATCATCCAACGTAACTAAATCGTAATCAATAGTCTACAGAGGATCGTCAGGCCATGTGCGTTCAGCCCACGCCCTCTGCGATAGGCGGTAGTAGATGACCATATATAAACAACGATTTCCAATGAATAATGGGGTATGAAAAAATTCACTTCAAAGAATAAACCCCTACTTCGAATAAGGTTTGCGGTTGAAAAGTGTCATGGATAACAGTGTCATTTCCATCATCATAGGTGTGAACCCGAAGAAGAATTGATGTCTCCTCTCTTATCGTGGAGAAGAGAAAAGATGGCGCGTCGTCGTTCTTCACCGGAGGTTTGGTGTTCTTCCACAATGGAGAAATTCCCCTCTTCCTTCACAAAAGATCTCTCCTAATATTTCCCCAAAAAAATAAGTTCCAACTCAATTAAAATAAGGATTCCCCTTATTTTAATTAAACTTTCCAAGCATTCAAAATTTAAAACACATAATTAATTAATTGAATAGGTTCCATTAATTAATTACGGTGTGTTGGAAAGAGCTAAAGAGGAAGAGAGAGAAGAGGAAGAGTTACATAATTTATGGGGAGCTTACATATTAAATAAGGGGGTTTAAGGGGGTTTGGTGAAAATGAAAGGATGGGGGTCGTGTGGGACCCACCTCTCATATATCCACAAATGGGAAGTTGGGTGGGTGTGGGACCCACCAACAACTTCCCATGGGAGGAATTAACCTCCTTAGATATAATATAAAATTGTTCCAACAGTTTTATTTACTTCTTAATTAAACCCCAATAATTAAATTCTCCTCTTGTTAAAATGAATCTAAGGTAATTTCCCCTTAAGAAATTACCGGCATTTCGAGTTCATTGGTGCCCTCTTATTTATATTCCGAGCACCCGTTCAAAATATAGAAAAACCCTCTCTTTCATTTACTGAACGCACCCGAGCTAAACTTCGGAAATTGATTCCCGGAAAGCCGGGCCTCAGAATCAAGTGTCGTCAGAAGCCACAGACTCGTAAAATTCCAAATTATTTAAGAAAAAAAATTTCATTGAAATTTACAGGTCTTTACATTACTCATACCTCAGGGCTTTATGTCCCCATAAAGATTCAACATAAACTAGGGAAACAAATGAGGGTACTGAACACAGATCTGATCCCCCCACTACCATGTGCTCTCCTGGAGGTTCCCGTACAGCCAACGAATGCGCACCAGAGGAATCGACCGTACACATAGGACCCGCTCCTGTCCATCCTCAATATCTTCTGGAACCCCATGAAAGTCTCCCCATCATCGATGTACAACTCTCAGTGGTCGATGATGATAGATAGGTCATGCACACATCTCCTCAGCGAGATACATGGATGACGTCGTGAACCCAGTCCAACTGAGGTGGAAAGGCCAGGTGGTAAGCCACCTCGCCTACTCTGCTAAGGACCTGGAAAGGTCCGATGAAATGCGGAGATAACTTGCCGCCCTGACCAAATATCTTTAGTCCCTGTCGAGGTGAGACCCGTAATAATACGTTGTCGTCAGCCTCGAACTCCAGTGGTCTCATCTCCTATCAGCATAGGTTTTATGTCTGCTCGTTGCTGTATTTATCTGCTCCTGGATGATCTACACCTTCTCCATCGTAGCCTAAACCATCTCTAGTTCAACATGTGCTAACTCCATCACTATACACAAAGGATATCTGAAACATGGCTAGCTGCTATCTCTCCACTCCTAACACCTGAATGCCCAATCTCCGTCTAAAATCATATGCTACAAAATTCCCATCCCTAGGAGTATAAACTATCTCGAAGTCATAGTCCTGGAGGAATTCAAGTCATCACCGCTGTCTCAGGTTCATGCCCTTCTGAGGGATGATACAGCTGAGACTATTGAGTTGAAGAGAACCATAAACCGTTCGCTCAACGAACAATGGGTGAGACTAGACATTTTTATGAACTCATCTACACCCTTCTTTGTCTACGTTCTAAAAGAGTTGTTGAGATTTCTCCTATACTAAAAAGAGAAATCAGATCTCATCCCCTAGATTAACCATGTTATTTTCCTAATACAGTCAATCCTGACATGAACAGTACAATTCATGGTCTTGAATGACGTCGTAAGGCCTCGATGCTACTAGGAATAGATCCAACCATTACTCTCGCCTCCAAGGGTTGAGTCATACTATCGACATCAGTACGTGGTTACTCGGTCTCCTCCAGTAGGAATGTCGCAAGTGAGGGTCAAGTCAATAGTTTTAACCGGAACCTCTCAGTATCAACCAAAAAGGATAGGAAAGAAAAGGTCATAAGGACAAGTGTCTTTTATTACTGCAGCTCAAGTACAATGACACACAACAACCAAAAAAAACAACAACATGGATACTTGAAGCACTAAGAACAATGGCCTACATGCCTCAAACTAGTCCTACTCCTATCCACCTACTTCGAGAGCTCCATACTTGTTTGCTTTAGCTGCCCGAAGTAGTGTTCTCCGATATCCACTTGTTCCCTATGGTCGGGGTGGACCTCCTGATGGTGGTGGTGGTGACACTTTGAAGTTTTGTACACCATCGGCTGTACGGCCAGCTCCTCTGCTCAATTTTAATAGGTTCCTCTACTTCCTGTTTCCCATCTGCTAGATAGGTCGGGCAGTCTCGAGCCATGTGTCCCTGCTTTCCGCATGCATAGCACTTTCTTCTCCTTGTATGGCTGGCTCTGTTTCGTGTGCCTCGCACGACCGAACCTGTATCCCGAGGTCGCCCACCTGTTGGCCTAGTCCTCTTTGACTTCTATGTCATCTGTCTACTGACGGCTATAGAAGACTCCACTACGGTCGGAAAACCCTATGGCATGGGAAACATCTCTTTACCACGCTCAGAGTGTAGAGTCACTGTATAAACTCAACCTTGAAAAATGTCTCGAAGTTTCCCTTGGTGATGTTCGTCTCGTTGCAAAACTGGAGCATCTGGATCCACCACCTCTCAGTTTCTCCCTGTAGGAGGCTGGTAGTAAGGATCACCATGAATTAGTCTGGTGTCCCTACCAGTCTAGAGACTCTCGCCACAGCCTCCAGCCAATCCTCACCCGCCTGTGGGTCCATCTCTCCCCGGAACCTGGGTGGCCTTTGGCGCTAGAACTCATGCAGCACACTCAATCGGTGTGCACTCTCTGCTTCTAGGGCTGGTGGCATCGGTGGACCAATGGGTTGTAGTACCGCTGGTGCCTCAACTGGAAGAGGGCCCTGTACTGAGGCCTCGTCGCTCAGCGGGCTGTCAGTACGTACAAATCTCGGGGCTATAGCTGGTCGTCCGTGGGGAGGCATCCTGAAAGGAACACATGCGACACTGTCAACAGACTATACCCGGTGAACTGGCCTAGTTTGAGTTGATTTAAAAGAAATTTTTTAAAACATACACGTAAGCAGTGTTTTCATGCAGTAAATAAAAAATTAGAAGTCAAGGTCCTGGTGTGTGGACACGTCAGCCACCCACACCAACACTGGACTCCCTGAACTGAAGACCACACTTAGTACCCTTAACACTATTGCTTCATAGAAAGAAAATATCAGAGTCCTATGTTCTGCGGTAGAACTGACATCCTCTGATACTAATTTTTCATGACCCGTCCTCGGGGCCCGTGTTGTGACTACCCCAAGCCTGCCTTCCATAGGCCAAGGGCTAGTGACTGGCACCAAAGGCGTAAATCCCGATAAAAAGGGAAGGCATTGCCTTTATGAAAAGTAAACACACACAACCAGGGTACAAGCAGAATCAAACACTAAGTAAATCAGTATAAAAAGTGTTCTGAAAGTAAAAAGGGGACATAATACAAGCCCAACAGAAAGGTATAGCTTCAACTGAAAGCAATTACAACTAAATGACAAACTACTGGAAGATGGAAGCAACTCCTGGATCGTCCCCCGGGTTCCTACCTGAAATGTAGGTACATATGTCCTCCTCAGCACTCTGTGTCAATCGGTCCACTCCGTGTGCCATCACACTGAGTATCCAACTCTGGGTACCGTCTAGTCCTCATACACTATGCCTCGGTCAGCGTTGTCCGTCGTCTACATCCAACACAATGAGGTGCGGGCATAACCCATGTAGGGGTGAGTATAACGATACTCAGTAGGGATCCTGAGACCCCCAAGGTCTCACTAAATCCAACAAGGATAAACCACAAAGAAAGATCCCAATAGATAACCTTTACCTAGGTATATTCCCATATGTATACCTATGTTATCATGTAACTCATCACAATCATGAGGTAAACACAAAGGTCATTGACTCAGCTCAAACCCGGATTTTAATTAATGATATCGAAACCACAACTGCTGAAGAGCTCCTCCTCTGTCGAGTACAGTGATTCTGTCGCGACTCCAAGGCGCTACTCACTAACCTTAGACTGCTGAGGTACTCCTCCTGTCGATTACCATGGGTCTTCCACCCCAACACAGTAGTTCTCCCCGTCATGGGTCTGCCGCCCCAACACAGTAGCGCTCCTCCGCCATGGGTCTGCCACCCCAACATAGTAGTGCTCCCCACCGGGCTAGTAAAGTCACTCCAAATCGAATCAGACAAGCAGTCATCAGGTCTCCGCGAGCTACAATGTCTCCGTACTCCGTACGCTCCTCTCTGGGATGCTCCTCTCCATGAGCTACTGGTTGATACTTCCAAGTGTCACATAATCTCATGTGGAAGTATCTCAAAGGACCACCTCGTCATAGGGGTCTCAACGCAACTGACGGCGTGTCAATCGAACGTTCGGTTTGTGAGTTATTAGCCTTTCTGTTCTAGGGGCCCGGTTGGATTTCGGGTACAATCCAACCCGGAAATAATCCAAATGCATCCAAACCTCAGGTGAAGAATGCCAAAAGAACCGTCTCATCAAGAGGTATCCAACATAGTCGACGCCACGTCAATCAGACGTCCGGTCCTTAAGTTATAAGTGTTTCCGCTCTGAGGCCCCGGTTGAAATTACGCACGTTCCAAACCTGGCTGTTTCCCAAAGTCATCCAAAACTAATTTAGAGTATAGAAAAAGGACCACCTCATCACGAGGGTCATAGTGCCACAGATGGTACATCGATCAGACGCGTGGTCTTCATGTTATTCATGTTTTAGTGAAAACGGGCCCGACCCGTTAAGCCCGGTGGGCTGACGGGTCGGGTCCACCCAGAGTTTACGGGTCCGACCCGGAAGGGGGTCGGACCGACCCGATGAAACACGTGGTCCGACCCGAATAGAGAACGGCCCGGCTGGCTTGGCCAGCCGGCCGAGCAGTCCGAGGGGGCGCGACCCCTCGGCTGTCCGAACCGGCAGTGTCTTATGGAGCCGTCCTCTCGAACCGGCCGACCTTCTGGCGCAAGCGGCCCACTTAGGCAGGCCATGGGTTTCTTCAACACGGCGCCCTCCTATCTCCGCGGTTCGGCTCCCCCCGACCGGCCGACGGGCCGGCCAGTTCTCCAGCGTTGTACCCTCCTAGCACCGCTGCTCGCCTCCACCCGGCCGGCGACGGGCTGGCCGGTTCATCTGCCGAAGCGGCCCTTTTGGGCAGGCCCCAGTCTCCCACATCGTGGTGCCGTGGGGCACTGTAGTTTCCTCATTTGGCTCGGTTCTTCCTTGGTTGAGCAGACCGAGGTTGCGGGTCATGGTTCTTCAGTATGCGGCCTGCGCACGACCGTCACTCTCATCGCCGCATCTTCCAACCTAACTCAATCGTAAACAAGAGTCTACAGAGGGTCGTCGGACCGTGTGCATTCGGCCCGTGCCCTCCGAGTTAGGCAGTAGCAGTTGGACGTATATAAAAAACTTTTTCCGATGAAGAACGGGGTAAGAAAACATTCACTTCAAAGAATAAACCCCTACCTTGAATAAGGTTCGCGGTTGACAAGCATCGTGGATGACAATGTTGTTTCCGTCATCATAGCAGTGCACCTGAAGAAGAATTGACGTCTCCTATCTTGTTGTGGAGAAGAGAAAAGATGGCGCGTCATCGTTTTACATGGAAGGGAGTGTCGTTCTTCACCGGAGGTTTGGTGTTCTTCAACAAAGGATAAATTCCCCTCTTCCTTCACAAAAGCTCTCTCCCAAAGTTTCCCCAACAAAATAAGTGCCAACCCAATTAAAATAAGGCTTCCCCTTATTTTAATTAAACCTTCCAAGCATTCAAATTTTGAAACACTTAATTAATTAATTTAATAGGTTCCATTAATTAATTAAGGTGTGTTGGTAAGAGTTAAAGAGGATGACAGAGAAGAGAAAGAGTTACATAATTTATGAGGAGTTTACAAATTAAAGAAGGGGTTTTAAGGGGGTTTGGGGAAAAAGAAAGGTTGGGGATCTTGTGGGTCCCACCTATCATATATCAACACATGGGAAGTTGGGTGGTTGTGGGCCCCACAAACAACTTCCCATGGGAGGAAATAACCTCCTTAAGTATAAAATAACATTGTTACAACAATTTTATTTACTTCTTAATAAAACCCCAATAATTAACTTCTCCTCCCATGCAAACACAACTACCATAAAGGTCCCCTTAAGCAATTTCCAGCACTACGAGTTCATCGGTGCCCTAGGATTTGAATTCCAAGCATCGATTCAAGTGATAGAAAAACCCGATCGTTTGTTTATGGAACGTACCCAAGCTAAACTTCAGAAATTGATTTCGGGCACACCAAGCCTCAGAATCAAGTGCCATCAAAAGCCACAGACTCATAAAATTTCAAAGTATTTATGAAAAAAAATACTTTAAATTTCCAAGTATTTCCATTATTATTATAGAACATCCAATTCACTCTTTATTTTTATCATATGTGGAATGAATGTATCGCTCATGATAACAAGTGGACTACTGCCTCTATATACTGACATTGATCAATTTTTATTACTAAATCAAATTATTGGATATATTGTTTTCATTTAATAAATTAATTTTTATATATATACATATATGTGATATTCATGATAATAATTATATTATATTGAATAAATATTTTTTAGAGATCATTATATATATATTTTAAATGTAATCATCATTCAGAAAAATTTACAGACTACCATCTTCATAAAAAATAAATTACATTTCAATTTATAACATTTATTGATTGAAATAAACTAGACTATATTTAATTTATATGATATTTAAATCATTCATAAATTATTTCATTTTAATTAACAATGATCAAATTATAAATACCTATAATGTTTAACTAAAAATTAATGTAAAATAAAACAATTAACACATAGAATACAGATTTTAATAAAAAATACTAATGATTGGGTAATATTAGATTTTAGTAAAATATTTATATTATTATAATAACTTCTATATATATTATATAATAATAATAAATTTGAATGAATTATATAGGATGATATAAATCTTATGAAATATGCCGATATTGAGGTAATGGTTTTACATTACTATTTATTTTTACCCAGATAGTTTATGCATAATTTTGAAATGATGAAATTATATGAACCATCACTAAAAAATAATAATTATTTTCATAACATAACGTTATGTCTATAATTTAGATGCCTTTATTTTATTTTTCTCTTCTTAATAATAAAATGTATAAAGGAATTATTTTAATGAAAACATACATAGTTTTACATTTCAGTTAGGAATATTCTTCCTCTATATATATTTTTTATTTAAAGTATTATAATAAATCTATTAAAATTATCCTATGATTTTTAATGTAATTAATTTACCGTAATTCAATTTTCATAAAAATCATTAAGATAAACTTATTTTTTTAGTATTTAGTACATATTGTGAAATGTGTCATTATTTTGACGTACACCACATGAATGGATTTTTTCCACCTTCATAACTACTATATCCCTTGAATCATCCAATAATGGTTTCCATGATTCATTTCAATGAATATATTTTTATTAATATATTTGTAAATATTTAGATCTTAAATATGTGATTTCAAAATGAAAATAGTAATTTTCTCATGAAAAATTCAGGTGGACTTTTATAGTCATTTATCATATCTAATAATATCCATTATTGTTATTATACTACACATGGAATATGATTTTATAAGTTTATCTTAATTATTTTAATGGATTTTTATTGATTATAATGATTTAATCTTTATTACAACCATTTTTTTCTATGGTTAATGCTATAATGAGGTGATAAATGTTTTCATGGCGTTGTGCAGAACATATAAATGGATTGTAATTATTTGGAAAGTTGATCCATTATATCCCTCTAATGGTCGTGGTAAATATTAATGTTATATGACATCACAGGGAACAAGGGATGTAATCCAAAGTGAAAAATTGTGTACACTGATGGTCATGCCATATCCAATGTTGGTACATGGGTTTTTATACAAATTCATAATTTTAAAGAGTATCTTGGTGGGAATTTTTAACAATATATTTCAATGAATATGGTCTTTCCAGACATTATCCCATTCAATTATGAATGATATAATGAAAAAGATATACTTTCAGGACTAATTTTCATAATATTTTATGGTTAATGACAAAAAAAGTCAATGAAAAAGGCCCTTAATCAACACTATGATATATGAATTATTGGAAAAATTAATTCATTGAACCATTAACCACTAAAAGGATCCCCATGCCAGTCGGTCACATTCACTCAAATATGCCTACTAGTATTCCATAGGCATCCCAGAAGTCATAAGAGTCTAATTATGTTGTAAATGGGAGAATATACCCTATTAACTATATTATTATATTGTTATATTTTAATAAAAACATGAATAAGGAGTATAAATAATAAATAGTGGAATTTAATAATAAATGACAAAATGGAAAGTGAAAAATATGCACTGATTCATGGGAATTTAGTGTAATAATGTACATGTAGAGTCATAAAAGAGGTAATACATAAACATGTGTTATCAAAAGAAATAATTATCATGGTTTGTATTTATAATAATTTTTAGAACTGGCTTAGTCCTGTGCTCCTATTCTCTACATCCAAGGGAAATAGAATAAAGCTTAACATAAAAGATGTGAAATACATTATCCTAAACTAGTGACCATGAAATCAGTTTGGGAACCAAACATCGACACAAAAAGGGTTTGAGATATAAATAGTTATCCACCACCACCAACTTCTAATTCTATCCAGGGAGTTAATATGAAATTACAAAATGTTCATGTAATTATTTAGTTTTGAATAAAATACATAAATAACATGAGATGTCGGGTTTAGAAAACACTACCGTTAGATACAACCATCTTCAGCCTAAGAAAAAATATCCTTGAATGATTTCAAGTTTGATTATATTAATAAAAATAGATTTATACCCAATTCATAGATATGGAATCTATCATGCATTATATCAACATAAGGTATGAACATATGAAAGAGAATTCATATCATGTTATGAAAAAAGCTAAGGATGTCATGTATTTAAAAGGTTTATCTGAGTACACATATGATCTTTGAATAGGAAAATACATAATTAAATTATTAATAAAAATTGGTATCTAGAGCCCATCCAAGTAATTAATATATTTGGAAACCAAGTAGCAATCTAGGTGAAACATTAACCCACCTCCCTATAAGCTCATCGATGGAATTATTTATAGGAATACAGTAATCTCTTTAAAAATATAATAAAGACATCTCCCTCAGAGTCTATCCTTTAAATTATCAATTTGGAACCCAAATGTCACTTGTGGAAAAATATAATAATTCACCATCTAATATTGTAATTGGAATTACACATTATGATCCCAAGTATCAATCATGTAATAATATAATTAATCTCTCCCTAAAATTACCCACTCCATTATAGATAGGAAACCCTAGTATTAAAGATGGATTAATTTTGGGTATCACCCCCAATTAAACATTTTTAAACTATATATATGCTCATTTAAAACATTAATTAATTAATAGAAAATGAACACCCCTCCTTAGGTGGTTTAATCACATAATCTCTACCAGAAATCTATATCAATACACCATAAGGGGTTATTCATACGGGGTTATAAACCTACATTAAAGGAATTTGGAATCAAGGGAAACCAATTCAATGTGTTATTACCTTATTAAAATAATTAATCATTTTAGAGGTGATATTCAAGAAACTTAATTTTGTGGGAAAATTGTGTGCTTCATAATTGAATAATCCTTAATTTAAAACATATAAAGCACCTACACTATCATTGGGATTCTACACATCTATAATATTAGTCTCTGATTTTAATAGAATCAATAAAAATAGAATAATGTATTAATTCACAAAAAACTGGAAATAAGCTCTCTCATTTTAATAGAGTTAAATACAAATAAAACCCTGATAAAGAAAGGGAGATATATTACAGACTGATCTAGGAACTTCCAACATTATAGAAGGTGAGTTATTCTGAGCTCGAACAGTGGAGACCCATGAAATCCTTTGATCATGATGGGGATCCCAAGTGGCTTCCTGTGCATGGGAAAAATGTTGGATAAATGATGTTGAAATAAAATAAGGAGGAGTGGGTAAAATGTTATTTCCACTAAATTTTAAAGTTCTAATTGTGTGGAAAAGTTGTTTGTAAAAATCATGAACCAACCTTGTGAACCTAGTACATATGTATCACTAACCATGTGGGCTAGGCACACTGTCGTTTAAGTATATATATATCATATCAAGTCCATAATTTATTAAAATAAAGAACCTAATAAGTCCATGAGGAATTCTTTTCATGGATAAATTAAACACGCATATCCTTTTTCTAGGACACATAGTTGAGGGGAAATATTATCACTAATCATCTGTAAATTTGCTGCCTCCAATTTTCAATAAAATAACCCTTTTTCAGTCACCACTTTAGAAACGCAATAGGGACACTCAAGAGACCTCATGGTCCAGAGACTCCATCTACCATCAAAATTTTATATTTTTTAATTATTTTAATTTCATTCTAAATAACATATTTTAATTTTTCCAATCCAACAAATAAGAATCTCAAATTAAATTGTAAATTACCTTCAGTCTAAAGCACAAAACTATACATCCTCCACACCATAGTACCAATCATCCATAAGAATACATGGGTAAAAATGAAAAAAATATAACATACTTTTATCTGGAGTTACTTATTAAATTGTCATGTTTCATGAATTAGAAACCTATGTGCCTCTAATATATTCATTAATAATACAATACATAAGTCATAAGTAACTTGAGCCATGATCATAAATATCAATGGAATCACAATAGTGGTTCATGTGTGATCCCATCACACCAAATATATGATATTAACATCATTTATTTTTTTAAAATCCCATAGAAATCCCCCAAAAAATTATTAGGAATCCAATGGACAATTACAAGTCACAATACATCAACCATAGAAATTGACTACTATATCAAACTCTTGTTATAGAAAAAAAGTTCATGGAATGAATCCCATCATTATACCCATAGTTAGACATGATGATACTAAAATAGGTCCGTGGTTTTAAAAATTAGTTAAAACTATAGTCAACCTAACTTAAATTTTTCATGTTGGCTTTTCCTTCAAAATCCAACATCACATTGTTAGATTGCACCCGTCCCCTAATAACCGTGAGATAAAAATGGTTCCTTGCCACCCACATTCTATTAATAAAAAATATTTGAGAATAATTATCCCCAAAATACAATTTCTAGGAAAATTATCAACATATATGGCCATCACATCTCATTCAACATTATATGCCTTCAATTAAGGTACGATGAGATCACTAGAAGAACATTCTACAATTTCTCTGACTGAATTCCCATTATTTCTACTGATAAACCCATTTATGATTCTTTTTTTTTAAATTGAAGGAGAGTTACAAAATGATCATCCCATTACCTATCCCACATTAAAAAGGCCACTAGTAAATAAGGGTAATTTTCCAACTACCTATGTTATGATTCCACTCTATAAGTCATCCATTCAACTACTTCTTGAGTGCACATGTAATGATTTCATCCATCATACCATAAAATGAATTTTTGTTATTTCTATCTTTGTAAAATAGAAAGTGCCTAAGAATACTCAATTTGATATCATGTTATTGGGAATGGTCATCACAATATTGTGAGTATAATAAGAATATTTCAAGCGGCATGTTTTTCTCCACCAGATCCTTCCTCACATTAACAAGGCCATAATAGACATAATTAATTTTACACCATTAATATTGACTAAGAAAGGCCATGTATAAACATAATTTTACCATTATACAATACCAAAAAAAATCACTATGGTGTTCCTCATCATGGGAACTACCTTCAATTTACCTAATTCTATAGGTCATAATTCTCATAAGAATCAAATTGAAATCAATGATCCTTATATCACACATGTCAATTGAGAAACTACTTCTCTAAACAACAGTTCACAAAATTTGTGTATATCATTGAAATCACTCTTAAAATATTTTTTGTATAGTCCCATACCACCCAGTTCATGTCCCAACTCATTCTCCCATGATTTCCCTTAATCAAGGCCAATATGTCTGCACTACATTGAACATTAGTCTCATCTAGGAAAAATCATTCATAGAACTAATCATTAAAATTACAACCATACTTTCAACATACTAATGAATGACATCCTATAACCCTTAGTTATTTTTACAATGCATATTATCCTTTTATTTATATTTTTTATTCCATGTATTACACATAAAAGTTTCTTAGATTTCATTACACATGACACTTTGTTTCTAAAAATCATATTTTTGTTATTGGAATAATATACAAAAGAAATACATACCCTAGAAATTAGATTAAAGGTGTTAAAATGATTAATTTATTTATGAAATTATGGTATAAATAGCTATATAAAATTCATTGAAGAATTAGTTATCAATGAATGTAATTATTTTTTAAATAAAAATGATATCTTTTTCTGAAAAACTATTTTAATATGAACATGTTTGTTTTATACCAATAAATAAAAAAATAAATCAATTTTATATTATATTAATTAAATGTATATAATATATTAAATATACATTATTGCATTAATTTTATGAGTTTTATAGAAAGTTTTTACGATCAAATCAAATTTTACACATAAAAAACTTATTTTTATAAAAGGCAATTTTCTAGCATTTTTATGGCGCACTTGTTAAAAATATATTTATGACATTTTTATGAATTCTATTTCAAAAAATGAACATAATTTTTGAAATATTAATTTCAAAATTATCTATGGGTGAATTTTTGTTATTTTTATAAAATGATTCATCTTTGGTAAAAGTGTGAATATATTTTTTATGTTAAACAATATATACTATTTTAAAATTTTTACACGGTAAAATTATTTTTGGTATTAGTTAAAAAATTAATAAGTTAATTTTAATTTAAAATAATCCATATATTGTCTTTTAAGTGGATTTTATAAATTAATTTTTTAGAAAAACATTTTTCATTTAAAAGGGAATTTTTTCGAAAACCAGTTATTCATGGTATTTTATCAGTTTAATTTTAAATAAAAATCAACAACTTATTTGTTTGTTATTTTGTAAAATAGATAGAAAATTTAGATTCATAAGGTAAAAATTTATTGAACATGCCGTATAAGGCCCCGACCTTAAACCTTACTTAATATTGAATTAAATGAATAATTCACGTTGAGGATCTTTTCAGGTTTAGAGTTTTAGAGAATTAGAACATAACTATTACATCTCAAAAGATTACAAAGTAGTCACTTCCACTAAGTTTCCATAATAAAAAAAACTCCTAAAAGAAACATGTCTAGTTGCATGTTTTATATAGCATGACATTCCCTTGATCCCATCCTTGACCTTATTCCACATTAAGTCCTGTGAAAAACATTTCAAAAAAACTTGGGGTGAGCATAAAAAGCTCAGTAAGGGATACACAAAGAATGAAAACTGTTAGTTTTTAAAAATCAAGTAAACCATGTATACTCTATCAAAGTAATACCTTCACCTTCATGAAGTAGTAAAAAATCTTCACTGAATAAAGTATCATTACTTACCTTTTTGTAACCAAAGGATTACCATAAAACCCATATAAATAACACATAACATATATAAAGGTAACTTGGGACATAAACACACTTAAGTGGAATAACCATACGGTCGACTTCCACACATATCACTTAATGGAATAGCCATACGAAAAATTTCCATACATACTTAATGGAATAGCCATACGGCCGACTTCAATACCCAATGCATTGGAGGTTATAACGTAACCACCCATCCTGGTATTCACGGCACCACCCGTCATATGGCTTATAACGTAACCACCCGTTAAAATGTCCAAGTACCAATATAAAATCATAAAACATAAAACCAATCTAAAGGAATGATAACATTTCCACATTTCAATCACAATATATCATAAATATATTGAAATAATAGAATCCTTTATCAAAACCATTTCCAATACCAAAATACATAAAATAGTATGTGGTATTTATTTTATTTTAAAAACATTACGGCTTGTTGAGGAAGCCAAAGACCAAATAATACTCGCGGCGGCAGAAAAGGTCGTTGTCACCGCGTACGTTAAAAAAACATTCCTTTTTGTCATTTAGTAAAACGTTTCATAGAAAAATATTCCTTTTGTATAAAAGTAAAAGTCAAAGGGGTTTATACACCGTATAAAATAAAGTTGTGTATAAAACGAAATATGCCTCAATGAAAGGAGATTGAGACGAAGTCCCTTACCCCAGGTCCGACTTGACTCGATCGTTCTTTAAAGTCCTGAATAATAAACTTGAGTTAATTTATACTTTATTAAGGACCTTTTTAAAGTTCATTATTCCTTTTATATCACTTATTTCCATGTTATAAACATTATGTAACCATTTAAGTTAATGATGTTTGTTTTGTCAATATTTTGTTCTTAAGTCGAAAGTGGACTTCTTACAATTACATGTTGTTCGTGTGGTCAAAGGTTCTTTATATTCAGAATGAAATTCCTGATTTGGATATCATATATATCATATATATCCAGCATAAACATGTATTTATAATATTACATAATCATTTAGAGGTAAGAAATGAAATGCACCGTTCATGGAGACGGTAAGCCGTACGTACGCATGAACGCTACTTTCAATTCTATTTCGTATTTTATAGAATGGAATCATAATGATATAAGAGTATATTATAATTCCAGTATAATAACATATATAATATCATTAACTTTATCCTTTACACATCCCACATATGGTATTAACGAATCAAATCACTTTCAGGGGGCGATAGTCTGCACTTCCTAAAATGAAGATATCGTGTTTACCCATAATGGAAACAATAATGGTATGACATAAATGAAAAATACAGAAGCTTAAGGAAATAATAAACATATTATATATCATATATAAAAATAGTGACATCATAATGGCCACCTTTGAAGGTGTTAAATGAGTATTGAACAATCATCGTTTCGGGAGGCAGAATTTCGCCATCCACGGAAACCGTATGTTCTTTAACCATTTGATGTAGTTGTGTGAGAGTGTAGCTCGAATAAATATTATAACAACATCCTAGTATATTTAATATAATGGTGTTGTTACAAAATAAGTAAATAAAAAGAGTTTAGGGGGTTGGAGAAGCAAAATAAAACAAATGAACAAGAGAGAATGAATTACCTTTAAAAGTGTAACTCCTTTTGATTTGAGCCTAAAGGCTTCCTTTGAAAGGATTCTGCCCAAAGGGAATCCTCTAGGATGAGGAGAGGGATGTGGAGAGAGTAAATGGTCAGGGGATGGCCGAGCCAAAGGCTTGAGGAGTGTGTGAAATGAGGTAGAGGTGGGGGCCTTTTATAAGAGGAGAGGAGGGGCACTTTTGGAAATCATGAAACTATTATTTTATTTTCAAAAGTGTTTCTAATTTATAAGGTCCCACATTGATATATTTCGAATATAAGATGATAAGGCTTAGAAATATTCCCATCCAATAGGTTTTGGACATGTGTAGGTTTTCGATATTACATTATCTTTCCATTTTATTTAAATCGTTAAATAATGAAGTCATCGCTGCATCATAATGATGTCATAAATAATTTAATTTATTTAAAGTCTAAAAATTATAAAAAAAATACTATGATGTAGGAAATCGTTTTAGATTTCCAATTAATATTTATAATCAAAAATATGATCTTTATAACCCCATGTAAAAATTGTTTTCGTAAAACATATTATGTTTGTGTCATTTTTACTTTTATTTAAAAAAAGGCATTAAAGTCATTATCTCACCCAAGTGGCTCCATGAGGTCCCCTAAATCGACCCATGGGTTGTCTTTGTCGTCCATGACACAACCAATAGTGTTAGGACATGTGTCAAGCTCATCTCATTTTATTAAAGCATTATTTTTACCTTAAACTACACTAATTACCTCTAATCGCGATTAAAAACTTAATAAGTTACTATTCACCAAAAAATTATTTTAATCTCATTGAACCACATTTTAATTCTTAATGACAACCATGTATGTCATATTTTTGAAAATAAAAACACAATGATTGCAAAATTTCATTTAAACGGAAAATCAGTTTTTATAAGTACCACTTAGTGGTTTCACTATTCATCAAAAATTGATGTTTTTCAGAAAATTACCATAAATTCACCCTAAGATATATTTGATATTACGAATTCAAAAATGAAGTCTATTTTACAAAATTCAAAACATATAAGTCACATTAATTAATTTAATAATTAATTCCCGCTGTCAGAGCAAATAGCATGTTTTTATGAAACAATAAGTATCAAAAGATTGACACTAGTTTAAGTCCGATTTCAAAGTGAAATTAATTCCAACGACCACTATTGGATTTAATGGTAAAAATATTTTCTAATTTAACTTTAAAACCAATTCAAAAGATAATATAATCATATAAATAAATTAGATTAAAAAGTGGTTTTGAATTAAAATACAACATTTTACACTATTCATTAAAAAAAGAACTTTATCGGAAAGATACCAAAAATTTACACAAAGTAAATTTTGATGTCCCGATTTTAAAGAAGAGTCATTTTTGGTCCAATATAATTTATAAGATTGATCAAAACTATATTTAATGACGGTTCGCCGTCAAAAGGTGATAAGTGAACCCTTAGTGAAAATTAGGGTATAAATGCCTAAAATTGAACTCTTTCCGTATTTTAAGCCTTTATCTTTTATTGGGTAAATGTAAAAACATTTAAAAACATATATAATCATATTTTAGTTATTTCTATCCATTCCCTCCAGTACACCGGCTACTTGGTAACTAACATTTAAAATAATATTATTTTATTTTTTGTGTGCAACGTAAGTTTTCAAAGAAACTCATCGTTGCGTATAGAGTACACTATCGAACGTAGAAAACCATTTTAATTAAAATTAATATTTAATTCGTAAATATTAATAAATATGAAAATTCTTTATTCCTTAATTACCTGGGATGTTACATCCTTCCCCCCTTTTGGGAATTGCGTCCTCGCAATTTTATTCACTTATCAAAATAAGTGGGGGTATTTATCCCTCATAGCATTTTCAGATTCCCACGTTGCCTCTTCAATCACATGGTTTTTCCACAAAACCTTTACCTGATGAATAACCTTATTCCGTAACACCTGCTCCCTGTGGTAAAGAATCTGGACTGGTTGTTCTTCATAAGATAGTTTCTCCTCCAGCTGAACTACCTCTGGACTCAAAACATGAGATGGATCTGGCATATACTTCCTCAACATTGAAACATGAAAAACATTGTGTACCTGAGATAAACTCAGAGGTAAAGCCACTCGGTAAGCAACTGATCCAACTTTCTCCAGAATTTCATATGGTCCAATAAACCTTGGACTCAGCTTTCATTTCTTACCAAATCTCATCACACTTTTCCATGGAGAAACCTTGAGAAAAACATGATCACCTACCTCGAAAGATAGATCTTTCCTATGGTTATCTGCATAACTCTTATGCCTGCTCTGAGCTGTTCTCATGTGCTTCTGAATCAACTGAACTTTTTCTACCATCTCTTATACCAATTCTGGTCCCATCAGCTTCCTTTCACCCACTTCATCCCAAAATGCTGGAGTTCGACACCGCTTCCCATATAATGCCTGAAATGGTGCCATCTGTATACTGGAATGAAAACTGTTATTATATGAAAATTCAACCAAAGAAAGATGTTGGTCCCAACTTCCCTGATAATCCATAGAACAAGCTCGTAGCATATCCTCCAAGGTCTGAATTGTTCGTTCTGACTGCCCATCTGATTGAGGATGAAAAGCTGTACTAAAATTTAATTCAGTACCCAACGACTTCTGAAGGCCTTTCCAAAAGTTAGATGTGAACCAGGGATCACGATCAGATACAATGGAGAGGGGAACTCCATGTAACCTGACTATCTCTTTAAGATACAAATGGGAAATTTGATCTAGGGAAAAAGTATCTCGTATAGAAAGGAAATGAGAAGACTTGGTCAAGCGATCAACAATAACCCAGATTGCATTATTACCTCGAGATGTCTTCGGTAATCCCACAACAAAGTCCATGGATATATTCTCCCATTTCCACTCTGGCACTGGTAAAGGCTGAATCATCCCTTTTGGTAACTGTCGCTCTGCTTTAACCTGTTGACATGTCAAACACTTCACAGTAAAATCAACAATATCTCTTTTCATTCCATCCCACCAGTAATACTCTTGCAGATCTCTATACATCTTAGTACTGCCAGGATGAACTGAAAACGGAGAACTATGAGCTTCACATAACAACTCATTCTTCAACTGTGAATCACAAGGCACACATAATCTCTTCCCAAACCTCAAAACCCAATCATTATCAATATTGAATTTAGGTAACTTACCTTTCTGAACTAGCTCTACCTTTTTCTGCAACTCACTGTCTCGCTTCTGTGCTTGCTTGATTCTGTCTGATAGAGAATATTTCACTGATACCTGAAACAAAACAGAAGAACATCCTGTACCAACAACTTCTATTCCAAAGTTCATCAAATATTTAACCAAAGGATCACGTTCCAAACGCAACATTTCTAATGAAGCATTACTTTTTCGACTCAAAGCATCAGCCACTTTATTTGCATTTCCCGGATGGTAATTAATTGTACAATCATAATCCTTGATTAATTCCAGCCATCTCCTCTGTCTCATGTTCAATTATTTCTGAGTGAATATATACTTTAAACTTTTGTGATTAGTATATATTTCATACTTTACTCCATACAAATGATGTCTCCAAATTTTTAAAGCAAAGACAACAACAGCTAATTCCAAATCATGTGTAGGGTAATTTACCTCATGAGTTTTAAACTGTCGTGAAGCATAAGCAATTGCCTGATCATTCTGCATAAGGACACAGCCAAGTCCCTTCAACGAAGCATCACTGTATATAACAAACTCACCATTCCTGGAAGTAAGTGCCAAAATTGGAGAATTCACCAATCTTCTCTTCAACTCCTGAAAACAATAATCACATTGTTTTGTCCATATAAACTTAACACCCTTACGAGTTAGCTTAGTCATTGGACTAGATAACCGTGAAAATTTTTCAACAAACCTTTGGTAGTAACCTGCCAAACCAAGAAAACTACGGATCTCGGTTACATTTGTGGGTCTTGGCCATTCTTCAACAACTTTTGTTTTAGTAGGATCAACAGTAATTCCGTCTTTTGAAACAATGTGACCCAGGAAAGAAATTTTTTGTAACCAAAACTCACACTTGCTGAATTTTCCATACAGTTTCTTTTCTTTTAAGGTTTGAAAGATAACCCTTAAATGACTTTCATGCTCCTCTTTACTTTTAGAAAATACCAAAATATCATCAATAACACAACCACCATTTATCACCTGATTCAACTGAGAATCACTGTAGTAAACTTCTCAATTCTGATTCTGACCATCTCAGTATGCTGATTTGGAAGGTCATTTCCCTCTGTATGCCTTCTTAGAAAAGCTGTTCTATTTCATCTATGAAAAACCATTCTTAACACAGAAATATCTTAGGCGAAGAAACATGGTAATCTGTAAACGCTATATCATTTCAATCATATTATAATTTAACACTTTTCTAACTCCTAAAGTTGTCTAAACCAACCTTTGATACCAACTATAAGGCCCCAACCTTAAACCTTACATAATATTGAATTAAATGAATAATTCACGTTGAGGATCTTTTCAGGATTAGAGTTTTAGAGAATTAGAACATAACTGTTACATCTCAAAAGATTACAAAGTATTCACTTCTACTAAGTTTCCATAATAAAAAAAAACTCTTAAAAGAAACATGTCTAGTTCCATGTTTTATATAGCATGACATTCCCTTGATCCCATCCTTGACCTTATTACACATTAAGTCCTGTGAAAAACATTTCAAAAAAACTTGGGGTGAGCATAAAAAGCTCAGTAAGGGATACACAAAGAATGAAAACTGTTAGTTTTTCAAAATCAAGTAAACCATGTATACTCTATCAAAGTAATACCTTCACCTTCATGAAGTAGTAAAAACTCTTCACTGAATAAAGTATCATTACTTACCTTTTTGTAACCAAAGGATTACCATAAAACCCATATAAGGAACACATAACATATATAAAGGTAACTTGGGACATAAACATACTTAAGTGGAATAACCATACGGTCGAATTCCACACATATCACTTAACGGAATAGCCATACGGCCAATTTCCATACATACTTAATGGAATAGCCATACGGCCGACTTCCATACCCAATGCATTGGAGGTTATAACATAACCACCCATCCTGGCATTCACGGAACCACCCGTCATATGGTTTATAACGTAACCACCCGTTAAAATGTCCAAGTACCAATATAAAATCATAAAACATAAAACCAATCTAAAGGAATAATAACATTTCTACATTTAAATCACAATATATCATAAATATATTGACATAATAGAATCCTTTATCAAAACCATTTCCAATACCAAAATACATAAAATAGTATGTGGTATTTATTTTATTTTAAAAACATTATGGCTTGTTGAGGAAGCCAAAGACCAAATAATACTCGCGGCGGCAGAAAAGTTCGTTGTCACCGCGTACGTTAAAAAAACATTCCTTTTTGTCGTTTAGTAAAACGTTTCGTAGAAAAAGATTCCTTTTGTATAAAAGTAAAAGTCAAAGGGGTTTATACACCGTATAAAATAAAGTTGTGTATAAAACGAAATATGCCACAATGAAAGGAGATTGAGACGAAGTCCCTTACCTCAGGTCCGAATTGACTCAATCGTTCTTTAACGTCCTGAATAATAAACTTGAGTTAATTTATACTTTATTAAGGACCTTTTTAAAGTTCATTATTCCTTTTATATCACTTATTTCCATGTTATAAACATTATGTAACCATTTAAGTTAATGATGTTTGTTTTGTCAATATTTGGTTCTTAAGTCGAAAGTGGACTTCTTATAATTACATGTTGTTCGTGTGGTCAAAGGTTCTTTATATCCAGAATGACATTCCTGATTTGGATATCATATATATAATATATATCCATCATATACATGTATTTATAATATTACATAATCATTTAGAGGTAAGAAATGAAATGCACCGTTCATGGAGACGGTAAGCCGTACGTACGCATGAACGCTACTTTCATTTCTATTTCGTATTTTATAGAATGGAATCATAATGATATAAGAGTATATTATAATTCTAGTATAATAACATATATAATATCATTAACTTTATCCTTTACACATCCCACATATGGTATTAACGAATCAAATCACTTTCAGGGGGCGATAGTCTGCACTTCCTAAAATGAAGATATCGTGTTTACCCATAATGGAAACAATAATGGTAGGCCATAAATGAAAAATACAGAAGCTTAAGGAAATAATAAACATATTATATATCATATATAAAAATAGTGACATCATAATGTCCACCTTTGAATGTGTTAAATGAGTATTGAACAATCATCGTTTCGGGAGGCAGAATTTCGCCATCCACAGAAACCGTATGTTCTTTAAACATTTGATGTAGTTGTGTGAGAGTGTAGCTAGAATAAATCTTATAAAAAAATACTAGTATATTTAATATACTTGTGTTTTTACAAAAGAAGTAAATAAAAAGAGTTTAGGGGGTTGGAGAAGCAAAATAAAACAAATGAACAAGAGAGAATGAATTACCTTTAAAAGTGTAACTCCTTTTTATTTGAGCCTAAAGGCTTCATTTAAAAGGATTATTCCCAAAGGGAATCCTCTAGGATTAGGAGAGGGATGTGGAGAGAGTAAATGGGTAGGGGATGGCCGAGCCAAAGGCTTGATGAGTGTGTGAAATGAGGTAGAGGTGGGGGCCTTTTATAAGAGGAGAGGAGGGGCACTTTTGGAAATCATGAAACTATTATTTTATTTTCAAAAGTGTTTCGAATTTATAAGGTCCCACATTGATATATTTCAAAGTTAAGATGATAAGGCTTCGAAATATTCCAATCCAATAGGTTTTGGACATGTGTAGGGTTTAGATATTACATTATCTTTCCATTTTATTTAAATCGTTAAATAATGAAGTCATCGCTGCATCATAATGATGTCATAAATAATTTCATTTTTTTAAAGTCTAAAAATTATAAAACAAATACTATGATATAGGAAATCTTTTTAGCTTTCCAATGAATATTTATAATCAAAAATATGATCTTTATAACCCCATGTAAAAATTGTTTTCGTAAAACATATTATGTTTGTGTCATTTTTACATTTATTTTAAAAAAGGCATTAAAGTCATTATCTCACCCAAGTGGCTCCATGGGGTCCCCTAAATCGACCCATGGGTTGTCTTGGTAGGCCATGACACAACCAATAGTTTTAGGACATGTGTAAAGCTCATATCATTTTATTAAAGCATTATTTTTACCTTAAACTACACTAATTACCTCTAATCGCGATTAAAAACTTAATAAGTTACTATTCACCAAAAAATTATTTTAATCTCACTGAACCACATTTTACTTCTTAATGACAACCATGTATGTTGGATTTTTGAAAATCAAAACACACTGATTTCAAAATTTCATTTAAACGGAAAATCAGTTTTTATAAGTACCACTTAGTGGTTTCACTATTCATCAAAAATTGAAGTTTTTCAGAAAATTACCATAAATTCACCCTAAGATATATTTGATATTACGAATTAAAAAATGAAGTCTATTTTACAAAATTCAAAACATATAAGTCACATTAATTAATTTAATAATTAATTCCCGCTGTCAGAGAAAATAGCGTGTTTTTATGAAACAATAAGTATCAAAAGATTGACACTAGTTTAAGTCCGATTTCAAAGTGAAATTAATTCCAACGACCACTATTGGATTTAATGGTAAAAATATTTTATAATTCCACTTTAAAAACAATTAAAAAGACAATCTAATCATATAAATAAATTATATTAAAAAGGGGTTTTGAATTAAAATACAACATTTTACACTATTCATTAAAAAAAAGAACTTTATCGGAAAGATACCAAAAATTTACACAAAGTAAATTTTGATGTCCTGATTATAAATAAGAGTTATTTTTGGTCCAATAGAATTTATAAGATTGATCAAAACTATATTTAATGACGGTTTGCCGTCAAAAGGTGATAAGTGAACCCTTAGTGAAAATTAGGGTATAAATGCCTAAAATTGAACTCTTTCCGTATTTTAAGCCTTTATTTTTTATTGGGTAAATGTAAAAACATTTAAAAACATATATAATAATATTTTAGTTATTTCTATCCATTCCCGCCAGTACACCGGCTACTTGTTAACTAACATTTAAAATAATATTATTTTATTACTTGTGTGCAACGTAAGTTTTCAAAGAAACTCATCGTTGCGTATAGAGTACGCTATCGAACGTAGAAAGCCCTTTTAATTAAAATTAATATTTAATTCGTAAATATTAATAAATATGAAAATTCTTTATTCTTTAATTACTTGGGATGTTACATGCCGCTTATATATTTGGCCAATAAGAATAGCAACAATAATTATTTTTGTTACAGTTGTAAAGTTTAAATTTGATAAATTAGGTTAAAAATAAAATGTTTAAGACAATAAAATGACTCTGTCACATGACTAGATTATATTGGATGCATATTCCTAGCCTCGTGAAACATATGGAAGTAGTTTTTTTGGCATAATCTAATATTTTCCCTCAAAATTAAATATATAATATTTAAATCATAAAAGACAAAAAAATGTCACATTCTATGTTCTCAATATCTCTTACGTGTCCACATATCTAATAAATTAGGTTATGAACGAATAGAGAGGTATAAATTAATATTATTTCATTTGTTTTTATGATTGTAATATTTTTTAAACATTATTATGTGAAATTATTACCATTAATTCTTATGAAATATAGATGGATTGATTTTACATGCTGATAATAAATCAATAATATTATATTGGTTAAAATGATTGGAAAAAATAAAATACAAAAATACATGAAATGATCATATTTGATGAATATATATATACCATAATCATACACATTTCTAATTAATATCCATTTTGAGCCACATGTAATATATTATTACATTTATTATATTTTACTTAATGTAGTGTTAATGTTTTGACATTCATGTTTTAATATATATGTCATTTTTAATATAAATTTTTCCAAAAGTTATAATACACTATAAATATTATTTTGAAATATAAATGATTTATATTCTTCATAGTAATTTTTTTATAAATTTTTTTTACTAATTTTTTACCTTAAATAACTACATAATTATGATAGAATTATTATTAAACAAATAGAAAAATTAAATATATGATATTAAAAATATTGAACAATATATAATTTGAATTAATTAGATTTCCCCAATAATTTTACAGGGTAATATGAAATAATTGGATTGTATTAAATGATTTCTTTCTAATTCATCATACTTATAAAATTTTTGGAAAACCAATTTAATGAATTATGTCAAAATTTACACTCCTATGATTTTATAAAAATAATATTTTGATGAATTTTTTTAAAAATGATAACATTAATAAAAAAATTTCATTGTTTTTATTATATTTCCTAAAATTTATTTTATTTTTTATTTATGTATTATTTAAACCATATATGAAAAAATTACAATGTTAAAAAATTAAATTAATTTTTACCACTGTTAAAAGTAAAATGGCTTGACTTCGAGTTATTCAAAATGATAAGTTTTACAATTTAAAAAAACATTTATAAAAAGTATTGGATGATTTTATTTACTCTATATCACAAATTATGTCAGAATACATTTCAATTTTGAGGTATTTTTATTAATATTTAATTTTTTATAAATTAATCATTTGAGAAATTTCAAAAAATGCTACTCCCCTTCATTATAAGGGGACAAAACCTCCCTCATATCCCTTCATCACATTTATCCTTCAATATCAACAATAATCATACAAAATATCTTTTAAACATCCTAATAATAATTCTATAGGTTATGTTCATCCCAAAATACCATCTCTAGAGTTCTTAGAGGTGATCTAAAGTTGTTGTTTCAAATATGAGGTATCCTCTATAATTGATCAATCACTTTTTCTACTTTTCAATAACTCTTATAAATACATTACTAATAACATAAAAATATTATCCTCATATTCCTAAATATTCTTAAATGATATTATTACTATTACAACACAACTTTAGAACCCCTTTTTCATTGAACTAGAAAATATTGTATCTCTCTTGCATATGTGAGACTTACCGTCTTCATGTAGCGATAAAATTCATTTTCCACCAAAATATTTTTTGAGTGGGGATTGTAATGGGTTCAGTTATAATTTTATATATTTATAAAATTTTAATACTTTTTTATTGATAATATCATATCACCCTTTTTACCACATAATCATTTGGGAAATGACAACATCATTAATTCGTACGTATGGAATACCATCTCCATAATGTAAATTCATTCATTTTTCATATATATTTCTCAAGGATGTTAATTGGGATTAATATAATGAATATATATGATATATACATAAAATAAAAATTACTCTGGAATGATAATATATCATACAATTTTATTTTTTTAAATAATTAGAAAATGAAAATTGTATTTGTGAGTATGTATGACCTATTGTCTCCATCAATGAGGTATTTTATTTTCTCTCTCTAACAATTATTAATCCCCATAAATACATATTTAATATATATATATATATATTATATTTATATCATTAATATAATTCTACATATTATGAGATTACAATCTATGAAATAGGACCAAGGATAACAATTCAAAACATAAACGATAAATACCAAGCATTTATTTCCAGAAATATAATTTTAACATAACATTTTTAACAATCGAATAATATAAAGTTACAAGTAAATCATATATTTTATTATATATATTAATTTCTTTCTATTTTATATTTATAATAAATGTGTATTTATTATAATGGTTTTTCTAATGTATATAAATGAAGTCAATTCTTAAGGTAATGATATTTCTAGTCTTGATTTTATTTCTACGATATGTATTCCATATTCACCACTTATTTATTTTTCAGTTAAATTTAATAAAAATCAATGTATTATATGATCCTTATCCATATTTTTATTTTAATTTACATATTCATTCGATCATATTTCTTTCATGGGGTTTACAGTTGAAAATTTACCAAATATGTAAGGAAATTTTGTCTGAATTTTCCTTCATTGAGAGAGATGTTATGTTATGAACCTATATTAACTTATGAGGTGTATCTAATTAAAATTGACATGTTTTATCATAAATATAATTATTTTAATGATTATATATGTTTCATGTAATGTTATTCTATCTTCATTTGTAAATCCATGTACCTTCAAGTCAATGTTTTATAAAAATGTTTTAAAAATGTTTAAAATTATCAATTCTGTATTTTAAATGAATTTATTTTATTGATTAGAAATGTGGTTTAAAGTATCCCTTAATAATAATTCAATTTTATTTTGAATGAAATTATTTTTAAATTTTATTATTATTTTAACCACATTTTAAAATGGAATAGACATTTTCCTTAAGAATTATTTCAAGTGATCATTAAAAATCATTTTTATGTAAGAAAATATTATTTGATGTCATTTCTGGTTTAATAGAGATATTATAAAATTATCCATGTCATATTATTTCTCATAATGTTTATATTAATGATGGATTTATAGTTATGGTTTTTTACTATGGGTTATATTATGATTAAATGTTTATGAAACCAATTTATTTTTATGGGTTATAATTGATTTATGAACATATTGACCACATTTTCATGTTATACAATATTTTATTGGTTAGTCCTATATATCCATCCAATTAGTTTTATAATGATTTATATACCATGAGATAGACATGAATGGAATGTGGAGTGAATGCATTTCTGTAATACTTGATTGGAATGGTAAATAAACCCAGTTCTGTAAAGTTAGACTAGAATTAGAAGTGAAACCAGTTTAGTAAAGGAATTATTACACAATGATAGTCTTGGGAATGAGCCTTAACAAATAATGAAATGATTTTATTCTATTAGGTGTTTTAAAAAAATCATTTTCTTATGTTATTCACTAATTCCTCATGTTCTTTGATTATATTTAGACTAATGTCAATTGAAAATCATTATTTTATACCATGAATCAAGATTTTTATCTCTGATATACAAGGTACAATTCAATGATGTTATGATAAAGATAACATACCTTTATTTTCATATTATGATCATCTTATGATCATGATATAAGCTTATTCTCATCTTATTCATTCATTTAATCATTGTTCGACATCTCCTATGTTTACCCTTAATGAGAATATGAGCCCATAATTTTTTATAATTCTTTTTCTTAGGTTTTGAGGAATTTTTTCAGATTATTTTTTTCTAGAATTAATGAACCAGGATGATATTTATGTAATATTTTGAAATATGAAATGATGGGTTTATTGGAAGATAGTGTTGATTTCAAATAACAAGTTATTTATGAAATCATGTTGTTATGTTTTTTTTAAAATTCTATAAAACTATAATACTAAATGGTCCTTGGGTATTTAAATGATCAATTATTTCCATTTTATGTTTTATGATTTGATTGAAAAAATTTGATCTCATTTGTAATGTGTAAGTCATTTACAATATATCTGTATGTTTGTATTAGGGGATGTAACATTTTCTTTTTGATCGGGTTTAGATAACTTTGGATATTATGATGTCTTTAAATGAAGTTAAATTCAGAGTTATAGATACTATAATTGGTATATAAGACCATATGATCATATTCCTTGAACCCAATTTTGATTTTTTGAGAAATTCAATTTTCTGGTGGCTATTTATATTCCTGGATACAATTATATTTTTTTTATGTATTTTAGCGTTATATTATTTTGAGAAGAAAAATGAATGGAATTATATAACGATTTATGTTAAATCATTTCTATAATTTTAAATATGTTAAGGTTATTTTTTATGATGTTTATCATGTTATCGAAACACTATAAGGATTATATTAACATTGTTTTAAAAATAAAATGATATCCAGTAGGGTAGATTCCAACCATATATGTACATAAAGGCCGTAGATATTGAACCCAAAACTGAAGGGTGATAAGTTTTTGCCACCTAACACTATCCTATGTCAATTTCTAGAAATTATTTTATTTTCCATTAAGTCAAATGATCTGATGGATAATATTTATGAGCCTTTTGTCACATAATCTTTATCCAATATATAACTATGGGATTATAAATTTACTTGGAGTTACATTATTAATGTTATTATGGAAGAACTTCAGTATTTTGGTAACCCTATATGATTGAGGTAAACATAACCCTATGGGATTCCATTTTAGAAATAATTGTTGACATTTATTTTGGAATCATATGTTATTTATTTTCAATTGATGGTTATTTATTTTATTTGTTAAAATATTTATCTTAACATAAATATTATTAATGAAATTAATTTTTTGGTATGAAACAATATGAGTGAGGGCTGTTATTTTGGGATAAATTCTAAAAATTATCTTGGAAGACCATGTGATCAAGTGATTTTTATTTTTGGGTTGAAATCTATGTTTATGATTTTTTTAGGTATTTTATGGTTATTTGTTTGATGGATGGTCAATGATGATCATTGGGTTGTAGTATTGAATATTGGATATTAAAATATTTATTTGTAATTTAAAGGTTTATTATTTTGTTAAAATTATATTATATTTTAATAAAATATTTTTGTTTTTGTATAATTATTGAAGGTAGGAAAACATTTATTTTAACATTTTGTGGATTATGTGATTTATTTTGTGATAATTCTATTTCACCATGTTTGAAAAATTCATCATGAATACTCATTATTTGCAGTAAAGATGAATTGGTAGTGAAAAATCATTAATTGATGAAACACTATGTTTCAAGTATGATTCATTATTCTGTTTGAATATATGTTAAATAAATTGATCAAATATGGTAAGATAATTTTTATATTAAAAAAATAAAAATTTTATCTAGTTACTTTTCTTACAGATAAATCAATGGAATTTTAACCCATCATTGATTTAATGTTTTGTTGTGGTTATCTTTATAATGAAAAATTTTCTATCACTCTCCCTAAAAACATGATTTTCATATATCTCATCAATGTTTTTGTATTCACATTGCATGTATATTATTCTATGTGGAACCCTAGTTATGTGTTACATTGGGTAACCATTATGTTTCTGAATATTCTTTTTTTATAAGAACATTTGGCATTTATTTTTAAGATATGGTATTCTTTGAAAGAAACATTCAAGTATTTAACCTTTTCAAACCATGATTAATTTTGAGGGGGAAATTTAATTTAATGTGGTTGAGTATAATAACAAAATATTTATAAGATATATATATTATTTTTTTATATCGTTTGTTACATGTAACTCTGGGTTAGCATGCATTACATAAAACATTGACTTTCTAAAGAATAACCTAGAATTTAGATAGGTTAGTGTGAAAAGGATTTAATAAAATACAATCATATGGGTTACACATGTTTATATAATCCATTAACAATTAGTAATAAGTAAATGTAATATTTTTTAAAATAAAGGAAATTGATTTCCAATAAATTATTTAAATGTGCCAAAATCATTTTTATGCCATTAAATAAAAAAATAAAACAATTTAAACTATATTCATGAAATATATATAGTATATTTAAAATAATATTTTTAATTTATCCTATGTGTTCTCTAGACATGATAAAAGAAAAAATCCAATTTTACGCAAAAAAAAATTATTTTTCTAAAAAGGCAGTTTTGTGGCCTTTTGATGGAGCACTTGTTAAAAATATTATTTTTTAAATGTTTCAAAATTATATTTGAAAAAATAACCCTCATTTTTAAAACATAATTGTCAAAATATTCTCTGGTTGAATTTTCTGTATTTTCCTAAAAACATATATCGTTTGAGAAATAGTGAAAATATAGATTGTTATTGAAGGTATTAATTTCTTTTAAATAAATTACAAGTAAAAATTATGTTTTTGATTAGTTCAGAATTGTTATTACATAATTTACATTTAAACTAATTTCATTATGGTTTTATAAATTTATTTTTTCATTTTTATATTAAAAAAGAGATTTTTTAAGTTTATTTTACCAAAAATTTTTTTTTGGCATTGTACCAATATTATTTGAAATTAAATTATGAAACATTTTTTTAAAAAATTTTGAAAAATAGATTCCAAATATAGATGTATATGTCTCAAATTTTTTGAATAGGTCCCATTATTTTTTCAATATTAATAGTAACCATGATAATTTTTTTCTATAGTAAAGGTTACATTTGGTATAATATGATAAAAATAAAATAATAATTATAAAATGACCCTAACACATGCCAATTTTTTTTTAAATTTTTCCCTTAATAGAAAATTACAAAATTATGTTTTTTAATTGACAATTGTTTATCAAAATGACTTATATAATATTTAAATCAAACTAACAGACAAAATATCACTTTCATTGCCTTAAATATATATTATGTGTCCTGATTGGGAAAAAATTAGGTTATGAATGAATATAAAGGATTAAAAAAATCTTTATATAATTATTTTTATTATAGTAAATTATATTTCATATTTTTTTTTGAAATAATTACCTTTACTACCTAAATAACACTGATATATTTCTTCTACAAGTAGATAAAAAATCAATAAGATGATTTAATTTAAAATGATAAAACCATTAAAATAAAAAAATGGATTTTATAATATATTCACCTTTATCAACCATGGTTATAAATATTGACCATTTTGAGGCACATGAAAAATATTATGAAATTTCTGATATTTTCATTAAAGTGAAGTGAAATATATCACATTCATGTTATAATAAATGTTATATTTTTAATATTGGGTTTCCCAGAAACTATTATCCACTATAAATATTATTTTAGTGGATAAAGTATTTATATCCATAATATTAATTTATTTATAATATTTAGTGAATATATAATTACCTTTAATAATTACATGATTATGATACAATAAAAATTCAACTAATGGAAAAATCAAATATATGATATTCAAAATATTAACAAGTGATATAATTATTATTATTAATTGTTATACAAAACATCTCTATGATAATATAACATATTTAAATTGTATTTATTTATTCATTTTTAGGATATCATGTTGTTTAATGCATATCAAAGTCAATATAATGAATAAATTCAAAATTGAAACTCAATATATTTTATTAAAATAATATTATATTTAATTATATAAAAATAATTATAGTTTTTTATAAAAAAAGATATTATTATATGTTATAAAATTTAATTAATTGTCTATTTATGGAAAAGTGACATCAAATAAGTAAAAATTACAGTGTTCTATTATTAAATAATTTATTACTATAATTTAATGAAATATGTGTTAACTAAGGGTTAAACAAAATGATAAGGTTTAAAATTAAACCAAGTCATTTCTAAAATATATTGATTTGTGGTATTACCACCCTAAACAACATTATATTTTAATCCCATTACATTTTGAGTCATTTTGATTATGACTTAATTTATTATACATTAATATTATAAGAAATGCCAATAAAAATGACCATCACCTTAATTATAAAAGGAAACGTACTACATCCTCTCATTTTATCACATTGAGCCATATAGCATGACTAAACTCTAAAAAATTATCTTTTAAACATTCCTAGACAAATTTTAGTTTCGTTTTTCTTCCAAGAATACCAACTCTATAGTCATTAGAGGATATCAAAAGAGTCCTTTCGAATAAGAGGTAATTGCACTTAATGGACACTCTATTTTTATACTCACCAATACCTCGTATAAATCTATATTATATATAAAAAATTGTAACGTATGAATCATCAATATAGTGAATTTTTATAATTAATATTAACACACCACTATAAATCCTCTTTCCCAATGAAAAATAAAATAATGTATCGTTCATGCGTACGTACATACGACTTTCCATATCCACATAGCTATACATTTCATTTTCCATCACCATATTATATGAGTGGGAATTATCTTGGTTTAAATATTTATATATGATATTTACGAAAAGATTAATCTTCTGGAATAATAATATCATATATACCTTTTACCACCAATTGTTTTTTGGAAATGATAATGTCCCTCATGCGTATGTATGGCTTACCATCTATAAGATCTAATACGATGCAATATTCATAAATATTTAACATAGATGGTAATAAGGATGAATTTTATGAAGATATATGATATATAAAACATTAAAATTATTCATTGTTTATAATATATCGTATAATTTTCTATATTTTAATATTATATAGATGGTGAATAAATGTTCATGCATACGTACGACCCACCATCTCGTTGAAAGGTGTATTTTATTTTTTATCAAAAAATTTATGAAAACCCATTAACAAATATGTAATGTATATATATATATATATATTAAATTCATATTATTTGTGTAATTTGGGATATGATGATATCATTATTTATGTATGTGGACCAAGGAAGATAATTCAGAACATAAATTGAAAACATAAAGTGGTTAATACAAAAAATATATCATTAATGAGAAAATTTTAAAACTTGAGTAATATAATTTTATAAGTAAATCATATATTTTATTATATATATGAATATGGTTCATTGGAATATTTATAATATACTTATATTTATTATATATGATGTTTTAATGTAAAAAAGATGTCAAGACTTTTTATAAGGGGATTTATAGTCTCACATTTATTTATATAAGAGTTATTACATTTTAACAACTTATTTAATTTTTTGGGGAATATAATTACCATAAATGAAATTGGTGATCAATATTCTAAAATTTATGGACATTAATATTTTCATCAATTTATCTCTCTTTCATGGGTATTTCGATTCAATAATTACCAAATCGATAATGTAATTTTTTCTCAATTTTCCTTCATCAAGACACATGTTATGTTATGGAAATATATTATTTTATGAGCCATATATAAGTTATTTTCACCTTTTGAATCATGAATCTACTCATTTTAATGGTTTTATATGTTTCATGTAATTTAATTCTCTATTAATTAAAAAATCTATGTTCCTTCAAATAAATATTTTCTTAAAATGTTTTAAAAGTTTTTAAATTGTATTTTATTAATTTTATAAGAAACTTATTTCAATGATGTAAAAGTTGTTTCATTTATTACATTATAACCATTAGTAGTTATTTTCAATGATAATGTTTGATAAAAATTTTATAATGCTAAAATCATTTTCAAAATTGAAAGGATATTTCACTAATTATTTGTTTCAGGTCATCCTCACATACAATTTTGCATCTACGATAGTGTAATATGAGGGTACATATGTTTTACTAGTGATTTGATAAAATTATCCCATTATAATTCTTTATTATAATTATTTTTTTATTTTGGAATGATACTTCGGATTTTGTTTCCCTTTAATTTTGTTATGATGACATATTTATGAAACCCATTTATTTTTTAGGGAATCTGATATGATTAATGTTCTTTTCGAACACATATGTATGGTATTCATTATTTGATGGGTGGGAACCATATCTTTCTCCAATGCATTGGGTAACAATTTATATCTAATAAGATAGAAAGGAATAGATTTATGAGTGAACTCAATTCAGTAATATTTTGTTGGAATGTGAAGTAAACCAAGTTCAGTAAAGGAGTATTGAAATTAGAAAAGACTCTCTGTTCAATAAAGTACATTATACACTATTAAGGTCTTTTAAATGAACCTTTACTACTATGTAAATGATTTTATATGAATATGCGTTTTCTAAAAATCTATTCCTTATATTATGATGTCATGGCACATTTTATTTGATTATTTTTTGACTAATGTCTTATGAATATCCTTGTTTTATTATATGAAACATTATATTGATCTTCTATGTGCATGGAATAATTTATAGATTATATGTTCTTGATTAAATAAAATTACTATCTTCTTATTATATAATATTATAATGTTTTAATATTTCATATGTTTACATTTACGATGAATTTTATGACACCATTTTCTTATTTTTATTTTTCTAATGTTTTGAAGAATTATTTTAAATGATTTATTCCTAGAATAATTTCACAATGATGATGTTGATCACCTATTGTGGAATAATAAAAGATAGGTTTAGTGGGAGATATGATTGATTAATGTGAACCCATTTTTTATGGAATTAATTTTTTTTGTGTTTTTCCTAATCTTTTAAAACACTACGCCTAAATGGTACTTGGGAATGTAAATGTTCGATTATTTAATTTTTATGGTTTATGTTTTTATAGGAAATGTTAGACACATTTGTATAGATTTTTTATCTTGCACCAGATCAAGATGTGCATATTATCGTTTATTACACCTCCTGACTCACGATGTCATTTTGGATTTTCAAGAAGTAACCATGCTTACATGTTTCATGAAGCTATTACGAACAATTTATATATGTGATCTACATGTTTTCCCTTATAACATGAATTACATTCTAAATATGAAATGGGAGATTTTATCCACCATCACTGATTCCTATATTTTGATTTAATTATAAAGAAGCCTCATCATAAGTCATGGGCTCCATCTCCGCTGCACTCAATTCCCAAAAATGGAAATTTTATGTTAGAAATCATTAAAATAAATAGATGGGGAATCTAGAAAATTATAATAATTCTAGAGAAGATTCACATTAATCAATCTATGTGAAGGTCATCATAAGATACATCCATGTGTGAAAAATAATAAGATATAAATTCCAATACTAAACTAGATCTGTTAAGATACCACATCCGAAATTTTATACATCTTGACCCAAAATTATTAGGAAACACATATATTTATTCCAATATAAATGATATGAAACATTTAATTATTTATTAACACATTCTAAACTATACTTTGGGGATGACCTGTGAATGTTTTTTATTGTAAACTCACATTTCTTATGATGAAAATTTGAATCAACACAGTTGAATGTATTATTCATCCTTGTTGAAAAACTACATATATCTTATTGTATCACTTCAAAAATTGAAATTCATTGATTGTAAATATTTTTTAAACAATAATTGTTCAATATCTCAAAATTAAATATTATAACTTTTAATTTACTATCCAAATGGCCCTAAACCCTACTGAAGTCATATTACCTCACCCAACTGTAACAAGATTATGACCATTTATATAGTCCATCAGAAAATGGGAAAGATCACTACATCATCAAAAAATCGGACCACACATGAGTCACGTATAACCTACTATACAACTGAATTTATTTTATTATAACTTTTTTAACAAGGAAAAACTATTGATCATACACTATCATACCCATAATTATTTTCACTACTAACAGTCTAATATGAGTTAAATGACATCAAAATGGTTCCTCATGTCAGAAAACACATCACATCATTTATAAATTCATTGTGTTCATAGGTAACTACCAACCCCATATATCCCTTTAATTTTTAATATAATCAATCAATCCTAAAACTAGGTTCATGAATAAAAATAGATCACTAGACGAAGTACAATACGTATAGGAAAAACTCAATCTAGGAAAGGGAAAATTAAAACATATGTACAATGAAGACGTTACCATCCCATGAATTCATCAAGGTAAAACAAAATCTAACCCTTACATGATTGTTCAAGATAAAAACACCCTAATAAAATTTCATTTTAATAATTTAATTTAATTATCATTCAGTAAAATATTTGAATAATCTCATGTATATTGGATATCAAGTACCAGTTATGGGGGGAAACTATATGTATCTAATTATATAGATGATACCATGAAAAAATATTAAAATCAACTCATAAATACTTTTTATTTATATATTCATTTATCCATAAGTTCCAAAAAATTTAATTGTTTTTGAAAATTCCAATTTCCAATATATAGAGAAAAGAACCTTTAGTATGCAACTAGAATTTTAATGAACATATTCCTGATTTTTACCTGAAATAAAAAATGGGAACAATAATATTTTATAAATTAATTCACGACTAGATATATAATATTCCTCTATAATGTTTTAAGTAATATATATATTTTCTTTAAGAAGAATTAAATAACAATTCCATTGAGATTTTATATATAAAAAAGGGGTTGATAACTAAATAATTTCAAGATAATGGAAACCTATAAGGGTCCCATTATTTATAACTAGGCCCAACCATTTAAAGAACTCAATCATTTTTTGTCAATTATCATTTATCATACCCATAGTGGGATTATTCACAAGAAACATTCCCTAACATACATACTTGGGTCCATTTTTTATTTAATTTTTTAGTCATATGATTCAATTATTTACCTATAAAGGTTGAGAAAATAATATATTGATTAAATATAAAAAGTTATTTTCACAAATAATATCAGTTCTGACCATCGTAAAGGTAGTGTAAACCATTAATAATTTCATTTTAGAATATATTTTTGTTGAGTAAAAAACTATTCAGAGAATATAAAGTTAATTTATTTTGTAAGATAAAATTTGAATTAATCTAAATAAAGTGGGATTTCCCACTTTAGTCCCATGATATTAGATATATATATATATATATGATGGTATAATTATATGTGATACCCTTTAAGAATTCATATAATCTCAAACTATTTATAATTTGTAATTGGAAACCATTTAAAAATAAAACTAATGTTTCCAACCATGAAATCAAGGTTCAATGTCTCAAACAAGTCTGGATTCGTTCATTATGGTGTCCCCAAAAAATTACTTGGGAATACATCATTTAGAATGATGATGACACTTTAATAACTAATAATAAATCATAATTTTATCAACTAATTAAAAATAATCATAAAAATACAATATACAAATAAGATTAATATTTACATTCATAAATCACAATCAACATATATCTGGATGTGAATAAATACAGTTTTATTGCCATGATAGAACCAATGAATGTGACACTCTATATACCCATGATGATTCATGTAACAATAATTATATTACATACTAGACCTATGGTAAAATAAATTAAATATAATTAATTAGTATATATTGGAATGTAGAAAAATCAATCCTAGTGAAATCATGATTGATTATGATAATGAATATAATTGACTTCAGTCCCATCCCCACATGGAAATTTCCCCGTCTGTCAGTTGATCACACCCAGAAATGAAATTTTAAAAATAACCAACATATTTTGTTCCACAAATATACCATCTAATAATAGTTGGAAAAGTAAAATAATGTAGAATACAAATTTTTAGAATCTCTAATAAGGATATAATAAAATCGTTCTAGGAGATGGTCGTTCATAGGGCCTCAAGCACGCCTCCCTGTATGTCAGAGGTTGACGACTAGAAGTGAGTGTCTAATGATGTTATGGTTTTAATAATATACCATCATAACCATAGATTAACATTATTTATAATAATAATAGAAGAATAATGGAATTAATATAATATAGATTCCACATATGGTAATAATATCTAAAAATATAGCCAACACCAAATACACACCCATGAATATCCACATGTTTAAACAATATATATGAAGAGTCATAAAATATGTAATAAATAAACATGCATAAGAAAAGAAAAATATCACAAATTATCCTTAAATTAGAAACCTGAGCATTTACACATTCATGTGACATAGAGCTCCAAATTCAAGGATAACAACACAAATCATAATTTAAATAAACCATAATCCATGATCCTAAACTAGAAACTATGTGGTCTATTTGAGTACCAACTTATGGACCAAATATAATGTTACATATAATATATAGGAAGCCCCCTATTGATTCTAATGTAATACATTACATATATATTAAATATAATAGCATGTACATTATGATATAACTATGAATAAAATATGAAAATCACTTGTCAAACTTAGTTCCGATACGAAAACTGTCATACCAGCTTCTTAGACTAAGCCATAATTTCTATAAATTATTACCAACTATTTTTTATTTATATAAAGGGAATAGGACCCCTATCATAGTCATGGTTCCCGCATTAAAATATCATTATAATGGATAGAAAAGTACATTTGAATTTAGAAATTATCATGGTAAAATATATATTTTTAATGTATTTAATGTGTTGAGAATGTCTATGTTTATTCCATGATGTGGATGACCTGTCATTATTTAACCAAACAATATGTATCTTTGTAACATATAAGTTTTATTACATCGTGAACTCATTTATTATTCTGGGTGTAAAATAAACCCATCACCCGATAAGCACATGCTTTGAATTCCTCATAGGAACCCTGGTTTTACTCCTAGAATGGTATAAAGACAACATCTTCTATTTCCATCATCAAAATTCATCATAGGGAAAACTAGATTAAATCATTGAATAATATAATAAACCACCATCTCTGCATTCCCAGGGAATTAAACACAAATTACATAGGCATCATTGGTGTAATAATATAATACATCACCCATTGTTCCATTTCATGGAATTGAAAACAAGTAAACCAAGTCTCTATCTGGTCATAATATAATATATCAACCTTCTGGTCAATCCATATAATTACACATAAGGAACCCAATAATCACACCTGGTATAATATAATATGTCTCCCTCTTATCCTGTTATTGTAATTACCCATAAGAAACCCCTGTTTTTCTCAAGCAACAATATAATTTTATTTATCCTCTAATTCAGTCAAAGGAATTCAATTTTTTGAATATAAAGATCATTCAAGGTATAAAATCATAATTACTATCATTGGATTTAATTACAAATATAGTCCCTGGGATTCATCAATGAAAAATTATGAATTATGGGTACTTTAATTATTCAAACAGGGGTGCTAAAATAAAAGGCATGTGACATGGTCATAACATTAACATCTAATTTAACACAATTAAATGACACTTATACTCAGGGAAACATATCATTTCTATTATGGTGTTTTAATTACATAAGTAGAACATGGTCATTATTAATCAATGTCAATGTGTTACAATTATACCATTCCATAGATCATCAAATCACATTTACTCCTGGTTCACTTCTCAATTTATTAATGTAAAATCAATATGTCCTTAACATTCAAATTTGATTTATTCCATTTAGGTCATTTTATTTATTAGGGAATCCTAACACACCATAGAAGGTTATTTTATCACGATAATAGGTTTATGTTTCCTTGAATTTTATGGAACCATTCACTTAATTAAACTTGTCATTTTCTATTCTCAATGTAAATGTCTATTTAAATATTTTCAACCATATACCAGCTCATTACACATTCCAATGAATTTATATAATACCAATACAACTCAATAGGTGGTTTAGATAAATTACCATGTCACATTGTCTAAATTAACACACCCTACATGGTTGTTCTCAATGAGGTATTCAACCACTATGAATAGAATTGTGACGAAAGGACAAAACATTATATCTTTTATCACTTTTATTACATAAATTATTAATGAAGATGTGTTGTATATAAATTTTTGGCATGTGATAGAATTTAATTTTTTTTGTTAAAGATGAAGAAGTAATGTATAAGAATATAGGCCACCAAAATCTTTCTTAAGAATATACACACATTCATTATCAAGAATTCCTTCAAATAACAATTTATATAAAATGTATGAATAGGAAGACATCCTAAATTGTTAAAATATGATATGGAATTGAAAGTGAATTCAATATAGCTAAAGAAACATGGATCAGTGGAAGGATGAATCATGGACACACTGAGGGTATTCAAACGTGATAGATATTGAGTGGTTCTGATCTTATATGGTTGTGATCCAAGGAAGCCTAGAAGGAGGATAGGGAGCTCAAGAAAACTCATATGCATTAGAGATAATGATGGTGAAAATGGTGTAATTACACTTAAATAGGACATGGGAAATGGAAATTTCCAATAATTTTTAAAGGTATATGGTTTTACATTATTTATTGGCTAATATGTTCCCAACCATGTGCACCAAATACATAATTTTTACTGACCATGTGGGATAGGTTCCAATCCCTAGAAAACTATGTACATCCTATGGAGTCTCACTATAATTCCTCTACAGATACTGGCATGGTTATGCAGCCACCTGTTCATATATAAACTATTTTTCACCTCCATTTACTAGGTCACATGGTACATAGCCTTATTTATTTGTAACCATGAATTAACTATGCTACCCCCATGGATTTCAAAAAAAAAAAAATACAACTTCTGAGTTCCATAATTATAGAAACACAATGAGGACACCCAAGACACCTCTTTCGCCTAAAACGACTTCTAAAATCAACATGATTAAATTTTACAATTATCAAAATTCTATTCCAAAGAAAAAAAATTAATATTTTATACCCACCAATGTAATAGGTAAAATTCAATTTTAAATTCCAACTTGTCCAAAACATGAGACCATAAAAGTAGGGATAAAAAATGTTAACTACCATTCTACTACATTTATGATCATGGATTTATATCTCCCTTTATGATAATTAATGAGATTATGTTTTTAGCATTTAATATTTCACCATTACAATTTGATATGATGAATTATTATTAAAATAATATTTCTATGAATGGTTATAGTTGTGAATAACATTATGGGATACGATGTGGTCCTTTTGTGTACTGAGTGTTTATGTACGGATCTTTCCAAGAAAATAAACAAAAATGTTTATGGAATATATATCAATGATATGTAATTAATATTCATCTATTTTGATGTATTTTTTTAATTATTTGGTTACCTTAGTCTATAAGATAATAATATTTATTTTTTATTACCCCAAGATCCCATAGTGACAACAGAAGCCCATTAATCCCCATTTATACCCTTTTTAACCATAATATATTTATTTAAAAAATTCATAAATGTGGGAAGAAATTAATGTTACCTTAAAATTAATGTGAACAAAAATCCATAATCTAAATGAAAGTCATCCTAACGGTTATCACCACATACAGTTAACAAAAATAAGAAAAAATATAAAAATATACTAATATAGTGAAAAAATATTTTATTGATTCGGTTATATAAAATTCATCCATCAATCTATCATTAACATATATGATAGGAATTGATCATAGGAGATGGCATGGAAATAACCCCATGTCAATCTATTAGTCCCCATAACATGGAATAGTATATCCCACTAAAATCATGTGAGTCCCTCAACCATAAAAATGTATTTTTTAAATTCTTCCACTTTAGTGAATCAATGAATTTTAATATCTTATCCATTACCACTATTCATTACATTACACATTAATAAATAAAATCTCTCCTATGGATTTTAATATAATTTTATCTTAACTAATAAAATCCATTGATGAACCCAAAAAATTTAAAAGACAATACATATTCCATGGTATAAATCTCTTTAAGTATACTCTTATTAATCATCATCTCTATTGGAGTCATGAATTCACTGACTTGAGAGACATGCACGATATATATCATTATATTACCTTCATCATAATTTTTCTTCTCTACCTTATTCTAATGAGACTTGTGATTTTTTCTAATTTCTTCAATTTTGCAACAAATTAACAATATTAAGATTAATAATTAACAAAAAAAATTTATCAGTATATTAAATCATGAATCATACACTAAACACGTTCATAAACTAATTATTAAAAATAAATTTATCAAATTATATCATATAATTAAATTAATATATTATAATTAATATTCTTATTACTAATATATAATTTCTCAAAAAAATTAATAAAATTTTATCGATTAATTTTTATTAATTGATGTCAAACCAGCAACCAAAAACAATAAAAAGTGCATAAATATATTCTTTGAACATACCCTCCAAAATATTGGATTAATAACCAATGACCCTTAGTAAATTAGACTTATTTATATACCCAAAAAACATTAATAAAAAAAAACAATTATGTAATTTCAAAAGATACAAAGAGATTTATTATGGTTTTGTTTCATAGTAACATAAACATGACCTCAACACCAAGATATTAATCTAAGTCTCCATTCAATATGTTCTATAAATATTTGGACATTTGAAAAGAAAAATGGAACTCTTAGTATTTTTTTACATCCCACCATATCATAATCATACCAATATGGTGAATCTTTACTGGGCCTCATGTGTACCCCATGCTCACTAGAGGCCTTAGTAGAACTTGATAAAGTAGAAAGTAAGAAAACCTAAAATTTCCCAGCTGAATCATACATACTGCATAATTATATTGGGACATAATATTTATGTGCAAAATAATAAGTCCTCATAGATCGATAAACTATATATTCACAATCCTGGTACACTATAAAATTATATGATATGATTTTGTAAATGCCTAAGCAGAATAACAAAATTTTAATAGATAAAAATTAAAAAAAAACATATGTTACAATGCTTGATCTATAAGGGATGTGGTATATGAAAATAAGTTATTGGAAATGATGGGAATTGTTTTATATATTTATATTAAAAAAATTATGAAAATTTATCTATAAAATCGACAATAATGCCACTAATGGTTGATATCATAGCATCTTAAACAATTCCACTAATGTAAATCATGAACAAAAAATGGATATTTTGTACTTGAATTATAATATTTCAACCATATACAATTATAGAATATCACATAGTCATCCAATGAGAAATAAATTCAGTGAATCAATCAAAATGACATCCAAAAAAATTTTATAAGTAAAAAATGGAGAGAATAACACATTAGAAAAAATAGGGTTACATTAAAAGTAGTGTCATCCAAAATGAAAAAAAATTATAACGATATTATTGATAACCAAGAAAATTAGTCTCATACCAAAAATTATATGACTCTTATTCCCTATCATAATTATCCATCATGTAAATGTGGTTCTACAATATATAGGCCATGTAAAAAATGTCAACAAACATTCTGAATAAAAAATGATAATTGAATAACTATAATGAAACAAATAGAGGATTCAACATAACCACTACTATTCTACCAAAACAAATGTTTAAATTTTAACTAAACTGAGGCTATAAAAAACCAAAATTTAAGTATATTATTAATAAATGGGTATGTGGAATAATTTTGGAAATCATTGATAATATTATTATATGGTTCTACTAGGAATATTATGATCCTTCATTAATTTATAAATAAAATCCAAACTAAAATACCAATATGTTGTAAGAGACTATTTCATCCTCGATCCCTATCAAACTCATATTTTATAAGGGGTAGAATGAAAATATGAAAACAATTTACATACATAATGATATGTGTGTGTTATTATGTGTGTGTTTCTGTGTATATATATATATAATCCCCGTCAATGAGGCCACTCCCTCCTCATTTGGTCTAACTAAAATAATATTCTTATGCATCAATACATCATAACAATAGAGGAAACTCTCTCTTCATAGGTTATAATATATACATATATGCATACATAAAAACATATATACAGACATACATTGACTACATATACATTATATATAGATATATAAATCCATAATATGTTTGTGCAACTAAAACCATAATTTTGAACTGTCTCTTCATAGTGTGGAATGCATCTTATATTTATATATCATTTCTTGTAACATGATCCACATATCATTCATGAAACAAAAAACATGTTTAACACACTTGTATGTATGATACAATGAAAAAAAGGCTACACGTATGCAACAATATCCACAAATAAATTATTATTTTTTATTTTTTGAAAGGTATTATATTGATTAAGAATAGTGGGAACTAATAACAACCCAAATTCAAAAAAATTAAAATTGAATGTAAAATAAATATAACATAATTAATATATCAAAAACGTTATAGGGTAAAATCAACTAGAACACATCTATAGTTGACCGAGATAGGGTTTTAGTTAGTGGCATGAGGTGAATGAAGTCTTAACATGGACATTAAAAGTCCACATCAAGGCTCAATTTACCCAAAAAATTGGATCGTCACCTACCAACCATGACAAAACCACCTATTATCGTCAATCAATGTTTACCCAAAGCACATTAAACTAATTGAAAACATAATAATGAATAATCTAAACTAATCTATCATAATATCACCAAAAATATACCAACCCCTATTTAAGTCAAGGAATCTAATTATTGAAAAGATATACCAATTCAAACTAGTTATCCCAACACATAGTTACCATCGAAGAATCATATCTCACATCCCATCACATTGACACAATCAAACAATGCTATTCCTTTGAAGTTTCACACTGATTTCAGTACATAACATTTCTAATGAAAACACACTCAAATTATTGGAAAAAACATCTTTTAAAATTATTTCAATATCATAAAACCATGAACTTAGATAGGGAGGACCAATAGGACACAAGTGGCTGATTAAAGTAATAATCCCACAAAAATATCAAGGAATGCACAAAGGTGGTAGATACTAAAGATGAATGATATAAAATCATGGAAAACCAAAAAAACCTAAAACATAATGAGAATAATGATAAACCCCAAATTAATCCTCATTCCCAATCTAGTATAAGTAAATACAAAATAAATAAACAATGTCCAAAATATTTAAGAAACATATTAGTGATTCTATAGGATGAAAGGCACACTACCATGAACTGTGGAAATCACAGATGAATAAGGCAATGGAATCTAGAATAAAAATGAAAATTTAGATATTTTTATTGAATAAGGGATGATACATGGATGTCAAATCCTATTGAAGCACCAATAGAGGTCAAAATACTATATGAGAAAAATTGGGGATAAGAAAAATCATGGATGAAAAAAATGATAAAAACCCACATAAGAGAGCATTGGAAACAACATAAGGAGAAAAAATTATATCCATTGTATGAAAAAACCAAAGGGTGTTAGGATAGAGAATAATTCAAGGATATTAATAATTCTATTTTTAGATACACAACCATAACTATAGAAGCGGATTTTAAAAAGAACAACTATGTTGAGAGAAAGGGTGATCTAGGAGTGAAAGGGGGCATGCATATTAAAAACAATAATAATATCTTATAATTATACAATGACTGGAAATAACATAAGAAAATATCATGAGAATATATCATTAAAATAAAAAACCTATATATAGTAAATAAATAAGGTACTCCCATGTATTTCATATGCTATAGATAAAAATTGAATCAGTAATGTAGGAAATAATGACCCTATAAATGATAACATAACCAAAAAGTGTTTATGATATCATTAATTGTGATCTATATAGTTGAATTTGATGAACAAAAAAATCCTGACCATGAAGTCCTTAACAAAAAAAAATCAAAAGATTTAAAATCATTATATGCAAATAATGATTAATCAATTGGAACAAGTTAGTCATCCCCCATTTATAATGTAATTATTAGTAAACCCTTATGAAAACTGTGAATATGGATTAACTAACATATTTACATAATCTAATGACTCATGAATCTCATATACATGTATTTTAAATAATTGAATCATGTAAACATGGTAATGGGGATGAATAAATTATTTATAACACTATGTACCTAGAATAATCACTACAAAACATTTACAAAAGCACATTTAATGGATTATATTTGATTAATAAGAACATTTATAAAAAATAATACCCAATTAAAAATATTACATAAATTATAATCTTAAGTTTCATTTTAGTGTTTTTAATGAAAACTCATTTTTCGTACTGTATTAAAAAAATACACTAATATGCCTATATTTTACTCTAACTGAAGCCATTGGGAAAAGATTAATAATATATAATGAATGAAATCAAGAATTCACCGTCCATTGACTAGGAGAAATTATATATCTATTCTAAAAGTGATCATATATAACATTTAATAATTATTCACCTATCCCATGATTGGTAAACAAGTACCTACTACCAAAGGAATAAATCACAATCAAGAGGGAAGACAAATAATAACGCCCTTAAACCGATGATAATAATGGAATAATAAAAACTAGTGGATGAATAGTAGTAATATAGTCTGGACTTTAATTCCAAAATTATGAATACTTTAATATAATGAGGTGATTTTTAATAAGGTATATGTTAAATGGAGAAAAACTCCGTCTATCTTATAACTAATTGATACAAAACTCCCACAGTAGTTCATTAATGACAGTAGATAATAAATAAACATTGATATAAGAATAATAATATGGGTTCATTTGTGACCTCCAAAGGTTACTCAAGGATATAATTTAAAGATTAAATAATATCAAATAGATTATTAAAATTTTAGGAAGATGAATAAATATTTTGAGCATCCATTTAAAATGATTCATATAATTCTACAGAAGACTTAGTGGGTTTCAAATAAATTTTTAGGGTATTAAAAATGGAAAAAAAACTTCGTTTGGGGATTCATTAAAATATATTTGTATATATTTCTCGTAAAACCCATATCCCTTCACCAACCATAATCCTTTAACCCTTTTCCAATTCATCACTAGCTGCAATCAGTCCAATAGTATAATCAATTAAAAATAAATAGAAAGAGGATTGAAAGAATTAACTCCCTCAAATATGATGACCATTATAATATATATCAAGATCACACATAAGATAACAGAATATTATTTTTCATTAAAAATATTCTATCTGATATTTGATAATGTATACATAGATAATTATTAAATAAAAAAATTTGGCAAATGAGATGTGAACTTATGCTTTACATGTTAAATTTTTTTTCTTCTGAAAATTGAAATAAGGTTAATTTATTTAATGAATCATATCTTAAATATGTATATATAATGTTATTTTACTTAATATTTTATGGATATAATATATTTTCAATAAATAAAAAATCAAACCATTTGATAAGGTATACTTAATGAGATTGTACTATAATTTTATTAATAATTTATGATGTGAACTTGTGAAAACTTTATGTTTTTTTCAATGATCCAGTATGTTTGTGCCAATGTCAACATGAAAAGGTTTATTGGTAAATGTGTTGGATTATCAACCCAATTACGAAGGTTTTAAAATCATTACATAACCTATATATATTGGTGTGTAGAATGGAGGAGATAAAAATTCCAGTAGATATAAAATGTAATATTCAGATGTTGGAAAATGATTTTGGACAACAAAGCTACCATGGATGATCTAAATTGATAGGTTCTAAGTATATCCATTTATCAGATGATTATTTCACTGATATTTATTGATATAAGTGATATCTTTTTTTATGATTGAATTATTATACACTACATGATATGTACAATAAGTTACAGCCATTATAGATGAATTGAAATGTTGAAAATAAATGATTTTGTGAGTTGTCCGTCATCGAATAAAGACCAATGAAAAATTATTGATTCCATTCATTTCATAAAAATTTATATAGGGTTGAAATGATTAAATTTATTATCACCCTTAAAGGATTTTATTTATATTTTTAAAAATTTAATAGATTGGGGAGTTAAAAAATCCATGATTATGGATTAGTCTATCTTTTCCTGATCCTAATATTTAGTAGTTAAATAACTATTGGTCAAATTTTTTTGTGGTCTTATAGAGGATGAACTTATAATGGTGTTTATAGTTTGATGATGTAAATGAAATACACTCACTTGAGTATTTAATATTCTTATATGTTAATGTAAATGATTTTGTGTTCGTTGATAAGGTTTTCTTAATTCCTAATTATATCTTTGAAGGTATTTCAGGTGGTTATAATTTTTTTTAGAGAGTACCCAATAATATTTTAATGCCATTAATTTTCATATGTGATATTAATAACATATTAATCATTATATTAATAAATTATTTCAATTAAATTCTTAATTTCTAAGCACATAAAAATGATAATGTCGTTCATGCGTACTTGTGAACAATCACCTCCACATAGAGATGTCAATCATTTTTCTTCACCACATAAAATGAATGATTTATATAAATATATTTAAATTATTAATATGATTCTAATAATTTTATTATCAGTATATAAATATTATATAATAATTACATTATTTCCATTTTGATCATGGGAAAATGGAAATGTTACACATGCATAGGTATAGCCAACCATATCCATGATTATAATGTTGTACATTATTCAGAAAAATAAATATTGGTTTTATTTAAATTTTAAATTAATGTAAAAAAAGGATCATTATTTTCTGAATATTATTCCGGGGATGATGTAATTATGACCACATGAACTATTAAGATCATTATAGATTCATTTTTTGACTAAAGTACTGATTATTAACAAAATGTATGATATGAACATAAAATAATTATATAATTTTTGTAACTTGGTATTATGTGATATAAAGAGAATAAAAAAATTGAAAAATAATCTTCATGAATTATATATTAACCAAATTTAATTATATAGGAATATATAGATTTTATGGGACAACTAGGACTCAATGTAAGGGACTGCATCTTCATCCCATTTCATTGAGGGATAGTTTTGTAATTGTGAAGACCCAGAAATTTCAAGGAAATTTTGTTCATAAATACATTGGAATTTTATGAGTCTATGGCTTCTAACGACACTTGATTCCGAGGCACGGTGTGCCCAGAATCAATTTCCAAAGTTTATCTCAGGTACGTTCAGTGAACGAACGAGCAAGTTTTTCTATCTTTTGAACCAGTGCTCAGAATAGAAATCCGAGGGCACCGATAAACTCGCAACTTCAGTAATATCATAAGGGGAACTTTAACACAGTTGCGTTTTATGCAGGTTTGAAGTTATAAATTCTGGCTTAATTAAAAAGATAAATAAAATTTCCCGAACAATGTATCTAAGGAGGTTAATTCCTCCCATGGGAAGTTAATTGTGGGACCCACATCCACCCAACTTACCACGTGTGGATATTTAAGAGGTGGGGCCCACACGTTCCCCAACCATTAATCTTCCCAAAATTCTCTTAAACCCCCTTTATTTAATTCCTTGGGAACCCCCCTCTTTATTTCTTTTCCAACACACTTTAATTAATGAATTGAACCTCATCAATTAATTAATTTAAGTTGTATAAATTTTTAATGGATTGTTTGAAAAAAGTAATAGCTTATCTATTATTGTATTTTGGCTTTTCTTGTGTTGGAACTTTGGGGAGCTCTTGAGAATTAAGGAAGGGTGTTATTCTCTCAAAGAAAGAACACCATTATTACAATGAAGTACCACTGAGGAATGTCTTCTTCACCTTAGATCCTCAGCCTAGCCAAAGGAGAAGAATCCACACACAATGGATGCCAATGACGACATGCCTTCCTTCTTCATCTCAGCAACAAGTGAGGAGATGCCGTTTCCTCCTCGGACGAACTCCGAAGTCGTCAACAAATCCACTTTCTGCGATGTCGTCTTCCATGACGCCAACCACCACGAACCTTAATTTTAGGTAGGGGTTTAATTTGAGTATGTTTATATTCCTATGTTCTTACCTTATAAAACAAATAATGTGGATCAAGTCATTATCAATTTGATCCATTAATGTTTTCTTTTGTGGGTTGGGAATAGTTGGTTGTGGGGGAATTTTATGATGGATTGTTTCAATTTTGTTCGAATAAAATTTTTCTTCGTACAATGTGAAACCTTTTTAATCTTTGAAAATATATAACGTCTAATGCGGAGGGTGCATGCCAAACAAACATGGCCCGATGACACTCTGCGGTTGGTTTGTTTCTGCACGGATTGACGGGCGACGATGAAATAGGACCACAACGGAGTTTGGAAGCCGTTGTAGTGGGGAATGGGTCATGGGAGAGCCGCGGGCGCAAGAGGTGGGCGAATCGGACAACCAGAGCACGTCCGGTGGTCCGCGGAAGGCGCTTCCGGCACCGGCGTCCAGCGGTGGCGGTGCGCTGCCGGAGCAGACCGCTGCGGCAGTGGGAAAAAAACCAGAACGACAAAGCCATTCCGAATGTGAACTGGCGCTGCATTAAGCCGCGCCCGCTGGAGAGCCCCCCCTCTCAGATAGGCTGGCCGATCCGCAGCCGGCCACGAGCTGGGCCACACCAGCTGCGGGCTATTTTGGGATGGTTTGGACCGGGCCCAGACCCCCCTTTTTCGGACCATTTTCGTTTAAACAACCATATAATGAGCTACAGACCACCGATCGATGCCCCATCAGTTGTGCATGATTCCTTGGATTGATATGGGAGTTTTGGAATATTACACTCAAGGTTTTGGAGATGTTTGGGTAAAGCGGGGTTGGTTCGAACTCGAAACCAACCAGGCCCTCAGAGCGGAAACGCTTATAACTTGAGGATTGGACGTTCAATTGATGTGCCGTCAACTAAACTGGATTCCTCTTGATGAGATGGTACTTTTGGAATACTCAACATGGGGTTTGGATGCAGTTGAAGTACAGTCGGGTTGGTTTAGCTTATAAATCAACTGGGCCCCTGGAACGGAAAAGCCAATAACTCACAGACAGGGTGTCTGATTGACACACCGTCTGTTGCATTGAGACCCCTATGATGAGGAGGTCCTTTGAGATACGTCTTCATGGAACATTGTGACACTCAGAGTGTCGACCAATAGATCGTAGAGATGATCCTCCCAGAGATGAGCATACGGAGTATAGTGACCTTGTAGCTGGCTGAGACCTGATGACTGCTTTTCCGATTCGTATCAGAGTGACTTGACTAGCCAATTATAAGAACTCATCTCCACCCTTCTTTGTCTACTTTCTACAAGACCTACTGAGATTTCTCCTCTGATGAAAATATAAATATTGTCTCATCCCCTGGATGAACCACATTTTTCGCCTAATATTGTCAATCCTGACATGAAATGTATAATTCATGTCTTGAATGACGTCGTAAGGCCTCGACTCTACTACTAAGATATCCATCCATTACTCTCGCCTCTAAGGGTTGAGTCACACTTTCGGAATCAGTGTGTGGTTACTGGGTCTCCTCCAGTAGGAATCTCACAAGTGAGGGTCAAGTCAACAGTTTTAACTAGAACCTTTTAGTATCAACCATACAAAAAGGACAGGAAAGTAAACATCACAAAGATAAGTGTCTTTTATTACTGCATCTCTAAGTACAAATACACAAAGCAAACACAAGAACAACAACACAGAAACTAGAAGCACCAAGAACAAAGGCCTCCATGCTTGGAACTAGTCTCGCTCCTGTCCACCTACTTCCGGAGCTCCATAGTCGTATGCTTCAGATACCTGAAGTTGTGATCTCCCATATCCACTCGTTCCCTGTGGTCGGGGTGGACCTCCTTGTGGTGGTGGTGGCGACACCGCGAAGCATCGTACACCACCGACTGTATGGCCAACTTCTCTGCCCCAGTCTAGTAGGTTCGTCCACTGCCTGCTTCTCATCTGGTGGACATGTCAGGCAGTCTTGAGCCAGTGACCCTGTTTGGCGCATGCATAGCACTTCCTGCTCATCATATGGCTGGCTCTGTTTCGCGTGCCTCGCACAACCGAACCTGTATCCCGACGTCGCCCACCTGGAAAGGACATATGTTGGATTTTGGAGACTATCATTAGTAAGATAACCCGTTCGGGAAATGGGGTGGGACCTAGGGTGGGACCCACATGACTACAGGGCAACTGGTGGGCGGGGGCCCAGTTGTCACAATTGGTATCAGAGGAGTTGGTTCTACCGCAGAACATAGGACTCTGATATTTCTTTTCTGTGAAGCAACAATGTTAAGGGTACTAAGTGTGGTTTTCAGTTCATGGAGTCCAGTGTTGGTGTGGGCAATTGACGTATCCATACACCAAGACCCTAACTCTTGATTTCCGACTCATTGAACGAAAATATTGATTGCATGTGTGTTTTCTAAAGTTTCTTTTAAATCAGATCAAACCACATTAGCTCACCAAGTATAGTATTTGGACCGTGTCACATCTGTTTCTTTCAGGATTTCTTCACCCAATCAGTATGTGTGGGTACCGATTGTAGAGCGTGATTATATCCCACTGAGTAGCGAGGCCTTAGTACAAGGTCCTCTTCCAGTTGAGACACTAGCAGAGAGTGCCCGCCTCCTGAGCGCAATGCACAAGTTCCAGAAACAAAGGCCTCCGAGGTTTCGAGGTGAGTCAGATATTCAGACAGCTCGGTACAGGCTGGAGTTTGTAGTACAATCTTTCCACACAGTTGGGACACCCACTGACTTGAAGGTGTACCTAGCTATTAGTCTCTTTCAGGGAGCAGCTGAGAGGTGGTGAAGCCATATGCTCCAGTTTTTCGACGAGACAACCTTCAACTAGAGAAAAATTGATAATTTTTTCAGGGTGGAGTTTATACCAGTGACTCTACACTCTGAGCATGCTCAAGAGCTGCTTCCCTTGACGTAGGTTTTTTTGACAACAGAGGAGTCTTTTGCAGCCGATAGAAGACAGATAACACAGAAGTCCAAGTAGACTAGGCCAACAGGTGGGCAACCTCGGGATAATGTTTCGGTTGTGCGAGGCACACGAAACAGAGCCATCCATACGAGGAGTAGGAAGTGCTATGCATGTGCCAAATGGGGTCACTGAGCTCGAGACTGCCCGACCTGTCCAGAAAATGAGCAGCAGGCAGTGGAGGAACCTACCAGACTGGGGAAGAGGAGCTACCCATAGAGCCAGTGGTGTATGATGCTTCGAGGTGTCACCACCACCACCACCATAAGGAGGTCCTCCCTGACCGTAGGGAAAGGGTGGATATGGGAGAGTACATCTTCAAGCAGCTGAATCATACAACTATGGAGCTCCGAAAGAAGGTGTACAGGAGAAAGACTAGTTATAGGCATGAAGGCCTTTGTTATTGGTGCTTCTAGTTTCCGTTTTGTTGTTGTTGTGTTTGCTTTGTTTCTTTTTTCTTCGATCTGCTGTAATAAAAGACACTTATCTTTGTGGGGTTTACTTTCCTGTCCTTTTTTATGGTTGATACTAAGAGGTTTTAGTTAAAACTATTGACTTGACCCTCAATTGTGAGATTCCTACTAGAGGAGACCCAGAAACCATGCACTGATGCCGATAGTGTGACTCAACCATTGGAGGCAAGGGTAACAGTTGGATCTCTTAGTAGTAGCGTCGAGCCCTTAAGATGTCATTCAAGACATTAATTGTACCTTTCATGTCAGGATTGACTGTATTAGGTGAAGAACATCATTCATCCAGGGGATGAGACCAGATTTCTCTTTTCAGGAGTGGAGAAATCTCAACAGCTCTTGTAGAACATAGATGAAGAATGGTGGTGATGAGTTCTTACAATTGGCTAGTCTCACCATTGTTTGTTGAGCGAACGGTTTATAGTTTACTCTAAATCACAAGAGTATCAGGTGTATGTTCTCTTAGAAGGTCATGATCCTGAGATAGCGGTAATGGCTTGAATTCTTCCAGGACTATGACTTTGAGATAGTTTATGCTCCTAGGGAGGGGAACATTGTAGTAGATGCACTTAGTAGGAGATTGGGCATTCAACTGTTAGGAGTGGCAAGACAGCAGTTGGCTGCGTTTCAGATATCCTTTGTGGATAGTGATGGAGTTAGAATGTGTTGAACCATAGATGGTTTAGGATACGAAAAAGAAGGTGCAGATCATCCAGGAGCAGATGAAGACAACACAGAGTAGATAGAAGTCCTATGCTGATAGAAAATAGTTACCTCTAGAGGTCGGGGATGGCCACCATGTTTTCCTATGGGTCTCGCCTCGATGAGGTCTAAAAAGATTTGGATGAGGTGGAAAGTTATCTTTGTGTTCATCGGACCTTTATAGGTCCTCAATAGAGTAGGCATGGTGTCTTACTGCTTGGTCCTTCCACCTCAATTGCACTAGGTGCAAGACGTCTTCCATGCATCTCAGGCGAGGAGATGCGTGCACGATATGTCCACATCATCGATCATGGGAAGCTGGACATCGATGACAGGGCGACTTTCATGGGGGTTTCGGTGGCGATCGAGGATTGGCAGGAGCAGGTCCGATATGGACAATCGATTCCTCTAGTTCCCAATCACTGGAAGCACAAGAACCTCTAGGGAAGCACATGGGAGCAAGAGGCCCATATGCATGCTCAACACACCTTTTAGTTTACCTATTGTTTCATATAGCTTTACGGGGACATAAATCCCTGATGTGGGAGTAATGAAAAACCCAGAAATTTCAAGGAAGGTTTTTTCATAAATACTTTGGAATGTTACGAGTCTGTGGCTTTTGATGACACTTGATTCTGAGGCCCGTTGTGCCCAAAATCAATTTCCGAAGTTTTGCTCGGGTACATTCAGTTAACGAAAGAGTGGGATTTTCTATCTTTGAACTAGTGCTTGGAATTGAAATTTTGAAGGCATAGATGAACTCGTAGCGCTGGTAATAGCTTAAGGGGACCTTTACTGTAATTGAGTTTTATGCGGGTTTGAAGTTATTAATTGTGGTTTAATTAAAAAGATAAATAAAATTGTTAGACCAATTTTATGTATCTAAGAAGGTTAATTATTCCCCTGGGAAGTTAATGGTGGGACCCAAATCCACCCAACTTCCCATGTGTGGATATTTGAGAGGTGGGGCCCACACGAGCCCCAACCTTTCATCTTCCCTAAACTCCCTTAAACCCCCTTTATTGAATTCCTTGGCAACCCCCTCTTTATTGCTTTGCCAACACACTTTAATTAATGAATTGAACCTCATCAATTAATTAATTTAAGTTGTTTTAATTTGTAATGGCTTGTGTGAATAAAATAATATCTTAGCTATTATTTTATTTTGGATTTTGTTGTGTTGGATCTTTGGGGAGCTCTTGAGAATTAGAGAAGGATGTTCTTCTCTCAAAGAAAGAACACCATTCTTCTAATGAAGAACCACTGAAGTACGTATTTTTTATCTTCGATCTTCGGCCTAGCTAAAGGAGGAGAATCCACTCGCAAGGGATGCCAACGACGATGTTCCTTCCTTCTTCATCTCCGCAAAAAGTTAGGAGACACTGTTTCCTCCTCGGACACACTCCAACGTCATCAATGAATCCACTTTCCGTGATGCCGTCTTCTGCGACGCCGACCACCATGAACCTTAATTCGAGGTAGGGGTTTAATTTGAGTATGTTTATATTCCCATGTTCTTCCCTTCTAAAACAAAGAACGTGGATAAAATATTTATCAAGTTGATCGGCAAATGTTTTCTTTTGCGGGTTGGGAATAGTTTGTTGCGGGGGAATTGTAGGATGGATTGTTTCAATTTTGTTCAAATAAAAGTGTTCATCGTACAATGTGAAACCGTGTTTATCATTGACAATTGATAAGGCCTAACGCGAAGGGTGAGGGCCGAACAAACACGGCCCGATGACCCTCTTCAGTTTGTTTGTCTGTGCAGGGATTGACGGGTGACAATAAAATGGGACCGCAATGGCGTTTGGAATCCTTCGCAGTGGAGAATGGGTCCCGGGAGATCCACACACACAAGTGGTGGGAGAATTGGACCACTAAAGCATGTCCGGTGGTCCAAGGAAGGCACTGCTACCGCACCTCCGGAGCAGACAGCCGTGGCTGAGCTGTGGCGGTGGGAAAAAAACCAGAATGGCAAAGCTATTCCGGATGTGAACCGGTGCAGCATTAAGCCGCGCCAGCTGGGGAGGCCACGCCCCCCGCTCGGCCAGGCTGGCCAAGCCACCTGACCATGCCCTGCCGGGTCGGGCTGCACCCAACCGGGTAGGACCCGGACCCAAGTCGGGATGACTCGGTTCGGGCCGACCCTGGGTGGGTTGGGCCTGGTCGGACCGGGCCGAGACCCCCCCATTCGGAACGTTTTATTTTAAACAGACATTCCATGAGCAACAGTCCTCTGATCAACGCACTATCAGTTGAGTAGGATTCCTTGTACGGGGACGGTCATTTCGGTATATTACACTCACGTTTTTGGCGATTTTTAGGGATGGCAGAGTTGGTTCGAACTCAAAACTAACCGGGCCCTCGGAGCGGAAATGCTTATAACTTGAGGACTGGATGTCCGATTGATATACCGTCAACTACACTGGATTCCTCTTGATTAGAAGGTTCATTTGGAATACTCCACTTGAGGTTTGGATTAATTTGGAGTATGGTTGGGTTGGTTTATCTTATAAACCAATAGGGCCCCTGGAACGAAAAAGCCAATAACTCACAGACCAGGCGTCCGATTGACGTACTGTCTATTGCATTGAGACCCCTATGACGAGGAAGTCCTCTGAGATAATTCTTCTTGGAAATTCGTGGCACTCGGATTGTTGACCTGTAGCTCATGGAGTGGATCCTCCCGGAGATGAGCATACGGAGTGTGGTGACCTTGTAGCTGGCTGAGAGGTGATAACTGTTTGTCTGATTCGTATCGGAGTGAATTGACTTTCCCAATGGGGAGCACAACTATGTTGGGGTGGCAGACCCATGGAGGAGGAGAGATACTGTGTTGGGGTGGCAGACCCACGGTACTCGACAGGAGGAGTACCCCTGTAGGCTAGTAGGGAGAGAGCTACTGTGTTGGGGCAGCAGACCCGTGGCGGGGAGCGCTACTCTGTTGGGGCAGCAGACCCGCGGTACTCGACAGGAGGGGTACCTCAATAGTCTAAGGTTAGTGAGTAGCACCTTGGAGTTGTGACAGGACTAATGCACTCGAAAGAGGAGGATTTCTCCTGCAGCCATGTTTTCTTCATCGTGAATAAAAATCCTGGTTTGAGCTAAGTCAATGACCTTTGTGTTTTCCTCATGATTGAGATGGGTTACTTGATAACTTAGGTATATGTATGGGAATATACCTAAGTAAAGGTTATCTATTGAGATAATTCTTTTTGGTTTATCCTTGTTGGATTTTGTGAGACTATGAGGGTCTCGGGGTCCCTACTGAGTATCATTATACTCACCCCTACACGGGCTATGCCCACACCTCGCTGGGTTAGATGTAGACGACGGACAGTGCGGATGGAGGCCGAGTGTACGAGGACTGGATGAAACCTAGAGGTGGACCTCACGATGAGTCGGTACCCGGAGGAGGTTGAATGAAATGGGTGCTGAGGAGGCTATCTGTACCTACTTTTCAGGTAGGATCTGTGGTGGACGATCTAGGAGCTGCGATATCTTTACCTACCCTTCAGGTAGGATCCATGGTGGACGATCCATGAGCTTCTTGTCACCTTCTAGATGTTTTGTCTTTTACCTTGTACATTACAGTTGGACTTGTATTTCTGGCCCCTTACTTTCAGCACTACTTTTGTTTTTAGTTTTACTTACTGTTTACTTCCGCTTGTACTCTAGATGAATGTGTTTACGTTTTATAAAGGCAATGTCTTTCCAGTTTTAGGGATTTACGCCTTTTGGTGCTAGTTGCCATCCCCTGGCCTATGGAAGGCAGGCTTGGGGTAGTCAAGGCATGGGCCCCAAGGACGGGTTGTGACAGTAATATACACCACCTTCTTTTTTACGGTGTATAATCAACCCTATTGAATAATAATTTCATTCAAGGGATTTTAAATGTAATATTTTCATATGAACTGTTTTACTAAATTAGAAAAGGAATGATTTTTTAACATATACAAAGGCAACAAAGTTTCTGCTGCCATGTCCATTATTTGATATTTGGCTTCCTATACAAGTAGTGATGTTTTTAAAAGAAATATAAATATAAAATTCTATATTAATGTATTTTGGTATTGAAAATGGTTTTTATTAATGATTTTTTTGTATGTACATGAATGTTTTAAAATTAGAACCTTTCAATTTCCCTCAAATGTTTTCATAAAGGGATCATAGTATGGGGATCTTTAAAAAAATAAATTGTATTAAATGTTTTAATGATTTTACATTCTCATTAATTTAAATAATTTAATTTATTTATGGATTTATTTTTTATGCAAATTAATGTTCTAAAATGTTAACTCCTTTATTATTTTTCAATGTGGTATAGGAATCTTTCATTCAGAAATATTCATATAAAATGATTTAACAGTGTATTAATAATGGATTGATTATTTCAATAACATTGAATGTTTTTTATATATAAAATAATAATTTAATTTCATGCATTCATGTTGAAATTTATTATTGATTATTACATTAAAATACTACCATTTTATTTAAAAAAATGTGTTTTCATTTATGAGTGTGTGAATTGTAAAGATGAAATGTGATTTCTAAGTGGGCGTATTATTTTCCCTTTATTCATGTTTTATGTGTTATCATTATGTTATGTTTCTTGGGAATTCTTTTTTATAAGAGTGGTTCTATGATAAACCAAGTGTAGTTGAGCACACGATAGCTCTCCAATGGATAGGACAGTGAGATGAAGTTAAGAATTATGGTTTTTCTAAAGAGATTTAGGGAATATATTGTGATGGGTATTTCAAACGTAATGATGATGGTTACTACCCATGTTTCAATGAAATCTAAAATGTATGAATGATACAGATTCCCCAAGTTTCCATTATGATTTATTATTTCTAAGTGTTTAATAATAATTTTATGATTTCAATGGGTAAGATATTGATGTTATATTATAAGTGAAATGTTTGATTTTGTGAAATTGTTTCCATGAGTTAAAAATAATCACGCACTAATGATTTCATTAATTATTTTATGTACCTTACTGTGATTTTTTTTCTCATACTATGTTTTAACAAAATTTACACATCTTTATATTTTTAAGGATAAAGAGGATATCATTATGAAATTGTTGAAGATGAGTCTTGAACAAAATTCATGTTTTATTATAAAAGGGGTTCTTTTGGTGAATAAAGGATACTGAGTATAAGTGTTCACATGTAATATATGGTTCAACATTGTAACTGTTTTTTAAAAATATCTAATGCTACAAACATAAAAAATATCCTCAATTTGAAAAAATGTAAATTATTGACTGAAACACAGGATTATGAAACATTAAAATGTTGGTTCCATACACAAGCCTTTATGAGTTTATAGAGTGGGATGTACATGTGGATATGGTTTATCGAACAGATGTGAATATTTGATATATCATGAAAATGAGCTTCTCAATTCCCTAAATGACATTATAATAGTCAAAGACTCATTATGGGAATAATAAGTTCATACAGACTGATGAAGTACCATCTTAGTTTAAGATGGTAGCATACATTCTAGTAGGAGCCTTACTGTACCACTTAAATATACATGGTGGGAAGTTAAGGAACCTATTTGACTGAGATTTTTTATAGATACCATGGTGAGAAACTATGAATGATGTGAGTTGTTATTGAATATGTACAATATGATTCAAGAAAGAGATTTTTAGAAACTTTAAGTTATTCAATACAAAATGAGGCCATGTTTAGTGGTGGGGAACACCACTTATTTAAATCAATATTAGGTTATGTATAGAATAATTTATTGTGGGATAACAAATCAAGATATGAAATATGAACTTATGTAAATACTTTCAATATCACATTATGGTTTGTATCTTATTTATTCTCATTCATGAGGTTGGTGGTTCTAGTGTGAAATATTAAATTTAGATTTATATATTAAATAATTGGATACATTTTCTAAATTCAATGTATTTATATATTATATACACTAATTTAATTATGAAAAAATTTCATAGCTATTTCACCTGAACCCCCTCAAATGCCAACATAGATGCTATAATGAAATTTAGCATTAATTTTTTCAAATGATCCAAGTTATATAAATCTTATATGATTACATTACACATATGGTTTAGTATTAAAATACATTTGATGATATTTAATATTTCAAACATTAATTTAATTTTTTTTCATTTCATAGATTTTATGTTTTAAATGTTTCATAAAATATGTAAAGAAATTTTATCTCATCACAAGAGAGTAAAATAATAACTACTAAGTATGTTGGCTATATCAATGATAATGTTATATAATTTAATTTTTCCTTTTATAGTAAGTTATATCTTACAATTTTAGGATTAGAATAAAGCATGATGTTGGTTTGTTATAAACCATTAGTGATATATATCCTCAGTGGTAATCACAGATGTAAAAAAATACTTTTGATGGGTGTTATCATATTTAATTACTAAAGGAAACATTTAACTAGAGAATACCATGAATTTTAAATGATTGTTAGATTTTTTGTTATTATTTTATCCTCTCTCCTATTATTCAAGTTTTATTAATGACTTTTTCGTTTCATATAACTGTATTAAATTTCTAAATATTATAATATTATCATCATGTGAAATTAAAAAAAAATTTGATACGTCATAAATCAAAAGTGTATGAAATTATATTATTAGAATATATTCCATTATGTGTCACAATTTTAAAAAAAATCTTGTTAGATCTACCCAAATAGAAGGAAAACTTGTATTTTACAATGTGAATGTGGTAATTTGAGTAAAAACATTGTTAATTAATTACATTATGTCAAATAAAGATGTAAAAAATAAGTTATTCTGAAATAAATAATTTTGACTTACATTATTTTAGAGTGTAGTATAATAGAAAATAATAGGATATATACTGCACCATTTAGAATTTTTTAATGCATCCGGATGTGAATTTAAATCTTATATGATGGTTAAGTCATCACTATCATCGAATTACAAAAACTAATAAAATGAGTGGTGAATCTCATATAAGTACCCACCATATAACATATACTTCCATGTTAATAACTGATAAGGTATAATTGATGATATAGGAATAGTTCACAATTCATGCATAAAATTTTCATCTTGTATAAATTTATAATTTATAATTAGGATTAATTAATTATTATTATAACATATTTATATAATATATAATATTAATATATTATTTTAAATTGATTTGGAAAAAATATCACAAAAAAAAATTATTTAGAAAAAAATTATGAGTCTCATCAATGATAATAATAGATTTTTAATTTTATTAACATCATAATTAAATAATTTTGATTTTATTATATAATATTTAATGGTTATAAAGTAAAAAATTATACATATAAATATTTTATCAAATTTTTTTCACAAAAAAATTTCCATTATTCATTAAATAAATACTTATAAGTATTAGATCACATTTATAATTATGTTTTTATATAATATTTTATGTTATATATTTGCAATGTGGATAGAAGGGGAATGTGATCTCCTCTCTCAGCGACACTCTGGGATGGAACACCAGCATGATTGAGGATGGTTCCCCCCCACCTTCCTGAAGGTGGGAGGGGGAGGACGAACTAGTCATGCCACCTCTAAACTCATGGATTCCCATTATCCCCTTATCTAACCATATCTTCCTCCTGGATTTCATGGTGATTTTGTTAAGACCTAAGTTTCTTGATCTACATCTTAGTATCCTTCAGCTACTGATTTTTCTATCAAAGTTTTATGAATCATCGAGTTACTTGGATTTTACACTGGTACCGTGTTTCAACCATCTAAGGACCTTGGTTGATTATTTTGATAGGCTCATTTATTTAAATGTGACATGCAAGACCATACTGTTATTAGTCTTTATGTTAGGTTTCATTTCCTGATCCGGATTTATTTGGAAGATGATCTAGTATGGGCCTGGTCCAGTACTCCCCATCTATGCAATGATAGAAAGTTATTCCTTCTCTGATGGTCTTTTAATCACTGTATGAATCCTGACCCACCCTCTATCGTGACATGGGTAAGTCTCCCTCAACTCCAGCCCCCTTTTCAAAATCTAGATGTTATTTGTATGATTGGAAAAATGGTGGGTCATTTTCTCTATTATGATATCTTCACATCTACATTGAGTCATTTGATCATGCCAGGCCTTTGTGTTGAGGTGGATGTATCGAAGCCTCCAGTGGAGTGGATTTGGATTACAGTCGGTGCAATGTTATGATGGAAAAACACTGTCATTTTTGAATCATTTGTTAACTATTGTTCGACCCATTGTGTACTGGGGCATTTGGCATCTAATTTTCATTGTTAAGGCATCATCAGGAGGATCTTCATTTCAAAGTATTGGATAGGTAAGGTACAAGGGCATATTCATGTTGTGGTTGCCAATCCTGGCAAGGATTATAGTTTGGTGAATTAGGATGCCTTGATAGTGGGTAAAGATGTCGAGGCCTCTTCCAAACTGATGGTTTCTGTAGTATTTGATCAGCATAAAAATGATCTAAATTTTGGGATGTGGTGCGATGTAGGTTTCTTCTAAGGGTGTATCTACTGTGGTCAATAGCAGGATGGATGATGTTTGGCTCGAGGGGCCATAACCTGTGTTAGTAGAGATCTTGGATTATGCAGTGTAGGATGATTGTTTAATTGTAGGGGCTTCAAAAGTCTGTAATGATGTGTTAAATGGATGGGATGATGATGATGGAGTAGTGATGATTGGAGTTTCTTCTATAACCACTTCTATTGTTTGGAGCATGAGGATGTGGACAAGGTTACTCTAATAATTGACTATGTTATCACGCAGACGGATCTTCCTTCATCGGAGGCTGATACTGGAAATTTATTAATGAATAATTTGATATGTGAAGGTCGTGAATAGGTGAAACATCCACACTGTTTATAAATTATTGATACTGACATTCATTACCAGCAGAACTATTCAGGGAATTATCAAGAGGTGCATATCCATGAAAAATGGGTGGATAACTATGATAAAGATAAAGAAAATGATGGTGCAATGATTAGGCCCTCTTATAGTGACATTTTCAAGGGAGGGAATAAGAAGATGTATGAGATCAAGGAGTTTATAGTTTCTTCACCATGAAGAAGGTCAAGAAAATATTACTCCTATCTACCAAAGCCAATGTCCACAAGGTCTTCTGTCAGAAAAGTAGGCGGGGCAGTCTCTGGATTCAATAAGGTTAAGCAATATTCTAATGAGATTCTATCTTTGGAGCAGTTTAATATTATAAGGACATATTATAATGTTATTAAGCATTATGAGAGCTCGGAGAGGGAATTAGATACTATGAAAGAATAGTTTTTCCAAGTATTTGGCGACAGGTATGGTTTTGATGATTTATAGTTGTTGTTTTGGGACTATGGTACTTGTTTGCTGAAATTTTCTTTTATTTTAATAAATGGTCAGTGGTTTTCCATTAGCTGAGCTATTCTATTATTTTATGTTATATATTTATATAATATAGTTTGGAATTTAAAAAAAATTAAAATCCATTTTCTTATTAAAAAATTTATAATGTTTTGTGGTAACAACTAATATTTTTTCTTCTCTCTATTTTATTTTATTCAAATGATGTATTATTCACAATGCTCTGTGGCTCCCAATATATGTTATTCCACACATTTATTTATACTAGTAATTTTTTAATCCAAAAATTATTTTTATTCATAACTATTTTATTTATAAATATTTAAAGTTTAAACATTTCCTTAGTTATATGATTTTTTTATTTTAATTTCATAATTTTCACAAGTTGTATGTTTATCTATAGAATTTTTTTGTGTGTGTGTAAATTTCAATTTTTAGCATTCTATAGTAAAATGATTATTATAATATATTCATTTTCCCTAGAAATTTTTTCTTTATTCTACAAGAAAAAAATTAATTTACATATTTATGTAAAAAAGGGATACAATAATAAATTTAATATATTTATCATTTTTTGATTAGCCAATCTAGAAGGGCTGTTTTTTATTTATTATTTTATTATATATCTGCAAACGCAAAATTAAATGATTTAATGATGCATAAAAATGAAATTTAGAAATAATGAATAACTAATTAAACAATTTGTGATTGGTATGCTAAATTCATATGTAAAATTATCACATAAAACGTAAAAAATTTAATTTTAATTTACTAATTATATCATTGAACTATATCAAATTCCAAAAGTTAAAACTTTTATTATATGGTTATTTTTTCTACAAATTTATTTCAACACAAAGTATCTAGTTTTATAAAAAAATTGGAGGATGAAAAAAAATATTTAATATTGGTGGTGAAATAATAAAGTCCCATTTTATCACATATCATAGTCACATATTTGTAGAGTAATAAAATTAACATTATAAATTTTTGTCACATAAAAATATTTGAATTACATATGAAAATTTCAATTTTTCAAATTATTTTTAATATATAATTTACTATGAAATAAAATCTACATTAATAATTTTTTTTACAAAAATAAACATATAAACACTAAAATGTAATGGTAATTTATTCATTTAGTAATCTGACATCTTATTAATAGAGATCAGTTTCCTATTACTATAATCGGGATTTCAAAATGATAAAATAAATATTCCATGAATGATGTTGTCAAATTATGGGCTATGTCAGTTTGAAATACATTCCTTGCGAGAGAAAGTTGTGAGTGTCAATCATTGAAACACCAATGTGAACATTTGTGCATGTGATGGACACATGTGAAATACTTTGAAATGCAAACAATATGTGAATGATAAATGAAATGACAACATTACACCACAAAATAAATTAATTAGATTGTAAAATATTATTTTTTTCAAATGAAAATATTTATATTGGTTTATTACATTCAAAAAATTATTTTACTGTTATTATGAAATCTCATTTTAGTGTCAGTATTCTGAGGTTATTTTCTATGTAGAACTGACTAGTCTGTTAGGATCATGTCTGGTACTTAATCGTATCCATTTTATTATTGGTGTCTTATTTACCAGGTCTGTCATTAGTCTTTATGGGAGATTTGTTAATGGTTCACTTATCATTTGATTATTCTTATGCACCTTTAGGGTCTGTTCATATGAGTTATTTAATATAAATGGGGAATATATATTTTGAAGCATTTATGCTTATGGACTTGATTTATCATTAAAAGAACTCATTAGATCTCAATGATTCATCACCCGAACTCTTATATTTTTCGATGAATCCCCATAATAATTCAGCATTATTATACTAGTTGTTTATTCATGATACATTTGTTCACCCTATACCATCCTCTAGTCCAACATCACCTACCATTCTAGCCACTCCTTACTCCTCTACACTATGTCTACTGTTGTGTTATTATTATATTCACTATCTATGTTTTCTTTTATGATCATATTAATCATTCTGAATACATGGTTATTCAGTGTTCCAATATTTCTCATTATTGATAGTTGATTTCTTGATAGAGAGAGGACCTCCATGAATCCTTGAATAGTTTTTATAACACTTTTTTTACAATATATATTGGATATCTCAAACATTATGAGATCCTTGTCCATTGTGACTCCCATGAAAGAAATATCATCCAATATAGCATCATTTATCTATCCCAATGGGATTTCTATAGGGTTCGTGGTGAAGGATTGGTCTTGTAAAAGTTGTAATTTTGATTTATTTTTTTCATTGATGTTAAAAAAATTCAACAACTTTTCAATCGATGTTGGGGTATAGATCATGAATCTATCTCGTTCATTGGATAATGTAACCATCTTCAATCAAGGATTTACTATGTGATCCTAGATTGTTGAGATCTCTTTTCATGGATAGTTTCTATTATATGAATTTATTCATCCATATTTCATCTTTAATGATATATTCATGTAGTTATTTTATTTTTATTAATAGTAGCTTTATTTTGTGAAGCTATTGTTTTACATTACATTCAAACCTGTCTAAATAGTATCTATTATCTTTTATATTCACTATTCAATATTTTCATTTTTTATGTTTTTCGTTATAAAATATTTATTTAATTTGTATTTTTATTCATCAATAGAAAGCAGTCCTCTATTCTCAATATTCCTTTTTTTCATTTACATTGATATGGACAGTGTCATTCAGTTCAACCACTAACCTCAATAATTGGTATCAAATCCGCAATATCAAGTCAGTAATGTCATCATATAAATTTTGTGTAGAGAAGTTCAAAGAATATAATAAATTTTTTATAGGATGAGTTAATAGGTGTCTAATGTTTTTCCACAATGGACTTCTATAAAAATTATTGGCTCCCAATAAATTCATTGTTACTATCTCTCCACATAGATATTCAACAATAATATATGTTGATGTAAACCCTAGTGATTTATAAAACGATCAACAGACAATGTCTTTAACATAAATAAATATTGTGTTACATCATGGCACTGATCAAACTACTACTAACACTATTTTTCATAACCTCAAATAGAATTATATGACCAATACATTTCTTAGATAACTATGGAATATAATGACTCATTATAATATTATATGAAAACTTGTTCCACAATTTCATTCTAGTCTAAATAATCTTAAAAAAGCGTTTCTTGACATAGCTAATATAGATGTGGATGTTAATGGATAATTATAATGATATTATCCTTCAAACAACCATTAGTGTTTCTTTTTTCTTTTTTATATGATTCTACGAATTATAAAAGGGGCTCTATCACGTGATAAGACGTTAACACATTAAAAGTGGTTAACACCTTGGTGTTATCCTCTGATCTTTACATAGATGGTTTGAGGCATAAGCATAGTGGTATGGTATTCAAACCTCGGATCAGGAATATTAGTGGTTAAATGAAAATTATAAATAAAATATAGAATGATAATAACAATTTAATAAAGTTTTATTGTTTTGAATATTGAAATACCAATCATATTAATTTTATTATAGTAATATTAAATAATGAAAGAGTATATCCTTGTATAGTGAGGAATTAGTAGGGTTTTCTATTAGGATGTTCTCATATTTCATGGTTAGTATACCTTTAACAATTTACTAAATGTGCTATAGGTTTTCTCTTTTATGTGCTAATAGGATTGGCACTACATGTATTTTTAAAAGGAGATGTAGGAAGATAGTGTTAGTTTTTGATGGACTAAGCTATTCTATATTAGGATGAGATTCTTTTTCTATCAGTTTGTTGTTTTTTGGATGTCTCTAATAATTTCCATGATAGAATAATTTATTATTTACTATGTTGTCATTTTTATTTGATTTGATTCAAAAAAATATGATTTCTTTTTGGTTTCTATGTACATGTGTGTCCATATGATTTATTTTTAATTAGCTTTAGTAGGAACCCATGTAATGGTGGTATACTCATGTTTTATTAATTTTTCATAGTTTAGACATTAAGATAATGTTTTACCAATATGAGACAATATATGGATGTTATGAGTAGAATGTGTTCCACTACAAAACAAGCTTTGTTTTACTCATGATTAGTGAATATTTTTTGTTTATTTTTTATTTTTATAGAAATATAATCTACCTGACGAGTATGCTAGCTAGGTACTGCAATAACATCACTCAATTCATTTTCATTATATTAATCTAAAAATAGAGATATTTTTAAAAATATTTTTTTTTATTTTTCAAAATGAATTTATTTTTTTGGGATTATTCCAATAAAAAGTGTTCATCATTTTTGTTATTAAACAAAACCCATTTTTATGGTAGATTTATTTTATGGTTTTCTACATTTTATTTACCAGTTCATTGAAAAACATTAATTTTAATTCTAACTGAATTGGTTTCTATAGGACCCTATAATACTAGACATGGCATTAAGATGTGTTGGTGATATGTGGTTATTATATTTCTCACAACTCAATTCTAAAGATCATTTATTTTTTATCCTTTTATGTCAATCACCCTCGATCGAGGGGATCTAAATTGTTGTATTTGTGTTATTATTGGGTTTTCATAATCATATAAATATTGAGTGACCTCATTTATTTTTTTTATAACCACTTTTATTCTACACTTGTTACAATTATCATCAAGAGTTTGTTAAGAATGTGTTGTTTCATAGTCATTCCACACTCCCTCAGCTATTTAAATGTCCCAACTTGTCTTATATGCCTAAAGACAAATAAATCATACACAGTTTCTCCATTGATGTGATGTTATTGAAGAATAAAATAATTTTATCATTCATTTTAATTCATCATTTTTAGTGAGCGGCTATTGAGTGTATTATTATTTTTTGTTCATGATAATAGATTTATCAAGAGATATAAGACCTCTGAGATTCTATTGTTTTGATGATGTTCTGTAGTTTAGTGATTGGCCCTTCAAATATCTATTTTACATTTTAATCCTTTAAGGAAATAGGTTATTTTATAGTATCATTATTCCAATTCAATAAGAATTCTCTTTGTTTAATTGTGTAGTCATAGAACTATAAGCCTTATTTTGTTTTATTTATATTTCATTAGTGTTGTATTTAATATTCATTATTCTTAATTTTGGTCAATGTTGGAGTTTCATGAATTATTCTATCTACTTTAATGGAGAAGATTATAGTCATTTCACATCACTTTAACACATGAAATTTTTGTGATAAGTTTCATATTCTTATAATGTTTATGATATCTATGTGAATTTTATTCTAATTCTTTTATTATTTATATGGTTCTATTTTTTCAAAAAAAACTTTTTATACTAATTATATCCCCATATATTAGGACCCAACTAGTTCAAGCCACATAAATACTAATTTCAAATTTTTTTTCACAGAATCTATTTTTAGTACGGTCCTCTTTACCTCATTTTACTAATGTTTATTATTATTTTATTTATCCCGATTCAATTTTCCTTTACTGAATATTTTTTTAATTTTTTACTTTTGTTATTCAATTTTTGGTCAGACCTCCAACCCCCACGAATATGAATATAAATCATTATTGTTAACACCATCCACGCAAGAAATATCAATAATGTGAATAATAATTATGATTTATTTTGTGTTCCATTGACAATAGAGAATATTCATAGATGATAGTGGACAATGGTTATTGGGATGTATTTCAATCCTCATGTTAGAATTGATGTACTAATGTGGTCATATGGGAATATTAGAGAGTTATAAGTGTCATAGATAGAGAATTGAAATAAGTGGATGCATGTTATTTAGGTAAGGTTTGGATGGTGTGATAGTATGAATAATAACTGAAGATGGTAGGCGGAACTACTCGATCACTATTGAAGGATGTTATTGAAATTGAGATGTGTGGATACTAAAGAGGTCCAGAGGGAGGTTTAGGGTAGGAGGGTGTCCTTTTTACTATCCAATGACATCTGTGACATTGCTAATTTAGTCATTGTTGACTTAACTCACTGAATAGTGGTGTGTGAAAAATCAACTGGTGCGTATCTGGGAGATGAAATACAATTCATAGGATGGATATGAGGATATTACATGTCTGTATATATGAGGAATGGTAGATTTAGATATCAGTATTGGCATTAGGTCCACCAGGATAGATACCCTTAGAGGGGGGTGAATCAGGGTATGAAATATTAAAACAACTGCCCCTTGATGATCTTGTTTTTCTGTTAGAAAAAACCCTCTTATCTCTCCTTCCTGATGCAGAATATGAATAGACTATAAAGAATCAACAAGACACAATGTTTTTTACTTGGTTCAACCTCCCTGGGCAACATCCATGGAGAATACACCAGCACTGTGCCAATGTAATAATTCCACTATAAGTGCACTACTGTTTACATGTTAGAAGCGGACTCACTGTCCCTCTTGGTTTACAACCACTCACAATTTGACAAATCACTGCTCTCTTAACTGAAGTAAGCTCACTGCTTCTTCAGAATATCCACTCATAGTTTATAGACCTGTAGGTCTCTTCATTTGCATGAATGAATGCATCCTCAACTATTGATAGATTCCCTATTTAAGTTCAAAGTTCATCCACTGATGAATACCCATTTACCTCTAAACAATAGGCAACTACCTTTGGAAAAACCTTCGCAAAGTACCCTACTTCGCGAGGCTCCCAATTTCGCGAAGCTCAAACAAGCCTTCGCGAAGCTTCTGCCTTTTCATGAAGCAGTCTCATGAAGTGATCTCGCGAAGAACTCTCGTGAATCTCATGTCATCACAGAGCAACTACCCTCATAATGCTCACTGACCCAACGCAGTGCTCACAACTTTTGCGAAGATAGAATTGTCACCGTGAAGCTCTTCTTTCGCCAAGCACACTACCTTTGCGAACCACCTTCGCAAAACGAGAGAAAAATATTTTCTTCTAAATCTCTCTGGTTCTCTCAAGGGGGTCTACCTCTATTTATAGGTGATTCCATTGACCCTCGATCCTTCCACGCAAAGTAAATTCCACACCATCCCAAATCACGAAGCTCTGATGTTTAAACCGGAATTTTGTCAAAATCATGAAGCACAATGGTAATTATCCGATCACGGAGCTTGACGTAATCATAGAACATCACTGTCAATCCCATCAAGCCTTCACCACGAAGCTCCCTCGCAAATCCCTTCTCCCCCGTGAGATGCTTCAACCTCTTCCATTCGCGATGCTTGATGTAATCGTGAAGAACACCATCAACATTCTTCTTGTCTTTGTGAAATTCAATCCATGATGTCTATCTTCACAAAACTCATGCCTTTTCCAGAGAAGTTGTACTGCTCTTTTTATATGCCCTCTAGATCTTCCATTCCTTTGTCAACGTTCATTGTCAACATGGATTGTCAAAAAATTCTATGGAACTCGACAATTCTCCATGGAAACCTACTTTTTCAACAAACAAAATCAACCCAAAAATACTGCAATGATACCTTGGGGGATTTTCCCCCAACAATATCTCCCTTTGGGTTTGTTGAAAACTCTTCAAAACTCTTCTTAGAATGATTTTATGCACTTTGATTCCTCATTGAGTCTCCTTCTAACATCTACCACCATTTGCCTCTTGTGATTCAAATAACGTTCAAGGAATCACTTAACACGTACTGTAAACCCACATGAGCAATGATCAGCATGAGAAATAAGATTAGTATGAAAAGTTCACCAATTAATCACTTCATGTCAGACACAAATTGTCGATTCCAAACTAATACCAATTTCTAAATTGATACAAATTGATACCAATTGTCATACTCTCCCCCTATCTTGCTGCTACACCTGTCAGCTTCTCCCCATGTCTTTTACTAAGACATTTTCTCACTTACTTAGCCACAGTTTCTCCCCATTGAGGAGTCACTATTTCTCCCCCTTTGTCAACGAACCCAAAGGTCACCCCTTTGCGGTCTTCAACATTGGAAAGAACACAGATTACCCCATTAGAGAAAAACATGAAATACCTCGGGGAGAGGGGGGTGGGGGTTCCACATCCACACTTTTTTAAGTTCGGGGAGTCGATTGAACTCCCAAAGCCAGTTTATGCCTTTCAAACGCTTCATTGGGTAAGGCCTTTGTCAAAATTTCTACAACTTGTAGTTTCTTAGGCACATACTCCAACTTCACAATTCCTTTCTCAACCTTCTCCTTGATAAATTGATACTTTATCTCAATGTTCATTGTCATTGAGTGATGGACGAGATTTTTGCTGAGATTTATAGCACTTGAGTTATCGCACTAGATTCAAATCGGAGACTTCACTTCAATGCCCATATAATCAAGCTACTGTTTCATCCACAATAACTGTGTGCAAGCTTGAGTGGCAGCAATGTACTCAGCTTCTGCGGTGCTCAATGAAATGAAATCTTGATTCTTTCTTATCCAAGAAACACAAAATCTGCCAAGATAGAAAGCAACTCCTGACATTGACTTCCTGTCATCCGCTGAACCTTCCCAATCTGCATCAGTATATCCCAATAATTCTGACTGAGATTTTCCATTATATATCAATAAAAAGTCCATTGTGCCCTTGATATACCAATGTATTCATTTCACTACAAGCATGTGGATTTCCTTGGGATTACTCTAATATCTAGATGCTTTTCATGTGGTGAATACAATGTCAGGCCTTGTTGAAGTCATGTATAGAAAACTTCCAATGATTTTTCTGCATTCTGTGATATTAACTACCTTTCCATGCTCATCATTTGACAATTTCATCCTGGTAGCTACCAGAGTCTTCATCTCCTTGGAATTTTCCATTCCAAATCTTTTCAAAACCTCATTGGCATACTTTGATAATGAAATTAATGTTCCATTATTTCCTTGTGTCACCTGTAGACCAAGGAAAAATGTTAGCTCTCCAATCATTGACATTTTGAACTCACATTTCATGAATTCAGAAAACTATCTACACTGAGCTTCATCTGATCCGCAAAATATTATTTTGTCGACATAAACCAAGACCATAATCCTTTGATTACTGTTGTTGTTGAAATAGAGATTGTAATCAACTCCCCCACGCTGGAAACCAAAATTCTTCATGTACTGATCTAGCCTTGAGTACCATGATCTTTGTGCTTGTTTCAGCCCATACAATGCCTTCTTCAGTCTGCAAACCTTTTTCTCATCCTACTAAATGAGAAAACCATTTGGATGCTCAATATACACCTCTTCCTCCATAACCCCATTCAAATATGCATATTTGACATCCATCTAGAACACTTTGATCTTTTGTTGCACTATGATGGCTAGGAATAATCTGATTGTCTCCATCCATGCAACCGGTGAAAATGTATCATCAACATCTATTCCTTCGATCTGGGAGTACCCCTTTCACACTAGTCGTGCTTTGTTTCAAACCAATGTTCCATATTCATTCATCTTATTACGATAGACCCATTTAGTCCTGATGACATTCTTATATGGTATCCTCGAAACAATCTCCCACATCTGATTTTTTTCAATTTGATCAAGCTCTTAATTCATTGCCTGAAGCCAATTTTCATCTTCAGCTGCATCAGCGAAGCACTTAGGCTCACCCTGTGATAGTAGAGATGTATGTTGCAGTGATTTCATTATTTTTTTCGGAACTAGAGCTAACTGATCACCAATGATATTCTGCCTATCAATTTCAACTCCACTCCTTGGCTTTTGTACAGATACAAACTTTACTTCTTCATGCTCATCATCAGTGTAATCTTCTGAATCAACATTAGCCAATTCTACTCCCCATGCATTTCTTTCCTCTTCATCAATTTCTTCAGGAAATTGTTCACTGCACTATTGAAATATCTCCTCATTATCCACTACAGTGACATCATTTCTCTCAAAATCTTTTTGCAACCTTTTGTTAAAGCATTTGTATGCTTTTTTTTTCTTGAGGAGCCTGGGAATTTCCCCTCATCTCCTCATGACTCATATTTCCTATGTTTTTCCTTGTTGGGGATAAAGCACTTACATCCAAATATTCGAATGTATTTTACTATTGGCTTCTTTCCATACAACATTTCGTATAGAGTCATACCTTATTTTGGACACAGCAAAGACCAGTTAGAAATGTAGGCCAATGCCAATACTGGCTCCTTCCAAAATTTCTCTAGTAGGTCTTTTTCTATGAGCATCATTATTTCCATGTTTTTGATGATTTGATTTCTCCATTCAACCACCCCATTCTATTGGGGAGTTCTCACTGAGGAAAATTGATTCCTTATCCCGTGTTTCTTAAGATAGTCTACCACCTGACTGTTTGTGAATTCTATACCATTATCAGAACGAAACTTCACGATTTTATATCCAAGCATCCTTTTGCACTCTCTCTAGTACTGTTTTAAGCAGTTAAACACATCAGAATTATTGGAAATAAAAAATACCCATGCTATTCTGCTATAGTCATCAATGAAAAGAACATAGTACCTTTTTCCGTCAATTAATATTGGTGTGATAGGACCACAAACATCAACATGCACCTATTCAGGAACTCATGTCGACTTCTTTTCCATTTCCTTATACGTCTTTCTGATGAGTTCTCCTTGTTCGAATGCATCACACATGTGAGTATGATCACGTGATAGCTTAGGAAGGTCTCTTTCTGCATCACACTTTACTAGATCTTCCAGGGATGGTTGGAAAAGATGACCAAGTCGTTTATGCCACATCTTTTTTACTTCCACTCTGGATAGAAAACACATATATTCTTCTCCACTAACCAAGTAGAGATTTCCATTTGTTCTTTTTCCCTGTAGAACTATTGCCACGTCTCTTCCTTAGATGACAAAAATCTTCTTAATAAACCTTATAGAGTGTTTTGAGTCACATAATTGACTGACCCTGAGAAAATTGTGACAGTGGCCTTTTACTACTAAGGCATCAGTACGTCTCATCTCTATGACCCTAAACATGGACTTTCCTAATCCAATAATCATTAGGCCTTCATCATTTCCAAACATGAAAACTCTTTCTTTGTCATATTTCATGCCTGTAACAAGATCCTTATTACCTGTCATGTGAGATGTGAAACCACTATCAAGGATCCACACACCAGAATGATCAGATGCTTTAAGGGAAATTTCTACCACCACAGCCTTCTCATCGTTCTTCTTCATGCTCCATATTTTTTCCTTCACACTCGGTATGGATTGGGACTTCTGTTATTTCGTAGAGTATGATATACCAACTTCATCCTGCAAAGGTGCAAGTCTATTTTTCATTTTCAACGCACCTATTGGTTCATTGATCTGCTGTTTGAGAACATTTGGGTTCTTCTTTGGAACATTCCTTTATAAGGTCGAAGTGTAGTACCTATCCATGTGCCTCAATTCTCCACAACAAAAATAGTGTCCTTCTAAATTTGTTCTAGAGAACCCTTCTCTGTTTGGCTGCCACCTTTGTTCTTGTTCCATTTGATAGCTCTTAGATATGGAACACACATACTGTGAATGCCCCATATTTCCACAACAATAACACCTGATATGCAGTGCATTCCTTTAACTAACTTCTGCACTATGGGTTTCCCCTTGGGATCTCTGAATATTTTGATTCTACCTTGTTCCCAATTCAACATTCAATCTCAGAGTGGGTGCTTGTGGTCTAACATTGATTTCAACTTCTTTTTGTTTTCGGTCAAGCCCCCCATTGGTCTTAGCATCTGAACATAGTTGATGCTTCTTTTATGCTTAACCTATATTCTCCATTTTCAGCTTCTCAATTTTATGAGTGATCTACCTTCCGGATGAACTAGGAGGTGTCATGAGTTTTTCATGATCTTTAACCTTTTTACACAAACCAACTTCTTCTCCTCCAAGTTCTTCAATACGCTTGATTTGATTTTTCCTTGTGTTAATCCAGCTATCGATCTCCATTTTCTATTCTTCAATTTTTATTTTTTACTCATTAATAAATTCTGAGTCCTCTGGTGTTGATGACTTGAGTTTCTCAATTTCTTCCATAAACTCATACTTTTCTTCTTCCTACTACTGCATATAGAGTTTGGAATCATGAACAACTTTGTTGGATTTCTTTGTTTTGGTTCTCAAAAAATTGATCTCCTCAAGAGCACCCTATAACTCAGCTTGTATATCAACTCTTCCCTCAACTTCTTCTTCTTCTTCATCAGATTCAGTTTTATTCTTATTCTGAGAACTACTGACAACTGCCACCATAGAATTTTCTCAACGATATATGCAGTTCTCTATCTCTTCAACCACCTCAACCTCAGACTCATCTGAACTGTCATATCCTTTTAAAATAAGGTTCTTCTTCTTAAAGAAATTTCTATTGAACTGTTTCTTGCCATTCCCATAGGCTGGATAATTCTTCTTGGGAATTTTGATTTCATCGACATCATTATCATCTTTGAACTTTTTGGGGAACCTTGCAGCCTGATTTAAACCCTTTCCACATCAAAAACAACAAAGTGTAAGCTTCCCTTTAAACATTCCCTTTCCTCTTTGAATGTTTGAAGAGTGGAATGACATCACCTCATCTATATATTCTTCTTCCTGAGTGTCTTCAATGGTGAGCTTCTTCATGGACTTGAATTCCACCGCTTTGGATTTCCCCTTTTCCACAACATCTTTATCATCATTTCTCATTTCATATGAAACAAGGGTGATGTGCAGGTTGTCCAATGTCAACTATTTTGGGTCTATATATTCCAAATCCAAAACTTTTGGATTAAATCGAGGTGCAAGTTTCCTGAAGATGCACTTCACAATCTTTATGTCTTCAATTACTTCTCCAAGACCTCGCATGTCTTCCACTACAACATTTACCATGTCAAAGAATGTATCAACAAAATCATTCATGTTCATTCTCAGATCTTCGTACTCATTCCACAAAACTTTTAGCTTTGCTTCTCTGACCTTTGTATCCCCTTAATATATATTTAACATATTTTCCCACATATCATGGGATGTTTTACATGACATCACCTTTGTATTGATAGGATTGGATAGGGCTCCTCCTAAAGCATTAATTCCCTTGGTGTCAGCATCTAATTCTCTTTTCTCAGATTATGAGAAAGAACCACTGTTAATATCGGCTATTATACCATGCACTACTACAAAAAACACATTCATTCCCAAATATCGGAAGTAGTGTTGTATCCAATTCATCCATAGCTGAAAATTGATCCAGTCGAAAATCCGAATCCCTATACGATTGGTAAACTTTATTTGAGAGAGAATCACAGATATTAACCTTTTGGATCTAAGACCAATTGTTAGGTCCACCAGGCTAGATACCCTGAGAGGGGGGTGAATCTGGGTATGAAAGATTAAAACAACTCCCCCTTGATGATCTTGTTTTTCTCTTAGACAAAACCCTCTTATCTATCCATACTGATGCAGAGTATGAATAAACCTTAAAGAATGCACCGAGCACAATGATTTTTACTTGGTTCACCCTCACTGGACTATGTCCAAGGAGCATACACCGGGAGTGTGCTGATGTACCAATTCCACTATAATCACACTACTATTTACAAGTTCGAAGAGGACTCATTGTCCCTCCTGGTTTACAACCACTCACAATTTGAGAACTCACTGCTCTTCAACTAAAGTAATCTCACTGCTTCGTCAGAAGATCCACTCATAGTTTATAGACCTATAGGTCACCTCATTTTCATGAAATAATGCATCCTCAACTATTGATATATGCTCTATTGAAGTTCAATGTTCATCCACTTATGAATACCCCTTTGCCTATGAACACTAGGAAACTACCTTTGGAAACACCTTCGCAAAGCAACCTACTTCGCGAGGCTCCCAATTTCGCGAAGCTCAAAAAAGCCTTCGTGAAGCTCTTGCTTTTTTGTGAAGCACTCTCACAAAGTGATCTCACGAAGCACTCTCGTGATGCTCAATTCGTCGCAGAGAAACTTCCCTCACGAAACTCACTGAGCCAAGGCGGAGAAATCAACTTTCGCAGAGCTAGAAAAGTCGTCGCGATGCACTTCTTTCGCGAAGCACACTACCTTCACGAACAGAGAGAAAAATATTTTTTTCGAAAACTCTCTGCTTCTCTTGAGGTGGTCGACCTCTATTTATAGGAGATTCCACCAACCCTCGATCCTTCCACGTGATGTCAACACCACATCATAAAAAATCGTGTAGCTCCGAAGTTTTCTCCATAATTCTGTCAAAATCGCAAAGCACCATGGAAATTTTCCGATTGCAGAGCTTGACATAATCACCGAACATCACTGTCAGTCCCTTCACACCTTCTTCATGAAGCTTCCTCAAAAATCCCTTCACCGCCGTGATGCGCTTCAAGCTCTGTCGTTCGCGAAGCTTGACGTAATCACGAATAACACTGTCAACATTCTTCTTGTCTTCGTGAAATTCAATCCATGAAGCCTATCTTTGCGAAACTCATGCCTTTTCCATATTTAAATACGATCCTCAAGGATATCCACTTTTTGAGATGATCACCAACCTCCAAATTTTGGACCCCAAAAAATTGTCAAACACTGGGAAACAACGCCACCTTGTACTTCTCTTTTTGTACACCCTCTAGATCATCCATTCCATTGTCATAATTTCTTGTCATCATTCCTTGTCAACATGGATTGTTAATAACTTCTCTAGAACTCGAAAATTCTACATAGAAACATGCTCTATCAATAAACACCATCAACCCAAAAAATACTGCAATGATACCTTGAGGGATTTTTCCCAACGATTGGTGAAATGAATTAGGCATATGTGATGAATGGAAGGTGTTGTGTACTTGATAAATAGAGGGAAGATGATATGAGATGACCGATGTCAGAGGCAGTGCATTGGGGGTGTCATGTTAGGACCCAATTTATTTGGTTCACACCTCAAATTATAATATCAATATATTAGTAATGTGAAATAACATAAAAAATATGAACACTGGATGAAATATTGAAATTCCATCCAAATGAAATGTGGGAACAATCCAATGATAATTAAGATATACAATTACTACTGAAAATTTTTTGCAACCATAAGAAGTAGTCTATATTATCACAAAGTGGATTCTCAATGCCTTATAAATGTATGTTGTCTCCTATAATGACAAAAAATTTTCAAATGATCATGGGATGTTTGGAATAGTTTTGACCTCAAAATAGCAGTTGTTGAAGGCTTAGTGGCCCAAAGAGTAATAGAAACTTATAAATGAGTGAAACTAAAATTTCAAGTCTATTAACCAATAGAAACTACCATATAGTGGCCAATATAGACAATAAACTTAAAAATAATTTCAATTTACACACTATAGTACTCGTATTCTTAACCAATTAAACCCCATATTTCATAAATTCATTATATTTCAACATCATATATATAATTTCGGAAGCCCTCATATAACCTAATCATAATGTTTTTCAATCCATGCACTCAAAATATAATATAATGGATAAACGTATAAATTTTAAAAAAATGAGAACAATAATAAAATTAAATATAAATACAATTCAAAATCAATATATTATATAAATTAATTTTTTTGTAGAATGAATAGTTTATTTTCATTTGTTTATATACATATTAATTCATTATAATAAATTATAAATTATATAGAATATATCTTACCTTAATTCTGAGCATAACAAATATAAAATTGATGTCATGTTACTCCAATACGTCACAATTAATTCTATGAAGTTTCTCATATTATTTTTCATCAATCTAAATTTTCACACAATGATTTAAAATATAGAAAGAAATTTTTAGTTTTTAAATACTTAAAAAATGCATGTCTATTCTCAAGGTTAGAAAATATGATTGATGAAAAAGAAAATTCATACATTTCAAAAATAATTCTATGGGTTTTTAACAAAACATAATAGTAATTTTATCTTGACTGTCTAGTTTGAAACCAATACAGTATGTCAATAAAGAAAAAATATATTTAAAAATAGCATATTTCGGTGACCTGAGAACACAAATTTCCTAACTAATCCTCCTACTAGAAAGTAAAATAAAATTCAATTATATGAAAAATATCCATTAATTTCATTTCATTTTGACATATTTTTCCATGTTTGTACACATTAAACACACATTTCCAAATTTTGAAACACTAAAAAACTATTTTCAATCATCCTTGGAAGAAACCACTCACACTGATGTATTGTGAGTAACTACTTTTTAGTAATCAACTTATATTTTTTTCAAGTTTATCCTAATAATCCGAAGATTTCTAATTGGTTACGACCCCCACAATATGTTTTAAGGCTAAAAATCATTAAAAACATATTATCTGATCATTCCCAACAAATTACACAATATATTTACACATTATCAACAAATAAAAATCATGGATAATATAAATTATAGTTTTTTGTGATTTTATATCAATATTAGGTAGTTTTAAATCATTTTGACCATTATGGACACATTTCATAATTCTCAAATGCTAATTTAATTTAATAAATTTTTAAAAAAAATGAAATATTCGATGAAAAAATAGTCAATTCCTGAATTTTGTTTAAAATTTATAAGATTATTTTCCTCAAATTAGATGTCAATTATTTTCAATTATTTTGGTTTTGACCTTCTACTATTGTTTTTATTTATGGGAATGTGTTTAAAAATAAAAAAATGGGTTTATTCGTGAACAAAACACATCAAAATGAATTTTCATGTCCTCGTACAAATTGAAAAAAATTCCATGATATCTTCCATGTGATATAAAATTAATCCTAGGATGATTATTACATTTTTGATTATGAAACACTTTTTTAGTGTTTCATATCAATAAAAATATGTTTTCAGTCATCTCACATAAATAATAACTCAGATTGATGAGGTGTGAGTTGATTATTTTAAAATTTAATGTTATTGATCTTTTCCAAAAATATCAGGGATATGTGAGGCCATTTCCTATTTCATTCCCCAAATCCCAATTTTTAAGACTTATATTTCATTAAAAACTTATAATTCTATCAATTCAATCGAAGTACTTATTGGATTTTTGATTCATCATCTAGTTTATAAAAAAATTATAATATATTTTTCATATGGTTTTAAATCAATTTATGGTATTTTTTAAGGGTTTTTAAATTAAAACCATATTATAGTGTTTTATAACAAAAATATAACTTTTCATTATACTAATAAATACTACAACTCAAATTGAAAAAAATAATTTTCTATATTTCATAAACCATGGTTTATTTTATTTCCTCTAGTTTAGTGATGATTGAGTTTCATTTTCCTTTTTAAACAGATCACTACAAATTTTTAATCACAATAATTTTTCCAAAAAATATAATTTTTCATCTAGATATCACCGCATATAGGATTTATTTCATTTACACTCATTCAAATAAATAATATTTCAAAGATATTTTTTATGATTTCCCATCAATAAGAGCTCATTTTATATGGTTCTAGACATTATAGATAAATTTTTGTATTTAAGACACTAATATTTTTTCATAATATTAAAACAACACAAATTAATTAAAATTAATTTATAATGTTTCAAAAATCATTATAAAATTCTATTCTTATGGTATCCTAATAATTTGTGTTTTCTGATTGGTTTTTACCCAGACATCTTGTTTTAAATGAATAATAAATCATTATAAACTATTTATTCATCTAGTACAAGAACACCACACAACAAATTGATGATTCACAAATTCATATATATATAAAATAATAATTCTACATCATATATAAAACTTCACATCAATACAATGTCATTTTTTTATTTTCATAATTACACACATGCATTAATTTTTTGGTACATTGAAAATAATTTTATGATTATATTTTGGAAACAAAAACACATATTGATGAGACATAAATACATTATTTTCATCAATATTATTATTTTTTATTAAAAATAATATCATGTTATTATGATTTTTTTTACTTTTTTTCCTCTTCCACATATTTTTAAGGATATAAAATTCAATAGGAACTAAATATTCTATCAGTCTTAGCATTCCACATATCTAATAGACATTCCTTTGGGTTTTACACAATATAAGAAAATCTATGTAACTTTTTCAAGTGTTTCAAATCATTTATTGTCAATTTTTTATGGGTTTGACATTGACATGATTATTTTATTATTTAGAATACTAAAAATTATTTTTTGTTCAATATAGTGAAATTAATTCTAAAATTATGTGTAATTAGATCAAATGTTTTAGAAATAATTCTATGGTAGTTTTAATATTATTAAATAATGATCTAATGTCATTTCATTTGTTTTGACCCCACATCACACTTTTTGAAAAACTGAAAGTGTATAAAAACTTCTTGTTTAATCAATTTGAGCATATAATTCATCAAATTGAAAGGTATCCTACTCATATATGTCATAAAGATTATTTTTTATTTTTTTATTAGCATTTCATGTTATCCAGCGATTATTATTTATTGTTTGAACAGTTACATGAATGTATTAGTATTTTAGAATATGAAATATTCTTTTTTTCTCATCTTGAATAATAACAACAAATATTGATTTCAATTAATTTCCTCCATTTCATAAATGATGAAGTTGTTTATTTCCTATGAATTCCTTAGAATCGAAGGTCATTTTTCATGTTTTGGCCCCTAACTACATGTTTTTAAAAATTGAAAAATGTATTTAAATTATATATTTAGTAAATCTGAGAAAACCGTAGTAAAACCAAAAAATAAAATGATGATCCGTCAGTTATTATACTTCAAAATTATTTCTATGATAACTTTCCCTTAATTTTATAATGATTTTGGGAAATTTTCATGGTTTTGACATTATGTTATATATTTTTAATAATTGAACAAAATTTTAAAATAGTTTAATCGATCAATATGATCACACCACATGTAAGATTATTTTTCATCTACTAAAAAATGTTCTAAATTTTTCATAGATATTTATCTTACTATTTCATGTCATTTTGATGTTATTTTCTTGTTTGAGCCATTACATAAACATTTGTTTATTTGAATACACAATTTCTTTTTGAAAAAACATGTCCAAAAAAATCATAGATTTATATACTACTGGTTCCTTAATTTTGAAACCATGTAATAGATATTTCTCTTTGATTTCATATGAATTTATGGTTTTTTTCATTATTTTCTCCCCCATAGAGTTTTTATAGATTGTCTAATTTTTATCAATGGATTATATGGTTGTTCTAAGCGCATCACATGTTATATTGATTTGTCTTATTCACATTTATGTCTCATATAACTCCATGAACAGTTACATATGGGCTCTAAACAATATGAGGCCTTTTGGAATCACTTACATAGTTACATTAATGTTTTAGTGTTTTAAAACAAAAAAAATGAATTTCTAGTCATCTTAAGAAAATTAAAACTAGTATTTATTCTATGACTGCTCTTATAATTGGAAATTTATATTGTGGTATATTAAAATGATATCAATGATATTGTCATATTAGTACCCTATTTTGAACCCTATCAATGATCTTTTATGGTTGAGAAATCATCAAAAACTTCATATATGATCATTCTGAACACATTGGATGTTAGGTTCATGCAAGGTATTCTCAAACACCTCAAAGATAATACATAGATAGTTTTCTCGTGATTTCACAAATAATTGAGGTCATTTTCTATGGTTTTAACCCTTAAGAATATGTTTCCATGTTTCAAAACTCTAAAAACATATTTTTTCATTCTAGGAAGTTCATTACTTATATCTACATGTATTCAGTTCCGTTATTTCATTAATCATACTCTATTTTTTCATTGATTTCTTGATATTATATGGCCATTGGATTGATTTTTTCCAACCACCACAAGTTTTTATGGACTATATAATCATTAAAAATTTCTTATACAATAATATTAATGAGTTGAAAGTTTTGGTACAAAAAATTCCAAGATAGTTTTTATATAATTTCTTATAAATCTAATGATCCTTACTTTGGTAATTACCTATTAAATTACATTTTTTTATTTTAGGACACTAAAAAATGAACATTTTATAGTCAATATAAAATGAAAACATTGAGTAAGGAATAATTGTTCCTAAATTTCTAAATAATTATATGGTTACTGACATATGAGAACGTTATGACAATAAGTTGATTTATATTTATTCAATGGAATTCATACATTCATTAAATTTTAGAAATCATTAAAAACATAATTTATTTATTCGAGTACATTATCATGTTTATTTTTAATTTGTCTACTTATACGAGTAACAAATAATTCAATGATAGCATCTTAGTGATTTTATTTAATCTTAATAATTTTCCTTATAGTTTAAGAACATTATATGTTCGTTGTGTGTTTTTAAACACTAAATATAAATTTTAAACCATATTAAGATAATAGCATCGATTGATGTGAAATCTATTCATATATTTCATAAATCATTGTATGGTTGTTTTCCACTAATTTCATATAAATTCGAGGTCATTTTCAGTGTTTTTATAGAATATTTATGTTTTTTATTATTTTCAAATCCTTATAACAGGAAAATTCTATTGGTTTAAGAAATGCACTTTTCAAATTAACATTTCATCATGTCATACAAGCCCAAAATTATTTCAATAATAGTCTTATAATTTTTTCACATCAATATGAGGTCCTTTTATATATTTTTGAATCTTACACACCAGGTTTAGTGTTTTAGAACACTCAAAATTAGATTATGAGTCATCCAAGGGGAAAAAATATTTTTTATGGAATGTCAGTTAATATATTAAAAAAATATTTTTTTGTTGTTCTATACTGATTTCATAGTAATTGGAGGTCTTTTCCAATTATTGAAACCTGATCACAACTTTTTAATGACTAAAAATAATTATAAACTACCAATTCCATCAGTTTAAAAATGACACACATCTGACAGAATCCATGTCTACTCATACCTATCCAAATTAGTTAAATTGTATCATTAATTCAATTTTGAATCAATCAATGGTAATTTTATAGGGTTTTTCCAATTACACATAGATTATAGTTTTTTATAGAAAAAATGGATTATCAATCTTCCAATTAAAATTATTACTCGTATTGATGCACCATCTGTTCATGCATTTAATTAATAATTACTTGGTATCATCCAATATTTTCATATATATCAATGTATTTTATGGATTTTCTTCCCTATTACATATTTATAATGATTAATAAACCTTCATAGAAGTTTTAAATCAACGTTCTGAGAAATCCACTCATTGGATTGATGATTGGTCTACCTTTAATCAACACAAATAATTCCATGAATGGGTTCATAAAATATCTTACCAATCCATGGGTTTTTCAATATTTTTAATTTTTATGTTTATGTTTTACTTTTTAAAAAACACTAAAAATGCGATTTCTATAATATTGGTGAAACTAAAATTATTATTGATTTAATTTTAGTTCATATATTTTACAAATCTTGCAATTTTTTTTCCGTTGATTTCACAATAATCGGTGTTTTTTTATTTTTGACCCTGGGATGCACATGAATGTGTATTAGAGAATATGTTTAAGCGTATATTATAATAGATAAAATAATTATTTTTTAATTCATACTATAGAACTTTTATATAATAAATTATAATAAAACATTTAATCCATAGGAATAAAGAAATAAAAATATTAATGGTTTTTTCGATAATATTAATTAGGAATATAATCCATGAAAAATAATTGAATCCTATATGTTTCTTAATATGAGATTATGGAAAAACCTTTGGAATGAAAATAATAAAAATAAACATGCATATAAAAGTGATATGTCATTCCTCTTTGCGAATTATAGGATATTAATGTTACTGTTAATTACTAGAAATTAATATATGATATAATTTATATTGGAATAAAATATTTAAACACATAAACATATCTAATCCATAAAAAATTATAAATTCACTGAATTGAAACTCCTCCTCCTAGAAAAAAAAATGAAAATTTAAATATGTTTATGAATTAAAACAACCATAAAAAACCCACTATAAAACATGGTAATATATTGGATTCAAATTTTAATATATGATATTGAAAATTTCCTAAAAAAATATCATATAGACTTTTGAAGGAAACTAATAACTATTACAATCATAATCATGAATCATGTGGATTTTTTAAAATGAAAAAATAAGAAATGATAAATGGGATAAAACATCGTGGTGGAGGAAATTAGATTTTCAAAATCATTTTATTGTCATATAAGAGAGTATATATACATTATTCGTAGAAAATGGTACTAGTGAATGGGGACACATTTAAATAAATTATTATAATAATGAATCTAAATACAATAAAATTTTATTTATTTATGATCAAAAAATGACTATATATGTGATAAATTCATTAAATTAAATATATTCAATATATTCTATTTTAAAATGTAGTTAATTTAAGTAAAAAAATTTACAAAACAGTATACTAAAATCAACCAAATAGATAATTAAAACATTAAATGTATGATAATCATCTAAATATTTTTACCAAACAATTATGTGGGGTAATATAATGTTTTCCACCCTAGCATGTTTTCTGTTAATGATTAACTCTAAAATTAATATATAATTAAAATATTTAATTGGAATATATGATAAAAAATATATGATATATTTCAATGAATAAATAGAGAGGAAAAAATCATCTACTGGAAAATATCCTAACATAAAACACATTGAAATTTATATGATCATTGTCAGACAAAAAACTAAAATTATATAATCATTGATCGGTATTTTCTAATTATAATGTAATGATATTTATCTAATACATGAGAATATATTTTGAGAGAGATTTTTAATTATTATATTAACATAAAAAAATATAAATATAACATCTCAAATTTTAATTGTTATTATAAAAAAACATTATAAACATGAATATATTTTAGGGGGTTTTCAAAATTGGTATCACTCATGGTTGACTTGATTTTAGGATGGGAATTAAATTTTTTTTAATCCCTATAATAATGAAAAATTACCATGGATAATGTCTTCTAAAATTAATAACGAAACCCCAGATATTTGTGGGAACAAGAAAATTATGATTAACTTAAATATAATTCAACTACAACAAATTCAACATGTTAATTAAGAAATAAGAAATAATTAGTTGTCTATGCATTCTCATTTGATTCAATAGGTCCTTCCTTAACCATTTACTTATAATTATCTTCATATTATTAAGAATAGGCATCAAATAATTTCATTATTAAAATTTTCTTTCACCCTCATGCGTAGGGTTGAGGGCATGTTTCATTTATCTGGAATACCTGATGAGTTATGTATTTAGACAAATAAAATATTTTCACATATGTTTTGTGAATATATTGGAAGGATATAAATCATTATAATGAAATTATAATTTATGTACTCAAAAATTTTTGTACTTATCTAATAATAATATATTAAATCAATATATTGGAATCATTAATCCCATGTAAATGATAATTTTCATTTTGAATAATTTATATCAGTAGAAAAATTTATTATATAAAAAAATATTCAAATCATGAAATATTTATTTAGTGCAGTGTTAACCAATTCAAAAAATTGTAAATACGATGGGGAAGAAAAATCACGGAGTATGGATAATTCTATATTTTTTTCTTAAATATATCCTAACTTATACATCGATAACATGAAGGAATAAAATATTAACAATAATGAAAGAACATATGAATTTCATAATAATAAATAATGTTATATTATGTGACTATATATTTTCATGTTTAACCTATGATAGTAGAATAATTTTTTTATAATTAATAATTTCAATTTTATTTTGATCATTTTGTTTCTAGTCATATTATCCTTTCCTCCTGATGATTAATGAAAAAAATTAATCATTTATTTAAGAATGTTACCATAAATTATGAAATTAATGGTAGAAATCCTAGATATATATGGGTGATGAAAAATAAATATATTTTACACACATATATATCTATATAAGATGAAGTATTAGAAAATATGAAATAACTGTTTAAATGAAATAATAAAAATTCATATTATGTTGAATAAAATAAATTTAAATAAAAGGAAATTAATTTCTTATAACATTCTTGGAATATAGAAGAATGCATCATATTCCACATCACTTCAAATCATATTAGTATTACTGAAGCAAACATTTAAATCCATTAATTTTGGGTATACATACAATTTGAAAATTTTCTACATAAACTCAGTGAATTTTTAATTCTATTTATAATAATATATTTTTAATATTTCTACATGAGTATAATACCTAAAGTGGATTTAGGTATACATGGATGTACCTATTCGTCTACAAAATTATCTTCTCATTATCCACCAAGGAAATTGTGTTGTCTGATATACTACTTTTTCATAGGGTATATAACAAGAGGAACAAATATGTAAGAAAACAACCAATTTCTATAGAAATAAATAAATTTTAATCTTTGAAACATAAATTAGTTAACATTAGAAATATCAAATACATATTTCCATGGAAATATTTAATTAATTATAGAAATTTTTATTATTCACCCTATTGCATTAATATTTTATATAAAAAATAATGAAAGTATTGAATTAGTAAAATTTAAGATCTATGTCACCACAATGAGATGGGAGAATAAAAAATTAATTTAAAAATTTTATTAAATTTTTTATATTTAAATAATGTTTCTTTTTGAATTTAAATACAAATGCTAACATTTCATTGAGATTTAGGAATGTTAAGAGTTGATAATTACTTCTTATGAGTAGCCTATAGGTGATTCTAAAGAATCCTATGAGTTCTTATAACCACATTAATTAAAAAGTGGATTATAGTTCCTTGTAAATAAGTTTTAATTAAAAATAAACTATCCAATGATGTATTACGATACAATTGAATACCATATACTCGCATATGTATTAGAAACACTCTATTCCAAAATATCAACTTCTTCAAAAGAGAGGGAGACGGAGATTAATAAATGATCCTTATATTAATATTTATTGGAATAATTAGTATAAGAATAAAAATGTATAAAACAATAATTATGATCACATTTAAAAATGAAAAACATATCAAATCATGTGTTTCCCCAAATTCAATATTGTAACATATAAACTAAAACACATATTTTGATTGACTAAAAAGTTGAAAAACATAAAATAAAATTTAATGAAAAGGTCACTAACAAAGAGGTTAATTAAAAAAAAAATCCATCGAATGGAAGATGATAAGGATAAATTAAGCATTAAAATAATTAGGAGCTCATAGAAAAATCATTGATAACAAAACATTATAAAATAGATATGAAGTAACCATGAGAATAGTAAAAATTCAATAAAGGTTGATAATATAATATATTTTTTAATTTATATGGAATGATAAAATTAAAATATATATAAAAATAAAATGATTCATTCCTAATAAATAACATGTTATAAATTATAAATACTTTCCCTTGTAATTTTTAATATAAAAACGATTAAAAAACTCATACCCAGATTAATTTACTGAAAAAATTCACTATATCTGCAATGAAGGGTATTATTTTAGAATTATTAAATGGAATGATTAAAAAAATCTAGTGTGGGTGTCAAAAATCAAAAGAATATAAATATATACCAAACACTTAATGAGTTATTTTATAATGATGGAATAATTGGGGACATGATAGGTGGGTGTGTAGGGGCATAAAATTTTTCTCGAGATGAATGGTCACATTCGTGAAGGAGTACGTTTGTGAGGGAATTAGTGTGTAGAGGAAGGAATCATGGGGATTATATGTGGAAGGTAATATGGGGGGGGGGGGGGTTAGGTGAGGAACCAATATTTATAAGGAGGGGAACAGTGAATGAATTCATCAAGAGGTGGATGAAAGGTCAAACAGAATGGTTAGAGGGAGAGGTAGAGGGGTGTTCCATCAATGGAGGGTATCAGGGAATGAGACCAGAAAGTGGATAGAGGAATATGAGAATAAAATAGTATTACAAGGATAATTTTTTGTTATAAAAGAATATTATGTATTAAAACCCAAATAGTGGTTGCAATTAGTAGTAATTGAGACTGCGAAGTAGGTCACCCATTTTTCACTAATAAAAACATCTTTTTTGAAGTAGTGTCAGTATGGTAAAATTAATGTATATACACTATATAACTATAAAAATGAAATAATAATCTTAAATATCTCTCTTGGAAACCATAAAATATAACTAAAAATTGCAGAAATAAAAATACAATGGAAATTGTGTTGTTTATTACGTGAGGATATAGTGATTTTCACTGGGGGAAGAAAAATTTTATAGGAACCTATTTCATTACTCACTAATATCTATGAGGTGGGGTTGTAATACTAAATACCCCACCAATATCATTCTTTATAAGAATATAATTGGGTGTTTTATTCATTCTATTCATTTAAAAAAATGTTGTTAACAAATCTACCATGTGGAAATTTGATTGGGAGCAAATTACATATCCACACATTTTTCATATCTTCTATCATTGATACTAATTTATCTATCTCTAATCTTGATGATATTAACCATATGAACTAACAAATTTAAAATATATCTGATTTTATTTTGATTTAATTCTTTCCACATTCAAACTAACTTCCTCAACTACATATGAAACAACATTATATGTACCCAAATAATCATTGATTATGAATAAAAAATTGATTCCTGGAAATGTGTAATCTAATCAAACTATATTAAAACAAGTTAATACAATTTAATAAATACCTAAAATCCTTAAATAAAATTCTCATCTAAGTATATAAAACTCCGTTTTTTATGAAGTATTTTTATAAATATTATTTTCAATAATGTAACATCCCCGACCTGGAAGCCACAAATCTAGTTCCCAGAGTCGGGTCGTCACATGACCTCAAGCATGCCTCCACATATTCTATAGGATTCCTACTAGAATTAAGGGTCTAATAGTTAATATAGGGAGAATATACACCCATTACCATAGTAATCCGCATAATATAACAATTTTAAAAATGGAAATAATATGTAAAATTGATAACATGCATACTAACCTATTCCTAAAACTTGGTACAACTATATGAAATAGTTAAAATATAATTTCATGATACAGTGCCACATGAACAAAACCTACAAAAGAAAACAAACAGAAAATTCCCTAATATTATCTAAACTACATGTATGAAATCCCTTCAATACATGTCCCATGTCTAGCTCAACTCCCTTGAATAGGGCCCTTTCCCTTATCCTGGAATGCATGTATGAAATATTCTCAGGTACCCAATGGCGGCTCAAGTAGGCTGTGAGTATAAATTATTAGGCCACCACCAGCAGTGTCTATAAAATATCCATAAAAATAATATAGTTCATTCAAATGATAAATAAAGGCATGTAAAGAAAATAAGTTCAATAGGCCATTCTAGACTATGTTCCCTAAACTATATTACCATTGAGTCCAGGTTCACGATATAGGAAATTCATGATTTAATATACTCATTTCATGTCTTCAATGGATTAAGAATGTTCAATATTATCAAGAATATGGGAATAAAATAAATACCTATCTCACTAGGAATCATGTTTTCACAATCTCATATTCCTCACTTCAAAGCCTCAATCCTAGTGTAATGCAACCATTAGGGGAATCGAACTACATCCCCTTCCCTAACCAGTGCATTTATTGTTAGATCTAGAACCTCATTCAAACTCAACATCTGGTGGTATAACCTCACGTCGATACCCCACTCAACCAATCCATATGCCCATTCTCATTTATTATTCCTCGTCATTAACCATATCACAACAAGCATAGTCAACATCATTTAAAACATCACAACAATATCAAAAAATGGTAAATCAACATTATTGACTCAATCCATTAACAAATTCATCATTTATATTACTTAATCCTTTATCCCCAATTTCTTATTTCCAATGCATATAACTATTAGCATATTCATGTATGAAACTAATCCCCTAGATTTTTACTATTAATTCATTTAACCATTTTTCATGCTAACCAAACAACATCTTTGTCCATTACCCAACCTAAGTGTTATACTAAAACACCAGTTGTACATCCTTAATGAATATTAACATATTCTTCATGGGATCTGTGTTCTCGCATAGTGGCCTACTATTAGTTAACTAAATGATAAGTTTGTGGAATATTGGCACACCCAATGGGTGGCCCAAAAATAGGTTTCATCATCCTCCCTGAATCCCAAATGGATCATGAGGGTTTCATTAGGTTGTTTTGACAACTAATGCATCACATCATGTCAAAGGAACCAAGAAATCATCAAAAAATGGGAATGAGTAAAAACCACACATGCACAAATCTAAATAAATCTAATCCCCAAGAATTTTTCTATTATTCCATTCATCCATTTCCCCAATCCTATCTCACTAATCATATTCAAGTATAAGGCTAATCCCCTAGCATTTTCCCATTAATCCACTTATCACTTTTTCTGGCCAACAAAACAACTTATTAGGCCATTACACATAACCTAAGTGTATTACTAAAACCCAATTTCACAACATTAAAGAATATTAACATATTCATAATGGGTTATATGTTTTCTCACAATATCCTACACTTACATAACTAAAATCTATGTCTGAGGAATATCGGTACACCCTATGGGTGGCCCCAAAATAGGTTGCATCATCCTCTATGCATTCCAAGGGGGTCATGAGGGTTTTATTAGGTTGTTTTGACACCCAATACATCATATCATTTCAATGTCCCCATGAACTCATCAAAAGAGGGGAAAAAATAAAAACCCTATATGCATATATCTACATAAAACCCAAGGGATATAACTTGTAGAATACCTACCTTTAATCCATTGGTAAATGCACCCTGAACCGAAGCATTAGATTACTATTCAACACACCCTTGAATCCCTAACCTAAATCAAACTAAAAAAGGGGTTTTTGGGTGCTTTGGATAAATATATAAGAAAAATGGGAAACTTAAACAAACAAGAGAACAAATAGGGATATTAGACATACCCAGATCATCAATTTGCAACCAATGACACTTTGAATGGACCTAAGATGATGTAGATTGATCCATGGATTTTCTTGATGATTTTGGGGTGTCATTAGGGTTCAAGTGAGAATAAATGATGAGAATCTTGAGTGGGATATAAAATCATATTATAGAATTTTTGTAATCTTTTAAAATATTCGAGGTCGCACGGTTTACCCACTCGGTTTGGAAAACCATGCAAAAACTGTGCGGAGGATTCTACTTGAATTACCATCTATTGCTAGGTTTTATAGACCTTCCACAAACCATGAAAATTGATACTACATTCGTGGTCTCCCCTTGCACGGTTTTCCAAACTATGTGCAAACCATGCGGATTGCCCAGAAAGCCCCATTTTTAACTTTTTCATTTCTAGAGCCACCAAACCTCCCCAAGCCTTTTTATAGGCATGTGAAAACACATAATTGACCTTATAGAACGAATTAAAATAAAATGTAATAAAAAAATACCTTAATGGAAATCTAGGATCTTACAGATAGTGTGTACCAAATATATTAAATAGCTTAAATTTTTTATTATATAATTTAGAGTTATAATTGTTAAAATGATTCATTGGATTTTTATTAATAAATAATATTAACTATATTATAATGATATAAAAAATTGGATAATAAAAATGTTTTAATTAGTGTTGCGGAAGTAACAACTCTTATTTTTTATGTTAAAAAAATATCATTTTATGTTAAGATATGAATATTAGAATGTATTTCATTATCCAATATTATGTATCAATCATTGATAAAATAGAATTTAAATGAAATAAAAATTTAATCTATTTAAAAAATTATTTAAAAACTCATACATTGATTATCAATTGAATAGAAGTGAATTGAATATCATTTGAAGGTAAAAAAGATATTTTTTTAGGGAAACAATTTTTATGTTCACAATGTATTTTCATTTTAGTAATTTAAATTATCTACCATTGAAAAATAATAATAATGAAGTGTGTACATAATATATTTGATAAAAATATTATCCTCTGTCAAATGGTTGTTAGTATTCATTAGAAGTGAATAAAATTATTTTTTCATAAAAATAAATATTTTTCTACAAATTGTATTTCTTTTCTCTATAGAAAAATATTTGAATAATTTTATTCCATTTCATGGAATTTTATCATATAAAATTTATTCCATTTTTTATTAATAATAGTAAACAATATTTATTAATTTCAACATAGTTTTTGGCCTTATGGAATTTTATTTTTGGTAAAATATTAGCCTCTCAGTAAAAGACAATGATTGATATAGGGTTAATATTATAGAATAAGGATCCAAAATCACTCTAACAATTTGATTCATAATATTGGATAAGTTTATTTTGATATAATTCTTCATATATCCAAAAATATTTTGGGTTTTTATAATTTTCTTTTAATGATGATTTTTATTTTGTTTTTATTAAAAATAACTATAAAATGTCCTTCCATTATTATTAAATATCTCTATTATGTTTTATTAAGAATAAAAATTTGTTATGAATTATTAGAAAGGGTTATTTTTTAGAGTGATGTATTATTTTAATGATAAAAAATTTATTATCAATTTTAAAAATTTTTATAGTAAAATGAAAGTCTTACGCAACGCAAAGGTAGTTCTTGTGAAAGGAGGTGATAAAAAGGTAATGACTTCTAAAATATGTAGTTTAATGATTTTATATGTTAATTTAATTCATTATTTTTATGTATCATAATGAAATATTATTATTTTTTATAATATTTATATTCTAACATCATTTTAATTTTTATTTTTTTGACATAAAATTATGCGAATTGTCATGCAGATAACATTAAATATATTTTATATTAAACAATATTTAATTATTTATTTTATAAATCATTAAAAATAAAATATTTTTTGTAACTAATTGTAATTTTTCTATAATGTCAACCATTTTAGACTTATTATCAACATTCCCATGTTGAATACATTATTTTTACCTTAATGAAATAAATATTATGTTATAGTAGTTATGGTTAAATGGGTTAACTAGGGGTTAAACAAAGTGATAGGGTTCATAATTCCTCAGAAAATTGATTAAATCTTATTTTTCTATTGATATCGACTAGTTCCTCCTTATATTAAAATAATATTCACATTGGGTCGATTAACATGAGTTAGAAACATATTATATATCAATAGTTTATATATTTACATGAATACAACCCTTCACACTTATAAAAGATATAATACCCTCTATTATTCATAAAACCTTCTTTGTAATAATATCTGAATAAAACCTAAATGATATCTCCTCTAATTTTTTCAATAAATATTATATAGGGGATATTTTTCATAGAATTCCATCTTTAAAGTCCTTAAGTAAAGATCCAATTGATGTTTCTAAAAGAATATGAAAATATTTTCACCAAATATTTTTATGTTTATTTATTCTCCTATATCCATAAAATATTATTTACCCTTATTAAAAAGTAAAAAAAGATAATTATAAAAATAAAATTCAATTATATTAATCGAATAACCATTATAAATTTATCATCCATACTAATTGTAAATGAAATAGACGTTTTTACTATGTAAGGACTACCATCTCTATAAAATAGGTATATTGGTTTTCATTAATGACTCCAATGGTTGGTATTGTATAATGAATTAAATAATATAAATAATATTTTAAAATTTATTAAAATTCATTAAATATAAAATTTTATCTATTACAACTCTATATCATCCTTTATAAGAGGATAATGTTACTTATTTGCACATGTGGACAACCACCTCCACAAAGCGTTATGATTAATTTTCCATTTATTATATAGATGTTAATAAGGATATATTTTATGGATATATAAGATATATATTATATAATTGTGAAATTTTAAACAAGAGTTACTATATACCATCGATTTCTTCCATCTTTCAAAATGTAAAAACATCACTCGTGGATATTTACAGACAACCATCTGTAAGAAGTGTTGTAATTATTTTCTCATCGCCACATTATATATATAGATATAAATGAATATATAATTAATAAATAATAATATAATAATATTAGTAATATTTTATTAATTATGATACCATGACCAAGGTGACTGTAATGAAACGTTCTATCTAAAATATGTATTAAAAACGGAACAGTAAATAACAAGTATACTAATTTTATAGAGGAATAATTAATGAAGGAGAATTTAGAAAATATAAGTGAATCATATATAGTATGATATGTATATAAATTTTTTTTTAATATATAAATATAATAAGTAAATATTTTTTGTATATGAGGTTTTAACACATACTAGTCGTGATGGTACATGAGAGAAGGGTTTTTTATGTATTTATTATTTCTATAAGAAAAATTCCATATTAACCACATGATTCATTTTTGTGGATTATATAATTCCATGGAATGCATGTTTTAACAGTTATAATAGTGATTCTTTTTATTTAAAAATACATATATAGGACATTATTTCATTGGATTAATATTTTTAGAATACTAAATATTTAAGGGTTATTTGCCTCAATATGTTTTCACAGAGATGTTTTTCATGTGATACACCTTTTGGGATTTTATGTGGAATATAAATACCATTTGATATATCATATCATGAATCTCTTAATTTTTTTGTATTTAATATTTACATTTATGTCATTTCTATAATGGATTTTAGGATTTAATGTTTACCAAAGCTATATGGGTTTACGTAACAATAACAATTATTTTCTATAATGTCTATATTGAATTTCTATTGACTAAATTTATTTGATAATTATAATTTTCACCCCATATAGTTTTGTATCCAATTATTATTTCTTTAATTTTAATGTGTAAAAAAATTATGTTATTTCATTGATATAATTATTAATAAAATCATTTATAATAAAATCTAAACTTATTTTCTCTCTAGTAAATGAACATTTTTTCATGTCCATGTTCATTAAAAAGTTTAAAGAAAATTTTATGTCTATATGAAATAGTATTAAAAGCTCATTTTAGCTTTTTTAAATTAATTTATAATGTATTAAAAGAAAAAATGTCACTATATTTTACCAATATATTGTTTTTGAAAATTTTCAAAAGGTGAAAACATTTTTCTATTTTATTTTATCAAAAAGGAATTTCATTTCAAATAATCATGACTATTTATTAATTTATATCATCAATTAAATTTTTCATGGGTTAACATCAATGTGATTCCTTTTTTTCAATATTACTGAAATTTGTTTTATGATACCAGATAAAGATGTTATTTTCATCATTTTCAATGAAATTTTCAAATTCTATTGCAGTGGTAGTTTTCATACATGTAGATATATTTTCAGGATTTTTATTCTTCATTGGTGATTTTTTCTTGGGATATAGTCCAATTTATTTAACTATATGTCTTATTATGATGATGTTTTAAAGGTGATTTAGTGAATCCCATTACATTCACAATGTCTACTTATTTTACAAATAAATTATTATGAAATTCAATATTATTCCATGGTTTAATTATGTATCGAGGTAATGATAGATATTTCTATGATTTTAATAATAAAATTAATGAATTATATACTATATTCTTATTTTGGTTTTTGGAAATTATATAATGTTATTTTTCTTCCCAATATATCTCATCATGATGAGAGAGATCAATATAGATCATTATAATGGGTGATCTCAATATATCTCTCCAATTAATATTTTAAAGGGAGGGGGATAATTATATATAAATTATTCCTATGAGATGATAATGTTAACTTAATATATGTATCATTCTAAAAGAAGTAACTCATAAGAGATGACATAGTTAACTAGATCGATGATACTCCTAATAGAATTTTTTATGTATCATATTTATGTGATTCCATAAAGAAATTATAATCCCCCACGTCACAAACAAAATTTCACTACGATTTATATGAGTTTTAATGGTTTTATAAAAAGGGAATATTTTACACGGTTCAAGATTATTAACTCATATGAATTTTTTCATATGATAATTTTTTATTCTATGAAACATATTTTATGAAAAAGGTTTTTAGGGTATTAATTATCTTAGTTTATGTTAATGCACATTGATTTTTCTCTCATCTAATTATTTTTATAATATTATTGCATAAGATCATTGATTTAAGCCTTCTATGTTTACATATACTGTTCATCTATTCTTATCAATTTTCATTTTTCTATTTCCCCTATGTTAATAATAATAATATTTTATAAAACAATTGAGATCAGTAATGGGTGTGGGGAAATTTATTGTTTATATATTAATCATCTTATGGAATATTAAACTCTATGTATAATCTGAAAATTTCCCTTTCAATTTAAAAAATATTAGATTTTATATATTTTATTAAATTCAATAGGACTCTAAACATGAATGTTCTTGTTAATGTAAGTGAATCAATATTTTCTATCATGTTATTTCTTATATATTTTTATAATTGGGACCCTATATTTGGGATTAAAGATAATATGTAATGAATATTCTTTTTTTTGCAGATCTGGGAATCTAGATCTTGGGTTGTATCTATTGGTATTTGATATGGGTTGATATAATTTTAATGGGCTTGAAGTAAACAGATGTCGATAACTTATGATTTAAAGAAACTATTATGGAATTATATTCTCAAAATATCAAATGACTAAATTTATAGACACCCTATTTATGTACTATGATACATATCTTAAGGTTACTAATGGAATTTTTTGAAATTTTCAATGAGTTTTAATATATAATTTCTGTATATGTATCCATTTTGTTTGAATTGTTATTTAGCTTCATTTAATTTTTGAATAAGTTTTTTTAGAATAACATTTAAAAAATAATGTTCATTGTAGAACTGAAAATTTATGATGACGAAATTATACTGACTGAGAATAAAGTGATTATAATATTTTGGAAATATTTGATATTAAAATGTGATTTGATGACTTAGTTATTAACATCACTGTTGAAATAGTTCACCATATTTGGATCAATATACTATTATGTTAAATGGACTATTATTTTCTAGGATTGTAGTTTCATTATAGATATATTTTTTATTTAACTATATATGAACATTTTTCTTTATGGTGATTCAATTTATTTTGGGAAATAATTTTTATATTATGGAAAATATTTTAATATGGTGTTTCAATTATTTGGATATGAAATTTTGTGTTACTAACACAATTTAATGACCAAATATATGTTCATCATTGATGAATATGTGGTCAATCATTTATAAATTCATGTAATCAATTATATCAATCTCATTATGGAAGAGTTATGAAGTTAATTTTTTCATATTATTTACGTTAGACTTTTTGTTGTTATTGTTGTGTTTTTCTGATATTTATGTATAAATTTTAATTAATAATTTATTATATATAATCATGTCCTAAATATTTTTTTGGTTAATCTATAGAAACAAGTTGAATAAAATTAAATCCTATTGTGTATTAATGGAATTTTTTAAAATATATTTTTAGTTATTCATTAATGAAAATATCATCAGTGTTATTTATCATATTACCAAAATTTGGCATGGAATATTATCCAAGAGAAAATAAAGTTTAAAATTTTAGTAAGAAACCTTGTAACTATATTCTCTCACATTATTTATCTCAATGGAAAAATAATTCCTCAATCTAATGTTTTATGATTCTAAAACTATCAAGCCCTATGTGAAAAAATTACTTATATAGAAAGTTACGCTTCATGAAAGAATTTAAAATTTTATTATTCGCACATTGGTAAATGGAATGATTAATAAATATGATATGTTTTCTAGTTTTATTATAGACATTAATGTTCTTTTAGACACTAAATGTAATCGATGTGGATTAAATAATTCTTTTTTTTAATTTTTTTATCTTAATATCCAGCCCTGATGATTCACGTGGTTAATGACTTAATTTCAATTTACCATATATGACACAAAATATTGAGGTAATAATTTCCTTATTACAGAAGAATGTTACACCATAAGATTTTATAATGTATTATATATTATTAATATTATCAATTGTTTAGACCTCACACGACATCAAGTTTAAATAAATCTTGCTATAGTATAAAAATATTATTATTTAATTGAATACAGATTATTAAATTCTGAAAAATATGTATAAAAATATTCAATAATATAAAATTATTAATTAATTTATAGGAAATATGGACACAATATTAAATGTCAAAAAATAATATCATTTGTGGTAAAATATCACATTTTCAAGTTATTGTATTATATTATATTATGTTTGTTTCTCACTAATGTACTAATATTTTGATTTAATATTATTTTATATAATATCATTTAAATTAACAATAATTTATAAATTTATTACCTATTGGTTATAAATAAAGATAAATTACTTTCAATGTTAAAGGATTTATTTTTTCTGGAAAATTATTTGTACGTGCATATTGTATTTTTATCACATTGAATTAAAATAAATAAAATAATAAAATGGATTTATATTCATTTTCAAATAACATAATATATCAAATATTTTAACATTAAAATAAATTTTGTTACTACGAATGGAATTATCAAAAATTCATTTTGATACATAAAAATGAATTGAAAAAAATTAGAATTTTTTTAATGATATATGAATTAATTTATATCTCTTATACAAAATGATTCATATAAAATTGATTCAATATACGGAATCAATATAATTTATATTTTTTAATATGTTTAGATTAAATTTTTTTCATAAAGAATAGTGATCAAGAAAAAATATTAACACTTATGAAAATGGTAAAATGGGCTAAGTAGGGTTTAAATTATGGCGCAAGGATTCATAATATCTCATATAAAGTTGTTTTCATTTGATGTGTTTATTTTGATCAAAATCATAATATATGATAGAATATGGTAATTTTTGTTCTTTTTCTTTAATAATTACCTTTTTATGATTTTGTGTCAATATAAGTACAAAATGACACTCTCTTTCCATTAATTCATCAAATATGTTTTCGTATGAATAAAAAGATGACATGAATAGTAATAAATTATAATTTAAAATATGATTTAATTGTTTTAATGATATTTGTTTCTTAATTTATTGTTAATGATATGAATATTTTAACCACTAATTAATTTTTGATGTAGTACTTGTGAAAGAGGGTGATAAATAAAATTAAATAGCTATAAAATATAATTGTTTTTATATGTTAAATTCTTTGAGATATCACATTTTAATTTCTTATGATCCACATTAGTATGTTAAAATGGCCACACCATGGATTTACATTGTATCCATCACCAACTCTCTATTCATTTTGCAAATGTATTTTTTAGTAAAAACCATAGAAATTATTTGACACCAAACAGTTGATTATCACAGTGCCAATGATATATCCATCTTATCTTATTCGATTTTTGGACTCATTATTGAAAATTACTATAAAATAAAATGAATACAGTTAGAAATTGGCTTACTAAAATTCACGTTGTGGTGTTTCAATACTTTCCTTTTGTAATAATCTTGTGATGAAAAAATAATTCCATTATTTCAATCATAGTATATCCATTTCCCATGAATAAATTTTGGTTATCTAATGTACATCATATCTATATCACTGCGTAATTATTCCTTCGTAACCTAGATATGCCTTTTCATGGTCTTAAAAAACATGTTTTTACTATAAAGTAAATGGATGATAAAAAAAGAACCATCATAATACATGAAATATTCAGAAGGATCACAATAAAGATAGATGTATGTAATTCTCATTATATTGGAATAAAATATCTTATACTAACACCATTTATGTTCCGTCAAATAGTATTTATGATTGTTAAAAATAAAAAAAATGATATATTTTTCTTATTCGTTAAATATTATTATTGGATAAAATGGATTTCTTTTTCAAGATACAAGTGGATATACATGTCCTTTATTATGGAAACTCTATATACAATTTATAAACACCACACATAGATAGAATTACATGAATAGTAATAAGAATAAAATTAGGAGAAAATAATTTATTTAGGTTAGCACTTTCTTTATAAACACATCTATTGAACTCAAGTATAACAAAATATCATTTAATATTATTATTTCAATTTTACAAGAAGTGAAAGACCCATTGTTATCTTATATCCTTCCCTCTATGAAGTAATGAAACCAGATACATAGTATTATTCATGTATGTGGATTCAATTTTCTCCTTCGTTATATCCATACATGGGGATATATTTTTACTCTACGTCTTCTCAATTAAACAGATGTATCCCATTTCCACTATCAATTAAATTAAAATAATTTAACTCTCAATATTATAGTCATAGTTTCATATTGGTAATATGTTCTCATAATTTAACAATTCTAGTCAATATTCAAGAATTTCATGATAATTTTGTTTTTGTAATAACTAGAACGAATTATTTTCTTCCATTGAATCCTCCACATCATTGAAAAACGAATTTTATTTTTACCATTTTCTATATTAATGTTAAAATTTATTTACACCTCTTATTTTTTAGAAATTAAATCCATATATCTAATAAGTTTATGGCACTCTGTATCTCATAGATGATACACAACCAAACCATTACTGTATTACAATATGATACATTTCATTGACCTCAAATCCAACTTCCTTCAATTTTATTTATTAAATAATTCATATAGTGGACTTCCAAATGTAGGTTACATAGTGTATTTAACATGTTCTCCTAGACATATTTTCATCGATGTTTTCAAATCAACCACCACTATTATTGATTGATTGATAATATAACATGTGATATTTTATATTTCTACTTATTATTTATATAAAATAGTTACATTCCTTAATTTAATCCATGTTTTATACAACACTGTTGTCACATCCACTCTTCCACTCCATTCTACTGATGGGTGTATTCCATCATGAATTATCTTTTTATTAATTCATCACAGAAAACAATTAATCCACATCACTTGTACATTTTCCATTATTAACTTCCCATAAAAATTAACCATATATTATGATTTAATTTCCTTTGACACTATGAATGTTTTAGTTAAATCAAAAAAATTAATTTGATCTCAACAATGTTACACCCAAAATATCTTAGATTAGTCATATATAAATGATATAATGTTCCTTTACCTACCTAGGAATATAATAAATGACGTCGAAACATTCAAATGGATAAACATTAATATCCCGATGATCCTCACCAATGACATTGAAAACATAAACTTTTATTGTTTTCTCAAAATATAATACTCAAACAAATACAACATATACGATTTTAATCCCAGACAGTAACATTAAATTATTAAAATTGATCAAGACTTGTATATTTAGATATTTAATAATCTAATCTCATGACATATTAAATTATTTAATTGAGTTATTCATAAAAATTATATGATCCTCATGATAAATTTCATATTAAAGAATGTATAGTTTCTTTGATATAATATTATCCTTCAACACCATAGGAATGTTCATTACATTTTCCATTAAAATATTCATTGTGAAATTATTTCACCTTATTTCTTCAAATTTACCCAATGAAAATTTATTCTTCTCAAATCCAATTAAATGTTATACTCCTGGGGTGGTTGGAAATATACCATCTAACATAATCAGTTTGAAGATTTCAAATCTAACAGTAATCAATTAAAAATCACTCTCTATGCAAAAATGGATTTCAATGAATGATGTAGAAATTTTTAAAAGGGAATAATAATGGTTTAAGTGATGAAATCATTTTCCAAAAAATGGGAATATTATTTTTGGTCAATATGAATGTAAAAAGGAATTATAAATTGATCCTAAATTGTAAATATAACAGAAAATTAATTTTGGAGGCATCTTAGAGAAGATAATTATCAACATGGGAATGAAAAAAAGTTACAGTCCTTAGTGTTCACCATGGTGGACTTCCAATTCCCCCATGAAACATGAATACATAAAGTATAAACTAGGAAAAGCAGGAGAACAAAATTAATATACCTATAAGTGTCTATGAGTTTCTATGTATGACATAAAGAACGCCAATGTATTCATTGGAAAGGTTATGAACATCCTTAATGTCCATTAATGTATTCTTGGTGAAATATATTTCATAAAATGTTCACTATATCACGCCAAATGAATTCATAAGTAAAAGATGAGAAATTTTTTGGAACCAATATTTAGAGGAGTGAAAATGGTCAATAGTCTGTACTTCACTGATTACATGAATTATTACATGTTAAACATTTCCATGGGAGATAGACCACCTAATTTTGATTAGTGTGACATTCCAAAAGTCAACTGGTGACCTATGGGAAGGACTATTGTTATAGTGGTGGGGGCCGTGGTGACGGGTTTTCTATGAATATAGAATTAGTAGTTTGTATTATTCCTGAGCATTTTTAATTGAATAAATTACATGATATTAGTCTTGTTGAAGGTTATGATAGCCTGGATATACAAATTCCATGTGATGGAATGTAGAAGTGATCAATATTTTAGGGAGATTGATGGGAGAAGAAAACGATGTGGATGAATTGACTAATATTATTCTTAATCATTTCATCAATGTGTAATAAATAATGTAACATTAATTGAATCATTTACCCCTATAGTTTTTTTAAGGAACGTTTTAATGTCACCCATGTTAGTTAATTGTAGATTTTATTCACACTACATGGGAATATGAATAGAAAATAATGTAGTTATATATTTACTAAAATTATGATGATTGTGGAGGAAAATCATTGATGAGTTATGTCTTATTTTCATATATATTAATGACTCTTAAATAGGTTCAATTTTATTCAGTATGAACCCTATTATTATAAGTTTTTAAACATGAAGTATGATTCATAAAAGATAAAAGAGCATATTGAATATCAATTTCTCATATATGAATAGTATTTCCAAAATAAAGTGATAGATAAATAAAAATTGGATCACACTAAATAATAATTAGAGTGAGATTTTATTGAAATAATTAAGTGGTATTATGTATAAAGAGCAATACTAGAAGGTGTAATTCCCTATTTTATTATTGATGAAGGGAAAAAATGTGTTTCACGTGGAGGTATTCTATGATTCTGATGGAGCACACAAAAATAACTACAATAAACAATCAACATATAGTTTTTCATGTAATGAAATTATATGACATTGAAGAAGGGACATAAAATTCTATAAACTATGACATGGGGACCCTTTCCACTATAGTGAGTTAACAACATAACAATTAAAGGAGTGACCATTGGGAAGGTGTGATTTATCACTAAACTTTTGAATTGAGAGTAACCCAAGTGAAGATAAGTGAACATTATATTAATTTTCTTCTTAATTGTTTTTTGAATTATCATTAGAGTATCCAAATGATGTTGAACCACATAATGTATAATTTCCCTTTTACATTATCCTTCACACCGGTTATTGGTTATCCAAATTAATGAATATTTTGTAACAAAATTCTGGTTAATATATTTAATTTTTTCAGTGTTAAGAAGAAATATCATTAATGGTTACCCTTAATGATAAATTGAAATTATCCATATAGGTTAGTGAGATTTAAATTTATTTATTATAATTTTTATGATAATTTTATAACATGATCTCATCCCCCTCTAATTTAATCTCACATTATGAATCTATTAAGGGACTGAGAGTTTTTATAATAGAATGGTTTGATTTAAATAGATTTGATATTTTTATAACCTTTAATTTATAATTAAAAAGAAAATGAATCCAAATAAATTGATCTAGTGTTTGATTAAAATAAAATAAAAAAATATGTAAAACTGAATTTAGAATCTACATTGTTAATTCCCTTGATGTTCTTTGAGATGTTCTGGAGGAAGGAATTACTCTATTACTTCAACATGGAATTATATATATATTATATAAATAATATATTGTGGTTTTTATCCAATTCTACAATTAACTAGTCATTTAACTGAGGAAGAATTTTATAGGTATAGTATTTATTATTGATCTATAAATTCATGATTATTCAGATTGAATATTTCTTTTTGGGAAGAATAAACGTATAATGAAATTACAGTATTTCAATGTACTAGAATAATAAAATGAATAATTATTCACTAATGATGATGTCATCAACCATGGAATGTTTAATATATTTTATTACATACAATTATAACCATTTATTGAAAATAAAATATAGTTTTATATAATCCACTATAGAAATTAAAAATATATGTGAATCTGGTTAACTAGTAACAATATATTGTCTCCAAAAATGGATGTGTTCATGCAATTTCTGATAAAAGATACCAATTCTACAAGTGATGATAGAAAAAAGGAATTCATGTATGAATTAAAAGTTTTCAATTATTGAAGTCCTTTACTAGGAAAATAAAATGATAATGAAGGAAAAAGTTTCCATGAATTTAAGTAAAAAATCAAGACCAAAAATAAAGGAATAGAGAGACATGATGGGACATATTTCCTACTAATTATTTAATAAAATTTACATAACGAAAGAAATTATTAAATCCAAAATTCAGATCAATATCGGACACAATGAATTATAAAAAATTTTGATTGATATTTCTTTACCTTTAATAATGAAGGACGTGTAGTTGAAATAAAAAAATAACATGATGCAAGTACAAGAGGTGTGGATAAACACTATGAATAAGTAGAATACAATACATGAAATGGTATCCTCAATAAAACAAAAAGTCCATATATTATATTGAGAATAATATAAAAAATATTTTATTAATCATGAAGTGGTGATTCAGAAATGAAGTATGTACTGATGTACAACAATTTTTTAATAATTTAAATGATATAATTTCCAATAAATCCACTTTTATATGATATAAAAGTACATATTATTTGGATTTTTTATTAAACTCAAGAAAATAAGACATACATGCTACTAATCTCATTTGTACAACATGCATGATGTAATATTTCATGAATAAACCATATATATATGAGCATTGTTAAACATATTTTTAATTAATATTATTTATATAAGTTGTAATAGATTGAGTGTAAATCATTGAACCATCTATAAATTAGATAGATGAGGGAGAATTTAATCATGTATTAATAAAACAAGAATGAATACTAAATCCCACGTATCACCCTTTTGTATTTTTTAACACTATCATTTGAGGGAATTGAAAATGTGGTGCTTCGGGGATGCATGTCCAAAAATCAACGGGACATGAGGATCCCATTTCCATCCTTCTTTTCATGTGAGGTTCTACCACATTGTTAATGGAAGAATAATTCATATAAATAATGGATTATTGCCCACATCCCATGGATACACTACAAAGAGGGGATATCATTTCTTAACCCTTTTGAGATATTTATTAAACCCAAACAAAGGTGTTTTGAGATCATGAAATTATACTACTATGTCGGGTATTACATTTATATAATTTTGACATTTTATTTTTAACATAGTTTCATATTATCCAACATATAATCCCTTAAAAATTATTATAAAATTATCCTATGACATTGGATAATTGGAATTAAACTCATTAAAATCTGTATTGTTTTATGAACATGAACCCATTTTTTAAATTTAATAAATTTTATGTTTAATATTATAACAATAATAAATAGGATATTGTGGTCTAGGTTTGTCTCAAACAAAGAAATAAATTTTCCTATATGAAACTGGGATATATAATTTTATCCTTGGAATAACCCTTATATGTTTTGTTCTATGAAAGGTTTGTCATTCCAAACACTTTGGTAAATAATTCTACGTAAAGTTCACCCCAAAAGTATCATTAAATTAATTGGTCTATTAAAGGGTCGGTGATGTATATACCATTAAACATATAGGTAACCAAGGAATTATAAGTTTGTGATGAATAAAATGAATGGTGTTTGTTTTTTTAAAAGGATTATGAAAATATAACTTGTACATTTCCATTATTTAAAATGTTGGTATATATGGTAGTTCATACACTACTATTATGCAGTGTAATCACTTATGTGTAATATTGGCTTTACCATCATGGAACATGTGATACATATTGTTCATGCACATACTCCCTTACAATGATTGTATACATAAGTGTCATTGGGGGATACACTTATGTTGAATGGGAATTCAATGACATGATAAACATGCCTTTTTAAAATATTTTTTTTGACATCGGAATTCCTAAATAGTTAATAAAATATTTATAAATGTTTTTATAAGGTATTTTTTGTATATTTCTAATTTAGTAAATTTTAATTAATTAATTACAACTTCTTTATGAATAATTAGTATTAATTTTTAAAACAATTAGTTATAAATATGTCACATATACTAAATATTTATATATAACTTTTAAACAATCTATATTTCATGACATGGGTTGTAAAATTAAAAAATTATCTTTACATATAATATGAGAAACTTTATAAGGGGTTATAAATTATAAAATATGGTCAAAATATAATTTATTATATATTTTAATTTTTAATTTTTCATAATTTTTTTTTTATTTTTTCAAAATAAATGGGGCCCTTATTTATATTTTATTTAACCCACATCAAAAGATTGTTTCAAGAATCATATGATCAGTTATTAAATAATAATTATACATATACATGAAATTTTTATTATTGAAAATATTTATATAATCAACATTGGAATATAATATTTCTATAATTCATATAATATTACATATTTAAAATGGATATTTCATATAATGATAGATATGAAATAGTTCATATTATCTCGAATATAATGTTTTTATATTCAAAATTATTTAATGAATATAATACTTTTGTTAATTATGATGGAATGAAAATAATAATTATGTTAAAAAATTTAATGTTATTTGTATAAGGTTTTATTTATGAATTGATCATAAATAGTTTTCTCTTATTTAAATATTATAATTTTTTATTTATTTAAAAATACATTATATGATCAATTCATGTTTATAATTTTTTTATAAAATGAGAATATTATGGATCATATAGTTGGAAATATTAATCTTATTAATGGATAGACACTTTTGTTATATGTTATATATTATTAATGAATTTAATTTTTCAACTAAAAATAATAATTTTTTAATTAAAGTTGTGAACATAAATTTATTTTTCCAATATAGTTTTTTCATGTTAGGTATTATAGTTATGATGGATTTAATTATCTCTTGACTAAATTATCCCCATTTTGATGTATTTGGGGTTGGAATTCCTTGTAAAATCCCAAGTAAGTAATGAATAATAGATATATTTATCTATTTCTATTAATTATTAAGATAGTGTTTTAGAGGCTTAAAATGAAAATAAATACAATCTTAAGCATGAAATACACTAATATTCTTAAAAGATTGTTTTACTGCCTTTTGATGGAAGACCCTTTTTAAATCAAACTTTTTACAATTTTATAATCTTTATTTGTCAAAATAAACATATTTATTATGATTGGGACATTGAAATTTACATTGGATAAATTTTTGGTATTTTTATGACAATGTTTATTTTTTTAATGAATAGTGAAAAATACTGCATTTTACATCAAAACTGCTTTTTAATCTACTTTATTTATATGATTAGATTATCTTTTGAATTGGTATTAAAGTGTAATCTGAATATATTTTTACCATTTAATCCAATGGTGGTCATTAGAATTAATTTCACTTGGAAATCAGACTTAAACTAGTGTCAATCTTTTGATACTTATTGTTTCATAAAAACACGCTATTTGCTCTGACAGCGGGAATTAATTATTAAATTAATTAATGTGAATTATATGTTTTGAATTTTGTAAAATTGACTTCATTTTTGAATTCTGAATATCAAATATAGCTTAGGGTGAAGTTTTGGTATCTTTCTGAAAAACTTCAATTTTTGATGAATAGTGAAACCACTAAGTGGTAGTTAAAGAAACTGATTTTTCGTTTAAATGAAACTTTTCCACTTATGTGATTTGATTTTCAAAAATCCGACATACATGGTTGTCATTAACAAGTAAAATTTGGTTCAATGAGATTAAAATAATTTTTTGGTGAATAGTAACTTTTAAGTTCTTTATCGCGATTAGAGGTAATTAGTGTAGTTTAAGGTAAAAATAAAGTTTTAATAATATGAGATGAGCTTGAAACATGTCCTAACCTCATTGGATGTGTCATGGCCGACCAAGAAAATCCATTGGTCAACTTGGGGACCCCATGGATCCACTTTGGTTGGCAAATGACATAAATAACTTTTTATTTAATGTTAAAGTAAAAATGACACAAACATGAGATGTTTTACTAAAACAATTTTTACATGGGGTTATACAAGTCATATTTTTTACTATAAATAGTAATTGGAAAGCTAAAAAGATTTCCTACATCATAGTATTTTTTTATAATTTTTAGACTTTAAATAAATTAAATTATTTATGACATCATGATAATGCAGCTATTACCTCATTAATAAAGGTTTTAAATAAAATGGAAAGATAATGTAAAATCTAAGACCTACAATGTCAAAAACCTATTGGGTGGGTATATTTAGAACCCTTATCACCTTATACTCGAATTATATCAATGTGGGACCTCTTAAATCCGAATTCCATTTTAAAATAAAGTGAATTTTCTTTACTTTCCTAGAGTGCCCCTCCTCTCCTCTTATAAAAGGCCCCCACCTCTACCTCCTTACCCACACTCCAAAAGCCTTTTCCTCGGCCAAAACCTACCCATTTTGTCTCTAAACTTACCTATATTACTCCTTGAAGCCTCCCTTTGGGTAGAAGTCTTCCCAAGGAAGCCTTTGAGCTCAAACCAAATGGAGTTACCCGATTTTAAGGTAATGTCTTCACTTGAGTCATTTTGTTTTATTTTGCTTATCCAACCCCCTAAACTCTTTTTATTCATTTCTTTTGTAACAACTCAAGTATCTTCAAAATACTAGGATGTCGTTATAAGAAGGATTAGAGCTACACTTACACACACCTACATCTAATGGTTAATGGACATACTGTTTCCGTGGATGGTGAATTTATGCCTCTCGAAACGATGATTGTTCAACATTCTTTTAACACCTTAAAAGGTGGACATTATGATGAAAATATATTTATATATGATATATAATATGTTTATGTTTTCCTTAATCTTCTGTATTTTTCATTTTTGGCATACCTTTATGGTTTCCATTATGGGTAAACGCGATATCTTCATTTAAGGAAGTGCGGACTACTGCCCCCTCAAAGTGATTTGATTCGTTAAATACCATATGTGGGACGTATAAAGGATAGAGTTATGATATTATATATGATATTAAACTGGAATTATAATATACCTTTATATCATTATGATTCCATTCTATAAAATATGAAATATAAATGAAAGTAGCGTTCATGCGTACGTACGGCTTACCGTCTCCATGAACGGTGCATTTCATTTCTTACCTCTAAATGATTATGTAATATTATAAATGCATGAATGTACTGGATATATATGACATATATGATATCTACATCATGATTATAATTCTGGATATAATGGATTCATGAACAACTTGTAATTATAAATGGTTTATTTTTGACTCAAGAACCAATGATAGTTAAAACGACCGTTATTAACTTAAATAATTACATAGTGTTCATGACATGGAAATAAGTGATATAAAAGGAATAATGAACTTGAAAAAGGTTCTTAAGCAAGTATAAATTAACTCAAGTTTATTATTCAGGACATTAAAGAACGATCGAGTCAAGTCGGACCCGAGGTATGGGACTTCGTCTCAATCTCCTTTCATTGAGGCATATTTTGTTTTATACACAACTTTCTTTTATACGGTGTATAAACCCCTTTGACTTTTATGTTTAATCAAAAGGAATATTTTTTTATACGAAGCGTTTACTAAAAGAAAAAAGGGAATGTTTTTGTCGTACGTATGCGGCGACAACGACTTCTCCGCCGCCGTGACCGTTATTTGAGTTTCATCTTCCTCTACAAGCCATACCTTTTTTTAAAGAAAAATAAATACCATGTTTTACTTTTATTTTATTTTGGTATTGAAAATGGTTTTCATAATATTTTTATATCAATGTGTTGTATTGATATCTTGTAGTTGAAAGGTGTAAATGTTATGTTTCCTTTATGCATGTTTTATGTGATACGATTATGTTGAGGTTCTTGGGAATTATTATGAAGACAGGTGGTTTCGTGATAGACTAAGGGCGGGTGAGCCCGATATAGGTCTCCAATGCATTAGGTAACACGAAGGAGTGAAACGTTAAGGTTTCTCCGAAGAGATTTAGGGAATATACTGTGATGGGTATTCCAAACGTAACCAAGAGGGTTACTCCCTACGTAAGAATGTTATGAATTCCTCAAGTTACCTTTATGTATTATGATTTCTATGATTTATTCATGATTTGATGAGGTATGTTAAAGTGCTTATGTTTTATGGGTAAAGTATGATTTCATTCTTATGTATATATGTACCCATGTTTCCTTTCCATATTTTTATATCCCATACTGAGCTTTTTATGGTCATCCCAAGTTTTTTTGAAATGTTTTTCACAGGTCAAGGGAAGGGTACATGATATGATGATAGTGTCAAGGAAGTGTCAAGAAAGAATCCATGTTTTATTTTAAATATGTTTGCATTGATGGGAAAGAAGAATACTATCTTTATGTAACCACTTTGTTTATATGTGGAATGTAATTCAAGTTTTATGATCTAATTCTCTAAAACTCTAAACCCGAAAAGATCCTCAATGTGTAATCTTGTAATAACTCAAGATTAAGTAAGGTTTAAGGCTGGGGCCTTATAGTTGGTATCAGAGGTCGGTTTAGATAACTTTAGGAGTTAGAATTATATTAAATGATTATCCGAAAATATTTTTTTTATGGTCAAATTGAAGTGATATAGTATTGGAATATTACCATGTTGCTTCATCTAAGACATGTTTGTTCAGAATGGTTTTCCGTAGAGGAAACAGGGAAGCAGTGCTAGGAAGGCATGCAGAAGGAAATAACCTTCTGAATCAGCATCTTGAGATGGTCGGAATTGGAACTGAACAGTTTGTTGCAGTAATGGCGCAGTTGACTCAAGCGATAAATGGTGGTGGTATCCATGCATGAGATCAGCCAGATCGACCGCAGAGGAACATGTCAGTGGTGGAACATTTCATGATGAAACATCCCCCATCATTCAGAGGATCATCTTACCCCGTGCTAGCTAAAGGGTGGATTAAAGCACTGGAGAAGTTTTTTGATGTCATGGGGTGTTCAGACAATCAAAAGGTTAGTCTTGCTATTTACCATTTGGAGGGTGAAGCAGATCAGTGGTGGTCTATGGTTAAAAATATCAGGGATGCTGATGAGATTGATGCTCTCGACTGGGATGAATTCAAAGGTATGTTTCTTGAGAAGTATTTTCCTAAGGATGTTCGACTTAGGATGGAAAATCAATTCATGGAATTGAGGAAAGAGGAAGAATCAGTGGCCGCCTATGAAGAAAGGTTCACTCGATTGGCAAGGTATGCTACAAATTTTATCCGAGACCTTGATAGTAAAATCAATCATTTTTACTCAGGATTAAAGCCAAAATATCGAAGGGCATTAGCTTCTCGTGAGTTTAAAAGTTATGAAAAGCTTGTTCGATGTGCTGAGAAGGTGGAAATGGAGTTTTCTGATGATCAAGTGTTCTATAACAACCAACATAAGAAGAGACCGAGGTGGCAGGAGAAAGGTAAGAATTCTTCAAAAAAGTATGATGGTAAGAAAACTAAGTTTCCAGTTTGTGATAAATGTGGAAAAAGTCATGCTGGGGAATGTCTTCTGAATTCTGGAAAGTGCTACCGATGTGGTAAAATGGGACATAAGGCCCGTGATTGCACTGAAAAATACCAGGGTGATGGTAAGAACAAATTTGATTTACAGTTAGTGAAATGTTATAAGTGCAATAAGATGGGTCACTATGCAAACGAGTGTCCGACAAAGAGCTTGAGTGATGGGAAGCAGTTAGACTACAAGCATAAAGGGGTGGTGAAATCCTTTGCAACTACTTCAGCAGATGTTAGGCCATCAAATGAAGTTGTATCAGGTACTTTGTTTGTTTTTTCAGATTATTCCAGTGTGTTGTTTGATTTGGGGTCTACACATTCTTTCATCTCTGAAACCTTTTCTAGTAAAATGGGAATACCATCTCAAGAAATGACTCCTGAAATTTTGGTAAAAACACCTGGGGGAAATGTTGAGGAAAAAAGAATTTATAAGAATCTTCCTATCCTTATCTGTGGAAAGAACCTACTTGAAAACCTTATTGTTATACCTCTAGTAGAGTTTGATGTTATCCTGGGTATGGATTGACTCTCTATTTACCATGCTAATATTGACTGTAGAGCTAAAGAAGTTTATTTTCAGAAAGACTTTTAGTTTGTGTACAATAATGAACCCTTATTGTTGATAACATATCAAGAGGCAGAGAAAATTGTAAAAGATGGAAATGAATGTTACCTTGAACATATTGTTGAAAACAAGGGAACTGTTCAGATTAATGATGTGCCAGTGGTAAATGAGTATCCTGATGTTTTTTCTGATGAGTTGCCTGGAATAATACCAGATCGGGAAGTTGAGTTTACTGTTGACTTAGTTCCTAAAGCTAATACAATTTCTAAACCCCCTTATCGAATGGCTCAAATTGAACTTTTAGAGTTGAAGGAGCAATTTCAAGATTTATTAGAGAAAGGTTTCATTCGACCTAGCACATCACCATGGGGTGCTCCTGGTTTATTTGTTAAAAAGAAAGATGGTTCTATGAGACTTTGCATTGATTATAGAGCCTCGAATAACATCACTGTTAAGAAAAAATATCCTTTGCCTCATGTCGATGATTTGTTTGATCAGATCCAGGGAGCTCAGTATTTTTCAAAGATTGACTTGAGATCGGGGTACCATCAGCTGAAGGTAAAGGAAGCAGATGTTCCGAAGACCGAATTCCGTACAAGATATGGCCATTATGAATTTGTAGTAATGCCTTATGGGCTAACCAATGCACCTGCTGTATTCATGGACTTAATGAATAGAATTTTCCATGAGTTCTTGGATAAGTTTGTGGTGGTTTTCATTGATGATATTTTGGTGTTTTCTAAAAGTAAAGAGGAGCATGAAATACATTTAAGGGTTATCTTGCAAACCTTGAAAGAAAAGAAATTGTATTGAAAATTCAGCAAGTGTGAGTTTTGGTTACAACAAATTTCTTTCCTTGGTCACATTGTTTCTAAATATGGGATAACTGTTGATCCTGCAAAAACAAAAGTTGTTGAATAATGGACAAGACCCACAAATGTAACAGAGATTCGTAGTTTCCTTGGTTTGGCAGGCTATTACCAAAGGTTTGTTAGAAATTTTTCACGGTTATCTAGTCCAATGACTAAGCTAACTCGGAAGGGTGTTAAGTTTATCTGTACAAAAGAATGTGATGATTGTTTTTTCAAGAATTGAAAAGAAGATTGGTGAAAGCTCTAGTTTTGGAACTTCCTTCCAGGAATGGTGAGTTTGTTATATATAGTGATGCTTAATTGAAAGGACTTGGTTGCGTCCTAATGCAGAATGATCAGGTAATTGCTTATGCTTGATGACAGTTGAAAACTCATGAGGTAAATTACCCTACACATGATTTGGAATTAGCTGTTGTTGTTTTCACTTTAAAAATTTGGAGACATCATTTTTATGGAGTAAAGTGTGAAATATATACTGATCACAAAAGTTTAAAGTATATATTCACTCATAAAGAGTTAAACATGAGACAGAGGAGATGGCTGGAATTAATCAAGGATTATGATTGTGCAATTCATTACCATCTGGGAAAATCAAATAAAGTGGCTGATGCTTTAAGTCGAAAAAGTAATGCTACATTAGCAATGTTGCATTTGGAACATGATCCTTTGGTTAAGGATTTGATGAACTTTGGCATAGAAGTTGTTGGTGCAGGATGTTCTTCTGTTTTGTTTCAGGTATCAGTGAGATCATCTCTATCAGACAGAATCAAGCAAGTACAGAAGCAAGACAATGAGTTGCAGAAAAAGGTAGAGCTGGTTCAGAAAGGTAAGTTGCATGAATTCAACATTGATAATGATTGCGTTTTGAGATTTGGGAAGAGATTGTGTGTGCCTTGTGATTCACAGTTGAAGAGAGATTTGTTATGTGAAGCTCATAGTTCTCTGTTCTCAGTTCATCCTGGCAGTACTAAGATGTACAAAGATCTGTGGGAGTATTACTGGTGGGATGGAATGAAAAGAGATATTTTTGATTTTACTGTGAAGTGTTTGAAATGTCAATAGGTTAAAGTAGAGCGGAAATTACCGAAAGGGATGCTTCAGCCTTTACCAGTGCTGGAGTGGAAATGGGAGAATATATCCATGGACATTGTTGTGGGATTACCGAAGACATCTCGAGGTAATAATGAAATCTGGGTTATTGTTGATTGCTTGACCAAATCTGCTCATTTCCTTACTATACGAGATACTTTTTCCCTGGATCAACTTTCCCGTTTGTATCTTAAAGAGATAGTCAGGTTACATGGAGTTCCTCTCTCCATTGTATCTGACCGTGATCCCAGGTTCACTTCTAACTTTTGGAAAGGCCTTCAGAAGTCGTTGTGTACTGAATTAAATTTTAGTACAGGTTTTCATCCTCAATCAGATGGGCAGTCAGAACGAACAATTCAGACCTTGGAGGATATGCTACGAGCTTGTTCGATGGATTATCAGGGAAGTTGGGACCAATATCATTATTTGGTTGAATTTTCATATAATAACAGTTGTCATTCTAGTATACAGATGGCACCATTTCAGGCATTATATGGGAAGCGGTGTCAAACTCCAGCTTTCTGGGATGAAATGGGTGAAAGGAAGTTGATGGGACCAGAATTGGTAGAAGAGTTGGCAGAAAAAGTTCAGCTGATACAGAAACACATGAGAACAGCTCAGAGCAGGCAGAAGAGTTATGCGGACAACAAGAGGAAGGATCTATCTTTTGAGGTAGGTGATCATGTTTTTCTCAAAGTATCACCATGGAAAAGTGTGATGAGATTTGGTAAGAAAGGAAAGCTGAGTCCAAGGTTTATAGGACCATATGAAATTCTGGAGAGAGTTGGATCAGTTGCATACCGGGTGGCTTTACCTCCGAGTTTATCTCAGGTACACAATGTTTTTCATGTTTCGATGTTGAGAAAGTATATGCCAGATCCATCTCATGTTTTGATTCCAGAGGTAGTTCAGCTGGAAGAGAACCTATCTTATGAGGAACAACCGGTCTAGATTCTTGACCATAGGGAGCAAGTGTTATGAAATAAGGTGATTAATCAGGTAAAGGTTTTGTGGAAAAACCACATTATGGAAGAGGCAACATGGGAATATGAAAATGCAATGAGGGATAAGTACCCCCATTTATTCGATTAGTAAATAAATTGTGGGGACGCACTTTTCTAAAGGGGGGAAGGATGTAACATCCCAAGTAAGTAATGAATAATAGATATTTTTATCTATGTCTATTAATGAATAAGATAGTGTTTTAGAGGCTTAAAATGAAAATAAATAAAATCTTAAGCATGAAATACACTAATATTCTTAAAAGATTGTTTTACTGTCTTTTGATGGAAAACCCCTTTTAAATCAAACTTTTGACAATTTTATAATCTTTATTTGTCAAAATAAACATATTTATTATGATTGGGACATTAAAATTTACATTGGATAAATTTTTGTTATTTTTCTGACAATGTTCATTTTTTTAATGAATAGTGAAAAATACTGCATTTTACATCAAAAATACTTTTTAATCTACTTTATTTATATGATTAGATTATCTTTTAAATTGTTCTTAAAGTTTAATCTGAATATATTTTTACCATTTAATCCAATGGTGGTCATTATAATTAATTTCACTTTGAAATCGGACTTAAACTAGTGTCAATCTTTTGATACTTATTGTTTCATAAAAACACGCTATTTGCTCTGACAACGGGAATTAATTATTAAATTAATTAATGTGACTTATATGTTTTGAATTTGGTTAAATTGACTTCATTTTTGAATTCAAAATATCAAATATATCTTAGGGTGAAGTTTTGGTATCTTTCTGAAAAACTTCAATTTTTGATGAATAGTGAAACCACTAAGTGGTAGTTAAAGAAACTGATTTTTCGTTTAAATGAAACTTTTCCACTTATGTGATTTGATTTTCAAAAATCCAACATACATGGTTGTCATTAAGAAGTAAAATTTGGTTCAATGAGATTAAAATATTTTTTGTGAATAGTAACTTTTAAGTTCTTAATCGCGATTAGAGGTAATTAGTGTAGTTTAAGGTAAAAATAATGTTTTAATAATATGAGATGAGCTTGACACATGTCCTACCCTCATTGGATGTGTCATGGCCGACCAAGACAATCCATTGGTCAACTTGGGGACCCATGGAGCCACTTTGGTTGGAAAATGACATAAATAACTTTTTATTTAATGTTAAAGTAAAAATGACACAAACATGAGATGTTTTACTAAAACAATTTTTACATGGGGTTATACAAGTCAGATATTTGACTATAAATAGTAATTGGAAAAATAAAAATATTTCCTACATCATAGTATTTGTTTTATAATTTTTATACTTTAAATAAATTAAATTATTTATGACATCATGAAGATGCAGCGATTACCTCATTAATAAAGGATTTAAATAAAATGGAAAGATAATGTAAAATCTAAGACCTACACATTTCAAAAACCTATTGAGTGGGTATATTTAGAACCCTTATCACCATAGCCTCGAATTATATAAATGTGGGACCTATTAAATCCGAATGCCATTTTAAAATAAAGTGAATTTTCTTTACTTTCCAAGAGTGCCCCTCCTCTCCTCTTATAAAAGGCCCCCAACTCTACCTCCTTACCCACACTCCCAAAGCCTTTGACTCGGACAACCCCTACCCATTTTGTCTCTCCACTTACCTCTATTACTCCTTGAAGCCTCACTTTGTGCAGAAGTCTTCCCAAGGAAGCCTTTGAGCTCAAACCAAAGGGAGTTACCTGATTTTAAGGTAATGTCTTCACTTGAGTCCTTTTGTTTTATTTTGCTTCTCCAACCCCCTAAACTCTTTTTATTCATTTATTTTGTAACAAATCCAGTATCTTAAATATACTAGGATGTTTTTATAATAAGTATTTGAGCTAAACTTACACACACCTACATCTAATGGTTAATGGACATACTGTTTCCGTGGATGGTGAATTTATGCCTTCCGAAATGATGATTGTTCAACATTCTTTTAACACCTTCAAAGGTGGACATTATGATGACAATATATTTATATATGATATATAATATTTTTATGTTTTCCTTAATCTTCTGTATTTTTCATTTTTGGCATACCTTTATGGTTTCCATTATGGGTAAACGCGATATCTTCATTTAAGGAAGTGCGGACTACCGCCCCCTCAAAGTGATTTGATTCGTTAAATACCATATGTGGGACATATAAAGGATGGAGTTATGATATTATATATGATATTAAACTGGAATTATAATATTCCTTTATATCATTATGATTCCATTCTATAAAATACGAAATATAAATGAAAGTAGCGTTCATGCGTACGTACGGCTTACCGTCTCCATGAACGGTGCATTTCTTTTCTAACCTCTAAATGATTATGTAATATTATAAATGCATGAATGTACTAGATATATATGACATATATGATATCTAAATCATGATTATAATTCTGGATATAATGGATACATGAACAACTTGTAATTATAAAGGGTTTATTTTTGACTCAAGTACCAATGATAGTTAAAATGACCGTTATTAACTTAAATAATTACATAGTGTTCATGACATGGAAATAAGTGATATAAAAGGAATAATGAACTTGAAAAAGGTTCTTAAGCCAGTAGAAATTAACTCAAGTTTATTATTCAGGACATTAAATAACGATCGAGTCAAGTCGGACCCGAGGTATGGGACTTCGTCTCAATCTCCTTTCATTGAGGCATATTTTGTTTTATACACAACTTTCTTTTATACAGTGTATAAACCCCTTTAACTTTTATTTTTATTCAAAAGTAATATTTTTTTATACAAAGCGTTTACTAAATGACAAAAGGGAATGTTTTTGTCGTACGTATGCGGCGACAACGACTTCTCCGCCGCTGTGACCGTTATTTGTGTTTCAGCTTCCTCTATAAGCCATACCTTTTTTTAAAAGAAAAATAAATACCATGTTTTACTTTTATTTTATTTTGGTATTGAAAATGGTTTTCATAATATTTTTATATCAATGTGTTGTATTGATATCTTGTGATTGAAAGGTGGAAATGTTATGTTTCCTTTATGCATGTTTTATGTGATACGATTATGTTGAGGTTCTTGGGAATTATTATGAAGACGGGTTGTTCCGTGATAGACTAAGGGCGGGTGAGCCCGATATAGCTCTCCAATGCATTGGGTAACATGAAGGAGTGAAACGTTAAGGTTTCTCTGAAGAGATTTAGGGAATATACTATGATTGGTATTCCAAACGTAACTAAGAGGGTTACTCCCAACGTAAGAATGTTATGAATGCCTCAAGTTACCTTTATGCCTTATGATTTCTATGATTTATTCATGATTTGATGAGGTATGTTAAAGTGCTTATGTTTTATGGGTAAAGTATGATTTCATTCTTATGTATATATGTACCCATGTTTCCTTTCCATATTTTTATATCCCTTACTGAGCTTTTTATGCCCATCCCATGTTTTTTTGAAATGTTTTTCACAGGTCAAGGGAAAGGTACAAGATATGATGATAGTGTCAAGGAAGTGTCAAGAAAGAATCCATGTTTTATTTTAAATATGTTTCCATTGATGGGAAAGAAGAATACTATCTTTATGTAACCACTTTGTTTATATGTGGAATGCAATTCAATTTTTATGATCTAATTCTCTAAAACTCTAAACCCGAAAAGATCCTCAATGTGTAATCTTGTAATAAATCAAGATTAAGTAAGGTTTAAGGCTGGGTCCTTATATTCCTACCCTCCTACAGGAGTATACAACATCGGAGAATGTGACTGTTTTGGTCTATCTGTTGCTTCAATAATTCTCATGTAAATATTTTGAGTCTCATATAATTTAAAATATTACATAATGTTTTCATTTAAAATTATCTTATGATGGATTGAAAGATATATTAATATACATAACATTTTTTGGAAGTGTAACACAAATTTTTGGGATGGGTAAAGGGTTACACATCAATATGGTGTGAAACTATTAATTTTGTTGTGGGAATAATATACGTAACAAAATTTATTGAATTATTCCTCTATTAACGGAATAACATATGATATAATATTCTAGTTTGATGACCATTAAAATAAATATTGTATTATTCCTTCCATTGAGGCACTTTTCAATACCTCGATCATCCAAACATGATAATTCATTCCTAATTAGCATGGATATGGTTTATTATCGGTATGGGAAGACTGTATTGAGTGATATTCAAACATACAAAGGTAGTTTCACTCCAAATAAGTTGTCACCAATAATTTCTTTTAATTAGCTCACTTTTTCAAATTTAACTTTGTTACATCATCTAGGAAACCACAAGGTATGGGAGACCAAATAACTAGATTTGGGGTTTTCAAAATGATGTATTGGAAAAATAGTTTTCCACTCAACTAACTAAGAGTCATATGTGATATGAATCAGATCAAACCCTACCTATGAATCTATGTTAAATGTTTCAAAAAAAACATTGGTCGTTACATAGTGGAATATAGATCATGAACCTCCAAAAGATATGATGTGTTTTAATTATGATCAAATTTTAGTGGGAGACCAATTAATGAATTATCTGATTAAATGAGAATCATTAATGATGCACATATGAAAATAAAAATATATAGTATATGAATAAAATCATCATAATTAAAAAAATCATTGAGAGTAGTCCATGAAAAGTAGAATATTATTGAAGTCTACAACAAAGATTGGTAACATAAGAAGAATTCCTAAAAAATATTAGTGATTTAGGTAATGTTCATAAGGATAAATTGATATTTTAGAACATATCCGTTTTTAGTTACCAAGGAATGAAATTGTTCAAAAATCGAATCTATTCTTATAGTGATTTATTTAATACTTCCATAGAATTGTATGAAAAGTATCAAATGAAATCATAGTGTCTACTAATGTACTCAATATTATGGGGTACGTAATGGATGTATAATATTCTACTCTCACACATCCAATAATATTGGCTACATCAAATGATATTAAATATGATTCAATATTGTAAATATAATGCTAATAATAAAGGTTTAGTTAAATCTTAATTGGATATTGTAATAAATTGTACAATTCTAACATATATGTGATATTAACCAAATTTTATACAATTTTTTTTAAATATAATGATATTAATTGAATAAAATAATTGAAATGTAAAATATTCATTAATGTAATTAATAAATATAGTTGATGTATTGATAAAATGGATACCTCAAGATAGGATAATCATTTCAAAATAATTATTTATCCCATTTATCTTCTCAGAATATTTTGTAAACAATATTTTTTAAAATGAAATGAGTTGGTTTTTTAATCAACATGGGTTATGATTTTTTTAATTCTGTAACATCATATATGGGGAGGATAAAATTGATTATTATTGTTATGAAATTTATAGTATTATCTGGGTTTTTAAATTTTTATAAAAATTCATTGATTACATAGATTTTTTACCTAATATTCTAAATTTGAAGGTAATATTTTTGAAATAGTTTTATGGTGTGAAGGATCAAAACTATATTATAGATATCACATATAAGAAAAATTTCTTAATTGAAGAATAATGGTTGTTTAAAAGATCATCAATGTTTCTTCATAAATCCAATGAAGTTAATTGAAACATACTTTCTTCCACAAGGAAGAGTAATAATTACTTGTGATTATATTGTTCCAAGATTAACTAGAGGGAATTATTGAAGATCAAGGAATTTCCATGTCAGTTATGGATTCTATAGTAGTTAATTATTCTCCTTTTAGGATTATAAGATTTAAAATGTTCAATTTATAAAGTGTTGTAAATATAAATGAGGTCATAATCAAAGGAATCATTTATTAATTTTTTTTTTATTTTTGAGGTATATTATATAGTATTTACCTAGATTATTTTAATGTAAAATATTTCATCAAGCTCTAATGAATCAATTTTAAATATGTTTATATTCATCTCATTTATCTTTTTTGATTAAATAATACGTTCAATATCAATGTTTTTTACAAATAAAATATGTTATAGTTAATGGTATACACATGGTTTGTGATTCATCAGGCTCCATATCAAGTCTAGAGATTAAGATATGGACAAAATTTCTTAATTAGGATAATTGTTTTTATCTATTTATTTTTAAAATCTGAGGTCATTTATTCCCACCAATTTTTAGTATTATATTTTAACAATTCATTATTATCTATAGAAATATGATCTAAACACATATAATAGTATATATGATATTGATGCAATATATGTGTATGTATTATTTCCACTAAATGTTATTAAATTGTATTTCTTAACACAAATGGTTTTGGTTGATTCTTAAATATATAATTTGATAAAAATATATAATATATGAAGCTAGTATTTTTTCTATAAAAATATACCATTTAAAAATGAACTTAAAAAATGTTAATTTCAATATTATGTTATGTTTCTTTTGAAATTATATCCTGAACTTTTTGGGATATGTGATGAAAAATAAGAATCTAGGGTTTTACATTGAGTTAATATTTATAAAAATAGTATTAATATTTTTGAGTATTATAACATTCTATGAGTAAATTAGTATTCACATGGTATCCTAAAAGAATTTAGGATATCTGTTAATAATAAAAAATGTAAACAGATACATTTCATTATAATGAAATGGTGAAGGAACATGTTTATAACTGATTTGACAAGCCAAATTAAAAATATTTTGTATTTTATATCCTAAAAATTTCTATGGTATCATGGTAAAGATAAATTTAAATATTTTTTTAGTAAACATAAAAATATTCTTACTACATTTTCCAAACATTTTCTAGGGTATTATGATAAAGAAAAAATTAAATGTTTCATTTAGTTTCCATATATTATTAATTTTCACCTTACCCTAACATAGTCTACGAGGGAAAACAATAAATAATTTATAGATATAAATTATTAGAATAATTATATTTGACATAATATGGTTATTTGGATGATAATAATTAACTCAAAATGAGTTCTTGGAAAAAAATTTACCATCAAAACAATTGATATCATAATGATATGATGTTTGAATATATTCAAAAGTTAAACTGTTATGAATGAGATTCCAATATCTCACCAGTATTGTTAATTTCACACGTTACACATGATTTACAAAAAAAATTTAGAGCACCAATTTTTTTAATTTTTACATAGTTATTTCCCTTGAATTATATATGATTTAATTATGTAGAAAGCCTAGAAATTGTTACTAACATAAGGAAATTCTTTCTATTTACAATATATGATTTGTTAAATTTGTGAGTTTTGGGTGTGGTTAAATATTCATAAAGAACACCACATTGTTAAAATATATCATATTAATGTAAAACTATATTCTATCATTCATCCATTGTTCATACATGAATATATATAGTTATATATATATAATTTATGAAGTAAAATAATAATTGACATCTAAAATAATGAAACTGATTTTATTCAAATCCAATTTCATTCACATGGAATTATAGGTTTTTAAACAATGTCTAGGTTGGTGAGATTAAAATTATAGTATTGAGATTTATAATATAAAAATGAGGCATTAAACAAAGGATATGATTCTTTGTGTGAATTGGATAACATAAAAAGTATACCAAATAGAGTTTCATATAGTTATATTTGGTTTGAAAAGTTTTTTGTGTCGATTAAAGATGGACCCCAAGAAACTATAGTTGGTTAGTATCTAGCATGAGAAACTTAATTTATTAATACCATTCATAAGGAGGAATAAATATATATAATTTGATGGTTTTTGGGAATTTGGTTTACATTTAGACAATTAGTGCTTAACCAATATTGAATATATTCTCTCATATTATTAGAATGTTATATGGGCCCTTGATTGACAAAATTGTTTTTTGTTCATGGCCACACTAGAATATTTTATATCTCTATGAATAAGATCCACATAATATTCTTGACAATGAGGATAAATTTAATGTAATTAGTTAATCTCTCAATTCATTAAATAGTATAACAATTAAGAATATATTATATTTTTATATGGTATTGAATTTTTTCATAACCAACGGTTACTCAATTTATTAGTCATTTGTAAAATATGATCTAAAAATTCATAGAATATATCCCAATGGATATAGGTATTGTGATACTTGTGTGTGATAGAGTTCCCGCTATATCTCTTTAAAGCTAGATTATCATTGATGCTTTCATAGAGGCCACACATTTCACAAGAATATGGATCTAGAGATTCATATTTACTATAAATGATATAAATGGGTACGGTGAAAAAAAAATGTGGTTTATGAATGGATTGGGAGTATCACATAGGGAGTTACTCTAAATGTATTTAATATTGATACAAAATAGTTTTAATTGGTTTTAAAAATTAATTATATATGATTTTACACAAGGTGAAGTTCATGTTATCTTTACAAAAGTGTACTAGTAGATATCCAAAATAATTTTATTTATGATTTCATTAGATATTTTATATTATATAATGTGATATGAAAGTACACACAGTCTTCATGGTTTTAGTGGAAGTGTGAAATTTTAGGATCTTTTATTCCCTTATAGAAAAACCATATGGTATAGATGAATATATATTTTTATTTTTATAAGAAAAATGAAAATATGTTTTACATGTGGAGACACTGAATTTTAAAATATAATTGATATAATATTTGATTAATTAATCCTTTATATGATAAGTCTTCCACCTATTCAATCAAAAAGATTCATTACGTAATATTTAATGGATTAGAATTATATCATTTATGAATTTGTGAATGATTTCTCTAAATAAGTATTTCATCATGTGTTAGAAATGAAAGGATAATTCTAAAAAAAAAATTATCATCTATATTGATTATTTTTCACTATCATGTGATGTATTGGAAAATTTTGATCTTCCTCGATGCTTTACCAAAACTACATAGGTTTTGAATCTATATTATAATTCCTCATTTTTGGATGGGGTTATAGCATATTGTGAAAGAAAGAATAATCTCATTTGAATTTTGGTTGATTCGTCATATCTTTAAGATATTATGAAGAGGGGATTTCATGGTGTTATATTTCTTTGATATTAATAAAAATAATGCTATTGTGTTTGAAGTTATTTTATATGATCTGTGGTTCAAGGTACAAAATTTATAGTATTTATTCCTTTATACTTTGTCATAGTTTCCAATTTTATTTACTCACAGTCCTCAATAAGGGTTTCTTTTCTCTTATGTATCTATTTATTATTACTATTAAACTCATTGGGATCCCTACAGAATTGGGAACATAATTAATATTTTATTCAAACCCAGGAATAATTTTTTTTAAAAATAACACTAGTTGTAATGAATTGAAAATAAATGACGGACCTCATTAGGTATGATTATTATGTTAAATTATTTATTATTTATAATGTTGGTCAGAATGTATGTTATTTAAATTGGTGTAATTTGTGAAAGTGTCATGATTTGTGAGGATTAACTCCAATCCTATGACTTAAAAATAAATACATTTCAAATAAAAAAATTTATACAAGAATTTAGTATCAAATTGTTTGAGAAAAAATATGACCCAAATTTAAAAGTGTACCATTCAAAGAAACATGGATTATCACACAAAATCCATTATAATCAAGGAAGAAAATTTTCTATGAAAACCCACATAGTTTTTCAATTTGTGAACAGGTCAAAGAAAATATGTACCCTCTCAGTTTGAATGAATCTCTGATGGAACCAAAATCCATCAAGGAATAGAGGCTCCTAACTAGTATTTCAAAACAATTAATATAAAAAATATGAAGACTCCTTGGAGAGAAACTCATAGGAAATATCTGCTACTGATGAAACTTATGAATATAAATGTTCCTGTCTGATCGATTGGAAAATGATATGAAATACAAAAAAATGATGGTTGTCAATTTTGACATCTATGGAGAGATGTGTGTGAGTGGTATCATATAATGTAGTTTAATTAGGTCTTGGTTGAGAAGGATGTCCATAAATTATGATGATGAGGACAAATATATGATGTCATTTCATTCCTTGAAAATGAAAAACAAGAAAGGAATGATAGAAGTCAATGGAATTTTCCAATATAGTTATCCCCAATACTAAATTTGAGGAATTAATATGTGTCTCTCTAACATTCAATGTTGTTGTTTCAAACTATTTGTGATCAAGTATATAATTTTGTGAGTATTAATACCCATGGGTAGATTGAAATAGAAAAATAAATATTCATGTAGATAAATACATATATTTTTCCATTGGGAGGTGCATTAAATTTGTAATAATTTTGTACCACAAAACTAAACCAGTGTCTACATAGAGTTATTTAAGATCCCTTACTTTAGAGGTATATTCAACATTATACTTAAAAAACCTACATTTAATTCAATTTTTTAGACTGATCTTTTTTTGTGAGTTTATAAATGAGTTATGAATGTTCCTGGTAAGTACTGTAGAGGTAATGAAATGGATGGCTGTATATAAAATTTCCAATATAAATTAAAAATTTTCTAGGTAAATTTATCATGTGGGTTAACCACATAAAATAGAAACATTACATAAATTCAGTGGGGTATTATTCAAGTCCTTGATTCTAATATAAAACTAATTTATAATGTATGATATGTTTCTATTTAGTGTTTAAATCATAGTAGATGTTTTTAATTGTATATGGATATTGTACACATTAAAACATAAATTGAATAGTTAAATCGTAAATTTTCTTATCTAAATATGATTTAGAAGCACTCTAATAGCATGAGTTTTTAATTTTGATAACAAGAATTTTTTCAGTCATTAATCTCTCTCACCATACCTGGTTGAGAGATTCCTCTTTATTCTAAATGAATATTTGTATGGGTTATTATAATTTGGATTTTGGTATTTAAAGAAATATTCCTTACATTCTATTATCCATCTCAAATTACCTTTTCCCCATAAAGAGAACCCTAGATAGAGTTTGTTCAACATTATCAGGTCTTGATGTTTTTATTGTTGGTTTCTTTGTTCCATAGGTAGGAAGTAGGTACCAAGATTTATGACATTTGGGTATGTTCTTTCTATTTATTCTCTATATTGAGGTATGTTGTCTTGAATATCTCTATCAAGGTCTATTTCAATTAATATACCATGTGAAATAAGTGTCATAATATTAGAACACTATTAATGAAACCTATATAATTTTATAATTACGAATTTAATGAGTTTCATATACATAGACCTACAATTAGATCATGTCAGGTTCATTGGAATTGAGATTAGACTTGCAACCAGTTATTTTGTGAGTCAACCTTAGATATTATGATAAATTGGAATACTTGATTAATTTTAATTTGGTATATCAATTTAATTAGATAATTTGAATTTTTTGGGACATACTTGACATATTTATGTGTGGACATGAGTTATACTAGCATAGATTATTTCCTTAAAAAAATATTGTTATGTTGAAAAGCTATAAAAATGGATCATTCGTGTTTATGATAAAATTGTTATATAATTTCCTTTCACATAGTTATTATGAAAATATTATATATAGGGATTTTTTCTAGAAATGGTGGAATTGTTATAAAAAGGGGAATACACCAAGTTTGCATGAAATGATTATCTAACAGATTTCTAATTTTTTCTCAAATTTATATACAAAATGGATTGTTCCCCAACACGTGGTAATGTTTATAATAAATAGACCATGTATCCTTTTAATATTGCTATATTAAAACATACTGTAATTGTTGTTATAGATAGAATGGTTCCATGACATTCTTAATGACATCAATTGATGTACTGAAGCGGGTTTGATTGACCCTAAGTTCCACTTTATAAATCAACCATTAGACGGTTTATTTTTTTGAAATGTTGTATTAATTGATTAAATTAATTCAACTATTTATTTTATTGTTACATAAATTATATATTAAGACTGCATTTGTTAGAAACCATGGGTATGTTCCTATGGAAATATACTCACACACTATTCATACAACCATTTTGTATGCGGGTTGATTGAATGTGTGTAGATATGGATAAGAGAGAAGGACCATATTCATGATCATTTCTTGATGTATTAGATGAATTTTGGATACAGGAATTACATGATGATCAGGAATGAGGAATATCAAGACTTCTATATTTTAAGTTTTTTTATTCTATTTGTATGAAAGTTAGTACATAATTTATTTACATATCTTCCTATCATTACTAGATTATTTTTTTTCATAGTGTTTAATTTCATCAAAAGAATCCCATTTGTTTATTTATAATTATTAGATGACTCTATTTTTTCTTTTGTTACTATAACTCTTTTTTTTGAGGGTTTAGTCTCCCCAATATATTCCATACACCCTCACTTCATGTTGGAAGACATTAATATATAGGGATATACACCTGATCAAACATAACCAACTCAGCTCCGTCACATGAGGGAGCATCAAGTCCGGGATAATAGAAATTGGTATTAGAGCCATGGTAGGTGTTTCATATTGACTTACTATTGGGAAAATATAGTGAGTCTAGTATTATTAATATGATTGTATTGATATTGATCATGGAAGTAACTAACATATGTGTAGTGAATAATCAAATTCCTACTGATGATATTTAGGTTCATGTTATTTTTTCTAAATATAGTTTTTTGTTATTTCACCTTAGGCGATTCACATGTTGTGTGATGTTAATATTTTATGGTATTTTACATGTTCTCTAGTATAACATGATATGTGTATTAAATCATTCCTATAAGGCATTATGGATATATATTTTAATTCATTGTTCATCAATGAAATTATTTAATGAATTAAATATATCATTCTATGAACTATGAAATATAATCCCATGATATATTTGATTGAACAAAATGAATGAAATTTATTTTTTATTCCCAGACACTTTTTAAATCCAGTGTCAAGGGAAACATAGGATATTTTTTTGTTATTTTATTAAAATATTAATGTTCAAATTATTTTGTATTAGGATCTATATGTACTATATTGTTATTTTTATAGATAATAACTCTTTTTCATCACTGAAATGACTTTAAAGAGACTTAAAATGATATTTATCAAAACATTAAGATCTATAAAATCCAGTATCTCTTGATAATGAATTGTATTCTTATCATAATGAATGTTTCTTGATGTTCATGTGATCTATGGAATGGGAAATTTTTTACAACATACATTCGTTGTAGTCGTTGAAAAGATAATTTCAACTACATAATTCACATACAATCATTGTGGAGGAATTCCATTAGGATGATTAGTTATGGGTTGACTCAGTCATAACATTCATTACAAACCATCAGAAACCCATGAATATGAGTGTAATAGTTTCTAAATACATGCTTCATGAAATAGTAATGTATTTCAAGGATTCTTGGAAGAAATATGGAAAGAACATCGAGCTATCATTGACGGACATCAATGTTATGTTCGTGAGCCACATCTATCTAGGGTTATTGAAGTATGAGAGAGATTTTGAGTTCATTCACTTGAAATATAAGGTCATTTCTATGACCAACTGTCATACATGCTTTAATAACCACATATATTTTGATCCATTCTAAATAACTAATGTTATCACCCAGGAGAGAAATTTTCACGATGGGATTTGATATGGGATAATGTCATAGGAGAATTTTTTTGACCTGTATAGCTTCAAAGAAGGGTTGAAATAGGATCTCAACATGGATGAAAATTTAATTAATTCCCTGAGTTTTGTCCAAACTCGTTTAATAGGATGAAAATGATTTTCTAATATATTAGTAAGAAAAAAAGGATATGACAGTTCACTCCAATATAGTGGAAGTAATAATGAGCTATAGAAGTGGGTTTCCATATCATAATTGTGGCTCAGTGGAGTGATATAATTGTGGTAAGGCTGGCCATAAGCACCATTAGTTTTAGAAAAAATCTATAGACAATATTGGTTAAAGTATGACCAGACATCCATATATATTATATACAATTTCATAGTATTGAAGCTGAAAAAGTGGATCAATATATTTACCTGAATCTAGGAAGCACTCTGATGCCTCTCATCCAACTAGTAGTTTGTGTCCCACTTCGCATTTAGGCCATAGTAGTGGATGTGGTAACCCAATTTAAGGGTGATAGAAAAATCTATCAGTAATATCTTAGTATTGAATGAATATGGATGAGATAATTTCTATGGGTCAGGAGAATTCAATATAGTTTACTTTGGTTATTTTGGATAAAATACATTCTACTAACAGAGGAATTAATATCATATCATCTACCTTTGATTTAATTTTTTTATATAGGTAAGTCTTAATTTTTATCTACTCAATTCAAAAAAAAATTGGGAATGGTTATAGAGATATAAGAATGTGTTATTACCTTTTACTCACCATAGGTATTACATTTATAGGATGTAAATTATTTCATGTAGTGTTCACATGAAATTGGGGGCTACCAATTACTTTTGGAGTTATTTGGGTGGGAATTAATGTATTTTATTTTATTCTATATATGGAGAGTATTTCTATCTACCAGGTTCATATTGTTTTTAATTGGAATATAGTTACCTATATCTAGAAGTAAGATGATTTATCTGTCATGTTGAATGGGATTTTTAGGTGGGTCATGTTTGTCCAATTGGGATTATATTGGATCTTATCATTGCTCTGTTAACAATAATTTTTTGAATGATGTTGGAATACAAAAAAGATAATTTTCCTCTTAATTTATACCATTTTAAGGATTTATTCTTTGAATAGTTATCTAGATTTCCATAGTATTGGTAGATCAACTTCACGAATGATTTGGTGTAGAGAGATGTGCATGTTTATATACCTTTATATAGAATGGAACTAGAAGTAGTTTTTGTGTTGAAATTTTAGTTTAAAAATATTTATTATAATGGATTTATAAAACAATGTAAGTCTTCATGTGTTTCACATGTGGTGGTAACAAATAAGGCTACTAGGATCATCAACTAATGTGTGAATCATGAATGATTGAACCAGATGATTGTTAAGAATCAGTATCCCATTCTATTTATAGATGATATCTTTGATACAATGAACAGTTCAAATTTTTAATCCATGATTTACTTGATATATGAATATCATAATTTGAGGGTAATACCATTAGATACAACTCATCCATCCTTATGGAGTAGGTATGACTTCTATGAGTTCATGGTGACATCGTTCAGTCTAATGAATGCACAGGTTGTATTCAAAACCTCGATGAAAAAGATCAGTCAACCCTTCTATGATCAGTTGATGGTTATTATTTATGAATAATAAATTGGTCTACTCCAATTATTTATGTGACCATTATTAATATCATGAAAGTTTCTTCTGTACTTTGAGAATGAATTGGTTTAAATCAAAATGATCTATACACAATTTCATGATTGAAATAGTGCACCACTTGGGCCATGATATTTTAGAGGATTCAGTGTCAATATACCTAGACATGGTTTTAATGATGATATCTTTGGTTTAACCCATGAATTTATTCCATATTTTTAGATTTATATATTTATAGGGATACTATTTCAATTTAATCCCAGAATTCTTTTTTTGGGAGCACTGATGTCTGAGATGATATTGAGGGGGTTGATGTTGGGTTGGTAAAATTATTACAAGTTGTTTTTTCTGGATCTCAAGAGAAAGTCACTCCCTTCACTGATCCTCTCACTACTCATTATAGCTAAGGAGTATACCATGTATTTCAATTCATCTTGAATTAGTTATGAAGTAACTATGATGGAGGAGGACCGAGTTATTTCTTTTGGCTACAGACAGTTTCTACTTCATAAGTGGAATTATCCTACTCATGATCTAGTGGTAGTTGTAGGGGTACATGTCCTATTTTTTAATAGACATTATTTAATGGGAACGGATTTTTTGTTTTACATATATAATTAGTGTGTTAGGTACATATTTTCTATGAGAGAACTAAACCTTTGATAGAGGAGGTGGGTTGAGTAACATCAGTCTTTCAGAATCTATTTCTCTTATTAATCTGGAAAGGGTGACACTATTACTAATTATTTATGTTGGATGATTTTTTTAAAATTGTTTTGTGAGTATTTAGATGTGTGGAATCTAATAAAACTATTTTCAAAATTTCATAAATATGTTCACGAATCTCGTAGATGAGTATCTCTAATTTAATTATATTCTTTACCCAATATATTAGTGTTGATCAAGGTAGAGTAGCTATCAAACTTGTATGACATGGTTTTCAGGGATGCCTTGTATAATGGTGATCCACCATATGGATGGTCTCATTTTAAGAGTGATTTTATTCATATTTGGGGATATTATGTCTCCCTATAATATTGTGTGTGAAACATTTGAGAGAGTTTCATGCTTCGTGATTTGTGGTACATTCATGCATAAAATGTTGTATCAATATCTCCTTAGATTGAAATGGAATACATGAATGATGAAGGAAATTGTATGATAAATTGTGATATATCTCTCATTTTAGTAGATGAAGGGTGAGCATCATAGAATTTCTAGGTTATTACAGAACATGCTCCATAATAGATTTGGGAAAATTTCACAATGTATCTTGTGACAAGATTACCTAGTACACATCACCCGAATGATACAGTATGGTTAATCCTAGATCAACTCATGATGTTATCCCACTTTTATTCTATCAAGGAGAGATTCTCCAAAAATAATTTGTGTAGTATATATGTTTGAGAGAAATTTATACAACATGGTATTTAGAGGACATATTTTTATAATAGGGATCCTTGTTTCACATATAGGTTCATGAATTGTCAATAAAATTCATGTGGATCATAGTTTCAGCATCATATAGCCTACCATATTTAGATTTATTTCCAACATGAAAGAATGTTTTAGATTATAAAGGTATGTTTTGAGACTATATTTTGGATTTCAATTCTTCATGGGATCAAAAAATTATTTTGGTGGAGTTCAAGAATAATAAAATATTCAAGGAGATGATCCAAATGGCTTAGATCAAGGCCATGTTCATAAGGTCATCTGGTTCAACTCATTTATGGTTAGAGGTAGGTGAGACAACGAATAGTATACCAAGCCTCATGTATGAGACATGTATGTTTGTTTAATATAGGAAAATAATTATGTGACCATACATAGATAACATAATTCATATGCTTCCCATAAAATATTTCCTCTAGATTTTGATGTTATTCACCATCTTATCCATCTCGAGTTGCATAGTGTGGGAAAATGATGTATCGGAAAATAAGGTCATCTAGAACCTATGTTTTTATGACTTTCAATATTGTGGAAATTGTACATTTAATAGAACGCCATTTGGTAATTCCACAGTACTACAGTTCCAAGAACGATGTGTTTAACATGACACAACATCAAATATATCGTTCTAACCATTCTCACACGATAGAAATTCATGATGCAGTAGTGGACATTGATGATTTTTTGAGGAGAATTTAGTCTATATCATGGACATAAGTGAAAAGAATATCAAGGGGAAAATTGTACCATAAGTGTAGGTGTAATATTATCATGGGTGTGTGAATGGGGAGTTATTTGATAGAGAATTTGATATGAAAACCCAGTGACCAGACACATTTTTTTATATACTATAGTGATACTTTTTGCATCTGTGGGATTATTTTTCATATGGGGGTGTGGTTGTAAGATCCCATATTTTCTAAATTGGTCCCTTTTAATGTGTTTATAAGACTCTTTGAGTTTATCTTTGTTAGTTTGAGATTTCATTAGTGAGTCTGTATTTGATTGGGTACAAAAATGGGTAAGTATAGTATAGGTGCACAAATAGTAGGTTGGATAAAAAATTTATCATAAAATTAAAATAAAATTATAACATAAATTTATCATTCATGAAAACGCTATAAAAAATGAACAAGACATAAATTCTTCATGGAAATATGTAAATCTGAAATTTATAGTATAAATAGTCTTTAAATCATATAATAAGTTTTTATTTAGTTATTAATTCTAGGTGGCGGTTTTTTGGAATATATGGGAATTGGTGACTTCAACATATATTGTCTATTTACATCATAATTTTTAAATTCTATACTTTTTTAAAACCTTCTAGTGTCATTTGTTATTTGTTATGTTAATTAGTCACCCATCTCTCATTGCAGATCCTCCATAAAGGATTTCTATGAGTTTTCATTGAACCACAAACACATTCTCGTTGGTTATGTTGTTTAAAATTCCGACATTAAACAATATACTTAACTCTTATCTCGTATCCCTCTTGAATATTATATTTTCTTATGTTGAGTATCCATGAATTTGGTTTTTAATCTTGTACAAATCATGATGATGTTTATTGGATATTTATTATTTCTTTTGAGAGGATGAAAGAACCTAGTTAAACCTTGCACAATGGTGGTTTTCATAAATTTTATCTATTTTGAAGTAGGTGGTCTAGAATAACTCTCAAAAGGTATGTTTAATTTATTTTTTTAATGTTCAATAAAAATGATCACAGTCAAAGACAATTTTTGTGACCTAAATATTTAAATATTATTATATTTTGTAAATATTATATATATGTACCCTCTATTTGATCTCATCAGTTCTATTGTCATTGATATTGGACATATGAACACCTAATAATTGTTCCCACAGTTGAAATTATGATGAATTGGATACCTTATTTAAAGAGAATTTTTTAAAATATGAAAAATTTGTTTATTGGTAACTTTAATATCTTATTAGATAGTTTTATGTAATCACATGTGTTAGATTGGATATTCTTATTTTCTTATTTTGTCTTTTAGTTATGATGATCTTATTATATATAATTATGGTTCTTTGTTATGATAAAATGTTTATATAATGGTATTTTCCCCAAATATGGAGAAATTATTATATAAATGGGGTTTTCCCAGTTATATTGAAATGATTATATAGTGGGTCTTGGGATTCATTATGCTAAAATGCTAATACAATGTAATTTTTCCAATTGTGCTAAAATAATTATAAAAAGGTAACTCTACAGTAAATATTCTAATGCATATAAGTCATAGCTCAGATCACCTATGATGATTTATGGATTTCACCTCAGAGTGAATTATTGATATGTTTGGAATTGTTTTATGAAATTCATAATGATATATGATAATGTGTGGAAGATGGTATTTGTGTCCCCAATTATGAATTTTAATCTATAGGGTTAGAGGGCTTATTTTGTTAACCATTATTAAATTATTAAACTTTTACCCCTATTTATTATATTATATCATGAACAATATATTTATACTACATAATGTAGACCCCATGGGTATTTTCTTTATTAGTTGTACACATACCCTATTCAACCCAGAAATTGGAACCTTAGAAAATAACATGGATTACTATATGGACAATGTAAAAAGATCCAATTATTTATTGTTACATGCTATATGGGTTTAAATTTAGTTATTTAAAAAACATTGTGCTCATGACAAGGTATTTACGAGTCCTCTATCTTTTCATTTTTCCACTTTTATTTATGTAATATTCATCATGTCATTTAGTAACATTTAGTCATTACAAAATTCAATTTTTAATTTATTTACCATCTTGTTTCTTTTAAAATAATGTTTTTTGATTTTTTTATTTATATTTATTCTAAAAATTTGTTGTTTCTATCCCATGTTACTAAAACTATCATCCATAAGGTATTCTCTCTCCACATTATTTCTTACACACTCAATAATAGTAACATGCCACTAGATTATGGGGATACACTCTGGAGGTCACATTTCCATGGACTCTCAGTCACATGAGATAGTAACTGGATATTTAAATTAAAAATAACATAAAATTATATAAATTCTAAATGGAAATATAACTAAAAAATAGGCCAAAATGTGGGAAGAAAATGTTTGAAATCCTTTCTGAATTTACCCCATGAATCATGAAATGAAAATTACTATCATGAGAAAAACAATGTTTACCGATCCTCATGAATGAACATTGAAGAAGTTTAGAAATAATAACCTAAATTTTCAATTAAAATATTTGTTTTTCAATCATTTAGTATAATTTTTATTGATATATAACTTTTCCAAATCTAATATAATTATTTTTTCGATAAGTGGTATATCTAAATAGAGATAAAAAATTAGGGTCAAAATATAAAGTATTTTAGGTATTTGAGATAAAAATACAGTGGGTTTAAATCCATGGATAATAATAATGGAATCCAATGAAGTGTTCTAAAATAATAATTTGTTTCACAAGTTTTATATTAACATGTGACATCAGCTGATTATGAGTGGTTTAGTCATCACTATCAAAGTGATTTAATTTTTTTATTATAATGATTTTGTGTCGATTTGTTCTATTGATCATATGATATATGTTGAGATGTGAAAATATCTAATTATACATGTTCTTTTACAGTTTTTCATGTGTGATAAGGGAACAATCTTGTTTCCATCACCATGGTCAAGCGTAGTGGGAATAGTCAGTTTTTTGACATCACTAATCCTATGGAGGTTTTTCACTCAATGTATTTCACAATTAATCTAATTTTTAGGAAGATTGGCCCATAAGAGTTTCTATATTTTGGAATTAAAACTAGAAATTATTTTCCATTGGTTTTAAGGAATTTTTATAATAAATATGTGGTTACATCCAAAGTATGAAGGTATGTTCACTGGGGAAGCATACATAATATGAGGAATTACTCCCCGTCATAATAAGGGATGTGGATACCCATGAGAAATATCTCATGGAAATAGAAAACAATGGGGGAGTGTTGGTGCAAAAAAATTTGTACAGTGGAATATAAGGAAAAGAGGAAACTAGTGTATAATGGGTTGCCTCACAAAGCTCCTTTGTGGTGGCCCTTGGCACCATGGACGGTGAGAATCCGAATCCCCCAAAGTTGTCACCATAGAGAAAAAGTGGCAGGAGGCTCTGTGGTTACCATGAAATTGACTGGAAGCTTCATTCTGTGGAGTGAACCGGATTTCCTTTGTGATCACTGGAACATGGCGGAAGCCTCCACGGGCATCATAGAGGGAATTAAAGAGGGGTCTATACTAGGGGGGATGATGGTCTACTATGTGGTTAGGACCAACATGATGCAATATATAGCCAATCACAAAGTTAAATGTGGCTTCTCAATGATTTGTTTGAGCTTCACACCACCTCTTTATTATAAATATGAGGCTTCCCTCAGACCCATATGATGGAAACCCTAACCATTCACTTTACCATCTCATAAATCATGAAGAACCATATGATATACGAAAACATTATAAAAATGAGCTCTAGAAGGTACCTGAGCATTGCGAAATACCTTTCCCTTAGCTCAAATGAAACCACTCTTCAAGTAGGGCTACCCATCACAGAGCCCACGGGCCATCAAAATGGCAGGAGATCCCTAAGGGGACTTGGGTCTTTTCCAAGAACACATGCTTCACGAATCTTCCTCCATACACATGTTAACCACATGCTAAGGCAAGGTCATTATACTTCACATATCACTTTTCTTCGCATTTCTATGATTTTGAAGGTACCCATGCTTCGTGAAGTCCTACTCTATGATAGCCTTTCTACTTCATGAAGAACCCTTCATATTCATATATACCCTATTCATAATCTAGGCCACTCCACTTGATGAAGAATATTCCTTCGTGATGTAACTCCACTACATGGGGCACTAGAGCATCACAATGTCCTATCATGTGGACACATTTTCTTCACAAACCCTTCTCATGTACTACCCTCTAGGATTGTACGATATTGCATCAGGGTCCCTTGGGCGGTTCTTCACATTGCATTGTTTAGCCTCATGATTCTTCGCATATTCATGTTAATGGATATTATTTCTTCCCAAATCCATTCTAACATGACCCCTTCAATGGATCACTCCGTAGCACCGCCTCACCACAACATTTTTGATGCCTTCCCTTACCGAATGGTGGGTGGGTAATAGTTATGTATGTACTAGGGTTTCAGATTGAACCTGCCTCATTTGAGCTACAAGACATTAAGCATCCAAGCACCATCATCCTTAGCACATGACATAAGACTATGGCCTCGCCCCATGAAATATACATGGGGTGCCCCACCTCGGAAATTTTCAACACCTACTTGTCTCCCCAGGAGTGAGATATTCCTTACATGGAATGAGATCCTCTTTGATGGAGTGGAATATGTATATGGGGAAGGGAAACTATCCTGTTATGATCCTCTATCCATTCTTGCTGGAGGTACCATCCATGCTACTCCTTTCTTATTTTCTGCCAAAGACTGGTGGAGGGATTGGAACCCAGACCTTTGTTACCCCATCCATCTCCCTTTTGGAATTTTTCTCCATCGGGCCTCTATCCTGGTGTATGTCCCAATATCCATATCTATGGGCAGTTAACCACACATAAGCCCATATTTCCTCTTTGGGTCACTAACCCCATGTAAGGCCCACTACATTCCCCAAGTGTGCACGTTTCACAATGTGATCATCAAGACTTTGCTACCTTGTGTTTCCAGAAATGAGAATGACTCATGTAGGCTTCGATTAATAATTTACAATGTAATCTTTGCTAGGATACCCTAGCATAAGTCTCAATACCCCATTCTAAAATACATGGACTTTGATCCTTTCCCTTTCAAAGAAAGGTGCGTAGAAAGCCTCCCTAAGGATCAAGACCAACACCTACTTATCCTAATCCCCTCACATCGGTTCACCTTCATCCTGCATGATGATAAACAATAGTTTTTAGAACTACATGGGCTTTAATCCTTCTCTCTGAATCCACACTGTGGTTCAACCCAAACTAGCAGTAATCCGTTGTAACCCCAACAAGTAATAATCTATTGTTGTCTGCAATGGATGGTAAGACATTGTATTCCCCTTCTTTGGGACCCATATTTCTGGCCTAACCCCTTGGGTATTAGACCAACTCAGGCTACTAACAACACATAATCCCCAGTATATCATTTGGTCTTTGTCCTATGTGTACACCTTGATTATTTTCATCTATCCCGATATACTTGGACTTTGATTCCCTATCGCGGGTATACATAGGAAGCCTCCCTGAGGTTCAATATCATCACTCATGTCCCACCATGGTTTCTCCCTAGATCCTTTGTGTTATGGGAATATCATTCCCCAATATAGAGGTTATCCTTCCTCTTGTACCCTTCCATGTGTCCATTCACATGGACTGCCTCCTCAAGTGGCACATCGCCCCACTGAACTACATGTACATTTATTCTCTTTCATGGGGATAAATAGGAAGTCACTTCGAGGATCAATCCCAAAATCTTCACCATAATCACATCAGTTCCATATCATTATCCATCCACTTCTCTCAACCATCAATATGCATCATGATTCTTACTCAGGCCGCCACATCCATGTTAGATAATGTCACCAACTTTCTAACTTATCTGAGGTGCAATTGGGAAGCTGACCAAGAGAAATTTCTATATAGTCCATATTCAACCACCCAAGAGTGTCCCTCTTGAGATGGGCCATAATCTATGTGTAAACACCAACATCATCTTCGTGTCGTTGTACTTGGAGAACACCATGATTTATCACCTCTTTGAACTATGTGGGTTTTGATGCCTGTCACCTAGGCAAGGTATATAATAAACCTCTATGAGGCTCAAACCCCACTAATGGATAACCATGGAATCCCTATTATAGGGACACAAGCACCCTTGGATCCTTATTCATTAGATGTTGTGATCCACCTATCTAATATGACTATCAGGTGCTCATTCATGGGGATTCACCCACTTAATTCACTCTTATTAGTGTTCCAATCAGTCTAATCTATCTCTTCACGATGTCAAACTTACAGCATACCATGTGTTAAGCAGGGGAAGAAGAGGAAAATCATAGATACATGGGCATTTAATATAATTACCTACATTCTCTGTGGGATGGATCAGGCTTCAGTGGCCTCGAGAAGCACTATCATAATGGGAAAAAACCCAAACACATCATTATTCCAGCATCCAGACACACCGGTGATGTACAACGAGACTACTCCCCCAATCGATGGTTGTTACCTAGAAATGACCCATTTGAATTTCTTGACAGAAGCATTGTAATTAACTAGAATCCATGAAGGCATGGAACTGGGAAGAGTGTCACGAACAATGTCTTAATCTTTAAGTGAGACCCAGACTGGGTGATGAAATTTGAAAAGGAATACACTGATGGAAGAACTAACATCCCACCATCCTGTTTTGATAAAGGATCAAAAGTCCTTGATTATGTGACGGATGTCGCCAGCCATGGAAAAGCAGAAATACTGGGAAACGATGCAGCAAGTCCTCCACAGATGGATTCATGCCGTGATGAAAGTGTCAGAAACAAAAATGGTGATCCCGATGTGAATTTTTTCTCCTCAATGTGAGGATTATTAGTGTTCGAGACATCAGTGGATTAGCATGTCACCAGATCCATGTATCTGGTGCCAGATCCTGCCATGAAAATAGTTCTCTTGGCATGAAACTCACCAGAAATTGGGGAAGATAAACATTGGACAACACGGTCTGCGATGTTTTCAATGAGGATCCAACATACCACCCATAGAAGACGGAATAGAGTTGGGGAACTGGACATCACTTTTCTTCCTTTCATCACTAATTCATGAATCTAAATACATTGCAGTAACCACTATTCTACGATAGGAAATCAATCACCACTCACCCTCCGACACAGGGGTCGATGCAATTCCAAAGAGGAAATCCCACATAGCCTCATATCTTCCATGGAAACCTCCACATCCATAGATGTTGGGTGTCCATGCCCCGTCCATAAATCTGAATTCATTCAGAGAAGGGCTATTAACAACCTCATCCAATGATATGAGGAAGAGGGGATTATTCCATCCTAGTATATGGATTGACAAGACCTAGAGGCTTTTTCACCTCATCATCCTCGTCGCCCCCAAGGGATGCGCATGGAGCCACATCTCCCCACACTAACCTATAATCATTTTAGAGGCCTCTCCCATGAATTCTTTGATGTCTCCTGCCCCTACACCAATGAGATTAGATAATTCATAGCCAGGACAGCCATAATCCTATCCCAAGTGATTCCAAGGAGGGCTCCCACTAGGTTTCATTATCTCCACAACCCAAACCTATCAGCTGAGGATTAGGTGAGCTATACACCTGGGCCACCGACCCTAGTCCAGTTAACCGGATTCCAGCATCAGGAACAATATTAGGAGGACACCCTCGAAGTGGTGTCATCATCAACAAATAATGTGGCATGTTCCACCACAGATTTATACCATCAATCCCCTATTTATGCTGAACATGGGAACTCATATTCCCAGCCCAGATAGAGGCCCCATACACCCCACGGGTATGTTTTTTCGACTCTCCTAGTCACTAATTCTGGTGGTGTCCATCATGGGCCAACCCATGGAAATGACACCCAGTACGAAGAACCTACCCGTTCCACCACCAATGAGATAGAAGGGCATCCCCACTTCCATGCTCGGCATGTAGGTCCTCCCCATTCCACCACCAATACAAGAGAAGGTAATCCCCACCGCATTAACACCCAATACAAAAGCCTCTTCCACACTAGTAACCTTGGGTATGATGTTGTTCCTCAGGTCATAGGTCACTGATGTGATGTTACTACCCTTCCAATAAACTGTCATCATGGGGGTCTTCCCAATGTTCTTACCACATCCAACGAAGGTCTTCCTTGTCCTAGAAATCAGTTAAGCAGAGGTATTCCTCACTTCATTGGAACCTAGCATTGAATTCATACCCTTTTTCAGCTCTACCAGTATGAAGTCACTACTAATAATGACATTGCTAAGGGGGAAAATCATAGAGGTAATGTCCATGCTCCCAATAGATCAAGCAGAGATCCTCCTCTCTCTAGAACTTCCTGTGCAGACTCCTTTTGTGCGTAAGCTAGTTGATACAGAGGTATTCCCGGTTTTTTATTTATCATTTTCCGAGGTGCCCCTCTCACCCCATCTCACCTAGGAAGGAGTCATCTCTACCCCAGTATCATTTCATCCAATGATATTCCTCAATCCAAAAACCTACCATATCTCGAATAGCATCCCATGGAAGGAGGGTTGGTTGCCGACATCATAATTAGAATATCGAGATGCTTCTGATAGAAATTAAGCCCATATTCTTCTCAAATTATGAGGGGGAATGTGATTTGGCAATTGAACCCTCACCTAGATCCTCTATGTTGAGGGCTTGGGTAGGAATAAGGAATATCAGCCTCATCCTTCTGGAATGTGTGGTCTTCCAAATTCTGGTCTCCCCTTGTAGATACAACCAAGAGGAAGAAGAGTTGGCCTCTTTTTAGAGCTTTGCTATGCAACCCTCCCTATCATCAAATGGTCTATTATATTCCTCAACCAAAGAACATGGTGATTTATAATGGGGACCGGTAGTGGAAAAACAGCAATGCAGACCACTATCAGTAACTGTAGCTCTTGAATCTGAAACTGCGGTCACCAGTCTGTCTTACTAGGATGGGGCAGCTCTATCATTGAATTAATATTAAGATAGCCCAAGATGTGGTGGCTTGTCATCTTGTTTTCCATATTCTCCACTGGAACATCTACCATATTAGATATCTGTTTCAGTTCTGTTACCAGTCCTGCTTCTCCCAGCTAAAAAGTGTGGTGACCAAGGTCCAAATCTCGAGTCTCCACTGAGGAGATTGTGGTACATCCTTGCAGCAAATAATTTCCAAAGACGTTCTATCTGATTTCAACCATAAACTTCAGCGCACCCGAATCAACTAACCAAGAGAATGTCGCTTGTTTTCTCCATGCCCTCTAGGAGATGCACTTCTATCTCCATTATCAGCCAGTGGCTTACCCCAAGAGTGAGGAACACATTTATGATATTGAACAACAATATTTTATGGTTGACTTGGTTGTACTCCATGTGAGACAACAACCTGTGTAGCCTACCTGCCATCATACCCTCCAGCAACGATGCATCCAAATCATTAATGTGATCCTCTGAATAATCAAGGAGGATTCCCCCCACGTTCATGTCTATGGTTGGGAGATGTATTCTTCCATTCCTTTTAGTTCAATCTCACACCAACCTGACTTGTCGGGTGATATTGAGTGTATTCCTCTAGGTATAGCCACTATAAACATGGTTGATATATCATAGGTAGAGAACATGTTAGAGCTCCATGAAGTGAAAATACCCCCCAGGGGAGTGCCACACCTATTGGATCCACTGGGAAGGGTTACTCACTAGTACAAAAATCTATAGGGTCTTCATGTGCCCAACGTGTAATTAGTCCTCATTCGGAATCCCAATAAGGGAAAATAGTTTCTTGGGGAAATAAAAACCCTTGAAATTCCTTTCTCAGTGAAAAATATGGAATGAGATTCCAAAAGGTCATATTGCATCAACATATCAAGGATAATAAGAATATGGTTGATGACCTCCTTACTGAATGTGCTACGGAGTGGTGAACAGACTACGATGACCCTTGACCAGGGCAGTAGTGGTTGGTACAACTTCCCCCTGGCGAATTGCCTTTGTGTGACCCTGAACACACTGCCCACATAGATAGTATACAAGCCATAGCGTATGGAATGATGGTGTGGAACGTATCACCAAATCCATGGGAATGACTCTATGATATTTGGGATTTGGCTTGGGTTCCCCCAACCACTCCACATGTTGTCCCACCAGCCACTCCTCAAGACAATGGGCATGGTAATCATATTGAAGAACCTTCCAATGCATTAGTGGTTAGGGATCCTCATCAAAACAGAATCCACCACCAAGATGATCTAGTGGTGGCGCTCATTGCTCGTCTCGAGGATTGGAAACTTGACAGGTAAAAATTATTCCAGATGGTAAGCCATATTTGGCCTTGGTGGATGACATTCCATCTCCCCCGGGTTTCAGAATCCTCACCATCTTCCCCTTTAATGGGACATACAACCTACTGTAGCATTTGGCCCACTTCTACCCAAGTTGTGGACAAATTCTGGGAACTCCAGCACAGTAAGAGGTCGCCAAACTATGGTTTTTTAACAGAATTTGATGGGTCTTTCATTTTTCTGGTACATTCAGCTACCCATTAGGTCAGTCGCTAGTTTGGAAGATCTTTGTAGGGAGCTTATTTACCTGTTCAGCCCTACCACCTAGAAGATCTGTATTGAAGACCCCATCAAGTGCATGTAATGGCCTGAAGAGTGTGTCATGGACTTTGTCGCCCAATGGAAATGCCTCAAATAATCACTATATATACTATTGACTCATGAATAATTGCAGAAATTTTGTGCGAGGAATGTAAAAAATAGAACTGGTCCCCTATCTCATCACTCATAATTATTCAGGGGGATTTCTGGATTTCTATGATAAGGCCCATCACCTAGAGGATGCCCTTCAGTAGGGAATGTAGAACTATCTATTTCCTCCTATAGTTACCATGAGATGATACTCTAAGGTTATTCCTGCTATGGTTGCACAGATAGAGGACCCTAGGTAGCTGGAGTTATTAAAAGTGGTGTCCATTCCACAGCCTCGCAGAGGCCCTCCACCTCAGGCGCAAGCATCACCGCATAACACGACGCCACCACCCAAGTGAGTTAACCAGGTTCCTCCTCCTCGGTTGTCTTCTCTAATCCCTCATCAGGTCCAGGCTCCTAGAGCCCCATTCCTAGATAGATTAAATAGGACCTAATCATTCAACTAGGATCAGGTCCCCAGTTATTTCTAAATTTACATAGAACAGGGAATTCTACATTTTATGGACTCTAGGAGGCCCAAAGAGGTGGATCTCACTGACTTCCCTAATTACTATCCCTATCAATGGATCCTGGGAAACACCCCCAAGCAGTGTTATGTGTTTAAAGATTGGAACCAAGACCAGGTCAATAACACTATTGTCAGGTTAGGTCTTTCCCCGACAAAGGTGGCATGTGTATTCAAATAACCAAACAACGACATCAATAGTTGAGTTGAGTGGAAGAATGTTCCTGACAATGGGTCTCAAAAATATATGACACGATGTCTCGTAAGGTAGTCCCCATTACCATGGTATTATTTATGAATGTATGAATCAACCAGAGCCTTTATAAGTCACAACATCACCCTCTTCTAATACTTTTTCATTGATGTCCCAGCCTCTCTCTTCCTATAAGATAAATCATCTGTGATGAAAGGGAAAATAAAGTCACCCACTAATGACATCATCATCCCACACTCTAAGCGAATTCATTCCCCGTTAGATGGTGATTACCCATTGGATCCATTTAGTGGTGGAGGATTCTTCACGTTATGATCACGAGTATTCTTAGGTTAACACCATGGATCTTGTAAGCCCCTACATGAACCCTGATGATGAGGAGCACTTGGTGGATCCTCCTAACATCCCCAGCTATTGCTAGCGTCGATTGATATGTGGTTATGTGAATTTTCCGAATCCTCGGATCAGTTATTCCAGCTAGGATATGCATGCCACAAAAGCTAGACACTAGGACAAGTAGAGAGCTCAGAATGCACATCCTTTCCATCTTGTTTCACCAGATCATCCTTCACCGTAGTTTGTGACGCGTGATCAAGAGGATAAAAAATGGTCATGCTACAACCCTCTTCATTCTGTCGAGGATGAGCCTCGGTCATTTTTCCCCTTTCTGGTTGGAAATCCACAAATTTTTACTAGCATGCAGTGGGACATTACCAGCACCATCCAGTCATCGGTTCATCTAGAAAGTCCTTTCGTGCCTCCTTCCACAGAATGACCACCTATAAGAATAAGCTCGTGCTTGGAATTGATGTACTATAGCCTTAAAAATCATTCCATAAATCTTGTTAGTATCTCTATCCTCAAGGATCTTTTCCTATAATTGAATATGAATGAATCCCATATGGAGGATTTGTGAATCGCACTATAGATTGAGATAGAGGTAGCAGCTGCAGAAGACTTCCATACCGAGGTAGTCGAGCAATTCTAAATGTTAGACACTTATTTCATTCACTATAGAAGATGAACACTCTCCCATATAGGGGGAAATATGCCTGATGTACATCACTGGAAACTTCAATGGTGTGGAGGTTCATCATTATCTTGTTCACATAGGCTTTGGGATCAACCTAACCTTGACCAGGAAACATTGGAAAATGGGGCTGTCTGAGGATGATCTGTGTCTCTCTGAGCTGAAAATTAAAAGTTATGACAGGAAAGAGAATACACTAGATGGAATGATCCATCTAAAGACCTAGTTTGGTGGCCTTGTAGCCAGCACCAAGTTTATTGTTGTCTCACAGGACACCACCTACAACGCGTTGATAGGTGGTCCATAGATCCACCTGCGCATTTTTGTCCCTTACTCATATCACCAATTCCTTAAGTACACTAATTGATGATTGGGTATAATCCAAAGTTATGTGTCTCCCTTTGCCTCTTTTGAAGACTACTACCTAGATTCCGACTATTACAAGATTAAAAACAAACAGATCAAGGATATCTAGGTTGATCCTCCTATGGTTGCGACTGACTCGTCGATAGGCTTGGATGATGCCTATGTCTTCCCGATACACCAATTGGAATCCACAACTCTAGATAGGGAAATGATTTTTTGTCTAGGTAATGAGAGGATAACACAATTCCATATCTAATGGATGTTGGAAGATCACCTCGTATTCCTATAAAAATGAGGCTTAGGTAATCCAAGAGCCCCTACTTCTATAATGTATTGGGATGTCTACCACATGGAAACGACAATATGGAAAACATGCTTATTTCATCAGGATGTGATAAATAGGCTCAAGAAAACATGCCACTATTACTTTGGTATCATCAATTGTGGCCCCTTGGTGAAAATTCCATATGCGATCAGGTCAACAACATATATCGTTATGGTTTCAGCAGCACATGAGGCCCCCGATGGAGTGTCAATCACCATTCATGTAGGCACTAGTGTCCCATTAGGATATATCAAATTAGAAGAATTTCCTCCCAAAAAGGATCCTTCCTCTACAAATAAAGAATAATATTTGGAAGATTCACCTACAACATTTAATGTGGGTGTCTCCACCACGGTTGATGAATTGAAATATGTGAGCCTCGGTAGTTAGAAGGAGCTGAAACCCACCTTGATTAGCGTTGTCATGCCTGTCGAAGAGAAATTTACATACATGGACTTCTGGAATATAAATTGTTCTGTATTTTCTTGGAGTTATGGCAAGATCATAGGACTGGATCCTCAGGCCCCTGTCCACCACCTCGGTCTTCCAGCAAAACATCATGGGTTGAAACATCCTTCTAGAAATATGCACTCTTCTCGTGGTTCCACGGTTGAGTCCAAGGATGATAAGTTTATCATAACCAACATCATCAATAGGGTCCTATACCCCATATGGTTTTCCAACATCGTTCCCATTAGGAAGAATAATTGATAGATCAGATTCTACATCGACTTTCGGGATCTCAACTGTCAATGTCCAAAAGATGATTTCCCCTCCCAACGACGAAACATTTGATTATCACCACCATGGGGATCCAGGCCCTCTATTTAATTGATGTGTATTTAGGGTAAAACCAAATTCAAATGGCCCTAGAGGATTAGGAATCTATACCCTTTAATTACCCAAATTGTTCTTTTTTCTACAAGGTGATTCTTTTCGTTCTAAAGAATTCAAGTAGTTCCTATCAGCATGCCAAGCATAGAATATTTAAGATAATTCTCAGAAAATATGTGGAATGATACATGGATGAAATGGTGGTCCAATCCCACTAGTGCCTGGACCATCTCAAAGATCTCATGAAATTGTTCGGGTTCCTCTGATCCTTCCATCAGAAGATGAATCCCTTTAAATGTGCCTTTAGATTCACCTCTATAATTTTTATTGTATTTTTTGTCCGATAGAGAGGCATCAAGATCAATCCAGATAAGATCAAGGACATGAGCCAGATGTCTCCGTCGAGCAACATCCAGGAGATCCAAGGCTTTCAAGGCCACATAGCCTATATACATCGATTGATCGAAAATCTGGCTAGCAAGTGTAATCCCATTTTGCGGCTCATGAAGAAAGGTGCTACTTATCAGTGCGATGAAAAGTGTTAGACTACTTTCGAGGAAATACGGTAGTTCCAGTTACAACCTATGGTCCTGATTCCACCCATTTCCAAAAAGCCCATGTACCTTTATGTGACTGCCCGAGAACGGTCTCTTGGCTCCCTTCTATCCCATAAAAATAATGAAGGGACATAGAATAGTATTTACTATCTCTGCCGCATGATCCTCAATAGAGAGACTAGATTTTCCTGTATCGAGAAGAGCTTCCTTTCATTTGTATTAACATTGAAATAAATTGCGACACTACATGTGTCATCACGAGATATGGCTACTGTCCCAAGGGGATCCACTTAAGTACATTCTGAACCACTCTATTGTGATAGGTCATCTAGCTTAGTGGGAAGTGATCCTCCAGCAATACGTCATCTAGTTTTTCCCCCATAAGGCCATTAAGGGACATGAATTGGCAGACAACCATTCCATTCCATCCATCTACCTCTGAAGAATCTCGAGAGCTTGATTTTCTAGATGAGGAAATCTTCTTGGTAGACCAAGCCATTCCATTTTTTAAAATTCACTTTGATGGTGCTTCTCGAAGTTTTAACGGAAGATGGCTCAATGATCCCAGACACAACATGGTCGACATGGGTAACATGTTAATAACACCCACACAATATGATCTTCCATATTCATTCTTGTTTTGATAATGTTGTACAGAAAATGAGGCAGTGTTCTATGCTTTCATTACTGGCCTCGAGTTGGCCCTTGGGAAAGATGTTCCCTAATTACATGTGAAAGGTGACTCCAAACTAGTCATCAAATAGATCGATGCTGACTATTTCATTTGGAATCTAGAGCTCGTACCATTGTTGTAATTTACCTTCTAGTTGATGTCTTAGTTCCTATCTCGACTAGAAGTTACTCATGTCACTTGTTCACAAAACACTCGGGTTGGCGACTTGGGCAATATGGTTACATCTCTTTCAGAATCGGACCAGTATGATTTTATTATACATGTGGTGCACCAAATATTCATCACACCCTTTACCCTAGATGATGATGATATCATGTAGTTAATACACCTTACAATTGGATCCTCCACGTTCGGACCCCCATCCCTCATACTACAGGTTCAGAGGTGACTCCCAACTAGAAGACCCCTTTTTCGAGTATCACTAGCATGGAAATCTCCCTACAGATGAAGCCGAGCATGAGAAAATCCAACATCATGCATTATAGTTTACCCTATAGAGAGGTCTAGGTCTTGAGAAGATCCTCTACAAGAGTTGGTTTATTGGGGTTCTCCTCCATAGCATTCAAGGAGGTGCGTTTTCTTAGTTCATGTAGGAGGTTCGTTCCAGTTCCTATAGGGCTCCATAGACCTAGCTGAAACTATCTCACCAGATTCGGAGGATGGAGTATTTTTTTCCATCCATGATCCATGACAATGTCTAGTTTTCCAAGAGGATCCATTCATTCTAGATCCATGCTAATTTTTTTTATCGGCCGTCGAAGCCTCTCCAATCTACCAAGTACACATGGCCATTTATGGTCTGGGGAGTCGATGTCGTGGGACCATACCCTATAGTGCTATCTTTCCATTATAGGTTCATCCTAACTACTATGGATTTCTTTTCCAAGTGGGAAGAGTTTGTTTTGATCAAGGAGGTAAAACACCATTTTGTCATTGAATTTGAGAGCTCCAATATCATCTTCCGATTTGGATTCCTTCACGCCTTCCTCACCAATAACAGCACCAACTTCTTGGAAATCGAATTGAAGAAGTTTTATGATAAGATCTACATCCATTCAAACCATACCTCCCTCTATCACGTGCAATAAAATGGGAATATTGAGGTGTTCAAAAATACCCTCTCTAACATTTTTTAGAAGATGGTTGTTCAAAACAAGAAGAGTTGTCTAGACATGCTCCCCAACACTCTATGGGCTTATCGGCCAATGACTCGTAATTACACTCATATGACCCCATATTCCATGGTGTACGAAATAGAGGCCTTCCTACCCATCAAGATTCAGTTACCATGATTATTCATAGCTATGAACGATCATCAAGTAGCAGATAAAGTAGCTGAAATTCGTCTGGATGAACTAGAAATGATTTATGAGAACAAGCTTTGTGCCCAGCACCATCTGGAGATGAATCAGAACATGATGGATAGATATTTCACTAATAATGTTTGCCTCTACTCTTTCTTACAAGGTAAAATGGTGTTGGCCTTGAGAACACTGATGATAACTAGTTGTAAACCACCCAAACTAGATCCCAAATAGGAATGACCTTACATAATTCACAAGGTTTACCCCAATGGTGTGTACTCCCTAGTTACCATGGAAGGTTAGCCTATAACTCCTCCCACGATTTCCAAATTGCTCAGGTAATACATTTCTCAATTAAATTGTCATGCATGACTGTAAACTATTTCTTCTTCAACCAGATGTTAAATTGTGTGATTCATCCAAAATGAAGGATGTAAAACTACTCAGCACACATCCTACATGATGTCAAACTATGAGCAGTAGATATACTGTTACTGTCTATGATCTACGACCATAATGTAAGAATTATAACTTCATGATCTTTTACTATCCCAAATAACCTTAAATTTTTCCATCTTCGCAGAATGATGTTGAAATGCGCAATATTTCCTAGCTGAAAATGTAAAACTACCAAACACTCATCCAACATGAGCATAAACATAAAAATGGTTTGAGCTCTATGACCTTAAAATAAGATCACAGTACATCCTTACCGCATAATGTAAAACTGAAAACATCATCATAAACTATGTATGGTTTGATTACTATAGTCTAGGGATACATAGGGATGTGCAAATATCATGTCATAGTGTTCAGCCCCTAAATTCTTCCCTTTGACTGCCGCTGGATATAGTTTTCTAGGAGGATTACACATAGTATAGTGCAGACTTCTTTAGGACCCATTTATGATGAGTTTATGATAATCTCCCCATGTTCCCCTCATATTCTTCTATCCCATTCATGTATTTAATGCATGACATTAAACTACATGGACATTTCAGAACTACGTCTTGCATGATTCCCTTCCATATGGGATATGTAGGAATGCCCAGAAATTTGGTCTATAGGCCCAACCACAAACTTCAAGATCTCCCCTTGTGGTCGACCCCTTAGACCAGAAACATCTCAAAACACATGGTGTGGTGCAGAATATGTTTTATTTAATTAATTAAAGGTTTAGAATTACCTCACCATTTATCCACATCCTTGTAGATCCCCACCTTTTTCTCCCTTTCAAACATGATATTAGACCACGGGTATGTTCATGCTTCTCTTGTCAACTTTATTTGGATCTCTATCATCATTCACATTCAAAAGGACCCCCAAATGGTATGGATTCTTAGACTAAGATCTATCACACTCTCTTGGGAGAATGTTCTAGAGGATTTTTGATCAAAAACATTACACAAGTCTAGCATTGCGAATATGGTCAGCAGTCGATGCTCATTTGTTGTTCCCATTTCGGGTCAAACGATATTGATGTTTTGTATCGAACATAGTCAACATCAATACTCTATAATTATAACCACTACTACATGTCCTAAATATTGGGGGAAGTGATTCATTTTTTCCTTTCATCACTTCACATGTTAGCGTGCCTCGAGTAGTGATGTTGGAATTGGTGGGATCGACCCTGGCCAATCTCTTTCCTATATTGTCGTGCCCTTATTTTCTTGTTAGAATCTGCTCCCATTTCTTGTTTCCAACCACAATCATTACTCAAGTGGGTCTATAACCTTTGGTAAGGCCATACCTACTTAAATTGTCATGTAACCCATGGTATGAGCTCTATCACTTTAAATAAAGATCGCCACCGTCCCTATCGCATGTCATTAAATTGTGTGATCCATCTAAACTAAAGGGCATAAAACCACCCATTACTCAAACCCGCATGATAATAAACTGAAACATAGCTGGGATGTTCCTTCAGTGGCCTAGCCTTAGGTCCCCTGACCTTTCTGTCCCCTTGGCCCATGTTCTCATTTATTATTTTATGGTGTGGTATAGATGCCAGGTCCACATTCACGTTTGGATATTTTATTCCATTCCAATCATATCCCCTTCATACATCCCTCTTTAATCAATATTCCTTATTTAATGATGTTAAAAAACAAAAAAAATCTAGAAAAACATGTTTTGATTGATTCTCATTCCCATGGGATATGTAGGAAAACTCAGAAATTTTGCCTTTGGGTCCATCCCATGATAATTCTTTCTTTCTCTCGGCCTCTTGGCACGAGTTCACTCCGAGAATTATGAATGGTGTGGCGTAAGTTGTCTTATAGCCTCATCCACATTAGGTTATTCTCCACGACATACCCTTTCCATGTAGAGATACCCCCTTATATTCTTCCTTATAGTATCATGTTAAACATCTTGAAACTCTGAAAAAATATATATAGATTGATTCCTGTACTCATGGGATACATAGGAACTCCCATACATTTTTTCTTCGAGTCCAACCCTATCTCTAAGAAACCTCATCACCACTTTGGCCCCTTGGAATGAGTCTTCCATGAGAGAGGTTATGTGGTGTGGTATGGGTTATGTCCTCATTCCCATTGGGTTTTTAATAGCCATGTTGTGTACCTCTTCTTCTTTTCCAGTTCACCAATGTTCCCAGGAGCACTCTAGTTCAAAACCGAGAGTTTTAGACTCTACATAGACATTTTCTCGTCTATTTTTCCTTCATCATGTTCTCCTTTATTTGGAACTTTATTGAATTTCATACCCGGAAGGACCCCCAAACGACATGGATGCTAGGCCCGAGGGATATCCAACCATCTCGGGCCAACGTCCATGAGGATTCTGAATGGAAATTTGACACAAGTCATGCGTTCTGATTGTGGTCAGCAGTCGACACTCATTTGTTGTTACCATTTTAGGTAAAACTATATTGATGTTGTGTTTCGAATATGGTCAACAATTATCCTTCATCATTACACCAAACCCAATTATTCCCTAAATATTGGTTGCATGATTCACATCCCTTTCTACTCTATCATGTCCATGTGGAATTTCGACACTCTTGGTGTTATCCTTCAGTGCATGTTTGCACGTTAATAAGATGAGACCATGATGAGGTGTTATCCAGGGCTCCACACCATTCCCCCTTTCTCTATATTCCAAGATTTGTGAGGTCCTTCTCTACCATTGTATGAGAACGTACCATGATTCACGGTTTTATTTTTCCCTTATACAAATGTATTAAACTGGTTTTGAAATGAAAATTAAAAGTATAATAACAAATTTAACACCATGTTTAATTCAATTATTTTTTGTTTAACATTATTAAAAATTTTAATGATACCTATTTTGATAATTACATTGTTTGTGGAGGGTGTTTGGAGGACCCATGATAAAGTCCATGAAAAATGGGCCAATCTTCATAGGATCCAAGCACACCGGTGGACTAAAACACATACTGATACACTACCGTACATCCAAATGGGTTGAAAAGTGGTGGGTAGGTCCATAGTTTAATGAGATATATTTCCTCTGAAGATATTTAATCCCACTTCATCCATTAAGAGGCCCATAATGACTAATCTGTCCATCAAAAAGAATCTTTATGGGGTCAAAACCTCTCCTATTTATTTTGTCAATATCTTTTATTATATACCATATTTGGCCACCAAATATGACATGGAGGTAGAAATGGTGTCAGAAAAACCTCTTTAGTTTTTTTTCAAGTGATTTACGACATTTTGACAGCCCAAAACCATGGAATAAGAGGATTCTAAAAATATCGGTGCCCAAAACAACTTCCCAATTTTCCTATAAATTGGCACCTCGGGAACCCTATATTGGAGTACTATTAGGGGGAATGGTACTGAAATTTTGGGGTCCCAAAGGTGTCTCCAAATCAACCCTATACATTCTGGAGTCCATGGAAAGTGCTAATTCATCATCATCATCTTATTCCCCTCCCTTGGATTTTAAAACCCCTTGTGATCACCCGGGGAGGAACGTGACGTAATTCAGAGCATCATATTATTATTATATTGAATTCTATTTTTAATTATACGTTTTAAATGGTTTTTATTCATCATATATTCGTATTTATTTGATTTATATACAGTGTTTTATAATCAAACTCAAATGATCATGTTTTGGGTATCCTTTCATTTCATATTTCACACATCATTCATCCAGTTTTCTTCCATCATTCAATTGTGGTGTTTGTATGGTTCATATTGGTCAATTGTAATCAAATAAGAACTATCAATCTCATTTAAATTTATGTCATTGTATCAAAAAGAAATAACATAGAAACATGGATATCACTTCGAGTTCATCATTTGTTTCTTTGGTGAGTTTCGGTTGTGATATCGAACACAAATCACCCAATCATCAGTGATGTCTGGTAAATTAATGTGGGTTTTTGACTAAACCCTATGATTTATCCAATACTAAACCCAGTAACATTATGATAATATGTGTAAAAATAGGCATTAAAATTCCTACACATTTTCACATGAAGCAAAAAAGGATGAGCATTACGAAACATCCCTAGGTTGATCACGTTTAATTAATCTTGTTTATTTCTACTTTGTTTTATCACTTTAATGCTCTATTCCCATATTTAATCATCATGAACATGTATTATAAAACACTATTTCCATTTTTTACATTCATAATCATAACCAAATTTTTTAATTAAGGATCTATGGCTCCGTCGAGAGACGACCTAGAGTTACAATTATACTACAGAAATTCTAGTAAAAATTGAACAACTAATTTGACGCGCTCGACAACGCGATCAAATTTTATCACCTTTTCTAGGAGATCCAATATCATTTTTTTAATTTATTTATTTATGTTAATTCTTAATTATTGGTATTTTCAATACCCCACCCCCATTTGATTGTTTTGGTTTTTGTTTTCAATTTCTATTTTTGGTTGTTTTTGGTGTGTTCTATATCTATATATCTCTCTCCTCTTCATATTCTCCATATCTATATCTACAATTCTGTAGTATAAAATTATATTCTCCTTTAACCCTTATTAAGTAATTTTATCCATATTCAGTCAAAAAAATAAAAAAAATTCACTTCTTATTTGCATGACCCGATCAGAAAAAGAAAAACTACTTGAATTTGACCTTGAAATTGAAAAGACACTTCACTCACAAATCAAGTATGATATATTTATTAAATAAAGTAACATTGAGAAACCTATTTTGTAACCTTATGTTGTCATAAACCAATAAAAAATCAAGAAATATCAAACCCACGAAAACATGACAGCAAATAATCGAACCTTAAAAGAACAGACCACCCCGGATGTGGAGTACCAACCTGCATACATCCAATATCCTGAGGAAGCAGCCAACATTGAGTTAAGATCAGGCCTCATCCACCTTTTCCCTAAATTCTATGTTCTACTCAGTAAGGACCCTCACAAACACCTTACAATGTTTCACATAGGTTGCTCCACTATGAAACCACAAAATGTGTATGAGGACATAATCAAATTAGGGCCTTCCCTTTCCATATTTATAGTGTAGCCAAAGATTGGATATACATTTTTTCTACCAAAATTTGGGATAGGAATGAACTAAAAAGAATATTTTTATAGAATTTATCCCCTTCCTCCCGAAATGCATCAATTAGAAAATAAATTTATGGCATTAGGAAATCACAAGAACAATCCCTTCATGAATATTAGGAGAGATCAAAAAGACATTTCTCTAGCTTCATGCACCACCAGATTAGTGAACAAATGTTATTCCAATACTTCTATGAGGGACTTATCCCAATGGATCGTGGAATGATAGATGCTCCAGTAGGTGGATCCCTTGTCTAAAAAACTCCTTCCACCACTAGTGACATTATAGCCAACATGGCACAAAATGCACTATAATTTGGTACACGAGCTACTGCACCAACACGAGGAGTTTATGAGGTAAGTCATTAATCTCTAGAACATAAGGTAGATAAAAAATTTGATGGAATTCATACCCTTAATGTAATTAACTCAAGTACAAGGTATCTCACAATTACCTCTTGTTTCATTACATTGTGGTATTTGTTCTGACAATACTCAATTTTCTGACCAGTGCCCACAAATTCTAGATTCACCAGAGTCTTGTGCTACTGTGTACCCAGGGCGTCCATTCTAATAATCCCCTCCCTTTAAGCGAGATAAAATCTGGCCCCATCTATACCCTGGGAGGAAAGCACAACCCTACTACTGACAAGGATGAAACTCAAGCTACCCCAAGATTAATTGGTATAAACAAGACCAATGTATGCATCCTTATTATCCTTGAACTTCTCAACACAATCTTCCTCCTCCTCCCAAATCTTAACCGAGCCTCGAGGATATGGGGATGAAAATGGAAAACCAGAACCAATAATTCCAACACACCACACAATCAGCTATTCAAGACCTGTGAACTCAAGTGGGGTAGTTGGAAAACACCATCGGTGATCTTTGGATGCAAGGTTCTAGACAACTACCATCCCAAACCATTTCCAATCTGAAAGAAAAGGTTTATGCTTATGTAGTTAAACATTGTCGTGGTAAAGAAGTCTATCCTTCTTCTGATTCAACAAAATAGGTATGTCCCCCTCTTGAAAACTCTTTTCAAAACCCTAAGAAGTTTTAATTAATGAAATACAAGACAAAAAGGGTAATGGAATTATCATTGATGATTCAAATGAACAATCCATTCCTCTTCCTTCCCCCCAACGACTCTCTAAATCTGTGGAAAATTCTGATAATGAAATTGATACTGAAATAATGGATACAATAAAAAAAAATTATGTTATCATTCCTATATTGGATAAAGTTAAACAAATCCATCAATATTCCAAATTTAATAAAGTGCTAGAAACCATAGAAGTAGAGTGAAGGGGAATGAGAGATTAAACATGGGAAAGAATGTATCGGCCATGATTCCACCAACAATGCCCACAAATTGAAATTATCTGGGCACATTCACGATACACTGTACCATAGGGGAGGCCTTCTTTTATGATGCTATGGATGATTTTGGTTCTTCCATTAATGTAATGATTCCCTCTGTGTATACTTCTTTATAGGTTGGAGAGCATCAACCAACGGGAATTTTCATTCAACTTTCTAACCGTAGTACTATGCATCCAATAGGATAGATTGAGGTAGTCCTTATAATAGGGAAGAATCTCATCTTCCCCATGGATTTTTACATTCATGATATGGAAGATACCCAATATTAAGGACATTCTCATCTCATACTTGAGAGTCAATTTTTAATAACAATAGATATGATAATCAATGTTTACAATGGTACACTTTCCATGGAGTTCGGAGGAGAATTGGTATGTTTTATGATCCTTGAGTCTATAAAACAACCCGTTGAAGGGAACTCTACACTTCTTGTATATTTGAAAAAAGTTCTCTTAAAAAATGAACATGAACACAATTATATCATTATATCATACTCTAATTCATTTTCTTCATCTTCACACTTGGATGATATGAGTTTTTATTCATGTTTTGGGTGTTGTGTGGGTTCAAAAATGTGTCAATTTTGTGCTTTAATTGATAAGGGTGTTCATTTTGTGGTACCCATGACCATCGATGATTCTAAAAATCTCATTTCAATAGATTCTCTATATTTAGAGAATAAAAATGATAAAATAGATTATTTAATGGAACTCACTCTCCCTAAATCCCATCCCTCGGTCAAAAAACTCCAGGTTTTGGAATTAACACCACTTACTTCTAATTTAAAATATAATTATCTTGAGGTTCTTGAACAATAACCCATCATTATTGAAAATAAACTCTCTCCACAATAAGAATAAAAGTTTCTCAACCTTTTGAGGGTGTTTAAAAAGGAAATAGAATGGACATTGTCTGGTATTCTTGTGATTATCCCATCTATTTGTATTCAACATATAATTTTATATGATGAGGCTAAAACCGTAATAAATTCTCAATGCTGGTTGAATCCCAAAATCATTGAAGTGGTAAAATTGGATGTCTATAAATTACTTGTTGCACATATCATTTATCCTATGTCTGATAGTAAATTAGTATGCCTAGTGAAAATTATGCCAAAAAATTAGGAATGATAGTTGTGTCAAATGAAAAGAATTAATTGTTTCCAATACATGTGCAAAATAGTTGGAGAGTCTGTATTGTCTACTGTTAACTGAATCAAGCCATGCAGAAGAACCACATTCCACTACCATTCGATGACCAAATGTTAGAATTATTGGATGGTAAATCCCATTGGTTTTTCCATTATGGCTATTGTTGTTATTGAAAAATCCATATATCCCCTAAGGATCGAGAAAATACGACATTTACATGTCCATTCAGCACGTTTACATACAGAAGAATGAATTTTGGTCTATGCAATGCTCCTGGTACATTTCAGTGATGTATGTTTAGTATTTTATCTAAGTTACTTGAATGTTTTATGGAATTCTTTATGGATGATTTCATAGTATATGGTTCTTATTTTAAAGATTGTTTGGAACACCAAGGTTATGTCCTACACCACTGTATTGAAGAATATATTGTTTTAAATTATGAAGAAGGTCATTTCGCGGTTGAGTGGGGAATAGTTTTTAGGAATATCATATCAAATAATGGAATTAATGTTGATAAATCTAATATTGAATTAATTTCATCCTTCCTATATCCAAATTTTTTTCATGAGGTGTGATATTTGATGGGCGATGCTTGTTTTTACTGCCGATTCATTGAAAACATTAGAAATATTTCACTTCCCTTGTCCTGATTATTACAAAATGATTCTGAGTTTTTGTTTGATAAATATTGTGAGGATTCATTCAATTCACTAAAAAATAGTAACACATCACCTCCCATTATCCAACCCCCATGGTAGGATTTCACCAAGGAACTTATGTTTTATTCCTCTAACATTGTAGTTGGGGATGTTTTATCACAAATGGTTGAGAAGACTCCTCAGGTCATTGCGTATATATCACGTACACTTGACCCTGACCAAGAAAACTACCCAACCAATTAAAAACAACATCAATCTATTGTGTTCTCCATGGAAAAATTTCATTCATATCTTATTAGGTCAAAAATAATTATCATCTATGATCATGTTTCCCTTCGTTTCCTCCTAAATAAACTTGAAGCCAAGCCCCACCTCATTCGGAGGATGCTCCTCCTCCAAGAGTTTGACCTTGAGATTTGTGACAAGGGAGTAGTGGAAAATGTGGTAGATGATGACATTAGTAGGATTTACCTATCATTGGACCATCATGTTGACTCACCCCTCCCCATTGGAGAAATATTCCCTCATGAGAACCTTTGTGATGTTGTGGACCTTACCCCCTGGTATGTGGACATTGTTAATTTTCTAGCAACATCTAGGGTCCCCACTGATTTCAGAACTTCATAATCCTAGAGACATAAGAAATATTCTCGGTGGTACATTTGGCATGACCCATATTTGTGAAGAATTTTTTATGAATACGTAGTTCATTGGTGTGTCCCTTACCATGAGTTCACCTCTGTTTTGACTTTCTGCCACACATTAGGATTTGGGGGGAAATTTTTCTCTAAACGTACAACTCGAATGGTCCTTGACTCAAGAAATTATTTTTCTACATTTTATAGGGATTCCCATAGATTTTCCAAGTAATGTAGTCATTTTCAATTCATAGGTAATATCACAAAGTGGAATGAAATGCCCCAGCAACCATTGTTATTTTGTGAAATTTTTTATGCATGTTGAATTGACTTCATGGGGCCTTTTCCAAATTCCTATGGGTTTTTTTAAATATCATAGGTTGTTGAATATGTATCTAAATGGACTGAAGAATAGGCCACCAGGACTTATGACTCTCAAGTTGTTTTTTATTTTGTGAGGTCTCAAATTTTTTGTATGTTTGGTTTATCGAGATTCATCATTAGTGATTAGGGTTCAAATATTTGGAATCGCATCATGAAAAATTTTCTTTATAAGTATTGGGTTGATCATAAAGTATCTACTTCATATCACCCCAAACTAATAGAAAAGAAAAAATATCAAATAAAAAACTTAAACGAATCATTGAAAAATTTGTACAACCCAATAGAAATTATTGGAATTCACACTAGGATGATGCACTTTGGGAATCCCGTACGGATTTTAAAACCCCAATAAAAATGTCACAATATATAATTGTATTTGGAAAGGCTTTTCACCTACTTGTGGAGTTAGAAAAATGTGCATATTGGGTTGTTAATAAATGTAACAAGAATCTTTTTAATGCAGGTGATCATAGGAAGCTATATATTCAAGTGTTGGAAGAAATTCGATGTGATGCATATGAGAACACCCAAATATATAATGAGAAGACAAAGGCTATTCATGGTAGCATAATTCATCAGCGAATTTTTCATATTGGGGATAAGGTTATCATGTATAATTCAAGGCTAAATCTCAACCCATGTAAGCTTTCTACCCAATGGTTCAGTCCTTATACTGTTTCAGATGTTTACCCTTTTATTGCAATATAATTTTTTCATGAGAAGAGTGGATAAAGGATTAATGTCAATGGGAAGAGGCTCAAACACTTCTTTGAGGAATTTCTAAAGAATCTCATGGAGGAAATCCAACTCATAGATGACACACATGACACCATATAGAAGGATGTTCCTTCTGTAAAACGTTATATAATTGTATATAAATTTTTATAATACTTTCATTGAATACAATGTAACTTTTAGGTTGGGGGGAAGGTGACATGTCATAGTTAGTATTTAAAAAAACAAAAAATAAAAAAAACATGTTTTCATTTTTTATTTATTTTTCCATATTTTGTGTTTTTAGATAAAAACTGATCGTAAAAAAATAACCAAAATCATTTTTCATGTATCAGTTGATTCTGCAAAAAATTACATTGTTTTTTGAAAAATATTTTTTAAATGAATAATGATATGGAATATTTTTCTTTATTTTTTATTTGAAAATCATTCTTATGTGTTTAATTGTATTTTTATACCCATGCCTCGTTTTCCCTGGATAATATTTTAATCCCTTACCTGAGATATACTCTAATCCTATTATTGCATATTATTTTTTTAATAACTTTATTGAGAGCCTTGGGTAATGTAGATAAAATAGAACTTTCCTTCATTTTCTTTTAAGCCATATGATTCAAGTATGCTACATTAATGATATATGAAACTGTTCATTGAAGAGCCCTTTGTACAATTAACCTCTATTTTTGGCCACCATTACATGTTATCCTTCTTAAGCCTTAGAGACAATGAAATTCTTATTAAGTAGCCACATTACATGATAATTTATCCCTACCTACCCATATCTTGTGTATATTCTTGTTTTATTTCAACATGTTATGGAGAGAGGGTGTTTCCCTAGGAATTCTGGGAAGAGAATCATTGTTATGGGTTGATAAAAAGGGGGCCTACATTTTCATGGGTCAATGGGTTCACAAGCCATATTACATCATTTTTTGACACATGTTTCTCTATTTATCTACAAAAAATATATATAATAAAAAAATTATATACCATGAAAAAAAGAACAAAAGGATTAAATGGAGATAAGAGGATGTTTACTCATTATAATTCACAGCTTGGTTGTGACCCACACAAATGGACAAAGGGGATTGTGAGTTGGAGGTATTACAATTTGTGAAGTTTTGAGTGTTTAAATTCATTGTGAACACATGAATAATTTTTTAATTTTTTATACATAAGATATTAAACACTCATATTCTACTTCGTATTTTTAATAATTAAATCCTACCAACCCTTGAACCACATAACAACTATTTGGATTCCCTCTTGAGTAGCACACTAGTTTCTAGTGTTTGAGAACAGAGAATCTTGGAAATTATATTTTAAGATCACATGAACTTTGGGAGGAAATCATAAATCCACCTTCTGATGTTCCTTGAGCGAAGAAGGAAATTTTTTAGGTGAGGTAGGTAGTGACATGTTGCATGGGTAAACAAATGATGTTGAACAAATTTGAATGTGTTAAAATAAAAATGATAGTACAATTGATTCAATAAACGGGATGGGATTAATTTCATTTAAAAAGAATCTTGGATGTTTTCAAAACTTTTATTTGGGAATGGGATATGATTAGGATATTATAAATTACCTAGGAGTGAAAATTTTCAGTTGGTGGGTTGTGAACGTAACATGATTCACTATTTTATTTTACCCTTATACGAATGTATTAAACCGGTTTTGTATTGAAAATTAAATGTATAATAAAAAAGTTAACACCATGTTTATTTAAATTTTTTTAACACTGTTAAAAAGAAAATTGATAATGTTTTGATAATTACATTCTAGGTGGAGGAGATTTGGAGGACCCATGATGAAGTCCATGAAAAATGGTCCAATCTACACAGGATCCAAGCACACAAGTGTACTAAAATGCATATTTCTACTATCATGTTAATCCAAATGGGCTGAAATATTGTGAGAATGCCATAATTTAATGGGATACATTTAATCTGAAGGAACTGAGACCCAATTGGTCCATTAAAAGGCCCATACGGACTGATCTGTCCAACAAAACGAATCTGGACGGGGTAAAAACTATGCCTCTGTATTTTAAAAATACCTATTATTATATACCATATTTTTCCTCCACCATTTACATGGTAGTACAAAACTTATCTCCCAATAACTCTATAGTTTTACCCAATGTGATTTAAGACTTTATGATCATCCAAAACCGTGGACCAAGCAGATTCTAGAAATCAAGGTGCCCAAAACTACATCCCACTTTTCCTACAAATTGGCACCTTGGGAACCATATTTTGGAGTTCATTTAGGAGGAAAGGTGCCACCATTTTGGTGTCTAAAAGGTTTCTTCCCAACATCCCTAGATGTTCTGGAGTCTATGGTATGTGCTAATTCATCATCTTCTTCTTCCTCCCCTCCTAAGGATTTCTAAACCACATGAGAGCACCTGGGGGGAATGTGATGTAATCTTGAGCTTCATGTTTGTATTATGTTGAATGATATTTTTAATTACATGTTGTATATGGTTTTTATTAATACTTTATTCTTATTTAATTGAGTTATATACTTGTATGTTATACTCAATCTTAAATGATCAAGTTTGGGGTACTCTTTTATTTGATGTTTCACACATCGTTCATCCCATTTTCTTCCCTCGTTCTATTGCGGTGTTTTTGTGGTTCATATTAGTCAATTGAACTCACATAAGCATTGTCATTGTCAATTATGTTTATTTAATGGTATTAAAAAGATATATAATACAAAACTGGACAACACATCGAGTTCTACGTGTGTTTCCCCTATGAGTTTTGGTTATGATTTTGAACACAAATCACTCAATCATCGGCAGTGTTCGGTGAATCGTTGTGTGTATTCGACTGAACACTAGGAAGTATCATATAATAAACATAGTAACATTATGGAAATATGTGTTATAAACAAGTTATTAAAATATCTATACTCTTTCTCTTGATGAGATGAAGGATGAGCATCACGAGACTTCCCTGGCTTGATCACATTTAATTAATCTTGTTTATTTCAACTTTGTTTTATTTCATTCAGTCTCTATTGTCATATTTATTCATCAATTACAAGTACTATAAAACCCCATTTACCTTTTCTACTTTCATAATCAGAACCACATTTTTTAATTAATGATCTAAGGTTCCGTTAAGAGACGACATATGGTTGCTATTATAATGTATAAATTCTATAAATAATTAAACAACTATTTTTGGCGTGCTCTACAATTCGGTCAAATTTTGGTTCCATTTTGGGGATCCAAGATAATATATTTGTTATTTTATTTATTTATTTATTTTACATCTTAATTAGTACTTCTTTCTATACTCCACCCCATTTTAATGTTTTTGTTATTATGTTACTATTTTTGCTTGTTTTTGTGTGTTCTTTATCTTTCTCTCTCTCTCTTATTCTTCTTATTCCACTTTTCTCTCTATAATATTATGTAGTATAACATTATATTCTCTTTTCACCCTTATTATGTGATTTTATCTATATTTAATCACATAAAAAAACAAACTTCACATCTTATATTCATGAACTGATTAGAAAAAGAAAAACTGCAGGAATTTGACCCTGAAATTAAAAAGGCAATTCACTCACAAATCTTGGAATCTATATTAGTTCAATCAAGTAACACTAAGAAAATTATTTTGGAATCTTAACTGGTCCTAAAACAATCAAAATCTTAATGAAATCAATCCGAAGAAAACATGGCTGCAAATAATGTAACATTAATAGAACTGACCACCCTGGATGTGAAATAACAACCTGCATACATCCAATATCCTAATGAAGTATCCAAAATTGAGTTGAGATAAGGCCTAATCCACCTTCTTCATAAATTCCACTGTCTTCATGGTGAGGACCCTCATAAACTCCTTAAATATTTTCACATTGTTTCCTCCACCAAGAAACCCCAAAATGTGTCTGAGGACATAATTACGTTTAGGGCCTTCCCTTTCTCCCATGATAGTGTATCCCAAGATTGGCTATACTATTTTCCTACCCCAATTCAGGGATGGAATGACCTACAAAGACTCTTTTTAGATAATTTATTTATTATCTCTCAAACTACATCAATTAGAAATGAACTTTGTGGCATTAAGAAATCACAGGGAGAGACCCTTCATGAATACTGGGAGAGATTCAAAAGGCATTACCCAAGCTGCCCCCACCACCAGATTAGTGAACATATCTTTATCCAATAATTATATGAGGTACCTATCTCCATGGATTGCGGAATGAAAGATGATGCAGATGGTGTCATCCTTGTTGATAAAACTCCTTCCGCCACTAGTGACTTAATAGCCAACATGGCTCAAAATTCACAAAAATCTGGTACACAAGCTATTGCACCAACCAGAGGAGTTAATGAGGTAAGTCGGTCATCATTGGAACAAAAGGTAGATAATAATATTGATGAGAATCATACCATCATAGGACAACTATCTCATGCACAAGGTAACTCGCAATCTTCTCATGTTCCAATACATTGTTTTATTTGTTCTATCATGACCCGTCCTAGTGGGGCCCACGCTACGACTTCCCAAGACCGCCTCCAATAGGCCAGGGGGTGGTGACTAGCACTTAGTAGGCATATCACTAACATGGGTGGAATTGCCTATGTACCTATACAGACACACACATATCCAAGATAGAAATGAGGAAATTTTAAAACCAATAAGGAACCAAAATGAATTAATTCAACTAAACCCAACCAACTGAGTATGATAGAATGTAATGTAAGGAAAGTAAACTACGCCAGAATATAAGTCCACCAAAAACAAGAGAGTATGAAAAGTACAATGTTCAACCTATAAGCATAAAGAGGTACTGGGACAAATTCTCGTAGCTAGAGGAACACCTATTCTTGTATGGAACTCATAGAGCATGGTCCTGCCCTAGTCCTCGATGAACTCTGTCAACTGGCCGCTCGTCTGCACAAGACACGACCCATGAAGGCATAACTCATGCAGGGGGGAGTATAACAATAATCACAAGAGGACCCCGAAAACAACAATGAAATACATAGGGGAAAGGTATAGTTTGATCTACACAGAATATGTCTACTGAACATTTAATAGGAGAAAACAATCCATATATACTCAAATCCCAAACCCATAGTCTAGGGACAAGTCACACAACTGCATACCCACGCTAGTGATTCGTCTCAAAAATTCAAAGAAGCACTCCTATAAGGGAACTCACTCCATGTGTCTGATATCTCTGATGTCATCCATTCGAGAATTACTGTTCGATAGGAAAATCCATGAGAGATAGATACACTCATTCCTGGAGAATACACTCCTGATTGGGGAAAGATCATGAAACATAGATGAGGATCACTTACAAGGCCTTGGAGGATACAACGACTCATCCTATTTCACCAGCTAAGTAAAGGATCAACATCATATATGAGTTTTCATGTCGATACCTCACTCAACCAAGGGTCATGAATGGATAGAGGATCTCGCTTCAGGCCTCTCGGAGGTATACCTGACTCCATCTCGGAAAATCCTGCTGAAAGTATCATAATATTTTGAATGGAAATGATACCATACTTTCAGGGGAACGATCCAAAGGGTCACTAACCCAAACAAAACATGTACAAGATACAGGGACAAGAGGATCAAGACATGTAATGAAAAGAAAATGACGTGTAGAAGGGCCAGAAATCGTGTCCTCTGACCCTGGGTTTTGCCGGTGCACAACAGCTCGTGTCACAGGGCTTGTCATGTAGAAGAATGTATACACGACATGTAAGAGAGTGACATGTCGTGTTCCTCTATCTGAGAAGGACTTTGTGTATGTTGTCCATGTTCATGTACATGGCTTAAACTAGTGTGTTACAAGCCGTGTAACTGATATACGAGGTAACCCACACTGCCGGCCTGGTCTGGTTGTGTGGTGGAGTACCCAACTATGTACTCCACCCTAGGTCTATGTATCATCCAAGATATATGGCGATCCCTCATAAGGATACACTCACCGTGTTCTTCATAGAATAGGTCATTTCATCACTTCATGCATAGTGGAAGCCTAGTTGTCGCTGGCCCTGCCCCACACATCGTGTTCTTTGGGATACATGTCATGTGTTTCAAAAATTCCCAAAATCGAGAACCTCTATCGTTGTGGATCGGGTGATTATCTGATCCTTAATCTGGCCTTCCAATGATTATGATACTCAAGATCCAGGTTCGCCCCGCCCTGCCATCAATGTTTTAGGAGGGTTTGAGCATTCGATAGGCCCCAAAAACTCATTTGGATCATCCATGTGAGGAACATTCGAAGAACGATTTCTCCTAAAAATGTTCGATTCTTATACTTCCATCATATTCTCACTTTTATTGAGTCTTTACAATTTCAAATATCAAATTTATTATAGTTTCATTGTGAAATGGATACGCAACGATCTGATGTTCATAACCCTCCAAAGAACGTGAAGAACACAGGGTTAAAAGAAAGGAGAAAAATCAAATAAATGAATTTGAGGAACAAACCTCCACCATCATTATTCATAGTGTTGATATTCCCCCATTAGAAGGATTAAATAGTTCGAAATTTAATTATAATCAAACAACTTTCTCAACAATCACCTGAATCAAACCCTAAAGAAACATAAAATAATACCCCATGCAAGAACGAATGATCCGCCTATCAACTAGTTTGTGGGTTGATCAATTTTAATTGTTTAATTCAATAACTGGGAATGGAAGAATCAAAATAAAAACCCCCGCCTCAATTCTATTGAATAAAAATTGTCGTGTCACATTTGCGGAAGAGGTTTATCGATTATGATATGCGTTGTCGTCATCCTCCAATGGGTTCTCCTCTAAAACTCTAATGGAAAATTCTAAATTCGCAGTGTTATGCAGCTCACTTGGTGAACATGCCATAAGAAAGTATTGATAGTGGAGGATTAGGTTCATGATCCAAAAGGAAACACTTCAAATAATATAAATTATCAATTTATTTTATTTCCATTAAAACATCCAAAAAATAACTCTTGCAGCTGACCCATGCCGGTTGATGTTAGGCCCCACCTAAGGTAAATTTGTTGTTCGGAATGCAACGGTTCCCTCGGATTTTTGATACAGGAACATTCTTAAAATTAATTTCAGTTTTACAAGAAAAAATCTCGTGTGCACTGTTTAAAATTTTAATTTATTTCAAAAATTTATTCCTAGAACCCCGGGCCTCATGACTGCACACCGTCAAAATGTCTGGTCTCAAATTAATTCCATAAAATATTTAAAAATAAAACATAAAAAATAGAAGACATTAAATTCTCCCCACCTTAGGTCCTTGCGTCTCTGAAGATAAAAAAATATGCTACTAAAAAAGATTTTGGTACTGGGCATAGATGTGAGACTCACACTCCCACATGCTCTCGAGAAGATTCTGGTGTTGTCATCAGACTAGCACCAAGGGAATCAATCACCCACAAAGGATCCTCTCATACTGATCCTCAATCTGTACTAGGTACTCTGCAATGGTCGCTCAATCCACGATGTCCAGTTCTCCCCAGTTGATGATGCACGATGGGTCATGCACATAACTCCTCAAATGCGACATGTGGAATATATCATGTACCCGGTTCAACTGCAGTGGTAGAGCTAGGTGTTACACTACCTCACCATCTCTGTGAAGTATCTAAAAAAGGTTGATGAACCTTGGAAGAAATTTTCCACCACGGCCAAATTTATGCACCCCTCGTTGATGTGAGACCCTAAAGATGACATGGTCCCCCTCGCCAAACTCTAGAGGTCTCAATTGTCTGTCAGTATAAGTCTTATACCGGCTCTGGACAGTCTTCATCCACTCTCGGATGATCTGCACCTTCTCGATGGTTTCTCGCTCCAAATATGAACCCATGATTACAAACTCTCTAGGGTATTTCCATCAATGAGGTTACTAGAAGGGTGTCTCATATAATTCCTCGAAAGGTGTGATACCAATGGTGGAGTGGTATATGTTATTGTAGGAAATTTCCACTAGTTGTAGGTGGTCTTCCCAACTACGACCAAAGTCCAAGATATAGGTTCGCAACATATCCTCTAGAACCTAAATGGTCATCTATGTCTAACCATCGGTCTGAGGATGGAACACTGTGCTCATATGTAGTTGAGTCCCGAAATCCACCTCCAATCCCTTCCACAACCAGTATATGAAGCGGTCATCTCGATATGAGACTATTTTCGAAGGGACTCTATGAAGCTGAACAATCTCCAACACATAAAGGTGTCACAATCTCTCTATGAAACTCTACTCCCTGATAGCTTGGAAGTGGGACAACATGGTGAGACGATCAAAGATCACCCAAATAGAATCATGACCCTTAGAAAACTATAGTAATCCCATCACAAATTCCATCAATATTCCATACCACTTACACTCGAGAACTTCCATGGGTGAACTAATCTCACTGGAACTTGGTGCTCAGCCTTCACTTGCTGGTATATAGGGAATCAAGAAATGAACTATTCTACTTCCTTCTTCATGCCCGACCTTTAGAACTAGCATCCATGATTCTGGTACTTATTTTCCACCCCATGATGTACTGCCAAGGGGGGATTTATGAAACACCCTCAGGACCTCCTCCAGAAATGCCTATGTTATAACAGTGCATCCTCTGAAAATAACTATGTGCTCCCCACCTTGAGAATTTCTATAAGGAGCATGTCTTGTGTATAACTAAGCATGTAAGACCTCATAGTCGATATCCCAATGTTGTGCCTCCCTAACATTTTGTAAGAGAGGAGGGGTGAAAACTATCGGCCGATGGTTTGTTGCATGCTCAATGTCCACAATGGATAACTGTAACGAGGCCAACTGTTCTATCACCTCACTCAATAGTTGTGAGTTCGATCTCATACTAAGAGAATATATCACCTTGTTTCCTTTACCAGGAGTACAGATGTTCTCTAAATCATAGTACTAGAAGAACTCTTGTCAATTCCTATGTCTCAGATTCATATCATTCTCGGATAATATGTACTTCATGCTCTATAGGTCAAAGTAGATGATGGACTGCTCGCCCATAAGGTGGTGTCACCACATCATTAATGTGAAAACTTCCACTGCCAACTCAAGATCATGGGTTGAATAGTTCTGCTCTTGTGGCCTCATCTAGCATGAACCTTGAGCAATCACATCCTATCTCTTCATTAGGACACATCCATGTCCAGTACGTGATGCTTCGTAGAAAACAATGTACTCAATACCCTCCTCTGGAAATCTCAATATCAGGGCTCTCATCAAACTCCGCCTCAACTACTCGAATGACTACCAGAACCTCTCCGTCCACACGAAGAGTTGAACCTTATTGGTCAAGGATATCATCAGTGCTGATATCTATGAGAAATTAGGAATAAATCTCTGGTAATATCCTCCCAACCCAAGGAAGCTCCACACCTCCGTCACACATCAAGGTGGATCCCATTCTAACACTGCCTCCAGCTTGGCTGGGTCCATAACTACTTAATCAGCAGAGATGAAATTTCCTAGAAGGTGGGCCTCCTGAATCAAGAACTGGCACTTTGAGATATTCCCATAAAGCTGGTTCTCTCAGAGTACGTATAGAATCATCTGTAGGTGTCTCGCATGCTCCTCCTCTAACACAGAGTATACAAGGATGTCGTCGATGAAGACCATTACGAACCTGTTTAAATACGACAGGAAGATCCAGTTCGTAAGTCCCATGCACACTGTAAGGGAGTTCTTCATGCCGAAAGGCATCACCATGTACTCACAATGACTGTAGAAACATCGGAAAGCCATCTTCAGTCTATCCTTATCTCGTACTCATAACTGGTGGTAACCTGACTAAAGGTCAAACTTCCAGAACCTCAGTGACACTCTCATCTGATCAAAGAGGCCATCAATCCTCGTTAGTGGATCCCTATTCTTCACTATTACCTGATTCATGTTCCATTAATCAATTAAAAACCTCAAACTCCCATCTTCCATCTTGGAAAACAAATCTGGGGCTGCCCAGGGTGAAACAATGGGTCTCACGAAACCCTTTCTCTACTAATCCTCCAACTGCATTATCTGCTTACGAAGCTCTATGGGAGCCATCTGATATTCTGATGAGGAAATTAGGGACGTACCAAGGCTTAATTCGATGAATAAGTCGATCTACCAGTGGGGAGGTAGTCCTAGAACATCTTCGGGAATGATGTCTTGGTACTCTGCCAATAATGTTGGAAACAAGATGCTCACAACATCAAATGAAATGAGCGTAATTCTAGGAAATTCATGAGTGATCGGCTTCATCCTCTTATGAATGATCCCTTTCTATGCAGCCTAGGGCTCATTTTCACCGACAATGGAAAACCTCATCCCATCGCTATGGACAGAGAGCACTCTTCACCTAAAGCAGTCAATCTAGGTATGAACTGAAGATAACCAATCTATACTTAGAATGATGTCTTAATTCCTTGATGCTGCCACTAAGAGGTTCCAACCGAAACTCTCATCTCTAAGGGTAAGAATACACTATCTTCAACGGTGGGTGATCATCGAGTCCCTTCCTTATAGGTGTCTCCAAGCATAAGGGTTGAGTCAATGACTATACCAGAATCTCAAGGTTTCACAAAAAACATGCGGTGAGGAAATAATGACAGAACATGTGTCTATAAGTATTGATGAAAAGGTATAGAATACATAGATCATGCCTTGGATCATCCTCATTTTCCATGGGTCATACATCTCGACCATATTCATCTATTGCCACCCATGTCCCCCCAGCTCCCTGAACCTAGTGCAGACCTTCTGGGATGGTGGTGGAAGTAGATCGATGCATCAGCCACCACCTGCCTCTCTCACTACTCCTATGCCACATCTTCCACCTATCAGGTCTATGTGCTCCAATCTTTTCGAATTACTTAGTGGTCCATCAGCCGCTTCCCTGTCAGTAGCTCGATGGTTTTGACAGTCTCTAGTGAGATGTCCCCTACCGTCACACGAGTACCATCACCTCTCCCTGGGCTGACTGTATTCAGCCTGAGTGACCTGGACTATTGATCCCTTATCTTGGGTCCTCAAATGATGTCTCCCACATTCTGATCCTTGTGTCTTATTTCTTCTCCATGTTGTCGAGGTCTCTCCACCTATCTGCCTACTTCTGACTGTCGTCGGATGTCTCTACTCCGCCTTGAATCTCTCAATCACCAAGGCCCACTCAAGCACTCTTGCATAAGTTGAAATTCATAGAGGCATGAAACTATCTTGTATGCCCATTTATCGACCTCACTAAATGGTTCAACCACTTTTGTATTGATCTCTAACCATATCCATCGTGTACCAGGTGAGGATGGTGAACCTCGATGAACAGTCATCTACCGTCAAACTGCCCTGCTGGAGCTGAAGATGCTCTTGGATATGCACTGCTCTTAGCATAACCAGTGAGAAATTCTCCCTAAAGAGTTACTCAAACTCAGTACACAAAATAGTATCTTCATCTAGATTCTATGAGGTCAGACTCCTCTATTGTTTGTCCAAACCATGAAGACGGATCGCTCATAGGATCACCATCTGGTCCAATGGATTCCTCACTAGAGAGAAAATTCTGGTCACCACCTCAAGTCAGTACTCACCCACCTTTGGGTCGGGCTCACCTCGGAACCTGAGGGGTCTCTATCACTGAAACTCATGGAGTGCACTCATCCTACGCCCCTCATCTATCCGTACTAAAGGTACCATAGGTTTCTCTGTTGGTGGTGGTATCGCAGGTTCCCCACCAAGAGGCAACTCCGGGGGAAATGGTCCTTGTATCGAAGCCTCATCAATGATGGGGTCATCCTCATGATCACGATGCTGAATAATAAATGGTATAAGTCGTGGGGGAATACTATAAGGAAATAAGATTTATCATGGTTAATGTGTATATTTGGATAGCTAACACCGAGGATATTGAAAATTCAACCCATTATTATATGTGGCATGTACCATTCTTTTACTTCCTCGCAACTTTTTTTTTCATGTACCACGTCAAAAAGAAGGTTACCAACGTCTTGATGTATGGATATGTCGGCTTCCCGCACCCACATTGGAGTCTCTGTATTGAATGCCGAGCTCGAAACACATAACATGGTTGCCATAAACCAATCTCACAGATGCACCACGACTCCCCATGCGAGCCTCCAATAGGCCAAGGGCTTGTGACTAGCACTGAGCATGCAAATTACTTACATGGGTTGCATTGCCTATGTACATGTATGCACACACACATATCTAAGCCCCCAAAATAATGAAATTTGAAAACCACTAAAGAAAAAAATGCATGCATTCAACTAAACCCAACCAACATAGTATGACATAAATTAATGTAAAGAATGTAAACTGGTCCAGAATACAAGCCCAACAAAAATAATAGTGTCAACCTTCTACAAAGTCCTACCTATAAGAAAAAATAGGTATTGGGACTACTGCTCATAGCCAGAGGAACCCCTCGGACTATAGGGAACTTAGAAAGCCCAGCCGTTCCATGGCCCTTCCTGAACTCCATCAAAAGTCTGCTCGTCTGCACAAAACACAACATGTAGGTGAAAATCATGTTCAGGGGTGAGTATAATAATACTTAGTAGGGGACCCTAAAAACGACAAATAAATACACAAGGTAATGGTATAGTCATCTATACACAGTATATATATACTAAACATATAATAGGATAACAAAATACCGATATACTCAAATCCCAATCTCGTTGTCTAGGGACAAGTCACACAACTGCATACCCACGCTAGGGATTCAGCTCATAGAATCCACGAAGAACTCGTCCGACAGAACTCACTCCAGGAGTTTGATAGCTCTGATGCTGTCCATCTGAGAAGTAATTTTCATCGAGAAAATCCATGAGAGATAGATCCCCTCATTCTAGGAGAACACACTCTTTACTGGGGAAAGGTCACAATACATAGATGAGTATCACTACCAGGGCCTTGGCGGATACCACGACTCAACCAGATTCACCTGCTATGTAGAGGATCAACATCATGTAAGAGTATTCACATCGATACATTACTCTACCTAGGGTCAACAATTTATAGAGTATCTCACTCTGGGGATCTTTGTAACACCACAAGATTTCACAGTATTTTATTTCATTAAAGTAATTCAATAGCTTGTGCTACATGCAACCTCGAGTTCAAACGCACCACAACTTACCAAACTAGCTGTTCAAAAAAGCATTTATGAATAGTATTAACTACATTTTGAATGTTATATACTCTATATAATTTTAAAATCAATATTATGTGTTTCTTAGATATAATATAAGAACATAATTCATTTTTTCAGATAAAATAATGTATTTTTCAAAAAATTCAATTTTACTGCCATTTAATGGAGAACCATTTTTTAAAACCAGTATTTGACACTTTTAGATATTCAATTTAATGAAATTATATTCTTATTTAGAATAGGGACATAAAAATTTAGTGTGGATAAATTTTTGGTACTTTTATAATAACATGCATATTTCGATGAATAGTGAAAAATACTATGTTTTAATTAAAAACAATTTTTCAAATCAAAATAATTTTTAGTGTTAAATTATATATTCTAATGGTTTTGAATTATAATTAGATTACAATTTTATCATTTAATACAATATAGGTTATTATAAGTAATTTCACTTTTATGTTTGACATAAACACATGTCAATCTTCAGATAATATTTATTTTTTTAAAAAAAGCTATCTGGCTTTGGCAACAGGAATTAATTTTAAATTAATTAATGAAACATAAATGTTTAGAATTTGGTAAAATAGAATTAATTTTGGAATTCAGAATATCAAAATTAGATTAGGGTGAATTTTGGTATTTTTCTGAAAACATTCAATTTTTGATGAATAGTGAAAAACACAGCGTTATTGTTTAAAATCGAATTTTTATTTTTATAATTATTTATTTTATTTTATTTTATTTATAGTCAAAATTGATATATAATACCTATAAAAGTCCAATTTAATTCATTTTAGTCATATTTTAATAAAAATTGATTTATAAATTTTTATTGAACTTTTTATTGTCTTTTACCCACCTTCTAGGAGCATTTACAAATTTTCATAAAACGTAATTTTACCACTTCAGTGAGTTTAATTTTAAAAATCTGAGAGACACGATTGATATCAGTATGTAAAATGTGGCTCAATAAGATGTAAATAATTTTTGGTGAATTGTAACTATTGACTTTTATTTAACATAGTTAAAAGTAAATAAGGTAAATAAAAGTAAAAATGGTATTATAATTACCATAACACGTGTCATAATTATATTGGATAAGTTTATTTCGGTCAAAAACAACCTTTGTAATAGAATATTATTATTTAGGTCACATGGATTTGATAAGGACATTTATTATTATTTTATTTAATGAAGATTTAAAAGTGTCAAATTCAATGTTTAATTACTAAACCATTTCTAATATAGGGTTATACATAAGATAATTTCAACTATAAATATTAATTAGAAATCTAAAAATATATCCTAAATAATTTTATTTCATTTATAATATTTATACATTATATAATTAAATTTATTTATGATAAAATAATGATACAATAATTACCTTATTAATAAAATATCAATATAATGGTATTACAAATATTAAAATAAATATAATTTCAAACGTTTTATCACACCCAATAATTTTCTAGGTTAATATTACATTTTATAGTTGATTCAATATATTTTTTTCGAAGTAATAATGTTGTGATGACTTTCACAAAAACCAAATACTAAATAGTGTCAAAATTAACATAAATGAGATTTTAAAACAAATATTATATTATTAAATTATATAATATTCCTAAACATATAAAGTTTGGAAAAAGGGATTAAATAATATTTTATATGTCATTAATGAATCACTTGAGGTTCTCTTCGATGTATCGAGTATGTTTATTAACCTATATAGTGTATCTATACAAGAAGACTCGGTAAAAGATAAACTATTATACAAAGAGTTAAATATTAATGATATGGTTAAAATGGTAACCTAAACATGTCTCAAACCTATTGGTAGAGAGTATTTCGACTCATAACAACTTAATTATAGAAATAAATTCTTTTGGAGCCATTATAAACAAAATATTATTGTATAATAAATTCATATTTTAATCTTTTCCTGAAGTTACCCCCACCCCTCTCATAAAAGGGCACTTCCCCTTCTCTCAAAATCACACATCCAAAGCCATTTGGCTCGGCCAAACCCTGACCAAATATCCTCCAAACATACCTAAATTCAACCTAGAGTCTTTAATTTGATCAAAAATCCATCCTAAGGAGAGATTTCGATCAACTCAAAAGGAAACACTCGAAGAGAAGATAATAATTTCACCACCCTCTTTCAAGTTCTTTTCTTCTTCGACATCCTATTTATTTTTATTTTCATACCATAATAATAACTCCATAACCTCATAAAATCTGTGATGTTATTATAAATATGTTACAACCATATTTGTTATTCTATCCATAATATAAATGACCAACTCACCATATGTCTGTACGTGCGGCTTACCGTCTCCACGTCATGGTGTATTATGTCATTCAAACACTTCATTATTATGATGGGTATAATAATGAGTATAACTAATGTAAATAATAAATATAACATTTTAATTATTATTTATATATGATATACCATCCAATTACATATTATTTCACCAACAATATAATGGTAATGTCACTCGTGCGTATGTACGGATTACCGTCTCCACGACGCGATAAGATTGATTCCCACATTAACTATTTATCAATGATTATAAAATATATATTATAAATAAGTATATAATAAATGACATAATAATTCTACTGGATATATATATATATATATTTACTTGCATATATCTTATTCACTTACATCAGTTCAATACGATATAAAAACAGAAACAACGTTTATGCGTATGTACGACCTACCGTCTCCATAAACAGTGCCTTCTATTTCTTATATCTGTCAATTATATGTATTTATATTATAAATATTTATTATATATAAATAATTTTTTATATTATGGATTTATTTAAATTGTGATCTAAATGATATGATCATGAATAACAAGTTAAAACACGTATGACAAAGAAAGCGATTATTACCCAAAATGATAATTTAACATGGTAATAATTATTAAATGGTTAGTATAAAGTAATAGATGAATCATGTATGATATAAAAAATATGAATATGTTTCTGGTATGATTTAATAAAATACAATGGTCACTACACAGGAGGTTAAATGTACCATCGACTAAAGGAAAGTGCATGGTAAGGGTTAATGTAACTATCTCTTTATTCTCCGAGGTTGTTTTTACGTAAGAATCTACTAGGATATATTTATTATCCATGTCCATGTTTCATAAAACAGTTTTAAAAAGGGATTATTTTTAAGGTACATTTTGATTAAAACCTTATTTTAAATGAATTTATGATTTATTATTCTAAAACTTTCTCATTAATGACCATGTTTTCAAAATGGTTTTGAGGATTTCTTTATAAGGACATGAATGCTTTAAAATGTTAATTGATTTAAATGTTTAAAAGTGGTATAGGAAACTTTTATTCCAAATGGTCTTTAAATTTCTTCATTTATAAATTATGTGACTTTTAAATAAATTCAAAAAAGAAAGAGATTTTTCTCATAAATAGTTTCGATTTCATCTATATCAACATCCCTTGATGGATTTTACACATGTTTGAAGTAGATTCATTATGATAAAAATCTTACATTTTTTATTTATGGTTTCATGATATTTTTCATTGTGGATGTGTTATTTTTATACCATTCCTGGTTTATGGTTAAATTATTAACATTTCATATGCTAGTTTTTATACGAATGTTTATCTTATGTTCTAACCTTTTCATATGAGTTATGTATTGGACTTAGTAAGTGATGGGCAGAGCCTGATATAGCTCATCAGTGCATCATTAGGTCTCATGAGACAATTAGATGTGGAATGGGATGAGGCCTTTCTCAATTTTGATATATGTTTCTGGTCATGGAATTAATCATTTTTAGACGTCTTGGCCAAGGCGTTGATAATATGTTTGAGAATGTCCCGCATTATACATTCCCTCATTATGAAAATATTATTGATAGTTAATGTGGTTATTCAACTAGTAGAATACCCATAAATATTTTTTGTTATGAAATTATTTACTCAACTCATATTCCTTCCATAAACTTTTCATGCTTATAATTTGTATAGGCGTGTGTTTTAAATTTTTCATCATGCATAATATTTATGTTATCTTCCGCTATATTGCATACCCTTACTGAGCGTTTGATATCACCTATTTCTTATGTTTTCAATTCCCAGGATTCAAGGAAATGTATTATGATTGATATGAAGGGTTAAGCTAAAGGGAATAATGGGATTTAAAAGAACTATCTATGCTGTATTTTATATTTGAAATTGTAATGTAATGATGATGTATGTAATCTATTTTCCTATACATCTAAACTGATCGGTCCTTTAGTACACGATTCCTTCAAATCATGAAAATGTTATTTACTAGAGCACTGACTTTGGTTAACTGGGGTCGGGGCGTTACAGTTTGTATTAGTGGATGTTTAACAATATCCTTGGAAACTAGATTTAGAAAAACTCTAATTAGAGAACATTACCATAACATATACTTTGATGATTAGAATATAAGAACATACTATAATTTTGGTAATGTAAATATTTTGTCAATTTTCCAATAAATAAATCCCTGTATGGATACGAACAGGTAGAGTCAGCTCTGGCATAGATTAAACCATGAGTGAAAACTCCTACGAGGAGTTTTTGGCTTGACACGAGGTATCCTGGTACACGAAAATGGGTCATTTTTCACTCTTGTTTATGACACTCCCATGGGATATGCATAGGAAAATTCGTATTTTCTTTACACGACATTATGAAGGATTTAGGAGTAAATAATTGCTCAAAGATAACATTTTATGATTATAGATTATATGAATAATCTATTCAATTTACATTAGGTGTTTTAAAAGTTTGGTATTATGCATTGGGATTCATAATCTAACCTAGTGTATTACATTGTTTAGAAATGGAATCCAGTAGAAGGAATGCAAATTCCAGAAATACACATGATTGAAATATTAATAAGGATCATATATTAATAAGGATTTTCCCATATGTGATAACTATGGAATGAATCACCATTGTAAATTATTGAAGGGAATGGGAATTTTTTATATGTGTGGAGAAAAAGGAAACCGAGTACGTGATTGAAAGGGTTAGAAAAAGGTTTCAAATGTACAATGCTTCATCTGGAAGGAGTTGGGACATTACGCGAATCAATGTCTAAATCATTAGAGTATACCACAAATGATGTTGTAGGATAATAATACGGATATGATATTACAACAGATGAAGTGTAATGACTAGTGTTATTAGGTTGATATTAATGAATTATGTCATTTGAGTATTGTATCAATGATGTACTATTTATAATAATTATGGAGCATATGAGGATTGTACTACATTACTATTTCATTAAGGATTTCAGATTTTGTGGTACCCTGAAAAGTGACACAAAATAAAGTTAATTTTTTTTGTAAAATACAAGGTTTAGGGAAAGATAAAACATTAATATAGTCCTAATACTGAGGTATTGATTTTTCGAATAAGAGATGATTGATTTGGATCAATTATATTTGATATTCTCGACTACCTTGAAAATATTTAATGATTTGTATATTCCTTCATTTTTGGAGTTTACAACATTTTTGGATATATGGAGTATATCCATTATTATATAAGGAATAAGGAAGAATGAATGTAATCAATATGTTTTTTTGGTAATTCAGGGTGTTACCGTGTTTTAAAAGAATACATGATGAAGGTATTCATATGTTATTACATGGGAAAAGAGATCTTCATTTTTTTTACCTTCTTTATAAATTTTGGGTTGTGAGTTTAGATATAAGTATTTTTGATAAGTCTAAAGGTTTGAATAGATTAAGATTGATGTTGGATAATATTATTATGGTTAGATCATTTCATAAGATTATTTTTCGATTGCTATAAAAAGAAAAACCCAGGGGTCAGGGGACAACCTGTCACCTCCTGCAAGGGCGCAAGGCTTGAACCCACAACTGAAAGGTGTCAAGGGTTCATCACCTACCACTGGCCTATGGTATGTCCTGGTTTGTGTAATGTTTTGTTTTTAAATAGTCTTACAAATGAATTATAAATTCATTATTTTTTGAACCCTATATGATTACGATAAATAGAATATTTTTGAATTCTATTATCTTTTGTAGTGGAAGGTGAGTTTGTGGTTTGAATTAGTTGAAGGATAAAACTCTACGTGTATAGTATATTTTTTTACTCTTATTCTCTGAATATAAAAATTCTTCAACTTTAGGGATTGAATATTTAAACCAAAAATGTGTTATCCTAAAACATTATGTTGTGTTCAACTAACGATATTTTAAATCATCATAGATTGATGTATTTGAGACCCTCAATTTTACAATTGTTTATGATTGATGACCTCAATAACTCCATATATATATTTACATTTTTAATCTAATTATGTGTCTCTAGTTTCCACCAATGCTCTTCTAATCAAGATCATAATTTGTCGGTGAAATTTTAATTTCCCTTTTGCTATTATTAAGTCTAAATTTTATTAACCCAATTTCTGATATGGGTTTTCCACAAAGGTATTTTTCTATTTTTAACCATTTATTTTCGAAGAAAAATTTCAAATTGTGAGGATGAAATTTATTGATGAAGGAGAGAATGTAACACCCCATGATTTCAAAGTAAATTATCTTATTAAAGTAATTCAATAGCTTACAGTACATTCAACACAGAGTTCGAGCGCACCACAACTTACCAAACTAGCAGTTCTGAAAGCTGTTGTGAATAGTAATAACTGAATTTTGAATCTTATATACTCTATATAATTTTATTATCCATATTATGTGTTTCTTAGACATAATATAGGAACAAATTCATTTTTTCAGATAAAAGAATGTATTTTTCACAAAATGAAATTTTACCACCTTTTAAAGGTGAACCCTTTTTAAATTTTTTTTGACATATTTATATATTCAATTTAATGAAATTAAATTCTTCATTATAATAGGGACATAAAAATTTAGTTTGGATTAGTTTTTGGTACTTTTTTGATAACTTTCATATTTTGATTAATAGTGAAAATACTATGTTATAATTGAAAACAACTTTTTTAATCGAAATAATTTATAGTGATAAATTATTAATTTGACTGATTTTGAAGTATTATTAGATTATATTTTTATCATTTAATAAAATGGACGTCATAATAAGTAATTTCAAAATTAAATTTTACATAAACACATGTCAATCGTTTTATAGTTTTTACATTTTAAAAACCCAACTTTTTGGTTATGGAAATGGGAATTAATATTAAATTAATTAATGAAACATCTATATTTTGAATTTTTTAAAATATAATTCATTTTTTATTCGGAATATTGAAATTATCTTAGCGTGTTTTTTTGGTATTTTTTTTAAAACATACAATTTTTGATGAATAGTGAAAAACAATGGGTTATTGTTTAATGCCGACTTTTTATTCATATAATTTTATATTTTATTATAATTTATTTTAAGTCAAAATAGATATATAATATCTTTATATGTTCATTTTAATTCATTGGAGTATTTTTATTATAAAATTATATGTATAATGTTTTTTGAAATTTTTACCGTCTTTTACCCACCTTCTAGGAGCATTTGAAAATTTTCATAAAACATAATTTTACCGCTTCTGTGAGTTTAATTTCAAAAATCTGAGACACACAGTTGATATTATGATGTAAAATTTTGTTCATTACGATGGAAATAAGTTTTTCTAAATAGTAACTTTTGACTTTTATTTACCATGGTTAAAAGTTAATAGTGTAATTAAAGGTAAAAATGATATTATAATTAACCTAACACATGTCTTAATTCTATTGGATAAGAGTATTTCGGCCAAAACCAACCTTAGTAATAAAATATGATCCTTTAGGTCCTCATAGATTAGATTAGGACATTTATTATGATTTAATTTAAAGAAGAGTTGAAAGTGTTAAATTCAATGTTTAATAACTACACCATTTTTAATTTAGGGTTATACATACGATAAATTAAACTATAAGTATTAATTAGAAATATAAAAATATTTACTATATATTGTTATTTTATTTACAGTTTTTAGACATTAAATAGTTAAATTTATTCATGACACAATGATTATGCAGTAATTAACATATTAATGAAAGAATCAAATAAATGGTATTATAAATATTAAAATAAATATAATTTAAAAGATTTTATCACATATACGAATTTTTTTGGTGAATATGAAATTTTTGGGTTGATTAAATGTATATTTTTCACAGTAGTAACGTTGTGATAACTTTCACAAAAACCAAATACTAAATAGTGTCAAAATTAACAAAAATAATTTTTTAAAAAATATATCATATTATTAAATTATATAATATTACTAAAAATATAAGGTTCTATCAGAGGGCATAAATAATACTATAAAATTCATTAATGAACCACTTGGGGTTATCTTGGAAGTATATAGTAATTTTATTAACCATATAGCGTATGAATACAAGAAGACACGGTAAAAGTTAAACGATTTAACTAAGAGTTAAATCTAAATGATAAGGTAAAAATGGTAACCTAATCTTTTAAAAAACCCATTGGTTGAGATTATTTCGACCCATAACCACCTAAGGCTCCAAATAAATTCATTTAGAGCCATTATAAACCAAATATGATTGTATAATAAATTAATATTTTAATCTTTTCCTAAAATGTCACTCACCCTTCTTATAAAAGGGTATTCCCCCTTCTCTCAAAATCACACCTCCAATTCCATTAGGATCGGCCAACCCCTACCGAAATATCTTACCAACTTCCCTCACATCATCCTAGAGTCCATAATTTGATCAGAAGGCCGACCTATGGTGCCCTTTTGAACAACTCAGATGGGAACACCCGAAAAAGAGGTAATAATTTCTCCTCCCTCTTTCAAGTTATTTTCTTCTTTCACTTCATTTCATTGTTTTTTCCATACCTAAAAATTAACTCCAGTACCTGTAACATACTTATATGATATTATAAATATGGTATATCCATATTCATTATTCTATCCATACTATAAATGACAAAGTCACCATACGTGCCTACGTATGACTTACCGTCTCCACGTCGTGGTGTAGTTTGTTATTCATACAATTCATTATTTGGATGGGTATAATAATGTGTATAATTGATGTAAATAATAAATATAACATTTTAATGATTTTTTATATATGATATTCCATCAAATTACATACAATTTCACCATTAATATAAACATATTGTCTCTCGTGCATATGTACGGATTATTGTCTCCACAAGGTGATGAGATTCATTCCTACCTTCACCCTTCATCAATGATTATAAAAATATATATTCTTAATAAGTATGTAATATATTACATAATTATTCTACTGGAGATATATATATATCTATGTATATGTATGTATCAATAAACGGTGCCTTCCATTTCATATATCTATCTAATATAAATATTTATATTCTAAATATATATGATATATAAATCATTTTTTATATTCTGTAAGAATTTAAATCATGATCAAAATGATACGATCTAGAATAGTAAGTTAAAACACGTACGATAAAGAAAGCGATTATTACCCAAAATGTTGATTAAAAATTGAAATCATTATTAAATGGGTAGTAGAAAGTATTAGACTAATAATTAATGATATAATAAATATGGATATGGTTCTGGTATAACTTAATAACATTCTATAGTCATTACACAAGAGGTTAAACATACCCTTGACTAAAGAAAAGCGCAAGGTAATGGTTAATTTTAAAATCTCTTTATTATCTGATGTTTTTTATACGTAAGTTTCTATGGGACAGATTTATTATCCATTTCCATGTCTCATAAAATATTTTTCAAAGTGATTATTTTTAATGGTATTTTTAACTAAAAGATCATTTTAAATGATTTAATGATTTATTCTTCTAAACCTTTCTCAACAATTGCAATGTTTTCAAAATGGTTTTAAGGAATTATTTATATGGACATGAATTTTTTTAAATGTTAATTCCATTAAAAGTTTCAAAGATAAATGGGACACATTGAATCAAATATTTTTTAAATGTCTTCTTTTTGAAATTTTTTTGACTTTTAAATGACTTAAAAAAATAAAGAGACATTTCTCTCAAATTGTTTTAATTTCATCAATGTCATCATCCGTTGATGGATTCTACACTTGTTTGAAGTTTATTTATTATGATAAAAATCATCCAAGTTATATTGAAGGTTTTTACATATGTTTTATTGTGGTTGTGATTTTACTATACCATTCATGATTTATGGTTAGAGTATTAACATTTTGTATTATAGTTTTAATAAAAATGTTTATGTTAAGTTTCAACCATTTCATATGAGGAATGTATTGGACATATTAAGTGATTGGTGGTGTCTGCTATATCTCCTCGGTGCATCGGTAGGTCTCAGGAGATTACTAGACGTGGAATTGGCCAAGGCCTTTCCCAATTTTGATATATGTTCTTGGTCGAGGCCTTAATCATTTTTAGAAGTCTTCGCCGAGGCCTTGGAGAAATGATTCAGAATTATCCGCATTATACATTCCTTCATAATGAAAATATTATTGATGGTTCATGTGGTTATTTGACTAGTAGAATTCCAATACTTCCATAAAGTGTTCATGATTATTATTTGTAAAGGAATGTGTTTTCAATTATTCACCATGCCTAATGTTTATGTTATCTTTATCTGTATTTCTTACCATTACTGAGTATTTGATATCACCCCTTTATTATGTTTTATTTTACCAGGATTCCAAGATGTGTATTATGATTGATATGTAGGGTTATACTTAAGGGAATAATGGCGTTCTCAAAGAACTATCTATGCTGTATTTTATGTTTGAAATTGTAATGTAAAGTTGATTTATGTAATCTATTATCCAAAGCTGCTAAAATGATCAGTCCTTCAGGACTAGATTCCTTGTAATAATGACAATGTTATGTAACAAAACACTAACTCTAGGTAACTGGGGTCAGGGCATTACACTCTCGGAGGGATACCTGACTCTATCCCAGAAAATCATTCTGAAGGGATCATACTCCTCTGAATGGAAATGATACCAGGCCGTCAGGGGAACGAGAAAAAGGGGAACTAACCCAAATAAAACATGTCCATGATATGATGGAAAAGAGGATCAATCCATGTACTGAAAAGTGAACAGCCTGTAGAGGGGCCACACACCATTTCCTCAGACCCTGGGTACTGCCCGTGCACAACGGTCTCTGTCACAGGGCTTGTCGTGTAGAAGAAGGTATACATGGAGTGTAAGAGAGTGACATGCCATGTTCATGTAAGGACCCAGCTGGAGTACTTAGCCACTGAGAGGGGGGGGGGGGGTGAATTTGTGGTACCCCTTTTTCTTCTTTTAAGTTCCCTTAATGGTGAGAACAACCTTTGTCTCCTGTTAAAGATATAATTCCATGATGAGAAACAAACAAGCACACATCCAAATGAACACATCAATTTACAAGGTTCACTATTCAATAAGAATAGCTACGTCCTTGGTATGGTTGGAAACAATCCAACACCATGCAATCCACTAAGAAAAAAAATCCTTGGATTAGAACAAGTAGGATATACCCTTACACTCGTGAAGCACTATGAAAAAATCACTCTAGTGTGTGTGCACCCTCTTAGCACAATAGGGAAAAGTCTCTAATCTTGTAACAACTTATGTTACCTGCACATCCTTTCAGATACACAAGTGCAATAAAGTTCAGTAAAAATCATCACTTCCTTACCCAGAAGAAAGGCAAGGACTCCTTGGACTTGAGATAGATCAATTACAGTCTGAAATTCCCACACCGAATCTTCACTATGAATTTTCCCAATCCGATTCTTCAATCTGAATCTTCTTCAGTCTAATAAACTCAATATGGTGACAGCCAGTACTGATTCCCCATTCTGAATCTCTACTCTGAATTCCTCTCTCTGAATTTTCACTCCGAATCTCCAATACGAATTCTTCACTCCGAATTTCTTCATCACTCTGATTCTTCAATCCGAGTCTTCCTCGATTTAAGAAACTCAATACAGTGAAAGCCATTACTGGTTCCCTATTCCAAATCTCTACTCTAAATTCATCACTCCGAATTTTCACGCTGAATCTCCACTCTGAATTATTCACTCTGAATTTATTCAATCCAAATTTCTTAAATCTGAGAAACTCAACATGGTGTCAACCAGTATCAAATTCTTGTTACGATTGAAACTGAAATGAAACTCTATCGGCCAAACACTTCTTCCTCTCTCTAGATTATCAGAGCTTCTCTCTCTACTTTTTCATCACACATTTACTTTCACACAGATCTCCTTTTATAGTTGCTCCATAGTATGCTTAGGTGGGAAACCAAAATATTTTCCCACTCACTTAAATTCACCCAAATCTTAATTTATCCTGAAATCTCGGAGTAATTAAGACTTTTTCAACGCTTCTAGAATCTTATCGAATATTCTTCCACTTCTCTTGATTTAGAACTTTGGCCTTTTCCGGATCTAACTTTGTTACATAAGATTCTCGGTATCACTTTCTCAGATCCACTCTTCTGACTTCTCGACATCATATTCTCAGATTCATTCTTATGAATTCTCATAAACACATTCTCGGGTTCACCCATCTATCTTCTCTGTATTAATTTCTCAGATTCTCCCTTCTTGAATGTTTCAAACTCTTCATCACTTCTCGGTACAACTTCACCAATTCTCGGCACGACTCCACACTTCTGGCTACGAAATTTTGGTTCAGGAAGTCGACTCTGAACTTCTCGCTACGAACTTCTTCTTCAGCAAGTCAACTCTGAACTTCTCACTACGAACATCTGATTCAAGAAGTAGACTCTGAAATTCTCACTACGAGCTTCTGATTCAGAAAGTAGACTCCGTATATTCTATTCAGGAAGTCGACTCTGCACTTCTGACTCTGGACATCGACTCCACACTTCTGGTTCTCACAATGATTTCTTAGATTCTCAGAATGGCTCTTCCTGATTCTTGGAACGGATTTTGGTTCCCGATATGACTCCTCCAATTCTTGGAAGGACTTATGGTTCTCAGAATCACTTCTTCAATTCTCGTAATGACTTCTTCAATTCTCGGATCAACTTCTCTACACATATTTTGTTTGTATCAGGAGTACCTTCAAATACTCATAATCTTATAGATATAAAATAGCAAAGCATCATCACAATTAATTCCTTCACATCTCCAATCAGTTAGCCTTAAATAATGTGAAATTTCCCAGTTCCAGGCTTCTCAATTTCTAGACTCCGAATTCCAGACTTCGAAATCTTCGAACACGAGGTTCCGAATGTTCAATGTACTTGGTTCAAAACTCCAAACTTCCAGCTTCCGAATTCATAGAAATTCAAGGTGTCTTTCCTTTATGAAAACTTCTTCAAGATCAACAAAAGACAATCCATTCAAACCATCTCTTCCTTCATCTTGGTCCCAACAATCTCCCCCTTTGGATTTTGATGTCAACCAAGTTTTTATAAAACACCAAACTTTGTAACCTCAAGAAACGGATTACTTATCCCTAATTCTATGCCTAAGTGAGCTAACTCATTGTAGTAAACAAGAATCATTAACAAAAAAACCATGCTATCCACAGGTAGTGAAAATGACATCTTCAACTTCATACAACTTCATCTTCATACATACTGTAAACAACTTCAAGAGCATTCCTACAACCACTCCAACAAATGGTTAGAATAGTTCACATAAACAAGTAGTGTTGATTTCACATCTTACCCACAACACTCACTTTAAATAATAGATTAATGATAAAAATAAATTCTCCCCCTTGACAAAACAATCCAAAGGTATGTAGAGAGAAGGGACGGAGTAAAATACCTTTTCCTTGAAGAGAAAAAGGTTGGACACCCATGTTCAACCTCAATCTTGAGAATGATTCCTTCAGCAAGGGTTTTGGGAAAATATCAGCAACTTGTTCAGCAGATGAAACATATTCATGTTTCTGTTCATTCTTTTCCACATGCTCTTTGATTAAATGATATTTGATGTCAATATGATTTGATTGAGAATGTTGGACTGGATTTTTGGTAAGATTAATTGTTCTTTGATTATCACAGCCCAAGAGAAATGGAAAATTCACTTCAACTAAAAAATCTTCCAACTGTGTTTTCATCCAGATAAGTTGAGTAGCAGCCATGGTTGCAGCAACATATTCAGATTCAGCTGTACTGAGTGTCACATAATTCTTCTTCTTTAAGTTCCAGCCAACACAACTTTTTCCCATAAAGAACACTCCACCAGATGTGGATCTTCTATCATTATCATTTCCTGCCCAATCTACATCAGAATAGACAAACAAATCAATGTTATTTGAACCACTATACTTGATTCATAATTCTGCTGTGCCTTTTATGTATCTGAGAATTATTTTTCCAGCAACAAGATGTGATTCTTTAGGAGCACTCTGGAAATTTTCACATAAGGTAACCGAAAAAACAATATCTGGCCTTGATGTAGTCAAGTATAGTAAACTTCCAATCAACTTTAGATATTATTTCTGAACAACCTCTTTTCCTTCCTTATCTTTGCATAGATTTGTTCTCACTGAGATAGGAGATGATACAGGTTTTGAGTTTTCTATCCCAAACTTCTTAAGAAGTTCCTTAGAAAACTTTTCTTGGGAGAGAAAAATGAATTCTTTTTGTTGCAAAATTTGTAACTGAAGAAAGTATATCATCTCACCCAACATGGAAATCTCAAAGACATTCTTCATTTCTTCAGAAAACCTTTCATAGATTCTTTCATCCTTTCCAGCAAAAATAATTTCATCAACATAGAAAATCATAATGAGATAACGATGTTGGATTTCCTTGATGTACAGATTGTTATCAACTCTTCCTTTCTTGAAGTTTATATCTTTTATGCAAGTATCCAGTTTGGAGTACCATGCTCTTGGAGCTTTCTTTAGACCATACAAGGTTTTCTTCAATCTACACACATAACATTAATTCTTCCCAAAAACAAAACCACATGGTTGCTCAATATAAACTTCTTCTTTGAGATCACCATTATGAAATGCGGATTTAACATCCATTTGAATGATTTTGTAGCCTTTTTGTGTAGCAATAGCAAGAAATATACTGATAGTTTCTAATCTGGCTACTGGAGAAAATGTTTCTTCAATGTCAATTCCTTCAATCTGAGAGTAGCCTTTACAAACCAATCTTTCTTTATTTCTAATAACTTCACCTTCTTCATTCAACTTGTTCTGGAAGACCCATTTAGTGCCAATAATGTTCTTACTTTCAGGATTGGGTACGAGTTCCCATGTGTCATTCTTTTCAATCTGATCCAATTCTTCATTTATGGCTTGAACCCATTCCAGATGCTCAAAGGCCTCTTTAACATAATTTGGTTCCAATTTGGAATACAAGGAAGTATGTGATATAGAATTACTTGTTCTTCTTGTTTGAACCGTGTGACGTTGATCACCAATAATATTCTAAGCTTTCAATTGTTTCATCAGCCTTGGATATGTTTTTCATGTGCCTTCCTCATCACTTGATATGGATGAATTAGATTCATCATCTTAATTAGGATTACAATTCATTGCATCCTTATCATAATCGTTAACTTCATCTTCCTCATCTTCCTTGTTTGACTGGACATGATTATATTTTCCCAGAGTTTCAATGAATTTTACACCAACTGTATCCACAATTCTTCCTGTTTCTTTGTTAAAGCATCTATAACCTCTTCCTTCTAGTGCATATCTAATAAAAATTCCATCTTCTCCTTTCTGGTCGAATTTTCCACTGCTTCCACCTTTCTTCTTTATAATGCATGGGCTCCCAAAAAATTTAGCATTCTTCATACTTGAAGTAATTCCATATAAATGTTCACATGGAGTTTTGTTTGATTGAGGCCTATAGAAACATCTATTTTGAATATGAATATCTATACATGTAGCTTTCCTCTAAAAGTAATGAGTAAGGCCATGTTCAAGCAACATGGTTCTTCCCATTTCCACCAGGATTTTGTTCTTCCTTTCAGCAACCCCATTTTGTTGAGGTGTATATGGTGCACTATATTCACGATGAATCCCATGATTATTAAGATAGTCTTCAAATTCTTCATTTCTATACTCACCACCATTATCTGTTCTCAACTTCTTCATAGAGTACTCACATTATTTCTCAGCTTTCCTTTTGAAGCTTTAAAACATTTTCAGGGCGTCTGACTTGTGCTTCATAAACATAACACATGTAATGCGAGTAAAATCATCAATGAAAGTGATGAAGTACTTGTCTCCATTTGTTGATTGTTTTCTCATCGGCCCACATATATCAGTGTGTATTAGTTCAAGTGGTTTTTTAGAACAAATGTCAACATTCTTATGCACAACACTTGTAATCTTTCTTTGCTGACAGGAAGTGCAACACCAATCTCTTCATCTTGGAAAATCTGGAATATCTAGAACACTGCCCCTTTGAGATAACATGCTCACGTTTCTCTGACATATGTTCCCAAGTATTCTATGCCACAATTGATTTTCTTCCACTATGATCATGTAACAAGAGTTTTGTGAATTTCCAACCTGAAATAGATTTACTTTAGTTCATTGTACTATTGTAACAATCTCCCCAACTTCTTCACTTTTCACCACAAATCCATCTTTCTTGAAGATAACTTTGTTACCCTCATCACACAATTGTGATACATTCAACATGTTGTGCTTCATCCCATCATAATATAGAGTTTTATTGGACTTCAATTTTTCCTTCCAATGATGGCTGATCCAACACCTTTTATTTTTAAAGATTCATCATTACCAAATGTAACAATGCCTTCTTTAAACTTTTTCACATTCTTTAGAAACTTCATGTCTCCTGTCATATGTGAAGAACACCCACTGTTAAGTATCCAAGGTGGCTCTTCCTTTGTAACTTTTAGAGCAGTTTCAATAACAAGAGATTTTTCTTCATTCACTTCTTTCTTCTCCTTCAGATTCTATGAATTAAGAAATTTTGTTGAGCTAGTAACAACAGAAGACATCATTTTTCAAGATGTCCAAGTTTTTCACACCTTTCGAAAATAGTCTCCAGAGGCTGAAAAATATTTCCTGTCTTGACTTCATTCTTGTCACCTTTCTTCAAGAACACCTTTTCACTTTTCTTCCTTTGAGAAGATTGACTCCCCCTCAATATCTTCCTTTCATAACTTGTGATATGTTGGTAATAATGTTGATTGGACCAACACATATTCGTTGTATGCCCGAATCCACCACAATACCAACAGTACCCATAGAAGGAGAACCTTCCTCTAAAGCTTTTGTTCTGATACTTCTTTTTTGCTCTTCCTTAAGCCCCATCAACCATTCTTTTGTTAGCAAGATTGCTATGTTGAAATTATGCCTTCTCCGATTTTGTTCATTTTTCACCAGTGTTAGACTTAGGTTTCCTTGAAACTTCAGAGTTCCCAGTAATGCTGGCCTTGACCACATAAGCATATTTCTCAGCTTTCTTCTTCACATCAACCACTTTATTCTTCTGTTGAATTTTCTCAGAATGTTCTTGTGGAGAGCATTCACCAACATCAGTAGTTGAGTTTTAAAAACAAATGTTTTTTTATTCAACTTCTTAGATATTCTTTTGAACAAGCTCTAATTCTTCCTCTTTTTTCCTTCAGCTTTACTCTCATGGGATCATTTTGATTTTTCTCATCATCAAGAGACTTTTTCAAGTATTAATGCCCTTTCTCATGTTATTCTTTATTATTGGATTAATTGTATGCTGAGGAACATTTATATTCTAAATTTAAGTTAAGCTTATCCAGCCTTCTGATCTTCCTTAAACATTCCTTAAATTCTTATTTCAGATGCATCTCAAGCTGAGTTTCTTCTTTCTCCGAGCTGCTTCTTCCGAAATCTTCATCATTCACTGTTGCAATAAAAGTATTTTCCATACCATGCTCAGCTGATTTTTTGGATTCCACATCACTTTCATTATCTTCTTCATTTACGGATAGAAGATGTTTTCTCTTGGATTTGAAGAACTTGTTTTCTCTCCCTGAATTTCCTTTACAACCCTTCTTCTTCCATAACATTCTTGGGTTTCATTGTTCTTCATCACTATATTCTTCATTCTCCCTTCAAGGACAGTTAGCCACAAAGTGGCCAATGCCTCCACATTCAAATCACTTCAAGGGGATTTTTCCCTCGTATTTACATGTGCCTCTTTTAACATTTTTTGAAAACAAGAATAAAATATCGTTAAGATTTTTACATACCTAGCTTTCAGAGTTAGAGTCACCACCATCTTCTTCAATCAATATATTTTTAGACTTTTCCTTCTTCAGGGCTATGAAAGATAATTCTATGTCAACCTTTGTCTTGGTCTTCATGGCCCTTTCCCTTCTCATATCGTAAGTAATGAGTGTGCTATGAAAATCATCAAGAGATAGAGTCTCTGAGTCTCTATCTTCTAATGAGGATAGCTTCGCATCGAATTTATCAGGAAGAATCCTCAAGATATTTTCCACCAAAGTAGAGTATTTCATCTCTTCTCCAAGAAATCTGATGGTACTAACAATATCGTTTACCCTGGTGAAGAAATCCCCAACAGATTCATGCTCTCCCATCTTCAAGTCTTCATACTTCAATCTCCATATTTAGAGTTTTTTCCTTCTTGACTTTTCCATTGCCTTCGTATATGTTTTTCAGTTTGTCCCATATACCTTTGGCTATGGACACTCCTTTTACTCTCAAGAATTAACTTTCAGAAAGTGAAAACAATATAGTATTCTTGGCTCTTCCATCATTCTCATGAAACTTCTTGGAAACAGGTGTAAGTGGAACATTATCTTCAATGGGGGGAAACCCAACTATTATAGCTTCAAGAACATCAAAATTAATAGACATGTGATACGGTAGCATTCTATCCTTCCAGACGTGATAGTTCTTACCATCAAATACCAGAATGTCTTTACTGTTCACACAATTCAGATTCTCCATCCAGAAGGAAAAAAGGCAACCTCCCTCTCATACCACTTTTAAGGAACCAGCTAGAGTAATGAACCACTGAGAGGGGGGGAGGGTGAATCAGTGGTACCCCTTTTTCATCTTTTAAGTTCCCTTAATGTTGAGAACAACCTTTTTCACCTGTTAAAGATATAATTCCTTGCTGAGAAGCAAACAAGAACACATCCAAAGGAACACAACAATTTACATGGTTCACTATTCAATAAGAATAGTTACGACCTTGGTATGGTTGGAAACAATCCAACACCATACAATCCACTATGAATAAAATCCTTGGATTACAAAAAGTAGGATATAACCTTACACTTGTGAAGCACTGTGAAACAATCATTCCAGTGCGTGTGCACCCTCTTAGAACAATAGGGAAAAACCTATTTTCCCATAACAAATTATGTTACCTGCACTTCCTTTCAAATATACAAGTGTAAGAAAGATCAGAAAAAATCTTCACATCCTTACCTAGAAGAAAGGAAAGGACTCCTTGGACTTGAGATAGATCAATTACAGTCCGAACATCCCACTCTGAATCTTCACTCTGAATTTTCCCAATCCGATTCTTCAATCTGAATCTTCTTCAGTCTGAGAAACTCAAAATGGTGACAGCCAGTACTGATTCCCCATTCCAAATCTCTACTCCGAATTCTTCTCTCCGAATTTTCACTTCGAATCTCCACTCCGAATTCTTCACTCCAAATTTCTTCTTCACTCTAATTCTTCAATATGATTCTTCCTCAGTCTGAGAAACTCAATATGGTGAAATCCAGTACTGATTCCTCATTGAGAATATCTACTCCGAATTCTTCACTCCAAATTTTCACTCCGAATCTCCACTCCGAATTCTTCACTCTGAATTTCTTCAATCCGAATTTCTTCAATCTGAGAAAGTCAACATGATGTCAACCAGTATCAAATTCTCGTTATGGTTTAAAATGCAATGAAACTCTATCGGCCAAACACTTCTTCCACTCTCTTGATTATCAGAGCTTCTCTCTCTACTTTTTCATCACACATTTACATGCACACTGATCTCCTTTTATAGGTGCTGCAAAGTATTCCTAGGTGGGAAACCAAAATATTTTCCCGCTCACTTAAATTCACCAGAATCATAATTTCTCCTGAAATCTCGGAGTAATTAATAATTTTTCAATGATTCTAGAATATTCTCAAATATTCTTCCACTTGTATTGATTTAGAACTTTGGCTTTTTCTAGATCCAACTTTGTTACACAAGATTCTTGGTATCACTTTCTCGGATCCACTCTTCTGACTTCTCGGCATCATATTCTCAGATTCATTCTTCTGACTTCTCGTAATCACATTCTCGGGTACACCCATCTGTCTTCTCGGCATAACTTTCTCAGATTCACCCTTCTTGAAACTTTGACACTCTTCATCACTTCTCAGTACAACTTCACCAATTATCGGCATGACTCCGTACTTATGGCTACACAATTTCAGTTCAAGATGTCAAGTCCAAACTTCTTGCTACAAACTTCTTCTTTAATAATTCAACTCCGAACTTCTCACTACAAACATCTGATTCAGGAAGTAGACTCCGAAATTCTCGCTACGAGCTTCTGATTCAGGAAGTAGACTCATAAAATTATGTTCAGGAAGTCGACTCTGCACTTCTGACTCTGGAAGTCAACTCCGCACTTCTGGTTCTCACAACGATTTCTTCGATTCTCGGAACGACTCTTCCTAATTCCCGGAATGGCTTTTGGTTCCCTGTATGACTCCTCCAATTCTCGGAATGACTTCTGGTTCTCAGAATCACTTCTCCAATTCTCGAAATCACTTCTCTGTTTCTCGGAATGACTTCTCCACCCATTTTTTTCTTGTATCATGAGTACTTTCATATACTCATAATCATAGAGATACAAAACAGCAAAGCATCGTCACAATTAATGACTTCACATCTCCTATCAGCCAGCCTTAAATAATGTGCAATTTCTCGGTTCCGAAATTCTAAATTTCTAGACTCCGAATTCTAGACTCTGAAATCTTCGAACACTAGGTTCCTATCATTCAATGTACTTGTTTCCTAACTTCAAACTTCCAGCTTCCGAATTCTTAGAAATTCAAGGTGTCTTTCCTTTATGAAAACTTCCTCAACATCAACAAAAGACAATCCATGCAAACCATCTCTTCCTTCAGCTTGGTCTTAACTGTTCCAATATCAAATGAAGAATATGTGTACTCTATCCATGTTAACTTAAACAACTTCAACCCGTGTGTTACAACCCATGTAAATAGTACACGGGAAAACCCATGCAGCCATCCTAGTCTGGCTATGTGCTGGAGTACACAGTGGTCTACTCCAACCTGTGTCCATGTATCATCCAAGATACATGGTGTGTCCCTCGTAATGACACACATTATGTATTCTTTGGAGAACACTCTGTGTCATCGCTTCGTGCATCACAGAACCCTAGCCTCCACTAGTCCAATCAGATGTGGCATGTTCTTCGGGATACATGTCGTGTGTTTTGGAAATTCCCATAATCACAAACCTCCATCGCCGCACCAAAGATAATGCTCTAATCCTCAATTTTGATGTATTATCATTGTGACACTCACGATCCAGGGTCTCTCCACTATTCCATCAATGCTTTGGGATGTTTTGGGTGTTGGATTGGCCCTGAAAACTCGTTTTGATTATCCGCGTGAAGAACAGTCGAAGACCGATTTCTCTCGAACCGGATCAATTCATCTATTTCCATCATCGCCACTCCTCCACTCAGTATTCAAGATTTCAAATATCAAATTTCGGATTATTGTGTTGTGAAACGGATGTGAAAAAATCCATTTCTAATAACCACATGAAGAACGCGAAGAACACGTAAATAAAAGAAGGAAGAAAAATTACATAAACCAATCTGAGGAATGAACCTCCACCATCATTCATCATGGCGTTGATCTTCTCCTGTTATAAGGATTAAACAAGGATAAATCAAATGATAAACAAAAAACTGTCTCCATAATCTCTCGAATAAAACCCCAAAGAAACATAAAATAATAACCCCCCATAAGAACACACGATCCGCGAGTCAACCTAATTTTGGGTTGATTCATGTTCATCATTTAATCCATGAACAGGAAAAGGAAGAATTGAAATAACATCCCTACCTCGATTTGGTTGAAGAATGATAATCACATCGCTTTCTTTGGAGAGGTTCATTGAATCCGAGATGCATCAATCGATTGCATTGTCATTGTCTTCCAATTGGTTCTCCTCCAAAGTTCAAATGAAAAATTCTAAATTCACAGGGTTATGTGGCTCACCCGGAGAACCTTCCAGAAGAAGGTATTAATAGGGGAGGATTAGGTCGCTATGAAAAACAGAAACAATTTAAATAAAATAAATCATTAATTTGTTTTATTTCCATTAAAATGTACAAAAAACTTACTCTGGAAACTAACCTGCACCTGTTGATGGTATGCCCCACCTAATGTAAAGTAACAGTTCTGAACACAATGGTGCCCTCAGATTATTTATGTGTGGACCCACTTAAATGTCATTCCACTTTTATAGGAAAACTTCTCACGTGTTCTGTTTAATATTTTAATTTATTTCATGCATTTATTTCGGGCAACCCAGGCCTCGAGGCCGCATGCTGTCAAAATGTCTGGTCTCAAAATAATTCCAAAATATACTTAAAAATAAAAAACAGAAAATTTGAGACATTACATGTTATGAAAATACTCATTTTTATGACTACTTCCTATAACTTCAAGATTCACCTAAGTCTTGTGCAGCCGTGTTCCCTGGGTATCCATTCCAACAAGCACATCCCTTATAGAAAGAATTATTCAGGCCACATCCAAACCCTCACTGGAGAGCACAACCCTAGTACCGGAATGGAGGAAACTCAAGATACCCCAAGAATTATTGGTATCATGAAGACCAATGTGTGCAACCTTCTTATCCTTAACATATCAAAATAATCATCCCCCTCTTCCCAAATATAAACCATGTCTCGATGATATGTTGAAGAAAATAGAAATCAAATACCTACAATTAAAAAAACAACACAATCAGTTATTCAAGACCTTGGAACTCATGTTGGGCAGTTGGTAAACACCATTGGTGAGTTTAAGATGCATGGTTATGGACAAATACAATCGCAACCCATTACCAATCCGATAGACAAAGGTAATGTATGTGTAGTTACACTTCATAGTGATAAAGAATTATCTCTTTCTACTTATTCTAAACAACAGGTATATCCCCCTCTTGAAAACTCTCTTTCCTAACCGTTAAAATTTCCATGTAATGGAAAACTAGAAAAAAATTGTAATCGAATTATCATTTTTTATTCAAATGAGAATTCTATTCCTGTTTCTGTCCCCCAAAGACTCTCTAAGTCTAAGAAAAATTCTAATAAATATATTGGATCTGAAATAATGGACAAATTTAAAATGGTTCAAGCTAATATTCCTCTATTGTATGCAGTTAATTACATCCCCTGATATTCCAAATTTCTTAAATAGCATTGCACCCATATAAGGATAATAAAGCGGAATGATATAGTCAATATAGGAAGAAATTTTAAGACTTCATTCAACCAGAAATGCCAACCAAATGAATGGATCCGAGAACATTCATGATACCGTGTACCTATGGTGGGCCTTCATTTATGATATTACTTTAGATATAGGTTCTTCTATTAATGTAATTCCTCACTTCGTGTATACTTTTCTGCAGTTTAGAGATCTTTAACCAACAGACATTGTCATACAACATTCCAAACGAAGTACTACGCATCGAACAAGAGTGATTTAGGATGTCCTAGTAGGTGTGATGAATCTCATCTTCCTTTGTGATTTCTACATGTTTGATATAGATTATACCCGAACCGAAGAAAAATCTCCTCTTATAATTTGGAGTCCATTCCTCAAAATATGAAAGGCGATCATCAATGTTCACAATGGTATGTTTTCCACAGACTTCATAGGAGAAAAGTTCTGTTTTAATATCCTTGAGGCTATAAAACACTCAATTTAGGAGCACTACACTAATCCTATCTATCCAATGGAAGTTCTCTCAAAAAATGAACACACACGCAATTCTCTCCTCAAACCATTCTCTGATTCATTTTACTCTTCTTCACTATTGGATGATTTGAGTTTTGATTCATGTTTTGAGTGTTCTGTGGATTCTGAAAAGTGTAAATTTTGTGATTTAATTGGTGAGTGTGTTCATTCTAATGAACCCATGACCATAGATGATTCTGAATATCTCATTTTAATAGATAATATATCTTTAGAGAATAAACATGAGCAGATAGACAGTTTAAGGGACCTTAATCCCCATAAATCCTCTCCCTTAGTCAATCCCCCTGGTGTTGGAATTAAAACCACTTCCTTCTAATTTAAAATATGTTTATCTTGAGGTTATTGACCAACTGCCCGTAATTATTTATAATGACCTCTCTCCACAATAATAATCAAAACAACTGAGCCTTTTGAGAGAGTCTAAAAAGGAAATAGGATGGACATGTGCTAATATTCCCGGGATTGTCCCATCCATTTGTATGAATCATGTACTTTTTGATGATGAGGGTAAACCCGTAAGACAATCTCATCACCGATGGAATCCCACTCTCCTTGAAGTGGTAAAATTGGAAGTCAGTAAAAAACTTGTTGAGGGGATTATTTATACTATATATGATAGTAAATGGGTTAGCCTAGTGAAAATTGTTCCAAAAAAATCGGAATAATAGTTGTGTCAAATGATTAGAATGAATTGGTTCCAACACTTGAAAAAAATAGTTGGTGATTCTGTATTGACTATCATCGATGGAATCAAGCCATGTGGAAGGACCACTTTCCTCAAAATTTTATTGACCAAATTTTAGAACGATTGGCTGGTAAGTCCCATTATTTGTTCCCTGATGGATATTAGAGTTATTTCCAAATTTATATAGCCTCCAAGGATCAAGAAATGACATTATTTACATGTCTATTCAGCACATTTTCATACAGAAGAATGACTTTTGGTCTATGTAATGCTCCTGATACATTTCAATGATGTATCTTGGGTTTTTTTTATGATTACCTTGAATGTTGTATGCTTGTTTTTATGGATTATTTCACGGAATATGGTTCTTCTTTTTATTATTTTTTGGAACACCTAGGTTCTTTCATCCGTCACTACATTGAAAAAGATCATGTTTTAAATTATGAAAAATGACATTTTATGGTTGATCAAGGGATAGTTCTTAGGAATATCATTTCAAATAAGGTAATTAAAGTTGATAAATCTAATATTGAATTTATTTTAATCCCTCCCATATCCAAAATTCACTCGTGAGGTGTGATATTTATAGGGTCAAGCTGGTTTTTACGGCCGATTCATTAATGACTTTAGTAAGATTGCACTTACCTTGTCCTGGTTATTACAAAATGATTTTGATTTTTTGTTTGATAAAAATTGTGAGGAAGCATTCAGTTCACTAAAAATGAGTCTCACATCACCTCCCATTATCCAACCCCTAAGGTGTGATCTTTCCTTGGAACTTATGTGTGAGGCCTCTAACTTCACAGTTGGGGTAGTTTTATTATAATTGGTTGAGAAGGATCTTCTTTTCATTTTGTATGCCTCAATTACCCTTTCCCTTTCCAGGAAAACTACACAACCACGGATAAAGAACATCTTTCTATTGTGTTTTCCTTGTAATAATTTTGTTCGTATCTTATTAGGTCAAAAATCATCATCTTCTCGAATCATGCTTCAATTCTTTTCCTCCTAATGAAACATGAAGCCAAGCCCCACCTTATTCGGTGGGTGCTCATCCTCCATGATATTGAACATGAGATTCATGACAAGAGTGGAGTGGAAATGTGGTATATGACCACATTAGAAGGATTTCCCACTATTAGACCATCATGTTGACACACCAATCCCCTTTTTAGAATTATTCCCTCATTGGAACCTTTATTATCTTTTGGAATTTACCCCCTGGTGTGCAGACATTGTGAATTTTCTAGGAACATATAGGGTCCCCAATGATTTCAGAGAATCATAATCCCGGATAATTAAGCATGATTTTCAGTGGTACATTTGGTATGACCCGTAGTTGTGGAGAATTTTTGGTGACCATGTAGTTTATCGGTGTGTCCCTGACCATGATTTGACCTCTGTTTTGACATTATAGAACACCATGGCCTGTGGGGGCCATATTGGCTGTCAACTTATAGCTTTAAAGGTCCATGAATCTAGACTTTATTGGCCAACATTATATAGGGATTCCCATATATTTTTCAAGTCATGTAGTCATTGCCAATCTATAGGGAATATCTCTAAGAGGAATGAAATTCCCCAACCGCCCATGATATTGTATCAAATTTTTTATACATGGGGCATTGAATTCAAGGGGCCTTTTACAAATTGGTTTGGATTTTTTTACATCTTATTGGTTGTTGAGTATGTATCTAAATGTGTGGAAGAAAAGTCCACTAGGACCAATGACTCTAGAGTGGTTTTTGATTTTGTGTGGTCTCAAATATTTAGTAGGTTTAGTTTACCAAGATTCATCATTAGTGATTGGGGTTCACATTTTAGCAATCACATCATGAAAATATTGTTTTGTAAGTATGGGGTTGATCATAAATTCTCCACTTCATATCACCCCCAAAATAACTGACAAGAAGATATCTCAAATCGGGTAGTTAAACAAATCTTTGAAAAAATGTTACAACCCAATTGGAATGATTGGACATTAGATTTGGATGATTCACTTTGGTCGTACCATACAACTTTTAAAAACCCAATTAGAATGTCACCATAAAGGATGGTATTTGGAAACGCATTTTACCTACCAGTGGAGGTAGAAAACCATACATATTGGTATGTTAAACAATATAATATGAATCTTTCAGATGCAGGTGAGAATATGAATTTACATATTCAAGAGTTTAAATAAATTCATCGTGATTCATCTGAGAACACCTGAATAAATAAAGAGAAGACAAAGGTTATCGATGATAACATGATTCATCAAAGAATGTATCATATTGGTGAGAAGGTTCTCATATATAATTCTAGGCTAAATCTCCACCCAGTTAAGCTTCCTTCCTGAAGGATCAGTCCTTATATATTACTTATGTTTACCCTTTTGGTTCTATATAGGTTTTTCATGATAAGAGTTGACATCAGATTACTGTTAATTGGTAGAGTCTCAAACACAACTATGATGATTTTCGAAAGCATATCTTAGAGGAAATCCAACTAATAGATTCCACATATAACACCCCATATCATTTTTACCTTCTCCATTTCTTTATTTAATTTTATATTTATATTAAATACTTTCATTGAGGGCAATGTAACTTTTAGATCGGGGGAGGGTGACATGTAAATGTTAGGATCGAAAAATAAACAAATAATTATTTAAAAAATGTGTTTTCATTTTTCATTTATTTTTTCTTATTTCCTGTTTTTAGATAAAAATTGATCATAAAAAGAATATCCAAAATAATTTTCATGCTTGAGTTGATGGTGTGGAAAATTCCTTTATTTTTGGAAAAATATTTTTCAAATGAATGTGGATAGGTATTCTTTTTTTAGAATTATTATTTTCAAATCATTCTTAGGTGTTTAATGGATTCTTGAAACCCATGCCTCATTAGCACAGACCAATGGTTTAATCCATTACCTGAGAGATATTCTAATCCCTTGATTTCATATTCTTCCTTTTTATCACTTTGCTGGGAGTCTCGAATCCTATAGAGAAACTATAAATTTCCTTGATTCTATTTGATTCAATATGATTCATGTATGTTGCATTGATGATTGAGGCAATCGCTCATTAAAAATCCCTTGATACAATTAACCTCTATTTTAGGCCACCATTACACTTCATCCCTCTTAAGGCTTAAAGACCATGAAATTCCTCTTAGGTAGCCACATTACAAGATAATATATCCATAACTATCCATCTATTGTGTATATTCTTGTTTTATTTTCAGTATGTGTAGGAGATAGGGTGTTTCCATGGGAATTCTAGGAAGCGAATCATTGTTATGGGTTTATATAAAGGGATCCAACATTTTCCTTGGGAAATGGGTTCACACACCATATTATTCATTATTTTACACACGATTCCCCCTTTATCTCAAAAAATACTATATATTTTAAAAAGTTTTGTACATTTAAAAAAATAGAAAAAATAATGAAATTGAGAAAAGAGGAGGTTTACTCATTATTATTCATAGCTTTGTTATAATCCATGAAAATAGACATTGGGGATAGTGAGTTGGAGGTATTAAAATTTGTGAGTGGTTGAATGTGTACATTTATTGTGAAAACATTCTGAATTTTAAATTTTTTTTCCATGATAGATTAATCATTCCTCTTCAACTTCAAATTTTTAATCATTAAATACTACCGACCCATGAACCTCAAAACAACCTGTTGGAAGTACTCTTGAGTAGTAGACTTGTTTCTGATGCTATATAACTAGGAATCATGGAAAGCATATGGTAAGATCACATGAACTCTAGAAACAAAATATATCCACTTTTTTATGTTCCATGAGTGAAGAGGGAAAAATTTTACGTGAGGTAGGTTGTGACATGTTTCATGGGTGAACAAATGATGTTGGAAAAATTTGAATGTGAAGAAAAAAAAAATAGGAAAATTGATTCAAAAAATGAGACATGATAAATTTAATTTCGAAAGAATATTGGATGTTTTCACACCTTTTATTTAGGAATGATACATGATTAGAATATTATACATTTCCCAAGAGTGAAAATGTTTAGGTTTGGGGGTGTGATCATACCACGATTCACTATTTTATTTTACCCTTTTACCAATGTATTAAACTAGTATTGTATAAAAAATTAAATATATAATAAAACACTGTAGGGTCCTGAAATATCTGCAAAGGATATTTTACCCAAATATCCCAAGGAATTGGGGAAAATAATCAAGGAAGAGACACAAAAAGGGCCAGTCCGCAAAACGGTCCATGGAAGAGCAACGCATCCAGACACCGCGAGGCACCCCCTTTGCGAACCATTGTCGTTCGCGAAATAGAGGCAGAGAGCCTCCACGGTCGCGAAGCAGGATGGGCGCCAGCCCGGTTCACCATCATGAACTGTCCCGACCACAGACCGCGTCAACCGGTTCAATCCGAACCCGCTGTCGTTCGTGGAATAGAGGCGGAACCCTCCGCAGCCACGGAGCACTCCTTGAGATTGGCTCGCGGAGGGGGGAAGCATTCAATACCCACCGCGAATCGTAGATTGACCAAGTCAGCTATGAATCGGGTTATGGGCCTCCGAAAAAGGTGTTGCGTGGCCACAGATAAATTTCCTTTCCCCACTCTATAAAAGGAGACCGAGGGGTAAAGAAGAGAGGATCATAGAACTGGAATCAGATTCGAAGGGATAGGAGATCGGTTGAAGGAAGGCTTCGGATTTCGCAAAATATAGAAATTCCCATCCGCGAACCACAACAGGTATATGAATTAAGAGGGAATCGGAAAACTCATAACAAATTGGTGAACCACAAACCTAAAATAACAAAAAGGAGAACCGCGAACCATACCTCCTCTGCAGATAACTTCTCCGCGGACCAGGGAGTTTATGCCTCTTTTCCCATGCTTCGCACTGCGTAGCACCCTCCTACACGGGCGAAGCCCCAACTGACGAGCCTCTGACCGGCGCTGCCCTTGGCCACCGCTGCCCGCCTGGAACCCTCTGCGAACCACCCTGGTTCGTAGATTGAACCTGATGCCGTGGACCACCCAGGTTCACAGGACGCCAATCAGTCCGCGGACCACCCTGGTTCGCAGGACTCCAATCAGTCCGTGGACCACCCTGGTTCGCGGACAGCTTCTCTAGCCATGTGTCGCTTCCCCACATGAAGGTCACCACCACCCATACCTCACGGTGGCTTGCCAAATACTTTGGTGTTCTCATTTCTAGAGCCAGGTAAAAATACTTTCGATCCAGCCAGGTCCTCCGTGACTCCCTCATTGTCATATTCATTGGCCCTGAGTTGAGGCCTCCGCCAGAGCCACCATATCTAAGTGGTATAACATTCAGGCACATCAGCACGCCGTTTTGAGTTCACATACCCACGGTAAACAGGGGAAAAGGGGTTTCCCCAACCCTTGAGCAGATTCCTGAAGCATTCATGGGTTCACATTCACACGGTAATGTGGATTCTGAGCTTGGGAATCCCTTTTCCACCCCTCCACTTGTTGAGGGTTCTTTGAAGATGGTAAAATACCCATCAGAAGGAAGCCCTCGTGCACTGCAAGAGACGAGACAGGAATATGAGCACGCCCTTTCCCTCTCCCATTGGGCTTTGTCACCCCGGGCATCCATCTTGGAGTAAGCCCCGATATTATGGGCCTCCTCAGAGTTTAAGCCCCAATTCATCGCCTTGGACCACCTTCATGCGTAATCCCCACTCCACTTCTCACGGACGCACCTTTCACGACGTGACCCTCGGGTCCCTGCTGCGTCTTGTTTCTCAAACCGAGCATGAATCACGTGGGATTAGAGTAAGCATTGACCATGACATCCTCTTATGGGCCTCCTCAGAGTGTAAACTACAATTCATCATTCTAGGCTGCACCTGAGCGTAAGCCCCAAGCCAAAGAAAACTACGTGGACTTTGATCCCTGCCTCCTAGATAGGGTATGTAGGAAGCCATCATGAGGTTCAAGCCCACCACCCATCAGACCACCTAGTCTCTCTTCACGTTGGCTCTCCGACACCTAAGCGAACTACGTGGTCTTTGATCCCTACTTCCTAAGAAGGGTACGTAGGAAGCCTCCCTGAGGTTCAAGCCCAACAGCCGGTCGATCCGATCATCTCCACGTCGGTTCACTATGCCACTCCTAGTGCCTCCTCAAGAGAGTTACACCCTTTGGGGTCATTAATCCAACGAGGGATGGTAAAACTCGGGCATAAATGATTCTAAACCCCTGCGTCCAGCTGGCCATTGCCCACCAGGGTTGAATCCACGGATACTATGTTTGGGTATAAACCAAAGATTCACGAACATATGAATACGTCTTAAATCTATAAGAGAGTCCTGTAACAGGCAATAATTCCCCCCAAAAAAGTGTGAGATGAGCCCAACTTCCCATCCTCTCGACCAATGCGAGTTCTTAAGAGTCGCTGGTCAGACCATCCGGCGAACTCCTGCCTTTGGAATGTAGGTCAATCAATCATTGGATATGGATCCGTTGGGTGTTTCATGGCCGAAAAACAGAACAAAATAAAAATGGTGAACCCGAGGTGAATCTTTATCCAAAAATGTCAAATTCAACCTAATATCACCCAGTGCCCCCTTATGCTCTAATAGAGGGCCCAGAAAGGTCATTAATTATGCACAGGATTATGAGATGATGCTTTGATGGGTTTGATGCTTGTATTTGCTAAAATGTTTTGCAGACACTACTTTCAGAACTCCCTTCGATCCAATGGAATCGCAAAGGAACTCACAAGTGTGCGCTTCCAACAACGCAAGTATGGGACTTCATCAACAACGGAGGACCCCATCACACACCCAGTGTCGTCAAAGTTGGGTCTCGGACGCACTGATCCGAGAGTACCATGTGAATGGTACTCTCCCAACATTGGAGGCGGCCATGAATGCCCTCCAATCCGTCAAGGTTCGACGGTCTCCTGCCCAGCAATGACCGCAAAGGCGGATCCATACATCCCCTGTCTCTGTCTCCAACCGTTTCAGGAGTCTATCCCCGGAACGGGACAATGCGTACCTCCCTTATCTTAGGGAGGAAGATGAGGTCGACGTTGAGGACTTCGTCCCTGTCGAACGGGGGTTCCTCTATCAGGCCCCCGCCGATTGGCGTCATCACGGTCACGCCATGACTCAACATCCTCGCACTGAGGAGGATGTTTCCCCGAGGATTCAGGCCCACGCTCCCCCAGCGCTGGCCCCTCGAACCACCCGACAAGGGCGGAAAACATACAATCAGTGGCTGTTTATCACCCTGGTCCCTGAGGAGGAGCTCCGCTACCCCGTCACGGAGACATACCACGAGCAGGCACCTACACCTGTTCGATCCTCCCAAGCCCGCTATCCAGACATGGAGGCATCATAAGAGCCGGCGCGCATCCCCGCCGAGCTCAATCAAGCTCGTCGCTCACGCAGGACGACACTTACCCGGTAGGCACCTCTCCCTGCCCAGGGTCGTGAATCCCACTAGCTTGACATGGTGGCGACCCGGTACCTACATGACCAGCTCCTGGCAGTTGCTTTAGATGCCCGCCATCCAGATATTGTGGCGATCAACAAAGCCCGCCACCTAGATGTGGCGACAAATCATAGGCGAGCACGTCTCCCCTCCAACAAAGGACACCGACTCAATACGGTGGGAAACCAATATATGAAGGGCCATCTCCCTGTGTATGCAAGTAAATCCCGAAACCCCGATGTGGCGGAAAACAGAGAGAGAAACCGGTGTATCCCGGTACAGGGGCAGGTTCGTTCACCTACCCCGATACAGGAGAATTGTCAGTACCCACTGACCACTGGAGGACCGGAGCAGGATATTCCTACTCCGATACCGGAATGTTCCTCCATAACCGTTCCAGCAAAAGATGTCTCTCTACATATCCTGGAAATGATGGAGGAGCAGGTATCGATACCAGATTATATCTTGCAGACTTCACAGCATGTAATTGCATCAGCAAAAACAGCAAGGACTCAGGCCCGTGAGCCCATATACCCAATTGAGGCGACTCATCTAAGAGACGAGATAGCCACCTCGGAGCATATCTGCATCCCTGCTTCAGCCCAGGAGGGTCTCCAGCTATATTCTGTGATGCAAGGGAAACCGGATTGAGCAGATTCACTCGTTCCAACTAGGGGACACCCATCCATCACGGTGGATGCTCCAGAGTGGGCATATATCCCTGTTAAAAGTCAAGATGTTTGTCGGCACATCCCGGCAACGTCACGAGACCCAATTAGACAGGGACCCAAGGGAGGTGAAGGTCGTTGTCGACAGCAGACAGTCCCTGCTGCCCGCAAAAGAGCGCCCCGAACGCACCGAAGATAGCCGGAAAATATAGAGCGGGGTCACGACTCCGCTCTGCTGGAATCTGGGGTTTCCGACGCCGCTAAGCATGCATCAATGGCTCGAGACCCTGCCCACCCATTACCTTATTATGGGAGTGGCAGTATCAGTTGCGAAGGTACTCACCGCAATGGTGCTACCAGCAGCTCTGAAGGTCCTCCCGAGAGCACCCTTTGGGGCCTCCCCCACAGGGCATATAAGGATCGGTCACGAGAGCTTCTCTCTTGATGAGAGTCATGAAAACCCTCTGCGTGACCAGAAGATCGAGCAGCAATATGGTCCTCCACTTGCTACGGTCCACCCTGAAGGTCCTCCCTGGGGTATACACTGCAATCACTCTCCATGTAGTGGGGCCACAGATTATGACGGTAGTCCTCGCTATCATAGTCGAAACTACGGAGGTCCTATCGGTAGTGACGTCTCATCAAGAAAAGAAGGCCCTCCCCTTGTCGTGGCCCTCCCTAAAGGTCCTCCCCAGGGGTTATCCTGCAACGGAACTTCAAGCAGCCATGCATCAGGTCATGGTGGTAGTCCTTGCCAACCTGATAACGGAGCTCCTCCCCGTAGTGACGTCGAGCAACGAGAAGGACCTCCCCTCGTTATGGTACATTCTGGAGGCCCTCCCCAGGATGTATCCCGCAGATATTCTCCCTGCGGCAGCAGTAATGGTAGCCCTCACTATTTCCACAGCTGTGATGGTAGTCCTCGCCAACATGGCCGCCATCGCGAAGGTCCTCCCCGCAATGGCCCCAAGAAACAAGAAGGTCCTCCCCTTGTCGCGGCGTGTCCTGAAGTTCCTCCCTAGGATGTGCGTCGAACGCCAAGCCATGATGTTCATCATCACCATAATGGCAGTTGTTGCGAAGGTCCTCCCTGTAACAACGCTACGCTGCCAGAAGGTCCTCCCCTTGCTGCAACATGCCTTGGAGGTCCTCCCCAGGGTGTGCACTGCAAAAGTCCTCTATGCAGTGAAACATCAAGCAGTAATGGTAGTCCTCTTCATTACCGTCATTGCGAAGGTCCTCCCCACAATGACATATTATATCGACAGGAAGGTCCTCCTCCTGCCGAATCAAGAACCGAAAGGCCCTCGTATGCCGAGGCACTCAGAAGGACAGGATCGAGCATGTAAGATTCCCAGCTTGTTGCTAACGACGCCCTTCTTTGATCAGGAGACGGTCGAGGGCCGCGTTCATCTTATAAACTACCTCGGAATCGCTTACATAATGATTCAGCACCTACCGGGCCCACTACCTCTGATCACACTAGCAGTGAGTACCGTAGTTGGGCCGACCAGGTAGAGGAATCACTGGCAGAGGAGTATGCTGATATGCTGCATCTGAGGAAACGACTGGCCAGGAATGATATACTAGTTATGTTTTGGCCTATGACCACCTCTTAGTACGACATACCCAAGGAGTTGTCGGAATAATGCATGCATAGAATCTGCCATAGTATATGGACAACCCTCCTCCAGTTGAAGTCAAGCTTCCTTCCCTATGATGAGTATGTAGACCACGTCAAGACGATAGGGGACCTCCTGCGTCACATCAACCTAGAGGCCCTTTCCTCGACGCGACAACAACGCCCCGAGAGGCACAAAGGGAATATGGAGGCAGCTTTCCTCCGCGCACTTCACCAGCTGCGCCGCCTCATCGGTGATGCTCGAGCAGGAGTCAATATCAGGGGTTGGGGGGAACACGGAGCTCTACATTTCACTCCGATCCCTGCCTATAAGAACCCATTCAGTATGGTGGCTTGCAGTGTCGTCACATCGAGACGGCAATTGGGTGGACCCCCTATTCAGGAAAGGCAACACACCCAACAGAGTCGGCCCTCGAGTAAGTCCCAGAAGCATTAGGCCCGGCGGAAAAGAGCCATTCAAAAACTCCTGAATCAGGCCACCTAGAGCATCCAATAGGCTTCTCGCCTAAGAGAGGCCAATCAACGATCTCTGCCTGCCTCCCCAGAAGGGACTGATCCACAAGTGAATTCGGCACCAGATCTGGATCACCCCCGGATGGGGGTACACGAGATCAGGCAGGTTGCGATAGCCGCAGCCACTGCCACAATCTAGGGTCAACCCCAGCCTGCAGGGTTGGGGGAATTTTTAACAACAAATTCCCCCGTAAGACCAATAAAACTGGGATGAGACTCAATGCCCAGGGAACGGAGCTAGCCCCAACCCTCAGGGCTGGGGGAATTATTACCCCCCCAACAACAACCTCCCCCACGAGAGTCGGTATTCTCTCGTCTAGGGAGGACAATCAAAAGAGGATGCTCCCATCCTATCCCGTCATATGAATCATCATCCCCTCTGAGAGGAAGGTGCACCGTAAGGTCGCATCAAAGAACTCTCTATATCACCCTTCATCAAGAGGTCTGAAGGCAATCCCAGGTCATGAAAGGGAAGGCCAGCAGAAGATGTGGGAGATCCTCTTCCGATTTGGAAGATGAAGTCCCCTCCACCCCGCAATAAGTGTTCATCAATGCCATAGAGGCTAACCTTGCGGGTGACATCGGAGAAAATACATATCCGGACAGGTCAGGAGATGACGGTTCCGGTCAGTCTGTGACTCACAATGAACCCCCAGGTGTGCACACTCGGAACCAGAGGGCTGCTTTAAATATGGACGCCCCTTCATCTAACCTCCCTACGCCTACCCTGCTAGCTTCCAAAAATGAAAAGAACAAAGGAATAGTTACCCTTAACCCGTCCCCCTCTCTCGATAAAAACGAACCAATCACGCTCGAAGAGAGGTTCGCTCAACTTGAAGAAGAGATGAAATAATTGAGGCGGCTTAACATCGATCTTCTCCAAAGGAACCACCTTATCAAAAGTGCATCGTAAGAAGAGACGCATCATGCACTCCCAACAAGTGCACCTCAAAGGCTAAGGCTTGCCCAGAAAAACGAAGCACGATCAGGGCTCCTGCCCAATGAGGCGCCTATTCGTCCAACTACCTAATCGTGGATGATGAATACCAGGATTTCCCTCCACTTAGGAGACAATCGGCACAAGTATTCCAGAACCCTCCGAGGGTACCCCGAATGGAATATGCACCCTTGGTGCCGGCCAATCCGGATCCTTAGGAAATGCCTCGGGCTACGCCTACCTAGGACTGGGCCTAACAAGATGTCAACCAGGGACTCACCAATACCATCGAGGCACTAACAGATCGATTGGAAGCGGTGAAAGGTCGATGCGCCCCGATACAGCTGGAGCGGAAACCCTATCCAGATTGGGTGACCAACACACCACCTCCACCCAATTTTGGGAGCCCATGTATTCCCCATATTCAATGGATCAGGTGATCCGAAGTAGCATTTTATGCACTACGCATCCTATTGAGACCCTATGATGGGGACTCCAGAACAACAAGAAGAAGTGAAACTCAGATGCTTTGTGAGGACCTTGTAAGAATACTCCTTCGTCCGGTATACAGGTCTGCTGGCCCAGTCGATAAAGAGCTATGAGGACCTCCAGTAGCAGTTCATGTTCCACTTCACCTCAACGCTGCCTAAAACAACTGTCAATGATCTCATGAACTGACAGTATAGGGAGAACAAGAGGGTCTCAGATTTCATCGCCAGATGGAAAGGTCTGACCTATTCTCTGAACAGGCCAATGCCTCATGATGAGATGCTAGCCATATTCATCTATAATCTTAGAGATGAGCTGCGAACAATGCTCATACCGGTGGAGTGCACCACTGGCTTCCGCAATCTCTCATCCATTGCCTAGATAATTGAGGACTCCCTACAGCAGACTAATTCAAAATCATGAATAGCTTCACAGGCTCCTGATAAGAGAGCTCCTAGAGCTGAAGCGTCCACTTTCACGCTCAAGCCGGCCCCTGTTCCCGCTCCGCCGCTCAGGCCTCCACCAAATCGTCAAAGGCCCCCTACATATCAGTGGCCGCCCCAGCCTAAATGGGACGATCAGAGAGGACCGAAGTGGAACCAGTTTGAGGAGAAAAGACAAAAATTATACTCTTTCCGATATGATCAAGTTCGTGGATACTTCATTGCCGCCATGAACTGCAACTTTCTCCGCCTCCCGGAGCCAAAGAACCTTGAAGAATTCGACCGTGATGACAGGCCAGATTACTGCCCCTACCATCGAATGTTGGGGCACATTATCCGATAATGCTTCGTCTTTAAAGACCTCCTGCAGAGGATGGAAGATTCCGGACAAGTCGAGCTGGGACCACCCCCAGCACATGTGACATGTATCTCTTCCACCGACTCCAAAAAATAGGAGGGGTGGAAAAAAGTCCCCAGCAGGCAGGGGCAGAAATTTGATAATTGGATGGCTCGGAAGACTATCAACCAAGCCCAGGGCATACTCCGAGCTCAACTACAGCATCCGGTGTTGCCATCGGAAGCCCCTCGTGCCGCAAAGCCGACCACATCATCCTCACAACCCTCCAAAATCCGGTCATCCAGATGGAGCCGAAGGAGGAAACAATCAAAAGAGGAGGAGTCCATGACGAGGCCGAAGTTAGTCCCGACCCTGGCAGATTTCATGCTCTCAAATTTGGCACAACGGGCACCGACCCACCAAATAGCACCATCAGAGACAACCGACCAGGTTGACCTATTAGAGGATGAAGAGCCAATCTTTGGTTCTATCAACGTCATCCATCTCATGGAATCATTCCCGGACGCAGGGTATGATTACGAGCCCGAGTTTCCTACACGAGGAGTCGAGAGGAGGAATCGCAGAGGCAGGGGATACCAGGGGAGGCGTAGCCGCAACCGCAACCAACCCTACGGTTGGACCCCGGCCCAGACCGTTAATATTGCGGAAACCCGTGGGAGAGCCCTTCAGCAGACTCAACAGGAGATGGAATGCCCCTCCACCTCCACAAGCATCCAATCTGGCCATGTTGTTCTGTGATACCCACAAGAGGAGGAGCAAGTGTCTGGTCACCTAGTGCGCACAAACAGATCGGCCAGGCCAAGTTCTCCAAAAACGGGAACACCATCGACATCCGTCCCTGCGGCCGGTCCCTCCTTGTCAAATGCTCTAGCTCCCAAAGCACCCGCTAAGACTCTCCCGCCAACGGAGAAGTGTCGACTTCTGGCGCAAAAATAAGAAATCCTCAAGTAGCTGGCATCAGTACCAGCCTGGTTGTCAATCATGGATGCCCTGGGTTTGTTCGTCGACCTTAGGGAGGCGCTTATCGAAGCTTTGATCAACCCCCAGGAAATCCAAGCCGAGGTAGCCGCCGCCGAGATTTACCGGACGGAGACTGGCTCGGTTGAATGCAATGCGGTAATTTCCTTCACCGAACAAGATGAAGATTCCATCATGCAGGGACACATCAGACCGCTATATGTGTCCGACACACTAAATGGTATTGAGATCCGAAAAGTCTTTATAGACAATGGATCTGGAGTTAACCTCCTTCCCCTGAAGACACTCCGTAAGTTGGGCTACAGTGAGGACGATCTAATTCCCTCCTCCATAACTCTGTTGGGTTACGACAAGAGTGAGCAGAAACCAATGAGACATATTAATCTAAAAACCCATTTTGGTGACCTAGTAGCCTACACAGAATTCCTGGTGGTCTGGCAGAGCACGACATTCAATGCCCTGCTGGGAAGGCCATGGCTCCATAAGCACATGGATGTTCCTTCATCTTACCACCAGTGTATCAAGTACTGCATCAATGAAAAAATCGGGATATTTCACGCCAACAAGGCCCCTTTCGAGCTCTCTGAGTCACATTACATCGACGCCGGGTTCTATGAGAAAAATTAGAAGAAGCCTTTGGTCAATGGAGTCAAATGGATCCCTGCTCCAAATGGCCTGGAAATGGTCCCCGATGACCCCCTCAGGCAGCTTGGCAGAGATTATGTCCTACCCATCAACCATGTTGAGAGTAGGAGTTTGAGTACGGACACGCATTCAGATGTCCTCATGACTTCAGCCACGATGGCCGAGCAACACAATGCGGGAACGTCTACCAACCCTCGATTTGGGGACGAATACTCAAGCAAGGATACCCACGAGCCTCTCCCTCAAACCCTTGAAGGCTCAGACCAAAAACTCTCTCCTCATCAGATCAAGAGGATGAGGACTTGGGAGAAGAAGAGAGGGGAAGATCTCAGAGATGCACCCCCCACATTTGAGGATGGTATCTCCACCACTGTGGACGAGCTTAGAGAAATAAACATGGGTGACGAAGAAGACCCGAGGCCCACTCTCATTAGTGCGGCCATGTCTCCCGAGGAACATGAGGTATATACCTCCTTCCTAAGGAAACACCGGGATGTCTTTGCATGGAATTACACCGAAATTCCAGGACTCGATCCCGAGGTAGCGATGCATCACCTGGGTCTTCAAAAAGACCAATGGGTCTACAAACAGGACGCTTGAAGGACCTACCCCTCACATGCTGCCAAGATAGAGGATGAAGTCGATAAGCTAATTAAAGCAGGATTCATCAAGGAAGTCCAGTACCCCATTTGGTTTGCCAACATCATCCCTGTCAAGAAAAATAAAGGGCAAATCTGCATCGTTATTGAATTCAGAGACCTTAATCGGCATTGTACGAAAGATTACTTTCCGGTTCCAATCACTGAGTTGTTAATTGATGTGACAGCCAGGTATGAGGCTCTATCCTTCATGGACGGATATTCCGGATACAATCAAATCAGGATGGCCCGAGAAGACGAAGAAGACACTGCCTTTAGGGCCCCTCAAGGGGTATTCCATTACAGGGTCATTCCCTTTGGTCTCAAGAATTTTGGTGCCACGTATCAGCGTTCCATGCATCAGATATTTAAGCCTTTCATAGGTAAATTCGTTGAATGTTACGTGGATGACCTAGTGGTCAAGTCCAAATAGCGCTCGAATCACATGTCAGACCTTGAGACCGTCTTCAACAAACTCCGACAGCATAGATTGAAGAATAACCCCTTGAAATGCGCCTTTGGGGTTACCTTAGGGAAATTTCTTGGCTTCGTCGTATGCCATCGCGGCATCGAAGTCGACCTTGAGAAGAAGAAGGTTATCCTGGGTCTTCCACCCCATCGAAATCTCCCTAAGTTGAGGGTATTCCAAGTAAATCTATCCTATATTAGGCGGTTCATAGCCAACTTGGTAGGAAAATGTTTTCCCTTCACCAGGTTGATGAAAAATGGGATCACATACCAATGGACGAATGACTGCCAAGAGGCGTTCGAAAACTTGAAGAAGTACCTCCTATGACCACCGGTGCTCATGCCTGCGGTTGAAGGAAGGCCTCTCATTCTATATGTGACGGACCTAGAACAGTCATTGGGAGCCTTCCTCTCATAGAAGAAGGACACCAACAGCGAAAACAATCTCTATTACCTCAGTCAAACCATGATTGATACTGAGACTCGATACTAAAATATCAAGAAGAGCTGTCTGTCCTTAGTCTTAGCGGTTCAAAAGCTGCGACATTATCTGCAGCATCATGAGGTCCATTTGATCTCATGGAGTAACCCACTCAAGTACATCCTCAGTCACCTGATGCTAACCGGACGCCTATCCCGATGGACGGTCATCTTGCAACAGTTCGACAGCTAGTTTGTGCCTCAAAAAGACATCAAGGGCCAGGAATTATCATACTTTCTGGTAGAGAACCCTTCAGCAGGGACCACTGCACTAGACGTTGAACTACCTGATGAAGATATCTTCTCGGTTCAAGAGGAGGTCCCAGCACGGGAAATGTACTTTGACGGCACGTCCCAAAGCCCCACCGGGAAGAGGATGGAGGATCCTAGATTCAACAAAGTGGGTTTGGGGATAATACTCGTTTCCACAAAAAAGGTAGTCTTTTAGTATTCCTTACTCCTGTTGGAGGGATGTACGAACAATGAAGTGGAATATCAAGCCCTCATTGTAGGCCTGGAGCTCACACTCGAGGCACAAGTACAACACCTTAAGGTAAAAGGGTGACTCAGAGCTGGTCATCAAGAAAGTAAATGGTGACTATGCTATTAAAAAGGAGGAGCTGATCCCCTTGTTTGACCATGTCCGATCGTTAATGGCCGAGTTCTCCACAGAACCAAAATTGACTTATATTCCCTGGTGCCAGAACACTCAGGCTGATGCATTAGCCAATGCGGCCATAGCCATAGCCGACCCCGACCGGGATGAAACGGTCATCAGCATTGCTCACCACTGATTGGTATTGCCATTTGTTCAAGCTATGATGGAAGAAATCCACGAAATTAGTCTTGTCCATGAGCCATATGCTCCTACCACTGGCTGGATGACCCCCATCACGAACTACGTTCAACGGGGAGAGATTCCAGCAGACAGGGCTAAACGAGAGAAAATGCGGAGAAGGGCAATCAATTTTGTCCTATATGGAGGCACAGGTCAGCAAGAGGTCCTCTACAAACGAGGCCTTGATGGAGTTCTCCTCAGATGCATTTACGGAGAAGAAACCGTCTCCGTCATGACTGAAGTACATGCAGGAGCATGTGGAGCACATCAACCAGGGACCAAGCTTTCCCATCAGGTTTAAAGTCTTGGGTACTACTAGCCCACAATGGCACGAGGCTGCGAGAATTTTACCGCAAAATTCCACTCATGCCAGATCCATGCCAACTTCATACACCCGCCCCTGAAGTTTCTTGATCATGCTAAGTACACCTGGCCGTTTGCCGTCTGGGGGATGGACGTCATGGGACCGTATCCTCCCGCCACGATCAAACATCTGAAGTATATCCTCACAGCGACCAACTTCTTTTCCAAATGGGAAGATGCCATACCCCTTAAGGATGTTGGGGCAAGAAATATTTTCAACTTCATGAAGGCCAATATCATCACTAGATTTGGTCTCCCTCGTACTATACTGACGGACAATGGCACCAATTTTTTCTCTGCTATGTTGGAAAAGTGAAAGAGCACTGTCGTGGGTGCCCTCAAATGATTAGTGTGATTTTGGGGTACTTAGGTGCCGTAGAGTGGCTGACCAAGGTCGTCTCTCAAAGGAGGAAGTAGATTTAACAACTTATTAGAGGTATTATGAAAAATAAAATAAAATAGAATAGAATAAAAATACTACTTTAAAGTATTGGGGTTTGTTGTAGTTTATGAATCTAGAAGAAGTTTGCTGGAAGGAGATTGTATAATTTTTTTTTTGTTTTTAGTTTTGAAATGAATTTCGATTAAAATGATACAACAAGAAGATGTTTTTTTAGAAATATATTTAAAAGGCATAATCGATCTATCTCTACCTCTTCACTTTATTATTAATCATTATCATGTAAATTAACATTCACTTAATTATGATCCCTTAATTTTTTAAATCCCTAACCCTATGAGAATTAACTTTACCACGAAGATGATGTGAATTTAACCCTAGGCTAACTTCAGAACATGGAATCGCAACACCCTGCTTTGATTGATGTTATAAGATTAGCTTATGGTCAGTGGTAAATTAAGGATCATATCCATTCTAGAAATGAGGATGAATTGTGTTTAGGGATTATATTTTAACTCTACAAATTTATCCCGTGTGGTCTTGTATTACCGATTAAGATCGCGCTCTCACAATTTACACAAAATCCCGACCTCGCGTGTTTTTGTGTTAATTGTTCAATTGCTTGCTTAGTTTCTTACAATTTAAAAAAACAATTCATGGATCATATTAATTGAATTACAATAGCTCAATGATTCAAAATAATTAAATGAGGAGGGTAGAATATAGATCGATTACTAAAAGACTACTCTTCCATGGGTGGCGTAATCATCGTAGAAGCGTTTTGCATGTGCAAAGGTTTATAATGGGTATAACCCAATAACACTTCTACTCAAGAATTCCAGCCCAAAGAGGAAGATTAAGAGAAGAATAAATTTAAACAAAACAGAATAAAAGAGAAGAAATAAAAGAATAACAAATAAGATTATTACACAAATGAAAACATTACAAAATGAAGAAGCGAAGGAGGCTTCGATGAGGGGATCATTGCTTCAAGAGCTACCCCTCTTAAAATGGTTGGATAATTTGGGTGAAAAAAATTCTCCTCTGCCTCCAATCTCCTAATGCACGTCCCAACCCCTCCAAATGAGAAAAACTCCAATTTATAGAGGGGAGGGGAGGAGAGGTTACAAGTGGTTTCAAGTGTGAATGTGGAAATTCGGCCAAATATTTTATGCCAATTTGCACCGCCCATTTGACCACCAAAACGCGTGAATTGGCCGGCCTTCCAGAAGGATCAAATGTGCGGATATGGGTCTTATATCGCCTCTCCAAAGTTGGGCTCAATAAAAGAGAATATGAAGGGGTTATGGCTGAAATACAAAAGCTTCTCCATTCTGGAGAGCCCAGCCCAACTTTGACTTCATGGACCAATTTCAACAACCAAATGAACTCTTTAGCTCTAGTGTCCTGAATAAAAGTTGTAGATAATTATGTTAGGAACACTGTTACAAAATTTTAAATTCAAATAATAAATATAAAAGATATTTATCTTTGAAATACTACAGTGAACTATAAAGGGTAAAACTGGAATTTTCATCAAATATTCAAATGAATGATCTAATCCCAAATACATTCTAATTAAACATATTTAACACAATGTGAGGAAATTATATCATTTATTATCAATAAAATATTCAACAAAATAGTGTTTTATCAACTCCCCCACACTTACCCTTTTGCACTCCTGGGAAAAACCTCATGTCAAGTAAACATCAATATCAAATCAAAACCAATTTTAAAACACATATCCTTGAGATCAATCAATTTCCCAACAAGAATCAAAAGATATCATGCCTCATTAAAAAAATTATTTCAAGTTCTCTATTTATATCATTCAATATATTTCCACTTCATTTATCCTCCCATGCACAAAACACTTACCTCGCTTGAATTTTCTCTCATCACTCAAATATCAATTTTTTTGCAATGTCTTTCTCATCCAAACTCATAAAAGGGTCACCATAGGATTGATAGATTCCTACATCGCTACCCGATGTGAGTCAAGGACATATGTTTGTCATGAGGACTTTTCAGGGTTGTTGTGTGGCTTTCGGTTGGTAGGATTAAGATGTGAAAAACTCTGAGGCTGAATGAGGAGGGCTTGACTCTTTTGAAGCAAAATTGCATTAATCTAATTTTTACTTAAATATGGTCTTCTATTCAATCCCCATAGTATCAATTCAGCTCCATCATCATGAAAAGTCATGAAAGGTTTACACCATTCATCATTTCAGCATAAAAAATGTCAATCTTCTCAAACATGATTTTCTTGAAAGCTCCCGATGGGCACAACTTTCCACCTCAATTAGAATCTCCAGAAAAAGCACAGCTTCACTTGTCATGAAAGCTCCAAAAAAGGAACAACTTTAAATATAATGACTTTCTTTAGCAGCAAACACATCTCTTCAAAATTTAATTTTCCACCCAAAGTATCACAGAATGTGGTGTCACAACACAAGATAGATTCCCCCACACTTAAGCTCAACTAGATTATGCAATTTCACTTCAAGAGTTGGTTGGATAGGGAAAATTGGCTTGTAATGTGGCTATCCTAATAGGCTGTGCATGGCTTCTAAGGGCTACAAGGATTAAATATTCAAGGTAGGCCATTATAAAAAGAAGGATTCTTTGAAATAGGGGCTTTAATACCAAAAAAATGCCTCAATCATTTAAACATATGTACCTCAAACCCTCATGTTTTGACAGGAATAGATCAAATTATGGTTAAATCAAGCATGGTTTGGTTCTATCAAGAAGTGAGGTGAATGTAAAGAATATGAAAATAATGGTTCAGAAGCCTCACAGGAAAGTGATTTCAAATATAAAGACAGTGAGATTGGCATGGGATTCAATATTCAGCGTACTTTTCATGAAATTACTAAATATTTGAACTTGAAACAAAGTCATTTCAGCATTTATTTAAGCTTAGTTTCAAGGGGTAAATTGTTTCACTTATTGATATGGATTTAAAAATGGTGATGAGAATCATTTCAGCCCAAAAGTTTAAAAAACACACAGAAAATTGTAAAATAAACACACAAATTTTAAAAAACACACAATTTTTTTTGGTTTTTTTTGAACAGGAAAGCAATTGAAATTACTAAACTAAAAGGTTACCTCCCCCACACTTAAAATATTGAATTGTCCTTAATGTGAACCTATGAGATGATATATGCACATGAAATTCAGAATTTTTAAATAGGACAAATAATATAAAAGTGAAAGGGTTAGGAACAGCCTGATGTGCTCAAGTGATGATGGGGTCATGCAGTGTGATAAAATCCACTGCATCAGTAGGAAGTCCCTCAATGTATCTCTTCAAACATTGCCCATTGACTGTAAATCTCTTTCCAGTGTCCTCTTGTGTAATCTCCACTGCACCATAAGGAAAAACATTAGTCACAACATAAGGACCTAACCATCTAGAACGCAACTTACCAGGCATCAGCTTCAGTCGTGAACTGTAGAGGAATTTCTCTCCAACATGAAACTCCCTTTGTTGGATCATTTTGTCATGAGATGCTTTTGATCTTTCCTTGTAGAGCCTTGAGTTCTCATATGATGATAATATAATCTCCTCAAGCTCTTGAATTTGCAACTTCCGTTGGATTCCAGCTTGGGCCAAATCCATGTTGCCTTTCTTTATAGCCCAATAAGCTCGATGCTCAACTACCACGGGGAGATGACACGCTTTCCCAAAAACAATCCGAAATGGGGACATACCAATGGGGGTCTTGTATTATGTCCTATAAGCCCACAATGCATCATCCAAGCGCTTGATCTAATCCTTCCTATTTGGCTGCACAGTTTTCTCCAAGGTTTGTTTCAACTCACGATTTGAAACCTCAGCCTGGCCATTTGTTTGGGGGTGGTATGGTGTTGATGTTTTGTGTGTCACTCCATACTTCCGAAGGAGGGATGAAAAATTCCAATTGCAAAAGTGTGTCCCTTGGTCACTGATGATGGCCTTTGGTACTCCAAACCTACAAAAAATCTGTGCTTTGAAAAATTCCACAACAACATGAGAATCGTCAGTCCTGGTGGCCTTGGCCTCCACCCATTTACTCACATAATCAACAACAACCAAAATATACAAGAAAACATATGAACTTGGAAAGAGACCCATAAAATCAATTCCCCACACATCAAAAATCTCACAGAATAGTATGGGTTGTTGGGGCATCTCATGTCTCCTAGAAATATTCCCAGTGTGTTGGCAACGAGAGCTTGACTTACAAAACACATGGGCATCATGGAATAAACTAGGCCAATATAATCCAGAGTCCAAAACATTCCTAGCTGTCCGTTGGGGTCCAAAGTGTCCACCACATGCAAGTGTATGATAGAATTGCAAAACCGACTCAAACTCATGATCAGGAATACACCTCCTAATAATTTGGTCACTACACATGCGCCAGAGGTAAGGATCATCCCACACATAAAACCTAGACTCAATTTTTAATTTTTGGACTTGATGCTTCTTCAAATTTGCTGGGATTTCAGAGGAAACAATGTAATTAACTAAATCAGCATACCAAGGATGCGTACCTGAGATGGTATAGAGATGTTCATCGGGGAAAGTGTCCTGAAGTGGTACCTGGTCCAAGGTGTCATCCTCTAGTGTGTGAGTAAGCCTACTCATGTGTTCCGCCACCAAATTCTCTGATCCCTTCTTGTCCTTTATCTCAATATCAAATTCCTGAAGAAGGAGAATCCAACGGATAAGTCGTGGCTTTGCATCTGGCTTCTTTAGGAGGTACCTCAAAGCTGCATGGTCAGGAAAAACAACTACTTTAGAGCCCAATAAATATGAACGGAATTTATCTAAAGAAAATATGACAACAAGAAACTCCTTTTCTATGGTTGTGTAATTTTATTGGGCTAAATCCAGTGTCCTTGATGCATAGGCGATCACATGTGAACGCCCCTCCACCCTCTGAGATTAGACAGCTCCAACCGCGAAGTTGGAGGTGTCACACATAAGCTCAAAAGGAATCTCCCACCTTGGGGGATCTATGATAGGTGGAGTGGTCAGACGTTGTTTTAGCTCATCGAATGAATTCCTGCAAGAAACATCAAACACAAAATCAGAATCCTTTTGAAGTAATCTTGACATAGGAAGATCAATCTTACTAAAATCTTTGATGAAGCGACGATAAAATCCTGCATGACCTAGGAAAGATCTAACATCACGCACACATGAAGGATATGGTAAGGATGAAATAATATCTACCTTTGATCTATCAACCACTATCCCATGTTTTGACACTACATGACCTAAGACAATGCCATGCTCTACCATGAAATGAAACTTTTCAAAGTTCAGGACCAGATTCTTCTCAATACAACGATTCAAAACCTTTCCCAAAATACTTAGACATTCATCAAATGAAGACCCATACACTATAAAATCATCCATAAATACCTCCATGCAGGTCTCAATAAAATCAGAAAAAATACTCACCATACATCTCTGGAAGGTACCTGGGGTGTTGCAAAGTCCAAATGGCATCCTCCGGTAGGCAAATGTTCCAAAGGGACAGGTGAATGTAGTATTCTCCTGATCCTCTGGAGCTATAGGAACCTGAAAATATCTAGAAAATCCATCTAAGAAACAAGAGTGTGTCTTCCCAGCTAGTCTCTCAAGCATCTGATTAATAAACGGGAGGGGGAAATGGTCCTTGCGAGTGGAATGATTTAGTTTCCTATAATCAATACACACACGCCAACTGTTTTTCACCCTCATTGGAACTAACTCATCTTTCTCATTTTTAACAACAGTAACACCACTTTTCTTAGGAACAACCTGAATAGGACTTACCCACTGAGAATCTGAAATGGGAAAGATTATACCTGCCTCGAGCAATTTCTCAACTTCTTTTTAACAACTTCCAAGAGGGTGGGATTGAGTCTCCTTTGTGGTTGTCTCACCGGTTTATCCCCATCCTCCAAGAGAATCCTATGCATGAAAATGGAGGGGCTAATACCTGATATGTCAGCCAAGGTCCACCCAATCGCCCTGATGTTCTCCCTCAAAATATTCAAAAGCTTTTCTTCATGTTCAAAAGGTAGATTGTTAGCAATGATAACAGGTAATCTCTCACCACTCAACAAGTATGAGTATTTCAGATTTGGTGGCAATGGATTGTGTTCTAATAAAGGAGGGTGTAGTATGGATGGAGACATTGAAGGAACCAAAATATGTGCACAAAGAGCATTGGTATCGGAATATACATCATCAAAATCAGAGAATAATGCATCAAATCCATCAGCATACTCTATAGGCATGTCATAATCAGAGTTCACATGATCAAAATCAGAATACGATTCCATTTCAAAATCAAATCTTAGAGAGTCTTGTTCCTTAGAAACGGGTGTGGAAGTACTTTTAGACATCAAAATAGAACCAATACTCATAATCTCCCTAAGCATAGGACAATCCAATTCCATGGTGTTTTTACTTGGTGGTTCAAAATGGGAGATAACAAATGCAGAATGATCCTCTGAGGGGTACTTCATGGAATCCATAACATTAAATATCAAAATTTCATCCCCAAATTCCATGGAAAGTGTACCCTCATTGACATTTATGATAGTTTTTGCAGTTTTGAGGAAGGGCCTACCTAAGATAATGGGGGCATGAGAACTTACCTGATCATCCTCCATGTTAAGAACATAGAAATCCGCTGGAAAGATCAGGTCTCTTACCCGGACAAGTACATCCTCAAGGACTCCTGCTGGATATGCTGTAGCTCTATTCTCCAATTGCACCACTACTCTTGTTGGCTTCAACTCACCAACCTGCAAGGAAGAGAATACAGAGTGAGGCATCACATTTATTGAAGCTCCTAAATCACAAAGAGCATTAGAGAAGTGCAACTCTCCTATGGTACATGGGATGGTGAATGTCCCGGGATCCTTGCACTTTGTTGGCATTGCTAGAGTTGGTGTAATGAGTGCTGAGACATTCCTTCCAAGGTTTATCCTCTCATTTCCCTTGAGCCCTCTTCAATTGGTACAAAGTTCTTTTAAGAATTTCGCATACCTTGGAATTTTCTTAATGGATTCAAGTAGAGGAATGTTGATCTCCACACGCTTGAATGTGTCCAAAACCTCCTTTTGCATTGATTCTTCAGCCATCTTCTTGGTTTTAACAACCCTGTTTGGAAAAGGAAGGGGTTTAGGAGCTACATCATCAATCTTTTTCTTACCTTTATCTTTCTCCTTGGATTTCTCATCAGTTGGTATGGAATGCGGCTTCTCTAGAGTAGAGGTGAATCCCGGTGGAATGGTAGGTCCAGATGTATCATTCATTTGCTTCCCACTTCTCAATGTGATGGAACTAACATTCCCCTTTGGATTTGGAGAGGGTTGGGAAGGTAGATTTCCAGAATTCTTACTCACAAGTTCATGGAGGGCGGTGGCAATCTGACTCATTTGAGTCTTCAACTCTCTCAGCTCCGAACCTTGACTCTTCATCTCATTCTGTTTATTAAGAACAATTTGTTTCAAAAGATCATCAGTGTTAGAGTCTACCTTGTGTTTGATAATCCCTTGTTGCTGACTCGTTGATGTTTGAGCTTCGAATCTCTTTTGGGGTTGTTGGAAACCCTGTTGGTAAGGTGGAGGTTGCTGGAAGTTTGGTTGAAAAGGGGGCCTTTGTTGTTGTCCAGATCCATACCTCATGTGTGACAGATCTTTCCACCCTTGGTTGTATACTGTATCAAACATCTTTTGGGGATATGGTTGTTGTTGTTTGTTGCTGAAATGGTCTCCTAGGGAACACTGCTGCACAATCTTCTGTCTCTTGTAGCTGTGGGCAACAGTCAGTTGGGTGGCTTGTCTCAGTGCAAATGCCACATAGCCTTGAAGGAGGGGGTTGGGATGTCTTTTGAGCCAATGCAATCTGCCTCACCATAGTTTTCAATTATTCTAACTTAGTATCAATCAAATGACTTTCAAGAGAACAAGGACTTACTTGATGTACTCCTCGAACATGTGGTGTACCTCTATCACCGAATTGTTGGGAGTTTTGATCCATCTTGTCGATCAATGCACGTGCGGCTACTGGTGTCTTGTCCACCAATGCTCCTCTAGCTACGGCATCCACCATGCTTCTCTCCATAGGTGTGAGTCCTTAATAGAAGTACTGAATGAGGAGTTGATCACTGATTTGGTGATATGGACAGCTTGCACACAACTTCTTGAATCTCTCCCAATACTCATACATTGACTCCCCTTGTTCTTGCTTGATCCCGGAAATCTCCTTTCGAATGGATGTGGTCATTGATGCTGGAAAAAATCTCTGCAAGAAAAGACGTTTCAAATCGTTCCAACAAGTAAAATCTTCGGGTTGTAAATAATACATCTAGTCTTTTGCAGCTCTATCAAGTGAGAATGGGAATGCTCTTACTTTGATTTGATCTTCAGAAACATTTCTTGGTTTAAGGGTTCAGAAAAACCCATTAAATTATTTCAAATGTTTATTAGGATCCTCACCAGAGAGGACATGAAACTTTGGAAGTATGTGAATTAACCCAGATTTTAGTTCAAAGTCCCATTCGAGATTTGGGTATGCAATACAATTTAGTTGATAGTTAATATCAGGTGCAGCCAATTCTCAAATGGTTATATTAAGTTTATTTCCATTGTTTTTAGCCATTGGTTACTCTTTTATGTTTTTATTTGAATAGATTCCTATTTCAATGTTTCTAGAAGAGAGGAATTCACCAACTGGTTGAATATTGAAACTTCCCGTAGACTGAGAATTTCTGATTCGAGCCCTAAGGCTACGTTCAATCTCAGGGTCAAGATCTAAGAGATCTTCGGGATTAGTTCGTGTCATAGATCAAATAAAAATGAAAAGAAAGAAAGTGAACCATAGTAAAATAAAAATGATAAGTTTTAGTTGATCGTCCAAAAAGAAGTAGAAGAAAATAAAAGAAGAAGAAGAAAAATCAGATTGGGTAAAGAAGGAAGAACGAAGAGAGGAAGAGAATAAAATGTAAAATAAAATAAATACCTCTAATTGGTTGAAATAATTACTTGCCTCATCGGAAACGGTTCCAATTTGAAAGAGCACTATCGTGGGTGCCCTCAAATGATTAGTGTGATTTTGGGGTACTTAGGTGCAGCAGAGTGGCTGACCAAGGTCGTCTCTCAAAGGAGGAAGTGAATTTAACAACTTTTTAGAGGTATTCTAAAAAATAAAATAAAATAGAATAGAATAAAAACACTACTTTAAAGGATTGGGGTTTGTTGTAGTTTATGAATCTAAAAGAAGTTTGCTGGAAGAAGATTGTACATTTTTTTTTGTTTTTTGTTTTGAAATGAATTTCGATTAAAATGACACAATAATAAGATGTTTTTTTAGAAATCTATTTAAAAGGCGTAATCAATCTAACTCTACCTATTCAATTTATTATTAATCATTATCATGTAAATTAACATTCACTTAATTATTATCCCTTAATTTGTTAAATCCCGAACCCTACGAGAATTAACTTTACCACGAAGACGATGTGAATTTAACCCTAGGCTAACTTCGGAACATGCAATTGCAGCACCCTGATTTGATTGATGTTCTAAGATTAGCTTATGGTCAGTGGTAAATTAAGGCTCATATCCATTCTGGAAATGAGGATGAATTGTGTTTAGGGATTATATTTGAACTCTACAAATTTATCACGTGTGGTCTTGTATTACCGATTAAGATCGCGCTCTCACAATTTACACAAAATCCCGACCTCACGTGTTTTTGTGTTAATTGTTCAATTGCTTGCTTAGTTTCTTACAATTTATAAACACAATTCATGGATCATATTAAGTGAATTACAGTAGATCAATGATTCAAAATAATTAAATGAAGAGGGTAGAATATAGATTGATTACTAAAAGACTACTCTTCCATGGGTGGCGTAATCATCGTAGAAGCGTTTTGCATGTGCAAAGGTTTATAATGGGTATAACCCAATAAAACTTCTACTCAAGAATTCCAGCCCAAAGAGGAAGATTAAGAGAATAAGAAATTTAAACAAAACAGAAGAAAAGAGAAGAAATAAAAGAAGAACAAAGAAGTTTATTACACAAATGAAAACATTACAAAATGAAGAAGAGAAGGAGGCTTCGATGAGGGGATCCTTGCTTCAAGAGATACCCCTATTAAAGTGGTTGGATAATTTGGATGAAACAAATTATCCTCTGCCTAAAATCTCCTAATGCACGTCCCAACCCCTCCAAATGATAAAAACTCCAATTTATAGAGGGGAGGGGAGGAGAGGTTACAAGTGGTTTCAAGTGTGAATGTGGAAATTCGTCCAAATATTTGATGCCAAATATCACCGCCCATTTGACAACCAAAACTCGTGAATTGGCTGGCATTCCAGAAGGATCAAATGTGCAGATATGGGTATGCTATCTCCTCTCCAAATTGGGGCTCACTAAAGGCCCATATGAAGGAGTTATGGCCTAAATACAGAAGCTTCTTCATTTTGGCGAGCCCAGCCCAACTTTGATTCATGGCCCAATTTCAACAACCAAATGAACTTTTTAGCTCTAGTGTCCTGAATAAAAGTTGTAGATAATTAAGTTAGGAACACTATTAAAAACTTTAAAATTAAAATAATAAATATAATAAATATTTATCTTTGAAATACTACAGTGAACTATAAAGGGTAAAACTGGAATTTTCATCAAATATTCAAATGAATGATCTAATCCCAAATACTTTCTAATTAAACATATTTAACACAATGTGAGGAAATTATATCATTTATTATCAATAAAATATTCAATAAAATAGTGTTTTATCAAAAATCTATACCACGAGTATGGTATCAAGGCTAGCCACTCATCCCGCTACCATGCAGCGGCCAACGGACAGATAGAATCTTTCAACAAGACCTCGTCCAAAATCCTCCAGAAAATGGGGGACAAAGACGGGAAGTCATGGACAGATAAACTCATCCATGCATTGTGGTCTTATCGAACCACAATCTGCACAGCTACTTGGTCTACCCCGTACTCATTGGTGTACGGCACGGAGGCGGTCTTACCCATTGAACTCCAACTTCTCTCACTCTGCATTGCCATCTATGATCGATTATCCAATGATGATCAGTCAGAAAAGTGGAAAGGTGATTTGGAATAGCTAGACGAGAAATAGTTGCACACTCTGCACCACTTGGAAGTGTACCAGAACCAGATTGCACGAGCCTTCAACAAAAAGGTCCAACTCCTATCTTTCTTGGAAGGAGAATTAGTTCTGTTCCTCCAGACCCCAATGATACCTGGAAAGAGGCCTCCAAAGTTGGAGCCCATGTGGGAGGGTCCATATGTTGTACACAATTTCTACTCCAACGGAGCCTATGCCATGATCTCCATGGACGGGCAATCCACCACGGCTCCTACCAATGCGAGATTCCTGAAGAATTATTTCGCATAAGGATAGAGAAATCTTCATCTGAGCTTTATTACACTAAACTTCCAAGCACTTTGTCCTCACTGCATGACGTTAAACTGCATGGAATCTAATAATTCCCCCTTTTCCTAACTACAGGACGTTAAACTATATGTACAATGTCCTCACCACATGACCTTAAACTGCACGGATTTAAGAAAACAATGTATGGCTTGATTCCTGCCCTAGAAGGATACGTAGCGATGCCGGGATTCCTTATCCTGGCCCAGCCACTTCAAAAAAATTCCCTTTCCCCCGTGTACGGACCATACATGCATGGGGTGTATCATATTTACAGAGAACTACGTATGGCTTGATTCTTGCCCTCGCAGGATACGTAGCGACGCCGAGATTCCCTATCCTGGCCCAGCCACTTCAAAAAAAAGTCCCCTTTCCCCCGTGTACGGACCAGACCTGCACGGGGTGTATCATCTTTACAGAGAACTACATATGGATTGATTCCTGCCCACACAGGATACGTAGCGACGCTGAGATTCCCTATCTTGGCCCAACCACTTAAAAAAATGTCCCCTTTCCCCCGTGTATGGACCAGACCTGCATGGGGTGTATCATCTTTACAGATAACTATGTATGGCTTGATTACTGCCCTCGTATGATACATAACGATGACGGGATTCCCTATCCTGGCCCATCCACTTCAAAAAAATGTCACCTTTCCCCCGTGTACGGACCAGACCTGCACGTGGTGTATCAACTTTACAGAGAACTATGTATCGATTGATTCCTGCCCCTGCGGGATACGTAGTGACACCAGAATTCCACACCCTATCCAATCCACCTCCAAAACAAATGCCCATCCCACCGTGTATGGACCAGACCAGCACGAGGTGTACTCCGTCCTCACCGCGTGACATTAAACTTCACAGATTCCAGAGAACTACGTACGGCTTAATTCCTACCCTCGTAGGATACGTAGCGACGCCAAGATCCCCAGTCCTGGCCCAACCCCTTAAAAAATAGATATTCCATTTCTCCCCATGTGCGAACCAGACCGACATGCAGTGTACTTCTCATCCTTACCGCACGACGTTAAACTGAACTGACAATGAAGTTAAAAATGCCTCCTTCCCCCGTGCACAAACCAGACCTGCACGGGGTGTATATCTTCGTCCTTACCGCATGATGTTAAACTGCACGGAAGTTGTCCCTACCGCACGACGTTAAACTGCACAGACCCCCTTTGTCTTTCACATTGGGTCACAGTCGTCCTTACCACATGACATTAAACTGCATGGAGTTTGTCCTCACCGGATGACGCTAAACTGCACAGACTTCATCGCGACCCACCCAGGACACATGGCGATACGAGATGGAGATACTCCTTTCACATTTGGATACATCCTTTCTGTACATCAGACTCCACGACCCGGATAATTATGGATCTTCATAACCACTCATGGCCATCGGAAGTGGAAAGTCATCGACCCATGAAAACCTTTGTACGACTATGCATAGCATTCCCTCAGCGCCTCTGTATGTTGATAGCCCTTGGACCGTCTACCAATGGAAAGATTTCCACAGGAGACACTCTTCCCAGCTCTGTACGCTTACCGGCCTCAAAGCCCCCATACCATATCTCTTGATCCATAATTTTATGGAGAAGTGGTTTACAAGTTAATTCCCCTTTTCACATTCGGGTGTTGCCAGGGTTTCTCTATTTGGATCGCCTGTGTTTCCTCCAGTGGTTTACATAGCGACCTGCATCAACAAACATTAAGCCAGGACTAGGCTATATTGACTCAACGGAAAATTGTGGCGAAGATGTTTCTTGTATACCAGGACACCATTATCCCCAGGTGCCGAACTCTACACTATGAGCAATCATGGATTTTCATAATCATTCATGGACATCGGAAGTGGAAAATTATTGACCCCGTGACACCTTTGTACGACTATGCATACCATTCCCTCAGCAGCTCAACATAATGGTAGCCCCTGGCTCGTCCATCAAAGGAAAGATTTCTTTGGGCGGTACCTCTCCTAGCTCCGTACGCCAACCAGCCTCAGAGCCCCCACACCATACCTCCTGATCCAGGAAAGCTCAAAGTTGCAGTTTACGACTTTCATCCCCCACCTTGTTCCAAATATACCAGAAAATCCAGACCAATTTATCCTTTGAGTGATTGCAGCAATAGTAATCCACTGGTCTGAGCAATATGAATGATAAACTAGGAGTACTTCATCCTCACCTCATGACATTAAACTTCACAGAGTGAAGGCACACCCCCGCAAAAAAGATAAATCAGCGCAGGGGGGGTCTTTAAGCTTTAACAGCAACCAGGGACGGATGTCCCCAACATGCCCATATATTTCTTCACCAGATGACAGACTTCGTGACCTTGACAACCGCAGATCCTCATAACCACTCACAGCCATCGGAAGTGGAAAGTTATTGAACCGTGTACACCTTTGTATGAATATGCTTACCATGCCCCCAGCGGCTCTGCATAATGATATCCCCTGGATCGTCCATCAAAGGCAAGATTTCCATAGGTGATGATCTTCCTAGCTCCGTACGCTTACCGGCCTCAGAGCCCCCATATCACCTCTCCTGATCCAAGAAGCCATGGAACCATGATTTACACCAATCAACCCCCTTCCACGTCTGGGGCATGTTGAGGTATTCAAGCCCAGTTACATTTTGATAAAGAGAATCCTTTTCAAAAATTCCCCCGTCATCGCTGCATGACATTAAAATGCATAACAACCTTTACAAAAATTCCCACGTCATCACCGCATGACGTTAAACTACACAGCAACCTTTAACAATTCTACTCATCCTTACTGCACGGCGTTAAACTGCACGGTCGAACCCATCACGAGTTAAGTAAGAAACAAAGGCTTTTCTCTGTCTTGTAGTGCACAAGTTAGACCTGCATGAACCACCGCCTCACACCAACGTGAGAAATAATTACTTCACCTATTCTCAGGAAGTTTAGTCTAGATATTTCCCTCGTATTCAGGCACCCTCTCATCATAAAACATACTTTGTACTCAGAAAAAAGTTGAACTCTCATAAGCCACCCTTGGTGGTTCCAAATATCAACTTCCCTAAAGTTGCTCGGCTATCGGAAGTGGATAGTCTTTGACTTATGGACACCTTTGTATGACTATGCATACCATGCCCTCAGCGGCTCTGCATATTGATCTCCCCTGGACCGTCTACCAAAGGCAAGTTTTCCTTGGGCAATGCTTCTCTATGTACGCCCCTTGGCCTCTGAGCCCCCACTTCTATCATGGGATTCAGAAACCCTCTGAGATACAGATTACCAACCTCTTTCACAATCCTACCTGAATGCGGCGAAATTTCATTAATAGGATTACCGAGAACCAAGAGAAGTCATTCCATTCGAGATGATGTCCCAGCTGCATGACTTTAAATGGCATCAAGCCTCATCCATCCATTACGCTCACTAAACACATAGGGGGGTGGTGTCTGAACCATGATCTTGATTAGTTCGGATGTTCCCAAAACCCTTTCATATGTCACACTCCCCTTCTGATACAACACTGGTGGTTTTCATTTCTTTCCATGCCACCCATCGTGGTTTCCATAAGCTATACTTCCATGAAGCCCCATGGCCATCAGAAATGGATATGTCTTTGACTAAAGGACATCGTTGTATGAATATGCATACGATGCCCTCAGCGGCTCTTCATATTGTTTTCCCCTGGCCCGTCTACCAAAGGCAATACTTCCTTAGGCAATTCCCTTCCTACCTCTGTACGCCGATGCAGCTCCCATTCCTTGAGACATTCCATGCATGTCGTCCAAACATGTTTTCCCCCACGTGTTTCAGAATAGTATTGAGACATCTTTTAATCAGTTGAACCCCATTAGGGCCCTCACCCCACCATATTTAGTCAAAGCTGTTCGACCTAAAACATCAGTAGTGATGGTCTTGATGGAGGGACTTTAAACTGCTCACCAAAGAAAGAGGCACAAAGCCTGTTAGGCCAAAAACCTGTAAAGTTAGACCTACGAAAAAGCCAGGTTATACCGGCTGGGCGCATACCAAATGGGCCCAAAAAAATCAGGGCATTAAAAAGAAAAAAAAGACAAAAAGTTTATAGGGTTTTCCTATAAAACCATAGAAATAGTCAAACTACGCTCGCTAGATCCCGTGGTCCAAGAAAACATTAGGGCTTGTTTTCTTGAGTTATGATTAGTTCTGATTCAGTGAATTATTATTTTCACAACAATTGTTCTAAGTGACAATCAAATTCCAAATCAATGAGTGATTGATGGAGACTGTATTTAATTCAAAAAAAGGGGGGAGGATGTCCACAAGCTGGGGTCTCTCCTTCATACAAAAAATGGGGACATGGGAGTATGTAAAAAAGGGGATTAAAAAGTAGCTCTGATAGTTATAAAGGAGCCTGACTTGCTCTCCCCACCAGATCAGCGACTGCACGGTGGAGGTCGTTGCAGGATTGTTCCAACACTGCCTTATCCTTGGTTTCAACCTCAGCCACCAGAAGGTACACTACACAGTGGTTTGGAGATCGTTGATCCCTTATTTGGTAACTTCAAGATGACCGGTCATAGCCGATAACTGATCCCTCAGCATCGCGGCCCGTTCTTCGCCTGCATGCAACTAGGAGGAAAGGATGGTTGTATGATCTCGAGAAATCGCCTACCATGCTATCATTTGATGGAGCTTTGTTGTGGTTTCCTCCATGTTTTGGGCCCCACGATGAGTGGTCTCTAAGTGAGAAAGCTTGCATTCACTTGTGACAGATTCCTCGTGGGCTATGAAAACTTGGCAAGCAAGAGAAGGGAACTGCCAATAGTCAAAGCCACCCAACCCCAAACCCAGGAAGAGTTGACGAAGAGCTTCGGTTTTAGTTTCCATTTCGGCTTAGGGGGTTTCATTGATGATTTCAAAGATTCAGGGCCAGGACCACCAGTGCACTGCCCGATGGTCCGCCATGGTACGCAGATCTTTGGTATCCTCGCTGGACGACATGAGAACAAAGTCTGGCATGGCAGCCCGTGCGGACGTGTGCTCACTAGAAGTTGACTCTGAAGCTGGAATGTTCAGAGCCCCTAACCCCAGTTCAAGCTTGGGGACCATGTTTCTAAGCCAGGTATCGACTTGTGGAACCTCCGGGATGGTCTCGCTGGGACCCGACACCACAGGGTCATCCTCATCCACGCACAAGAAGGATGAATTTGTTTGGACTGTGGCCACCGCAGGGTTAGAAGAGGGAAGTTCTCTGAGTCGCTTTGATCGAAGATCCATTAGTTGGTACTCCCTTAAAACTGACGAGGAAGGTGTAGTGGATGCAGCAGCCACCATACCTCCTGATTTGGGAACCTAGCGGACAGCCTTCCCTAGGATCCCATCAGGATAGAATTTTACCCATGTTTTTGCATACTCCATGGAAAGGCCGGCAACCACGCCCGCATCAGGCAGGGGAATTCTTGTGTCTGATCCCTCCCACATCAACATCAGTCACCACTGACGATGTATGGATGGATTCAGTCCTTGAGCCCGAGAAGGGGGAAGAAAATCAAGGGCATACATGCACCCAAACTGATGAGGAAAAAGATACAAAAAATAAAGCTCGCACAGATAAAGCCCATCGATCCGTGCGGACAGAAACCCGTCCAAAAGAGATATAATGTAAGATCTCTCCTCCTGGATTCCCTGGAGGTTGTCAACTATGATTCCATAAGGGGTGGGGTTGGGAGTGAAGATGAACTAGGAGATGTCACTCAAGAGCTCGAGGACTTCACTAGAGCTGAGTGACTTCAAGAGAACTCCAGCTATATCCAATAGGGCAGGCCGAAAGGTAGGAAGCAGGATGGCCATGTTGTGATGATACTCATAACAGCGACAATGATCTACCACCCATCTGTACAAAAATTGAAATGGTCCGCTTAGACGGTAGGGTGACCCACCCACCTGCATGTGGCTCAGTAGCGCATAGATACAGGCCAAAGTGGGAATGTCCAAATTCACCAAGAGTCCCTCTACTAACTCGGCCTCCATCATCAAAGTGCAGGACCGAACACCTGGGTTAACATCCCGGGAAGGAAATAGCCATCCACTCAAAAACATAGCAAACAAACCGACCAACCAGAGCATAGGCAACACACCAGGGCGTACCTCTTAAACCCACGAAAGGTATTCGCCTGCTTCCAGCACCGCCTAGTAAGAACCATGAATTGTTCATGACTGTTGGGAAGGATGAGTCCTGGGATGCTTAAGATTCGGCGTAGGACTGGTGGTGTTCAAAAATAACCCTATCCAAGTGCTATAAGGAATAAGCAAGCAGGTATGCAAGGCCTGAACTAGTGACTTCTCCGCCATGGTCAGCAGCTCTTACGCCAATAAAGGCACATGTTCAATGTCGTCCCATGCATCAGAAGTGGGAAAAAATTCATCATACATATCACTAGCAATCGGTAGTCCTCCTATCTGGTAGATGTCCCACAGACTGATGCTGACTTCACCATGGGAAAGGTGAAAAGTATTAGTACTTGAACACCAGCAGCTGAACAGGTCAGGTCGGATCGAAGATGGTGGGTAAATAGAAAATTGGGAAGCCCACACTGTGGAGTATAGGTTGAACTCTTCTAGTGAATCAGGAGACTCCCAACAATGATGATGGACCCAGAAATCCAAAGCCCAATCATTTGAGAATAGCCCGTCGGATCGAAGATCCCACCTGGGAACCCATCCCGCATCAGGATCCCTCCGAGCAAGGTTGAAAATAAAAGGTTATTCCTTAAGGACAACTTTCTGAGAGAAGTCTCGAGTGCACTGATCGCTTTGGGTCCAGAAAGAGCCCCTTAGAATAAATGTGTCTTTCGGACCAAAATTAGATATTATCTCCCCATATTGGGTAAGGTTTGTCTGAATGCATTTCGAAGGCACTTCCAGGAATGGAGAAGGGAGACCTGCAAAAGTAGGGGGATGGGAACATCATCCTGAAGACTGAAGCTATAGAGTGGGAGCCGATTGGATAATGGATAACTCAGAAGCTTTGGAGAGAGCAGGTTCTTCAATGAACCATCATCAAGAATGATGGACTGACTAGGGTCCTCTTTGACACCCTCCACTCTGTGAATCATAGCTGAACATCTCTCTGAGCCAGTAGAGAGGGGCTCGGTAGAAGGCCTCGGCGCAGAACGAGGGGGAACCATATTCACTCTCGGCACAATGAGAGCCAACAATTGGTTAGTACAGAATAAAAATATGGACAAAAACAACAAAATTAATGGTTTAGGAGCCTTCATAATCAAAATCTGTAAGGAGGCCTTGGATGATGGTTCGCGATGGAACCATCCCGCGAACCAGCCCTCCGCAAAATCAGTCCGCGAAGCCCTGTCTCGCGGAGCGTTATCCAGGAAACCGCGAACCAAGTCGCTCCACAGAAATTCAATCTCGAGTTTATTCAGGAGACTCAGGTACTTCTTAATGATCAAGAGATATTTAGTACGCGGAGCATCGAAACTGCGAAGCAAGTTCCTATGCAGCCCATCATCACATACTTTTCAATTAATTAAGAGTAATGGTTCACGGTTGGGAAGTTGGTTCGTGGGTGAAGGCAACCGCGAAGAAGGATTGGTTCACGGAGGTTGCTGCCAGTTCACGGATGGGGCACTTCGCAAAGGAGAAAACACGCGGAGGCTAAGGAGCTCTAGTTTCATGAAGAATTCGGTAAAGGACAAGTGAGGTCTCCCCGTATTTATAATCATGGTCCCCTACCGGGTCTACCTTTCTACCGCAAGCCATCTCATTTTCAGGAACCCTTTGCATCGGAATGGCCTCTTCTTCATTCCGATCGGACCCCATTATAATGGGGGGAATTTGTAGGGTCCTGAAAAATCCGCAAAGGATATTTTACCCAAATCCCCCAAAGAATTGGGGAAAATAATGAAGGAAGAGACAGAACAAGGACCGGTCCGTGAACTGGTCCATGGAAGCGCAACGCGACCAGACACCACGAGGAACCCCCTCCACGAACCATTTTTGTTTGCGAAATGGAGGCGGAGTGCCTCCACGGTCACAAAGCAGGATGGGCGCCAGCCCAGTTCACCGTCTGGAACTGCCCCGACTGCGGACCGTGTCGACCGGTTCAAGTAGAACCCACTTTCATTCGTGGAATAAAGGCAGAACCCTCCGTAGTCGCGGAGCACTCCCTGAGTTCACCTCGTGGAGGGGGAGAAGCATTCAATACCCACAGTGAATCGCGGATTGACCAAGTTAGTTGTGAATCAGGTTATGGGCCTCTGCAAAAGGTGTCGCATTGCCACAAATACATTCCTTTCCCCACTCTATAAAAGGAGACCCAGGGGGAAAGAAGAGAGGATTGGAGAACTTGAATCAGATTCAAAGGGATAGGAGATCGGTAGAAGGAAGGCTTGATATTTCGCAAAACAGAAAAATTCTCATCCGCGAACCACAACAGATATATGAATTAAGAAGGAATCAGAAAACACATAATAAATTGGTGAACCGCGAAGCTAAAATAACAAAAAGGAGAACTGCAAACCATACCTCCTCTGAGAATAACTTCTCCATAGATCAGGGAGTTTATGCCTCATTTCCTATCCTTCGCACTGCATAGCACCCTCCTATGCAGGCGAAGCCCCGACAAATGAGCCTTCAACCGGTGCCGCCCTTGGCCGCCGCTGCTCGCCTGGAACCCTCAGCTGACCACCCTAGTTCGCAGATTGAACCCAAAGCCATGAACCACCCTGGTTCGTGGATTGAACCTGAAGCCGCAGACCACCCTGGTTCGCGGGATGCCAATCAGTCCGTGAACCACCATGGTTCGCGGATGGCTTCTCTAGCAGCGTGGCGCTTCCCCACACGAAGGGCGCCACCACCCATACCTCTCGGTGGCTCTCCAAATACATAAGTGTTCTCATTTCCAGATCCAGGTAAAAATCCTTTTGATCCAGCTAGGTCCTCCGCGACTCCCTCGTTGGCCTATTCATTATCCCCAAGCCGAGTCCTCTTCTAGAGCCACCAGATCCGCGTGGTATAACTTTCAGGTGCATCAGCACGCCGTTTTGAGTTCACATACCCATGGTAAATAGGGGAAAAGGGGTTTCCCCGAACCTTGAGAAGATTCCCAAAGCATTAATGGGTTCACATTTCCACGGTAATGTGGAGTCTGAGCTCGAGAATCCATTTTCTACCCCTCCACTTGTTGAGGGTTCCTCGAAGATGGTAAAATACCCATCAGAAGGAAGTCCTCGTGCACTGTAAGAGAGGACATGGGAACAGGAGCACCCCCTTTCCCTCTGCCGCTGGGCTTTGTCACCCCGGGTGTCCATCTTGGAGTATGCCCCAACCTTATGGGCCTCCTCAGAGTGTAATCCCCAATTCATCGCCCTGGGCCGCCTTCATTCATAAGCCCCACTATTCTTCTCATGGACGCACCTTTCGCGACGTGATCCCCTGGCCCCTGCTGCCTCTTGTTTCTCACACTGAGCATGACTCACGTGGGCTTCGAGCAAGCATCGACCATGACGTCCTCTTATGGGACTCCTCAAAGTGTAAGACCCAATTCATCATTCTAGGCTGCCTCAGAGTATAATCCCCAATCCTAAGCGAACTATGTGGACTTTGATCCCTGCCTCCTAGACAGGGTATGTAGGAAGCCTCCATGAGGTTCAAGCCCACCACGCATCAGACCACCTGGTCTCTCTTCACATTGACTCTCCGGAACCTAAGAGAACTACGTGAACTTTGTTCCCTACTTCCTAAGCAGGGTACGTAGGAAGCCTCCCTGATGTTTAAGCCCAACAACCGGTCGATCCGATCATCTCCACATCGATTCACTGCGCCACACATAGTGCCGACTCAAGTGAGTTTCAACCCTTCGGGGTCATTAATCCAACGAGGGATGGTAAACCTTGGGCATAAATGATTCCGAACCCCTACGTCTAATTGGCCGGTTCCCACCAGGGTTGAATCCGTGGATACTATGTTTGGGTATAAACCAAAGATTCACGAACATATGAATACGTCTTAAATCTATAAGAGATCCCCAGAACATGCAATAAATCCCCCAAAAAAGGGTGCGATGATCCATAATTCCCATCCTCTTGACCAATGTGATTTCTTAAGAGTCGCTGGTCAGACCATCTGGTGAACACCTGCCTTTGGAAAGTAGGTCCATCAATCATTGGATACGGAGTCATTGGGCGTTTCATGGCCGAATACCAGAACGAAACAAACAATTTACTCCATGTTTAATTCACTTATTTTTTAACACTTTTAGAAAGGTAAATGATACTTGTTTTGATAATTACATAATAGGTGGAGGTGATTTGTAGGACCCATGATGACGTCCACAAAAAATTGGCCAATCTGCAAAGGATCCAAGGACACCGGTGGAATAAGAGGCATACATATAATAAAATGTTTATATAAATGTTATCAAACATTTTGTATTGGTCCAAATTTAAATTATATACATTTAATCTGAAGGAACTGAGGCCAATTTCACCCATTAAGAGTCCCATACAGACTGTTCTAGCCAACAAAACGAATCTGCACTTGGTCAAAAACTTTCTTCTGTATTTTGGAAATATCTATTTTTATGTTCTATATATTGCTAAAAAATTTGTCATGGAGGTATAAAAGGAGTCTTTAAACAACTCAATAGTTTTTTCTAAAGTGATTAAAGGCTTTATAACTTTCCAAAACATTGGACCAAGCAGATTCTCAAAATCAAGGTGCCCAAAACCACATCCCACTATTCCTATAAATTGGCACCTTGGGCACCCTATTTTGGAGTTCATATTGGAGGCAAGGTTATGCCATTTTGGATTTCCAATGTTTTATTCCCATAATACCTAGAAGTTATGCAGTATATGGGTTGTTCTACTTCAACATATTATTCTTCCTCCCCTCCTATGGATTTCTAAACCTCCTATGATCCCCTAGGGAGGAACGTGATGTAATCCCAAGAATCATATTTGTAATTTGTTGAATGATCTTTTTAATTCCAAGTTTCATGTTGTTTTTATTAATAAAATATTCATATTTAATTTATTTATATACCTGTATGTTATAATCAAACTCAAATGATCATGTTTGGGGTTTTTTTCATGTGATGTTTCACACACTGTTCATCCCTTTTTTCTTCCCTCATTCAATTGCAATGTTAGTGTGGTTAATATTGGTCAATTGAACTCAAATAAGAACTGTAAAGGTCATGTAAATTTATTTCATGGTATCAAAAAGAAATAAAATACAAATCTGGAAAACACATTGAATTTTTCGTGTGTTGCCTTAGTGAGTCTCACTTGTGACGTCGAACACAAATCACCCAATCATCTGTGGTGTCTGGTGAGTCATTATGTGTTTTCAAATGAACTATATGAGATATCCTAGCATAAACTCAGTGAAATTTTGGAATTAGTTCTTACAAAATAGGAATTAAATGATCTATACCCTTTCACTTAAAACGATGAAGTATGAGCATCACGAGATACCCCTAGGTTGATCATGTTTAATTAATCATGTTTATTTCTTATTTTTTTATCTCTTTCATTCTATATTGTCATCGTTAATCATAAAACCCAAGTATTATAAAACTAAATTTCCATTTTTTTCTTTCATAATTGGATCCACTTTTTTTAATTAATGATCTAAGCCTCCATCGAGAGACGACCGGGGGTAGTTGTTATACTGTAGAAATTCTAGTCAAAATTAAACAACTAATTTAACGCACTCGACAACGCAATTGATTTTTGGTTACGATTCTAGTATACAATATCATTTTTTCTTTATTTACATTTATTTATTTATTTTTCTTCTTCATTATCACTCATTTCAATACCGTACCCCCATTTGATTGTTTTTGTATTAATTTTATGTTCATACATTTGGTTGTTTTTGTGTGTTCTTTATCTCTCGCTATCTCTTATTCTTCTCTATTTATCTATCTACAATTCTGTAGTATAAAATTCTATTATCCTTTCACCCTTATTAAGTAATTTTATCCATATTCAATCATAAAAATAAAAACCTTACAACTTAGTTTAACGACCTGATAAGAAAAATAAAAACTGCTTGAATTTGAACCTGAAATTAAAAGGAAACTTCACTCACAAATCAGGGAATCTAGAGTAGGTCAATCAAGTAACACTAAGAAAACTATTGTCGAACCTCAACTGGTCATAATCTCCTAAAAAATTGAACCAAATCAATACCAAGAAAACATGGATGCAAATAATCAAACCTTAAAAGAATTGACAACCCCGGTTGTGGAGTACCAACATGCGTACATCCAATATCATAAGAAAGAAGCCAACATTGAGTTTATATCAGGCCGCATCCACCTTCTTCCTAAATTCAATGGTATTCCCGGTGAGGACCCTCATAAACTCTTTAAGGATTTTCACAGAGTGTGCTCTACCATGAGACCCCAAAATGTGTCTGAGGACTTAATTATGTCTAGGGCCTTCCCTTTCTCCCTTAATGGTGTAGAAAAAGATTTAATATACTATTTTCCTACCACAATAGGGGGATGGAATGACCTGTAGAGACGTTTTTAGATATTTTCTTCCCTACCTCCCAAACAACATCAATTAGAAAATAATTTTTTTGCATTAGGAAATCAAAAGGAGAGACCCTTCATGAATATAAAGCGATATTCAAAAGACATTGCTCATGCTTCCCCCACCACCAAATTGGTGAACACTTATTAAACCAATAATTGTTTGAGGAACATATCCCCATGGATCATGTATTGATAGAGGCTCCATCTAGTGGTGGTATTGTTGATAAAACTCCTTCCGCTGGTCGTGACCTAATAGCGAAAATGGATCAAAATTCTCAACAATTTGGTACACTGACTATTGCACCAACCCAGGGAGTTCATGAGGTAAGTCATTCATATCTATAAAAAAAGATATATAACATGATTGATGAGATGCATAACCTTATAGGGAAACTATCTCAAGAACAATGTATCTTACAATCACTTCATGTTCCATTACATTGTGGTATTGTTTCCAACAAAAATCATTTTTCTGATCAGTGCCCACAACATTAAGATTCACCTGATTTGTGTGTAGCTGTGTTCCCAGGGCGTCCATTCCAACATGAACCTCCCTTATATAAAGAAAAATTCAGGCCACATCCAAACACTAGGTGGAAAGCACAACCCTAGTACCGACAAGGATGAAACTCAACCTACCCCAGGATGAATTGTTATCAACAAGACCAATGTATGCAACCTCCTTATCCATCAACATCTCAAAACCACCATCATCTTCCTCCCAAATTTGAACCTAGCCTCAAATATATGGTGAAGAAAATGGCATAACAGAACCTAAAATTCCAAAAAACAACACAATCATCTATTCATAACGTGTGAAATCAAGTGGGGTGGTTGGAAAACCCCATCAGTGAGCTTAAGATTCAAGGTTCTAGAAAACTACCTTCCCAACCCATTTACAATCCTAAGGACAAAGGTAATGTATGTGAAGTTATGCTTCATAGTGGTAAATAAGTATCTCCTTCTACTGATTTTTCACAATAGGTATTCCCCCCTCTTGAAAACTCTCTTTCCCAACTATAAACATTTTCATGTAATGAAAAACAAAAAAAAGGGTAATCAAATTGTCATTGATTATTCAAATTAAAAATATATTCCTCTTCCATTCCCTCAAAGACTCTATCAATCTATGATAAATTCTGATAATTCGATTTCTACAGAAATAATGGATACATTTAAAAAAGTTGAAGTTAAAATTTATCTAATGGATGATGTCAATTATGTTCCTAAATATTCAAAATTTCTTAAAGATATTTACAACCATAAAAGGATACTAAAGGGTAATGATATAGTCGACTTGGGAAGGAATGTCTTGGCCTTGATTAAACAAGAAATACCAACCAAATTAAAGGATCCATGAACATTCATTATACAATGTACCATAGGAGGGAAAAACTTTTATAATTCAAATAAAGATTTAGGTTCTTCCATTTATGTAAAGAATCACTCCATATATACTTATCTACAGGTTAAAGAGATGCAACAAACAAGTATTGTTGTACAATATGCCAAATGATGTACTATGAATCAAACAAGTGTGATTGGGATGACTTTGTAAGAGTGAAGAATCTCATCTTCCCCATTGATTTATACATTCTTGAGATTGAAGATACTCGAACCCAAGGACGTGATCCCCTCATACATGGGAGGTCATTACTCAAAATAGCAAGACAATCATCAACGTTCACAATGGTATGTTGTCCATGGGGTTAAAGGGAGAAAATGTATGTTTTGATATCCATGGGGTTATGAAACACCATGTTGAGGAGCACTCCATGATTCTTGTATATTCAACAGAAGTTCTCTCAAATGATGCAAAAACACACAATTCTCTCCTCAACCCATACTCTAATTCATTTTCTTCTTCATCACCCTTGGATGATATGAGTTTTGATTCATGTTATGAGTGTTCTGTGGGTTCTAAAAGGTGTAAATTTTGTGATTTAATTTATGAGTGTATTCATTCTGAGGTTCCCATTACCATCGATGATTCTTGAAGTATCATTTCAATAGATTCTATATATTTAGTGAATGAACATGAGAATATTAACAGTTTAATGGACCTCACTCCCCCTAAATCCCCTCCATCAGTCAAAAAAACCCCATTGTTTGAATTAAAACCACATACTTCTAACTTAAAATATGCTTATTTTGGGGGTATTGACCTACTGCCCGTCATTATTTCCAGTAACCTCTACCCATGTCAAGAATCAAAGCTGATCAACCTTTCTAGAGAGTGTAAATAGGAAATAGGATTGACATTGGATGATATTACTAGGATTAGACCATCTATATTTATGTACCATATACATTTAGATGATAAGGATAAACCAGTAAGAAAATATCAACACCGGTTGAATCCCACTATCCTTGAAGTGGTAAAATTAGAAGTTAGTAAGTTTTATATGGAAGAGAGCATTTATCCTATATCTGATAATATGTTGGTAAGCCCAGTTAAAATTTTGAAAAAAAAACAAGAATAATAGTTGGGTCAAATGAAAGGAATTAATTGGTTCCAACATGTGTGAAAAAATAGTTGGTGAGTCTAAATTGACAACCATCAACTGAATGAAGCCGCACAAAATGACCACATTACTCTTCCATGAATTGACCAAAAGTTAGAACTATTGGTGGGTAAGCCCCATTGTTTCTTCCTTGATGGTTATTCAGGTTATTTCCAATTCCATATAGCCCTGGGGGATCAAGAAAAGATCACATTTAACAGTCCATTAGGCACATTTACATACAAGAGAATGCCTTTTGGTCATTATAATGCTCCTAGTACTTTTCAATGATGTATGGTGATTATTTTTTCAAAGTACCTTGAGAGTTGTATGGAAGTATTTATGGATTATTTCACGGTATATGGTTCTTCTTTGGATTATTGTTTGGAACAACTAGGTTCAGTCCTCTACCAGTGCATTGAATTTTTTTTAAAATTATAAAAAATGTGATATCATGGTTGAGCGAGGAATAATTCTCGGTAATATCATTTAAAATAAAGGAATTGAAGTCGATAAATCAAAAATGGTTTTGATTTAATCCCTCTCAAATTCAAAATGCATTCGCGAGGTGTGATATTTCTTGGGACACGATGGTTTTTTCTGAACATTCATTAATTACTTTAGTAAAATTGCACTTCCCTTGTCCCGGTTATTACCAAAAGATTTTGAGTGTTTGATTGATAAAAATTGTGAGACAGCATTCAATTCACTAAAAAGGATTCTCACTTCACCTACCATTATCCAACCACCAAGGAGGGTTCTACCCTTTCAACATTTGTGTGATTCCTCTAACTTTGCAGTTGGGGTAATTTTATCACAATGTGTTGAGAAGGATCATCATGTCATTGCATATTCCATACATACCCCTGACCCTCACCATGAAAACTTCAATACCATTGAAAAATAACTTCTTTAAATTGTATTTGCCTTTTAAAAATTCTATTCATATCTTATCGGTTCTAAAATCATATTCTTCTATAATCATGCTTATCTTTGTTTCCTCCTAAATAAACCTGAAGTCAAGTGTTTCCTCATTTAGTGGATGCTCCTCCTCCATGAGTTTGACATTGAGATTCGTGAAAAGAGTTGAGTGGAATATGTGGTTGCTGACTACATTAATAGGATTTACCCACCATTGGATCGTCATGTTAACTCACACATACCCATTGGTGAATTCTTCAGAAATGAGAACCATTGTGATATATTGGACAATACCCCTTGTTATGAGGACATTGAAAATTTTCTTGCAATATATCAGTTTCCCTTTGATTTCGTCACTTCACAATACCAAATACATAATAATGATTCTTAGTTGTACATTTGGGATGATGTATATTCGTGGAGAATTCGTGGTGACCATGTAGTTTTTCGGTGTGTCCCTAACCTTGACTTTACCTCTATTTTGAATTTCTTCCACACCTTGGCCTATGCAGGCCACTTTGGATGTCAACGTATAGCTCGAATAGTTCCTTGAATCAGGACTATATTGTATAACATTTTATAGATATGCCCATAGATTTTTAATGTCATGTAGTCATTGTAAATTTACAGGGAATATCACCAAGTGGAATGAAATTCCCCTAGAGACCATTTTATTCATTGAACTTTTTGATTCATGGGTCTTTGACTTCATGGGGACTTTTCCAAATTCATTTTCTTTCTTGTACATCTTATTGGATATTAAAAATGTATCTATATGGGAAAAGGCAATGGACACCAGGACTGATGATTCTCGAGCATTTTTTGATTTTTTGAGGTCTCAAATTTTTAGTAGGTTCGGTTTACCAAGATTTATCATTAGTGATCAAGGATCAAATTTTTTCAATCACATCCTGAAAAATTTTCTCTGTATGTAAGGGGTTTATCATAAGTTCTACACTTAATATCACCCCCAAACTAACAGATAACCAAAAATCTCAAATAGGGATGTTAAATGAATCATAGAAAAAACGGTAAATACCAATATGAAAAATAAGACTTTACACTTGGATGATGCACTTTGGGCGAACCTTATAACTTTTGAAACCCCAATCAGGATGTCACCATAAATGAATGTATTTGGGGATTTTCACCTTCCGGTGGATGTAGAAAACCAGGCATATTGGGATTCAAAACAATGTAATATGAATCTTTCAGATGTAGGTGAGCATAAGAAGCTGTAGATTCTAGAGTATGACGAAATTTGATTTGATGCATGTGAGAACTCTAGGATCTATAAAGAGAAGAAAAAGATTATCCACGACAGCATGATTCATAAGAAAACGATTCATATTGGTGAGAAGGTTCTCATGTAATAGTCCAGGCTAAAGCTCCACCCAGGTAAGCTTCATTCCCAAAGGCTCGGTCCTTATGCCATTAATGATATTTACCATTTGGGTGCTATATAGGTTTTGCATGAGAAGAGTGGTGAGAATATTACTATCAATCGGGAGAGGCTCAAACACTTCTATGAAGATTTTCAAAAGCAAATTGTAGAGGAAATCCAACTGATAGATGCCTCATATGACCCCACATAGCAGGCTATCCCCTCTCCCTACATTTATTTACATGTATATTTATTTAGTATACTTTCATTAAGGAAAATTTTACTATTAGGTGTGGGGAGGGTGAAATTTCATAGTTATTATTAAACAAAAAAATTCAAAAAATTGTTTTAATTTTTTATTCATTTTCGTTATTTTTTGTTTTAGATAGAAATTGATCTTAAAAAGAATATCTAAAATCATTTTTCAGGCTTGAGTGATTATGCAGAAAATTCTATTTGTTGGGAAAATAGTTTTCCAAATGAATGTTGATATGGAATCCTTTTCTAGAATTTTTATTTTCAAATAATTCCTAGGGGTTTATTGGATTTTGGAAGCACATGCCTCATTACCACTGACCAATATTTTAATCCATTACATGAGAGATATTTTAAGCTATTTACTGTGTATTTTTCCTTTTAATCTAATTCTTGAGAGTCTTAAGTCATGTAGAGAACTAGAACATTCCTTTATTATATTTGGAGCCATAAGATTCCAGTATGCTAGATTCATGATAGAGGCTATCATTCATTAAAAATAATTTTGTACAATTAACTTCTATTTTTGGCCACCATAACATTTTATCCTTATTAAGCCTTAGAGACCCTAAAATTACTGTTAGGTATCCACATTACAACCTAATATATACCTACCTATTCATCTCTACTATATATTCTAGTTTTATTTTTAGCATGTGTGAGAGAGAGGGTGTTTCCAAAGGAAATATGTGATGAGAATCATAGTTATGGGTTGATATAAAGTGAGCCTACATTGTCCATGGGTAATGGGTTCACAAGATACATTACATCATTGGTTTACGAATGTTTCCCTCTTTATCTAAATAAAATATATTAAAAAAGTACTGTACATTTAAAAACATAACAAATGAATGAAAAGGAGAAAAGGGGATGTTTACCCATTATTATTCACAAATAGGTTGTGACCCACGCAAAGAGACAATGGGGATAGTGACCTGGAGGTATTAAAATTTGTGAGGGCTTGATATTGTACATTAATTGGGAATAGTTGCTGAATTTTGACATTTTTTGTACATAATAGATTTAACACACCTCTTATGCATAATTTTTTTAAACATTAAATCCTTACAACCCTTGAACCTCTGAATAACTTGGTGGAAGTCCTCTTGAGTAGCAAACTAGTTTTTGCTGGGAGAGAACAAAGAATCACGGATATCATATGGTAATATCACATGAAATCTGGGAAAAATCATAAATCCACCTTCATATGTTCCTCTATTGAAGAGGGAAAATTTTTAGGTGAGGTTGGTTGTGTCATGTTTCACAGGCTGACCAATAAAATTGTACCAATTTGAGTGTGATAAAAGAAAAATGATAGAAAAATTGATTCCATAAACAAGACATTAATAATTTCATTTCAAATGAATATTTAATGTTTTAGAACCTTTTATATAGAATTGAGACAAGATTATGATATTATACTTTGCCCAAGATTTCAAATGTTTAGGTGTAGGGGTGAGTTCGTATCATGATTCACTATTTTATTTTACCCTTATACCGATGTATTAAACTGTTATTGTATTGGAAATTAAAATTATAACAACAAATTACACTCCATGTTTAATTAAATTATTTTTTTAACATTGTTAAAAAGTGAAATGATTCTATTTTGATAATTACATTGTAGGTGGAGGTGATTTGGAGGACCCATGATGATGTCCATGAAAAATGGGCTAATCTGCATAGGAACCAAGCACACTAGTAGACTAAAATTCTTTTTTCTACTAAACCGTGAATCTAAATGGGCTGAACCATTGTGGGGGTGTCTAAAATAAAATTATATACATTTCATATGAAGGAACCGAGGCCCCATTCTTCCATTAAGATGACCATACAGACTGATCTTTCCAACAAAACGAATCTACACGGGGTCAAAACATTGCCTTTTTATTTTGGAAATATCTCATATAATATACCAGATATAACTGCTTAATTTGACATGGAGGTATATAAGCTATCTATAGAGAACTATATTGTTTTTTTCAAAGTTATTTAAGACATTTGGATAGGCCAAATTTGTGGACCAAGCGAATTCTCGAAATCAAGGTGCCCAAAATCACTTCCCACTTTTCCTATAAATTTTCACATTTGGAACCCTATTTTGGAGTTTGGCCAGAAGGAAATTTACTACCATGTTGTAGTTCTAAATGTTTCTTCCCATCATCCCTATAAGTTATTTAGTCTTTGGGATAAGCTACTTCAACATCTTCTTCCATCTCCCCTCTGATGGATTTCTAAACCCCTTGTGATCACCTGGGGAGGAACATGATGTAATATTGAGCTTCATGTTTGTATTATTTTGAATGATCATTTTAAATCCAGGGTATATGATTTTTTTATTCATCCACTATTCATATATAATTCATTTATATACATGTATTTTATTCTAAAATTCAATGGATCATGTTTGGGGGTACCCTTTCATGTGATGTTTAACACACCGTTCATCCCTTTTTCTTCCCTCATTCAGTTACTATGATTTGGTGGTTAATATTAGTCAATTTAACTCACAAATGCAATTTCATGGTCGTGTACATTTATTTCATGGTATCATAGTGAAATAACATACAAAAAAAGACTACACATCTAGTTATTTGTGTGTTTCCTTGGTGAGTTTTGGTTATGATGCCGAACACAAATCACCTAATCATCGGAGATGTTTGGTGAATCGTTGTACATTTTAAAATCAACCCTAGGAGATATCCTTTCATAAAATCAGTAAAATTATGTTAATATGTGTAAAAAACTGGGTATTAAAACACCTACAACCTTTCACTTGAAGCAACGAAGGATGAGCTTCACGAGACATCCCTGGGTTGATCACGTTTAATTAATCTTGTTTATTTCTACATTTTTTTATCGCCTTCATTATCTATTTTCATCATTAATCATCAAAACCAAGTATTATAAAACCCCATTTCCCTTTTTAGCTTTCATAATCAAAAACAAAGTTTTTAATTAAGGATCTATGGCTCCGTCGATAGATGACATTGGGTTGCTGCTATAATGCAAAAACTCTAATCAAAATTAAACAAATAATTTGACGTGCTTGACAATGCGATCATATTTAGGTGTCGTTTCCGGAGATCCAAGATCACTATTTTTTGTTATTTACTATTATTTAATTATTATTTTTTAATTAGTTCTCACTTCAATACCCCACCACAATTTCATTATTTTTTATTTGGTTTTTTTATTTTTGGTTGTTTTTTGTTTGTTATTTATCTCCCTCTCTCTTCTTATTCTTCTCAATATATATCTCTAAAATTCTATAGTATAACATTATATTATCCTTTCAACCTTTATATGTGATTTTATCCATATTAAATAATATAAAACAACCATCGCAACTTATTTTGATGACCCAGTCTGGAAAAGAAAAACTGCTTGAATTTGACACAGAAATTGAAAAGAAGCATCACTCACAAATCAGGGAATCAAGATTAGGCCAATCAGGTGACACTGAGAAACCTATTGTGGAACCTAAAATTTTCCTAAACCAATCAAAAATAAAACCAAATAAATCCCATGAAACCATGGATGAAAATAGTCAAACTTTAAAATAACTGATCACCTCGGATGAGGATTACCAACCACTGTACATCCAATATCATAAGGATTCATCCAACTTTGAGTTGAGATCAGGCCTCATCCACCTTCTTCCAAAATTTCGCGGTCGTCCGGGTCAGGACCCTCATTAACACCTTATGTAGTTTCACATTGTGTTCTCAACTATAAAACCCCAAAATGTGTCTGAGAACATAATTATGTTTAGGGCCTTCTGTTTCTCCCTTGATGGTGTATCCAAAGATTGGATGGACTATTTTTCTTCCACAATTGAGGGCTGGAATGACCTAAAAAGACTATTTTTAGAGAATTTTTTCTCAAACTCATGAACATCATCAATTAGAACAGAAATTTGTGGAATTAAGAAATCATAATGAGAGACCCTTCATGAATACTGAGATATATTCAAAAGGCTTTGCTCAAGCTTACCCCACCACTAGATTAGTGAAAAAATATTAATCCAATAATTCTATGAGGGACTTATCCCCATGGATCTTGTAATAATAGATGATTCATCTGGTAGTGCCCTTATTGATAATCCTTCTTCCTCCTATTGTGACTTAATTGCCAAGAATGCTCAAAATACACACAAATTTGGTTCACAAGCTATTTGAGTGACCCAAGGAGATCATAAGGTAACTCATTTATCTCTAGAAAAGAAGGTACATAACAATATTGATGAGATACATAACCTTCTAAGGAAATTATATCAAGCACAAGGGAACTCACAATCTCATCATGTTCCATTACATTGTGGTACTTTTTTAGGCAATTCTCATTTTTTTGATCTGTTCCCATGACTTCATGATTCATCTAAGTCTTTTGAAACCTTGTTCATAGGGTGTCCATTCCAACAAGCCCCTCCCATTACACAAGAACAATTCAAGTCAAAACTAAACCCTTGGAGGCAAGAAAAACCCCTGTACTGATAAGGTGGAAAATAAAGCTACACAAAATAGAATTGGTATCAACAAGACCAATGTATTCAACCATCTTATCCTTCAAATTCTCAACACAATCATAATCTTACTCCTAAATCTGAACCAATCCCTGAGGATATTATAATGAAAATGGAAACCCATAACCAACATTTTCAAAAAAAAAACAATCATCAATTAATGACCTACGAACTCAAGTGGGGAAGTTGGAAGACACCATCAGGGAGCATAAGATGCACGGTTCCAAAAAACTACCATCCCAACCCACTTCCAATCCGAAGGACCAATGTAATGTATGTGAATTTCCACTTTTTAGTGGTAAATAAGTCTCCCCTTATACTTATTCTGCACAATTGGTATGTCCCCCTCTTGAAAACTCTATTTCTCAACCCTCATTAATTTCATGTAATGAAAAAAAATAAAAAAAAAGTGTAATAAAATTATCATTGATGATTAAAATGAACAATCCATTCCTTTTTCATTCCCCCAAAGTCTCTCTAAATCTATGAAAAATTATGATAATTAGATTGATATAGAAATAATGGATACATTTAAAAATGTTCAAGTTAAAATTCCTCTATTGGATGCAGTTAAACAAGTCTCTCAATAGGACAAATTTCATAAAGAGATTTTCACCCATAGATGGAGAATAAAGGGGAATGAGAGAGTCACCATGGGAAGGAATTTCTTAGCCTTGATTCAACCAGAAATTCTAATCAAAGTAAAGGATCTGGCCACACTCACGATACAATGTACCATAAAGGAGACCATCGTTTCTAATGATATGCTAGATTTAGGTTCTTCCATTAATGTAATTATTCCATCAGTGTATACTTATCTGTAGGATAGAGAGATTCAACTAATGGGCGTTATCAAATAACATGATAACCAAAGTACTATGTATCTAAGATGAGTGATTTAGGATGTCCTTGTAAAAGTTAAGAATCTCATCTTCCCCGATAATTTCTACATTCTTGAGATGGAAGATACCTGAAACCAAGGACATGGACCTATCAAACATGGGAGTCCATTCCTCCAAATAGTAAATATGATCATCAACATTCACAATGGTACACTTTCAATGGAGTTTAGAGGAGAAAAGGTAAGTTTTAACATCCTTGAGGCTACAAAACACCCTGTTGAATTGCACTCCACTTTTTTGTATATTCGATGGAAGTGCTCCCAAACGAAGCACACACACACAATTATCTCCTCAACCCATACATTAATTCATTTTCTTTTTCCTCACCCTGGGATTATTTGAGTTTTTATTCATGTTTTTAGTGTTTTGGGTTTTCTAAAATGTTTAAATTTTGTGCTTTAATTGCTGAGTGTGTTCATTCCGAGGTACCCAAGACCATCGATGATTCTGCAAATCTCATACCAATAGATTCTATATATTTATAGAATAAAAATGAGTCGATAGAGATTTTAATGGAACTCAACCCACCTGAATCCCCTTCCTTAGTAAAAAACCCTCACTGTTGGAATTAAATCCACTTCCTTATAATTTAAAATATGCTTATCTTGAGGGTATTGACCAAATTCACACCATTATTTCCAATAACCTCTCTCCAAAGCAAGAATCGAAACTGATTGACCTTTTGAGAGAGTTTAAAAAGGAAATAATATGGATATTGGATGATATTCCCAATATTATCCCATCTATTAGTATGCCCCATATTCTTTTGGATGATGAGGATAAACTTGTAAGACAATCTCAATGCTGGTTTATTCCCTCTCTCCTTGAAATGGTAAAATTGGATGTCTATATATTACACAATGTGGGGATCATTTATCCAATATCTAATAGTAAATGGGTTATCCCATTGAAAATTGTGAAAAAAAGAAGAAAAATTGTGTCTTATGAATGGAATGAATTGGTTCCAACATGTGTGAAAAATAGTTGGCGAGTCTGTATTGACTACCGTTGAGTGAATCAAGCCACATAGAACTACCACTTTCATCTACCTTTCATTGAACAAATTCTAGAAAGATTGGATAGTATGAATCATTATTGTTTCCTTTATGTCTATTCAGGTTATTTCCAAATCCATACAACCCTTGAGGATCAAGAAAATACATCATTTACCTGTCCATTCGTCACATTTTCTTATAGAAGAACGCCTTTTGGTCTATGTAATGATCTCGGTACTTTTCTGGGATGTATGTTGAGTATTTTTCTAAGTACCTTGAGAGTTATATGGATGCCTTTATTGATGATTTCATGATATATGGTTCTTCTTTTGATGTCTATTTGGAACACCCATGTTCTGTCTTCCGCCACAACATTGAAAATGATCTAGTTTTAATTTATGAAAAAATGTCATTTCTTGTTTGACTGGGTGATAGTTCTCAAGCCTATAATTTCAAATAAGGGAATTCAAGTTGATAAATCTAAAATTGAATTAATTTCAGCTCTTCCATATCCAAAAAGCATTCGTGAGGTGTGATTTTTTTGGGTCATACTGGTTTTTACCACCGATTCATTATTAACTTTAGTAAGATTGAACTTCCCCTATCCTGATTATTACAAAATGATTCTGAGTTTCTATTTGATAAAAACTGTGAGGATGCATTTAATTGACTAAAAAGGAGTCTGACATCACCACCTATTTTCCAACCACCAAGGTGGGATCTCCCCTTTGAAATTATGTGTGATTCCTCTAACTTTTCCTTTCGTGTAGTTTTATAACAAAGGGTTGAGGAGGCTTTTCATGTCATTGTGTATGCCTCACGTACCCTTGACCCCGCCCAGAAAAATTACACAACGACTGAAAAATAACTTCATTCTATTGTTTTTTATTTCAAAAAATTCCATTCATATCGTATCGGGTAAAAAATCATCATCTTCAATGAGCATACTGCCCATCGTTTCCTCCTGAAGAAAACTAAATCCATTCCCCACCTTATTTGGTGGATGATCCTACTCCAAGATATTGACCATGAGATTAATGACAAGAGAGGAGTGTAAAATTTGTTAGTTGTACTCATTAGTATGATTTCCCCGCCATTAGATGATCATGTTTACTCACCCTTCTCCGTTGGAGGCATCTTCCCTCATGAGAACCATAGTGATATTGTTTTCCTTAACCCCTAGTATGTGAACATTGTGAATTTTCTAGCAACATCCTGGGTCCCCACTAATTTCAACACTTCACAATCCTAGAGACCTAATCATGATTCTTGGTGGAACATTTGGGATGATTCATATTGGTGGAGAATTTTTGGTGACCAAGTAGTTCATTAGTGTGTCTCTGACCATGAGTTCACCTCTGTTTTGACCTTCTACCACACCTTGACCTGTGGAGGCCACATTGGATCTAAACTTATAGCTCAAAACGTCCATGACTCAGGACTTTAATGGAAAACATTTTATAGGTATGCCCAAATATTTTTCAAGTCATGAAGTTGTTCTCAATTCACAAGGAATATCTCTAAGAGGGTAGAAATTCCCCAACATCCCATGGTATTCTGTGAAATTTTTTATGCTGGGAAATTGACTTCATGGGGACTTTTCCAATTCATTTGGCTTATTTTACATCTTATTTTCTATTAACTATGTATCTAAATGGGTGGATGAAAAGGTCCCTAGGACCGATGACTCTCGATTGGTTTTTTATTTTGTGAGGTCTCAAATTTTTAGTTGGTTTGGTTTACCAAGATTCATCATTAGTGATCAGTGTTCATATTTTTGGAATCACAACATAAAAATTTTCTTTGTAATTATTTGGATAATCACACTATATCCACTACATGTCAACCCTAAACTAATGAACAAGAATAAATATCAAATCTGGAAGTTAAACAATTCATGGAAAAATGTTATAGCCTAATAGGAATGATTGGACATTACGCTTGGATGATGCACTTTGGGTATACCGTATAACATTTAAACTCCAATCAAAATTTCACCGTACAAGATTGTATTTGTAAAGGCTTGTCACTTACGAGTGGAGGTAGAACACATTGCATATTGGGTTGTTAAACAATGTAATATAAATCTTTCAGACACATGTGAGCGTAAGAAGATGCATATTATAGAGTTGGATGAAAGTCAACATGATTCATATGAGAACTACATGATCTATAAAGAGAAGAAAAAGGCGATACATGATAAGATGATTCATCAATGAAAGTTTCATATAGGTGATAAGGTTCTCATGTATAATTTCAGGAAAATCCTCTACCCTAGTAATCTTCATTCTCAATGGCTTGGTCCTTAAACCATTATAGATTCTTAACCTTTTGGTGGTATATAGGTTTTGCATGAGAAAAGAGGAAAATGGATTACTATGAATGGGAATAGGTTCAAACACTTAAATAAGTATTTCCCAAATAATCTATTGTAGGAAATCCAACTGATATATGCCACATATGACACTATATAACAGTCTTTAACTTCTCCCATCCTTTATTTACTTGTCTATTTAGTTTAAATAAATTCTTTGGGAACAATGTAAATTTTAGGTGTGGGGAGGGTGATATTTCATAGTAAGGATTAAAAAAATAGAAAAATAATATAAGTTAAAAAATTACTTTTCATTTTTGATTTCTTCTTCCTTATTTAGAATTTTGAGGTAAAAATTGATCTTTAAAAGAATATCCAAAATAATTTTTCATGGTTGATTCGATTATGGGGAAGATTCCATTGTTTTTGGAATCATTGTTTTCAAATGAATGTTGATATGGAATATTTTTGTAGAATTTTTATATTCAAATCATTATTATGTGTTTAATTAGTTTTTAAACCCATGAATCATTAGCACAGAAAAATATTTTAATCATTTACCCAAGAGATATTCTAATCCCTTTATTTAATATTCTTCCTTTAAATAACTTTCATCAGAGTCTCAGGTCATGTAGAGAAAGTATAACTTTCCCTAATTCTGTTTGAACCCATAAAATTCAAGTATGCTACATTCATGATAAGGGAAATCGCTCATTACAAATCCCTTTGTACAATAAACCTCTATTTTTGTCCACCTTGACATTTTATCTTTCTAAATATTTAATGACCTTGAAATTCCTGTTAGGTAGGAACATTAAAAGCTAATATATCCCTACCTAGCCATATATTGTGTATATTCTTTTTTTATTTTCAGAAAGTGTGGGAGATATGGTGTTTCCATGTGAATTATGAGAAGGGAATCATTGTTATGGGTTAAAATAAAGGGAGCCTACATTTTCCTTAGTAAATGGGTTCACACGCCATATTATATCATTGTTGTACAATATTTCCCACTTTATCTCCAAAAAAACTATATATTAAAAACGTTCTAAACATTGAAAAAAATAAAACAAAATGATGAAATGGATAACAGTGGATGATTACTCATTATTATTCATAGCTTGTTTGTGACCCACACAAACAGATAATGGGAATAGAAAGTTGGAGGTATTACAATTTGAGTGGGGTTGCGTGTGTACATTCATTTTGAACACTTTCTGAATTTTGAAAATTTTTATACATAAGTTATTAAACACTCCTATTTAGCCTCATATTTGTAAACATTAAATTCTACCAACCCTTGAACCTTAGAACAGCCTATTGAATGCCCTCTAGAGTATCACACTGATTTCTACTGGTAGAGAACTCAGAATCTGGGCCAGAATATGGTAAGATCACATTAACTCTAGGAAAATAGCATAAATCCACTTTCGTATATTCCTTGAGTGAAGAGGGAAATTTTTTAGGTGAGGTGGGTTGTGACATGTTGCATGGGTGAACAAATTATGTTTAAAAATTTTGAATGTGAGAAAAGAAAAATGATAGGAAAAATGATTCCATAAATGAGATAAGATAAATTTTATTTCAAACAAATCATGGATGTTTTAACACCTTTGATTTAGGGATGGTATAAGATTAGGGTATCATACTTTTCCCATGAGAAAAAATGTATAGGTGTGAGGGTGTGATTGTACCACAATTCACCGTTTTATTTTACCCTTATACTAATGTATTATAATTGTTTGTTATTGAAAATTACAGGTATAATAAAAAATTTCACTCTATGTTTAATTCAATTATTTTTTCATTACCAGTTTTAAAATGGGAAATGATACTTTTCATGATAATTAAATTGTAGGTGGAGGTGATTTGGAGGACCCATTATGATGTCCATAAAAAATGGGCCAATCTGCATAGGATGTAAGCACACATGTGGATTAAACTCATACATATTCAAAAAGGGCCCCTAAATGGGCAGAAACATTGTGGTTGGGTCCAAGATTTAATATTCTATATTACATCTAAAATAATTATGCCCCAATTCGTCCATTATGAGACCCATATGGACTAATCTGTCCAACAAAAAGAATCATCATAGGGTCAAATATTTTCTTATGTGTTTTGGAAATATCTCATATTTTAAACCAGATATGGACACCCAATTTGACATGGAGGTATAAAAGGTGTCTTACACAAACATTATAGTTTTTTCCAATGTTATTTAATACATTTTTTCCTGCCAAAACTATTGACCAAGTGGATTCTGAAAATCAATGTTCGCAAAACCACTTCCATCTTTTCCTATAAAGTGGCCCCTTGGGCACCCAATTTTGGAGTTTGGCCAGACGGCAAGGTTATACCATTTTAGAGTCCCAATGGTTTCTTCCCATCATCTTTATATGTTTTGGATTCTAAGGGAAGTTCTACTTCAACATATTCTTCTTCCTCCCCTCCTATGGATTTATAAACCCCTTGGGATAACCTGGGGATGAAAGTGATGTAATCTCGAGCTTCATGTTTGTATTATGTTGAATGGTATTTTTAATTATAGGTTATATGTTTCTTTTCTTCATACTGTATTCTTATTTAGTTGATTTATATATTGGTATTATATACACAAACTCAATTGTTCATATTTGGGGACACCCTGTCATGTGATGTTTTACACACCATTCATCCATTTTTGTTCCCTCATTCAATTGACATGTTTTTGTGGTTAATATTGGTCAATTGAACTCACATATGTACTTTCATGTTAATGTAAATTTATTTTATTGTATCAGAATAAAATAAAATACAAACCTGGATCTCACATTGTGTTCTTCATGTGTTGCCTTGGGGAGTTTCGGTTATGATGTCGAACAAAAATCACCCAATCATCGGCGGTGTCCGGTGAAACATTTTGTGTTTTTTATTGATCCCTAGAAGGTATACTAGAATACACTCAGTAAAATTATGGTAATTGGTGTTAAAAATTATGGATTGAAGGATCTATACACATTATCTTGAAGTGATGAAGGATGAGCATCACGAGACTTCGCAAAGTTGATCATGCTTAAATAATCTTTTTTATTTCTACATTTTTTATAATTTTAATTATCTATTGTCATCTTTAATCATCGAACCTAAGAATTATAAAACCCCATTTTCAGTTTTTTACTTTAATAAATAGAACCACATTTTTTAATTAATGATACAAGGCTTCATCGAGAGACGACCTTGAGTTACTGCTATACTGTAGAAATTATAGTCAAAATTAAACTACTAATATGACACACTCGACAATGAAATCAGTATCCCACATTGAGCACGACTCTTGTGGGATTATGATTTTGGAAAAGGTTTAGGTATTTTTTTGAAATAATCTCACTTTCTATTGTCTGAGCTCTATAACCTTAAATCGAGATTTATCTACTTCCATGTTGGAAGACATTAAACTACACAACATCCTTATGGACTACATACATATTGATTCTTATTGTTATGGGATACGTAGGAACACCCATGCATTTCATCTTCCAGTATAGCTCAGGTTCCACCAATTATCTATTCTTTTCGTCCTTTTGACCATGAATTTTATAGGATTATGTGGTGCGGCATATATGGCCTTATGAAAACATTCACGCCGGGTTTGCAAAAGCTCCACCACATACTTCTCCTTTTTGAGAAAGTATCTCATGCCTCTCATCCTACATGACGTTAAACTGAACTTGAATAACTATGTATGGCCTAATTTCAATCCTCATGGGATATGTAGGTACTCCCAAATATCTCATCTTCGGGTGCAGCCCCAAAATTCTTGGATCTTTTCCGGACCCTTGACAAGAGGTTTCTCACCTCGAATTGCACGTCATGTGGCATGAACCTTTTCCTCATTCATTCCATCTTGGCTTTATCACACCCTATGCATTCAATCTAAAACCTCATTCTTTTGTATGTGTCAAATATGTATGACCCTAATCTACAATACCTGGTCTTACATGACTCTAAACTGCTACATCTTTTCCACGATGTTAAATTGCATGGGTTGGTCCTATTAGACAACCTTAAACTATGAAATTATCATTCTGGTTGCATGGAGAAAAATGGAACCGCATTGTGGTATCCTCACTTGACGGGACATCATGTTTGGTATCAGTTCTCCACAATACCATTTTTCAAGGACCACATGTGTCTTGATTTCTATAATGATGCTTAGATTCTCCATCCTTGGTTTGTTGCTTCAGAAAAAAAGATACACATGTCCCTCCAAAATAAAAAAACAAGATCTATCAAATGTTGTTACTTTTGTTATGTGGCCTAGACTCACACGACAGTATTGTCCCTGGCGTTGTTTCTCTACCATTACACTTCTAGAACTACATATGGCTTGATCCCCATCATCATGGTGTTTGTAGGAATGCCCACGCACTTTGCCTCAAGTGTATCAAACTTTCATTTTCGGTCCCTTGGCCAATAAAATCCCTAAGGATCACATGGTGTGATATAGAATTCTATTGTCCTCATTCGCGTTGGGTTTTTTAATTACCTTACCACGTTTCTAACTACCCTTTTCCATCTATGGTCTGATCTCTAAGACAATAAAAGTAATATCCAATGGTTTTCGTCGTAGGACACTAAACTACATGACATTTTCTAGAACTATGTATGGATTTATTCCCATTTTCATGGGATTTTTAGGAACACCCAGACATTCCATTTGTTGGTCCCACCTTAGAAATATTAAATAATTCCCTCTTTTTTGGCCCCTTCACTAGAAATATTTTTGGACCATGTAGTGTGGTGGCTACCTATTGGGTTCTAATTTATGTCAGGATTTGCAACAACCACACCATGTGTCTCCCTTGTCAATTCTCAACCTGGTTCAAGTTCCACGATGCTAAGATAAGATATCCCTATAGGAAAAACACATCAGGTTTGGCTACATCGCCACTGTAGGAACATTCCACTAAACCAGGTCCCCTATTCATGTTCCAATATATGACTTTAATCCAACAACATGCAACCCCAGGACCATTGTTCTTTAAAATTGATTCGACATCCTCTATCTGACACGTCTCATTGGAATGAACAAATGCATTGTTTCAAAGAGCCCAAAGTGTGGAATTTTCACATAAACATCCACTTGTTTTGTTTCCATGCTTCATGAACCCTTTATTAGGATCTCCAAACTCCTCTATGTCTGAAGGTACCCCATTACAGACCAGTATCAGGCCACATTGGCTCACCTACCTTCTTGGGCCAATGACCCAAAAGACCTCATACAACATTTTGCGAGAGAACCTGTGTTTCGAACATGGTCAGTGGTCGACCCTCATTTTTCTATCCCCATACCAGTCTAAGGTGAAATAGATGTTGTGTTTCAAACATCGTCAATAGTTATCCCTTACCGTCACACCGCTATCATTTCGATCCAGATCCCATGCATCAATATTCACATTATTCCATTCCTATATGTTTAAGCTTAATTCCAAAACACTTAGTTTTACCCCTTCACACATTTATGTGAATGAAGTAGGTAGATCAGTAATTTTGGGATGTTGTTCTCCTAGCGTTCCACTACTCCTGATGTGTTCCTCCTTGTACAAGGAAAATCCCCCAGCTGCACCTTGCTTCCCCCATCCAGCATGACTCATGTTGGCTTAGTGGTCTGGGTGGATCGTGTATTGGTGCAGTCATTCAACACATTCCTTTGAAATCCTACAAGATGTAAAAATGTAATCGTAGAACTAAGTATGTCATGATTCCCATCCTAATGGGGTATGTAAGAACAACTGAACACTTTTCTTTGGGTTCAACCCCATGTTAGACCACCTTCGGTCTATGGTATAATGAATCCAACTAGGAACATGTGGTGTGGTGTAGACTGCTTATGTCCTCATTCATGCAAGGATATGTACCACACCACAAATTTCATTTTCTGGGTAACCAAGTCCTCAACGCATGAATTTAAACTGTGTGTTGAACCAGAATATGTTCATGATTCTCTATCAAAAATATGGGATGCGTCAGCTTCCTCACCATAGAGGATTTCCCCTCCAAAATTGGTATTTGACCATGCAATGGTTAATAACATTATTTTCTGTGATTCTCATATATATGGGGTATGTACAGACATCTGATAATTTATCCTCGAGCCTAGCCCCAGGGTCGTTAACCCTTCTGGCCCCTCAGTATTGATTACAGTCCAGTCCTTATATTGATAAACTCTAAGCCTATAGTTCTTGAAATGTGTCTTTAAATTTTTATCCTTGGTCTAGGTTGTATGACATTAAAACTATATGCACCATCCTCAACGTAAAATGTTAAAATACTTTTCAATTGTCCTCATTGGTTTGATGTAAAACTACAAAGCATTCTAGGTCCTCACTAGAGAAGACCTGTCTGGATGTAGGTACGATCCTTGATCAGACTAATGCGCTCACCTAATTTTTTCTCATCATGGTGGTGTAATTCAAGAGTGTTGGACTCTATTTGAACCACCCATGACTCCACCCTCCAGAAATTTCAGGCCCTTTTTTGGACCATCATCATATTTCATGCATGAATGAACCCCCTATCAATACTAATGAACGGTCTATGGATCGCCTACTATCCTGGGCTAATGTTATGGACGACTAATGGATGACATTTTGAGTTAGGACTCGTGTTTCAAACATGTTCCACAGTTTTCCCTCATTTTTGATCTCCATTTCATGATAACACATTAGTGATACTATGTTCCAAACATAGTCAACAATTATCCTTATTTTTCACTCAACTACTGCAGTGTTCCGAATTTTATGTATCGTGATTCACACTTTACACACCCCATTATTTGGATTTATTCTAACACTCCTGGTGTTTCCCCACTCATACAATAGGTCACATTTGGAAAGCATCAATTTGACTATTCAGAGGATGTTATTCTCCATTTAGGCCTCTCTATTTCTTCCTGGAACTCCAGATCGGTTGTTCAGACCTCAAATGCCCTGAGCCTGGTTGGCACTCCCATGATCAAATGAAATAAAAATGTGATCGCCCATTGTTTATCACATCAGACTCGACCAACATGATCTTATGGACTGATCGCTAGAAATTTCACGAATGTGATAGAAATGCTACAACCATAATAAATAATTGAACCCATGCATACATCCAAAATAAACAATCAATGCATAAATGTAAATTTATTAGTTTACGTAAATTATAGTGCCCAATGATTAGTCCCTCCCATGGATGGGTTGACCTCTTTGATAGAGCATTCCAGCTCCACCACTCTATGTCTTGTGGCATCCAGGATCCACTATCGTCGCTTTAGCTCCCAATCCTCCTTGATGGTGGTGGGATGTATCTTATCACCCACAATTTGGGACCCCTACTTGTCCACTCAGATGATAGGAATATCTTCATAGGCTTGCTTCATCCATTCTTTGGCCTCTTCCAACTATGACTTCATGCGCGATATGAGACCCGATTGAGTGTCAAGGAAAGTAGAAAACTTGTTAGCCCATTCCGGCAACCTCTGAGTCTCATTTTTGGCCTCCGAGAGCCAATTAATTTTCACTAATTTATTCCATTTCTAGCCCACACCAATTCCACGATCATGATCCAAAATCTTCTCCTCTATGATGTCTCATATGATCATGAGGGGATGCTTGGAATCCACTACTCTAGTGAATATTTCACACAGTTAGGAATGAATCATCTCCATCTGGTCTATACATTGGGCTTGAGGGGTCTCCCCAATGAAGCTCTTGATCAGATTCTAAGACCAGAAAGATATGATTATTCTATCCTCTTCATTAGAAGTTGTCTCGTACTGATCTGCGAGGTCGTTTGGATTATAGGAATGGAATGCTTCTAGGAAGTCATCAATAGTATCTTCATCCAGTGGCTGGATGTGTAGTTCATAACCTATTCCATATAATTGATCTCATACATCAGATTCCAAATCAATGATTTCCGGATCAGTCTTGCTAACGGTCCCATCTTTGATCGAGATCACTGTATTTTGGTTAGTTTGGACATCTTCTTCCATGAACAATATCATTCCCCTAGAAAAGGTAGTTCCATGAGCTCTGGAAATCCTTTCCAAGGTGTCCCATGCCATTTAAAGAACAGTTCATGTGGAAATTCACAAATATTAGATGGCATATAATACAGAAGGGGGATTATAAATTCTGTGGAAAAGACTTATAGAGATCAAACAATCAATTTTTATCATCAGTCGTTGTTGTTAGGACCCAGAGGCATGGCCCTTTGTAGATGGTGGGGATGTATGAAGTCTACAGGATTACCACCTTGGGTGCCGCATCCCAACTAGGCATGAAGTTTGCTGTTATCACATGTACAGATCCTGAAGTTCCCATAACTAGATATACTATTTTTTTAGATTAGTTCATGCATATGAGTCCCTCCAACATAGGAAAAATGTACTTGATATGTCTTAAATAACCTTGATTTCGACTCTGGGAAAGTGATTTAGGGTTTTACATCAAGTGCCTTTACAAATATTTCTAGATCTTGGTATGAAATTTTAACCTCACACTCCCATAAAGGACCACCTACACCAGCCTCTTCCCCCTAGGGGGACCCTTGATATTCTTCCGGTAGAGGGAATTACACCCTCAATTCAATGACAGATAATTGTGGAGGGGACATTTGAACAAGAAACGCCTTTAATTGATCCGTCAGGGGACACATAGCAACCCAAGAGTGCACAAATTCCTCCATATCAGAAATGTTTTGCTCGCCCTCCAATGTAGACACCACAAAGCCTACCCTGGCAGGACAGATCCCCAAAAAATCAATCCCAAGATGGTTCAGATAGTGCCACATCTGGGAAGGGTTGAGGAATTTACATTTGAAATCCCAGATGTCCTAAGCCTCTAGAAAGATAACATTATAAAGCATGATTATATGGCACAACTACTTTCTTGAAGCCTGGGTGGGTATCCAACGGAACCCCCTGGGTGGCCTCCCCTCTGAATAAAATTTCTCCTCTCACACTACCGGGTCTACCACTACCACTTGCCTCTCAGTTGGTGCGGGTATCACCACCACTGCATCCCCACTACAAAGTGATATCCTCACCGACTTATTTCACTGAACTTTAGGTTTAGGGGGGGCATCATCACTAGCACAGACGATCTGCAGCTTTAGCCTCTCCCCAAGGTAGGATACCTCCGAACTCTTAGCCTACTCCTTCTCCAGCTCTTATATAGCTGTGGTACGAGGAAGCTCGTTTTTCATCTTCCCATCCACCCATGTGACCATGATCCACATATTCCTCATCACACATGGGTTATCTTCATGGCGCACTCCCAAGTAGACTTGTGGGGTGAGACACTACATGCAATGGAACTGACTCATGAAATGGTGCAGGGTTTTGGCAATGGAAATTGGTGCAAGATGAACTCTTCTGCCTTCCAGACCCAGTTCAACAGCAACAGCAGGGTCAACTAAGTCGTAAAACACCACACCATGTTCAGAATAGCCAGTTGAAAGTCTGACCCTTGAGGATAAATGGGGTTTGAGTAATCATAGACGACCCTGATATGCAGCACTATCCACACATATAGAAGATGGAATGGCCCGTACAACTTGGGTGGCTTTTTTCCTTTGCTAATATGCCACAAAATCTTATAAAACTTGATAATCATCGAGATCCTTATGTTGAGTCACTCCCCTGTATCTAATGTGGTATCCATGAAGAAAATTCTTTGTTGCACGCCCATGTCTATGTCTCTTACTATCGGAATATAGCCACATATAAGCATCGAAATGAATGAATCCATTATATTCACCAGTTTCTACTCATAACTAATACTGAATCCCCATGTCTTCCATTAGATGTCCTCTAAGATTCTCCAATTTGAGTGATAATTGCAGTGATGAACCCCCTTCGTGGAGGTTGAAGACCTCACCAGAAACATCCCATCTACAGGGGAATTAAGTAACCGACTAAACCACCCCATAATGTGGACATCCCTCACTGACTGCTTGACCTTCCACAGAACCAGGTCCATTAATGCATTTTTTAGCGGTGACATCTACACTGAGACGTTACATGTATTCGTAGTAGGGAGGAACTCATCATACATCGCCCCCAGTATCAGGACCCCTAAGATATTTTTCAGGTCCAAGAGGCTGATACCAACCTCCCCATGGTGAAAATGAAAAGTTTTGGTCCTCAAAGACCACCACCATAACAAAAACGACATCAACTGATTCGACTGGTAGATGTTTCTTTGGGAGCCTAGGCTAGCTCATACAGGCCCCCTCTCCCCATATCCACCCAAACTCCTCTCACGAGGCACAAACCTAGTAATCCCATACCCAGTCACTTGTGAAGTTTCCTCCCTGGCACAAATCCCACTCATCGGCCCACCCCTTCCCTGTGTTCCCAAAGGCTTCCATCATAATGGAGTGGTATACTGGGGGGGATACCACTGGCTACAATTATTTCTGGTAAAAATCATTCACATGGTTATTAAGAAGTCAGAATTAACGGGTGTGTGATCCTCCCAAGTATGACTGTCAGCTTCCCTAAACCACTGGTGCTGGAACGATGTACTCCTAAACCAATAGGCTGGATATTCCTTGCTATCTTCAAGAATGAGATCATCATCACTCAGGAAAAATTTGTTTAGGGGAAGCCTCTTTCACAAATAATAGTTCTTATGACTGTCTGACAAAAGCTCCACCATAGGTTCATGGTCCGTGTAGCTCTGTACACACTCCCCAATGCCCATGTTATCAACCATCTCTGCTCTCCAGGAAGAATCCACAAGGACCCACAGGAAGCTTAAAAGTGATCCATCCCATATCAATGTTTTTGAAATTTTTGTTTTAGATCATAGATCTCGGCCTTGGAGATTGTTCATAGAGCGTGGTCTTAGAGATAGGTCGTAGAGCTTTTCCACTGACCTCGTAGGCAAAATCCACATAACATACAATCGTAGTGTTTGAAGACTCGATGTGTGCCACAGAGTAGAATGGCTAAATTCACAAAGAAAAGTCACAAATCGTGTAGAGATTTTCAAATCAATATTTTACAAATTCCGAACATGAATAAGAAAAAGGAAAAAAGATGTGCCAACCTCCCCTAATTATGGGCACCGAACCCCTAGGATTTGTGGTGTGCCTAGCCGCGACCAGCTTCATGGAACTCTCAATTCGTATGTCACCACTTGGCATTACAGCCTTGCTTCACAATATGTATTTTCAATTGGAATAAATTTTTGGTGATTTACCATCAGACATGGAGGGTCATTTTCTCCATAGATCCATGATGGGATTATGGTATTCGTTGTCCCCACAATATGTGTGCAGAGAAAATGGAGTCAAATTGGAAACAAGTGCAGAATGGGATACCTTGAGAATATCCTTCACATAGCCCTTGGTACTGTGGCCATAGCGAAGACGAAACCCCCTTGTCTATCACCACAGAGTAAATGAAGTTGGAGGCTCTGCGGTAAAGATGCAATTTACCGGATGATCTGTACTACGGAGGGAAACAGATCACCTCTTCGATCCCTAGAGCATGAAGGAAGCATCCACGGGAACCGTAAAGGGAATTAAGGAGGGATCTGCACCAAAGAGGCTATGACTATCGACTACACGGTTATGAAAAACATTATAGAATCTATAAGCGATCATAGAGAGCCATGTGGTTTCAAAAAGAGTTGTTTGAGATTCACACTACCTATTTTCTATAAATACCCAGGTTCCCTCAGACCCAGAGGACAGATACGCTGACCAGTCACCTTCTTAGCTCTCAAATCACGTTGCACCTTTTGCTCTGCGAATCCTTGAGAAAAATGTCATCTTTAAGGTACATGAGCATTGTGAAGTACCTTTCCCTTAGCTCATATAAAACCCCTCTTCTTGTATGGATTCCCTCAGCAGAGACCACATTTCATCGCAAAGGAGGAAGATCCCTAATAGGATTTAGTTCATTACCAATCACCCTTTATCTGTGAAAAACATTCCATACGCATGTGAATCCTATGCTAAGGCATGGTCACTCTGCATTGAAAATCACATTGATTCTGAGGGAAATGATTTGAAAGGTACCAATGCTTCACGAAGTCCTACTCTGTGAAATCATTTATACTTCATGAGGCCCCCTTCATATTCATTTATACCCTATTCCAAGGATAGTACACTCCACTTCGAAAAGCATACCCCTTCACGAAGTCCCTCCAATACTTGGAGCACCATAGCTTCACAAAGTCCTTTCGTGTGAACCTATTTTCTTCAGAAACCCTTCTCCCATACTACCCTCCATGTTTGTACGATGTGACTTCAATTTCCTTTGGGTGGTGCTTCACATTGTGTTTCTTAGCCTCATGATTCTATTCATAGGCACCCTAATGAATATTGTTTTATTTCATAGCCACACTACCATGAGACCCTCAATGGATCCCCCCATATCACCGCCTAACCACGAAATTTCTGATGCATTCCCTTATATATCGGTGGGTAGGTAACAATTATGCATGTCCTAGTGGTGTGGAGTGAACCTTCCTTGTCTGAGCTATAAGATATTAAAGTGCCAAGAAAAATCATCCTAAGAAAATGAATTTAAATGTTGTCCATGCCCCATGCAATATATATAGGGTTCCCCACCTCAGACATTATCCACACCCTCTCATCTCCCCAAAAGTGAGATCTTCCTCACATGGAAGCAGTTACTATTTTTTGTAGTGGAATAATTCCATGGGGAAGTGAAACCATCCTAGTGTAAGCCCATAGCCTTTGTTGAGGGAGGTAGCATCTGTGACCATTTCCATTACTTCTGTGCCAAAGATAATAGGAGAGATGGGCATCAAGACCTTTGGTACCCCGTCTCTCTCCCTATAATCTTTTTCACCATTGATCCTCTATTATAGAGTAAGTACCAATCTCCATCTCTATGGGCCACTAACCACAAATAATCCCATATTTCCAATTGGAGTTGTTAACCACGTGTAATCCCCGCTTGATTCACCATGTATGCACCTTTCATGACGTGATCATCGGGTCATTTCTCCCTCTTGTTTCCCACACCGAGCTTGACTCATGTGGGCTCAGAGTAAGAATTGACCATAGAATTCTTTATAAGACACCATAGCATAAGTCCCAAGACCCCATTTTGAACTACATGGAAATTGATCTTTGAATATTCCAAAAAACGTATGTAGGAAACCTCCATGAGGTTCAAGCCCAATACCTACATATCCCGACCCCCTCACGTTTGTTAACCTTCATCTCGCATGATGTTAAACTATAGGCTTCCAAAATGCATGGGAATTGATCCTTGTCTCCTAGAAAATGTACATAAGAAGCCTACTTATGGTACCACCCCAACCAGTGGTATGCCATTGTAGCCCCAATCAGCGGTAAGCCGTTTTAACCGCATCTAGCAGTGGCCATTGTAAACCCAACCAATGGTAAGTCGTTGTAAGACAACCCAGTGGTAAGACATTATAGTCCACAATCAATGGTATGTCATTGTATTCCCCTTAATGGGACCAATATATCTAGTTTTCCCTATAGGAGTCAGACCAAAATGGACTTCTAATCACATGTAATCCCCAATATATCATCGAGTTGTTGTCCTATATGTACACCATGATTCAATACCTCCATCCCAAACTATGTGGTCTTCAATTCTCTGTTACGAGGATGCATTGGAGGCCTCCCTGATGTTCAATACTATCATTCAAATCCCATAATGGTTTCTACCTCAAGCCCCTATATTCCGGGACAATCATTCCACAATCTTGAGGTTCTACTACCTCCCAGACCCATCCATGCATTCATTCTCTTGGACTGCCTCATCATGTGTCCCATCACCCCACCAAACTATGTGGACTTCAAATCCCTTCCACGAGGATGTGTTGGATGTCTTTTTTAGTGTCATGCACAAAATAATCATTATCATCATGTCTATTCTATCTCATTCTCCACCCACTTCTCTTAACCATCCCTATCCATCCCGATTCATACCCGAGACACCATATCCCGATGAGATCATGTCGCCCACATTATCACTTCTCCGAGTAGCAATCAGGTAACTGACCGCACGTAACCCCCACATGGTTTATATTTATCCACCCTTGAATGTCCCTCTTGTGATGGGCCAGAATCCATGCATATTCCCCAGCATCATCATCTAGTCATTGTCCTCCTAGAACACCATGATTTATCACCCCTTCGAACTACACGTGTTTTGATCTATGTCTCGTAGATAGGGTATGTAGGAAAATAAGATGTGTTTCGCCCCCCACCAATGGTAAACCCTAGAATCTACATTATAGGAACATAAGAACCTTCAAATCCATCTTCATTGGATGTTATGATCTACCTAGATAATAGGACTCTCAGGTGCTCCCTCCTATGGCTAGAACCATATGATACAAACTTATCAGTGTTCAGATAAGTTTGATATGTCTCTGAAAGACATTAAACTTGCGGTGTACCCTGTTTTTAGCATGGGAATTTGAGGAAATCCTTAGATACATTCCTACAGAATATAATTCTCCGCACTTGACGTGGGATTACTCCAACTTATGCACCTCAAGAAACCCTATTATAAGGGGATGAAACCGAAACATATCGGTGTTCCAGCGTCTAGACATGACAACGAGGTCCAACATGACTAGTCCTCCTATCCAAGGTTGCTGACCTGACATGACCCATTGTAATGTCCTAAGAAAAGAATTATAATTACCCAGTTTCTATAAAGTCTTGGAACTGGGATGAGTTTAACAAACAACTTTTTAATCATTAAAGGAGACTCGAACTAGTTGATGAGTTCCGAGGAGGAATCCACAGAAGGAAGAACTAACATCCCATCATCCCTTTTCGATCAAGGAGATGATGTCCTTCAATAAGTCATGGATGTCACCAAAATTTTGAATGTTTTAATATGGGGAAACAATGTAGCACGTCCTCCATAGATGGATGAGTTCCATGGGGGAAGAATTAGAAAAAGGTAGAAATTAATTATTGGAGTTTCTTCAGACAAATAATTGGGTTTAAAAGGTTTGAATATGAATTGAAGTGACCAATCTTATGTGATGTATTTTAATTTTTAAAGTATTTTACTAATATATGATGAATGATAGTGTCCTATTTGTATATAATTTCCAAAAAAGAGATATTGAATTATTGGAAGTAGAAATTTTTTATCTTTTCAACACAATCCAATAGTGGATACTGTAAGAAATACAAAAGGATTGTCTTTTTGATTTTATAAAAATTAGTAAATTAACATAATTATAATATTGTATATGGATGTGGTGATACTTTTTTTATTATTAAAAATGTGATAAATTTCTGGTTATTTTATTTGTTTCTATTGAATCTTGAATTTTTTTGTGTGGGATTTCAATTACAATAATGATAGTGGTTTGTACAGTCAATCAATTAGTGAAATGGAAATATAAAATTAAAAAACATGGGAATGATATGGTAGGATTATGTATAATGAGATCATGGATAATGTGATATTAATTACTATAATTCTATTATGGTTTATTCTATTGTATTCCCTCTGGTGGAGTTCCAATTCATCTATTTACCATTGCAATGGAATGCATCACCATGGAAATGGATGACTATGTCATGTATATGGGTGTAGTGGTTTGGGAGTTTCCAAATTAAAAACAAGCATATCAAATGTTTCTATAGTGAAAATGTTGGTCATTCATGGATAAAATTGAAAAACTAGTTGACGAAAAATTCATAAAAATATTGAAAATAATTGGGCACATGCCATTATATTTTCGATATGGAAAATGTTTTGATGCCACACTATAAAGGGTTCACTGAGGTGAAGTGTTTTTACTTCCTTGAGGACATCAATATTGATCTCTTATAAAATGAATGGAGTAATGACTCATGTTTTGATTTATACAACATCTAAATATTTTAGAAAATTTTTCCAGAGACGGGTGCTAACACAGAACATGAATTGAGGTCCTCAGGTTCCTCTGTGTGGAGTTATTAAAAATATTAAATATATTATTCCACACACATGCAGTTTACTGTGAAATGTAATTAACTTCCATTCAATGCATTTTGTCATATTTTAGAGACTGTTGTTGAGTCTGGAATTTCATGTTTACCCTAGGCCTGACCTAAGGTTGTCTGCACCAGGAGTTTCATTTGGAGACCATTTTGGGTTACATGTCTTGGAGAGGGGAATTAATTGGTTTAGTTTTGTGAAATATAATTCCTCCACCTCTAACACTCATACATGCATAACCATAACAAAGGATATTCATTACTCTACTCTTCTCCCTTTGGTGATGACAAACCACAACTGAATCATCGAAGCAAGGTGCCATTGATCCCTGTTTTTGATGAGATCATTATCAAATCGTGAACCATAACGATCTAGAAATCATTCTTCAACCTAATCTTCAGTGTTTCTCCATCGAGGTAGGTATGTTTGAGAGTTGATCCCAATGCCTCTCATTTTTCATTGTTCTAGGCTTCTGGATCCCCATTGAAATTGATTTTGATCCATGCATGGTTGATCTATGAGTTTTGGGGAAGAATGGGGGGATGCATGAAATTTTCTTGGTAATTCATGACTGGAATTACCATTTATATGGTGTTTAGTTTAGTGAAACCCACCATGTTTCACCTTATTTTTGGGGAAGAAGAAATTTTGGGATTATACACTATGTATGGGTGTTACACGCCATGTATTGACTTTAACATTGTGACCATAGGGAATTACTTGTGATTTTGGTGTGAAAAAATGGTCATGTACTAACACAAGACTGTGATACATGGAATCAAGGTCTGGTACAAGGACATTATAAAACTAAACTTGAAGGTGTTTGTTTATATTAACACACCATATTTTTTGGGATATACATCATGTGAGGGAAATTATTGGATAATCTTTGTAGAAGAGAATGATGGACATGTCATAAGAGATGAGGGACACAGTGTGTACCTCCTCTATATTCCTTGTACCCGTATATGAGATGAATCATGTGTTCACCAAATACACTATCATGTGATTGGGCAGGATCACATGTCATGTGTACCCCGATGCATGTTGTTCACCACTAGGAGATCCTCTAGGGGTATTTCACCTTCCGTATCACTTTCCATAGGGATCATATTCGGTCTTACGAGTAGTAATTTATGAGAAGTTTTCAACATATAATTTTATTGTATCATTCGTTTTGGCTTATACGATACGAGGTGTTGTGAATAGAGAAAATATATTATGGAGTGTTACTGAGCCGATGATGGATATCAGTGTCGTTTTTACAGGGATACGCTACGACTGTTACTCCCATGATGGCCTTGGGAATGGGTTTTCCATACCTCAATTCTTAGTTATAGATGGGACTCCCCACACTTTGGGAACTGGTTTATTACCTTTGGTTAGTTTCTTCTAGGGGTGTAATTCCTCTGATGGGTTATGGTTCTGGTTTCCCCATAAAATTGGTGAATATGGGATGTAATACATGTGGTACTCGGGCATGGGTCCTCCATATAATATTTATATGTAGGGTCAGTACTCCCCTATCATGTTAGGGATTAGGTCATCTATCCTTGGATTTGGGACTACCCAATTGGATCAGGGCGAGGTCCTCAATTTGCATTGTTCCGATAGAGTAGGTACACCCTTGTAGTGTCAGGGAGCTACTCCTATACCCTGGGGTCAGTACCCCCCTAACTTGTCAGGGAATGGGTCCCCTATAGTGAATGAGATGGAAGATTTTGTACAACCCTGTCCTACCAGAGTGCGAGTACTCTAGAAACTTAGTAGTACTACACTGCCGGTTTTGGGTGGGGGTCCCCGATCTATAAAGAGGTACTTCGCTATCACTTAAGGGTGTGGCTCCATCATGTGTAGTACTCCCCTATCAGATTAGGGAACAAGTACACACATATGGAGTTTTACTGCCCTATCTCTCAGTATCATCGTGAAGCGAGTCCTCAATTTGAGTTAGTGCTCCCTCGACTGTGGTATACAGTTATTAGGAGGGGACCCACCCACTTGATATGAATGATTCATTGATAGGGTTTAGTTCTCCCTCGAAGGAATAATATTTGGGACTCTCTTTACAAGAGAGACATAGGTTTAGTGGGTCAGTTAGGGGTAGTACTCCTTTGACTGTGGTGTAGTGGCATGCTGTGAGACCCTCCATTATCTCTTTCTAAATAGGATGAATGGGGTTCATAGTCTATAGTAGTGATCCCTAAATATTGTGTAACAGTGAGGATTTGGACTCTTCTATTGGGTTAATTTATCTTACACTGGGTGTGATGAAACAATGATAGGTCCTTTGGTGTTGGGTGCTAGAGGGGGACATAGTAAGATGTTATTTATGAAGCACCTCTAATTGGACATACCATTTTGAATGTTCGAGTAGTTATCAAAGGTGTAAATCTATCTAAAGGTTGGTATTTGGGATGGATAAGCTCATAGACTGTTTCCTTTGGGTTTTATGTGATGGTTAGAGCCTATGAAGGGAATATTGTTTGTATATTTGATGTTAGAAGCTCATGAGACATAGTGTTTGAGACGAGTATATATGGGTGATTTATATGAGTCCTTGTGGTGTTGTCCCATGTCAGGGTTGACTCCCCAGGTAGACCGAGCTGAATTGTCATTCATAGCGAATGATGAATCAAGATGGTGTTTCTCTCTCGAATGGGTTTCCCTTTGGCTAGGTAGAGATTACTGTTGAATTTCAGTTTCACCCCTTTTCTTTTGGGGTTTTCTTGGGGATTCTACGAAGAATTTTTATACTCACCATTGAAGGGGATTTTCTCGCACATGTTTTGGGTCTTGTGAAAACCACATGGAATCTGATAGAGTCCATGGAGGACTCGATACAGTCAGAGCTTAGTGATCCAGATATACCAAGGTGTTTACCAGAGCTTGGTCGGGGATCCTACAGGAAGTGGTAGTTGACAGTGATACCATCTTTCTGTGTAGGTTGGACTCTTTTACATTTTTAGATGGTGGAAGAAATGTTTAACTTTTAACCTTTAAGTATTTCTTCTATTTTTATGTTATGGGTTATGTACATATGTATTCATTGGTTTCCATTTATTTTTTACATTTCATCTTTTTATTTGAATGAGAATGCAGGAATTCATAGAGGTACATAAAAAATGACTCCACTGTTTATATTATGCATTCTCAGTGCTAGTCTCCATCCCTTGGCCTATTGGAGGTGGTAATGGGGAGTTGTTGCCTCGACCCATCAGGTCGGACCATTATAGAGTTTTATCAGAGGTTTCTAGTTCCCCATTGGGACCATAGTGTCATGAGCTTGGTTTTTTTTCATTGAAAGAGTGTTAGGATGTTTTATATTTGGATATTAGGCCAGAGGTTATACTTTTGGTGTTGCAATCAACTTATACATTCACCAAGGCTCTGATAACATACTTTTCAACTGAGTACATTATGTTATTGGACACTGGGAAATAATTGGTACTTGGAACATATAAGACTAGGTATTGGATTTTTCATGTATTTATTCAGTAAGATCCCATGATATACTCATTGAACATGGTACATCTGGATTATATATCATGATAGTTCCATAAAGACAACCAGACATGATTCTATATCATAATATTGATAAAAATCTGACCTATGAAGAGGCATATGTGCAGAGAAACGATTCTGTGGTTTTACCTCTAGGTGGTTTGACAGTGGTGCCACATCCTATAGAGCATTAGGGTTTACTGATAGTTTGGGATGAGGATTCTCTTAGGCTGAGTGCACTATATGAGTTCCAGATGTTGTGCCCTCTGAGGTTCCAGGGTGATCTAATCCCCCAGGCGGCAGATGACTTACTCGAGGAAGTCATGTGATTTATTTTGGTTAGGGGGAATCCATTTGATGAAAGGGTGGTTCTAGTGGGAAAGATTCTATAGTGTTTAATGGGAGATGGTGGATTCTAGTGATACATACTCATTAGGAGGTGAATCTCACTTTGGAGAAGTTAGAGTGACTCTCCATGGAAGTGTTTTACCCAGCCACGTTGAGATAATCTCATATCAATGAGATCTTGAAACCTCGACAGTGTATCATGATAGTAGCAGAGTTTTCAGCGATGTTCCTAGATTTCTGGTGATACTTCATGGATATTGTTTAGTATCTTTTTTTCATAGTATAATGCTTTTATAAGGGTTTTTTTCTATAGATTAGGGTTTCTATGATTCAGTTGTTCATTCCCATCTAGTCTGGAGTGCTGGAGCGAGCTCTAGTTGTGGATATTTTCATGGATGACGGACATGTGGATGTGACCTATAGTAGTGATCACGAGGATAGGGAATCTACATGAGCTTTCAGATGAATGGTACTAGGATTGTGGTGCAATATTCATACCCATTCCCAGACACAGACGTGTGGTTCTGTAGTGAAGAAGAAGTAATGTGGATCATATCATACACAAGTGATGCGATGTTAATATTAATACAGATGGGGGGATATAGCTATAGATTGACCTAACTACCTTGTTTCTATGATGGGGTTGGATGTTGAGTCTCCTTGGAAGAGGAAAAATTTGGAGCAAGGAGTTTGTCAATGTAGTAGACAAGGCGGAGGAGTAAAATTTTCAGATGGAGGTGGTAGGCAGTTCAGGGTTTTGCAACCACCACCCTAGGAGGTTCGCACCAGGCACAGAGAGATGGAGGATGTGGATGAGGACAACTATTGTCCATGGAGTCCTTTTAAATAGATACTATGAGTATAACCATAGTTATTCATTTATTCCTTTATACTTTCAATAGTAGTAATTTTTATGCTCTTTGTGGGTACTCTTTTCTTTCTTATCATGCGGAAGGTTTTACTTGGGTGACATGGGGCGTATGTAAAACCATATATTTTTAGAAGGTAAAAGGTTTTAGGTAAGACCCATTGTGTTTTATTTCTTCCTTTTTCTGGTTACCCTTGGGGTTTTCAAGTTGGATTTCTACGTGACATACTCGAGGAGGAGTTGGTGCAGTTGGATGTAGCTTTGAATAGAGGAATGATAGGGTCATTTTCCCCATAGAGACACATTTGTGTGAAACAATATGAACTATGTGGGTGAGTCAGTGCTACCCAATGTATAGAGTTTCGAGATACGGTGGGTGTGTTACATAGGCTTGAGTGTTCAGGGTGATCTTATGCGATGAAGTTTTAGAGTAGGTCTTAGCCCTTCCAGTGGAATTTTTCCTAGACAACCCCCTTTAGATAGTCGACTTTTGAAGAGGTAGAGCCTTTCATAGAATCCTTCATTAGAGATAGATTTAAACCCTTTTATGTTTCTTTAGTATGGATTGGTTTCCTAAAATCCATACTCGGTTGGGATTATACTACTTAGAGTGGTACTATTTCTGTTTTGGTGAGATTTGTTACATTTGGTGGTTTTTAGATGAGGGACTTGGTAAGACCTGATGATTACTCTTTGGAAGACCTATGTTGTTCATGAATACAATCACATGTTTATCATCAACCCTGAATGAATTATTCTTTAGGAGATTGTTTTATATTACATCTAGGGGTGGATGAGAACAATGGGGTTCTGTTAGTATCTGTGTCAGCTTAGCAACGTGGTTTCCAACAAGACCACATGACTATAGATGTACCATGGTTCTTGGTGGTTTTCCAAATTTTGTAGCTAAGGATACATTCTCTTGTTGTTGCATGATGTTGGCCTGATAGAAGAAGGAAATAACAGTGGGTTGATATTGGTTGTTCCTATGTGTGAATTATTCGAAGAATCACATGAACCCATGATGAGCTCGCGGGTGTGGGTGTCCAGTGGGGAGATAAATTTCTTCACTTGTGCATGGCTTTTATATTTTCTGGGATGAAAATCCATTAGGTGGGAAGAATGTAATGACATGGGTTTTGACATGTAAGGCTTCCGAATATTTCGGAAAATATTCTTAGAGTCAGGTGCGGAGTCAGCACAGGAATATGCATCCTAAAGTTCCTTGCTGCAGCGAAATTAAAAAATTTTAATATATTTTTTTCATTCATGAGGATTCTATTGAAATGTAAATAACTCACTATGAGAATCACAAACCAGATTTCTAAGACCTCGGTTGATTCTGTAATGCTATTTTTAGCCTAGGTGTGACTGATGGTTATCTGTTTCCGGAGATTCATTAGAAGGAAATTTTGGGTGATGTGGCATTGAGAGGGGAATTAATTGGTTAAATTTTATTAAACATTATTTCCCCTATAACCATTATATGATCATCACCCCAACCAAGAGGATTTTCTCCTATTCTCCTCTCTCTTTAGTGATGACGATCCACATCTGAATAATCAGTTAAAGGTGTCATTGATCCCCTTTTTTAACACAGTTCATCATCAAATTAAAAACATGAGAGATTCGGGAAACATTATTCAACAGAAGTTTATGTGTTTCACCATCGAGGTAGGTATATTTAAATTTTGATCTAGATCACATTTTTTTTCATTGTTCTATGCTTCTAAATCCCTATTGAAATTTTTCTTGATCCTTGTTGGGTAGATTGATGAGTTTTGGGGAAGAATAGTGAAAATCACGGTATTTTGCTGGAAATTACCATTTGGAATTACAGTCTACACAGTGTTTAGTTTACTTATACACTCCTTGTAGCTATTTCTATTCATGGAAGATGAACTTTTGGGACTACAAACCACATATAGGTACTACACGCTGTGTAGTGACATAAACCGTGTGACAATGGGACATGGCTTGAGAAATCCATGAGAAAACATTTGGTTGTGTACTAAAACATGGCCATGATAAATAAACATGGGGTATGGTATATTGACATGGAGTCTGATACACAAACATGGGTATACTACATGGGTAAGTGGCCATTTATCCAAACACATCATGTAGAATGGGATACATGACATGTGATGGACACAGTTGGAAGGGTAGTGTAGAAGAGGAATAAGGCTAGGGACCCAGAGATGATAGACACAATATAAATATCCTATACACAATGTGTACCCCTATATGGGTTGGAACCTATGTAGACTAGATACATGAGTAGGTTCTTGGCAGGGCTCACATGTCGTGTACTACTAAGATAACCCTAGGGATCTTCAACCTTCCATATCTCCACCCCTTGGACTCAGATTCACGCTTTTGAGATTTCCATCCCACATGGTTCTCAACATAGAATGAAATGGTGGTATTCATTATGACTTATGAGATATAAGGTGGTTTCAATAGAGCAAGATGTTTGTAGAGCTGTACTATGATGATGATGAAGATTAGTCTGGTTCGTATAGAGAGGCTCTAGGACTATTAATCCTTTAATGGAATAGGGTTCAGGTTTTCCATACCTAACTTCTAAGGTAGATATGGGACTCCCCACATCGTGGGTGTGGGTTTGTTACATTTGTATAGCTTCCTCCGGGGGTGTTACTCCCCGGATTGGTTAGGGTGCAGGTTTACCCATAAAATCTATGAAGATTGGCAATAATCCTTTATTGGGATAGGGAAGCACTCCACTGTATTAGACATATAGTTTGGGTCATTACTACCCTTACAAGTTATAGAGAAGGTCCTCTATCATAGGAATCAGTACTCCCCTGTTGGATTTGGGCACCATCCCTCCATATGCATTGTTCTGGTTGAGTCAATACTTCCCTACCATATAATGGAGTGGGTCCTATAGCCTAGGGTTTTTACTCCATGGTTGTGCCAGGGAGTGGGTCCCCCATAGTGAACATGATGGAAGAGTCGGTAATCCCATTTCCTACTAGGGTTTGGGTCCTCTAGACACAGAGTAGAACTCCCCAACCGGGTTATTATTCTGGTCCTCAATCAATGAAGTGGTACTCCTCTATTGTATCAGCGAATTGGTCCATCATGGGTATTAATCCCTTATTGGATCATGCCCTAGGTCCTCAAATATGAAGAAATAATACCCTGTCTCTGAGTAGTAGTAGGGACTGCATACTCCAATAGAGTTATACCTCCATCGACGATAAGATACAGTTACAACGAGTGGACCCCTTAGCATGATATGAAGGATACCAAGATAAGTGTTAGTGATCACTCAAAAGATTGAGGTGAGGAACAATTTTTATAGGAGAAATAGAAGATTCACTTGTAAGTTAGGAGCAGTATAGCCTTGATAGTAGGGCAGTGGCGATGCATGAGTCCCTCCTTTCTCTCTTAATAGAGAGGATGCACGCAGTGCTTATTTTGAATTTCTGATCCCTCTATTGTTTTCAATGGTAAGGGTTGGCCCTCTTCACTTGGGTTTCATTAGATTGTGTTTGTCACGATGAAATGATGAAAATACCAGTGATTTTGGGTTCTAGAGAGGGACCTAGAAAGATGTTCCAGATCGATCCCGTCCTCATAGACACACCATTTGTAATGATAGATAGGTTTATGATGGATACATCTATATACAGGGTTACATCTTGGATGGATAACCACAGGGAGAGTGTCATCCTCGTTTTATCTTATGGTAAGAGCCTATGACGGGAATCTTGTTTCTAGCTATTAGGTTAGAACATCATGAGATTTATTATTTGATACTTGCATGTCTTGGTGATTTCTAAAAGTTATTATGGTGTTTTCACATGCCGGGGATGATGCCCTAGGTAGACCAAGAAGACCATTCATGTATAGATGAGGATGAAACGAGATGTAGTTTCTCTATCGATGAGGTTTCCCTATAGCTAGATAGAGCTGACTATTTCCTTTCAGTTTCTTCCATTTTAATTTGGGATTTTCGGGGTGCCTACTTGTTATTTTTATACTCACCCCTGAATGGGATTTTTCGTAACATGTTTTGGGACTTTTTTAGATCATTTTAGATTCAAAGGAGTCCATGGAGGACCTGATACATGCAAAGATTTGTCAGCTAGAAATACAGAGGTGTTTACCAGAGCTTGGTTGAGGAGTATTCTGACAGTTTTAGTTGACAGTGATCCCCTCTTTCAGTGTTGGTTGGATATTTATTTTATTTTTTTTGGTGTGAATTTTTTCCCTTTTACGCTTACAGTATTTATATTTCACTCTGGTTGTGGGTCATATATTTATGCAAGAAATGGTTGAATTTGGATTTTACATTTCATAATTATATAAGTTGGGAGATGTGTTCATTCATACATATACATAGACAATGCCTCCCATTTTAGTGTTATGAATTCGTGATGCTAGTCAATAGTCCTTGGCCTATTTGATGTGGGATTGGGGAGTTGAGTCCCAGACCTCATCGAGTCGGGTCATGACATAATGGGAGATAGACCATGATGTGGTAATGGGTTTTATGTTCTACATGTATAATTGTAATCCATGGGAGGAATCATTTTGGTCATCATGGTAGTAGCATAGTTCAGTTTTTCGTGGAAATAGAGTTGGAAATTTTTATTCCATTTTAGATGAAAACATGATTAAAAGGTAGTGGAGATGGGAATATTGAATGTAGTGAACTCATGGATATACAAATTCCATATCATGGTTCCCATAGGTAGACCGTTTTGGAGTCAATATCAATAGGATATTCACCAAATGCAGAGAAATTGACATTTATGATCATTTAATTTCTCATCAATGAGTTCATAGAACAAAAAATATATCGCATTATTTATGTGTGTTTCAAAGGGTTATTATAGAATTAACCATGTAAATTAAATGGATATTTAATTCACATTGTAAAAAGTGATGAATTGTATATGAAGTAAATATATGTTGAGTGTGGTTTTAATGATCCTGTATGAGAATTATATTTTACTTATGGATGGATTTCACAGCCCATAATAATGATAAAATCTGTATAATTTTATTGGGCATGGCCCCTTTTCATATAAGAGGACCAATAGGAATATGGCTACATGATATTAAAAATAGAATATTGTATATGTTTTCCTCAAAGAAGAAGATGAGTTCCTAGTGAGGGGATGAGAAATGAATTTTTTTTGTAGTCACTAAATATCTTGGGAAAAAATAATTGGGTTGCGAACCCTAAATGTTAGAAACATTTCTAGGAACATCATGGAACGTTGTTATTTGAGATTTGGTTTTTTAGTAGGGTTAATATGGTGTTTCATGAGGTGGTATTAACATTTTATGATAGAGTATCCCAATGGTACTGTAATACAGTGTCAATATATATTTGATGATAAAATAAAAGAAAGTTATATTTTTTAAGGGGTACCCAATTCCTTAAAAATTAATATGTTAATCTTTTCCACCAAAGTGAGAAATAATAGGATTGTTTAATAGGGTAACCCTTGGGATGTAGTGATCTCTCTATAAATCATTATAATGTGAATTACTCTGGAATATTAGTTACTATTACAGTTATTGTGTGCATGAAACATTGTCTTTACATTCACCATGGAGTATTTATGTGTGGGTGAACCATGTAAATTAAATAATCTTTTTACATTATGAGTACATGCAAAAATATATTCAAAGAAGACAATGATTATTTCACAACAAAAACGTATTTTTGTGTGATTGAATTAATTCAATGTCAAATAGAAATATCATAGCCAGATACCCCCAATGTTATGTGGCTAGTATCTAAATAGGGAGTTGATAGTTAAATTAATAAATATACAAGTTTCATAATCATTAATTACATTGATTTAAGATGATTAATTTTCTTGATTTTCATGTGCATCATTTTCCACTAAATTATGGTTATGTACTCATGGAAAATGCTATGAAGAAAAACAATGAAATGAGCCCATGTATAAATCATAACATCACAGTTATAAAATTAATTTTTTTCAACCATTTTTATAAAATGATATGATACTCGATTAAAAATATCAAAACAAAAAGCACTCCATTTGAAAAGTATTATTTTAAAAATATTTATTTACACTTATACATAAATTTTATCAGTCTCACCATAACTATCATTACTCATTAAAATTTAAAAAAAACACCTGTCACTTAACATTAAAATGAATTATTACCAATAGATTTTCATGATTTTTTCTTCTCATCTATTTAGAAATTAACATATTTTAGAAAAATCAAATAAATAAAATTAGGCTCAAATGACTCTAAGGCTATATTATAGTTGGACATAATGTTTTTAAAATTATTTTAAAAAAATGATAATTGAATCAATATATATGTATATATATGTGAAAATTTTAAATCCATGGTATAACATGAAAATTAAACAACCACATTATTAAATTATTTTTTCCCCAAACTAAGGGATGATATAAATATAATATATTATCATGTGTACAAAACTCACCCAAATATAATTCAGAGGTAAGCGTTGGGGTAATAGCTTCCAACACACATTAAATGGATATAAGACAATACCCATTGAAAAAATTAAGAGTTATACAATTATCTAAATAATATTTTTTATATTAGGTCATATAAAAAACCCAGTCTCATAATGTTTTTGTTTAACACATATATAAGTATCAAAACTCCTGGAGGTTACTTTGTACTTACAAAAAATTTACTCTTTACTGGAACCAGAAGAATTGGTATTCCCAAACAAGTACTAACATGCAATGAATGTAGATACTATGAAAAAAAGTTCCTATAACGTGATGATAAAAATAATATCAATGGGAATCAAATGGATTATTGTACCTTAGACAACCATATCCATGAAGGACTCTCTCCCAAAAATATTTATTTAAAAGCATCATGAAAATAGCCATGATATGAATGTCGAAGGTTATTAGTTCATAGATTATCCTTAAATGTATCCATATTGAATTATAATGGGTAAAAATGATGGAAACAGAAGGGTTTCATAGTGGGTAAACGGTTGCAAATAAAAAAACTGTCCTTTTATCACAATGAAGCATCCAATAAAATTTTTTATACAAAAAAATGAAATGTTCTAAAATACATACCATTTCAGATAATTCTATATTGAATCATTTAATTATAAAAATATGAAAATGGGTGATAATTACCACACATTTAAAGAATAAACATTAAAAATTCAATCAAATTGATTCATTAGATAGTAATACATTTTATTTTTTTAATGTCCATAATTTTTATTTAGTGTTTTGGAGAATATGGTCATCACCATTACAATAAAAATATTTGATCAAATATTTACATTTCCCTGAAATATCCATTTATCACAAATAATAATTTTTTTATATATAATTTTTTTATATCCATTGAATAACTTAACAATATTTTCCTTTTATTTATATATGTCCATATTGAACATTAAAACATAGTGAGAAAACATGTTTATATATTATATTAGAAAAAAATATAATTAATGGACATATAAAATTGATTAAAAATAAATTTTTAATCTATTAATGCACATAAAAATATTCCTTTTCCAAAACAGACTTTGGGGAAAAACTAATCATTTTCATAAATAAGAAATAAACTTTACATTGAAATGATTTTCAGAAATAATTTAACTATAAGTATTAAATGAAAAATAAAACTCATACATACTTCTTTTTAATCAGGAAAAACTCATTAGAACTTGTCCACAATTTTATTCATTTACACCTTAATAAATTAAATAAATATCCCTTTAAACATATGATCATTATTTTACCTTGGGAATTTATATTATTTCGATGGAGACCCATTGTATGAATATAAATGTAATCTATATATAATGAAATTTAATAATAATACAACACTTTAATATTAAACATAAAAATAGAATTAACCACCTAGTATATTATAGTAATCTTCTAGGACAATCTAATAATCTTCTATCTTCATCCATTTTCACAGTGCATTGGAGATCTATATCGGGATCACCTATCATCATGTGTTATATCTTGATCCCACATAACTATGAGCTATATCAGGATCGCCTATTATCCTAAATAATTACTTATAAACATAACATAATCATAATGAATTAAATCTTTCACTTCCATAATCATAATCATATATAAATTATCTATACTAATTAGAAAAAATTTCTAGATATTTAAATATCTTTTTTAGTTAGACCCATTTTTTCCAAATACCTAGATCAAATCGGTGAACATTATTTCCATGTTTTAAAAATAAATCATACAATATAATACAAATATCCATTAAGGGTTATAATGGTGGGAATAATATTTACGTCTTATATATTAAAATAGAACATTAATTTTTTTTTGAAAAATTATTCTATATAAAATATTTAAAAATATTTTACAAAAACTATAAAATAGATTCATTAAATATCCTTTATAATTTATATATATTTATTAAATATATTCACAATATAGTTTTAAAAATTTGGACTTTTAAGAATCAATTATAATAAATAATTCTTTAAAACATTTAAATTATAGTTTTTAAGTAAATGTGTACTTATATTGAGTTTGAATGGACACATACATCCTTTATCTTTCTAAATAATAATCCTATATTAAGTTTTGAATGTATTAATAACTTTTTAATGTTCATATTACAATTTATTTTATTTATTACCATGATATATACTATTATGTAATTAATTATGTTTCATGTCTGATGTTTTGATGTTGTTTGGGTCATATGTGAAATAAGAATTTTGAGATTTGGTTATAGTGTAATAGATATTTATTCCATATTCTATTTAAAAAAATTCAAAAATTTTATTAATTTTCAAAATAAATTATACTTTTTAAACCATCCATTTGGGATAGTTTTTTAAAATTAACTATGTTGTAATCATGTAGACTATAGGTCATATGTACATGTGAGTAATGTTTTCATTTTTCAATGAGTGTGGAAGAAAGAAGGATTGTATCATGTAAACCATACAAAAATGATTATTATTTGAAAAAAATATTATTTAAATACACAAAAATTATTTATATTCTATTTTATGTGGTCATGAATTGCAAACCGCATCGGCTCGTACAATTTTGACTCCATATACAGGAAAAAAATGTCATTATCATTTTTTAAAAAATAAAAATTTATGAAAATATAAGATATATTATATATCATGAATGATAAATATTTCATTAATTTCATAAAAATATATTAAAACCAGCAATATTTCCACTAGTTTGGGGAAGATATGGAAAAATAAATACATCATTTACTGAGTTTATATTCAATCATATGTAAGAAGGATGGTTTTGTTTACCATTTGATGGGATAATATATTGATATAGGATATACCATTTACATAATAAAATTAATGTATATGGAAGATAATTATGTTATTATTTCGTAATATTTTTTTAATATTTGAAGGAGGTATAAGAAGAAATTATATAAAAAATCATTGTGAAGAATAATACTTTTTCTAAAAAAAACCCCATTAGATTTTTTTCATAATGAAATCTTAGTTTCATTTTATAATAAAATATTGTCCCATAAAACTATTTTAGGGATTTAAATCAGATATTTTATTTGTGTTTTGGTGATATAAAATTATCTTTATCGATAAAGAGGAGTGGAGAGTTGGAGTCCTTTTGTAAAGAGGATAGGACATAAGTTGAATTTTTTAAATGATTTAAATATATTAATGCCTTTCACCTGCAAAATTGCACCAATTCTGACCACTTATTATGATGATAAGATATATGGTTTAAATATGATCATAAAATAGGATTTAGAAATATTTTATGATATTTTAACCCTTATCACAGTAATTTAACCATGTAGTAAACCAGAGTTGACCAGAAATGTGGCATCATATGTTCATATTTTTACTATTAATTTTGACCAAAATATAATTCAAACATATTAACTAATATTTATTTTTATTATTAATAATATTTAACATATTTTATTAATTTATATTCATAGGTTTTATGGAAATAAATTAACTATTAAACCCTAAAAATATGATGAAGGTTTTTTCAGAAAAAATTCCTTTTATGTATAAAAAGGTTTTTATTCACAAATAAAATATAATGATGATAACAATAATATTTATTCTAATATTATTAAGAAAAATGTAATAATTTAATTTTAAAAATATTATATAAAAGAATATGAGTTTTTAAGCAACTCACAAAAGAATTGATTTCTATAAAAATCTATATTTTTATTAGTCTTTGTGAAATCAATATTTTGAGAAAATTATAATAAATTTATATTAATAAAATTTCAAAATGATGAATTAAAAAAACAATTTAATTTTGTCATATTTAAATGAATAATTTTGTAAATATTTTTTCAAATAAAACCATATAATGCACGAAAACCAAAATTTGTTTGAAATATAGAATTCCACATTTAGTGGAAAAATTACCTAAAATATTAAAATATGTTAATATATATGAAATATAATTAAGGAATATTATTAATACATGAATGTTATTAAGTTTTCCTTTCAATTATTTTTTAAATTCTTCCCTTATTATGGAAATTAAATCCTAATAATTTTATTCACTACATAAACAATTTGGGATGTTTTTTTTTTCTGAGAATGTTTTTGATTCCTATGTGTCTAATCCAACCATATGGGTTTTACAAAAATACATAACCCATTAATTTGGATTATTCACAAACAATTTCTCCCAATTATCAATAATATATATGATTTTCTCCTTATATAAATTGTTTTCTTCAAACTGAACCACATCGTGGGTAAACATTTAAGATGGATCTGGAACCAGTTTTAATAACAATGAAACATAAAGTAAATCATGTACCTACAATAATATAATATGAAATTATAATTGGTAATATTCCAAACCAATATTACCCAGAATTTCATATGGTCTAATATACCATGAATTTAACTTTCCATTTCTACAAAAACACATAACAGTTTTCTGTGGAGAAAAATTAATTAAACATGATATCTTTCCATAAAATAATGATCTCTCCTCTAGATATATTCCTAAATTTTTGGCTAATCTAAGTAATCATCATTTATAATTTATGAATTATTATGTTATAATCCATTTCATTAACTAATTTTAGTCTTATCAACTCTCTTTCACCTAGTTCATCTTAAGATGTTGTATGCTAAAACCATATTATATATAAATCCCCAAAATATTTCATCTATATACAGTAAAAAACTATTATTCTATTAAAGATCATCCAAAGTCACATGTTGATCCAAATTTCCAAGATAATCAGTTGAACATTATTGAATAATATCCTCCAATTTATGAATTTTTTACTATTACTATCCATCATAATTTGGATTAAATATTATAATAAAATTTAATTTAGTACCCAATGTCTTATGAAGTCATTTCCATTGATTAAAGGAAACCCTGAAATCATGATCAGATGCAATATAATGAGCGAATCATGGAAATATAATTTCCTCTTTAACATAATGTCATATTGTTGATGAAGATAAATATTTTCTCAAATGGGAAGAAAATTAAAATAACAAGAAAATTGATCAAAAAACACTTTAATCATGTTATTTTATTGATATTTCTTTGGTAATACCAAAATTATTTCGTGGATATACTCTCCCATTTCCATTATATTACTATAAATGGATAAATCACACTTATTGATAATTATTCATCCATATTATCCTATTTACATGTCAAAAATATCATTAAGGATTCAAAAATATGTGTCTTCATTCCTTCTAATAATATATTCACCTAAAAACTATGTATATTTTGGTTACACTGGGTTCAAAATAAAATAGAGAACTCTATGCCTCAATCAATAGTGTTTTCATCAAAAAAATTGTTCAAATGAATGAAATATCATTTTGATAAATCGTAAAACCCATTCATTGTCAGCATTGAATTTAGGAAACTAACCTTTGTTAACATATTCTAAAATTTCATATAAAACATTATCTTCCATTTGGGATTTCATAACCCTTTATAGGAATAAGGACTATACTATCATGTAAAACATAATAGATGGTGTTTATAAATGGAATACTTCTTAAAAAAATTCATAATATAATTAATTTAATGTTTTTATTAGTGATGTAACATTGTCAATAAATCATCATCTTATCAACTGAAAGCTTCATCTTCCATAATTTATTTAACATGAGGATGATAAATTTTGTACTCATAATCTGTCATAAATTAATGTGATCTCTATTGGATCAGGTTAACTCATTATGTGTGAATATTTACTTCAATATTTTATTATTAGAATATTTTCCACCCTTTCTTCTTAAAAAAATTATTTCATAAGATTTTTAAAGAAAACATTATAATGCTTATTAGGGGTCGTGTGTTGGAAAATTTCACTAATGTGATTTAAATTGATGTGAATAAATAGTTTTTAGTTTATTATTCTATTTTAAAATGAAAAATGTTCCATTCACTGATGAAACCATATAGATGATGTTGTTACCATTTATTTATTGAAGGGAAAACCTTGAGTATATAATTATCTTATTTTATATTACTATAAAAATTAATCACATTGATTTTTCTATATTAACCTGACTCCTTTTTGTGTTAACATTGATTTGGGATAGATTAAAATGAAAAAAAAAATCTCATCAAAATACTAGTAATCCCATTGAAATCAATGAAAAATATGAATCTAAGTGACATTTATAGGTCTTTTTTATACATAAACAATTATTTTAAAAGGATAAATAATCATGCCATATTTATTTCTGATGTTTCAAAGCAATGAAATCAGTTGTTACCAAAACCATAATTTCATACTTTTACATATAACATATTTTTTTAGGTTTTAAAAAACACTCTTTAATTTTTTTACCTTTATCATCATATCTTTTTAAATATCTAAAATATCATCAATAAAGGAAACCAAAATTTTATCAAATTATTATTATGTTATACGAATTTATCTTGACCATTCATCAAGACATTGGTCCTAGACAGAAAATCATAATACTCATAACTAGAAAAAGAAATATAGTCATAAGGATTCGATCATCTTTTATTATCAGCTATGAATACTAGGAACTTGTATAAAATTCTAAAAAAATATTGATATCCATACTCTTATTCAATCTACTTAAGGATATGAGGAAAAAATTCATTTTCATAATAGTGATGTTATTTTATTTTATATAATCATTGAAAATCCCAATAAAATAATCTATTTATAATTAATTGTATATGATCACCCCATTGTGATGTGAGAAGATGAAAGAAACACCTTGTAGGAATCTCTTGGAATTTAATTTTTAATTTTAGATCTTTTATGTTGTCACTTTGATATATGGGTTTGGAAATAGGTTTAACATCAATTACTAGATAATAATTCTTTTAACATTCTAATAATATATAATATTAGGAATATCATTAGGAAAAAAATAACCATCACATCATTTATTTAATCTATTCTATTGTTTTTAATAAAATTATGAATGTAACATCAATTTAAATCCCTTGGGAGATTCCAAAAATATTTATATGTTATTAATAATATATTATTGATTACTATAAACACATAGATACTCATTTGAGAAAATTCTTTCTTTATCTCTTTAATGATTCTTAAAATGATAAACTATGATTCAACCCATATCACGAATAAATAAAATTCTACAATGGAAATGGAATCACAATTTTTTGGGGAACACTACTAGAGATGATAAGTGAAAGGCGATTTTAAATACTTTTTTCATTAACACTACCGAAATATGTTTTTAGAAAAAGTTATAACATCATTTCGGTAGATGATATTTTCATTTTAATAGAAAATTTTTGAGAAATTAATTAATTAGTGGACCTCAAATCAAGCATGAATTTTCCATAATTTTCATTAGAATGTGCTGAACATATTACCACTTCATTCAATGGACAACCATAATCTGAAAAAGAAACAAGGATTTCACCACAACCTTAGTCATATATCAATTCATTTTCCCATTATTTTTTATCTTCTTGATAAATTAATCTATATAATCACCCATCTTTCTACAAAAAAAAGTCATTACAGTTTTCTTATCAAAATTCGTCTCACCACTTGGAAGATAATTTTCATTGTAATCCGAAGACATATGCTCAAACATAAAACAACATAAGCACTTCCATAATTTCAAAATATTTTAACCTTGGTGTTTTTACCACACCTATAACTAATTTAAGACAAGATATTCATTCCTACATAATTCATTGATATATTCTTATTATTTTCTAGACACCATGTTTTCTTTTCCCCCTTGTTTTCATGGATTATATCTTCATAAGAAAACACTATTTATACCTTCATGGAATAGTCAACAACAGTCTCTTAAAATTTAGATTCTTGATATGTGAATACAATTCGATATCATATATTTATTCTTATGTAAATCTGTGTAATTATAAAGTCAATATCCTGAACACTATTTTGTTCATAAAAATAAATTTGGTAAAGTTTACTTCATATGTGTCTACTGAATGTGTAATAATTTTTATCAAACCAATGATGTTTCCATCCTCTGTCGATATACTATTGGGAAATATTTCTCAATGAAAATTTTGTTAATGAATCACATTCTATGAAATCAATCTATTCAATTTCAATGATATTTTGTACCATTGTTGACCATTTATTGAATTCACAATCAAAATAGTAAATATAAAGAGTTGTCTTTTGATTCTCTAACCCCAACCCCCAATGAATTTAAATATCACTTCTAGATATTTAATACATCCCATACCAATAGCTATTTCAGAATATCCTTTATATGTTAGATGGTGTTGTATTATGAAATTAGTTAGTAACCACATGATCTTATATAGAATATCATATTTCACACTAGCATGTATTACAATATAATTTATTGCATATATCAATAGACCCATCATGGAATAAACTACTCATTTCTTATTTCAAACAATCCACATTATTGGGTTTGTAGGATATTTTCCACTTGGAAATGCGCAACATTGACTATAATATTTCTTTATGAAAAAATATTCTGAGAAGACAATGTATAGATGAAGAAACGTGTTATTCCTCAAATTATAAAACATATGGACCAAAAATTTTAATCTCTTAATAAAATATACATCCATTATCAAAACTTCTATGGTTATCTAAAACTTTCTTCTAATGCCAACTATAAGGACTCAACATTAAATAATTCCCAGAAATAATTATATATAAAAAATTTCATTTTGAATCATTCTTATCGATCATATACATTTAGAGTATTTTACAATTAAATAATAACCCATAAGATACAAATTCTACTTTATACAGTTAATCAATAATTTTTTTATCAGTTTTCCCACAATAAATAACATTTATGATAATACATGTTTTATTTTAATGAAATATAATAAAAATTTTCTTTTGGACGTCATCTCTGACTTTATTCACCCTTAATACCCTTTTAAAAGAATATTTAAATTTATTATGAGAATAAAAATTTCAATAAATACATAAGAAAAAGAATAAATAAACATATTAGTAAAATAATATTCATAAAAACATTCATTTTTAAAAAACTGTTATCACAATATTTAACATTTTATTCCCCAAAAAACAACTTCAAATCCCAATGATTTTCATCAAAACCTATTATAATAAATACATAATTACTAATAAATATATTAATGGTTTCATTTCCCTAATGAAAGACATATGAATTTTTTTAAATGATTATTCTTTTCTCCCTTAAAAATTAAGATAATCATTCTTTTAAAGTTATTTTCATTAGATAACCTTTTCAAATATTGTGGATTCCATGAAACCCAATACCATTAATAGATAAGTCATATTTATAACTTTGTAAATCATCTACCCATAAATATTAAAAATAGACTTACTGAAGTAATAATCAACCATCAAATTACAAAAATCACAATATAGAAACCTATATATGGTTATGATTGTGGATTTAATAGTTCATCGGAGAACTATATTGGGCTCCCCATACATCATGAGATATATCAAGTTCAACCATTATCATGAGATATAATGGGTTCAACCTTAATCATATGAAATATCAACGAACAACAACATTATAATAATGCATGAATCTCTAGTGCAGAAAACATTTTTTATGGCGGTTATTTTTTAATTTTTACATCGGATTTTGGCCAAAAGTTTTAGAGGAGATGTTATAAATATTGTTTTTTACGGTGGTTATTTTAAAACCAACGTAAAAAAAATAATTTGAAGGGGTTTTCATGTCATTTCATCAAAAACTGACGTGGAAAACACTTCAGAGTCGCGATTTATTACAGTTGATTTTATATAACTGATGTGGAATCTACTTTTTCACATCAATTATTGAATAACCGACGTAATAAACTACTCCATTGAAGAGTTTATCATTTTGGTTATGTTCATAACCATCATGATAAACCAGTCTACACAGCATTTTTTACATCGGATAAATGATAACCGATGTGAAAACATATATACTAAGTCAGCTATTAAATAACTGACGTAAAAACCTATTTCATTCCATTTATTATGTCGGTTATTAAATAACGGACGTAAAAATTTATTTTTGTTCCATTTATTATTGTTGGTTATGAAATAACCGACGTAAAAACCCATTCCCATGCATTTTTTATATATGTTTTCAACTAACCGATTCTAAAACCCATAAATATGCCTTTTTTACGTTGGTGATAAAATCACCGACGTAAAAACCAATTTTTTTAATAAAACCATTCAACCCAAACTATTCCATGTATGAGAAAAGCATAAATAGACTAGAAACAGACCAAAACCAGCCCACCCCACTGGAAAACCCTCCCAAACCCTTAGAACCCCCCCACCCAAACCACTAGACACCCCTGGACAGCGCCCCCACCCTCTTGGACAGCCCCCAACCCATTGGAAAACCCTACCGCACACTTGGAAACCCTCTCCCCCATACCACTAGACACCCCCACACCCTTGGATACCTTTGGATAGCCCCCACTCCTCCTAGACAGCCCCCACTCCCCTGGATGACCTCCCACCCTCATGGACACCCTCACATCCCCCATAGATACCCTAGAAACCACCACCCCACTGGATAGCCCTCCCACACCCCAGGAAACCCCCCACCACACTAGACACCCCAACCCACACCACAAGACACCCCCTAGACAGCCCCCTCCCTCCTGAAGATCCCCCAACCCAAATTGACACACTCCCACCCCCATGGACATCCCGGAATCCCCCCTCCCCACTAGAAAACCTTTCCATACCCTTGGAACCCCCAACCCCACCCAACTAGACACCCCCACCCCCAGATACCCCTGAAATCCTCATCCTGGATAGTCCCCCAATCTCCTGGATATCCCTCCCACCCTCTTGGACACCCTCCCACCCCCAAAAACATCATAGACACCCACACCCCATTGGATATCCCTACCACACCCTTGGACCCCCCCACCCCACTGGACACCTCCGTGCACCCCTAGACACCCCATGGACGGCCCCCACCCCCCACATACCCCTGGACAAACCCCCACCCACATGGACACCTTCCCACACCCATGGACACCCTAGACAACCCCACCCCACTATAAATCCCTCCCACACACCATGAAAACCACCACCCCACTGGACACCCCCACCCCTGGACACCCTCCCACCCCCATGGGCACCCCCACCCACCCCACTGGACACCCCCCACACCCCTCAAAACCCCACCACCCCATTAGACACCCCGCACACCCCTAGATACCACCTAGATTCCCCTTTCCCGCCTCCACCCCTCCTAGATAGCCCCCACTCCCCTGGAAATCCCTCCCACCCTCATGGACACCCTCCCATCCCCATGGACACACATGAACCCCCCTACTAAAAATCCCCCTACACCCTTGGAACCCCCCCCACTGGACATCTCCCCAACACCTTTGGAACCACCCCCCCACCCACCGCACTGAACTCCCCCCCGGACACCCCGTGGATGGACCCCCACCCTCTTAGAAAGCCCCCCCCCCCATGGACACCCTAGAAACCCCCACCACACTAGACAACCCTCCAACAACCCTGGACCGCACTCCCACCCACCGGAACATCCCCCACCCTCCTGGACAACCTCACTCCCTCATGGGAACCCTCCTACACCCATGGTCACCCTGGACACCCCCACCCCCACTGGACAACCCTCCCACACTCCTGGAACCACCCCCACCACCCCACTAGATACACCCACCCCTCTCCCCCAAATGGCCCTCCCAGCATCTTTGAAATCCTCCCACTCCCTTGGGAACCCTATACACCGCACACCCCACTAGAAATCCCCCCACACCCCTAGAAATCCCCACCCCACTAGAATCCCTACCCATGGATACCCCCTAGAACCCCCCCCCCACACCCACCCTCTTGGATAGCCCCCACCCTCTTGGACACCCTCATATCCCCATGAACACAGTAGACACCCCTACCCCAGTGGACAACCCTCCAACACCCCTAGACACCCCCCACACCACTATAAACCTCCCCGCACCACTGGACTCCCCATGGACAGCCCCCACCCTCCTTGAAGACCCCCACCCTCTTGGACACCCTCCCACCCCCATGGACACCCTCCCACCCCAATGGACACCCTGGACACACCACCCCATTTTACAGCCCTCCCACACCCCTAGAACACCCCCTCCACACCCCTAGACAGCCCTCCCACCCCATGGACACCCTGGACACCCCACCCCACTGGACAACCCCTCCTGGAAACCCCCAACCCCACTAGACAACCCCCCCCCCCCACACACACACACACATCACTTGACAACCCTTCCACACCACTGAAACCCCCCCTCCCACCCCATAAGAAACCTCCCCACATACCTAGACACCCCCTAGACATCCCCCAAACTCCTAGATAGCCCCCACCCTCATGGACAACCTCCCACCCCCATGGACACCCTCCCACCCCCATGGACAACCTGGAAACCCCCACCCCTCTAGACAGCCCTCGCACACCCGTGGAGACTCCCCACCCCACTAGACACCCTCACCCCTAGACACCCCAAGAAAGCCCCCCAACCCACCTGGATATCCCCCCACCCTTCTATACCTCCCACCACCATGGACACCCTAGAACCCCCCATTCCACTAAAAAACCCTCCCACACTTCTAAACCCCCCCCCCCACCCCACCCACCCTACTAGACACCCCGCACACCCCTATGTACCCCCTGGATTACCCCCACACCCATCCTGGATAGCACCCCACTCCCCTATACAGCCTCCCCACACTCCTAGACATCCTCCCACCCCCATGGAAACACTAAACACCCCCACCCCACTGGACAACCCTCCCACACCCCTGGAAAACCCCACCCCACTGGACACCCCCAGTGGACAACCCTCCCACACACCTGGAACGCCCCCCCCCACTAGACACCCTCACCTCCAAACACCTCCTGGACATCCCCCACCCTCTTGGATATCCCCCGCCCTCCTAGGCACCCTACCACCCCCATAGACACCCCTAACAATCCCCCACTCCACTGGAAAACCCTCCCACTCCCCCAGAAACCCCCACCCCACTTGACACCTCACACACTACTAGATACCTTCCACCAATATGGACACCCTCCCTGTAACGCCCCGACCCCATTTACCCAGAGTCGGTGCATTATTACATAACATTGGCATGATCACAAGAAAGATCAAATCTCAAAATACCGATGGGTTTAGTAGCCTTGGAAACAATATATATATTCACAAGTCTTACATTAAATCATAAGGTAAAAAAACTACAACAACATCTTGTATTCATATCCCCTCATACTATCCCTGGAGGTCATTCATAAATTACTTCTTCACATCCTAGGAAAAATAAAACATTGAAAGGGGTGAGCTAAGATGCTCAGTAAGGATAACTATATAGTAGAATCTTTCATAGATAAGAATAAACACTTAAGGAAATGTATGACTAAAACAAAAGCCTTTTAAACTTGAACTTCAGAATAATATGGCAATGAAAAAATGAAATAATTCCATTTACTCACTCACATGGATATTCTAATAGTCGAATAATCACATGAAATATCAATAAACACTTTCATAATGATGGAATGAATAATGCCAGACTATCATAACCACATATCCAAGGCCTCGTGCCAAGACTACAAAGAAGATTTCGCCAAGGCCTTGTGCCAAGACACTAGTTTGTCTCATGAGACCTACCGATGCATCTAGGAGCTATAGCAGGCTCCACCCATCACTCACTAAGTCCAATTCATTTCTCATATGAAAATTTTTAAACATAACATAAACATTCGTATTAAAACTAGCACACGAAATGTCAATACATTATCCACAAACCATGAATGGTATAAAAATAGAACATCTACAGCCAAACATAACTCATTCGATACAATATGGAAGATTGTATTGTATCATATTAACCTCAATCGAGAATGACGAAGGATATTGACATAAATGAAAATAATCATCAAAACAATTAGAGTGAAATATCCCCCTTTTTCTTGAAATCATTTAAAAGTCACACTATTTGTCAAGAATCCATTTAAAATAGATTTTAGAATCAAAGTGTGCCATACCACTTTGAAACTTTTTAAAGGAATTTTGATTTTAAAACGTTAATGTACATATAAATAAATATTTAAAACCATTTTTAAAACATGGACAATAATGAGAATGATTTAGAATAATCAATCATTAAAACACTTACAAATTTATTCTAGTTATAGTTTCTAACTAAAAGAGAGACACTTGAATACAAATAATTGAGGTAATCAAAACTTTATAATATCATGATAATAAATGGATTCATGATATACTATGTCAAAGTACATTATATACACCATATAAAAGTGATTTGGTGTATAACAACGAAGAAGTTTCAATGGAATGTAAATTGAGATGAATTCCCTTATAAAGATCACATCCTTTGGTTAAGGATAAATCAATGAAATAATTATGTGTGACAAATATAAATACACTAAATATGATTGGATATTTACTTTAAACCAATCAGATGACGTTCACACATATTCTTGTAAAAAACAACACCAATGAATTGGATATTTAACTCAACAAATGGAGATTGAGTTAAAAATACTCTTATCATGTTCATACCGATGACTTGAGAATTTATCAATGGAGTGATTATGTGTATAAAAATTATACCCACAAAAAGGGGAGTGGAAATTATTAAATAATCAAATGAATAGTGATTCTACACAAAATCATGGAGTAAAATAATCAATGAAGTATGCGTAAAGCCGAATGAGTGGAAATTGAAATTTCAAATTCCCTTATTGATTTGGTAACATACAAAACATACCCCCATGAAAGAAGAATCATACAATGATGATGTAAATATACATGAAATAAAGTATATTACACAATGAATACAAACATGGGAAGTACACACACCACATGTAATAAATAAGTGGTGAACAATGGAATTCTCACGGAATTAAAAGTGAGATAAGAAACCCCTTACCTTGTACTTTTTCCTTGGTCGAAGGTAGGTTAACCTCCTGTATAATGGTGAAATAATTGTTATTTAATTTTACAAGAATCATATATATTAATATGATATCATATATGATCTTTTAACATTTCTTTGTTAATAATATTTTAGAATTATCGTCGTTTCGGTTGTCAACATACTCATTTTGTTTTATATGTTTTGTTACGTAAGACGTGTTTTTCATGGATAGGTTGTCTATTATTTATATCCAGAATGATATCAAGTACTTAGATACTATTATTAATCATCAAATGAGAATTATACTTTAATGGATATGATGGAAAATGAATCTCATCGCGTTCTTGGAGACGGTAGTCCGTACGTACGCACGAGCGACAATATCATTCTTTTGATGTTAAAATAATATATTATTGGATGGTATATCATATATAAAGAATAATTATGATGTTATATTTATTATTTACTTGAATCACACATCATTATTATACACATCCAAATAATAATTTATTGAATGACAATTACACCACGATGTGGAGACGGTAAGCAGTACGTATGCACGTATGGTGACATGTCATTAAAAGGATGGATAGAATACTTAATATGGTTGTAATATATTTATAATAATATTATAGTATATAGGAGATACTGGATTAATTATTTTATAATGTGAATAACAATGAAATAAGAAGTTGGAGAAGAAAAGAATTTGCAAAAGGGTGGTAAAAACATTACCTCTTCTTCGGGTTCTTCCTTTTGATTTGATCAAAAGGGATCCTTAGGTTGGATTTCTGATCAAACTAAGGACTCTAGGTTGTAGTGAGGGAAGTTGAGAGATTATTTGGGTAGAGTTTGGCCAAACCAAAATGCTTTGAAGGTGTAAAGTAATGAGAAGGGGGAGTTCCCTTTTATAAGAGGGGTGAGGGGCACCTTTGGAAAAGCTAGAAATATTATTTTATAATAAATTCATATTAGGTTTCTAATGGCACAAAAGTGGATTATTTAAAGTTTAAGGTGGGGATAGGTCTCAAACCACTCAACCAATAGAATTTAGATAGGTTTGGGTAATTATATTAACCTTATCTTTAAGTATTAACTCTTAGTTAATTAGTTTCACTTTTACAATGTCTCTTTGTATTTTTATTTTATATTGTTAATAAAAATACTATATACATCCAAAAGACCCCCAAGTGGTCCATGAATGATACAAATATCATGATATAAGTCTCTTGGCCGAACCGTATATTTTTAGGAATTTAATATAAATTAATAATATAATATTTGTTTTAAAAACTCATTTATGTCAATTTTGACACTATTCAATAATTGATTTTTATGAAACTCATAAAAGAATGATTAATTCGAAAAAAGTCAATTCAATCAATCCTAATATGTAATATTAACCTATAAAATTATTCTAATTCAATAAAAGTCTCAAATTATATTTATTTGGGTGTTTATAATATCAATTATTTTAATTTTGCACTATTATGGTAATTACCGCATCATCATTGTGTCATAAATAAATTAAATTATTTAATGTCAAAAAAATATAAATAAAATATCATTATGTAGGAAATAGTTTTATCTTTCAAATTAATATTTATAATTGAATTTATCTTATGTGTAACCCTATATGAAAAATGTTTTAGTAAATACACATTGATTTTAACTCTTTTAACTCTTGTTTGAATTAAATAATAATAAATGTCCTAATCTAATCCATGTGGACCTAAATGATGATATTTTATTCCTAAGGTTGTTTTTGGTCGAGATACACTTGTCCAATAGAATTAGTACATGTTTTAGGGTAATATTAATATCATTTTTACCCTTGATTATTTATTTTTAACCGTGGTAAATAAATGTAAAAAGTTACTATTCACCAAAAATTATTTTCATCTCATTGAACCAAATTTTACTCCTTGATATTAACCGTGTCTCTCAAAGTTTTGAAATTCCACTCACAGAAGCGGTAAAATTAAATTTTATGAAAAATTTAGTTTTTTTATCTACCACTTAGTGGTTTCACTATTCATCAAAAATTGAAGTTTTTCAGAACAATGCCAAAATTTCACCCTAAGCTATAATTGATATTCCGAATTCAAAAATGATGTCGATTTTAAAAAATTAAAAAAATATAAGTTTCATTAATTAATTTTATAATTAATTCCCATTGCTACAACAAATAGCGTGTTTTTAAGAAACAATATATATCAAAAGATTGACAATTTTTTATGTCCAATTTCAAAGTGAAATTAATTCTAATGAACACCATTGGATAAAAAGGTAAAAATATATTCTAATTATACTTTAAAACCACTAAAATTCATAATTTATCAGTATTAATTATTTTGATTTAAAAAGTCATTTTTAATTAAAATTTAGTAATTTTCATTATTCATCATAGTATTAAAGTTATCTGAAAAGTACCAAAATTTCACCTTAGGATAAATTCGATACTCCAAATCCAAAAATGAAGTCCATTTTGAGAGAGAGAATTTCTAAAATTTTAACAAGTAGGTATTGCTATTCATAACGGCTAGTTTGATTGGTTGTGGTGTGTTAGAATCTTGAAGTTGCGTACAATGCACGTCATTGCATTATTCAAAGGGAAACGTACCGTGGAATCTTGGGGTGTTACATTCTCCCCTCCTTCAATAAATTGCGTCCTCACAATTTTTTTACAATTGGGCTTGAGAATATAATGGAATGTCCCACATCGAAAAAAGAGTCAATAAAACTATCACTTCAAAAGAAAGGAAGATAGGTATAAAGGACACCCAAGATAACCCGTACTAGGATTCCTTGTAGGAAAACATGGATATGGACGATAAACTAAGTGTCTAGTTATGATGGAGAGGTAAAGAAAACATGATCAGGAGAAAGTTAACAATAAGAAAATCCCAAAATTGTGTTGGGACAAACGGTCCTTAGTCTCCCAGTAGAAAAAGTAAACAGACAAATTTTTTTTGTTTTAAGTTACATTACATAAGGACGAGGAATTAATTTATGATATTGACTAAGAACATAAAGAGATATACTTACTTTTTAAGTAGAGTTTCATTATTTAATAACTTTTTACCACTAAATCATTTTTTTTGAACAATGCGTATTGAAGGAGACTTGGTCACAATGGAATAGCTAGAATAAACTTCTATAGAAATACATGATCCACATAGGATAAAATATATATTTACCATGTATTTAGATTAATCAAAACCAAAATGGTTAGTATAATATCTGATGACCCCCCAAATGGATATTCCATTAGAAACAAAAACACTGATCGTAATTTCTAAAATTAAACCATCAATACCCCAAAGTTAAATAAATACCATTCAATAATCAATTGTCCTTAAAATCCTTCAATATATTCCAAACTAATATTGAAACCCAAAACTTATAAAAATGTAGTCTTCCACGTTAAATTGTATCTCCAAATGACATTAATTACTCTTAAAGTCACATACTTAAAAGTAATTAACCTAATCATTTTCATAAACAACCCAAATCACTATAAATCCACAATAAAAACATAGATAAAAATACACCATTACTCCTCAAATGAAATCCCATACTATTCTATTTTCCATACAACAAATTGGACAACATCCAAAATAACATTTATCACTTAATTTCCAAATCATTTTCCTATACTAAGGGTATTCATTTGATAAGACATAAGATCCCAAATCAAATTATTAATGATCAATAAAATCATTTAACTAAAAATTATAGTCACACTAACCAGGGACTTCACATAGTCCAGTGGTAGGCGATAAATCCCAATATCACTTTGGTTGTGGGTTCGATTCCCACAGCATTTTCCGACGCGACAGGTTGTCACACAGTCTGTGTGTTATCCCTTTTCAAAAACTATATTTTATAACATTATAAAAATAAGATAAATTCCTCAAAATAACCATAACATAATTTGACCCCAAATGTTATGTCATACCTTGCATTTTCATCCTAAATTATAATAACTTATAATTTCCTCAAACCCAATGATCATATAAAACCAAATGGTTATTCATAACTATATCCACAAGAGAAAATATAATTATTCCTCAAATATCATTATCACATGGAAAACTGCAGGGTTACAAATACAAGAGAAAATTATTCCAAATTAAACCCATCAACAAGGAGCACTAACACTTTTTAAACATTTATCCAACCATTTATTTCCACATAGCTTCTTCTTTGACCATGAAAATATCCTATATAATAGGGAATTAACTTGGGTAATGGCCAGGTCCCCTACATTTACAGAAAATGACAGTAAATGGACTCTTGGGACCATTTTTATCTTCTTCCATATTAATCTTCATTTTTCATCGGAAATTCTTCACTTTATGTCCTTCCTTCCCGCACATAAAGAATTTCTTTGTCCTATTGAGACACTATCCTGGGTGTCACCTTCCACATTTCCTGCATAATGGAAATTGAGGATTCCTTTCTCAATAGTCTCCATTGCTGGAGCTCTTATCATTCATCACCTTTCTCTTATTTTTTGAGTCCAGGAATTGGTTAATATATATATATATTGTTGATCATATTTTTGGAAAATTGATTTGGCATAAAGATGATATCTTTTATGCCTATCAACATTCCATTTGTTTGCTCATTTCCACCACCGTTCCCACCTTGTACATCATTCTCAATGTCACTATGACTTCCTTGGAATCTAGACATTGAATAAAACCAGAAAGCATTCTGTGAGTAACAATAGTCATAAAATCATTTAGAGATTAACATGTCACCATATTCTCAATTTGAAACACATTAGGATTAACCAAGGTCATTTACTCTCATCTTATATATTTAATACATCAAATCGGTTAGTAAATAAAATGTAAATTATCCTAAGAATATCCCCCGGGAGTGTCGTAACTAAGAGTGCAGCAAGGCCCGTTGTCATGCACCAGTTCCCGTTCGAGTTATGCTCAAAGCGGTGTTTTCAGGTTTTACCCCTACGTACATCTTTTCCAGAGCCACCTCTACCTGCTCGTATCCAAACAGGGATGTATTTTTGGAGAACTCACATAATCTCTACAATACCAAAATTCTAGGAAGTTATTCTATACTAATCCTCAAAGTTCATCTTAGGTCTACGTGCTCTAATCAGAGTTTATCTAAATCTAGCTTCCAAGGTTTGTACTAAACTTCCTCTGATACCAACTGTAACGCCCCGACCCCAGTTACCCAGAGTCGGTGCATTATTACATAACATTGTCATGATCACAAGAAAGATCAAATCTCGAAAGACCTATGGGTTTTGTAGCCTTGGAAACACTAGATATATTCATAAGTCTTACATTAAATCATAAGGTAAAAAAACTACAACAACATCTTGTATTCATATCCCCTCATACTATCCCTGGAGGTCATTCATAAATTACTTCTTCACATCCTGGGAAAAATAAAACATTGAAAGGGGTGAGTTCATATGCTTAGTAAGGATAACAATATAGCAAAATCTTTCATAGATAAGCATAAACACTTAAGGCAATGTAAGACTAAAACAAAAGCCTTTTAAACATGAACTTCAGAATAATATGGCAATGAAAAAATTAAATAATTCCATTTACTCACTCACATGGATATTCTAATAGTCGAATAATCACATTCAATATCAGTAACCACTTTCATAATGATGGAATGCATAATTCCAGACTATCGTAACCACATAGCCAAGGTCTCGTGCCAAGACTACAAATAAGATTTTGCCAAGGCCTTGTGCCTAGACACTAGTTTGTCTCATGAGACCTACTGACGCATCGAGGAGCTATAGCGGGCTCCACCCGTCACTTACTATGTCCAATGCATTCCTCATATGAAATTTTTTAAACAAAACATAAAAATTCGTATTAAAACTAGCACACGAAATGTCAATACATTATCTACAAACCATGAATGGTATAAAAATAGCACATCCACAGTCAAACATAACTCATTCGATACAATATGGAAGATTGTATTGTATCATATTAACCTCAATCGAGAATGACGAAGGATATTGACAGAGATGAAAATAATGATCAAAAAAATTAGAGTGAAATGTCCCCCTTTTTCTTGAAATCATTTAAAAGTCACACTATTTGTCAAGAATCCATTTAAAATAGATTTTAGAATCAATGTGTCCCATACCACTTTGAAACTTTTAAAAGGAATTTTTATTTTAAAACTTTAATGTCCATATAAATAAATATTTAAAACCATTTTTAAAACATGGATATTAATGAGAATGATTTAGAATAATCAATCTTTAAAACACTTAAAAATGTATTCTAGTTAGAGTTTCTAACAAAAAGAGAGACACTTGAATACAAATAATTGAGGTAATCAAAACTTTATAATATCATGAGAATAAATGGATTCATGATATAATTTTTCAAAGTACATTATATACACCATATAAAAGTGATTTGGTGTATAACAACAAAGAAGTCTCAATAGATTGTAAATTGAGATGAATTCTCTTATAAAGACCACATCCTTTGGTTAAGGATAAATAAATGACATAATTATGTGTGAAAAATATAAATACACTCAATATTATTGGATATTTAGTGTAAACCAATCAGATGACATTCACACATATTCTTGTAAAAAAACAACACCAATGAATTGGATATTTAACTCAACAAATTGAGATTGAGTTAAAATTACTATTATAAAGTTCATAACGATGACTTGAGAATTTATCAATGGAGTGATTATGTGTATAAAAATAATATCCATGGAAAGGGGAGTGTAAATTATGACATAATCAAATGAATAGTGATTCTACACATAATCTTGGAGTAAAATAATCAATGAAGTATGCGTAAAGACGAATGAGTGGAAATTGAATTTTCAAATTCCCTTATTGATTTGGTAACAAACAACACATACCCCCCCTGAAAGAAGTATCATACAATGTTGATGTAAATATACATGAATTAAAGTATATTACACCATGAATACAAACATGGGCAGTAAACACATCACATGTAATAAATAAGTGGTGACCAATGGAATTCTCACGGAATTAAAAGTGAGATAAGAAACCCCTTTCCTTGTACTTTTTCCTTGGTCGACGGTAGGTTAACCTCTTGTATAATGGTGAAATAATTGTTATTGAATTTTAAAAGAATCATATATATTAATATGATATCATATATGATCTTTTAACATTGCTTTGTTAATAATATTTTAGAATTATCTTCGTTTCGGTTGTCAACTTACTCATTTTCTTTTATATGTTTTGTTACGTAAGCCATGTTTGTCATGGATAGGTTGTCTCTTATTCATATACAGAATGATATCAAGTCCTTAGATACTATTATTAATCATCAAATGAGAATTATACTTGAATGGATACGATGGAGAATGAATCTCATCGCGTTCGTGGAGACAGTAGTCCGTACGTACACACGAGCGACAATATCATTCTTTTGATGTTAAAATAACATATAATTGGATGGTATATCATACAGACAGAATAATTATAATGTTATATTTAATATTTACATGAATTACACATCATTATTATACCCATCCAAATAATAATTTATTGAATGACAATTACACCACGACGTGGAGACGGTAAGCCGTACGTACGCACATATAGTGACATGTCGTTCAAAGGATGGATAGAATACTTAATATGGTTTCACCATATTTATAATAATATTATATTATATAGGAGATACTGGATTAATTATTTTATAATGGGAATAACAAAGAAAGAAGAAGTTGAAGAAGAAAAGAATTTGAAAAAGGGTGGTAAAAACATTATCTCTTCTTCGGGTTCTTCCTTTTGATTTGATCAAAAGGGCTCCATAGGTTGTCTTTCTGATAAAACTAAGGCATCAAGGTTGTATTGAGGGAAGTTTAGAGATTATATGGGCAGGGGATGGCGGAACCAAAAGGCTTTGAAGGTGTGATGTAATGAGAAGGGGGAGTTCCCTTTTATAAGAGGGGTGAGGGGCACCTTTGGAAAAGCTAGAAATATTATTTTATAATAAATTAATATTCGGTTTCTAATGGATACAAAGTGGATAATTTAAATTTTAAGGTGGGGATAGGTCTAAAAACACTCATCCAATTGAATTTAGACAGGTTTGGGTCATTATATTAACCTTATATTTAAATATTAAACCTTAGTTAATTAGTTTCACTTTTACAATGCCTCTTTGTATTTTTATATTTTATGGTTAATAAACTTACTATATACTTCCAAACGACCCCCAAGTGGTCCCTGAATGATAAACCTATCATGATATAAGTCTATTGGCCGAACCTTAGATTTTTAGGAATTTAATATCAATTAATAATATAATATTTGTTTTAAAAACTCATTTGTGTCAATTTTGACACTATTCAATAACTGATTTTTATGAAACTTATAACAGAATGGTTACTTCGAACAAAGATAATTAAATCAATCCTAATATGTCATGTTAACCTAGAAATTAGTACAATTCAATAAAAGTCTCAAATTATATTTATTTGGGTTTTTATAATATCAATTATTTTAATTTTTCACTATTATGGTAATTACTGCATCATCATTGTGTCATAAATAAATTAAATTATTTAATGTCTAAAATTTATAAATAAAATATCATTATGTAGGAAATCTTTTTAGATTTCTAATTAATATTTATAATCGAATTTATCTTATGTTTAACCCTATATTAAAAATGTTTTATTAAATGAAAATTTATTTTAACTCTTTTAACTCTTTTTTGAATTAAATAATAATAAATGTCCTAATCTATTCCAAGTGGACCTAAATGATAATATTTTATTTCTAAGATTGTTTTTGGTCGAGATACACTTGTCCAATAGAATTAGGACATGTCTTAGGGTAATATTAATATCATTTTTACCCTTGATTATTTATTTTTAACCGTGGTGAATAAAAGTAAAAAGTTACTATTCACCAAAAATTATTTTCATCTCATTGAACCACATTTTACTCCTTGATATTAACCGTGTCTCTCAGATTTTTGAAATTCCACTCACAGAAGTGATAAAATTATGTTTTATGAAAAATTTAGTTTTTTTAACTACCACTTAGTGGTTTCACTATTCATCAAAAATTGAAGTTTTTCAGAACAATGCCAAAATTTCACCCTAAGATATAATTGATATTTCAAATTCAAAAATGATGTCTATTTTACAAAATTCCGAATATATAAGTTGCATTAATTAATTTTATAATTAATTTCCCCTGCCACAACAAATAGCGTGTTTTTAAGAAACAATATATATCAAAAGATTGGCATTTGTTTATGTCCAATTTCAAAGTGAAATTAATTATAATGAACACCATTGGATAAAAAGGTAATAATATATTCTAATTATAATTTAAAACCACTCAAATTCATAATGTATCACTATTAATTATTTTGATTAAAAAAGTTGTTTTTAAATAAAATTTAGTAATTTTCACTATTCATCAAAATATTAAAGTTATCCGAAAAGTTCCAAAATTTCACCTTAGGCTAAATTCGATACTATAAATCCAAAAATGAAGTCCATTTTGAGAGAGAAAATTTCTAAAATTTTTACAAGTAGGTGTTACTATTCATAATGGCTAGTTTGATTGGTTGTGGTGTGTTAGAATCTCGAAGTTGCGTACAATGCACGTCATTGCATTATTCAAAGGGAAACATACCGTGGAATCTTGGGGTGTTACACTCCCACCCCCATAGACTCCCTATAACTCCCCCCTGGACAACCCTACAAGACCCCTGAAACCACCCCTACCCCACTTGACACCCACACATTGCTGGAAACCCCCCCAACCAGAATCCATACCCGAAAAACCATCAGAACTATACCAAAACATGAAGTATACCAAAATTAAACATTCACATATATAACATTAAAAACATACAATGTCAACTAATAATACCATAATCCAACCTAAATAACTACCAAATACACAATTATAATGAATATATTCAAAATTACATTTTACACTACAAAGAAACTAAAATCCAATCAAACATGTAAAATAATATGACTATTCCACTTGTATGTGTTTGAAATCTTGATATGTATAGGGTTTAGGGTCATCAAATAGCATCAAAGTAAAAGGATGATAGATAACATGTATAATGAATGAATCAAATGAAATATTATGGCAACGTTTAAAAGGAAATCTTACCAGGTCAAAGTGTACACATGTTCCAATTGTAATTATTTCATTCATAAATCTTATCATATAATATCAGTATTCGAAAACACTTTTTTGTTCATGACAATTATTTTTAAATGAGTGTAAATTCAAAATAATATTTCTGTTGTAAAACATCAGAAAGAACAAATTATAAATCCATATTTACCTTTACTTTAACATATTTGATCTTGTGAATCCTTTTCAATGTGTTTTTTTGAAAGTAGACCCATCCCCTGTTAGAAAATAATACGAATGTGATAAATTTAAAATGCATTATAATATATAAAACTATTAAGAAATTGAAACTATATTTCCAACATATTCTTATAACTTTCCATCACATCACCATGGACAAAGAATATCCAATAAATTGTTTTCTCCCTTGGGAAAAAAACACCAAACATCCAATGATCACTGATAAAAGAAAATTTAATGTTAGTGGGTTTTTATGATAAATGATAATGAACTCTTTTCCAGAGATATGTTTCATAGCACTCACAAAAAGGTATAATCTAACACACTGTGATTATATTCTGTTCAAATATTTTGGAAATATAAATCATTTTTTGTTACTCATCCAGGGGAAGTGCTTCAGGGGAAATCCAATGTGGGTCCATAAATCCATCTACATTTTTCTGCTAATTCTTATCACACATGTTATAAATATTCCTAATACAAAACAGACAGAAGTATGAATTTTTAATAAATATAATATAGATAAAAGGTGTTAAGACTTACTTGGAAAAACTTTCACCACCTTGATTCCCTACTTATCACCAGTAACAAGCTCCATGATATAATTTTTGAGAATACCCACATTTATTGCACGTCTATAAACATGAGGTTCTATTGGAAACTCATAATGATCTGCTGAAAAATTTGAATATCTTGACAATTTGTCAAGACTTCTAGAATCTTTATATGATGTCGGAGCCATTTTTTTTTTGTCTGTATAGTATTTCATTACCTTTGAAGTATTCATGTAAAAATAAATAGAAAAATATATTAATCATCAAATGTCAAAAAAATGATAATAAAAAAATAAAATAGAAGATATAACATATATATCTTTATGGTAATGAGTCGCAGAAGTCTAGACTGAAAAATTAAAAAATTTCCAGTAATATGTCCAACTCTCATCACCGCATCTGTTGGTAATGGTACTCGAGCTGATATATCAATAATATCTTTTACAGTGAACCTATAATGTTCTACCATTAACTGTTGATGATTAACTGTATCTCTTTTACAATATACCATCCCATATGTAACTATATGATGTTGACAATCATCAACATACAAGTTGTAATAAGTAGGAAGTTACAGTGGAGGAGTAGGTTAAAAAATGGGGTCTACAGGCAGAGGTGGGGGAGTGGGAGCTACTTATTGAGGTGGAGGATAAATAATGGGGTCTATAGGGGGAGGAAGAGGAGTGGGAGCTACAGTATGAAATTTTATTTTCATGTCTACAAACATAGACTACACACCGACACTCTAATATTTTCCTCTATCGTCGCGTTAATATTTTGAACTTCATACTCCAAGGATACTATTTTTTTTATAATCACCCTCAAAAGAAGAAGTTGAAGTACGTGGAAACACTTTTCTTACCGATACACCCGTCAGATATCCTCGTACACGACCAGGATTTGTGGGCTTTCCCATTGCTACAGATAACATATCTTGCCTCCCAAAAGATGTAAATTCCCCCTGTGAGCTCTGCTCCTTAAGAGAATCTGGTTTTTATTAATTGAACATTATTATAATGATTCAAATTATATAAATAATATAGTTAACTTAAATAAATAATATAAATATCTTACAATTCTATCATCTATGAATCTAAAATCTTCCAAAATATGTTTCCCCTTTTTCCCATTGGAGCTCTCTTTAATTTTTCATCACTATATGGCGGGGATGGAGGGGAAACCTCTCCAGATCTTGAAGAATCAGCTATTATTTTTTGTAATTTTTCCACCATCATTTGTTCTTCCAATAATGTATATCCTCCCCAAGATAAACTTTGAGGGTATACATTTTTGGATTGGGTATCTTGATGAGATGTCCTTGTTTTATATAAATTAATAACAGGAAATCATTAACAAAACATTAATAAGATCATTTATATAAGAAATATTATGAATGTTTACATTTACCTTACTAAAAATGAATCTTTTCTTCTAATCTCAACAAACAGTGTCTATGTGTCTTCATCTATGAAAGGATATATATGACATGTATTGTCATTACTCCTATGACCAAAAAAGAAATCAGATGTGAGGGTTGATTTAAAATCCCTCCATCTCCTTGCATCCATTAAAAAGAATTTATTCCTAACTCTTCCAGTGTTAGGAATATAAAATTTCAACTGATAAAGAAGAGGTAAAAAATATTATAGCAGAAAAATTTAAAGGGAAGGAGAACAATAGAAAAAGATCATACCAAAATCGTCTCCCAAAATAGAGATATTATCTCTTTGTCCACACATCTCCAATCATCATTCAAAATTCTTACTTTTATCTTACCATGAGTTGATACAAAACCCATAAAATCTTTTGTATTTGGACCTCTTTGAATATCATTCTCATCAAACTCAATGAGTATCCTCTGGTGCTCTGTACATGAAAGTGATAATTTTGGTAAATGTGTACTCCCACATTTACCAAACTCTTGAACTCTTATTTGTCATTAATGGATCACATGAGAAATATTGGGTGTCACGACCCATCCTCGGGGCCCGTGCCGTGACTACCCCAAGCCCGCCTTCTATAGGCCAGGGGCTGGCGACTAGCACCAAAGGCATAAATCCCGATAACTGGGAAGCCATTGCCTTTATAAAAGTAAACAAAACACTACAGAGTACAAGCGAAAGTAAAACACTAAGTACAAAGAGAAGTGCTTAAAGGTAAATGGGCCAGAATAAAAACCCAAAAGAAAGTACAAATACAACTGAACAAAGTACAACATAAAAAGACAATAGCTGGAGGGACGGAAGCGGCTCCTGGGTCTTCCTCCTCGGATCCTACCTGAAGGGTAGGTACAGATGGCGCAGCTCCAGGATCGTCCACCACGGATCCTACCTAAAGGGTAGGTACAGATATCCTCCACAACACTCTCACCCTTAAACCTCCTCCGAGTGTCGTCTCGCCATGAAGTGCACCTCCGGATACTGACTCATCGTGTATTCCACCTCCGGGTACCGTCCAGTCCTCGAACACTCGGCCTCCGTCAGCACTGCCCGTCGTCTGCAACCAACACAATGAGGTGCAGGCATAGCCCGTGCAGGGGTGAATATAATGATACTCAGTAGGGACCCTGAGACCCTCAAGGTCTCACTAAAACCAACATGGATAACCACAAAGAAGATCTCAACAGATAACCTCTACTTAGGTATATGCCCATGCATATAACTAAGTTATCAAGTAACCCATTTCAATCATGAGGAAAACAAAAAGATCATGAAATCAACGGATAACCACTACCCAGGTATATGCCCATACATATACCTAAGTTATCAAGTGACCCATCTCAATCATGAGGTAAACACAAAGGTAAAAAGTCTCAGCTCAAACCAGGATTTCATTATTGAAACTGTAACTGTTGAAGAGCTCCGTCTCTGAAGTGTACAATGGTCCTGTCACGACTCCGAGATACTTCTCACTAACCTAATACTGCTGAGGTACTCCTCCTATCGAGTACCACGAGCCAGCAAACCAAACACAGTAGTGATTCCCGCCGAGGTATGTAACCCAAACACAGTAGTGCACACCCCCTAGTAGCCTGCTGAGGTACTCTCCGGACGAGTACCGCGGGTCTGCACGGCCACACAGGTAGTGCTCCATCCGCCATGGGTCTGCACCTCACAAAGTAGTGCTCCGTCCACTGGGCTAGTCAACTCACTCCAAGTCGAGTCGGTCAAGCAGTCGTCAGGTCTCAGTCGACTACACGGTCTCTATACTCCGCACGCTCGTCTCCGGGAGGGTCCGCTCCACGAGCTACAAGTCGATACTCCAAGTATCTCAAATTCCCAATAAAAATATCTCAAAGGACCACCTCGTCATAGGGGTCTCAACGCAACAGACGGCGCGTCAATCGGACGCCCGGTCTGTGAGTTACTAGCCTTTTCGTCCCAGGGGCCCGGTTGGTTTCGTGAGCGAACCAATCCCGGACGTATCTCAACTGTACCCCGAAATCTCATAGGGTATACTCATAGGGACCGTTTCTCAATGTGATCATCAATGCCACTGACGGTTCGTCAAACGGACATCCTGTCTGAAAGATACCAGCTTTCCCGATCCAGGGGCCCGGTTGGATTCCGGGTACAATCCAACCCGGACACTATCCAACTGTATCCAAAACTCGGGCGAAGTATGCCAAAAGTTCTGTCTCATCGAGAGGAATTCATCGAGACAGACGGCGCATCAATCGGACGCCCGGTCTGTGAGTTATTGGCTTTTTCGTTCTAGAGGCCCAGTTGGATTTCGTGAGCGAACCAACCCGACCGCACTCCGACGGCATCCAAACTTCGAGCGGAGTAATCCAAAAGATCCGTCTCACTTAGAGGAATTCAACAAAGTCTACGACACGTCAATCGGACGTCCGAAGCTCAAGATATTAGCGTTTCCGCTCCGAGGGCCCGGTTGGTTTCGTGTACGAACCAAACCGGCCGAACCCAAGTAATCCTAAACCTTGAGTACGATATACCGAAACGACTGTTTCGTTCCAAGGATCGTTTCGCCGCTGCCGACGCGTCGATCAGAGGTCCGTAGCCCAAGTTATGGGCAATTGAACCCAAGAAGTCCGAAACGGGGGTTTCGGGCCCGGACCGACCCGACCCGAGACCCCCCGGTCAGCCCGAACCGGGTCGACCCGCCCCGGTCCGGGTCAGCCCGGCGCGGCCCGGCGCGGCCCGGCCCGACTAGGCTTGGCCGGCCCGACACGGCCCGACCTGGCGGTCCGGCCAGGTGGTCGGCCCGACTGGGCGTAGCGCGCCCAACGCGCTGCTAGCTCGGCCGAAGGCCGAGCCGTTGGCAAAGGGGGGGGGATGCCCCCTTGTGTAACCGCAACCCCCCATTTATGGGGGCCGTTTAAAGTCCGGCCGGGGGAATTAATTCCCCCGACTCCTCCCTGTCTGGCCGGCCCGACCTGTCTGGCCGGTTCCTGCTCAACGGGACCGGCGATGGCCGGTCCCCTTCCAGCTCCGACGCCGGCAGCCCGGTCCGACCGCCGGTCACCTTGCTCCTCCGCGGCCCGGAACCGGCCGCGACCCTTGTTGTCCGGTGCGGCGGGACGACGTTGCGCCCCTCCGCCGCGGCCCCGGAACCGGCCGCGGTAATTTCTGGTGTCTCCGACGCGGCGCGATGGCGTCGCGTCCTTGGATTAATTGGCGGCGCGGCGCGACGGCGTCGCGTCCTTGGTCTTCTTTCCACGGCAGGGCGCGCCGACGCCGCGCATTTTCCTTTCGCTTGATTCCGCGTGGTGCGACGAAACCATGCCTTCCCCTACCAAACCACAAATAAATCCAACATGGAAAAAGGAGGTTGGTCGGCCGTGTTTGTGCGGACCGGCCCCCTCTCATTAAACGATAGCAGTTGGACATATTCACGAAGAATAAAAATCAAGGGAGTAAACGAGGGTTCACCAAAAATCACAATTTAAATTCCCTACCTCGTAATTGTCGTTCGTTGATGATCTCGGAAAAAGGGTGGATATCGATTCCTCGAATGTCGTGTTCGTCACACACTCTCAATTCTCACGCTCATGCGTCGGAAAGGAAGAAGGGTACTCGTCGTTGGTGGACGAGTGTTCGGAGGTGATGTCGTCGTTGACGACGTTCTTCACGGGCGACGTCTTCTCCTTTGACGCGGATGAAGGTCGTTGGAGATGTCGTGGGCGTCACTTCCCCTTCCTTGCCTCGGTTGAAGAATGATGAAGAAGATGACGTCGTCGTGCTTCAGTGGCGGAAGAGACGTTCTTCATGTTCTTCGTCGTAGTGAAAGAAGAAACTCAGGATTTCCTAAGCTTTTTCTCCAAAGGCTCCCAATCAACTAAACTCCAAACCAAATAAAATAAGTTCATAACTTGTTTTATTAACACAACAAAGCTTATGAATTTCAAGAGTATGAAATTTAAATTAACTCACATAATTAAATATCTCAAGTTGTCAAATTTAATGAGAGGGAGGTGGAGAGACTCATTTAATGTGAGAGAGTTTCATCCACATAAATGGAGAGTTCAAGAGTTAAGGGGGTTAAGGGGGTTTGATACTCATGTGGGCCCCACCTTATAACATCCACCCAAGGGAGGTTATGTGCGGGTGGGCCCCTCCACTAACCTCCCCTTTGAGGTTCTAACTACCACTTCAAATAAAAATATGGCAAACACATATTTTTATTCAGTGTTATTAAAAACCCCCAAAAACTAACTTCCAAACTCGATAAAACGCAACTGTGAAATAGGTGTTCCTAAGCAAAAACCGGCGCTGAGGTTCCATCGGTGCCCTCAGAATTTGATTCCGAGCACCGGTTCAAAAGATAGAAATTCCCGCTCGTTCGTTCAATGAACGTACGCGAGCCAAACTTCGGAAAATGATTCCGGGCACACCGGGCCTCGGAATCAGGCGCCGTCAGAAACTTCGTTCTTGTAAAATCCCAAAGAAAATTAAGAAAAAATGTTCTTTGAAATTTCCGAGTCTTTACATTACTCCCACCTCAGGTATTTATGTCCCCGTAAAGCTTCAACACAAACTAGGGTCACAAAAGCGATATTGAACACGCACCTGAGCCTTCCGCTCCCATGTGATTACCTGGAGGTTCTGTACTGCCAAAGAAAGTGCACCCGAGGAATCGATCATCCTCGTAGGATCCGTTCCTGTCGATCCTTGATCCCCACTGGAACCTCCGTGAAAGACACCACATCGCCATCGTCCAGCTCCTCATGGTCGATGATATGCGAACGGTCAAGCACGTATCTCTTCAGTTGAGATACGTGGAAGTCATCGTGCACCTGGTGCAACTGAGGTGGATGGGTCAAGCAGTAAACCACCTCGCCTACCCAGCTGAGGACCTAGAAAGGACCGTTGAACCTCAGAGTTAACTTGCCGCCTTGGCCACATCTCCATAACCCTCGTCAAGGTGAGACCCGTATAAGGACATGATCATCATCATTGAACTCTAGAGGTCTCCAATTCCCATTATAACTAGAAATCAAAACGACTACTGCCACGAGGGTAAGGTTGACCGACTCAAGAGTGATCGGTCGCACCCTTCTGTGAAAGAGTTTATCCTGTGCTGCCTGGGGTTTCCTTTTTGCCGACCAAGGAAAAACCTTCCCGACGTTTGCCTAAAACCATCAATTTGAGTATGAAAAGTTATAGCCCATTCCATACTCAAACTAACGTCATAAGGCCTCGACGCTGCCACCAAGAGATTCCAACCGAAACTCTCGCCTCGAGGGTCTGACCACACCGTCGGCGTAAGTGTGATTATCGAGTCTCCTCCCAAGGTATCTCCAGACGTGAGGGTCAAGTCCACGGCTTACCGGAAACTCTATGTCTGGGACAAGATTTTTGAAAGCGAGGAATGATTCATATCGACGTCTGTTACTATAGCAGCTAGTAGTGGACACAGACTGTCCCTTGAATCATTTTTAGAGCCATTGGGTCACACTCCTTGACCGCATGCAGCCGCACTCTTCCTCCGTTCTCCAGCTCTCTGAGCCTGGCGGGGATAACTAACGCGGGTGGTTGTAGCATGTTAAGATATACACCACCTCACGCTACTCTCCTAGCTCTGCCTCCACATCTGCTGCTTCACAGACTCATCTCTCCTTTAAGATTCCTCTTCTTTAACATTTAACACGCTCGATTCACTAAGACTGGAGCCGGTTTCCTGTTTCTTACTGCACTGTGCAGTCTTCATCTGCTCCTGGTTGATCTGTACCTTCTTTGCATAAGATCTGAAAGAGCTGCTAAAATTTCTCCTTGGCCTAAAAGAGAAACTCGGTCTCATCCCCTGGATGAACCACGCCCATTGCCTAATACAGTCAATCCTGACATGAATGATGCATTCATGCCATGGATGACGTCGTAAGGCCTCGACGTAACTACTAAGAGATCCAACTGCCACTCTCGCCTCCAAGGGTCGAGTCACACTATCGGCATCAGTGTGAGGTCACTGGGTCTCCTCCAGTAGAAATCTCAAAAGTGAGGGTCATGTCAATAGTTTAACCGGAACCACTCAGTATCAACCAAACAAAAGGACAGGAAAGAAAACAAAGATAAGTGTCTTTTTATTATTGAAGCTCATAGTACAAAGACACGAATACAACAGCAACATGGAACTAGAAGTACAAGGGACGTATCCACTAGTTCTTCTCCTGTCCACCTGCTCCCGGAGCTCTACTGCCTTGTACACTGCTCGTATGTTGATCAAGCATCCTCCGCTGCTTCTGCCTCAGTGGCTCCTTCAAAGCCTGCAGATCAACTGTACGAGGAGTCGGACAGTCACGTGCTAGGTGACCCTTCCCGCCACATGAGTAACACTGTCTATTTCATGCATGCCTGGCTCTGACCCCACCCCGGGTGCCCCGCACCACCGGTCCTAAAACCCGATATCGTACAACTACTGGTCTGGTCCTCCTGGACCTCTGCATAATCTGTCTACTACCCACAGATGACTCGGCTACTGATCAAAAAACACGCGGCAAAGGCAGAAGCTCCTATACATGCTCGGGGTGTAGAGCTACTGGCACAAACTCCACCCTGAAGAAGGTCTCGAAATCTTCCCATGCGAAGGTCATCCCATCGCAAAACTGAAACAAATGGCTCCACCACCTGCCTACTGCTGCCTGAAAAAGGCTGTCAGTAAAAATCACCATGAAGTCTACCGGCATCCCCACTAGCCTGAAGACTCTCACCACAGCCTCCAACCAATCCTCAGCCGCCTGTGGGTCCGTCTCTCCCCGGAACCTGGGTGGCCTCTGGCTCTGGAACTCGTGTTGCACACTCAAGTGGTGTGAATCGCCTACTGCTGGGGCTGGTGGCATCGGTGGACCAATGTATGGTAGTACCGCTGGTGCCTCCACTGGTGCCTAAACTACAAGAGGGACCTGTACCGTAGCCTCGTCACTCGACAGGCTGTCAGTATGCACATCCCTCTGGGCTGTAGCTAGTCGTCCTAGAAAAGGCATCCTGAAAGAAACAACGTGACACGGTCAAATGATTATAACTAGTGAGCTGACCTGGTTTGAGCTGATATTTAAATAAAACTTCGGGAAACACACATGCAATCAGTGTTTTCATGTACAAAGTCGGAAATCAGTTGTCAGGGTTCTGGTGTATGGATACGTCGGTCGCCCGCACCAACACTGGACTCCCTGAACTGAAAACCACACTCAGTACTCTTAACACTATTGCTTCACAGAAAGAATATATCAGAGTTATAAGTTCTGCGGTAGAACCGACTCCTCTGATACCAATTTGTCACGACCCGTCCTCGGGGCCCGTGCCGTGACTACCCCAAGCCCGCCTTCCATAGGCCAGGGGCTGGCGACTATCACCAAAGGCGTAAATCCCGATAACTGGGAAGGCATTGCCTTTATAAAAGTAAACAAAACACCACAGAGTACAAGAGGAAGTAAAACACTAAGTACAAAGAGAAGTGCTGAAAGGTAAATGGGCCAGAATACAAACCCAAAAGAAAGTACAAATACAACTGAACAAAGTACAACATAAAAAGACAATAGCTGGAGGGACAGAAGCAGCTCCTGGGTCTTCCTCCTCGGATCCTACCTAAAGGGTAGGTATAGATGGCACAACTCCTGGATCGTCCACCACTGATCCTACCTAAAGGGTAGGTATAGATAGCCTCCACAACGCTCTCGCCAGTCAACCTCCTCCGAGTGTCGTCTCGCCGTGATGTGAACCTCTGGATACTGACTCATCGTGTAGTCCACCTCCTGGTACCATCCAGTCCTCGAACACTCGGCCTCCGTCAGCACTTCCCGTCCTCTGCAACCAACACAACGAGGTGTGGGCATATCCCGTGCAGGGGTGAGTATAATTATACTCAGTAGGGACCCCGAGACCCTCAAGGCCACACTAAAACCAACATGGATAACCACAAAGAAGATCTCAATAGATAACCTCTACTTAGGTATATGCCCATGCATATACCTAAGTCATCAAATAACCCATCTCAATCATGAGGAAAACAACAAGATCATAAAATCAACGGATAAACACTACCCAGGTATATGCCCCTACATATACCTAAGTTATCAAGTGACCCATCTCAATCATGAGGTAAACACAAAGGTCAAAAGTCTCAGCTCAAACCAGGATTTTCATTATCGAAACCGTAACTGCTGAAGAGCTCCGTCTCTGAAGTGTACAGTGGTCCTATCACGACTCCGAGATACTGCTCACTAACCTAAGACTGCTGAGGTACTCCTCCTGTCGAGTACCGTGGGCCAGCCACCCAAACACAGTAGTGCTTCCCGCCGAGGTATGTAACCCAAACACAGTAGTGCACACCCCCTAGTAGCCTGCTGAGGTACTCTCCGGACGAGTACCGCGGGTCTGCACTGTCACACAGGTAGTGCTCCGTCCTCCATGGGTCTACACCTCACAAAGTAGTGGTCCGTCCACTGGGCTAGTCGACTCACTCCAAGTCGAGTCGGTCAAGCAGTCGTCAGGTCTCAGTCGGCTACACGGTCTCCGTACTCCGCATTCTCCTCTCCGGGAGGGTCCGTTCCATGAGCTACAAGTAGATACTCCAAGTATCTCAAATTCCCACGAAAAAGTATCTCAAAGGACCGCCTCGTCATAGGGGTCTCAATGCAACAGACGGCGCGTCAATCGGACGCCCGGTCTGTGAGTTACTAGCATTTTCGTCCTAGGGGCCTGGTTGGTTTCGTGAGAGAACCAATCCCGGCCGTATCTCAACTGTACCCCGAACTCTCATGGGGTATACTCATAGAGACCGTTTCTCAACGTGATCATCAACACCGCTGACGGTTCGTCAAATAGACGTCCTGTTTGAAAGATATCAGCTTTCGCGATCCAGGGGCTCGGTTGGATTCCAGGTACAATCTAACCCGGCCACTATGCAACTGTATCCAAAACTAGGGCGAAGTATGCCAAAAGTTCCGTCTCATCAAGAGGAATTCAACGAGACAGACAGCGCGTCAATCGGACGCCCGGTCTGTGAGTTATTGGCTTTTTCGTTCTAGAGGCCCGGTTGGATTTCGTGAGCGAACCAACCCGACCGCACTCCGACGCCATCCAAACCTCGAGCAGAGTAAGCCAAAAGATCCGTATCACTTAGAGGAATTCAACAAAGTCGACGACACTTCAATCGGACGTCTGATGCTCAAGATATTAGCGTTTCTGCTCCGAGGGCCCGGTTGGTTTCGTGTACGATCCAACCCGGCCGAACTCAAAGTAATCCAAAACCTTGAGTGCGTTATACCGAAATGACCGTCTCTTTCCAAGGATCGTTTCACCGCTGACAGAGCGTCGATCGGAGGTCCGTAGCCCGATTTATGGGCAATTGAACCCAAGCGGTCCGAAACGGGGGTTTCGGGCCCGGACCGACCCGGCCCAAGAACCCCCGGTCAGCCCGAACCGGGTCTACCCACCCCGGTCCGGGTTGGCCCGGCCCGACACAGTGCGGTGTGGCCCTGATAGGCACAGCCCGGCCCGGCGCAGTGCAGCACGACCCGGCCTGGGCGCGGCCCGGCCTGGCGGTCCGGCCAGGCGGCCGGCCCGGCTGGGCACAGCGCGCCCAGCGCGCTGCTAGCTCGGCCAAAGGCCGAGCCATTGGCAAAGGGGGGGGGGGGGGGGGGCTGCCCCCCTTGTGTAACTGTGACCCCCCATTTATGGGGGCCGTTTGAAGTCCGGCCGGGGGAATTAATTCCCCCGAATCCTCCCTGTCCGGCCGACCCGACCTGTCCGGCCGGTTCTTGCTCAACGGGACCGGCGATGGCCGGTCCCCTTCCAGCTCCGACGCCGGCGGCCCGATCCGGCCGCCGGTCACCTTTCTCCTCCATAGCCCGGAACCGGCCGCGACCCTTGTCATCCGGCGCGGCGCGACGACGCTGCGCCCCTACGCCGCGGCCACAGAACCGGCCGCGGTATTTTCGGGTGTCTCCGACGCGGCGAGATGGCGTCGCGTCCTTGGATTAATTGGCGGCGCGGTGCGACGGCGTCACGTCCTTGGTCTTCTTTCCACGGCGGGGCGCGACGGCGCCAAACATTTTCCTTTCGCTTGATTCCGAGTGGTGCGACGACACCACGCCTTCCCGTACCAAACCACAAAGAAATCCAACATGGAAAAAGGAGGTGGGTCGGCCGTGTTTGTGCGGACCGGCCCCCTCTCATTAAACGATAGCAGTTGGACATATTCACGAAGAATAAAAATCAAGGGAGTAAATGAGGGTTCACCAGCAATCACAATTTAAATTCCCTACCTCGTAATTGTCTTTCGTTGACGATCTCAGAAAAGGGCGGATATCGATTCCTCGATTGTCGTGTTCGTCACACACTCCCAATTCTCATGCTCATGCGTCGAAAAGGAAGAAGGGTACTCGTCATTGGTGAATGAGTGTTCGGAGGTGACATCGTCGTTGATGACGTTCTTCACGAGCGACGTCTTCTCCTTTGACGCGGATGAAGGTCGTTGGAGATGTCGTGGGCGTCGCTTCCCTTTCCTTGCCTCGGTTGAAGAATGATGAAGAAGATGACGTCATCGTGCTTCAGTGGCGGAAGATACGTTCTTCGTGTTCTTCGTTGTAGAGAAAGAAGAAACTCAGGATTTCCTAAGCTTTTTCTCCAAAGGCTCCCAATCAACTAAACTCCAACCCAAATAAAATAAGTTCATAACTTGTTTTATTAACACAACAAAGCTTATGAATTTCAAGAGTTTGAAATTTAAATTAACTCACATAATTAAATATCTCAAGTTGTCAAATTTAATGAGAGGGAGGTGGAGAGACTCATTTAATGTGAGAGAGTTTCATCCACATAAATGGAGAGTTCAAGAGTTAAGGGGGTTAAGGGGGTTTGATACTCATGTGGGGCCCACCTTATAACATCCACCCAAGGGAGGTTATGTGCGGGTGGGCCCCTCCACTAACCTCCCCTTGGAGGTTCTAACTACCACTTCAAATAAAAATAAGGCAAACACATATTTTTATTCAGTTTTATTAAAATCCCCAAAAAACTAACTTCCAAACTCGATAAAACGCAACTGCGAAATAGGTGTTCCTAAGAAAAAACGGGTGTTGCGGTTCCATCGGTGCCCTCAGAATTTGATTCTGTGCACCAGTTCAAAAGATAGAAATTCCCGCTCATTCTTTCACTGAACGTACGCGAGCCAAACATCAGAAAATGATTCTGGGCACACCGGGCCTCGGAATCAGGCGCCGTCAAAAACTTCGTTCTTGTAAAATCCCAAAGAAAATTAAGAAAAAATTTTCCTTGAAATTTCCGGGTCTTTACATTGGGGAACATCAAAAAGAGGATGTTAATGTTCTTCCCTAGAGATATGATCATTGTGCTCATCTCCAAAATCACGTGGTTTATCAACTGATCGATCTGTCATTATCCTTAAAATAAAAAAATACAATCATTTGTTCACGAATATACAAATTCATATACTAAAATTCTAATTTTAAAAAAAATGGACAATTGAACTAAGTTAAATAATAGTAAACATGGTTAATATAGTAAGCAAGTTAAACATTGGTAAACTATGGTAAACATGGTAGTGTAATTTTCATTCAACAAAATCAATAAATATATAAGTTACATAAAGTTAATCTATGGTAAACTATGGTAAACATGGTAGTCATGGTAAAAATGGTAAACATGGTAAACATGATAGACATGGTGGACATGGTAAACATTGTAATCATGGTGAACATAGTGACAAGAAAAAATCAATATCATTTCTATGTTGATCCAGACAAGAGATTATTATACTCAAAATGAAATATTTGTGCTTTATACAAACATTGGGTGAGAGTTTGTAAATTACAAATAAAACAGGCCATGAACTATGTGTGCTACTGAGAGTTCGGTAACGATTCATTCCATCTGTGAAAAACCCAAGTCTGAGATTTCTAAATTCATATCCAAATGAAGGATACAACTCATCAGTTTTCTTCCATTGTGGATAATCAGCTGGATGATATATTTTCTCTCACATTTATTCTCATCATCATGCCATCATAACCTTTTTGAATTGTGTGAATTATCAACTAAACGTTTCAAATGATGAATTATATGTAGATACCAAAATACATTGGAAGGGATATTTTTAATATATACATAAACATTTGATTTTTTATTCAACTTATACCATGATTTCCCATATTTAGGACACTCTAAAAAAATTCAAATTCCTTACAATATATCATACCATCATTTGGACATGCATGTATTTTTTTATCCCAATCCAATTGGGAACTATATTTTTGTGGCCTTATAATGTGAATATGGAAGATAATTTTTATTTGGAAGAATGTCTTTCAAAAATTGTAGCAGCTCTGTAAAACATCTATTACTCTATACATGTTTCTCTTTTAGGTGAATCAATCTTAAAACCACAAAAAACCCGTAAAATCCATAAAACTAGGATACAATGGTTTTTCAACATCAACATATTAACATGAAACTATTGGTTCTATCTCAATTTGTTCTACTACAATATCACGGATCATTTTTTCAATTCCATCAAAGTTACCATCTGACAAATCATCATCATTAGTAGATCTGACATTCTCTCCAGTTTCACCATGCGAAATCCAAGGGATATAACTCAGATTAAAACAATGAAAAATTAGATGATCTTTGATCTCAATACTTTTGATGTGCTTCATATTCAAACATTTCTGGCATGGACAGAAAAAAATTTCCCTGCTTGGAATATTTAGTTTAGAAAATTCCAAAAAGGCATCAACACCTTCCTCATATTCATTACTTATTGATGTGCTTTACCCCTACTTGGACTCATTATTAACTATAACAAATATCAAAATTATACATCTTGTTAATATATGATAAATATATATTTATATAAAAAATATCATAATTTGAATGTAAAACAATTTTTAAATATAAAACAAATCTATGATTATTTGAAAAAAAATATGCATCAAAATGATTTTAAAAATAAAATGTAGTTAGATATAATAGTTTTAAATTCATCATGGATCATTTATTCTTATGGTACATGAAGAATACATCATGATGCAACTGGATACCAAATACACCCTTCCGTTAAAAGGAAATATAATGTGTAAATATTAAAATATGTATACATTCACTACTGAAAATTACACATATCCCAACAATTTGAAATCATTAGGATAGCCCCTGAAACAATTATGATAGAATACCCCAATGGTTTCACACATCGTTGGATTGATGGTCATTGCAATAACCCTATACAAACGATTCTACAGGAACCGTTCTTATAGTCTACATGAAGTTAAAATACACCAACATTTTCAAGGAAACTGTTGGGATATATATATACCAAGGGGTGTCCACATGGGTAGGGGCTGTCCAGGGGGGGGGTGGTGTGTGATTTCCAAGGGGTAAGGACTGTCCACGAGGGTAGGGGATGTCTAGGGTGTCCTTGGGGTATGGGGTGTTCAGGGGGTAGGGGTTATCCCTATGCGTTTTATTTAAATAAATGATTCATTTGCTATTAGTTTGAAATATAGGAAAATATACATAGTTTGGCTAAAAATAATCCTCATGAAAAAAATTAAAACCATGCATTCAGTTTTACCAAAGAGACATGCCACAATTAGAGATCATAATCAATAATGACATAATGAGGGCAATGGGTAAGCAATATTCAAGTAACCATACCAGACGAGGCACCTAGATTATCATTCATGAATAAAAAAGTGTTAGATAACATGGTAATACCTTGGAGATTAGGGGAAAATCTCAAACATATTGTAACTTAATCCATCCTTTTGGTGTGTATGATTCAATCAAACAACCCTAAAACATGAGGAGAACTATCCCCAACGTAGATCGTGTTTATACTAAGGGTCAATTATCCAAAGCATAATCTTAAACCAGTGAAACATGCATTCTCGAATAATTCACAACCAATTATTGGTTACTTTGTTATGTCTAAAATGGGGGTGATCCGAGGAGTATCAAATAATAAATCGTATATAAATAATAACCACAAGAAAAACATAAGCCACACGCCCAAAAGAATCACCATAGAACACCACTCCAAGGAAGTACCCTTGCCTTTGGGTCATCAACGCACAATGTACGTCCCATACCAAGGACATTCCCATTCCTTTTAATAATGGTAAGGCAAGAGACACATTCCAAGTAGAGTTTTCCAAAGAAACCCCGCTTTATATAAGTGCCAACTGGGAAACACCCATTATTTTAAATGAAAAAGGTTTTAAAAAGTATCCAAAAACACCATTTAAGAATCCATGAAATATTTCAAAGCATATTTGAAAAATAACAACATCATTTGGAAACATATACCACTTATAACGACCAATTAGGATTTCAATCAAACACTTGTTGTGTAGGGATATGTAATATAATTCCATAAAATTTAATTCATTGGTAATCCAACTAGATTTAATTCATGTAATATTTCAAAAAATTATATATTTTTAACAAGAATAAAATCAAGGTATAAACATCAAGAAATCAATGATTCTTAAATTGAATGGACAATACATAGGGAAACCTACCTCAATCCAAGACGCCTTCAATGATGACCACTCAAAATGGCTTCAAGAAGGTCCAAATGAGCAAGGAAACCCAAGAAGAACCATAATAAAAAAAACCCTAAATTTAGAATAAAAAAAAACAAGAACCCTATACGAAATGAACCAATGGAGAAGAACAACTAATATGAAAATGGAAGAAGGAAGAAGAGGGAGAAAGAGGATATTATATGGAAAAATCACCCCAAACATGTAGAAACCACATGGAATCACCATTAGAAGGAGGTGAGAGGAATGAAGAAGAGGAAGAGGATACTACTAAGGGTTCATGTTCGAAATGGGGGAGAAATAGGAATTTTTATGTTAAAATTCTAAAGGGGAAATGTTAAAAAATACATTTATGAAGAACTTGGGCACTGCACATGGTAAGGATGCACCCCCTGGACACACCTCCCCCACCCCCTAAACAGCACCCCGACCCCATATGGACACCCCCAACCCCCCTGGACGCCCCACCCCCTAGAAACCCCCTACCCCTTGGACATCCCACTCACCCTCTGGACACCACCCCCACCCCCTGGACACCCCCACATCCCCTGGAAAACACCCCCACCACCTACCCACTTGGACACCCCCCAGGACACCACCACCCCCTGGATAGCCCCCTCACTCCCTCGACAACACCCCAACCCCATGGACACCCCTACACAATTGGAAAGACCCCTCACCCCCTGGACACCACCCCTAACCCCTACCCCCTTTGACACCCCCTTGACACCACACACCCCTGGACATCCCCATAACACCCATGGACACCACCCCTCCCCCTGGACACCCCAACCCCATTAGAAAGCACCATCACCCCCAAGACTCCACCCTTACCCTCTTGGACACCCCCTGGACACTAGCACCCCTTGGACAGCCCCCACCCCCTCGATATCCCCCAAACCCTCTAAAAAAACCCCCACCCCCGGGACACCCCCACCCCCTAGGCACCACCCCCACCCCCACCCCCTTGGACAGTCCATAGACACCCCACCCCCTGCACATCCCCCTCACCCCCTCGACACCACCCACAACCCCTAGAGACCCCTACCCCATTGGAAATCCCCCTCACCCCCCTAAACAACACCCCACCCCCTTAGACACCCCCTAGACACCCCCACCCCCTTGGACTACCCCTACCCCTCTAGACACCCTCCCCCCGAACAACCCCCCAAACCTCTGGACAACCCCCACCCTATGGAGAGACCCCTACCCCCCATATACACCCCCACCCCCTAGACACCCCTACCCCCTTGGAGAGCCCACTCACTCCCCTGGACACCCCCAAACCCATGACACCCCTAACACCTTGGACAACCCCCTAACCCCTGGACTCCTCCCCCAACCCCTTGGACACCCCCTGAACACCACTAAACCCTGGGACTCCACCCCCCTCTGGACAGCCCCCCCCCACCCCCTAGACCGCAACCCAACCCTCTACCCTACCCCCATCCCTCATGAAATCCCCCCCCCCATCCCCCATGGACACACCCCACCCCCCTGAACACCCCCCACACCTGTGGACCACCCTACTACCTTGGATAGCCCCCTCACCCCCTGGACACCACCCCCACCCCCTTTGACACCCCAACCCCCTCAGATACCCCCACACCCCCTGGACACCACTCCCACCCCCTTTGACACCCCTAGACACCCCCACCGCCTGGATAACCCCCACCCCCTGGACACCCCATCCACATTCACTACCCCACCGCCAAGGAAACCCCCTATACGCGCACACACACATGATAGAACACACAAAAATTGTAAACTTACACGATATCACTTTTATAGGATTATTTTACCAGAAGAGAATTTATCATTGTATAAATGAGCACAATAGAACATACCAATATAGCAAGAATAATGAAAAATAAAATATCAATAAAATTAATTTAGGGCATCGCAGAAAATAAAATCTGTAACTGAGCCATGTGAGGCTTACTTTAGTGTTTCATGTCAACATGATAGATCTGATAATAATACATATGAAGAGTGATGTTGGAAAAATGAGGCTATATGGAATTACTTCGATGACTCATTTCTAGGTTTTCCATGTGAGAGAGACGAGTCACAGGTCGCCTGATCGAAGAAAACAGAATGACTGAATATGAGGTGTGAGAAATCATTAAAACAATTTACCACGTCGGTTATTTAATAACTGATGTGGTAAAATATTTTTCATAATGTTTATAATGTGAGTTATTTAATAACCGATGAAGAAAACAATTCATTATGTCGGTTATAAAATAAATAATGTGATAAATTTCACCTTATCACATTCTTTCTTTTGATAACTGACGTGATAGATTTCCGAGATTAGCTTTATCAAGTCATTTATTTTATAACCGACATGATAAAGCTCCAAAATTCGATATATCACATCGGTTATAAAATTACCAATGTAATAAGGCTAAAATCATTTTTTATTATGTTGGTTATAAAATAACCGAAATAAGAAATTGATTCTCATCGATTTTTCTCATCTGTTATAAAATAACCGACCTAATAAATCAATTTTTTCAGCTTTGCACATCAGTTATATAGAACCAACGTAAAAAATACGGAAGTGTTAAATGTTTTTTCCACTAGTGAATGATTTCATTTTTATTATCATAATCATAAAGCATTATTTTCACCAATAATAAAATATTTCAGGATAATGAAATATCCATTTAAATTATATGAATTTTTTAAAACATAAATAACACAAGAAAAAAAGGGTATTCATTAATGAAAATATGGAATATATTAAAATATTAATAATATTAAATAATAGATATAGTTCTTTAAAAATATATTGATTCCATATATGTTAAAATAAAACATTGATTTCAGATTTTTTACAATATCTTCTATATATGATTCCTTAAAATGACACATTTGAAAAAATTGAATAAAAGATATAAAAAATCATTCATAATTCATTTATATTCATATAAATATAGTCATTATTTAATTTCATGAAAATTTACTTGAATAATAAAATAAAAATTAAATCATTAAAACATTTAAAATAATTTTTTTTGTTAGTGTCCCTTGGTTCGATTTGGACTCACCATGTATTTTCATTATCGTTTAGAATAATAAAAACAATTAAGTATTTAGTTTTTTAAATTTCTTTTTCATGATTATTATATCGCTTTTATTATTTTCACAATATTATAAATAATTATATAATCATTTAGGTTCATCTAAGACGTTTTGATGTTATTCAAAACATATATTTGATATGACTGGTAGGTTGATTATGGTCAAATACAAATTATTCAGTCATCACAAAAATAATAATCATGAAATAAATTAAATTTTTTATAATTAAATTATTATATAAAAATCTAAAATGAAATATGGCCATGAAAAATGAACAATGTTACAAGATTAGGGATAGAAGTTCATACATAACCTTGTGTGACGCCTTCATTTTTCGAGGAGAATAACAGAAAAAAATTAAGCATCATTTCATATATAAAAATGAGGATTATTTAAGAATTATAATAGTAATTGATTAAATAAATATATATTTATATATTTTATATATGTGATTGGAACAACAGAAACGAATCACATCATATCATGGATGTTAATATACACCCATATGTTCCAAATCTGTTATTGTGTTTCAATTGATAGAATGGTAAGAAAATAAAAGATATGTTATATATAAATAATGTTAAATATATCTTGACTGTCATATATATTCATTCAATACATCATATTTACTAGAAAAAATAAGTGGTGATGGAAAACAAATTACTTATGTTCTTGGGGAGGTAGTTTACAATACACTTCAATGATTGTTCTATTTCACAATTGATGGATGAAGATATGGATATTGGTTATTATATAAAAAAAATAAAATCTAATTATTTGTTATGTAATAATTTTATTATTTAAATATGGCTGAAATATACATTTTGGATATAGAAGAAGAAAAAAATTCCCAGTTAATAACTATACCAATCTTCGGAAATCCTTATTAGGTTTATACATAATGACTTCCATGGTTGGATTTGTGATCAAACAACAGCCTTTAGGATATGGGAAAAGATTTAATGAAGGTAAATTTTTTTTGTTACTTGAGAAAAATGAAATTTATTCATGGATAGGATAGGATAGGGGTTATCTTTTATAAATATAGAAGCGGACATACATAGAATTTTAAATAAGATAAAAATATATTAATGTATTACATTAGCCAAATAGCCCTATAATGGAGAATTTAAAATTTAAATACAATATAGAATCTTAATAAGATCATAAAATAATATTTAGAATTTTTTTAAGTCATTTGGACCCATACCAATTCAGATTAACCTCTTATTGAACTATTTTTAACCTAAAAAGTGATAAATGTTTTTTAATATTTTCATATTAAATATGAAAAAAGTAGTATGAAAATATGACATAATAGTAATTATTATAACTCAAAATAATGTATCCAATTTATTATATTCAATTAAAATTATTATATAATTTTATTTATAATTACTCCCAAATAACGTGATGAAAATATAATTTTTTAAAAAATTAATATTTTTGAAAAACAATTATACAAAATTATTTTAGAAATTTTATTCCAATAAAATTTATTAGAGTATGAAAAATAAAAATTAAATAGTAAAATATTAATACTAATAAAAAATTATTATTTTCTATTTATTTACTTTAATAGAATAGATAACAAGCAATAAAAAATATATTTTTCACAATTCAATGAAAAATAAAATTATTCAAAAATTTCTAAAAAAATTCATAAAAAGATAATTTTCATATACTAAATTAATATTTTAATTCCATTTTTCAATATACAAAATTTATTATTACAATCTAATTCATTCATTTATTTCTATATAATTCTTGGAAACCAAATTTGTTTAGAAATATATATTTTTACCTTTGAGTGAAAAACTACAAAATATAATTATAATGAATATGACATAATCAAATATAAAAAATGGATATTAGTGATATATAAAATTATTTATCATAACATTACTTGGATTATTTTAGAGTGAGTATGGAAATATAATTTTGGGATGAATTTATGAGAAATATTTCATATAATATTCTAAAAAATAAAAATGTTTAAAAAAATATTAAATTTCTAGATTGATTTTACTACTCATATGAAATCATGGGTATAATAAATCAAATCATATTTTAGTGGTATATTGTAATTAGAAGATGAAAAAAGAAAATTTGTAATTCTTATATGTTAATGGTGCTGAAATACAACAGTTTTGAATAAATAATATTAACATAATAACATGTTAAATTTTCTTAATTTCTATGTGCATCATTTACCACACAATTAAGGCTATGTACAATGGAAAATTCTATGAAGAATAACAAATATATGATCACATGGATAAATAAAAACATCACTATTATAAAATTAATATTTTTGAACTATTTTTCTAAAATGATATTATGGTTAATTAAAAATATCACACTATAGAATATTCCATGTCACTAGTATTATTTTCAAAATATTTATTTACACCCACACATAAATGTTATCAGTATCATCATAACTATCATTACTCATTACAATTTTAAACAAAACTATGATCAATTGACATAAAAATACACTATTATCAATTTATTTCCAAGAATTCTTCTTTTAATATATTTAGAAATTATAATATTTTAGTAATATAAAGGAATGAAAATTAGGTTCAAATAACTCTAAGGCTATAGTATAGTTGGATGAAAAAAAATTTAGCATTATTTTTAGAAAATGAAAATTGAACCAATATATATGTATATACAAATATGAGAAATGTGAATCCTTGGGATACCCTTAATATTATACTACAACATTATGAAATTATTTTTTCCCCAAACTAATGGATGATATAAATATAATTTATTATCATGTGTACAGAACTCACTCGAATATAATTTAGAGGTAACCATTTGTGTAATAGCATAAAAAATACATTAAATTAAAATAAGAAAATTCCAATTGAAAATTTTTCTAAGTTATACCATTATATAATTAATAATTTTTTTAATAGGTCATATAAAAAACCATATCTCATAATGTTTTGGGTTGACACATTTATAACTATCACATCACCTAATGGTTACTGTGTAATAACAAAAAATCTACTCATTATCAGAATAAATAGAATTAATATTCCCGAAAAATTATTAACATGCAATGAATGTAGATACTATAAAAATAAGTCCATATAACGTGATGACAAAAATCATATCCATGGGAATCAAATGGATTAGTGTACCTTAGACAACCATCTTCAAGAATGATTCCCTCCCAAAAATATTTATTTAAAAGCTTCATGAAAATACCCAAGATATGGGTAATTAAGGTTATCAGTTCATAGATTATCCTTAATTGTATCCACATTGAATTATAATGGGTAAAAATGATAGAAAAATAAGGGTTTTATAGTGGGTCAATGGTTATAATTAAAACAAAAAACACATCTTTTATTACAGTGAAGCATCCAATAAAATTGTTTCTACAAAAAAACATGAAATGTTCTCGAATACATACCATTTTTGATAATTCCATTTTGAATATTATAATTATAAAAATATGAAAACGGTTGATAATTTCAACACATTTAAGGAAGAAAAATTAAAAACTCAATCAAATCAATTCATTAGACAATAATAAATTTTATTCTATCCATGCACATAATATTTGATTAGTGTTTTAGAGAATGTGGTCATCACCATTAAATTAAAAAATATTTGATCAAAATGTGTACATTTCCACTCAAATCCATTTATCCCAAATAATAATTTTTTAATATATAATTGTTTTTTTAATCCATGGAATATCTTCACAATATTTTTCTTGAATTCATATTTTTCCATGCTCAACATTAAAAATAGTGAGAAAACATTTTAATATATAATATGAAAATAAAAATATAATTAATGGACATAGAAAATTGATTAAGGAAACTTTTTAATCCATAAATGTGCCTAAAAATGTTCATTTTCAAAAATAGACTTTGGGGAAAAATAATCATTTTCGTAAATAATAAATAAACTTCACTTCCTAATCATTTTCAGAAAGAATTTAATAAGTGTTAAATTTAAAATTAAACTCATAAATCTTTATTTGTATTCATGAAAAACTCATGAGAACTTGTTCAAAAATTTATTCATTTAATAATTAATAAATAGAATAAAGTTACCTTTAAACATATGCTCATTATCTTACCGTGGAAATTTATATGATTTCGATGGAGACCCATTGTAAGAATATAGAAGTAATGTAGATATAATGGGATTTAATTATCACACAACACATACATATTAAAAATAAAAATGGAATAACCCACCCAGTATATTTTAGTAATCTTCTAGGTCAATCTAATAATCTTCTACCTTCATCCCTTTACACAATGAATTAGAGATCTATATTGGGCTCACATATCATTGTGTGTTATATCATTCTCCCACATTACCTTGAGCTATATTAGGATCACATGTTATCATAAATAATTACTAATAACCATAATATAATCATAATGATTAAATCTTTCACTTCCATATTCATAATAATAAATATATTATTTACACTCATAATAAAATATTTCTAGATATTTAAATATCCATTTAAGTTAAACCCATTTTTTCAAAATACCTAGATCAGATGGGTGAACTCTATTTCAATGTTTTAAAAATAAATCATATAATAGAATAAAAATATCCAATAAGGGTTATACTGGTGGGAATAATATTTATGTCCTATATGTTAAAATAGAATATTAGTTTTTTTGACTTATTCATCTATTTAAAATATTTTAAAATATTATAGAAAAAAAATTAGATGAAATTAATTAAATGTCATTTATAATTCATATATATTTATATAAATACATTCATCACATAAATTAAAAATTATGTACTTTTAAGAAAAAATTATAATAAATAAATCCTTAAAACATTTAAAATATAGTTTTTATGTAAATGTGTACTTACATTGAGTCATACTGTCCACATACGTCCTTTTTCATTATAAATAATATTCTTATATTAACATGTTAATAAATTAATATCTTTTTCGATGTTCGTATTAAAATTTATCTTATTTATTACCATGTGATATACAATTATGTAATCAATTAAGTTTCATGTCAAATGTTTTGATGATGTTTGGCTCATATGTGGAATAAGAATTTAGTGAGTTAGTTATACTGTAACAGATAATTATTCAATATTATATATATAAAAATAAAAAGCTTGTTATAAATTTTCAGCATAATTTATACTTTTTAAAACATCAATTTGGGATAGTTGTGTAAAATTAAATATGTTGTAATCCTTGAGACTATATGTCATATGTACATGTGAGTAACATTTTAATTTTTAAATGAGTGTGGAAGAAAAAAGGATTGTATCATGTAAAACTTAAAAAATTATTATTATTCTAGAAAAATATTATTTCAATTCATTAAAATTATTTATATTTATTTTATGTTGTCTTGAATTGAAAACCACATTGGTTCATACAATTTGTAATCCATATATAAGAACAAATGACATTATCATTTGTTAAGGAATAATGATTTTTGAAAATATATGATATATTATATATTAATAGTGATAAATATTTCAGGAATTTCATAAAAATACATTAAAACCAATAATATAACCACCAGTTAGTGGGTGTGATTGAAAAATAAATACATTATTCAGTGAGTTTATATTCAATCATATATAATAAGGATGGTTTTGTTTACTATTTGATGGGTTAATATATTGATATAAGATATACCATTTACATAATAAAATTAATGTATATGGATGATAATTATTTTATTATTTCTTAAATTGATATTAATATTTGAAGGAGGTAGAAGAAGAAATAATATAACAATTAATTGTGAAGAATAATACTATTTCTCAAAAAAACACATTAGATGATTTTCATAACACCATAAAAGTTTCATTTTTAAATAAAATATGGCCCCATAATACTGTTTTAGGGATTTCTATTAAATATTTTCTCATGTTTTGGTGATATAAAATTCCCTTTATTAGTAAAGAGGAGTGGAGACTTGGAGTCCTTTTATAAGGGGTATAAGACATCAGTTGATTTTTTTTAAATGATTTAAATATATTAATGCATTACACAAGAAACATGGTACCAATGATGACCACTTATTATGATGATATGATATATGGTTGAAATGTGATCATAAAATAGTAATTAGAGATATTTTATGACATTTTAACCCTTATCTCTTTAATTTAACCCTATAGTAAACCAGAGTTGAGAAGAACTATGATAATAAATATTCACATTTTTAATATTAATTAGGACCAAAAATTAATTTAAAGATATGAATTTTTTATCATTATTAAAAATATTTAATATATATTATTAAATTAAATTCATAGGTTTTGTGGAAATTAATTAAATATTAAACCCAAAAAATACGATGAATGTTTTTTCATAGAAAATCCCATTTATGTATAAAAAGGTTTTTATTCACCAACCAATTATAAGGATGATTCCAATAATATTTATTGGGATATTTTTAAACCATATGAAATAATTAAAATATAAAAATTTTCCATAACAGAATATCAGTTTTGAAATACTTCACAAGAGAATATTTTTCCATAAAAATCGGTATTTTTTATTAGTCATTGAGAAATCAATATTTTGAGAATATTATAATAAATTTATATTATTTAAATTACAACATGGTGAATTTATAAATGAATTTAATTTTTTTATATTTAAATTATGTTATTTTGAAAATATTTTTTTAAATAAAACCATATATTGCATGAAAACCAATTTTTTTTAGAAATATATATTTCCACATTTAGTTGAAAAATTCCCTAAAATTATTATAATGTGTTGATATATATCAAATATAATTAAGTAATATTATTAATACATGAATGTGTTTAAAATTTTCTTTCACTTCTTTTTTAAATTCATTCCCTGTTATGGAAATTACATCCAAATAATTTTATTCACTACATAAGCATGTCGGGATGTTTTTCTTTATGAGAATTTTTTTGATTTATATGTGTCTAATCCATCCATATGGGTTTTCCAAAAATACTTAACCCATTAATTTAGATTATTCACAAACACTTTCTCTCAATGATCAATAATCTATACTATTTTCTTCTCATATGAATTGTTTTCTTTAAACTGAAATACATCATGGGTAAAAATATAAGATGGACTTGGATCATGTTTCTATAATAAATAAACATAAAATAAATCATGTATATACAATAAATTAATTGGAAATTATAATTGGTAATATTACATATCAATCATTCCCATAATTTGATATGGTCCAATATACCATGGATTTAACATTCCATTTCTACAAAAACTCCTAATATTTTTTCCATGGAGAATCATCAATAAAACCTGATCTTTATCCTTGAAATAATGATCTCTCCTCAAGCTATATTCATATCATTTCTGGCTAATATAAATCATCATCATTTATAATTTATTAATCATAATGTTATAATCCATTTCATTAACTAATTTTGGTCCTAAAAATTCCCTTTCACTATGTTCATCATAAGAAGTTGTATTCTAAAACTATATTCTATAAAATTTCCCAAAATATTTCATCAATATACAGGAAAAAAAGAATTATCCTATTAAAGATCATCAAAGGTCAAATGTTGATCCAAATTTCTTAGATAATCAATTGAACATGATTAAATAATATCCTCCAATTTCTAAATTGTTTACTATTAATATCCATCATAATTAGGATGAAATGTTATACTGAAATTTAATTTAGTACTCAGTGTTTTATGAAGTCATTACCATTGATTAATGGAAAACCTGAAATCATGATCATATGCAATAAAATGAGAGACTCAATAAAAACTAAATACCTCTTTAACATAATGTATTTTTTTTATGAAATTATATATTTTCTCAAGTGGGATGAAAATGAAAATAACAAGAAAATCGATCCAAAAAAACTTAAATCAAATTATTATCATGATATTTCATTTGTAATACAATAAATATTTCATGGATATATTATCTCATTTACTTAATGTTACTGTAAATTGATAGAACATCTTTATTGATAATTATTCATACACATTTTCCTATTTACATGTAAAAAATGTCATTACAAATTCAAAAATATGTGTCTTCAATATTTCTTACAATAAATGCAGTTATGAATTGGGTTAATTTTTGTGCCACTATGTTTAAAAGAAAATAGAGAACTCTAAACATCTATCAATAGTGTTTTCATAAAAAATTGGTCAAATGAAAGAAATATCCTTTTGATAAATATTAAAAAACCTTATTTTTCAGCAAAAAATTTAGGAATCTAACCATTGTTAACATAATCTAAAATTTCATATAAAACATTATCTTCCATTTTGGATTTCTTAACCCATTCCTGGAATAATGATTATACTAACAAGTAAAAAAATAGATGGAGTTAATTAATGGAATATTTCTTAGGAAACGTTCATAAAATCACTAATTTAATTTTTTTAATAGTGATGTAACGTTGTAAATAAATCATTATCTTATCAACTGAAATATTCATCTTCTTTCATTTATTTAACATGGGGATGATAAATTTAGTAGTCATAACCCTTCATAACATTATTTGATCTCTGTTGTATCATGATAAATCATTCTATTTTAATATTTACTTCAATATATTAGGAATAGAATATATTCCTCGATTTCTTATTTAAAAATTATTTTATTATAATTTTTATGAAAACATTATAATGCTCATTAAAGTTAAGGTGTTGGAAAATTTTACTAATGTGATTAAAATTGATGTGAATAAAAAGTTATTAGTTGATTATTATATATTAAAACAAAAACATTTCCATTCAATGATGAATCAATATAGACAATATTGTTACTATTTATATATTGAAGGGAAAAAACTAGAGTTTATAATTATCTTATTTTACATTACTATAATAATTAATCACATTGCATTTTATATATGAACCTGACTCATTTTTTTGTTAACATTGTTTGAGGAATATATAACCATGAAAAAAATCCCCTCAAAATACCTGTAAAACCATTCAAATCGATGAAAACAATGAATCTACATAACATTTATAGTTCTTTGATATCCATAAGAAATTATTTTAGAAGGATAAATAGTCATGCCATATTTATTTATGATGTGCCAAAAGTAATGAAATCTATTGTTACTGAAACCATAATTTCATATTTTATATAAAACATAACTTTTTTTTAGGTTTTATAGAACAATCTTGAATTTTTTTTGTTTATCATCATATATTTTTAAATATACAATATATCATCAATAAAGGATAGAAAAATAATATCCAATTATTATAATGATATAAAAATTTAGATAGACCATTCATCAAGACATTGGTCCTAGCCACAAAGTCATAATACTAATAACTAGTAAAAAAATAGGCATAAGGATTTGATCATCCTTCACTATCAGCTATGAATACCTGGAAATTATATAAAATTCCAGAAAATTATCGATATCCATACTCTTAGTCAATATACTTATACTTGTGAGGCCAAAATTCATTTTCATAACAATGATGTTTTTTGATTATCTATAATCATTGAAAATCCCAATAAAATAATTAATTTATAATTAATTGTATACGATCACCCCATTGTGATGTGAGAAGACGAATGAAACACATCTTAGGAAACTATTAGAATTTAATTTTCAATTCTAGATATTTTATGTTGGTCATTAGATATATGGGTTTGAAAATTGGTTTAACATCAAGAACTAGTCAATAATGTATTTGACTTCCTGATAATATATAATATTATGAATCTCATTAGGCTAAACATAACCATCACATAATTGATTAAAACTATTCAATAATCTTTAATTAAAAAATTATTATAACATCAATTTACATCCCTTAATAGTTTCACAAAATATTTATATATTATTAATTATATATATTTATTATGATATACACTTAGAAACTCATTTGAGAAATTTTCTCCTTTATCTATTTAATATTTCCTAAAATGATAAATTAAAATTCAACCCATATCATGAATAAAATAAAATTATACAATGGAAAGGGAAACATTATTTTTTAGAAAACACTTCTACAGATGATAGCTGGAAGATAAATTTAATTTTTTTTTCATTACCACTACCCCTATATGTTTTTAGAAAAATTTATAACCTCATTTCTATAGATGATATTTTCATTTTAATATAACATTTATGAGAAATTAATTAAATTTTTCACCTCAAATCAAGAATGAATTTTCCATAACGTTCATTAGAAAGTAGTGTACATATTACCACATCATTGAATAGAAAAACAAAATCTGAAATTGAAGAAAAAGATTTAACCACACACTTCATCATATATTAAATCATTTTCCCATTATTTTTTCTCTTGTTTATAAATTAATCTATATAATCTCCCATCTTGGTAAATTCAAAAGAACTTACTGCATGCTAATCAAAATTCATCTTACCAATTATAAGATATTTTTCATTATAAGCAGAAGACATATGCCCAAAATTAAAACCTTGGAATCACTTCCCTAATTTCAAAATACATTACACCTGGTGTTTTTACCCCACCCATAACTAATTTAGTTCATTATTTTCATTACTATATAATCTTTGATATATTCTTCCTATTTTATAGACATCATGTTTTCTTTTTGCCCCTATTTTCTTAGATTATATGGTCATAAGAAAACTCCATTTATACCTTCATAGCTTATTCGACAACATTGTCTTAAAATTTAGATTTTGGAGAGGTGAATACACTCCAATATCATATGTGTATTCTTATGTAAAGGTGAGTAATTATAATGTTAACATCCAGAGCATTATTTGGATCATAAAAATAAAATTGGTTGGTGTTTAATTCATATGTTTCCACTAAATCTGTAATCATTTTTATCAAACCAATAATGTTATTTTCCATCCTTTATCGATATACTATATGGAAATATTTCTCAATGAAAATAATGTTTATGAATCTGATTCTATGCATTCAATCTATTCAATTTCTATGATATTTTGCACCTTTTTCAACCATTTATTGAATTCACATTCAAAATAGTAAATATATAGAGTTTTATTATGATTATATAAACCCCCATGAATTTAAATATAACATTTATATATTTAATCCATCACTTACCTATAGGTATTTTAGAATATCCGTTGTATGTTTGAAGGGTTTGTCTTAATAAACTATTTAGTAACAACATGATCTTATATGGAATATTAGATTTCACTCTAGCATGTATTCAAATATAATATATTTAATATATAAATAGATCCATCATAGAAAAATACTAATCATTTATAATTAAAACCCATCCTCTTTAGTTGTTTTCTATGATATCTTTCACTTGGAAACGCGCTACATCGACTTTTCTATTTCCTTTATGAAAAATCATTCTGAGAAGACAATTTATAGATGTAGCAAAGTTTGAATATTCAAATTCTATAACATATTAACCATAAATTTTAATATCTTAATGGAAATTACATCCATTATCCAAACCTATGTGATTATCTAAATCATTCCTTTAATTCCAACTATAAGTAGTCAAACATAAATAATTCCTATAAATAACTATATATAAAAAATATCATTTTCAATAATTCTTGCCGATCATCAAAATTTAGAGTATTTTACAATTAAATAATCATCTCTAAAATATAAATATTAATTAAGATTGTTAATAGAAAAACGTTTTCTCAACTTTTCCCACAATAAAAAACATTTATGATATTACATGTTTTATTTTTATGAAATATCATCAAAATTTTCATCTGGACGTCATATTTATATATATTTATCCTTAATAACCATTGAAAAGAAAATTATGATTTATGATGACAAACAAAATTTCAGTAAAGTATATATGAAAAGGAATAAATAAACATATTCACAAAATAATATTCATAAAATCATTCATTTTCATTAAACATTTATCCCAAAATTTATCATTTTCTTCTCTATAAACCAACATTAAGTTCGAATGATTTTAGGGAACATTTAATAAAAAATACTAAATTACTAATAAATATATTATAGGTTTCATTTCACTTAGGAAATAATTATGAAATATTTTTAAACTGTTATTCATTTCACCCTTAAAAATTAACATAATCATCAATTTAAAATTATTTTCATGAGATAACCTTTTGAAATATTGTGAATTCCATGAAAACCAAGACCATGAATAGATAAATCATATTTTTAAATTTGGAAATCATTCCCACATAAATCATAAAAATAGACTTAATGAAGTAATAATCGACCATCAAATTACAATAACCACTATATAGAAACCTATAAATGGTTAATCATGTTTATTTACTAGTTCATTAGAGAACTATATTTGGCTCACCATAAATCATGTGATATATTAGGATCAACCATTATCATGAGATATAATGGTTTCAACCGTAATCATATTAAATATCAAGTAACCACAACATTATAATAATGCATGAATGATTTCCTTTTCATTATCATAATCATAATGTTTTATTTTCACCCGTAAGAAAATATTTCAGGATAATGAAATATCTACACAATTTATAAGATTCTTTGAAAACAATAATAACACAAGGAATAATGGGTTTTCATTGATGAAGATACAAAATTTATTAAAATAATGAAAATATTAAATAATAGTTATAGTTGTTTAAAAATACATTGATTCCATATATGTAAAAATAAAACATTCATTTCACATTTTCTATAATGTGTTATGTATATGATTCCTTAGATTGATGCTGTTAAAAAAATTGAATATAAATCATAATAAATTTTTCAAAATTCATTTACATCCATATAAATACGTTCTTAATTTAATTTCATGAATATTTACTTGAATAATAAAATAAAAAATTAAATCGTTAAAACATTTAAAATAAATTTTTTATATTAGTGTTCCTTGAATCCATTTTGACTCACCATGTATGTTCATTACCATCATGAATAATTAAAACTATTAAGTTTTTAATTTTTAATTTTTTTCATGATTATTATATCATTTTTATAATTTTCACCATGTTATAGACAATTATATAATCATTTAGTTTTTTGAAAGATGTTTTGATGTTTTTTGACTCATATATCTAAAATGACTAGTATGTTGAATATGGTCAAATACAAATTATTCAATCGTTTCAAAAATAATAATCATAAATAAATGTATTTTTCTATAAATAAATTATTATTTTTAAATCTAACAAGAAATATGGCCATAAAAATGAACAATGATACATGATTAAAGATAGAAAGTCATACATAACCTTGTGTGACATATTCATTTTTTGAGAAGAATAACAAAAGAAAATATGTATCATTTTATTTGTAAAAATGTTGATTATTTAAAAAATATATTATTAATTTATTAAATAAATATATATTTATATATTTCACATAAGAGATTGGATCTACCGAAATGATTCACCTCGCATCTTGGAAGTTAATATCCACCCATATGTTCAAATTCTGATATTGTGATTCAATTGAAGGAATGGTATGAAAATAAAAGATATGTTATATATAAATAAAGTAAAATATATATTCAATATTATATATAGTCATTCAATACATCATATTTACTAGATAAAATATGTGGTGATAGAAAAAAATTTACATATGTTCTTGGGGAGATAGTTAACAATACACTTCAACGATTGTTCCACTTCCCAATTGATGGATGAGGATATGCATATTGGTTATTATATAAACAAAATTAAACATAGTTATTTGTAAATTTATGATGTTATTATTTAAATAGGTCTGGAATATATATTTTGGATATCGAAGAAGAAAAAAATCCCCGGTTAATAACTATACTGATCTTCGTAAAACCATATTAGGTTTATATATAATGACTTCCATGGTTGGATTTGTGATCAAACTACAGCCTCTAGGATTTTGGAAGAGATTTAATGAAGGTATTTTCTTAATTTATTAGATAAAAAGGATATTTATTTTTGTGTACGATAGGATATGGGGTTTCCTTTTGTAAATTTCGAAGGGGACATACATGGAATTTCAAAAAAGATAAAAATATATTAATTTATTGCTTAATTAAAATAGCCCAATAATAGAGAATTTAAAATGTAAATACAATATAAAATCATAATAAGACCATAATATAATATTTAGTATTGTTTTTAAGTCATTTGGACCCATACCACATATGATTAACCTCCTATTAAACTGTTTTTAACCTAAACAGTGATAAATGTTTTTTAATATTTTAATATTCAATATGAAAAGAATATAATGAAAATATTACATAATATTAATTATTATGACTTAAAATATTAAATCCAATCTATGATATTCATTTAAATTTTTTTATAATTTAATTTAGAATTATTCTAAAATGACGTCATGAAAATATATTTTTTTTAAAAATTAAATTTTTTGAAAAAAATAATATAAAATTATTATAGAATTTATAGTATAATAAAATTTATTAGACTATGAAAAATAAAAATTAAATAGTAAAATATTAGAAATAATAAAAAATTAATATTTTTTTATTTACTTTAATTGTATAGATTTCTAACAATAAAAAATTTATTTTTCACTATTTAATGAAAAATAAAACTATTCAAAAAATTATAAAAATTCACTAACAGATAATTTTCATATACTAAATTAATATTTTAATTCCATTTTTCAAATTAAGAATTATAATATTATTATTTCATTATTTCATTTATTCCTATATAATTCTTGGAATCCAAATTTGGTAAGAAATATATATTTTTACTTTTGGGTGAAAAGTTACATACTATAATTATAATTTATATGACTTAATTAAATCTAAAAAATGGATATTAGTGATACTTAAACTATTTATCATAACATTAATAGTTTTATTATATCATGGGTATGGAAATATCATTTTTGGATGAATTTATGAGAAATATTTCATATAATATTCTCAAAAATAAAAATGTTGAAGAGAGAAATTTAAATTTCAAGATTGCATTTACTAATCATATAAAATCATGGGTATACTAAATAAAATAATTTTTTATTTGAATATAGTTCATTGAACCTGAAAATGGAAGATTTTGAATTTCATATATGTTGATACAGCTAAAATAAAATAGTTTGAATATGGATTCTTAAATGATAAGGATTTTAGTTTTTCAATTGGATTAATTTGTTATTTTATTTAGTATTTTTAGAAATATAAATAATATATATATTAAAATGTTAAAAATTACACATTAATTAAATATTAATATGGAGAGGCTATCTATATCAAATTATTCTTAATAAATTAAGTATATGAAAAATTTGAACATAGAAAAAACATACACACATCATACCATTATGATTACACCAATAGTAAGGGATAAACTATATGATAAATTTTTTAAATTTATTAATATATCAAAAAATATTTCAAGGGAAAAATGAAAAAATTACCCAATTAATCATTTATGGCCCACAATAAATAAGCAGGAGGAAAAAAATTAACTAGTTAAGGTATCTACTAGTTAAGGGCCAATTTTAATGACCTCAAACAAAAAAAAAATGACGAGAATTAGTTTATTTTTCCCATTGTATTAGAATTAATCAGATTATTTTCATTATTAAAGGTTTTTTAAACCAACTTAAAGTATCCTATATAAAATTTTAGCTTCATTAATGATTAAAAAACACTACTATAGTTTCAGCTTTATTTAAAAACTTTAAGAAAATATCCTCACATATCATATTATGAATCTCAGGAGGTAAATAAAATATCATAATATATTCATTTGACACTTCATTATACATTAATTTCACCCATAAATTGTATGATATTCATAAAAATATCATATAAATAAAAAGTAATTTGGTTGCCTCCTAAATAACACTATGCATAATTACTTCTACTGTACAAACAATATCACAACACAAATACCACACTTTTGGATCTGGTGCTTAAAAATATTTACATTTCTATGGTTGATAGGAAAAAAACCCAATTTTATCACTAAAAGATACAAATTAATTATACGTACTGGATAAGTTATATACCCATTAATGTTTTAGGGTAGTGTTTTATAGATTTAGGATGAACTCTTTCATAAAAATACACATGTATTCAATTATTAATTGTTTCTACATTTCACTAAATCTCATATTTAAAATTACTTGTTCAACATTACTAGTATAATTATTAACACATGAAAAGTTTTGACATATAATTAATTTAAAATCAATATTAATAACCATTATAAAATGAAAATATTAATATGTTTTTCTCAAATACTCAGTAAGGGATGCCATAATAATTCATAGTATAATTTCATTAGTGATTGTAGGTTAGGAATAATATAATGATGATAAAATCATATTGAATGAGAATAAAACAAGAAAATTCATACCCATAAAAGCATATTTTTTATATCAAAAAATTTGAAAATGTGTTTTACCAAAATAAAATATTTATATATGACAATTATCGTGATCCAAGTGAAAATAAACCATGGTCAAAGGAACAGTTTGTAAATAGTATAATGAATAAAAAACATGTTTTTATCATGGTAAATAATACATCAATCATGTAATGACATATAAAAATAATTCCCACATCACCGTGAAGTGACCTATAACATTTCAAATATTCCATCTCTAAGGAGTAACATAACACCATCATATCTAATGAGTATCATCTTTCTAGTAAGATAAGTTTTAATAAAAAATTATATAGAGGCCTATAAAGGACCCTCCCATCAGATACTAAACAAATTTCTATACATATTTTTCCTCACACCATAATCCAACATTAGTAAATAATTTTCAGGTACCATATCATAGTAAAAAATATAAATCCCACTATTGTTAAACATAACCACTATTTATCATTGATTTTTTTATTTACCAAATATGAACAAATGGGCTCCATGAAAATATCATTGAATTAGTAACAATCCATCTAGAGAAAAAATTAGGATGGTGTCATTATAATATATCAACAATTTATCATACATAAAATGAATGTATTTTCATTAGTGTGTAGAATTACCAATAAAATTTCATTAAAAACATTCATTAAAAAAAATACACATTCAACTTTTAGAATAACTTTTAATATATAATAATTAAAAAAATATTTTGAATATACTTTTCTCTGAAAATAACTGTGAATCATATAAATTATTAGTCAAGTAAAATAATGGTCATGGTGGTGGTAAAAAATTTTTATGTCACAAATTTTAACAAAAAACAATTTTTTTCAATCTTTTAAAGAGGGAGTCAGAAGTGACCCATAAAGTAAATTATACGAAACCTAATTTTAATTTTTTTTGAAAAAGATAAAATATCTGATAAATACCATTATGAAATTACTTTTTTCTAAAAAAATATTAATTAAAACATTTTACATGTCTTGTATATGGAAGAGAATGTGTATGTATCAAAAAAAGATACAATATTATCATCACTTACAGTAAACATTCATGATGTATACTCAATAAAAACAGATGAAATGGAGATCAAACATTTAAGTCACATTCATAATGATGTTATTACAAGTTATATGATTTTCATGAAAAACATTCATACAATTTCCACAAAGAACCCTTGAATATAAAAAATCTCATAAATAATCCAGCATGTAACATTAAGCCCTTACCTCAATTTAAGCATCTAAATCAATGGTGATGAAAAATAACAGTATGTCATGGATCCTTAAATACATTTAATTTCATGAAATAATATTTCAAAATTCATTAATATTGATTTATATAAACCATAAATGAAGATCATTATTAATGATATGAAATTTGAATAATGAAAATGAGATTAAGGTAATGAAAATCATTGCAAAGATCATAACATTTGATGTAGTAATTATTCCAAGGAATGGTTATGTGAAAATAAAAAATAAAAAATATATAAATTTAAAATATGTATTATAATAGTTTTAATAAAAATTAAAAAATAATAATTTCATAATTATGCCTTTCAAATGAATGTATAAACCAATGAATGTAAATCGAGTTAAGAACACAATTACCACATTAGTAAAATTTGAATCAGAAATCCTTGGCTGAATTAACAGTAATTGTAACATAAATTACCAATAATTGTAATTTATTAACAACATGACATGTAAAAGTGATATATATACATAATAAATAATAAATTGGGTATATAATGTAAAAACATGCCTCAATGATTTGAAACTGAGATGAAATCTTTTACCCTATTTCTAGACATGCAATATATTTTCATTAACTCTTATATAACCCAAGAAGATCAAGAGATAGGCTGGCCTGCTCCCATTAAAATCAATTAAAAAGTAAATAGTACAATTAGTGTTCAAGAAGACGATCTACAGAGGCGAGTGTAGCACTCACCATGATAATCAGCCTGAACAAGGCTATTACAAAACGTAGGTGATCTGAAAGACCAACACGAACTCACCTCTTGAATTTCCCTTTTGGAGAGAGCATCCTCAACTTGATTAGCCTCACGGTAGACATGGAGGACTTCAATGAAAATCATCTCCACAAGTCATAGAGAATCAACCCAAGCAGGTAACATCTTCCAGGGCACGTTCCTTGATCGTTCTCTAAGGATCTGAACTGCAATAGACGAATCCGACTCAAGCCATAAGTCATGCCATCCAAATTGGACAACATATCTAATAGCCTTTATCATAGCCCAGAGCTCCGCCTCAATTGCAAATCCATTACCAATGAAGTGAAAAAAGGATCCTTTGACAAAACCCCTGTGGTTATGAAAGACTCCACCACATCCAGAGGGACCAGGCGCCCCAGCAGCTGCCCCATCAACATTATCCTTCAGACAGCGAGAGATGGGGGGAGTCCATCTAATATATTTCATCATCAACGGCTTCTTTGCCCTGCTAATAACACCAAGAGATCTCAATAGCACAAGATCAGCAACATCATTATTCATAGTTCTAGTGTGACTCCTAGAAGCAGTGTGGACCGTACGATGAATAGCCATTACACCATCATGAAATGAGGGCATGATATTGTTGAAAATCAAGGAATTTCTTGCCTTCCATAAAAAAGAAATCATGCATGCTGAGGCTTCCAATAATAATCCCTGAACCTGCTCACTGCATTTGGTCTGGAAGATGGATTGTAACATCTCCCCAACCGAGACGGAACTAAGGCCGCAGTTGAAGATTCCCTGGATGTAATTCCATAACCTGCAAGAAATCTTACAAGAGGCAAAAATATGGGAGGCTGTTTCATCTGCCTCCACACAGAAGGCACAAACCGCTGCCATCTGGAAACCAGTGCGCTGCAGCGTAGCCTGCAGCGGTAGTTTACCTTTCCAAATTCTCCAGATCAGCACCGAGTGTGCTGGAGGGATGAAGGTTCTTCTAAAAGATGTTACCCAGACCGGTGGCTCTATAGAATCCCCAAAAATGGACCGATAATAATCCCTCGTGTTGAAGATACCATTCAGGTTTTTAGTTCATACCAGCGTGTCACAGTCACTATAACAGTACCTCGATATTTTAGTTGCAATTTGAGTGGGAACTACCTCACAGTGCAAAGACCTGTTGAAATCAGAAATGGTCATCCACCGTAGGAGAGGGGGAGTGACCACAACGTCACAAATAGGCCGAGACAACCATGGGGTATTCCAGAAATTGAGCAGGGAATTCTTACAGACAATCCATTTCGAACTTACCATCAAATCATTTTAAGCCTTCTTTAAAGAAGACCAAACAGATGAGCGCAAATAATAGGAGTATCCAGCATGGAGTTTGTCAACAAAGAGAGCCTAAAGAAATTCCAAGGATTCATCTGACTTTGAAATTAAATTCCAGGTGAACTTGCTAATCAATGTGTTATTGAATATCCTTATGTCTTTAACTCCCATTCCACCCATTTGGATTGGTTTCACACACTCTTTCCAAGAAAATGTGATCAGTTTCCTCTCATGAATCGATTCAGTCCAAATAAAGTTTTTGATTTTACTGGTAAGATCCTTGATGAGAGAACGAGGCCATCGATACAAAGAAAAAGTGTAGAAAAACATAGAAGTAATCACAGAGTTGACCAAACAGATCCTTCCTGCCTGTGACATGTTTTTTCCTTCCCAGCTTGATAATTGATATTGTGATTTTCAAAGAAATGTTTTCAAGATAACCTCTTTTAACCCTTCCCCAAAAGAGAGTAACTCCAAGATAGATGAAAGGAATAACACCCCTTTTGACACCAAGTTTCAAGGAAATTCTATTTTCCCTCGAGGCAGAGAGTCCTTCACCAAATATGATCGAGGACTTCCCCCAATTAATAGTTTGTCCAGCAACCTTCTCATAGTGTGAAAAAATGCCTCTTATGGAGGAGATGGTTCCTTTATCATCTTTACCAAAAAGCAAAATATCATCAGCATAGAAAAGGTGTGAGGGAGCATAAATCTGTCCTACTTTCATCCTTTGATACCATCCAAAGTTTGCAAGATCTATAAGGCACCAACTTAAATAGTCCTCTACAAAGGAAAAAAGTATCCCAGATAGGGGATCCCCTTGCCTGACTCCCCGTGAACATTTGAAGAAGCCCCTTGGAGATCCATTAATAAGAATTGAGATTCTAGCACTAGAAAGAATTGCTCCAATCAGATCAACCACTCTTTGAGAAAACCCATGCCTTTTTAAAATAGTAAATAGGAAGTTCCATCAGATAGTATCAAAGGCTTTAGATATGTCAATCTTTAATGCCATGGTCCCATCCTTCACTCGTGTTTTCAAAGCATTGACACACTCAGATGCAGTGAAAAGACAACTCTGAATGTTCTGACCTGGGATAAAACCGTATTGGTTTTTTGAAATGAGTTCCTTTGCAAGACATCCCAATCTGTGTCTCAGGATCTTACTAATCATCTTTGGTACAGTATTACCAATAGAAACCGGTCTGAAGTCTGTGACATTAATGGCATTCTCTTTATTAGGAATCAAAGCAACAAAGTTCGAGTTCATACCAAAAGGGATGTAAGATGATCTAAAGAATTCACCTATGGAGTTGGCAACATCTGTGTGTAAAATGTCCCAGTAATACATGAAAAATTTATTAGTGAATCCATCCGGACCTGCCACACTGTCAATGTTTAATGAGAATAATGCATCATGTATCTCTTTTGCCGTGGGAGTGTCAACAATCATTTTGTTTTGATCATCCTGAATTGATGGTTCAAAACAGTGAATTATCCTATCAGAGTAGTCCTCATCATGATCTGAGTAATGATTCTCAAAGTAACTTATAGTAGCATTGGCTATCTCATTTTCAGATGAGAAGATATTGTCCTCAATACTCAAATCATGAAGACTTATCTTGATCCTTTTCTCCATATTCAAACAATGAAAAAATCGTGAGTTCCTATCCCCATCTTTCAGCCATCTAATATTAAATTGATTTCGTGCCATATTTTCTTTCAAATCATGCAGTTTATCTAGATTTGATGCAGCCTGAATTTCATCTTGTGCTGGGAAATCCTGATGTATGTTCTGTTCCTGATAGTTTGATAAAGCAATTTCAGCCTCTGTGATGTCCTTATCAAGGGATACAAAGGATTCTTTACTCCACCTCTTCAGACTTTCTTTGACTAGCTTCAATTTTCAGCAGAGGATATGAGAAGGGCTGCCCATGTAGTCAGTTTTACAAGCCTCCAGAATCACTTCTCTACAACCCGGAATGACAAGCCAAGCATTATTGAACTTAAAGGGGAGGGGCACTGCCCTTTCAGATCGGAACAAAAGATCAATCAAAAGAGGATTGTGATCAGAATGTAGTCTCAGAAGCGTTCTCCCAGACACATCAATTGCAGTGTTCATGTCATCAACTTGAACAAAGCACCTGTCCAATTTGCTTGCCTGTCTGCCATTAATAGTGAGACGTCTCCATGTGAACTCAGAAATAGAAATAGGTACCTCAGAGAGGCTACAATTATCAATACAGTAAGAAAAGTCATCAGCAGCAACACGAAAAAAGGCATTTCCTATTTTTTCATCGGGCTTCAGAACAGTGTTAAAATCACCAAGTAGGACCCATCTGTGTGACATACACTCCGAAATCTCAATTAAACTTCTCCATAAGGCACGTCTTCTAGTGTACATATTGAACGCATACACAAAAGTCACAGAAACTAGGGTACCAGCAGAACAACATGTAAGAGTAATTGATTGTAGATCAGCTCTTATCATATTAATGGTGACACTGTCATGTTTGAACACCCACAAGGTTTCAGAACTACCATCAATTTGATTGTTTGCAATGAAGGAATAGCCGAAATTCACCCATTTGAAGGCTTTCCACTTTTCAAACTTCATTCTTGGTTCAGCAACACCAATTAGCAAAGGTCTTTTGGTCATAATAAAGTGTATATGGGATCTGACCGTGGGAGAATTCCCAATCCCTTGACAATTCCAGAACAGAATCATCATTTTTTTGATCTGAGCCTAGTGCTAGGCCAATCATTTCACTTCATCATATCAATATTAGGTGGGATGGAAGAATTGTCAGCAGAATTTCCAGATGTGTTTCCATCCACTTCAGGGTCCTTTTCCTCACCATTGGACTCATCATTAGTGAGCAGGGAGAACCTATTACCACAAAGAATTGGGGCAGTAAGTAAGCTGGCAGGAAGAACCCTTTTTTCCATCTTTCCCTCCTTTGAGAACTCAGAGTTCTCATTTGGTTTCTCATCAACAGTATTAGCACTGGGAAGACCTGCATCAAGGATCACAGGAGTTTGCTTCCTATATTCCAGCAAAGTGTCAACAGGAACTGCATCCATATTATTCCCATCTATATTGTTGACCAGAGCTTGAGAAGATTCTTGGATCATCTCAGTCACCGTGGCAGCATAATCTGTACTCAATTCCATAGGAGCTAAGCCCACATCCTGTATTCTAATAACATCATTGTTAATGACTGGAGCCTGAAAGGATTCTGAATTCAATTCATTAACCAAAGCAGCAGGATCATTACCCAATTTCTGCACTGTATTCGGGGCAGTAGGCTCATCCTGCCCCTCTGCATTGATCTCCCAAGCCACAAACAGATTCCCTTCAGGTAATGAATTCCCATCATTCCCCCCAACCTCAGTGTCAGGGGTGTTGTGAAGTTCTTTATCTCTGGAAGGTTCGACGCTATTGGATGGGGCATTCTTCTTGCCTTTAACTCTCCTATAGTTCTCTTCATCATGACCACAGATCTTACAGAGGTTACATAATTTATTCCTATTGCAATCCGAGAAAACATGTCCAAAAAAATGACAATTTAAGAAGAATTTGGGCTTTCTTTCATATAAAATTCCAAGGGTGAGTCTTTCATCCTTTGTAGTCAGCACCACTTCCTCCACTAATGTAGAAGACATATCCACTTCCACAAGAATTCTTGCATAATGCCCAAAGGTGGGGTTTTTAGTCTGTCTATCCAACCTAATTGGGTTTCCAACCGATGAGGCAATGTACCAAAGGATTTGAGGATGCCAAAACATCCAATTCAGCTTGCAAATCCGTACCCATATTTGTGAAAATGTGTATTTAACAGAATTGGGATTGAAATTCCTATCCCATTCATGAATCCCTAGGAATCCAGGTTTTATGGCTACCGAACCAAAACTCCTGGCACGACGTTTATATTCATCCGAGGGGAAGATGATGTGATAGAATCCACGGCCCATTGCCATCATCTTCCATTCATCAAATCCCCAAATTTCAGCAATCCTAGCAGTATGCTCACTAAATTTCCATGGCTTCACCCCCTTCGGTATGATAACCTGAGCAATTATTGAAAACTTACACATTTGTATTCTTTCTTCGACAGCTTTTTGATTTACCGAGACATGCACAACTTTCTATTTTCGTATGATTCTTTCAGAAGAGTCCAACTCACATTCAAGGAAGGATACACATCCCATACTTTTGACCGCATCCACAAAACTTTTTTTTGTTCCAGCACTTAGACGATTCTCAGAGGGGGTTTTTGCACAGAGACTAAAGAGCTCCTTGTGGCCAACATAATCACATTCCAGTCCACACACTTTTTGTCGATCTGTATCAACAATTGGCAAGCCCGAATCACCCAGTTTAGGGTTCGTATCCTTCCCCCTTTCACTCGCCATCTTAAATAATCAATATACTCTTAACTATTATATAATAAACATATATATTTTACTTAGATTATTTTATATCTATTTATAATTTTTAAAATTTAACATTAAAATATTAATATCAATCATTTGAATGAAATATTTTTATTAATTAATTGGTTATTTCATTTTTTAATGTCTGAAGAACCTTCGTTACATAATTTCAATATAGATTTTGTGTGGTGATCATGGTCTAAGAGGAAATTGTTAAATAATATCCAAAATAAGAATAATGAAATAATTAAAAAAAATATATTAATTATAAATTTAAAAACCTTATTGAGATATTGTAACACCCCAAGATTTCATAGTGTGTTATTTCTTCAAAATAATTCAATAACTTGCACTACACGCAACCCCGAGTTCAATTGCACCATGACTTACCAATAAAAAATCCATTAAAAGAGGTCATGAATAGCATTAACTAAATTTTTAACTTTATATAATCCTTATAATTTTAGAATCCATATTATGAGTTTCTTAGTCATAATGCAAGAACAGATTCATTTTCAGTATTGCACTTTTATCAACTTTTGATAGTGAAACCTTTTTAAATACAATATTTTAAACTTTTTGACTAAATTGAGACATCAAAAAATTTAAAATGAAACATCCCAAGCTTCCACGGTACGCTTTCCTTTGAATAAAACAGTAGCGTGTGTTGTACGCAACGTCGAGTTTTAACACACACCACAACCGATCAAACTAGCCGTTATGAATAGTAATACCTAAATTTTGAAATTATATATATTTTATATTTTGAAATGGACTTCATTTTTGGATTCGGAATATCGAATTTAGCCTAAGGTGAAATTTTGGTACTTTTCGGATAACTTTCATATTTTGATGAATAGTGAAAATTACTAAATTTTAATTAAAAACAACTTTTTTAATCAAAATAATTAATAGTGATAAATTATGAATTTGAGTGGTTTTAAAGTATATTTAGAATATATTTTTACAATTTAATATAATGTTGGTCATTAGACATAATTTTACAATTAAACCGAACATAAACAAGTGTCAATCTTTTGATAGTTATTATCTCTTAAAAACACGCTTTTTGTTTTGACAGCGGGAATTAATTTTAAATTAATTTCTGCCACTTCTGTGTTTTGAATTTAGAAAAATGTATTCCATATTTGAAATCAGGATGTTCAAATTGTGTAAATAGGTAACTTTTATTTTTAGACATATTGAATAATTACTGCGGTAAATATTTTATTTACCATGGTTAAGGATAAATCCGGTAAATAAGGGTTAAAAAATAATATTATAATAATACTAAATTACCCTAAAACGTGTCTTAACCCTATTTTTTGATACATGGTCGACCATGGGAATCTTTGGGTCTATTTTGGGACCCCATGGATCCACTTGTAAGTGATAATGACACTTTATTTTAATTAAGTTAAAATGAATACAAAAATGACACAAGCATATATCGTTTAGGAAAACAATTGTTACATAGGGTTATATATGTTGGATTTTAGATTATAAATATTCATTAGAAAGCTAAAACGATTTCCTACATAATGATATTTTATTTATAATTTTTAGACATTAAATAATGTATTTTATATATGACACAATTATGATGCAGTAATTACTATAATAGTGAAAAATTAAAATAATTGATATTATAAATACCCAAATAAATATAATATGAAACTTTTAATGAATTAAACTAATTTTATAGGATAATATGATATATTAGGATTGATTGGATTGACTTTTTTCGAAGTAATCAATCTGTTATGAGTTTCAAAAAAATCAACTATTGAATAGTGTCAAAATTGACATAAAAGAGTTCTTAAAACAAATATTATATTATTAATTGATATTAAATTCCTAAAAATCTAAGGTTAGGCCAAGAGACTTATATCATGATAGGTTAATCATTAATGGACAACTTGGGGGGTCTCTTGGATGTATATAGTAAGTTTATTAACCATATTATATAAAAATACAAAGAGACATTGTAAAAGTGAAACTAATTAACTTAGAGTTAATACTTAAAGATAAGGTTAATATAAGTACAAAAACCTGTCTAACTTCTATTGGTTGAGTGGTTTTAGACCTATACCCACCTTAACCTTTTAATAATCAACTTTTGAGCCTTTAGAAACCGAATATGAATTTAATATAAATTAATATTTCTAGCTTTTCCAAAGGTGCCCCTCACCCCTCTTATAAAAGGGCACTCATCCTTCTCATTTCTTCACACCTCTAAAGCCTTTTGGTTCGGCCAAACTCTGCCCAAATACTTTCCCAACATCCCTCAATACAACCTAGAGGCCTTAGTTTGATCAGAAAGCCAACCTAAGTAGCCCTTTTGATCAAATCAAAAGGAAGAACCCGAAGAAGAGGTAATGATTTCACCACCCTTTTCTAAGTTCATTTCTTCTTCCACTTCTTCTTCCTTTGTTCTTACCATTATAAAATAATAACTCCAGTATCTCACATATACTGTGATGTTATTATAAGTATGGTACAACCATATTCAGTATTCTATCCACCCTTTGAATAACATGTCACCATACGTGCGTACGTACGGCTTACCGTCTCCACGTCGTGGTGTAATTGTTATTCAATATAATATTATTTGGATGGGTATAATAATGATGTGTAACTCATGTAAATAATAAATATAACATGTTAATGATTCTGTATATATGATATACCATTCATTTATATATTATTTTAATATCAAAAGAATGATATTGTCGCTCGTGCGTATGTACGGACTACCGTCTCCAGGAACGCGATGAGATTCATTCTCCATCGTAACCATTCAAGTATAATTATCATTTGATGATTTAAAAATGATTTTTAAGGACTAGATATCATTCTGGATATGAATAAGATACAACAACCATGGCTTATGTAACAAAACATATAAATAAAATGAGTAAGTTAACACCCGAAACGACGATAATTCTAAGATATTATTAACAAATCAATATTAAAAGATCATATATGATATCATATTAATATATATGATTCTTGTATAATTTAATAACAATTATTTCACCATTATACAGGAGGTTAACCTACCCCAACAAAGGAAAAGTACAAGGTAAGGGTTATTTCACAATCTCTTCATTATCCGAGGTTGTTTATTTGTAATAATCTACTGGGATCTCTTTATCATCCACATCCATGTTTCTTCAAAATGTATTTCAAAACATTTTTATTATTTACAAGAATATGGGTTAAAGTCATTTATACCCTTGTTTGACTTTTTATAAGAGGTTTATAAAGGAATCTTTCCGTCGTTTTCAAAACAAGGTCATTTTTAACTTTTTCGACAGAATTAAGGTAAGAACGTTTTTTTTAAACTTATACGGCGGGTGCGGCTAATTTCCACCGTTATAAAATCTTCAAAACTTCCCTTACAAGCTTATAAGAATATTTTCAAAGAAAATGTTTTATTTTATATGGATCTTAAATTATTTCAAAATAAAAGGAGATATTTCTTTAAAAAGAATTTTGATTTCATCTATGTCAACATCCTTTGATGGATTTTAAGATTATTTGAAGTTGATTTATTATGATACAAAACTTCTATATTGTATTGAAGGTTTTGTGATATGTTTGACTGTGGATGTGCTATTTTTATACCATTCATAGTTTATGGTGAAAGTATTGACATTTCGTATGCTAGTTTTAATACGAATGTTTATGTTATGTTTAAACCTTTTCATATGGGAATGCATTGGACTTAATATGTGACGGGTGGAGCCCGCTATAGCTCCTCGATGCATCGGTAGGTCTCATGAGACAAACTAGTGTCTTGGCACAAGGCCTTGACAAAATCTTATTTGTAGTCTTGGCACGAGGCCTTGGCTATGTGGTTATGATAGTCTGGCATTATGCATTCCAACATTATGAAAGTGGTTATTGATTTTTTCATGTGATTATTCGATTAGTAGAATATCCATGTGAATAATTAAATGGCATTATTTCATTTTATTTATTCCATACCATGTTGAAAGTTCATGTTTAAAAGGCTTTTGTTTTAGTTATACATTGCCTTAAATGTTTATTCTTATTGATGAAAGTTTCCGCTATATTGTTATCCTTACTGGGCATTTGAGCTCACCCCTTTTCTATGTTTTATTTTTCCCAGGAAGTGAAGATGTAAGTTATGAATGACCTGCAGGGATATTATGAGGGGATTATAGTGTGGACTGTGGAAACATTATGTTGTTGTAGTAGTTTTTCATTTTATGATGTAATGTAAAACTTATGAATATATCTAGTGTTTCCAAGGCTACTAAACCAATCGGTCTTTCGAGATTTGATCTTTCTTGTGATCATGCCAATGTTACGAAGTAATGCACCGACTCTGGGTAGCTGGGGTCGGGGCGTTACAGTTGGTATTAGAGGAAGTTTAGTACAAACCTTGGAAGCTAGATTTAGATAAACTCTGATTAGAGCACATAGACCTAAGATGAGCTTTGAGGATTAGTGTAGAAGAACTTCGTAGAATTTTGGTATTGTAGAGATTTTGTGAGTTTTCCGAGAAATACATCCCTGTCTGGATATGAGCAGGTAGAGGCGGCTCTGGCACAGATGTACCTAGGGGTAAAACCCGAAAACAACGCTTTGAGCTAGACTCGAACGGGAACTGGTGCACGACAACGGGCCTTGCTGCACTCTTGGTTACGACACTCCCGGGGGATATGCTTAGGATAATTCTCATTTTCTTTACAAACCATTATGAAGGGTTTATGAGTATATACTTACTCAAAGAAAACATTTTTATGATTATGGATTATATCCATAAATAGTTCAATTTATGTTAAGTGTTTTATAAGTATGGGATTATGTATTTTGACTCATAAACTAATCTAGTTTATGCCATTGTTTAGAAATGGCGCCCAGTAGAAGGAATGATAACTCCAGAAATGCACATGATTCAAAGAGAAGGAAGGATCATATCTCTCATGGTCTTAAGCTAGAATTTATAAGAGAAATAGTCTCCCATGTATTATCATCATATGAAGAAATAATATCATGTGTTGATAAGACAAGTAAAGAGTTTACTGAGTCCTATGGCTTTGAAGGGAAGCAAGAGAAGAAAAGTATGGAAGAGAGAAAGATGGATAAAGGGAAGAGGGAAAAGAAGAATTTTCCCATATGTGGTAACTGTGGAAAGAAACACCCTGGAACTTGCCTGAAAGGAATGTGAGTTTGTTATAAGTGTGGAGGAAAAGGGCACAAAGTACGTGACTGCAAGGGTAAGAAAATGGTTTTAAATGTACAATGCTTCATTTTCAAGGAGTTTGGACACTACGCGAACCTATGTCCCAGTCATCAGACTATGCCGCAAATGATGTTATTGGATAATAATCAAGTTATGATACTACCACAGATGAAGAGGAATGATTAGAGTTCTTATGTTGATTATGTCAATTGAGTGTTGTATCAACAATGTACTTGTTACAATAATCATGGAGTATATAAGGATTGTACTGCAGTACTATTTCATTAAGGACTTGAGATTGTGTGGAACAAAGAAAAGTGACTCAATAGCAGGATAAATTTTTGGAAAATATATGTTTGAGAGAATGATAAATCATAATATAGTTCTGATACTGAGGTAGTGATTTTGGAATAATATGTGATTGTTTTGGATAAATTATATTGGATATTCTTGACTACCCTGGAACTGATTAATGATTTGTATATTCCATCATTGTTGGGGTTTAAAACATTTTTGGATTAATAAAGTATATCCAGCTTTCTATATGGAATAAGGGAGCATGAATGTAATCAATAAGGAATATGGTAATTAAGGATGTTTCGGTGTATTAAAAGAATACATGATGAAGGTATTCATATGCTATTACGGGGTAAAAAGGTTCTACATTATGTTTACCTTACTTATAAATGTTGGACTGTGAGTTTGGATAGAAGTATTTTGGATAGTTCTAGTTTGGATTATTTTGGATTGCCATAAAAGGACAACCCGGAGGTCGGGCGGCAACCCATCGCGTCCGGCAAGGCTACGAGACTTGAACCCGCAACCGAAGGGCGACAAGGGTGTATCACCTACCACTGGCCCACGAGATGTCCTGGATTAAATAATGTAGTTTTTATTAAAGGATCATGTAGATGAATTATAAATGCGTTTATTTTGGAACCCTGCACGAATAGTATAAATAGAATTTTTTACGAGTGAAAGATGAGTTTGTGGTAGAAATTTATTAATGGACAAAACTCTAAAGTAAGTATATCTCCTTATGATATTATCCAATCTCATAAATAAATTCCTCAACATTAAGAAAAGGAACTTAGAACAAAAATGTTTTCCTAGATGGTACCTTAAATCATCACAAATTTATGGCTTTGGGATTGTTGGCCTTTTCATAGCCATGTTCTCTACCACTCTCCATCAGATAATTGATGGTTAGATTTTTCTTCCATATCCGTATTTTCCTACATGGAATCCTAGTATGTGTTATTTTCGGTAATCTTCATACTTTCTACTCTTTATTTTAAATAGAGGCCTCATTAATTCATTTTTCGATGTGGGATTTCAACTAAGATATTTTGAAACGTCAAAAATGTGTTATCCCAATACCCTATATTTTGTTGAACCGATGGTACTTAAAATCATCATAGATTGATGAGTTTAAGGGCCTCAATTATACACTTGTTTGTGATTGATGACCTCAATCACTACCTATAAATATTTACGTTTTTCCTCCGATTATATGTCTCTAATTTCCACCAATGTTCTCCTAATCAAGATCATAATTTTGTGGTGACCCTTTCATTCCTCTTTTCCTCATATTAAGACTAAATTTTAGTAACCCAATTTCCGATGTGGGTTTTCCCACAAATATATTATCTATTTTCAACCTTTTATTTTCTAAGAACAATTTCAAATTGCGAGGACGCAATTTATTGAAGGAGGGGAGAATGTAACACCGCAAGATTTCATAGTGTGTTATTTCTTCAAAATAATTCAATAACTTGCACTACACGCAACACCGAGTTCAATTGCACCATGACATACAAAAAAAAAAGCCATTAAAAGAGGTCATGAATAGCATTAACTAAATTTTTAACTTTATATAATCCTTATAATTTTAGAATCCATATTATGAGTTTCTTAGTCATAATGCAAGAACAGATTCATTTTCAGTATTGCACTTTTATCAACTTTTGATAGTGAAACCTTTTTAAATACAATATTATAAACTTTTTGACTAAATGGAGACATCAAAAAATTTAAAATGAAACATCCCAAGCTTCCACGGTACGCTTTCCTTTGAATAAAACAGTAGCGTGTGTTGTACGCAACGTCGAGTTTTAACACACACCACAACCGATCAAACTAGCCGTTATGAATAGTAATACCTAAATTTTGAAATTATATATATTTTATATTTTGAAATGGACTTTATTTTTGGATTCGGAATATCGAATTTAGCCTAAGGTGAAATTTTGGTACTTTTCGGATAACTTTCATATTTTGATGAATAGTGAAAATTACTAAATTTTAATTAAAAACAACTTTTTTAATCAAAATAATTAATAGTGATAAATTATGAATTTGAGTGGTTTTAAAGTATATTTAGAATATATTTTTACAATTTAATATAATGTTGGTCATTAGACATAATTTTACAATTAAACCGAACATAAACAAGTGTCAATCTTTTGATAGTTATTATCTCTTAAAAACACGCTTTTTGTTTTGACAGCGGGAATTAATTTTAAATTAATTTCTGCCACTTCTGTGTTTTGAATTTAGAAAAATGGATTCCATATTTGAAATCAGAATGTTCAAATTGTGTAAATAGGTAACTTTTAGTTTTAGACATATTGAATAATTACTGCGGTAAATATTTTATTTACCATGGTTAAGGGTAAATCCGGTAAATAAGGGTTAAAAAATAATATTATAATAATACTAAATTACCCTAAAACGTGTCTTAACCCTATTGTTTGATACATGGTCGACCATGGGAATCTTTGGGTCTATTTTGGGACCCCATGGATCCACTTGTAAGTGATAATGACACTTTATTTTAATTAAGTTAAAATGAATACAAAAATGACACAAGCATATATCTTTTAGCAAAACAATTGTTACATAGGGTTATATATGTTGGATTTTAGATTATAAATATTCATTAGAAAGCTAAAACGATTTCCGACATAATGATATTTTATTTATAATTTTTAGACATTAAATAATGTATTTTATATATGACACAATGATGATGCAGTAATTACTATAATAGTGAAAAATTAAAATAATTGATATTATAAATACCCAAATAAATATAATATGAAACTTTTAATGAATTAAACTAATTTTATAGGATAATATGATATATTAGGATTGATTGGATTGACTTTTTTCGAAGTAATCAATCTGTTATGAGTTTCAAAAAAATCAACTATTGAATAGTGTTAAAATTGACATAAAAGAGTTCTTAAAACAAATATTATATTATTAATTGATATTAAATTCCTAAAAATCTAAGGTTCGGCCAAGAGACTTATATCATGATAGGTTAATCATTAATGGACCACTTGGGGGGTCTCTTGGATGTATATAGTAAGTTTATTAACCATATTATATAAAAATACAAAGAGACATTGTAAAAGTGAAACTAATTAACTTAGAGTTAATACTTAAAGATAAGGTTAATATAAGTACACACACCTGTCTAACTTCTATTGGTTGAGTGGTTTTCGACCTATCCCCACCTTAACCTTTGAATAATCAACTTTGGAGCCTTTAGAAACCTAATATGAATTTAATATAAATTAATATTTCTAGCTTTTCCAAAGGTGCCCCTCACCCCTCTTATAAAAGGGCACTCCTCCTTATCATTTCTTCACACCTCTAAAGCCTTTTGGTTCGGCCAAACTCTGCCCAAATACTTTCCCAACATCCCTCACTACAACCTAGAGGCCTTAGTTTGATCAGAAAGCCAACCTAAGTAGCCCTTTTGATCAAATCAAAAGGAAGAACCCGAAGAAGAGGTAATGATTTCACCACCCTTTTCTAAGTTCATTTCTTCTTCCACTTCTTCTTCCTTTGTTCTTACCATTCTAAAATAATAACTCCAGTATCTCACATATACTGTGATGTTATTATAAGTATGGTACAACCATATTCAGTATTCTATCCACCCTTTGAATAACATGTCACCATACGTGCGTACGTACGGCTTACCGTCTCCACGTCGTGGTGTAATTGTTATTCAATATAATATTATTTGGATGGGTATAATAATGATGTGTAACTCATGTAAATAATAAATATAACATGTTAATGATTCTGTATATATGATATACCATTCATTTATATATTATTTTAATATCAAAAGAATGATATTGTCGCTCGTGCGTACGTACGGACTACCGTCTCCACGAACGCGATGAGATTCATTCTCCATCGTAACCATTCAAGTATAATTATCATTTGATGATTTAAAAATGATTTTTAAGGACTAGATATCATTCTGGATATGAATAAGATACAACAACCATGGATTATGTAACAAAACATATAAATAAAATGAGTAAGTTAACACCCGAAACGACGATAATTCTAAGATATTATTAACAAATCAATGTTAAAAGATCATATATGATATCATATTAATATATATGATTCTTGTATAATTTAATAACAATTATTTCACCATTATACAGGAGGTTAACCTACCCCAACAAAGGAAAAGTACAAGGTAAGGGTTATTTCACAATCTCTTCATTATCCGAGGTTGTTTATTTGTAATAATCTACTGGGATCTCTTTATCATCCACATCCATGTTTCTTCAAAATGTATTTCAAAACATTTTTATTATTTACAAGAATATGGGTTAAAGTCATTTATACTCTTGTTTGACTTTTTATAAGAGGTTTATAAAGGAATCTTTCCGTCGTTTTCAAAACAAGGTCATTTTTAACTTTTTCGACAGAATTAAGGTAAGAACGTTTTTTTTAAACTTATACGGCGGGTGCGGCTAATTTCCACCGTTATAAAATCTTCAAAATTTCCCTTACAAGCTTATAAGAATATTTTCAAAGAAAATGTTTTATTTTATATGGATATTAAATTATTTCAAAATAAAAGGAGATATTTCTTTAAAAAGAATTTTGATTTCATCTATGTCAACATCCTTTGATGGATTTTAAGATTATTTGAAGTTGATTTATTATGATACAAAACTTCTATATTGTATTGAAGGTTTTGTGATATGTTTGACTGTGGATGTGCTATTTTTATACCATTCATAGTTTATGGTGAAAGTATTGACATTTCGTATGCTAGTTTTAATACGAATGTTTATGTTATGTTTAAACCTTTTCATATGGGAATGCATTGGACTTAATATGTGACGGGTGGAGCCCGCTATAGCTCCTCGATGCATCGGTAGGTATCATGAGACAAACTAGTGTCTTGGCACAAGGCCTTGACAAAATCTTATTTGTAGTCTTGGCACGAGGCCTTGGCTATGTGGTTATGATAGTCTGGCATTATGCATTCCAACATTATGAAAGTGGTTATTGATTTTTTCATGTGATTATTCGATTAGTAGAATATCCATGTGAATAATTAAATGGCATTATTTCATTTTATTTATGCCATACCATGTTGAAAGTTCATGTTTAAAAGGCTTTTGTTTTAGTTATACATTGCCTTAAATGTTTATTCTTATTGATGAAAGTTTCTGCTATATTGTTATCCTTACTGGGCATTTGAGCTCACCCCTTTTCTATGTTTTATTTTTCCCAGGAAGTGAAGATGTAAGTTATGAATGACCTGCAGGGATATTATGAGGGGATTATAGTGTGGAATGTGGAAAAATTATGTTGTTGTAGTAGTTTTTCATTTTATGATGTAATGTAAAACTTATGAATATATCTAGTGTTTCCAAGGCTACTAAACCAATCGGTCTTTCGAGATTTGATCTTTCTTGTGATCATGCCAATGTTACGAAGTAATGCACCGACTCTGGGTAGCTGGGGTCGGGGCGTTACAGATATGGATATAAAAAATTAAATCATGTTACAATCATGGAGAAGTAGGTCATATGAAAACATGAGTAATAATTACATATTCAAACAAACATGAGGAAAATAAGGATATTATTATTTTTTATTCCAAAATTATTTATTAAATAATAAATTTTATTTTATGTATTCATACATACATATATATACAATCCATGTGTTGTGATGGTGAAAAATAAATCACATTATTTTGTAGAAGTTTTATTCCACATGTACAGAAGAAAGTCATTATCATTTTTCAATTGATTAAATGGTAACAAAAAAGATGATATAATATTAGTAAATAATTATAATTATTACATTGATAACATATATATAAATTATATCTGCCATTGTTTTCATCTATGATATTTGGTGATGTAAAATGTTAAACAATGCATTCTGGAGTTGGTAGTTCACACATACACATGAATGTTATTTTCAGTCCCCATTGGATGGAATAGTATATTAAAAAGTTCAATTAAATATTCACAATAAAACTAATTATTCTACATATAATTTCATTATTATATAATAATAGTTTATTTATAGTTTAATGTGGTTTTAAGAACATGTATAATAAATCAAAAAATTAAGTGTAATAAATTTTATTTGGGAAACAACTTTTGTCTTACACGTTGAGAATTATCGGATTAACTTTTTATGATATAAGAGACTATAGGTAAGAGAGAGTTATAATAGGAAAGTATTTGGTATGGTATGGGATAGTATATAGTGATCAATATATGTGGGCATGATAGGAGTAGGTTCCATTTTTTATGTGAGGGGAGACAATCTCTTTTAATTAGTTAAATTATTAAATTAAAAAAAGTAATTTTATTTTTAATATCACTAAAATTTAAAATATATAGAATATAGGAAGATTATGAGCCTAATTAATCATATAAAATAGGATTCTAACACGTTCAGGTGATATTTCCACCCTTATCCCTCAATGTTAACCTATCATTAATAGTTTTGATGATTGTCATTATATCAATGTTTTTTTCTCTTAAGTGTTCGCGAATTATTCAATAAAAGGAGAAGTGGATCATTAATTGACCATATATTATGATTTGAACAATATATCATCGAAATGTTATTATAAATAATTTTCATGAATTTAAAATCATTTAAAAAATATATATTTACTATATAATATCATTAATGTAATTTTTTATGGAATTTATTTAAGTTGATGTTAAATTAGAAAAAGATAACAATTGAATTGTAATATATTATTTTAGAAATAATATTTAATTTATTTATATATATTAAATTTTTGGGTCACTATATCACACCCAATAAAATATAATTTCATTGTTCTAAAAATAGATTATATTATTATTTTTATTCTTCTACTAGAATAATGTTCTCATTGAATTAGACTTTTATGTAATTATGTCATTAAATAAAATTAAACATAAATTTCCATTTTAAAATTAATTTCACTGCGATAGAAATGAAATTTGATATTTAATCCCAAGACTAATTTACCCCTTTATATACATAGATGATAAATATAAAATAAAAATGGTGTTATTTTGTATATTCATTAATTAAAATAATATACAAGTAATTTTCAAAGAAAAATAGAAAATATTTCCATATAAAAAAATGATTTATGATGATTGTTTAACCCCAATAAAAGTCAATATTAAATTATATTATTATGGAAATTTTTCATCCTTGACATATTACTTTTAAACATAATTACATGATTTTCCCTTATTGAGGAGGTAAGTAATTACTAAGGATTCAATTTATAGTAACCCAAATTAAGGTGTATTATTTATCAATTTTTAATAATATGATTCAAAATATGGATTCCATTTTTCATTATTCAGTTTATATAAGTGGATGAGTTTTTTTAGATGAACTCTTAAAACCACGAAAAATGATTTTTATATAGAAATTCATTTTCAAGAACCAAAATTAACTTATATAAAAATAAACTCCAATTATGATTAAAAGGTAATTAATTATAATATTTCTAATTAATGAAGATATATTTTACAATGAGATAAACATAAAATCATAAGATGACTTTTTATTTTAAAATAAATTATATTTTTTTAAAAAAATTATTTTCACTAGTTGGTAAAATATCAATAATTTCAAATAATTACAAAAATTTCATCCAAATATGTGTTTGATATAATTATTTAAAAAATAAAAAATATATTTTATAATGATTCGGAAGGTATTTATAATAACCACTTATAGGATCAAATTAGAATAATTTAAGAACAAAATATATTATTGATGATTTAATGAATTTACAAAAACAAGATTGTTTATTTATTTAGAATTAATCATAAAATATTAATTTATTATGACTATCATATATGTATATTCCATATTTTATTTAATAATATGGGTACCTAATAATTTAACATATATTTCATAATTGTAACATTTATTTTATAATACTTAATGGTTCATTAATGATAATCATTTCTTGTTTTATACATTATCAAACATAGTGTTCATTTTAAATATCATGTTATTATAAAGAACCACTAAATTTAAATGGATGTAATTTAATAATCTTATAATATATGAAGTGTAATAAAAAATTCATTTTCTCTTTACCAAAAATTAAGATAAATTTATATCACATATTTTAAATAATCCGTGGGTATAGATTATTATGACTATATTTATTTCTATAACATTAAAAATATGTTTAAATATCAAAACTAATATTATTTTAGTTGATGAGAAAGGATTGTTCACCTAGTATAATTTTTTTATGAATTTATTTATAATGTGAAAATCAGGTCATCTATTTAAAGGGCATGGTATTTTCATTCCATTCAAATTATATATCCAATAATTTATTCGACTATAGAAATATCTTATTAGGGTTATTTTGATATTTTTCCATAAATTTCATAGTTGAACAAGAATTGGGGTCCTTTTAATTAATAATTTTATGGGTTTTTCGGTGATTAGGTAATATGTGTATATTTCAAATTGTGTTTTGTATGTTGTATTGTAGGAATGGGTAGCAAAAAAATGTTCCAATCACGGTAAATATAACTTTATTTCATTTCTTTTAAATGTTATAGCCTAAAACTATAACACATTATTAAATGAAGAGTTATTTTTCAAAATTTATTAATAGATTCATCTCTTCACATATTTCCAAAACATTATTAAAATTTTATAAGTAATCATTAAGAAACATAAATCAATAAAGAAGTAATACATGCTTATTTATAAGAACACGTCAATCTTGTCATGGGATATTTCTATCATGCATCATTTAAAAATAATTATATATTCTGTATTAGTATAGAAAAAATTAAAATATAATTATTCTATTCATTCACAAAAAAAAATAAAAGGGAAAGAGTGGAGTGAGGTGATCCGTTTTGGTAACATCATTAAAATTTATATAGCTAATTTACACAGTCTATCTAATTATAGTTCTTATGGTTATGAATTACCCTTTCATATTTTTAAATATTATAGTCCAACCATTTTTGGTACCATTTTTGAATATACATTCTCACTGATTATAAGATATAGGAGGTATAAATCAAATATCTAAAATCATAACCACTTCTTTCTGGACAAGATCCATCATATGAGGTGTTAACATTCAATGTGGATTATTATAAGTTTTCTAATTTTCCTATATATATATATAAATCCTATGAGTATAGATGTTTGGTATTATATGTTTATAATTAGGTATAATGCATCTTATCACATTTATCATCTATGATACAATGTTGACAAATTTAATTTCTTATCAACATGAAATTATTGTTCAATCACAACTAGTAAGGATTTTGAATCTATAATTCGTTTTAGCTAAAAAATATGGATGTGTTTTATAGTAATGTGATTGAGGTTTCTACATTTAAAGTATCTAATTATGTATATTCATTTCCTTAAATTTTCATAAAAATTCATGTAATGAATTCTCCGTATTCAATTTATTTAATTAACTCGTCCCATTACTTATGAAAAACTAAAATATTCAATATTAATGAAATGAATTTGTTGACGCAAAAATGTGGGGAGGAGAAGAAGACAGAGACCCGATGACTGCCTTGCAAAGCCCCTTCACGGAGTCCCCTTTTACGTTCGCAACCCGCCGCGGAGCAAGGAGGCGAGCCGCTCCACGAATGCATTTGACGTTCGTGTCGCGCTGTGAAGCAAGGAGGTGGGCTGCTCCGCGAACAACTTTGATGTTCGCGAATCATCATGGAACAAGGAGGTAGGGTGCTCCGCGAACACATTTGACATTCGTGACGCGCTGCGGATCAAGTAGGCGGGACGCTCCGTGAACTCCTTTGACATTCGCGACCCACCGCAGAGCAATGAAAAATCGGGCTTCGCACCAAGTGTGAAATGCTTCGCGGCAACTCTCCCCTATATATATTGGCCTCCCTCCAAGACCAGGGGATGATCATTCGAACTTTCAACTTCCTAGCTCCCGAATCGTGAAGTATCTTATGCACTGCGAACCATGAGCTGTGCGAGTTACTTCTACTCTGCGAAGTGCCTCCCCTTTTCCTTGTTTTGATACCCCCATTCAAGAGGGATACCTTTTGCGGAGCCTAAGGGCTTCCGTGATGAAAGGGGATCCCCAAGAAGACTCGTGTCATCGCGGAGCGTTTATGCTTTTCGAAACACCTTTCATGTACACATGATCCACATGCCAAGGCAGGGTCATTGTACTTCGTAAAGCACATTGCTTCAAGATACCTTGCTTCGTGAGTCACCTTTTCCCAACAAGGCAGTTCTCGGTGAATGACTTCCGACTTTGCGAAGAACCTTTTATATTCACCTCTACCCTATGCTTAGGCTGAGGTGTCCCACTTCACGAAGTACACCCCATCGCAAGCACCATTCGACTTGCGGAGCCACAGAGCTTCACAAGGCCCCTACCTACGGACCCCTCTGCATTTCAATTCCTTTTCCCATGTGACCCTCCTACTTTTCAAGATGTGATTCAAAAGTCTCATGGACAATACAACACGTTTCATTGCTTCTCCTCATGATTCTTCTCATAGGCATGCTAATGGCTATTGATTCTTCACATATACATGCTATCGTGGACCCCTCGATGGTTTTTCCCATAACACCCCTTAACCACGACATTTCATGTCCCTTCTCTTCACCAAGGAGTAGAGGGTACTGGTTATGTATGTCCTAGGGGAGCAGAGAAAATCCACCTCGTCCAAGATGCAGGACTTTAAACAGCCAAGCACCATTGACCTCAGCACATGATGTTAAACTGTGACACCACCTTGTGCCTCGCACGTGGTGTGCCCCCACCTTGGACATTCTCTGCGCCCACTAGTCTCCAAGAGGATGAGATCTTCCCTTATAGGAGATGATAACCTCCTTATCAGAGCGGAATTTTTCTATGGGGAAAGGGAGAAAATCTCGGTGAAAGCCCCTAGATTTTCTTGCCGGAGGAAGAATCCTTGCTCCTCTTTTCTTATTCTGTCCAAAGGACAAGGGGGGAATGGACACCGGACCCCTTCTTTCTTCGGGACCAAGTTCCTCTCCCGCTGGGCTTTGTCTCCATTGGGCCTCCATCCTGGAGTAAGTACCAACCTCTTCATGCTTCTAACCATGCATAAGACCATATTTCCTTTTTGGGATGTGATCACATGTAAGCCCCACTCCAATTCCCATGGACGCACCTTTCGTGATGTGATCGTCAAGTCTCTGCTATCTCTTGTTTCTCACACTGAACATGTGTCACGTGGGCTTAGAGTGATCACTGACCATGAAATATTCCTCGGTCCACCCCATAGTGTAAGCCCCAAACACCCCCATACCATAAACTACGCGGTCTTTGATCCTTTCCAAGGCAGGGTACGTAGGAAGTCTCCACGAGGTTCAAGTCCAAAAACCAATGGGACCAAGGTCATCCTTCATGTCGGTTAACCTTCATCCTGCATGACGTTAAACTGTATTCACCATCCTGAACTACATGGTCTTTGATCCTTTCCATGTCAGGGTACGTAGGAAGCCTCCACGAGGTTCAATCCCAATAACCATTGGGCCCCAGGGCCTCCTTCATGTTGGTTCACCTTCGCCCCACCTGACATTAAACTGTATTCACCATCCCAAACTACGTGGACATTGATCCCTACCACAGTTGGGTACGTAGGAATTCTCTACGAGGTTCAATCCCAACAACCGTTGGTTTAGGCCATTCAATTGCTTTCACCATCCAGAACTACGTTGACCATTATACCTACCAAAGTAAGGTACGTAGGAATCCTCCCTGAGGTTCAAGAACAACATTCAATCACCCCGACACCTTCACGTCGGTTCACCACATCATCTGAACTATGGTAACTTTGATCATTGCCAAGGAAGGGTATGTAGGAAGCCTCCCTGAGGTTGATGTCCACCACCATCCATTGGTCTGAACCGTCTTCATGTCATTGCACCAAGCCCCACCCATAACCCGAACTATGCGGTCATTGATCATTGTTATAGCAAGGTACGTAGGAAGCCTCCACGAGGTTAAATATCACCACCCATTGGTTTCTCTGAACCCATTCACATCAGTTCACCAACACCTTGGACAACCTAGCGTGTAAGTCCCACACACCCCACCTGAACTATATGGTCCTTGATCTTTTCCAAGATAGGGTACGTAGGAAGCCTCCCTGAGGATCAATCTAGCAATCAAAGGTCTCGACCACTTCACATCGGTCCACCCCCATATGAAATGACGTTAAATTGTATTCCACTTTTGATTCCCTATTCAGCGGTAAGCTATTGTCACTCCATTCAGCAGTAAGCTGTTGGAACCCCAATCGGTGGTAATCCGTTGTCAGATGAGCTACGTATACTTTGATTAACGACAACGGGGATACGTAGGAAGCCTCTTCGAGTCCCATTCCCAAAACTATCATCATCCTCATGATTATTAAACCCCATTCACCATCCACTTCATTCAACAGCTCCATCATCCATCCTAATTATTACCTAGGCTGCCACATCCCGGTGGGATCAAGCCGCTTCATACACCATTTCCCTCAACATTAACCGGGAATTCAACCATGCGTTGGCCCCAAAATCAGTGTTCCCTCTGGGGGATTCACTCATATGATCCACTCTAGTCACTGTACTGATCAATCTGATCTGTCTCCGCTAGACGTTAAACATGGGACATAACCTGTGTTAAACATGGGAATCTGAGGAAAACCTCAGATACATTCCCTTGGAATATAATTCCCCGCATTCAATGTGGGATGCCTCGGGCTTATGTGCCTTCAATAATCCCCACAATAAGGGATAGAAGACAGACATGCCAGTGTCCCAACATCCAGACACACCAGTGAATCCCAATGTGACTACTCCAATGACCAAAAGTTGATGCCCTGACAGGAACCCTTGGAATTTCCTCACAGAATCAATGTAATTAACTAGTGTCCATGAAGATATGTCACCAGGAAGAGTTTCAAAAACAATGTAATAAATTTATAAGGGAGACTAGAACAAGTTAATGAGTTTCAAGGAGGAATTAATAGAAGGAAGAACCGACATTCCATCATCACATTTCGATCAAGGAGCAGACTTCCCTGAATAAGGAGCAAATGCCACCCACCTTTGGAAAGAAGGAATGTGGGGCAATAGAGCAGCGATGTTGTCCCCCCAAAAGAGATGGATGAATGCGAACCTGCAAAAGCATCGGCAACATAAATGGTGAACCTGATGTGAAATTATTCTCCTCAATATGGGGATTATTAGTGCTCGAGCCATAAATGTATTAACGTGCCACCGAATCCCGTTATCCAGCATCTGGTCCCTCAAAGAAAATAGTAGGCCTAGCATTGAAACTCACCGGATGTTGGGGTAGTAGAACATTGGACATCCCGTTCTGCGACGTTGTTAGAATGGATCCCTCTTACCGGACAGGGAAGATGGGATGTCGCTAGGGCATTGGCCATCGATTCCTTTTCCTTTCAACATTGATAAGTTAATATCCCTTCTCTTAGGAATCAAGTTGTTGCTTCAGGGATGTGATCACCACATTCTCATTGACGTAGGGGCAGGGGCCGTGCCCACACGGCTATTTCACGTATCTTCACCCCTTCCACAATATCCTCTACATCTACGACTACGGGGATCCTGTGCCCCTCTCCCCATTTGAGGTCATTCAATAGAGGGTAATCAACGACTTCATGAGACGTTACGAGGAGGAGGAAAAATCTAGACCCGGGATATGGACTACCTAGATCTGGAGGCGTCTGTGCCTCGTCGTCAACGCTGCCCCCGAGGGCCGCACAGTGAGCCATTTCTCCCCATCCCAACGTACAACCGTTTTAGGAGCCTCTCCTCGGAACACTTTGACAACTCCATGCCTTACACTGATGAGGTTGGTGAGGTTCGAGACATCCTGGTCAGAGTGCCATTCTAGGGGCTCCCAGCTAGGGCTCCCACCCGACCGCGTTAGCGTCGCAGCCTGATATTGCTAGAAGAGGATAAGGTAAGCTACGTACCTGCACCACTGACCCTGGTTCGTCCGACCCGACGCCAGCATCGGGCGCTAGCTGAGGAGGAAACTCGCTAAGGCGCGTCAATGTTGGTAGCTACTGTGGCCCGAGCCACCACCGAAGAATATCATCAATTCCCTACATAAACTGAGTAAGGGATCTTATAGGCCCGACTAGGATCGAGGCCCCATCTATCCCACGGGAAGGCTGGGTCGACTCTCTTGGTCACTGGCACAAGCAGTGGACACCATGAACCAACCCGCAGTAATGCCAACCAGTATGGAGGTCCTCCCCATACCACTACCACGGAAAGCACATGCCTTCCACACATCGAGGATCAACATGGAGGTCCACCCCGGGCCACCCTCAAACTGGTAGAGGGTATTTCTCTCAGTGGTGATACTCAGCACGAAAGCCTCTAATGTGACCATTACACTGGGTATGGAGTCATTTCTTCTTCCCTTGACTGCCGGTGTAGGGATATTTATGAAATGGTATCTCTTTAATGTGTGAATCCTCTCTATGTTCTCTTAGCAGCTAGTGAAGGTTTTCCTTGCCTTGGAAACTGGAGGGGTGAGGGCCAGCCTCGCTCCACCCGCACCGAGCACGGAGTCCATGCCCGTGTTTAGCTAAACTGGTGCAAGGATCATCCTCGTACTGAGGTCTCCATGGAAAATAGGCGTGGGGTCCTCTCCATGCTTCTTCTAGTTCCAGAAGACATATTTTCCACTCCAGCGCTACCCATGGAGGTCCTCCCCATGTCCCCTTTGACATTTTTCATGGTACTCCTCGCACCCTGGATTTCGTGGGAGGAAACCCTCTCCGCCCCTGCACCAGTGTGGCTGAAGGACCCCATGTCAGAAATCTGCACTGTTCCGAGGAGTCACCCATGGGAAGTAAGGTGGATCATCGCATCCATAAGAGGAATTCAGGAATGATCTGGATAGAGATCAAACCGGTCCACTTCTCAGACTCTGAAGCGGAGTACGACTATGCGCCAGAACTCTCCTCTCGCTCATCCGAGTCAAGGTTTGAGGTAAGGACGAGACGCATCATCCAGGTGCTCCCAGAATGCGAGGTCCATCAGATTCCTACCTCACATTGCATGTATATACATGTGGATGAATATCTGGGGACCCCGCATGTTATGGTTATGAAATCACCACCATCGTCACCAGAAGCGCTCTCTACCTCGAAAACAGATCACGAAGAACTATTCTGGGGACCGATGGTGGGAGAGAAACATCACGACCCATCACTGGTAGTCATAGCGCTTGATCCAAGAATGGCGACTATCAACCCATCTTATCGCGGCGTAGAGTCTAGGTCGCTACACTCTTCGGGGGACAACTCGAGATTCGACGGCCAGTCAGCCCATTCTCTGTACTCTCCACCCGTCGGCCTACCGTCCAAGTGGTCTTCCTCAGTACCACTGCTAGTTCCTTAGCCACCCATAGTTGACGAGTGGGGAAATCAAGGGCCGGACCTTGAATCTGAGCTGAGGAGCTTCTGGACCATCCTCAAAGCGGGCCACTTCCCCGAGATGTTCTGGCCAATGGATGCACCGAATTTTTTCATAACGAAATCCCTCACCCCGGAGGGAGTTGAGTGTTTCATCCACACCCTCTAGGAAATGCATTTTAGTCTTCGTTAATGGAAAGTGGTTTATCCCAGGATCCAAGTGAATTTCAAATACATCAACGAACAATGTCGTCTCGTTGATCTGGTTTCCCTCCCTATGGCCTAGCGCCCTGAGTCACCAGGCCATCGCATGACCCTCCAACAACAATGCATTCAGATTATCAAGATACTCTGACAAATTTTTAAGGTGGCCACCCCCACGTGCATATTTGTGGTCGGGGAAGTATGCTACCTTCCTCTTCAATCCTATCCGGCGGCAGCTTGACTTACTCGGTGACATCGAAGACACGCCCCCGGGAAGGGTCACAGTCAACATGGCCGTTATAGTTGACGAGAAGGACGAGCTGGAGATTCTGAATGGGGACTTACCCCCCGAGGTCATTCCACCACTATTAGACCCATCAGGTAGGATTACTCATCATCAAAGGAACCTACTAAGTCTCTATGTTCCCTCCGAGGCATTGGTACTCAGTCAGAATTCCAGTAAGGCCAAAGAGCACATCGGAGTTTCCAAGAACTCTGACATTTTCTCCTCAGTGCAGAAGATGGAGGATGACCTAAAGAAGTCCACATTGCGCCAACAACTTGATGAGTATAAGACTGGTCGATGACCTCTTGTCTAAATGCACTACAGAGCGACAACCTAACTATGAATATCCTAGGCCAGTGCAGTAGGGACAAGAACATCTTCCCCTCCGTGAGCTGCCCCCAGGAAACCCTGATCATGCTGCACACACGGACAAGGAAAAATCTAGATATCACAGAAAGAGTGTACGGTATGTCTCACCAAACCCTCCTGAATGTCACAGCAATCCATGGAATCTAGCTCGGGTTCCCCCGGCTACCGTGCAAGTTGCTCCACGAGCCGCTCCATGAGCCGTTGATCTTGTCTACCGTGTTGAAGATCCCGCTAACATGCTCGATGTTAGGGATCCCCATCAAGACAGGGACCCTCACCCAGATGATCCTATGGTAGCACTCATAGCCCTCCATGAGGCATTGAAAACACGATAGGTGGAAATCCCACCTGATGGTATGCCATAACCAGCATGGGTGGATGATATGCCATCACCTCTGGGTTTCGGGAATCCCACATTCTCCCCCTTTAAAAGGATGTGGGACCTACCTCAGTACCTGGCCCATTTTAACTAAAGGTGTGGGCCCATTTTATGGACTTTAGTGCAGTAGCAGGCTGCCTATCTCTGCTTCTTTGTTCAGACTTTAGAGGGAACTTCATTAGTCTAGTATAGGTAGCTCCCCGTCGGATCCGTAACAAGTTGGGTAGACCTTCACAGGCAATTAATCTACATGTTCATCTCTAACACTTGGAAAACGATCATCGTAGACCACTTCAAGTGAAAAAAGGCCTGATGAGCATGTTGCAGACTTTATCACCCGGTGGAAGGGGCTCACAAACTCCCTTGACATGCCACTGACTCAAGATCAAATACTCACGATGTGCATAAGAAATGTCAAGATGGTGTTGGTTCCCTCTCTGATCACCCAGAACTACCCTAGATGATTTTGAGACTTCTTCGATAAGGCCCAACGCCTAGAGGAACCCTGCAACAGGCCAACCAGGCATGCCCTTTTCCCCTGTAATTCCAGCAAGGAGGGCTTCCAGAGTCGAGCCCACCGTGGTGGCCCAAATAGAAGACCCCAAGAAATTAGAATTGCTACCAGTGGACCTAGCCCCACACCCTTGTAGAGGACCTTCACCTCAGGCATAGCCTCCAGCTCAGCAGCGTCTACCTCAGAATCGTAAAGCACCTATGCGGAATGTGCCGCCACCTCCAAGGTGAGACAACCAGGCTCTGCCTCCTTGACAGACCCCTCCAGCTCCCCGTCAGGGCCAAGCCCCAAGGGCCCCAATTCTAGACAGATGAAAACATACCTACTCATTCAATAAGAATCAGGTTCTTGGCTATTTCAGATGTGCCTTGGAATAAGATATCGTGTGTTTTATTGAGTGTAGAAGGCCAGAAGAGGTGAACCTCACTGATCTCCACAACTACAACCCCTACCATCGGATCCTGGGGAACACCCTCAAGTAGTGCTACATGTGTAAAGACTGGATTCAAGAACAGGTCGATAACAACATATTCAGACTGGTCCCAGTCCTAGCACAAGTGGAAGGAGTCATTGTAAGGCCATATAGTAGTAGAGACAATGAAGGTGAGTGGAAGCAGATTTCTAACCATGGGTCCCCGAAATATGATGACTGGATGGATCATAAGACAGTTCCTCATGCCAATGGTATTATTCATCCATTACTAAATCATCCGGATCATTCAGAAGCCACAACCACCACTTATTCTTCATCAACTCAGCCCGCCTATTCCCATAAGAGAAAGCATCAAGAATGCAAGGAAAAGAAAAGCACACCGCCAATGCCATAACTGTCCCTCAATCTCTGTAACTTCATGCCCCCTAAGATGGGGATTGCCCTTAGAATCCACCCACTATTGGATTAATCTTCAAGTGATTGTCAGGGGTACATTTCAGTTAATATAATGGATTTGGTAAACCCCTATATGACTCTTGATGTGGGGGAGCACCTGGCGAACCTCCCCAACGTCCCTAGGCGACGCTAACGTCGGTAGATCCGCAGACACCTGGGTCGTCGGGGCACATCAGTTGGCACCTCCAGACAGGTCATCCATGCCACTAAAACTAGACAACAGGCCCAACATAGAACTCAGCACACACAACCTTTTCATCTGGTGTCGTCAGGCCTACCTCCACCACCGTTTTTGCTACTGGATAAGGCAAAGATACCCATGTTGGAACCATGGTCTTCTATTCTTGATTTGGAGAGTGGTTTGTGTTTGTTGTCAATCATCAATGGAAGTTCAGATCGTGTACCAGCAAAGAGATCATACCATTCAAAGCAGACAACAGTTTTGAAGGTGGCGCCATTTCCCAGTGTTTGCCAAATTTTTGGGTCCAAAATTTGGAATTCGGTGGGCATCGCGAAAATAGGATTTCCATGAAGATCATGATTTAATATGGAAAAGGCATGAATTTCGCGAAGATGGGATGCATGGACTGGATTTCGCGAATACCATAAGAATGGAGAAGGTGAGCCTTTGCGATTACGTCAAGCTTCGCGAACGGCAGCGACTGGAGAGCTTCGCGGCGATGAAGGGATTTGCGAGGGAGCTTCGCGGCGAAGGCGAGAAGGAATTTTGACGGTGATTCTTCGCGACTACGTCAAGCTTCACGAACGGAAAAGTGCCGTAGTGCTTCGCGATATAGACAGAATTCTGGTAGAATCTTTGGAGCTTCGCGATTTGAGATGACGTGGCGTTGACTTCGCGTGGAAGGGTCGAGGGTCGGTGGAATCGCCTATAAATAGAGGCCGACCCACTCAAGAGAAGTAGATAGAATTTCAGAGAAATTCCTTTGCTCTCGGTTTGCAAAGGTCTCTCGCGAAGGCAGTGTGCTTCGCGAAAGGGGAGCTTTGCGGTGGCTATTATAGCTTCGTGAAAGAGGTGCGCCCCGCGTTGGCTTAGTGAGCTTCGCGAAGAGGCAGGAGCTTCGCGATAGCCAAGAATTGCGAAGGCTGGAGCATCGTGAGAGTGCTTCGCGATTGAGCTTCGCGATTGAACTTCGCGAAATGGCAGGGGCTCCACGAAGGATTGTTTGAGCTTTGAAATATTGGGAGCCTTGCGAAGTAGGGTACTTTGCGAAGGCCCTCTGTCAAAGGTTGTTTTCCCTGTGGACAAGGAAAACGGGGGTTTTCTTCAGTGGTTGGAGTTTGGATCTTAACAGAGCATTAACTCAGGACTCTGATGCAAGCAAAGTCTCATGCTGAACAAGAGACAATGAAATTCATGACTATCAATTGAAGAGACCTTCATGTCTATAAACTGAGTGAGAGTTCACCAATGGCAGTGAGCCAGGGGGAGTCAACAGGAGTGACCCGAGGGTAGCAGTGAGCTATCCCTTTACCTTTGTAAAGGCAGTGAGCCTGGGACAGAGTGACTGTACTTGAACTTTTGTAATCTACAACTAGTGAAGTATAGTGGTTTTTGGTACGACTGACAACCTATCGGCGTATGCTCCTTGGACGTAGCCCTTAGTGGTGAACCAAGTAAAAAGGGTTGTGTATTCTCTGTGCTTATGAATGCTTTCTTTCTAATCATAATCATCATACATGTTCAACAAGTTCCTACCATCGTGGGAACAAGATCCCTCACATTAAAAGAAAAATTGGTCACCCTGATTCACCCCTCCCCTCTCAGGGTGTCTCGGGGTCCTTCAAGTGGTATCAAAGGGTAAAGGTTGCTGGTGTTGAATCTGACCAGGTTGCTGGTGTTGAATATGACCTTCTTCATCATGGAAAACGCGGTCAATGTCCGGGGAGTCCCTCACTTCGATGGAAGCAATTTCCAGATCTAGAAGAACAGAATGAGATCTCATCTAAGATCTCTTGGAATGGAAGTTCTTTTTTCTACTATGCAAGGAATACAAGTCACTGATCCAACAGGCCTGGCTATGACTGAAACAGACATGAAACTTCTTGATGTAGATGCTAAAGCACAGAATGCTCTCACTGCAGCCCTTTCTGATCAGATCTACCTGAACGTGATGAATTGCACCTCAGCAAAATCCATGTGGGATAAACTTGAGAATATTTTTGAAGGATATAGCAAAGTGAAGGAGGCGAAACTACAAGTGCTACACAATCAGTTTGATGATCTGAAGATGCATCCAGACGATAATGCAGACTCTTTCTTCAATCGAATTACTGAAGTGGTTGGAGCAATTCGGGGTCTAGGCGAAGAAATCAAAGACATTGATATTGTAAAGAAAATATTAAGAATACTTCCACCTCTGTATAATGCGAAGGTGTCAGCCCTTGAGGAAAGATATCTTTCCAAACTTTCTCTAGATGATCTACTGAGCAGCTTGGTAGCATATGAAATGAGATTCAAACCAGAAGATGCTACGACTCAGGTGAGCAAGGAAATGGAATTCAAGGCCATGGATAAATTGAAAATCTCAAAGGATAGTATCGGTGATGATGACAAAGAGAAAGAAATTCTTTCTCTCATTGCAAAGAAGTTCCAGAAGGGGAAAGGTAAATTCAAAGGAAAGTTACCTCTCGCCTGTTTCCGTTGTGGAAAAGTTGGGCACATTGCCTCTCAGTGCTTGAAGAATATCAATGATGATGAAAGTGAAGATGAAAACTTCAAGAAGCCTCAGAGAAGGTTCTTCAAAAAGGGAGACTTCAAATATGGTAAGAAAATGAAAAGGAAGAGTTTTGTCTGTGAAGAGGAAGAAGATGACAATGAATTCTGTGATGAAGAAGAACCAGAATTCAAAATTGGGAACCATGCTTCTATGATGGCCACTGTTGAAAAGTTAGAAGATACTGATGGAGAAAAACAACTGAGAACTTGTGTAGATCCTGAGGTGCAACTTAAGGATGCAGTTAGTAAGCTTAAAATTAAATGTAAGAGCTGCAATAAGTGGAAATCAATTGTAGAAGAATCAACTGAATACGTTGATCAACTTGAAGCTGAAATTGAACGACTGGAAGAATTTGTGAATGTATAGTCTAAAATAATTTAAAGCAATGATGATGTAGTTGATCTGAAGCTGAGAATTGAAGAGCAGGCAAAGGTCATCAATGACCTCACATCGATACTGGATGAAAAATCCAAGACTGCTGAGGGTCTTGAGGAGGAAGTAGTTACTCTAAGGAGTAAACTGGAGACTGAATCAGTTCCAAAAGAATCGAGGAAGAAAATACAGTTCGGAAGATTCTCAGATGCAGAATTACTAGCAAGAGCCAAGTGTGGTTCAGATGGGGTTGGAAAAATCTTGAGTGATCAAAGACCCGCTTGCGTGGGAAAGAGTGGAATTGGCTGTGAGGCTGAGTCATCAACTACTGGAAGTGAAAAGATCCAAAAGAAAGATAAGATGAAAGTTGAACATGTTGAAATGATACCTAGAATTCTGAAAAAGGAACACTCAATCCAAACTAAAAGGAGACCTGAAAATTATCCTCAAACTTTCAAAAATGACAGACAGTCTTACTATTCTCCCAAGGAAGAAGGTATAAGGAGAAATTCAAGTGAGAAGAAATTTCCTCTCATGAAGTGTCAGTTCTGTGGCTATCTGGGCCATACCATGTCTTATTGTGAAGAGGCAAGAAGCTATCTAAATGGAGAAGATATAGATGCTCAACAAAGGAGAACAATCTCATATCCTAATTCTTATAGAAGAAATAATTTCTATGGATATTTTTTTCGTTGTTCTAACTTTGGTAATAAGGCCATTAATTGTAGGAAGAGAAGGGACATAGACACCTCATACCGAAGTTCAAGACAAGTCAAGTCTCATCAGCAAGACAGTGTTGCTCTTTCAAACAGGTTCTCACCTCTCAAAGAAGACTTTGACTATGAAGAACCTGGGTATGCAGAAGATATAGTTGAAAGGCCATCAGTTCTATATACTCATTCTAATGTCTCGTGGAAGGAAAATAATAAGAATGAGAAATCGAACCTTGCAGAGGTAGCTCTCAAGGCTACAAAGAACAACAGTACCTGGATTCTGGATAGCGGTTGTTCATCTCATATGATAGGTAATGCCGGCCTACTAACAAATATCATAAAGAATGTTGATGGTACAGTAAGATTCGGTAATGATGGGGCTCTGAAAATCAAAGGGAGTGGAAGTACCCAATTAGCTAATGGAGAACTAAAGAAGACTGAAGTCCTTTTTGTGGATGGCCTACGTCATAATCTCCTCAGCGTGAGTCAACTCTGTGACTCAGGACTTACAGTTACTTTTAATCAGAAAGGCTGCACTATCAAGGGAAAAACCGGCAATTCTCTTATGAAGGGATGCAGAACAGAAGGCAACTTGTATCAGGTTGATAGTGAAGAAAATGTATGTTACATGACTGTTGAATAAGAAAACAATTTGTGGCATCGGAGATTGGGACACATCAATCAACAAGACATGGAGAAAATATCAAAATTGAGAATTGTCATGGACATCCCCAACCTGAAGCGTGAGCGTGAAAAATATTGGGACGCTTGTATTCGTGGGAAGCTGGTCTGCAGTTCATATCGGCCAAAGAAGAAAAAGGCGTCTCACCTTCTTGATCTGATTTATACAGATGTTTGTGGTCCGATAAATGTTGCCGGAACACATGGAGAAAGGTACTTTGTCCTTTTCATATATGTTAATAGTAGAATGGCATGTGTGATGGTCATTCACAGGAAACGACAAGTTCTTGACTGCATGAAAACATATCGGCGAATCGCCGAGAATGATACTGGACAAACAATCAAAGTGTTGCGATCTGACAACGGAGGAGAATACACGTCCATTGAATTTGAGAATTATCTAGAGAAGCATGGGATACAACATGAGGTAGCTGCTGTGAGAACTCCACAACAAAATGGAGTTTTTGAACGTAGGAATCGACAGGTGAACAACATGGCACGAACTATGCTGATTGAGAGTCGTATTCCACGACATTACTGGAAAGAGGCTGTTCAAGCTGCAGTGTACATTCAGAATCGAACAGGACTTTATATGGGTGAGACGAAGACACCATACAAATTGTGGCATGGACGGAAGCCTTCTCTAAAATACTTTCATGTCTTTGGAAGTAAATGAATCATCAGGAACAAAGAAGGAAATCAAGGTAAATATGGCGACAATGCAGATGAAGGAATTTTCCTTGGTTACTCAATGAACAGCAAAGCCTACAAATGTTTCAACAAGCGTTTGGGAAGAATTGTAGAAAGCAGTGATGTTATGATAATTGAAGAGAAAACCACAAATGCTCCAAAGACGTCATATGCTGATGTGATAGAAAGTCAGGAAGAATGTGAACGTGAAGAAAATACAAGTGCAGAAATAGATGAAGTTGTTCAAAACACTCAGCAGTCACATCATGATGTTGACTCAGAAGAAGAATCTGAAGAAGAAACTATGGCTGAAGAAAATGCTACTGAACCTCGCAGGAGAAATCGAAGAGCTGAGATTGATCCATCCAACATAATTGGGGAAAAAAGTGCACCCACTCAAACAAGGAGGATGAGTAATAACACGCAGTCTGCATTTCTCTCAGTTGTAGAGCCATCCTTATTCGAAGAAGCTGTAAAAGATAAATCTTGGGTGAAAGCCATGAATGATGAATTAGATCATATTTACAAGAATCAGACATGGGATCTTGTCCAGAGACCCGAAGGTCATAATGTGATTGGTACCAAATGGATCTTCAAAAATAAGTTTGATGAGCATGGAAGTGTAATCAGAAACAAGGCACGACTGGTATGTAAAGGATACACTCAGATTAAAGGCATTGATGTTGAAGAAACCTTTGCTCCAGTGGCTAGACTGGAGTCAATCAGGCTTTTCCTTGCCATGGCACTCCAAAGAGGATATAAATTATATCAAATGGATGTCAAGACAGCATTCTTGAATGGTGTACTCGAAGAAGAAGTCTACATTGAACAACCAGTGGGCTTTGTTTTGGGTACTGATGAAACAAAGGTCTGCAAACTGAAGAAATCCCTATATGGTTTGAAGCAGGCACCACGGGCATGGTACTCACGGCTGGACTCATATCTCAAGAAGTTGGAATTCAAAAGAGGAGGAGTTGATCACAATCTCTATGTGAAGAATTCTCCAAAAGATCAATTCATGGTTCCTATCAACGTTGATGATATCATATTTGGTGGCAGCAGGCAGAAATCAGTGGACGAATTTTCCAACCACATGAAATCAGAATTTGAAATGTCTATGATTGGGGAGATCACATATTTCTTGGGGCTGCAAGTGATTCAAAAGAAGGAATACACTTTCATTTCTTAGGAAAAATATGCAAGAGAGTTGCTGAAGAAGTTCAATATGCAAGATTCCAAACCAATGTAAACTCCGATTGCAGTTGGAACTAAACTTGTAAAGCATGAGGATGGGAACTCTGTTGATCCCACCATGTACAGGAGGATCATTGGAAACCTACTGTAACTGACAGCGACAAGGCCAGATATTGTCTTTGCAACATGCCTTGTGGCCCGCTTTCAGAGTAATCCAAAGGAGGAACATATGGAAGCAGTAAAAAGAATCATGAGGTATATTCAAGGCACACATAACTTCGGGTTATTTTTTGCTGTAGGCAGGGACAGTTAATTATCATCGTTTTCTGATGCTGACTGGGCTGGTGATGTAGTAGACAGAAAGTCCACTAGTGGTGGAGCTTTCTATATTGGGCAGAAATGTGTTGGCTGGTTGAGTAAGAAACAAGAAAGTACTTCTCTTAGTACTGCTGAAGCTGAGTATATCTCCGCCACAAAGGCATGCACTCAACTGCTATGGATGAAGAAGCAATTAACTGACATTGGCGATGAGGTGACGCAACCAATGGGGATTTACTGTGAAAATAAGAGCGCAATTGATCTTATGAAGAATCATGTTCACCATTCTCGTACAAAACACATTGAAATCATGTATCACTTTATCAAAGAGAAAGTTGAGCAAAGCGTTATTAGATTGGATCATGTGGGAACAGATGAGCAAGTGGCTGATATCCTGACAAAGCCACTGTCAGCGGTTGTGTTTGAGAAGCATCGGTTGAACCTCGGTGATTGACCACCTCCCAGTGCATAAGGAGGTTATGGAATTCCCCTCTCCCCATTTGTTATAAATGTTTTAATCTGGTTATGGATATGATGCAGGTTTATGGGGGAGATACTATCCAAGGGGAGTATGGTTTGAGCTGAACGTGAAATTTTTTACTGGTCTTTGGATTTATTGTCAATGGGGGAGAAAGGAGAAGGAATAAATTCATGCAAACTTCGGTGATGAGAATAATGAGAAGGAAAATATTGGAACCCGATTCAAGCCTCCTCTCTTGTTTTCTACACTGAGCATTGCTCACGTAGACTTAGAGTGTTGGATGGGTTAATTCCTGTTTGTTTTGGTTTTCACATTGATGGAGATCTATTGAATTTTTCTTCTGATTGCCAACAAACCCAAAGGGGGAGATTGTTTGAACCATGGTCTTCTATGAATGATTTGGAGTGTGGTTTGTTTTTGTTGTCAATCATCAATGGAAGTTCGGATCATGTACCAGCAAAGAGATCATACCGTTCAAATCAGACAACAGTTTTGAAGGTGGCGCCGTTTCCCAGTGTTTGCCAAATTTTTGGGTCCAAAATTTGGAATTTGGTGAGCATCGCGAAAATAGGATTTCCATGAAGATCATGATTTAATATGACAAAGGCATGAATTTCGCGAAGATGGGATGCATGGACTGGATTTCGCGAAGACCAGAAGAATGGAGGCGGTGAGCCTTTTCGATTACGTCAAGCTTCGCGAACGGCAGTGGCTGGAGAGTTTCGCGGCGATGAAGGGCTTTGCGAGGGAGCTTCGCGGTGAAGGCGCGGAGGAATGTTGACGGTGATTCTTCGCGACTACGTCAAGCTTCACGAACGACAAAGTGCCGTAGTGCTTCACGATTTGGACAGAATTCCGGCAGAATCTTTGGAGCTTCGCGATTTGAGATGACGTGGCGTTGACTTCGCGCGGAAGGGTCGAGGGTCGGTGGAATAGCCTATAAATAGAGGCCGACCCCCTCAAGAGAAGTAGAGAGAATTTCAGAGAAAGTACTTTGCTCTCGGTTCGTAAAGGTCTCTCGTGAAGGCAGTGTGCTTCACGAAAGAGGAGCTTCGCGGCGGCTATTCTAGTTCCGCGAAAGAGGTGCGCCCCGCGTTGGCTCAGTGAGCTTCGCGAAGAGGCAGGAGCTTCGCGATAACCAAGCATTTCGAAGGTTGGAGCATCGCGAGAGTGCTTCACGATTGAGCTTTGTGATTGAACTTCGCGAAATGGCAGGGGCTCCGTGAAGGATTGTTTGATCTTTGAAATATTGGGAGCCTCGCGAAGTAGGGTACTTTGCGAAGGCCCTCTGTCAAAGGTTGTTTGCCCTGTGGACAAGGAAAAAGGGGGTTTTCTTCAGTGGTCGGATTTTGGATCTTAACAGAGCATTAACTCAGTACTCTGATGTAAGCAAAGTCTCATGCTGAACAGGAGACAATGAAATTCATGACTATCAATTGAAGAGACCTTCATGTCTATAAACTGAGTGAGACTTCACCAACGGCAGTGAGCCAGGGGGAGTCAATGGGAGTGACCCGAGGGTAGTAGCGAGCTATCCCTTTACCTTTGTAAAGGCAGTGAGCCTGGGACAGAGTGACTGTACCCGAACTTTTGTAATCTACAGCTAGTGAAGCATAGTGGTTTTTGGTACGACCGACAACCTGTCGGCGTATGCTCCTTGGACATAGCCCTTAGTGGTGAACCAAGTAAAAAGGGTTGTGTATTCTCTGTGCTTATGAATGCTTGCTTTCTAATCATAATCATCATACAGGTTCAACAAGTTCCTACCATCGTGGGAGCAAGATCCGTCACATTAAAAGAAAAATTGGTCACCCTAATTCACCCCTCCCCTCTCAGGGTGTCCCGGGGTCCTTCAACCCCAACCATGCCACAACCATCCTCTCCCTCTTACAATACAATCTTAGTAGTATGGTCCTCATTCATCAAAAACTCTCCGAGAATCGACTAATGAACAGCGGGACATGCCTAGCACCAGCCAGCCGCTTGTCTAGCCAGCAGGGGCCACCATACCTCTTATCACAGAGAGGCCTCTTGGAAGAAGAACTTCGTGACTTTATTGGAAATATGATGTCCTCAATCACCTTTCTAGCATCCCAGTGAGGCTTTCCATACTTTACACACTTTTCCTATCATCAGATATTTGTGAGGCCCTCACTAAGGCTTTAAGAAGCCCCCTCCAGTTTGAGACAGAGGTAGCAGCTGCAAAGGCCTTTCATGTTGTAGTGGTCGAGAATGCTGAATGTCAGGCCATAATTTCGTTTTCTGGAGATGATGAAGGCTCTCCCATACAGGGGCACAACTACCCACTGTATATCACCAGCCAATTTACGAGTGTGGAGGTTTTCCACTGTCTTATTGACACCGGCTCCAGGATTAAACTTATCCCAATGTGGACACTATGGAAGGTGGGATTATCCAAAGATGACCAGACTCCCTCCGATTTAAGAATCTATAGATGTGACAGGATAGAAAAAATCTCAATCAGTAAGATCTATTTGAAGACCCAGTTCAGTGGCCTAGTTGCCGGCACAGATTTTATGGTTTTCTCCCAGGACACTGCATATAATGCATTGATTAGAAGACCATGGCTCTACCTACACGCGGTGGTCCCCTCATCATATGACTAGTGCCTCAAGTACTCCCTTTATGGTCGATTTGGCATAATACAAGGTGATTCATCTCCATTCACCTCTTGTGAAGCCCACTATCCTTGATACCGACTATTATATGATCAAGGACAAACAGATTCAGGACAGTGAGTTTGAGCCTCCCACGGTTGCAATTGACCCCTGGGCAGGTCTGGATGACGCCTACGTCTTCCCGATCCATCGATTGGAGGCCACAACCCCAGACATGTGGCAATGATTTTTTGTCTCTTGTATAATAGGGAATCATATTCCCAAGTCTAAGTGATGGAAAGAAATAACCTCGTACTCCTACAAAAACCAGGCTCAGGTGATCTCAGAGCCTCCTACCCCCGTACGGTATCGGGATGTCTGTCCCCTGGAAACAGCTATGCGTTATACGTGTCTGGTTCTCTAGGCTGGGATTAATCGGCTCAAGCCGACGCACCACTACTTCTTTGATATCATCAAGCATGGACCCTTGGTACAATGACCTGATGTGATTGGATCGACTGCCTTTGTTGCAATGGTTTTAGCGGCACATGAATCTCCTGATATGTTGTCCACTACAGTACAGACAGGTACCCGCCTCCCATCGAGATCTACTGACCTAGGGAAATCTTCCCTTACTAGGGATGTATCCTCCGTAAGTGAATAAGAGGATCTGGAGGAAGCTCCCCCCACATTCGAAGAAGTAATTTCTTCCATGGTCGATTAACTGGTACCGGTGAACCATGGTAGCGAGGACGATCCAAGACCAAAATTGATCAGTGCTGCCATGTCCCTTGAAGAGCATCAGTAGTACGTGGACTTTCTTAAACCAAATTGTGATGTGTTTTCCTGGAGTTATGATGAGATTCCAGGAATATATCCTCAGGTAGCTAGCCACCGCCTCAGTCTCCCGACAAACCATCATAGGTTCAAGCAGACTCCCAGGAAGATGCACACTTCTCATGGTGCCATAGTCGAGTCCGAAGATGGAAATATTATCATAACCAAATTCATCAAGGAGGTTTAGTACCCCAAGTGGCTATCCAACACTTTTCCATTCAGAAAGAAGAAAATATAGATCAGAGTCTACATCAACTTTTGAGATCTCAACTGTCACTGTCCAAATGATAATTGTCCCCTTACGATGATAGAATTGTTGATCAATGCTACAGTTGGGTTCCAAGACATCTCCTTCATGGATGGTTAATCTAGATACAACCATATCCTAATGGCCCCTAAGGACGAGGATTCCATAGCTTTTAGGGAACCCCAATGTACTTTCTATTACTAGGTTATTCCCTTCGTCTTAAAGAATGATGGTTCCACCTATCAGCAGGCCATGCACCACATATTCCAACCAATCATCAGGAAAATTGGTTGAATTATATGTGGATGATTTGGTGGTAAAATATCACCAGCACCAGGGCCATCTCAAGGACCTTGAGAGAGTGTTTGGCTTCCTCCGTTCTCGCCACCTGAAGATGAACCTGTTGAAATGTGCCTTCGGGGTCACCAATGGGATGTTTCGTAGATTTGTTGTTAGATATCGGGGCATCGAGATCGACATAGGGAAGAACAAGTCCATTAGCCAGATGCCTCCCCCAAGAAATATTCAGGAGCATCGAGGTTTCCAAGGCCACATAGCCTACATACACCGATTCATTATGAATCAGGCTGGCATGTGTAATACCTTTTCTCCGCTCATGAAGAAAGGCTCCACATAAGAGTGGGACAAAGTGTGCCAGACCGAGTTAGAGGAAATCAAGCAGTATCTGCTCCAGCCTCCGGTCATGATGCCACCCGTCTCCGGAACACCGCTGATCCTGTACGTGACTGTCGTGGAAGGATCTTTTGGAACACTTATCACCAAGAATAACAATGAGGGGATGGAAAACATCCTCTACTACCTCATTTCCATGCTCCTCGATATGGAGAAAAGATAATCCCCCATCGAAAAGAGATTCCTTACGCTGGTATTCACAATATAGAAGTTACGACCTTGCCTATAGCACCACGAGGTACACCTGGTGTCTTGGGTAGACCCGATGAAGTACATTCTAAACCGGTCCATGTTGACCGGCCGTCTAGCATGGTGGGCGGTAATCCTCCAGCTGTTCGACATCATGTTTTTTCCTTAGAAATCTGTCAAGGTACAGGCATTGGTAGACTTCCTTGGGGCCCATCCAGCTCATACTGACCGGTCCCTAGACCTAGATATTCCCAACGAGGCAATCCACTCGGTAGATCATGCCATACCACGTTGGAATATGCACTTTGATGGTGCATCCCGGAGCCCCACTGGCATAAAACTCAATGATCCCAGACTCAACAGAGTGGTATTGGGTATTGTCTTCATTACCCCAGCACAAGCCATTCTTCCATAGTCATTCCTATTGTCAGATAGCTACACACACTATGAGGCAAAGTATTAGGATCTTATCACTAGCCTTGAGCTAGCCCTCGAGATTGATGTGACCCATTTCCATGTGAAAGGGGATTCCGAACTAGCCATCAATCAAATCAAAGGTGACTATGTCATCAGAAAGCCAGAGCTCGTACCATTGTTGGAGTGAACCCTCTAGTTAATGACCCGGTTTCCATCTCGGCCGAATGTTACCCATGTGACTCAATCTCAGAATGATCGAGCCAATGACATGGCCAACCTAGCTGCATCACTTGCAGAACCCGATCAGGGAGATATATTTATACATGTGGCACATCATAGAGTCATTGCTCCCGTCACTCCAAATGATGACGACGACCTACGGGTAAGTCATATTACCTCCAGAGCCTCCACGCCAGGACCCCCAGGTCGCTCAGATGCAGTGGTTGGAGAAACCTCCAACTAGAGATCCCCCTTTGTTGAGTATCTACAAAATGGTTACCTCCCAGCTGATTGGGCCGAGCGTGAGTGAATCCAACGTCGCGCTCTACAGTTTACCCTCCAGAGCGGTCCCAGTCTTAAGCAGATCCTCTCCAAGCATGGGTTTGATGGTGTTCTTCTTTATTGCGTCCATAGAGTCAAGATTTCTCTGGTCATTTAGGAAGTTCTTGCCAGTTCTGGCAGTGCCGACCAGACCGGGGCGAAGCTATCTCAACAGATCTGGAGGCTGGGGAATTTTTGGCCCTCCATAATCCATGATTTCATCTAGTTCTCTAAGAGATGTCACGCATCCCAGATTCATGATTACTTCATTCATCAGCCACCAGAGCCTCTCCACTCCACCAAGTACTCTTAGCTGTTCTCGGAATGGCTTCACGATGTCATGGGACCATATCTACCGGTGAAATCTCGCCAGTGCAGGTTTGTCCTCACCGCCCAGATTTCTTTTCTAAGTGGGCAGAACTAGTTCTGCTCAAGGTGGTCATGGACTGTTATATCGTTGACTTCGTGAACTCTAACACCATCCACCAATTTGGAGTTCCTTATGCTATCCTCACCGATAATGGCACCAACATCCGAGTAGGTGAGCTGTAGAAATTGTATGCCAAGTACAAAATCCGTTCGAACCACAATTCCAACTATCACCTGTAGGAAAATGGGCAGATTGAGGTGTTCAACAAAACCCTCTCTAATATCTTGTAGAAAATGGTTTGTTAGAATAAAAAGTGTTTGCTGAAAATTCTCCCCAACTCCCTCTGGGATTATTGTACGACTACTCGTAATTCCACCCATGTGACCTCGTATTCCCTTGTGTACGACACTGAGGTCTTCCTTCCCATCGAGATCCAGCTTCCTACGTTACGCACAGTGGTCAATGACCGGCTGGTGCCAGATAAGGTAGCCAAAATTAGTCTCGATGAATTTGAAGCACTTTAATAGAACAAGATTTGTGCCCTGCACAATCTTGAAAAGCATCATATTAAGATAGCTAGAGCCTTCAACAAGAAGGTTCGCCTCTGCTCTTTCCTTCAAGGCGACTTGGTATTATCCCTCCGGGCACCAATGATCCCTAGGAGGAAACCACCAAAGTTGGAGCCCTAATGAGAAGGACCTTAAATAATTCACAGGGTTTACACCAATGGAGAATAATCCCTTTTGACCATGGATCATGAGCATATAACTCCTCCCACCAATGTCAAGTTTCTCATGAAATACATTGCATGAGACAGCTAGACCGGCATGGCCCTAAACTGTTTGGTCCAGCATGACCCTAAAATGTTTGGTCCATCATGACCCTAAAATGTTTCTTTGGCATGAAACTAAACTGTTTGGTTTGGAATAACCCTAAACTATTTGGTCCGGCATGAACCTAAACTGTTTGGTCTGAAATGACCCTAAAATCTTTGGTCGGGCATGACCCTAAACTGTTTAGTCCGGCATGACCATAAACTATTTTGTCCGGCATGACCCTAAACTGTTTGGCCAAACATGACCCTGAAATTTTCAGTTTGGCATGAACCTAAATTTTTTGGTCTGGTATGACCCTAAACCGTTTGGTCCAGCATGAACCTAAACTGATAGGTCTGGCATGAACCTAAACAGTTTGGTCGGGCATGACCCTAAACTATTTGGTCTGGCATGACCCTAAACTGTTTGGTCCTGCATGACCTTAAACTATTTGGTCTCGCATGACCATGAACCGTTCAGTCCTACATGACTTTAAACTGGGGATCATCCCACAATATGTTAAACTGTTCCCTTAGAACTACGTATGGCATGATTTCCATCTGCATGGGATACATAGGAATGCTCAAGCATTTCGTCTTGAGCCCAGCCCCCGAACTCTTCTCCTTGACTACCCCTGGGTATAGTTCTCTTGGAGGATCCTTGCATGATATGGTGTAGGATTCCTTAGCCCCACTCTTTCTAGGATTATAACGGTTGCATCATGTGCCCTCTACCTGTTCTTTTATCCACCCAGGTACTTACCGCGTGACATTAAACTACACGGCCTTCAAGAACTATGTACAGATTTATTCCCACCCTTATGGGATATGTAGGAACGCCCAGACATTTCGTCTGTTGGCCCAGCCCAAATTCCAGAACCTCCCCTCGAGTCATGAAATATGGTGTGGTGGAGGTTCTTGACTCAAGACACGTCGAGCTCATCTCGATTCCAATGTACTTCCCACTCCCCCGAGGTGTCCGCCTCTTTCACCGCCCTTCTTGATTTTGAAATGTATGGGTAAAACTATGCTTCACCAACTATTTTGATTGGGAATCCATCATCCTTATTATCCGGAAGGGCCCCCAAATTGCAGGGATGCTAGGAACAAGGGATTTCCTACCATTTTGGGCCAACTCCCTCAAGGATGTTGAGAAAAAAATTGACACAAGTCCCACATTGCAAATATGGTCAGCGGTCGATGCTCATTTTTTGTTCCCATTGCAGGTCACTATAAGGAAGTTGTGTTTCGAACGTGGTCAAAAACTATCCTTTTTCATTAGAGGCACACCAAGATGTTCCCAAAATTTAGTCCAGAGGTTCATTCTTCTCCATTTTATATCCAATCGATGAACTCCCCTCTGTCGATTCCAGCTATTGGACCCTTGTATGGCATGAAGAGATGAATCTGGCTCCATCTTTCCCACACTGAGGACAGCTCACGTTGGCTTAGGAGCTGTGATGAGGCAGTGATCACATAAGAGGTTGTATGGCTACCATTGGTCGAGACGCCTGACCTCAGGCCCCTGGGCCTTTTCTGGCCCCTTGGACCATTCTGTCCCCTGGACCAATTTCTCATTTAGGGATGTGGGGTGTGGAGCGTACTTATGTACTCATTCATGTCAGGGTATTTTTTCATTCTAAAAACATCCCATTAAGGTATCCTTCCCCTAATTCATCATCCATACTGCAAGCATAGTGTAACACCCCAAGATTTCATAGTGTGTTATTTCTTCAAAATAATTCAATAACTTGCACTACACGCAACACTGAGTTCAATTGCACCATGACTTACCAAAAAAAAGCCATTAAAAGAGGTCATGAATAGTATTAACTAAATTTTAAACTTTATATAATCCTTATAATTTTAGAATCCATATTATGAGTTTCTTAGTCAGAATGCAAGAACAGATTCATTTTCAGTATTGCACTTTTATCAACTTTTGATAGTGAAACCTTTTTAAATACAATATTTTAAACTTTTTGACTAAATGGAGACATCAAAAAATTTAAAATGAAACATCCCAAGCTTCCACGGTACGCTTTCCTTTGAATAAAACAGTAGCGTGTGTTGTACGCAACGTCGAGTTTTAACACACACCACAACCGATCAAACTAGCCGTTATGAATAGTAATACCTAAATTTTGAAATTATATATATTTTATATTTTGAAATGGACTTCATTTTTGGATTCGGAATATCGAATTTAGCCTAAGGTGAAATTTTGGTACTTTTCGGATAACTTTCATATTTTGATGAATAGTGAAAATTACTAAATTTTAATTAAAAACAACTTTTTTAATCAAAATAATTAATAGTGATAAATTATGAATTTGAGTGGTTTTAAAGTATATTTAGAATATATTTTTACAATTTAATATAATTTTGGTCATTAGACATAATTTTACAATTAAACCGAACATAAACAAGTGTCAATCTTTTGATAGTTATTATCTCTTAAAAACACGCTTTTTGTTTTGACAGCGGGAATTAATTTTAAATTAATTTCTGCCACTTCTGTGTTTTGAATTTAGAAAAATGGATTCCATATTTGAAATCAGGATGTTCAAATTGTGTAAATAGGTAACTTTTATTTTTAGACATATTGAATAATTACTGCGGTAAATATTTTATTTACCATGGTTAAGGGTAAATCCGGTAAATAAGGGTTAAAAATAATATTATAATAATACTAAATTACCCTAAAACGTGTCTTAACCCTATTTTTGGATACATGGTCGACCATGGGAATCTTTGGGTCTATTTTGGGACCCCATGGATCCACTTGTAAGTGATAATGACACTTTATTTTAATTAAGTTAAAATGAATACAAAAATGACACAAGCATATATCTTTTAGAAAAACAATTGTTACATAGGGTTATATATGTTGGATTTTAGATTATAAATATTCATTAGAAATATAAAAAGATTTCCTACATAATGATATTTTATTTATAATTTTTAGACATTAAATAATTTATTTTATTTATGACACAATGATGATGCAGTAATTACTATAATAGTGACAAATTAAAATAATTGATATTATAAATACCCAAATAAATATAATATGAAACTTTTAATGAATTAAACTAATTTTCTAGGATAATATGATATATTAGGATTGATATAATGGACTTTTTTCGAAGTAATCAATCTGTTATGAGTTTCACAAAAATCAACTATTGAATAGTGTCAAAATTGACATAAAAGAGTTCTTAAAACAAATATTATATTATTAATTGATATTAAATTCCTAAAAATCTAAGGTTCGGCCAAGAGACTTATATCATGATAGGTTCATCATTAATGTACCACTTGGGGGTATCTTGGATGTATATAGTAAGTTTATTAACCATATTATATAAAAATACAAAGAGACATTGTAAAAGTGAAACTAATTAACTTAGAGTTAATACTTAAAGATAAGGTTAATATAAGTACCCAAACCTGTCTAAATTCTATTGGTTGAGTGGTTTTCGACCTATCCCCACCTTAACCTTTGAATAATCAACTTCGGAGCCTTTGGAAACCGAATATGAATTTATTATAAATTAATATTTCTAGATTTTCCAAAGGTGCCCCTCACCCCTCTTATAAAAGGGAACTCCTTCTTCTCATTTCTTCACACCTTAAAAGCCTTTTGGTTCGGCAAAACTCTGCCCAAATACTCTCCCAACATCCCTCACTACAACCTAGAGGCATTATTTTGATATGAAAGCCAACCTAAGGAGCCCTTTTGATCAAATCAAAAGGAAGAACCCGAAGAAGAGGTAATGATTTCACCACTCTTTTCTAAGTTCATTTCTTCCTCCACTTCTTCTTCCTTTGTTCTTACCATTCTAAAATAATAACTCCAGTATCTCACATATACTGTGATTTTATTATAAGTATGGTACAACCATATTCAGTATTCTATCCACCCTTTGAATAACATGTCACCATACGTGCGTACGTACGGCTTACCGTCTCCACGTCGTGGTGTAATTGTTATTCAATATAATATTATTTGGATGGGTATAATAATGATGTGTAACTCATGTAAATAATAAATATAACATGTTAATGATTCTGTATATATGATATACCATTAATTTATATATTATTTTAATATCAAAAGAATGATATTGTCGCTCGTGCGTACGTACGGACTACCGTCTCCACGAACGCGATGAGATTCATTCTCCATCGTATCCATTCAAGTATAATTATCATTTGATGATTTAAAAATGATGTTTAAGGACTTGATATCATTCTGGATATGAATAATATACAACCTATCCTTTACAAACATGTCTTACGTAACAAAACATATAAAAGAAAACAAGTAAGTTAACACCCGATATAATGATAATACTAAGATATTATTATCAAATCAATATTAAAAGATCATATATGATATCATATTAATGTATATGATTCTTGTATAATTAAATAACAATTATTTCACCATTATACAGGAGGTTAACCTACCCCAACCAAGTAAAAGTACAAGGTAAGGGTTTACTTTACAACCTCTTCATTATCCAAGGTTGTTTATACGTAATAATCTACTGGGATCTCTTTATCATCCACATCCATGTTTCTTAAAAATGCATTTCAAAACATTTTTACTATTTACTAGAATATGAGTTAAAGTCATTTATACCCTTTTTGACTTTTATAAGTGGTTTATAAAGGAATCTTTCGGTCATTTTCAAAACAAGGTCCTTTTTAACCTTTTCGACAGAATTAAGGTAGGAATGTTTTTTTTAACTTATACGGCGGGTATGGCTATTTTCTGCCGTTATAAAATCTTCAAAGTTTCCCTTACAAGCTTATAAGAATATTTTCAAAGAAAATGTTTTATTTTATATGGATCTTAAATGATTTCAAAATAAAAGGGGATATTTCTTTAAAAAGAATTTTGTTTTCATCTACGTCAACATCCTTTGATGGATTTTAAGATTATTTGAAGTTGATTTATTATGATACAAAACTTCTATATCGTATTGAAGGTTTTGTGATATGTTTGACTATGGATGTGCTATTTTTATACCATTCATAGTTTATGGTGAAATTATTGACATTTCGTATGCTAGATTTAGTACGAATGTTTATGTTATGTTTAAACCTTTTCATATGGGAATGCATTGGACTTAATAAGTGACGGGTGGAGCCCGCTATAGCTCCTCGATGCATCGGTAGGTCTCATGAGACAAACTAGTGTCTTGGCACAAGGCCTTGACAAAATCTTATTTGTAGTCTTGGCACGAGGCCTTGGCTATGTGGTTATGATAGTATGGCATTATGCATTCCAACATTATGAAAGTGGTTATTGATTTTTTCATGTGATTATTCGATTAATAGAATATCCATGTGAATAAGTAAATGGCATTATTTCATTTTATTTATGCCATACCATGTTGAAAGTTCATGTTTGAAAGTTTTTTGTTTTAGTTATACGTTTCCTTAAAAGTTTATTCTTATTTATGAAAGTTTCCGCTATATTGTTATCCGTACTGGGCATTTGAGCTCACCCCTTTTCTATGTTTTATTTTTCCCAGGAAGTGAAGAAGTAAGTTATGAATGACCTGCAGGGATATTATGTGGGGATATGAGTGTGGATTATGGAGACAATATGTTGTTGTAGTAGTTTTTCATTTTATGATGTAATGTAAAACCTAGGAATATATCTAGTGTTTCCAAGGCTACTAAACCAATCGGTATTTCGAGATTTGATCTTTCTTGTGATCATGCCAATGTTAAGAAGTAATGCACCGTCTCTGGGTAGCTGGGGTTGGGGCGTTACACACAGGCCCTTTCGTGCTTCGTGTGCCTAGTTTCGGGCCCTCGGCCCAGGTTCTCTCTTATGGGATTGTACGTTGTGGTATGGGATTATGTCATCATTCTGGTTGAGCTACACACTATGACATAAACATCCCTAGATGAGATACCTTATCCTCTCTTCTTCCTAACTACAAGACATTAAACTGTAATCTGGTCGGGCTTTTCCAACCAAGGCCTAGCCTCAGGGCCATATTCTTTTCTGTCCCCTTAGCCTTCTCGGGCACTGACCGACGTTCTTACACGGAATTGAACGGTGTGGTATGGGATTATGCCCTCATTCAGGTCGGGTTATTTTCTATTCCATACACCCCCCTCGTTAGGGTATCTTACCTCTATGTGGGATTCAAGAACTATGTATGGCTTGATTCCCATCCTCATGGGATACGTATGACCACCCGAGCATCTCGTCTTTAGGTCCAGCCCCATCTTGGCCCCTTGGAACACATTCCCCCAAAGAGAGGAATGTATGGTGTAGTATGGGATTATGCTCTAACTCATGTTGGGTGTTTTAACAACCATTACATTTACCTCCTCTGCATGAGGGTTTTCCATCCCCTTGTACTATCCTCGTCTTTTCAAATTGGCCGCTCTCAAGATGAGCCCCTCAGCCCTCTACGGTAATTCACCAATGTGCATAAAGGTACTCTGGTTTAGTACCTGGAATGTCAGACTCTAATTGGACATGATTTCACCCATTTTCAGGCTTTTTGTCCTACCACATTAGAGCTTCCATCACCATTCACATCCGAAGGGACCCCTAAATGGCCAGGATGCTTGGCCCAAGGGCCCTGCTACCATTACAGGCCAATGTCCTCCAGGGTTCTGGACAAAAAATTAATACAAGTCATGTGTGGTGAATTTGGTTAGTGGTCGACACTCATTTGTTTGACCCCATTTCACGCTAACACGGTAGGGATGATGTGTTTCTAACACGGTAAACATTCATCCTCCAGCGTCACACCAACCACATTAAGCCCAAAATATTGGTTACATAATTAACATCTGTCTCCAACTCATCATGATCAAGTAGAACTTCGAAATTCTTGGTACTATTCCTCAGTTCACACCTGCACATTAGGATAGAAAATTCGTGATAAGGAAATGATTCGGGGCTTCCACTGATTCCCCCTTTTCATATATTTTACGTATTTAAAATACCTTATCCACCCATTTTTCCTACACCGAGTTCGACTCACATAGGGTTAGGGGTTATGTTAAGGTTCTACTTTAATTGAGATAGTCCCATATCGACGGTCTGAGTTCAATGACCATAAACTACAAAATTTTTGTATTTCCCCTTTGTAGATCTATGTGTAGATTGATTCCCATCATCGTGGGATACGTAAGAACACCCAGCCATCTCTTTTTTGGGTCCAGCTCAATTAGGTTCTAGTTTCTCTCACCCCTTACAATCTTACCTATAACTTGGCCCCTTGGCTCAAGGTTTCTTTCACGGAATTGCATAGAGTGTGGTATGGGATTATTTCCTCATTCACATCAGGTATGTTTTATTGCACCATTCACATTCTCCCTTTAGCCTCGTCTCTACTACGTCTGTGACACGTGAAATTAAAATGCACACCTAGTCCCATCACATGACCCTAAACTGTGACATTATCATCCTGGCCGCACGACGAAAAACGACACTACATCGTGACGTCCTCACACAAGGGGACACCACGTTTAGTATCGGTCTTATGACATACAATTTTTCAATGCCTACATACGACTTGATTCTTTTGGTGACGTCGGGACTTGCTATCCTAGGCCAGTCACTTCACAAAAAATAACATTCTCCTTAAATGGAAAACAAGATACATCAAATACTGCTTATTTTGGTGGAATAACCACACCAGCACACCCATTTTATCCCTAGCACAGGTACCATATAGTCCCCACCCTTAGATTTACGTACGACATGATTTCCACCCTTATGGGATACGTAGGACCACCCGATCACTTCCACAATAGACCCTACCTAACTTTCGTGTTCTATCCCTTGACCTAAACACTTCCCCAAGGAGCACATGGTAATCTGGACTCTGGGTCCTCATTCACACCTAGTTTTACAATTACCCCACCAGGTGTCTCCCGTATTTCATACCATCCATGGGACGAGCTCTATGAACATAAACTAAGACCACTCTGCATCTGTGGCAGAAGACATTAAACTGCACAACATCTTTCAGAACTACGTATGGCTTGATTCCCATCCTCATGGGATACGTAGAGACACCCAGGAATTTCTCCTTGGGTCCAGCCTCATGAATCATAAATCTTATTCCTCCTCATTTCTAGCCCCCTGGCCTGACCCCTTGTGGGGACCCATGTAACTATAGCTTTGCCCTAAACATGTTCAGGAGGCCCCAATGACATTGGGAAATGACAGGTCCCTCGCCAAAGAGGTTCTGTCTAAAAGAAGTAATGACATATGATTAAACTGATGCACCCATATACTGTGCTTCCACCATAGTGGCATAATTTCGAGTGTTGGATTCTGTTCGAAAAAACCATCACTCCACATTCCACGCTTTGCGTGTCACTTATTCAGGCCCTCATCCTCTTTCATGTCTAAGGGAACCCCCTAACAGTATGGATGCTAGGCCTATGGCCTGCCTATTGTCTTGGGCCAACGTTTCGAAATACTAATGGATGAAATTTTGAGTTAGGCACCATGTTTCGAACATGGTCAGTGGCCAACCCTCATTTGTTATCCCCATTCCAGGGTAACACAATAAGTATACTGTGTTTTGAATGTGGTTAGTAGTTATTCTTTATTGTCACGCCACCCCCACAGTGTTTTGAATCCTGGGTATCATGATTCACACCTTCCATTCCCTTATTTCCGGATTGATTCCAGCTCCCCTGGAGTTACCCCTTTCGCGCACAAGAGCACACTAGGAAAACAGTAATTTGGATGCGCTGAGAGCTTCATTCTCTAGTCAGGTCTCTCCCACCCCCCTGGAAATTTGGGCCAGTTCTTCAAAACATGGATGCTCGAAGCATGATTTTCACCACTACATTTGTATGGGGTGATAAGGTGGGAGTCCCTTTTTTCTCACATCGTGCCCGACCCATGTGATCTTAGGGAATTATCGCTGGACGTTCCAAGAATATCACAAGGATGCAATAAACCAATCTATCAATGGAACTCATGCATTATATGGCATAAACAAATTAGTGCATGAGAGTACATTTGAGGTTTATTGATCATTACAGTACACGAGGGTCATTTCCCCCCATGGAATGGTTAACCACATCAAAATAGAATAGCATCTCCGCCACCCTCTAGCTGGTGGTGTCTAGGAGTTGTGGCCGCTTGTTCAGCTCCTGCTCCTCCTTGGAAGTGACGTGGCACAATTCCTCAGTCGCAATCTTGGAAAGCTCTACGTCGGTTTGAATGAAGGTCTTATCCTAAGAGGATCCCTTCATGCCCTCTTTGGCCTCCACAAGCTGGGCTTTCAGCCGCGAGACGAGTTCTGATTGCGCGGCAAGGGAATCAGAATGCTCATCCACCTGGTCCTACAACCGTTGAACTTCATCTTCAACCTACTGGAGCCTCTTGATGTTTAACGCTTTCCTCTGCTGCCAGCCCACCCTGAGGCCAAAATTATACTCCCAAATCTTTTCTGCCATAATATCTCTGATGAGCATGTGAAGACGCTAGGCATCCAATTCCCCAGCACACAGTTCACACATTCACAAGTGAAGTCTGTCCATCTCATCCAACCATAGTTCTTTGGGGGTGTCATTGATGAAGTGCAAGATCAGCATCTATGATAAGTGACAGACTATCTTGATATCCTCTTTTTCAGAGGTTGTCTCATCCCAGTTAGCACAATTGGCAGGCTCATACACGGGGAACACACCTACGAACTCTTCAGCCGAGTCTACGTCTGGTGTTTGATCGGGCATGGAAAGACCTACACTATTTGATCAATCCTCATCAGCAGATCCCATATCAATGTTTTCAGGCTCATCCCCACTGATGGTTCCACCAGTGATCGAGATCTTTGCTGCTCGATTCATTTGGGACTCCGCCTCAACGGTAATTAGCATTCCCCGGGGAAGGACACCGTAAAATGCCCCGACCAACCTCTCCAAGGTGACCCATGCCATTTGAAGAACTATACGTGCAAAAAACGAAAAGGACATGGATTTCAATAAACATGGTTGGGGGATGACAGTTAAAATAATTTGTAGAGGGGACTTACAGAGATCGAATGGTAAATAAAGCAGATTCCAAATACTCATTATGGGAAATGTAAATCAGAAGTTATCATGAATCAATAAGAATAGTCGATATTGAATGGTAAATCACATAAAAAATATAACATTTAAATATCATGACTATCATGATATAATAATATATAGTCTATATTGAAAGGAAAATAACTGAACATGCATTCCATTTAATCAATAATCTGAGAATGAAATTATTCAACAGATAACATCATTGGGAAATCTGATGGATAATAAAAATAAGAAAATTATCAATGATTTATATTAATTATTATTGGATATCTATATCTTAAGAAACATTATATATTTATCATCAGTACCTTTTATAAAAAAATTTAAATCTAAATTTAAAAACTCATTTAATTTGGACACCTTATCTGCCTCATAAGACATACAGATGCATCAATAGGCTATTAAATTCTAGGGACCACCCATTACTACAAGACCCATTAATTCCTCATATATCATATAAAATATTTAAATAATGAATAATATTTCTTATCAATAAATAACTATATTGAGTATAGTAAACAAATTTATCAATTTTCCCTAGTATAGAAAATAACATTAATAGTATACACGACATGAAAAAAACGGTATATAGTTTTGCAAAATATTCAATTTCATCATCGAAGAATCTGGATATCTAATACAGATTTTGTTAGGACTCATCCCTAGTTTCCCATAACTGTTTCATTATTTTATTACATTGGAATATAAAGAAGGAATAATATCCCAAATAATGGAGTAGTTTATTTTCTTTGGAAACAAGATACATACATAGGTTCAACTATACAACTTGAAATGAAATACAACATATAAGCTTAATTGTAAAAATCCACAACTCAATGTTTATCCCTACAAGTAATTCATAAAAAAATTCATCATGTCTTGAGAAAATGAAACATAAGAAAGGGGTGGGCTTAGATGCTCAAAAAGGGTAAACAATACAACAAAAGATATCATAAATATAAATAATTGTCATGGTGAATAACTAAAAACAAAATACATTAAAAATTATCATGAAAAAATTATGGTAGGTATAATGGTAGAACGAATAATGCCGTAATAAATCAGAATCATGGGAATTATACTAGAAAAATAACTATATGAACATTCTATTACTAGTTTAAAAATGTGGGAATTCATAGTATGGGACGTCATAACCAAACCATCAGGACCTCATGCCATGATCATAAATATCCATTTTGTTAAGGCCTCATTCCAAGACCATAGTTTGTCTCATGAGACCTAATGATGCACTAATGGGCTATAACATGCCCCACTTGACACATACTAATTCCAATTCTTTCTTATTATAAAATGGGAAAAACATAAATAACATATAAATTCATATATAAACTAACATATGAAATATAAATAGCTTTCCCGGTACATTGAACATAAAAACTAACCATTCAAAGTAAATATGATAATGGTATCAAGATAGAGTTTCCACATTCAAACTATTCATAAACCATTCAACAAAATATTTTAGATGATATAAAAATATATATACCACAATGACATACATGATTTGTAAATGGATGATGACATAAATAAAGACACATTTAAATGAGGCCATAGATAAATTCTTGAAGAAATTATCCTTAAGAATTCAATAGTGTCCCATACCACCTTGAAACATTCAAATCATAATCCCTCAGAATATCATGAGAATATGGAGACTCTTGATATTATATACCATGGGTCATTACATTCCCCATATTCATGGAATAACTGGTGAACAAGGCATATATCTCATAAAAGTAAATGTGAGGTGACAAAAATCTATTTTACTTTGGAAAGAAGAGTTCCTTTGGAAAATTAATTAAATTTTTCATTAATCTAGTTTTAATGATTTAAATCCTAGAAATGAAAAGTAAAGGAAATTCATATTATATTTTTATCCATAAATGATGTCCCACTGAAGTGAAATCATGTAAAAATTGTTTTTAAAGAAGCATTAGAATTAAAACATTTTAGCGGGGTTTAAAGAATTCATTAATGGTATTTTATTGTAGAAAGTAATGTTTGATTTTATACAACCATAAATGAACCAAAATATATTTCTTCATGTTAAAATTTAAGATTTTAAAAATATAAATATGTCCTAAATCATATTATAGAGTGAACATCAAAATAGGTAAAGAATTTTAGAATTATTTTGAATCGGGCATGAATTACAAATTTTTATTTGAAATTTGATTTTAAAACATTTAACACCCCATAAAATAAAGAAGTATTTTTATTGGTAAAAATATATAGAACATTACAAAAAATTATTAGCATAACATACGAATAAATATGAATTTCATTTAGGTGAGTAGACAATTAGAGTAACCAGAATGAAAATGGTGGTTTAAGGAGAAAATATTGTCAACTTTGTAATCAATTGAATCGTATTCCATAAAATTATTAATAATAAAATTATACATTTGATAAAATGAAAAAAATTAATTCATGAAATGAAACATCAATGTGATGTATATATACACCATACAAATTTAGTAGTAGTGAATACATAATATCTCACAAAAATGGATGTGAGATGAAGATACCCATACATTAAGTATAAAGGTGTTTATATATGATGTTTATGACCCGAATTATCAAATATAGGTTCATTAATTAATATTTTCAGAACCCTCTATTCATGTAATATATTTATTATAACATTATTAAGGTCATTAATGTCCCTTTTGATGGGTAAAAATGTTCAATTTCATTATTCAGGACCGTTTGTTTCATGATCTGTAAACTTATATACATAAATGGAGAATCATGTAAATTGAAGATTGTTGAAAAGAATTGATGTTATATGTTTTTATTGAAAATCGAAAAGGATTAATGTTTCTAAATGTCATTTGGTACTTGGAGTTATGATGAATCAATATATAAAATATTTAAAAGATTACTGTTTGCGTTAATTGACGGTTTTTGAACACAAGAACACATTATTCTTATAAATAAAAACCATGTGTACAAAAACATTCCATTGTAAATACCTAGAAATTTCCATGTAATGTTTTTTATTATATAGGAAGTTAACAAGTCCACAAAAATTGATGGCGCGTGATTCTGATGCCCGATGTTCCCAGAATGAATTTTTGAACTTTTTTGGGAATGTTCAGTAAACATGAGAATGTGTTAATTGTAAATTTTGAATCGATGCTCAGATTTGAAATCTTTGTATACCATTGAACTCACAACACCAGTATTCTCTTAATGAGACCTTCACCTCGACCACAATTGCTCAAGGGTGAAAGTTAGTTTTCATGTTTTTTGTGGAAATAAAAATAAAATAATTACAAACATTAATTTTATTTTATAAACCTCCCAAATTGAATGTGAAATGGTGGGGACAAATCAAGCCTTGAATCCCCCCAATTTTAATTCATAATGGTGGGGTCCAGCAGACCCTTGAACTCCATCATTAATGAGGGAGGTGACTCTTGTTTCTCTCCTGATTAATTGTACCAACGTAATGCTTTTAATTACTCCAACGTCATCATAGTTAATGACCAACTTCATTTTATTAAGCTGGCTATTATTTTTATTGGGTTTTGGGGAAAATAATTGTAAAAGGGTTGTAAAAGCCTTGGAGATCATTGGAGAATGTTTTCCCTCTCCAACGAAGAACTTTCTCCAACGAAGAACAAGGAACTGACCCCGAGCCTGGATCGGAATCACCTTGTGTAGGCAAAAAATGCCGACATTCTTCAACAATTTCATCTTCTACCTCTCGACTCCTCCTCACCATCATCAACAATATTTTGAGTTAGGGGCGTGATTTTGGTTTACCTTCATAAATTTTATTTTACATTTAACCTCTCCGCTAGATCCGGTTGCTACCACTCTAATGCGGAGGGGAGGGACAATAAAACATGGCCCGACTTCTCTGCAATTCTTTGTGATTTTTGTTGTGTATTTTGCGATAGAGGAGGATGGCGACCGGTGCCAGCGATTGGCACTAGTGGGACTCAGGAGCGGCGGTCAGCACCACGACCATCCGTGACGATGGCAGCAGTGCTACTGACCCGTTGGAGATGATATGTGACCCATAAGCCGTCGCAGAGTAAGGGAGACGGCTGGAACAATAGCCGGCCACATGAAGGGGATGGCGGTGCGCATCTGCTTCACCATCCATGCAGGATCCGCGACCTTGTACTGCGGCGAAGAGAGGATGGCGGTCGGCTTGTGACTGGCCACCGGCGATGGGCCGGCAGGTGACCGCGCTGCGTGGTGGAGGGGACTGCCATTTGGCCTTTTGTGTTGGGCCGCCGCCCTGTGGGCCGCCTCCCCACGAGGTGCCTCACTGCGGGCCATGCTGGTTGGCCGGGCCGGACCCCAACCAGCCGAGTCGGACCAGGTTCCAGACCCAGGATGGGCCCGGTTGACCAGATATGGGTCGGGTCGGCCCAGGTCGGATCGGGGCGGGTCGATCGGGTGGGGTCGGTTTGACCGGGTCGGACCAGACATGGTCCCACTTCGATCCTTTTTTTCCTTTCAGCCATATCTTGAGCTACGATATTCCATTTGATGAACCGTCTACAGTGCCGAATTCCTTGGAAAGATATGTTCCTTTTGGTATACCCCGCGTGAGTTTTGGATAAGGTTGGGGTATAGCTGGTTTGGATCGGACACAAATCCAACCAGGTCCATGGGAATAAAAGGATAATAACTGTCAGGTCGGGCATTTGATTGATGCATCATCTATTCTATTGATACCCATTTAACATGGTGGACCCTAGGAATACTTCTTCGTGGGACTTCATGGATGTTGGAGTATTCGTCTTTTGTCTTAAGGAGTGTACCCTCCCAAAAACAAGCGAGCGTAGTGCCAGAACCCTCTAGCTGGTTGTAACATGAGAAGGAGATCCAATGGGGGTCTGTTCTTTAGGATCCTATGTGGGTCTATACATTGGGATCCTAAGTGGGAATGTGCTTTGGGATCCTACATCGGTCTATGTTTGAGAGTCTCACTTGGATCCTCTCTATGAACCCACATGTGACCGCTCTAGGATCCTGCGTGGGACTGCTGTACTAGGATCCTTTGTGGGATTGATGATTTAGGATCTTATTTGGGTCTTTCTATTAACAGAGTAAGTTCATTAAATAGTTACATCTAATCATCTTTTCTACCGTACCTCAGTTATACCTAGTTTGATCCGAGTCTCCACCTTTGTGGAAATCTTTTATGTGTCGTACCTTTGTGGTACTTACCTTCGTGGTGATACCTCTGAGGTATTCTTCTATGTTGTGTACTTGTGTGGTACATACCTTCATGGTGATACCTTTGTGGTATTCTTCTTGTGGCATACCTTTGTGGTACTTACCTTCATGGTGATGCCTTTGTGGTATCCTTCTGTGGGGCGTTACCTTAGTCGTACTAACCTTTTTGGTGTTACCTTTGTGGTAATCTCTCCTTCATTAATAGTTTTTCTTTGGCTAAGGAGTTGGTCCTTCTGTTACCTCATGAATGAGACAGGTAATATTTGATAACTTAGGTATATGTATGGGCGTATACCTATGTAGGGTTCTCATAGGTTTACATGCTTTATGGTTTATCCATTGTGGATATTGTGAGACCTTGAGGGGCTTGGGGTTCCTGCTGAGTGTCTTCATACTCAACCCTGCACGGGCTATGCCCACACCTTCTTGTGTTTGGTGCAGATGACAGACATCGCTGACTACGGACGAGGGTACGAGGACTGGAGGTAGCTTGGAGGTGGACCTTAGACGAGACGTACTGCAGAGACGACCGTTAGAGAGATGTACCTACCCCTCAATAATGATCCATGGTGGGTGTTCACCGGAGCTGTTCATCTTACTTTTACTTTCCAGTTTTCTTGTACTTTCCAGTTGGGCTTGTATTCTGGCCCCTTTTACTTACAGTACACACTATTTTTACTATTCAGTTTTCTCATGTTATTATAGTTAATTGTGATTAGTTTCATGAGTTTACAAGTTATAAAGGCAATTCCTTCTCAGTTTTATGGAATACGCCTTTTGTGCTAGTCGCCAACCCTGGCGTATGTAAGGCGGTCTTCGAATAGCCACGACACGGGACCCAGGGGATAGGTCATGACAAATTGGTATCAAAGAGATCGGTTCTACAATAGAACATTGTAATTTGATCTTTTAACAGATATAGTGTTATGTGTTATGAGTTTGTTTATTAGTTTAGGAAATCCAGTGTTGTTGTGGCAGCCGACGTATCCATACACTAAGACCCTGACATCTTATTTCTGACATAGTGCATGGAAACACTGATTGTGTTTGTGTTTCAAAATTTTTTATTTATAATATTATGAGTCATCTCACCTGGTATAACTTATTGACAATGGCACCCTCGTTTATTTTAAGGATGCCTCTATGCAAACAGCCAGCTAGGGTTCCAGGTATAGTACGCGATGATAGCCCACCAAGGGACGAGGCCTCATTGCAGGGCCCTATTTCAGTACAGGAACCAGCGGAGGCACCAAAGGTACCATTACCCATTGGAACACTGATGCCACCAAACCCAGAAACAGAGGGTGAATGCTGCTTGAGCGAGTTGTATATGTTTCAGTGCTAGAGGCCACCATGATTTTGGAGAGATATGGACCCACAGGCGGCTGAGGATTGGCTAGATTCCATGATGAGAGTTTTTTGACTGGTAGGGACAAAAGCTGATCTCATGGTGATCCTTACCTCCAATATTCTATAGGAATCAGTGGGAATATGGTTGAGCTTTATTCTCCAGGTTCACAACGAGGTGACACTTCTCTTGGCAGACTTTGAGATCCAGTTTCATGTAGAGTTTTTTCAGTGACCCTTCGCGCAATGCGCATTCAAGTGCTTATTCATATGTAGTAGGGTAGCATGGTTGTGGATCAGAACTCAATGAGGTTCACCGAACACTCATGATACTCCACTAATATGGTTCGGGGCCTATTTTTCAGGGCCCAAACCTTCGAGTAGGGACTCAGGCGGGAGATGGAGGCTTAAATGATTTCTATCAGCATCCTGACGAAGGCAGGGGGTTAGAGTGAGCTCTCTTAGTGGAGAGTTTTCTTGCTGAGCAGTCAGCAGTTGCGAGACCCACCACCTGGCATCACGTAGCAGGGTCTTCTACAGCTGACAGTAGACAGATGCCACATATTTCCCAGAGGACAAGACCAAAATGAGTACGGCCACCGGATTTAGGGCCGGTTGTGTGGGGCATGAGAGATAGAGCCAGTCATGTGAGGAGCAAGTAGTGTCACACATGTGGCGGGCATGGTCACATGGCTTGTGACTTCTTGACCCGCCATACAGATGATCAATATACATTCAAAGGAACGCCCAGGTAGAGACAAGATGTTTTTCTGAGGAGGTCCGAAGGGAGCAGGTAGTTGTGGCAGAGGATCTGGATGCACATCTGCAATTGGGTGACGATTCGAGATGTTACTACCACCACCACCTGGTGGTCCACCACGACCACAGGGATTAGGTGGACATGGGAGAGATTATTTCCAGGCAGCTAAGGCCTACAACCATGGTGCTTTGGATATTTTACGAGATAAGATCGATGTGTACTCCACCATAGCTTCAGTATTTATAGGCAAAGGTGTCAGTCATTCTTTTATTTCCACTACCCTCCTTCAGAGGTCAGAGATTCGGGTGGAGCCGTTGGATCAAACCTTACGGCTAGAGAATTATATGAGAGAAGATTCAATGATTAAACACTGATTTCGGTAGTGTGAGCTTACTCTAGGAGGGGAGTGCTTCCGCTGGGATCGCCTATTAGCGGTGTCGAGGCCTTACGACATCATCTTGGTTATGGATTGGTTATGTGCAGTCCATGCCCAGATCGACTGTATTAGGCTCAAAGTGTAGTGTGTATGCACTAATGGGACTAGGTATACCATCACCAATGATAAGGGAGCTTTTGAAGCACGGGATGGACTTACCCAGAGATGAGTGCAACCGATCACTTATTAGTGGGCTAGCCTTACCCTCATAGCGGTTTATGTGGAGAGTCCGATCTATCCTGTAGTTGTGTACTGGTATGTAGATTTCTTCCCTGATGATGTCCCAGGTCTACCACTTCATAGAGAGGTGTACATTTACATTGGTATGTACCCTGGGATGGCACCAATATCTACACTAGCATATCAGATGTCTCCCACAGAGCTTCATGTGCTGCGTGTATAGTTGGAGGATTTACAGGGGAATGGTTTCATCCCGCCCATTTTTTCTCCTTGGGTAGCCCCAATTTTGTTCTCCAAGAAGGTCTATGGGATCTTGAAACTTTGTGTTGACTATCGGTGCCTGAACCGGGTGACCATGAAGAACAAGTTCCCACAACCTAGGATTGATGACCTATTTTGTCAGCTGAAGTGTGCACGGTGGTTCTCTAAGATAGACCTCAGATCAGGCTATCACTAGCTCAGAGTATGAGTCGAGGATGTTCAGAAGACGGATTTTAGATGTCAGTATGTCCACTAAATTTTTTTGGTTAGGCCTTTAGGCGTGACCAATGCTCCAACAGTGGTCATGGGACTCATGAACAGGATCTTTCAGCCATACGTTGATCTCTTTGTAGTACACTTCATCGAAGACATTCTGATCTACTCGGCTACCGAGGAGGAGCATGCCTATCATTTGCTGATAGTTCAGGAAAATATCTGAGGGCACCAACATTATGGTAAGCTTTCAAAGTTCCAGTTCTGGATTGGAGAGGTTCACATTCTGGGATATGTCATCTCAGAGGCTGGAGTTGTAGTGGATCCAGTGAAGATTGAGGTAGTACTTTCTTGGGAGCGACTTAGGAGTGTAATGGAGTTACGAAGTTTCATTGGTTTTTTTTCGATTATACCGGAGGTTTGTACCAGATTTTTCAAGAGTTTTGTAAAACCTTTATCAGCATCGACAAAGAAGGAGAAACTCTTCATGTGGTAGGAAAGATTCTTGTATATTTTTCAGTAGCTGAGGTAGAGCCAAACTATTGCCCCCATATTTAGGCTTCTAGAGGAGGGCGTTGGATATGTAGTCTACTGCGACACATCAAGGTTTTGACTCGATTGTGTCCAGATTCAGGAGCGAGCATTTATCGCATATGGTTATTGACAGTTGAGACATCATGAGGAGAACTATGCTACCCCTGACCTGGAGTTAGAAGCAGTGGTCTTCGCCGTGAATATGTGGAAAGATTAACTGATGGGTGAACGTTTTACAGTCTACTATGATCACAAGAGTCTCAGGTAAATATTCTCCCAGAAGGACATGAACCTGAGACAATGGCGTTGGTGTGAGTTCCTCTAAGACAATGACCTCGAGATACTCTATAATCCTATAAAGGGAAACGGTGTAGAAGATTTGCTCAGTAGGAGATCTGGTATACAACTTCTAGGTGAGACGACAAAGAAGCTTGCCGCTTTAATGATATCCTTTGTGGATCGAGCTGGAGAATCTTTTCTTTAGTCTCTTACTGTCACTCCCCCACTTCATCAGCGAGTCAGGGAGGTCCAGCATGGGTACACTGACTGTGAAGCTCGACGTGCTCAGTGATCCATAGGACAAGAACGTGATGAATATTCTGAAGGTGGGGAGCACATCATCCACTTCAGAGTATATATAATTGTACCAATGTCACTTTGGGAGGAATTATTGATGGAGTTCCATACGTCCCATCTAGAAGTACATACAGGAGTGGAAAAGACGTACCAGGATCTCCGATGACAACACTGGTGGCTGGGAATGAAGAAATCAATAGTAGAGTTTGTCTCTCGGTGCCTCACTTGTCAGCAAGTGAAGGTAGAGAATCAGGTACTCGCATGAATAGTTCATCCTATAGAGGTCCCAGAGTGGAATTGGGATGGGATATCCATGGAAATTATGATCAGACTTCCACATACATACAGGGGTCATGATTCTATTTGGGTGCTCATCGACTGACTAACTATGTCGGCCCACTTCCTACCGATTAGAGAGCAGGGTTCAGTAGAGATATTCTAATGCCTCTATGTGATGGAGATTGTGCGACAACATGGAGTACCCTAGATGATTGTATCTGATCGTGATGCACATTTCACTACATGGATATGGAACGGGTTTTAGGAGGATTTTGGGATGCATCTTCATTTGACCACTACCTTCAATCCTCAGATGGATTCCCAGATAGTGCAGACCATTCAGACCCTCAAGGACATGATGCATGCTTGCTTCTTCAACTTCAGTCGCATCTGGGAGGATCACTTTCCCTTGGTGGAGTTTGAACACAACAACAACTATCACTCCACCATTGGGATGGAACCTTTAGAGGCTCTTCATGGCCGAACATGCAGATCGAATTTGTGCTGAACTGACCCAGGGGAGTCAGCACTCATTGGAGCAGATATAGTATGGACTACCACGAAGAAGGTGCAGATCATATAAGAGTGGATAAAGACTACACAGAGCAGGTAGAAGACTTATGCCAACAGGAGAAAGAGACCATTGGTGTTTGCGGATGGTGACCATTTCTTTCTATGCGTATCACACCGACGAGGTATAAGGAGATTTGGTTAGGGAAACAAGTTATTTCTGAGGTTCAGATGACCATTTCATGTCCACATCAGAGTTGGCGAGGTGGCTTACCACTTAGCTCTTCCAACTCAGTTACACTGGGTGTAGGACTTCTTCCACATATTCCTGTTGAGGAGATATGTTAATGACCCTTCTCACATCATCTAACACAGCGAGCTGGACATCGATGATGGGGCGACGTTTACGGAGGTTCCAGTGGAGATTGAGGATCTATAAGAGAGAGTCCTTTGTGGGAAATCAATACCTTAGGTGCGTGTACTTTGGAAGCACGAAAACCTCTAGGAGAGCATAATTGAGCGGTATCCATAGATACGTTATCACTTCCTCAACTTGTTCTCTTATTTTGAGTTGTGGATTATGGGGATGAAAATCCCTACGGTGGGGATAAAGTAATGAACTAGAAATTCCCTTGAAATATTTTCTATTATATGGGAATTTTACGAGTAAGTGATAATTTACAGAGCGGGATTATGATTCCTGGTGTGCTCGGAATGTGTTTCTGAACATTTTTTAGGCAAGTTCAGAAAACATGCGAGCGGGTTTTCATAACTTTTGAACCAGTGCTTGGAATTGAAATCAAAGTATATTTTTGAACTCGTTGCGCCTGTATTCTCTTAATGAGACCTTCACCTCGACCGCAGTTGGTCGAGGGTGAAAGTTAGTTTTCTTGTTTTCCATAGAAATAAAAATAAAATAATGAACATTTTTTATTTTATTTTTAAAACCTCCCAATTTGAATATGAAGTGGTGGGGACCACCCGAGCTAGGAAATCACCCAAATTGAATTCTTAATGGTCAGAACTACCAGACCCATGATCTCCCACTTTAATGAGGTAGGTGACTCTTGGTTCCCTCGTAATTAACTGTTCCAACCTTAATTGCACCAACATCATCATAGTTAATGGAAAACATTATTTTAATAAGTTGGATATTAATTTTATTGGTTATGGGGGAAAATCGTTGGAAATGGGTTGGAAAATCCCTGGAGAACATTGGAGAAAAGTTTCCCTCCCCACTGAAGAACTGACTCCAATGAAGAACAAGGAACCGACCCCAAACCTATATCGGAAGCACCTTGCGGAGGCAATGAACGCTGACATTCATTAAAATCTTCATCATCTACCTCTTGACTCCTCCTAACCATCATCAATGAACCTTCTAGGTATGTGTGTGATTTTGGTATACCCTCATAAATTTTATTTTATGTTCATCCTGTCACCTTGAGCCACTTGCTACCGCTCTAATGCGGAGTGGGCGGGCCAAACGAACATTGACCGACCTCTCTAAAATGATTTATGGTTCTTTTTGTGTTCCTTGCGATGGAGGAGGATGGAGACTAGTTCTAGAGATTGGAACCAGTGTGAATTGGGAGTGGAGGCCAACACCATGGTCGTCCACGAATACGGCAGCGGTGCAACCGCACCGCCAGAGAAGAGTTGCGGCCCGTCGGCCGCGGCGGAACAAGGGAGGAAGCCACCACTCCGATCATCCGAATATGAGAAAGGGCAGAAGTCACCACTCAGATCAGCTGCGGCGGAGCAAGGGCCGATGCCGCCACTCTGATCAGCCACATGATGGGGATGGTGGCATGCGTCCACATCACCTAGCGTGCAGGAGCCACAACCTTGTGCCACAGCGGAGAGAGGAGTGAGTCCGTCTCGATGCTGGTCGCCGATGAAGGTGTGGCGTGTCTATGCCATGTGGAGGAGGGGGCTGGCCATCGCACCATGGGACGGGTTAGTCCAAGGGCCAGACTCAGGTCAGGATGGGTTGGCCCGACAGGGTCGGACCGGACCCGGACCAACTTCGACCCTTTTCGTTCTTTTTGCTGTATCTTGAGCTACAAGCATCCACTTGATAAACCGTCTACGACACCATAAAACTTGAATAAAGATAGTCCATTTGGTATTCCCCACACGAGTTTCAGATAATGCTGGGGTACATCCGGGTTGGACTGGACACAAATCCAACCAGGCCCTTGGGACTAAAAGGCTAATAACTTATAGACCTGGTGTCCGATTGACGCACCGTCTATTGTGTTGAGACCCCTTTTACATCAAAGTCCTTTGGGATACTTCTTCATGGGACTTTGTGGAATTTGGAGCATTCAACTTGTGGTATGAGGAGTGGACCCTCCTGGAATAATGTGATCTTATTGCGGGAACCCTATAGCTGGTTGTATCATGAGAAAGGGATCCTATGTTTGTATGTGCTTTGGGATACTATGCAGGTCTGTACTTTGGGATCATATGTGGGTCTGTGATTTGGGATCCTACCTGGGTCTGTGTTTGAGAGTCTCACTTGGATCCGCTCTAGGTTCCCATGTGGGACTACTCTTGGATCCTACATGGGTCTGCTGTACTAGAATCCTTTGTGGGTCGAATAATTTAGGATCCTATGTGGGTCTTCCTCTTAACAGAGTATGATGATTCAGTAGTTATATCTAAGCATATTTACTAACTTAACAAAGTTAGACCTAGTAGAATTTTTGTCTTTACCTTTGTTATAATCTTCTTTGTGGCGTACCATTGTGGTACTTACCTTCGAAGTGATACCGTTGAGGTATTCTTCTATGTGGCGTACAAGTGTGGTACTTACCTTCATGGTGATACCTTTGTGGTATTCTTATATATGGCATACCTGTGTGGTACTTACCTTCGTGGTCATGCCTTTGTGGTGCCCTTCTGTGAGGCGTTTCCTTTGTGATATTACCTTCGTGGTAATCTCTCCTTCGTGGAATAATTGTACTTGGGCTATGGAGTTGAGCCTCGTTTTTCTTCATCAATGATATAGGTAATATTTTATAACATCGGTATATGTATGGTAATATACCTAAGTAGGGTTGTAACTAGTTTACATGATTTTTGGTTTATACTTTGTTGATTTTTTGAGGCCTTGAGGGTCTTGGGGTCCCTACTGAGTATCGTTATACTCACCCTTGTACGGGCTATGCCCACACCTTGTTGTGTTTGGTGCAGATGATGGACAACACTGACTAAGGAAGAGGTTACCAGGACTGGAGGTATCTCGGAGGTGGTCCTTAGATGAGGCGTACTGCAGAGATGACCGTTCAAGAGTTGTACCAACCCTTCAGGTAGGATTCTTTATGGGTCTTCACTGGATCTATTCAGCTTGTTGTTTTTAGTATTATTGTACATTCCTATTTGGCTTGTATTCTGGCCTCTTTTACATACAATACACACTCTTTTTACTATTTAGTTTACTTGTGTTCATATCTTGTTGTGTGCTTGGTTTCATGAGTTTACAGGTTATAAAGGCAATGCCTTCCCAGTTTTAGGGATTATGCCTTCGGTGCTAGTCGCCATCCCCTGTCCTATGGAAGGCTGACTTGGGGTAGTCACAACACAGGACCCGAGGGATGGTTCGTGAAATCCAAAAGCATAAATAAGTTATAATATATATATTATAGTCTGTTTCAACCATCAAAATGGTTTTATGGTAAAAATTGAAAATAGAAATAGAAATTGAAAACCTATCAACCATGAATGTGATAAATAATCAAATATCAGATGGTGTTTTCATTAATAGTTAAAAATAATGGGAGATGAATGATGTTGATGAAATATTCTGTTATCATAAGAACATTACATTACTTGTAATTTACATGAGTTATAATAACACCTATATGAATGTATGTGAGGATAGAAAAATACAATAAATGAACATGAAAAATAAAGAAATGAAAAGAGGAATTTACCTCTTGAAGTAACCTTCCTTGAGAGCCTCTTTAGGGAAGAGGTTGTGGTCTTTTTATGATACCAAGGGATTATGGACTTGCGGGAGGATCTTGGTGGAAATTTTTAAAAAATTTGGACAAGTCCCAAGGTTTTAGAGGAGTAAAGAGAAGAGGGGGGTATTGGTGGGTTTTATAGTGGATGAGAGTAAGGTTTTATTATAATTTAAATAATTAGTTTATTAGTTTTCCATAAGACAATAAATAAGGATTATTTCATTACCAACAATAGTAATAAGTGAATGTGTGTTCTAAGAAACAACTCTTAAATCAGAAATGATATAAGGAATTATGTATTTAACATGTACTGTATATATATGGTAAATTATAGTATTTCACTATTCATAAAAATCTAATTATTTTATAAAAACCCAAAAAATTCAATGTAATAATATATGGAAATTAAAAAATTAAAAAAAGGACTCCATTATTTATAATAAAAATTTAGATTTCAATTTAAAACTGATTTTATAACAATTTAAAAAATTAACTATTTTGTTATTAAATTATCCAAAATTTATATGAAAAAAATATTTATTAGGAATATGTTTTGTAAAAATTAAATTTTTTTTCAAAAAATTATATTAATTTTAAATTTTAAATAAATATTTATTACTCACAAAAATATTAACACTTAATTATTAATTTCTAAAATAATTTATTTAAATTATAAGGCGTCTAAATATTATTTATAATTTCATGGGTGTGGATACTACTCATAATAGTTATATTACTATTCAAAATGGTACATTATTATTCATAAGGGACACATTACTATTCACCAATAATGTAAGTTGTTCTTATCAGACTATAAATATCTTACTAAAAGAAACCATGTGTGTCAGTTTTAGAAATTCAAATCACAGAGTTTGTAAAATTTTGATTACATGCTAGGTTATAAAATTGGTGTTTTATTGAGACTCAGTGTTTTACACATTCTATATAAAATTAATTTTCAAAATATTAGGGTGTTACATTTTACCCTCTTTAGAAAAATTTTGTCTTTAAATTTTGAAATTGATCTTTGAATGTTAATGGTCAGTACTCGAAAATTCCCTTTAGGAAAACCAACATTAGTGATAAATTTAAAATATCCTCTTAATTAGAGGGAAAGAAAAATGGATTAGTTACTAAAAAAATACACATTGTAATTGGAAAACATCGTAATGGAAGAATAATAAAACTATAATCATCTGATGGAATCTAATAGAGAACATGATTAGATAGAATATATCATTACCACAAAACCTTGAACTACAGTTATATAAATGTTCATTGATATCATTACAAAAAAATATGATGAAAGGAAAAAAATTTATTTAATACTTTTTTCCTAGAGTTGATGAATTATTCCACACAATATGAGTATAAATATACATTTCTATTTCACAAACACAATATTATCCTTTTTTGTGTATTGAACAATCTATACATCGTCTCTTGGAATAGGTTGCATCATGTGGTGGATTTAAACTCACAAAACTAATACAATGATCACCATTAACCATTTATTAGATGGTTTATCATTACAAAAGATCATGGTCCAACACATTAGAATAATTACCATATCCATGATTTCTAGATCCTTGTACATGGGGTACATGGTAATCCTCATTTTGTTTAGAACTCTATTATTTATCCTAGTCAATGCATCTACTATCTTACGTTACTTTAATATACCTGATAGTGTCCTAAATTTTTACATTCCAAACATGTGAATTTCATCATCATGTGTCCTCTTGAAATATAATGTAAACCCAAATTACCAAAAACCTTATTGGAATCATGCATTCATCTTTAAACATGCTATTGGATATATGAAATATATCCAAAAATGTTGTAGAGTCCATCAATGATAGGATATACCACTTTTCGACCAGACAATAATCAGTTTTGAGGTAGTCAGTACAAATAAAAATCAATCAGTTCTTCATAATTATCATGGTCATTGGTAATATATTTAGGGTTTTCATTCCCTCATCTATATGCATTCTCAGGATATTAACTATCTACTGAGTCACTTATCCTTGGTACAATTCATCAACCTCAAATATTGAAAGAAATTCTATTGTAGTACAACCATCATATATTCCATAATTGTTATAATTAGTACAATGAAGATAAGATATTCTAATGAAATGATTCAAGATGATGAATATTAATCACACCACTTCATCTGTGATAATCTCACAACTTGATCATTATGCAGTAACAACATTTTTGGAAGATTACTTTGACGTTGGGAAATTGATTTTTATAGTGTCCCATTTCCTTTTAGTTAAAGCACTATTAATTGAAAACATATTTCTTTCCACGACAATCATGAACATGCTGTATTTTTATCCACAATTATAACAAAATTTCACCCCATAAATCATTTACCAATGTGATTTTTTCCATCATTATCACATGTGAAAAAACCTAATTCCATTTATCTATTTTTATCTTTCATCCCCTTCTTCATTTTCATCCCATAAATGCCATAGGAATCATAGAATTCCTTACTGTAATGTCCTGCATCTAGGTGCCACTCCACGGGTGCCCCGAACCAGGTTGGTCATATGACCTCAAGCGCATTTCCCCAAATGCCAGAGGCTGCTGAGTAACAGTGAGGGCCCAGGTTTGATAGTGGAGAAACTATGCCCTCATTTTTCAAAGTGTAGTGCTGTGGAAAAGATAAATAACATACAATAGCAATAGCGGAAGAAATAAACCATACACAACTGATATGAACACCTGTAGTAAAATATTACCAACTTCTATATATAAAATGATGAAACATGTCTCTAGTCCTATGAAAACATCCAAAATATGTTACACAACAATAAAATGGGATACAATGGAATGTACAGGTACAACAGAACAAAAATGAACAGCAGGCAGCATCACGACCCTGAGCTCGGTCCAATGCTCCCCTACACCTCATCAACACTCAAATACCTGAATAGGGAACCTTTCCCTTATCCACACATGTAGAAATATAGTCTTTTTGGGCTGAAGACATGACCCAAACAGGGTGTGAGAAATAAATCCCAGTAGGCACCCACCAAAGGTCGTGCCCAATTGTCAGTGAGAAATGTGCAACAACAGTGTGCAATAAATGTATTAAACTAGTAAGCACTCAGATGTAATTATCATTACTAGTTTAATTACCATTTAAATATTAATTTAGCAGTTCAATTTAATAACATTCAAGTTCAATTGAATAACATTCAATGTTCCTCATAACTATGCCCTCAGGCTAATCAGAACCTTGACCTCAGGCTAATATAACCACGCCCTCAGGCTAATATAAGCATGACCTCAGGCTAATATAAGCTTGCCCTCATGATTACCCATAGGTATAACGAATGGTGCCCTCATGTGTACGGAATATCACCCTCAGGCATACCGAATATAGCCCTCAGGCATGGAAGCTACTGCCCTTAGGCATAAGATACGTTTCTCTCGGCTATACAACTACTACCCTTGGGCTAAGAAAACAACGCCCTCAGGATAATGTAAAATAATGCCCTCAGGAGCAAGTAACCGGGCCAATCCCAAAGAATAACAAGTAGTTATATATAAAATTTCTTTTAAGGAAAAAGTAATTCTCAATATAAACATGGCATACCCTCGGGTATCTGGGCCAAATGGGTAAACAGAGGAACGAACCCCTGGGTGATCTTGGATCCAAGCAGTGATCCCAGACAACAGTTTTACACCTATGCTAAATTACCTATGAAATTATAGATATTTAAATAGCCAAGGCCTCATCCATATGACACCCCATCATGGGTTCATACCACAATGGTAAACAAAAACACACAACATATTGAATTTAAACACCTGACCACCTACATCGATTTCCCCTGATTAATATAGGTGAACGACGATCCTCGAAATGCTCGAGAAAAAAGTCGATATAAGGTGAACATAACCTCGTTCAAACTCAAATAACATCCTTTAGAGGAATAATTTTCAAGAGCTACGCAAGGAGAAGGAAGGACTCACCCGTGCAGTCCTAAGGAGATCGATGGTGCAGAAAATGGGTTCCCAGTGTGCGGTCAGAAGATCCTCCAAGTTCTGGCCGTCTCTCCCATGCTCTGCTCCAGTTCTAAGCTTCCTATGTGAACATAGGATGCTACTACCAATTTTAAGCCAAAAAAAAAAAACAGACTACAATGCATGTACAATTGGGTACACGACGTGTAATTTTCGGATTTTAACTGTTCCACTGATGGCCTCTCACCAGCGTGGCACTGTTCATCATTCGACATGAGCTCATGGCATGTAATACCTGAGTACATGGCATGTACTGTCACTCAGCTGGCCACCGCCTTACTATTTTCCTGCCGATTGACTACACTGCGTGTAATTACCCACAACACGACATTTAGTCGGTTTTTACACCTTTCATCGCCAACATGGTCACATGCCTTCTGTACTCATCCCACATGGAAAAAGTACAAAGCGTGTGGAAAAGTACACGGCGTGTTCCCACAATGTTTTTAATTTTCCACGTTTTCCTTATTTTCTCAAAAATACTTAAGGAAAAATGAAAAGAAGAAACCTGTAGCTTAAGAACAAGTACCGAGTTCTTACAAACTTCCCCCCTTAAAGCAATTCGTCCCTGAATTTCTCTTAAAAGGGTCGTAAAGATAATTCCCATAAAAAATATTTCCACTGAGCACGTACGTCAGTCTCCCACTCCCAGGTTTCATCGATCACTCATCCATGCTGGCATAGCTCCCGTACGAGAGGAACTGACCGGTCTTAGAGAACCTTCGTGCTCCTATCAACAATACGAATCAGATTCTCTTCAAAGGATGCATTTACATGAAGCTCAACCTCCTCAGGATGAAAGATGTGAGATGGGTCTAAATGATAACGACACAACTGAGATACACGGAAGACGTTGTGCATGGCCTGATACCACTATGGTAACTGTAACTGATAGGCAACAGACCCGAATATCTCCAGAATCTCAAACGGCACCACGTACCTCGATGAATGTTTACCCTATCTCCTGATTCTACTATGTCCCAACCTTGGTGAAACATGGAAAAACACATGATCCCTGACGATGAACTCCAAGGTTTGTCTACGACGATCAGCATAAGATTTCTGATGAGACTGTGCAGTAGCCATCCACTTCTGTATCAACTGGACTTGCTATGATGTCTCCTGCATGAGACGTGGTCCCAGTAAAGCTACCTCACCTGTCTCCAACCTGCACAGGGGTGATCAGCATGACCTACCATATAAAGCCTTGTATGGTGCCATCTCAATAGTTTCCTAAAAACTATTATTATAGGAAAACACAACTAGTGGTATATTCTACTCCCAAGAGCCCCCAAAGTCTAGGACGCATGCACGAAGCATGTCCTCAAGCACCTATATCATACGCTCTAATTGGACATCGGTCTGAGGGTGGTAAGATTTGCTCAGAAGAACCTGTGTACCCAGTAACTTATGAAAACCCTGCCAGAAATGAGACATAAAGTGGGCGTCCCTATCTAAAATGATAGAATGAGGAACCCAAGGAAGACATACAACCTCTCGAATATACATATTTCAAAGCTCGTCAACACCGAATGTCTCCTTGATCGAAAAAAAGTGAACCACCTTCCTGAGTCTGTCCACCACAACCCACACGACATCATTGCCTCGAGGTGACCTCAACAACCCAGTCACGAATTCCATCATGACATCATCCCATTTCCACTCTGGGATGAGTAACTGCTGTAACAGTCTAGCTGCCCTCTGATGCTCTGCCTTCACTTGCTGATAGGTGGAACATCTCGTAACAAAACTAGCAACTTTTATCTTCATACTCGGCCACCAATTCTGACATCTAAAGTCACGGTACATTTTGGTAACTCTGGGATTCACCGCCCAAGCTAGAGTATGAAACTCCCGAATCAACTCCTCACATATATCCACTGGAACCCATACTCATCCATGGAAACACAATACCTCATCACTATCTATCGTCCATCCAGGAGGAGGGTCCTCACTTGCCACCGACTCTCGTAGAACTAGGCCTTCTGAATCAGATAGATGTCTCATCCTTACTCTATCCAGGAGGGTCAAAGTCACAAGTAATGAAGAAAGATAGGTCTACCCCTGACTTTTGTACATAACCAAATGCATCTCAGAGAACAAAGCCATAAGGTGCCACTCACCACTGGCCTCTTACACTACATGTATCTGAGCCTTCCTAATCAGTGCATCAGCAACTGCATTACCCTTACCATGTTTATAGGCATGTTCAAAATCGAAGGACTATATATACTCAACCCGTCTCCGCTTCCTCAGATTCAAGTCACGCTGAGTAAACATATATTTGAGACTTTTGTGGTCAGTGAAAACCACAAAATTATCTCCCAAGGGATAATGTCTTCAACAGCTCAACGCATGAACGATGACAGCCAACTCGAGGTCATGTGTTAGGTAATTACTCTCATGTGGCCTCAACTGTCAAGACCCGTACAGAGAAACTCAATCACCCTTCATCAACACAACTCCCAGCCCAATACATGATGCATCATAGTAAACTGTATAGCTCTTTTCCTACTCTGAGAGTATCAGGATTGGTGCTGATATCAACTTTCACTTCAGATCCTGGAAGGCTGTCTCCCAAGATTCTGACCAAAAAAACATCACACCCTTCATAGTCAAACCCATCAATGGCGCTTCTAAGTGGGAGAAGTCCTGGATTAAGTGACTATATTAACCAGCTATCCCTATGAAACTCCATATCTCAAACACGTTCATAGGCTACTCCTAGGAAAATACTGCTCTCACCTTCTCCGGGTCTACTGAAACTACTTCTACTGAGATAATATGACCAAGGAAGTGTACCTGGTCCATCCAAAAGTGGCACTTTGAGAGCTTAGCATATAGATTATGCTCTCTCAGTGTAATCAACACGATCTCATTATGGGTGGAATGGTCGTTTCAAGTGTGAGAGTACACCAAGATATCATCCATGAAGACTACTACAAAAGAATTTAGATAAGGATAGAACATATTATTCATCAGAGCCATGAAAACTGATGGCATGTTCGTGAGTCCAAATAGAATAACCAATTACTCGTATAAACCATATCTGCTTCTGAAGGCAGTGAGAGGTATATCAGATGTCTTAACGTGTAACTGAAGATATCTGTATCTCAAATCAATCTTTGATAAAACTCGTACTCCTCATATTTTATCAAAAATATCATCAATCATCGGCAAGGGATATCAGTTCTTAACCATCAGCTGGTTCTGCTTCCGATAATCCACACAGAGTCTGAGGATACTATCCGCCTTCTTCACAAAGAGGACCAGAGAAACCCATGGAGAAGTGCTGGTTCGGATAAAACCTTTTGACTGAAACTCCTCTAATTGTCTATTAAGCTCCTACAACTCTGGTGTAGCCATTTTATAAGCAGGAATGGACACTGGTGCCACTCCTAGCACAAGATCAATAGAGAAATACACCTCTCACTTTGGATGTAGACCCGAAATGTCGTCCGGGATGACATCCCTATAATGATCAACCACTGGAGGGAGATACTTCTGACAAGTCCCCAAATCATCCAGATATATATTCACAATTTGGGTTTTCACAACACCTTGCCCACAATGCTCATGTCCAGCTCGGCTCACTCGGACATCCCATTCACCCTTGTATAGAAACTCCCCACCCTCTAGTGACATGAAACACACCCTGCGACGATAGCAGTCTACAAAGGCTCGGAAGGGTACCAACCATTCCATCCCAAGAATGACATCATATCTCGTCATCTCTATGACATAGAGGTTCCATATAAAGTGAAACCCACCAACCTCAAGGGGGAACTCCCTACATTGACGCACAACAATCGTTCTAGTCCCCAACGGAGTGTCTAGCGTCATAACATCCGAAGAAGAAGTAACACAGATCCCAAGGATCTCCACAATAGGCACAAATATACAACTATGTGTAGGACCCATATCCAAATGTACTGAAAATAAAATAGACGTTACTAGAATAGTACCTGTAACAGTAGATGGACAGAGATCCTTCTCATGTTGGGTCTGTTGCATTGCATATGCCTGCCCAGTTCCATGGCCCTACGACACAGCCTAACTACCCTGTGTTGTCCCACCCTGCTGCTTCTGATATCCCAATGTCTGTCTACTACGACCACAACCACCATCTCGGCCTGAACGCCCTGACGTATTCCATTTTCCCGACTGGTAAGAAGCTGCTGGTCCTACTCCCGTATGCAGTGTCTGCACAGAACCCCTCTCACTAGCCACCTGCGGAAACACCCTAAAATAACACTAGAGATGACCCATCTTACCGCAAACTTGGAACTCCACTGGGTCACGTGGACACTGTGGTCTCTTGTTCCCCTCTCTACCACACTGGTAGCAAATGATGACGCCACCCGAATCATTTCTATAGCTGGTACTACCACCGAGAAAGGGCTCCATCTATCTCTTCGTCTTACCTATAGAAATTGTACTAGAAACTGGTGTCGAACCGCCCTGTCCCACACCACTATCTGCCCATAGGTTCCTTTCAGTAATCAGTGCCTGGTTCACAATAGCATGTAAAGTAGGAAACCTGAAAACATTCAACAGTTGTCAGATTTCATATCGAAGACCATCCGCAAAGCGTATGGCCCTCAAAGTCTCATCACCCACCAAAACAGGTGCAAAATGCTTAAGCTCAATAATGAGAGATGAATAGTCCATCACTGACATAGCGACGTGCTATAGATTCATGAATTCTTGAGCTCGATCTTCCCTTAGTGTCTTTAGGAAGAATAAGTCATAGAAATCTATATAAAAATCTTCCCATGTAATGTCGTGGTGATGCTCAGACTGGGTGGTAACATCCCACCACCTCTTGGTGGAATCACGCAGCATATAAGTCACGAGCATGACCCTCTCTGCCCATGAGGTGTATCAAGATGCTCGAAAATAAAATGCATTGAATCCAACCATGAATCCGTATCCTGTTGTCCTCCATCCCCTAAAAACGTAGGAGGATGCTTCTACTGGAAGATATGTGTCAGATCTTCCATAGATGTGGCGGCTTGCAGTGCTCCCTGGAAGGTCGGCATAAACCACATGAAGCCTTCACAGAACTACGCCTCTGTGCCTGAATCCGGTATAATGGCTTGCACCACATCAGGAACTGCTGGAGGATCAACTGGTAGCCCATGGCCAACCATCTCCAGAGTATAATTGTTACCACTCTCTTGGAGAACAAATAGTGGTCGTCTTGTAAGCATGACTCTACAAGGTCAAACTGACACCTTAGATCAAGATTATCAAAAAACGAACCATGGGGACAGGGGAAATAATGTCTTCAAGATTTAAAAAACATGGCAAAAATGTGTGTATAAATACTACAATGCATGTACTCGAATCCTTATTCCCATCCCGAGTCCTTCTACATGGAAAAGCCACACTGCTCATTTGAACAAGACTACATGGCGTTTATAAAGACTACACGACGTGAATGGTTTAATTTACAACTGCCCATGCCATTCATGACATGGACTGTATACCTAGGAAACACTACACGACGTGTTTTAAAAAAGTCACAACGTATACAAGAATCCCCAGACCGACCCGTGTTGCTCACTACACGGCTGGCTACTCAGCTACCACTACACGGCGTATTCCATGAGTAAAAGGCGTGTAATTGGAAGGATATCACTGACTCGTGTTTTTAGTTACACGACTGAGTATCAGGGTCAGACTACTGGGCGTGTTCAAAGTGAACACGACATGTATGTCCTAAGGTTTCCGTTGTCCATGTGGTTCGTTACATGGGTGGACACCTGGTCACTACTACACAGTGTGTACAACCGGTACATGGTGTCTTTTTATCAATTCATTACCAAACCCATGTCTCCACCCACACGGTCCATGACACAGGAAGAGAATACATGGAGTGCACTTAAAAAGTTTTCATTTCTTCCTGAACAGAAGTTTAAACAACATGTAATCATAGAACTACATGGAGTGTATCCAGGGTTTTCCAGAATGTAAGCCTCTGAAACTACTCCAGGACCCAAAAAAATCACTGTAACAACACCTAAGTGCCAAATTCTGATATGTGAGGGACCATTCTCCTCGCGAATCAAATCTTGGAATCTTATTTGTGTTTATAAATACGGTAAACAACTAATGATCCACCAAATTCCGATCAATGAGGGCCCATAATCCATAATAAACTAAGTTTGGAATCCATTCAATAAATGACTCATACAAAAATATACTATCAAATAACAGGTATTTATCAAAGCAGTTATCACAACAGCATGATTTTGGAGAACAACAGCTATCACAACAACATGAAATTTCTAATTCACCTATATGGCATGGAAGAATGCATGACATGTGATTTCTTGCATGTGCCTAAATGATGCATGATATGTCATAACATCATATCATCAGGTTTCAACTTAAATAGAACCCATGTATAACATATAAATAGAATAATTACAAGTGTGTCACCCAACGATGAAAATCGAATCAACTGTAAAATTGAAAAATCAAAAAATTGCTATAAAAGAGGTAGAATGGCTTTTCCCTGTACACAGGTCAGCTACTCCCCGACATAGCTTATTACTAACTACCATTTCTATCCTATCCCTAACTAGAGCTCCAAACAGTAATTAAAAGAAAAGAACCACCTCTAATACCACTTTGTAATGTCCTGTATCCAGGTGCCACTCCACGGGTGCACTGAAACCGGTTGGTCGCATGACCTCAAGCGCATTGTCCCAATTGCCAGAGGCTGCTGACTAGCAGCGAGGGCCTAGTTCTGATAGTGGGGAAACTATTCCCTCATTTGTCAAAGTGTAGCACAGTGGAAAAGATAAATAACATACAACAGTAAAAACAGAAGAAATAAACGATACACAACAGATATGAACACCTGTAGTAAAAGATAACCAACTGATATATAGAAAATGATGAAACATGTATCTAGTCCTAAGAAAATAGCCAGAACATATTACAAAATAGTACAATGCGGTACAATCGAATGTACAGGTACATCAGAACAAAACCGAACATTCGGCAGCATCACGAGCCTGAGCTCGGTCCCATTCTCCCCTACACCTTAGCAATACTCATGTACCTGTATAAGGACCCTTTCCCTTATCCACACCTACAACAATATAGTCTGTTTGGGCCGAAGACATGACCCAAATAGAGTGTGAGAAATAAATCCCAGTAGGCACCCACCAAAGGACTGTGCCCAACTGTCAGTGAGAAACATGCAACAAATGTGTTAAATAAATTCAGTAAACTAGTAAGCACTCAAAAGTAATTATCATTTCCAGTTTCATTCCCATTTAAATATTCATTTAGCAGTTCAATTTAATAATATTAAAGTTCAATTTAATAACATTCAATGTTCCTCAGAACTATTCCCTCAGGATAATCATAACCTTACCCTCAGGCTAATATAACCACGCCCTCATGCTAATATAACAACACCCTCAGAATTACCCTCTGGAATAACAAATGGTTCCCTCAGGCTTAAGTAATCTCACCCTTAGGAATACCAAATATTTCCCTCAGTCATGTAATCTATTGCCCTCAGGCATAAGATACGTTTCCCTCAGGCTATACAACTACTACCCTCGGGCTATAAAACAACACCCTCAGGCTAAAGTAAAATACTACCCTCAGGCGCAAGTAACCGGGCCTATCCCAAAGCATAAAAAGTGGTTATATATACAATTTATTTCAAGGAAAAAGTAATGCTCAATATAAACATGGCATACCCTCGGGTATCCGGGCCAAATGGATAAATAGAGGAACGCAACCCCGATGGTCTTGGATCCATGCAGTGATCCCAAACAGCAGTTCTACACATACGATAAATTACCTATGAAATTCTAGATATTTAAATAGCCAAGGCCTCATCCATACGACACCCCAACATGGGTTAGTAGCACAATTGTACAAAAAACAACACAGCAGTTAGAATTTAAACACCAGACCACCTACATCGATCGCCCCTGATTGATATACGTGAACGATGGTCATTGAAACGCCTGAGAACAACGTATATATGAGGTGAAAATAACCTCATTCAAACTCAAATAACTTCCTTTATAATATTAATTGGCAAGAGCTACGCAAGGAGAAGGAAGGACTCACCTATGCGGTCCCAAGGAGATCGACAGTGCAGAAAACGGGTTCCTGGTGTGCGGTCCGGAGGTCCCCCATCTTTTGGCTATCTCTCCCATGCTCTCCTCTGGTTCTAAGCTTCCTATATGAATAAAGGAGGCTATTTCCCATTTTAAGTGAAAAAATAGACTACATGGTGTGTACTATTGGGTACACGGCGTGTACTTTTTATTTTTTAACTGTTCCACTGACGACTTCTCACCAATGCAACACTGTTCATCTGTCGACATGAGCAAACGATGTGTAATACCTGAGTATACAGTGTGTACTGTCACTCAGCTGGCCACCGCCTAACTATTTGCCTGCCGACTGACAACACAGTGTGTACTTACCCACTACACGACGTGTAGTAGGTTTTTACACCTTTCATCGCCAGTATGGTTACACTCCTTATGTACTAATCCCAGACGGCCAAAGTAAATTGTGTGTGGACAAGTACATGGCTTGTACCCACAAAGTTTTGGATTTTCCCCACTTCCCTTATTTTCTCTAAAATAATTAACGAAAAAGGAAAAGAAGAAGGCCGTACCTCAAGAACAAGAACCAAGTTCTTACACTTACATACATTGATACCATATGATTCTATTTCCACATATGATAAGGATATATTAGATACTATATTAGATTGATACAATGACCTAATACCATGTGAGATACAATCCTCACTACTATTTGCATCACGTGCAATGGTGATGTTCTGATTCCTTCTTCTATGTTCCTTTTTATATCAATTCCATATACTATATTATCTCATAAATATATGAACATTATATAACTATGAACATGGTATAACACATATCACTAATTGATGCATCATAAATTGATGCACGCCTGTCGCGGGGCGTGGAAAAAAACAATTATATTTTTCATAGTGCAACATAGTGGCTGACCAGGGTCATCTCTCTTGAGGATCATTTCAGTTTGGTTCACTTACTTTATTCTAATTCACCAAAACTATCTCTTTTTGTGAGTTTTTACTTATTTATAACAATGAAATGAAAACTAATAATTCTAAATTTATACTTAGATGCATGTCTAAAAAAATTGAAGTTAGGAAGAAAGGACATATCTTTGGGATTCAGTTAGGGATTCAATCATTATTCTCTTTTGAATGTTTGATTCTAGTTTGATAACTCAAACATGAAATCTCATGTTTAAATCACTATTATTTTCCAGAATAGAAATAGCTTTATTTTTATGACAATGGGGACCGTCACCCAATTGGGGACATCCGCCTCTCCCAAGCATAGTACTCATGTCTATCACAAATTTAGAATAAATTTTAAGGGAAATTCAAGAACACTTTGACCTACCCCCAGGCCAAGGCTCAGGGTTAGCCTCTCATTTTCGAGATTAAGAGATCACAATGGTGGATGGATTGGAGATAGAGAGAGATGAGAGGGAGGGAGGAAAAATAAATATTTTATAATGTTTTTTAGAATAATAATAATAATATTATTAATTAATAAAATTATTTTTATTATTAAGAAAATAGTTTTTGAAAAATAGAGAAGGAGAAAATAAAATAGCTTTAAAATAAGAATGTAATAATTATAATAATGATAATTAAAATAATATTTATATATTATAATTATATTATTATTAATATTAATACTAATAATAACAATAATAAAACTTATAATTATAATAAGAAAATTAAGAAAAAGAATTGTGGGATGGATGGTGAAACACAAATACATGGATTAATAAAAAATAAAATATAAATTACAATTGAAGATAAAGAAAATAAAAAAACATAATAAAAAAAATTAAATGATGGGGGAATAGAGGAGTAGAAGTGGCCCTGGACCCAATGAGATCCCTCCTTGGCTGTGGGTGTCGAGCTGATGATTTGGGAAAAAGGTGAGAGCCTCCTTTTATAGGCAGCATCATGTACTCTAAAATATTTCGCATTGTTGGAAAAATAAATGTACAATTCTCACGTGTACCCCTTATTAAATATTGTTCAAAGATGTGTTTTCCGTTCACCCTCCAAATTGTAGCATATTTGGACCCAGGGTGAGTAGTTATGAATTTTTCATTGGAGGTTCATGTTTCTGAACGAATCTTCCAGGAAGGTTTCTCCAAATTTATTTCATTAAATGGCCATCTTAATGAATTCAAAATTACCCCTAATTTTTTCTAGAGATGTAAATATCTATCCTCGTTCTATTACAGGTAAAAAAACGTCATTTGGATGTGTTTAGGACGAGTTTCGTTCCGTTATGGTGGTGGGATCCACGTAGTCCACCCGAAAACATTTCCAACATCACTGAATTTGTAGGCCCTATAGATGGCTGAATCAGCTCTTGGTTCAGAAGACAACAATGGAGGAAATAAAATCAGTATTCTAACAAAAATTTTAATCACAAAGTTTGGACATATTTTCTTATGAGAAGTGAAAAAAATACCCTTGTGGTCAAAATATGTCCAAAATCCAGAATTACACACTTTTCTTTATTATGGTCATTTTCATTATAAAATTCAAATTACCCATTATTTAAATAAATAATGTAAATAAATGGGGTGTATAATTGCAAAACATTAAAAATACTCATTATTTTATCAAAAATATGCAAGTAAACTTGCTCTGTCATAAATCCTAGAACCATATACATTGCTTACTTTGGAAGCAGAATACATCATAATGGAATGCAATAAAAATGTGAATTATACTAAACATATCTCCTTGGAGTTTCAAACTATGTTCTCAGTAAGGCCTATTTTCATGTACCAGGTTACCTCAGGCCTAACCTGAAACTCTATGTCGGAGATGTTACTCTTAGGTACATATGTGCCATAACCACATCCACATGTAGTATCGAGATGGGGATGTAAATTCTAGAAATATACACATAAAATATTCCTTACCAAAATTAAAGGATGTTAATGTATGTTTATCATAAAACTATATCATAGGTTTTTGTTAACTTATCTACATTTCTGAATCTAGTTTCCATTTTTTCATCTAAACATCATTTGATACCAACTATAATAACCCAACCCCAGTTTCCCAAAGACGATGCCTTATTTTTTACCGTGAATATAAAAAAGTAATATGCATCATGAAAGCACAAGTAGTTTAGTATATTGGGAGACATGATAAATACATATGCGAAACATTAAAAATTTAAATTAAACAAAAAAAAAATTTATTGGGAACATACACAAACCTATGTTTATCAATGCTGGTTGTTCATAATAATCATCTTCATCTCCTGAGAAGATGAATCTAAAGAAAGGGTTGAGCTCGTATTCTTAGTAAGGGTAAGTAATAAAATTGTAGATATCATAAATATATTAATTTTCCTTGGTGAATAAATGAAAACACATTCCTTTAAAAATAAACATGAACACATTATGGTAGAAATAATAGATGAATAAATAATGTTATAATAAAGCATAATCAACAGTATTATACTAGTCTAACAACCACATGAAATAACAATTAATGGTTTCATAAATAAAGAATTCATAATGGGAGAAATCGTAACGATATGTTCAAGGCCCCATTCCAAGACCATAAATATCCATTTTTTATGGCCTCAAGAAAAGACCATAGTTTGTCTCATGAGGCCTACCGATGCACATAGGGGATATAGCAGGCCCCACATGACACATACCAAGTCCAATTAATTCCTCTTATTAATGGGGATAATTATAAAAATTGTATAAATTTATATTGAATCTAACATATACAATTTATGTAGATTTCCCCATACATTAAACATAATCACTAACCATTTGAAGAAAATTGTTGAATGGTATAAAGATAGAGAAACCACATTCAAAATATTCAGAAACACTTCCAAAAAATATTATAGATAATATAATAAGATATATACCAATATGAAGTACAAGATTCATCAACATATGTTGACATAAATAATGATACTTTTTGACTGAAACAATTGAGAAATTGATGGGGAAATAATTCTTAAACATTCCAATATGTATCATACCACCACAAAACATTCAAATCATAATCACATATAATTTCATGAGAATGGGGAGACACTTGATATGATATACCAAGGAGGATTATATACACCACTTGATTGGAATAAGTTGTCAACAAAGCATATATCTCATTAATGTTAATGTGGGGTGCAGAAAATCTATTTTACATTAGAAAGAAGTGTTCTTTTGTAATATCATTTGTATTTGTCAGAAACTACGTTTTAAACATTTATATCCTTGAAATTAAATAGAAAGAACATTGATATTACATTTGAGGCATACATGATCTCCCATTGAAGTTAAATCATGTAAAAAGTGTTTTAAAGAATCTTTAGAATCGAAACATTTTTATGAGGTTTAAGGAGTTCATTAAATATATTTTAACATGAATAAGAATTTATTTTTCAAAAGACCCTAAATTAAGACAAATATATTTTTCATGTTAAAATGTGAGATTTTATAAAGGTAAATATGTCTTAAAATATATTATAGAGTTAACTTCTAAATAGGTAATAATTCAAGATGTACCTAGAATCATGCATTGATTTCTTTAAGAATTTTTTAAAGATTATTTTAAAACATGAAAATTTCCATAAAATAATGAAATATTATTATTGGTAAACATATATATAATAGTAAAACAGAATTTATGAGGATTTAATAAGAATAAATATTAATTTAATTGCGGTGAATAGAGAATAAGAGAAACCAAAATGAAAATGGATGTTCGAGTAGAAAATACTTAGAACTTTGTAATCAATTGAATCATTTGAACAAAAATTAATAATGAACAAATGATACATTTAATTTCATGAATATGAAGATATTAATAATACAAATCATCAATGGGATGCATACATACACCATACACAAGTAGTAGTTATGAATACAGAATATCTCACAAAAATGGAAGTGAGATGAAGAAACTCTCACCTTATGTATGCAGGTGTTCTCAACTATATCTCAATGACCAGAATAATCTAATTCAGGTTCATTAATTAAAAATTCAAAATAGTAAAATTAATTTAAATGATTTATTATAACCTTATTAAGTTCATTCATGACCCTTTTTGATGGGTTAATAGGTTCAATTTCATTGTTCGGGTCCATTTGTTTCATAATAATTATACGTATATATATGAACATAAAATCATGTAAAATTAATATGGTTGTCGACAATTAAAGTCATATGTTATTATTGAAAATATAGAAGGTTACATGGTTTTAAATTTAATTTGGTTACTTGGAATGAATATGAATCATTATAAATGTTATTTAGTGATAATTGTTTATGTTAATTGGTGGCTTTTGAACACAACGAACTCATTTAGATTATAAATCAGAACCATGATATAAAAAGATTCTAGAACCTGAAATTATTAATCATTCATATATATCTATCCAGTTTAACCATTAAAATGGTTTCATTACTATAATTTAAGACTATAATCTATGTTGAAAACCCACCATCCTTGAATGTGATAAATTAACACATCTCAGATGTTGTTTTCATGGAAAGTCTAAAAGAAGGAGAATGGAATGATTGTGATGATTTATTCCATTATAATAAAAAAAATTCCAGTAAATTCATCTTACTAGAGTTATCATGTAATTTTGATCAATGTAGGTGAGGAAATAAAAATAAATCAAAGAAACATGAAATAAAAGAAATGAAAAGTTTAATTTACCTCTTGATGTAACCATCCTTGAGAGCCTCTTTAGGGGATGGGTTTTCGTCTTTTCATGATTCCAAGGGTAGATAGACATTGGGGAGGAGAATGGGGGAGATTTTAGTAGAATTTAGACAAGGAAAAAGGCATTAGATGAGTGATGAGGAGAAGAGATTGTGGTTGGCTTTTATAGTGGATGAGTGGATGGTTTTCTTAATATTTTATTCATTAGTTTATTATTTTTCTATATTACAAGCAATAGTGATTTTTTCATGGAAAAAATAGTAGTAAGATCATGTGAGTTCAAAACAAGAGTTCTTATATCATATATTATGCTAGGAATAATGTATTTAACACATAATCTGTATATACGGTAAATTACCGTATTTCACTATTCCTCAAAAATTGATGTATTTTAGAAAACCCCAAAAAATTCAGCCTAACCATTTATCAACATGAATAAATAAAAATTGAACTCCATTTTATAACAATAATTTTCGATATAAGAGAAATTTAATTTTTATATGAATTTATTTTTTACTAAAAAATAGAGATTTAAATTTAAAACTAATTTTATAATACTTTCAAATATTAACTAAGGTATTTAAAATTATCATAAACTTCTATGAAAATAAAATAATTTATTAGAAATAATTTTTATGGAAATTAATTATCTTTTAACACAATTTTTTTAATTTAAAATTATAATTTAATATTTTTTACTCACAAAATACCAACACTTAATTATAAATTTATAAAAAGTATATTTCATTTATATGGTGTCTAAATTTTATTTATACCTTCATTGGTGTGGTTATTATTCATAAGGGATATATTAATATTCATTTGGGGACCGTACTATTCATAATGATCATGTTACTATTCACAAAAACTGTGTGTTGATATTATCAAACAATAAATATCTTACTGAATAGAACCATGTTTGTCCGTTTTTAGATATTCACATCACATAGGTGGTAAAATTATTTTTACTTGCTAGTTTATAACAAATTTCTGTTTGGTAGAGACTTAGTGTTTCATGAATCTAATATTATAATTATTTTAAAAATCTTGGATTGCTACAAATTAAAAATCTAATGATGAATTTTTACAATAATGTGATTGTTTTAAGAAAAAGTTAACTATAATGAATGAACGTGTTATTTCACAATAACATTTACCACTTGATAATTTCTAATTAAAATCCCATTGGATAGAATAATTGAAAATTAAACATAAAATACAATGAGTTATTATGTAATCATGTTAATAAATGGAAAAGGGTGTCTATACACTATATTAAAAATCATTGTGGCATAAGTTAATTATTCTTCAATTAAGGGAAATTGGGATGAAGTCTTGCACGTCATGCTTTCTCATAGCTAACGGTTCGTTAACTTCAAATATAGTGGTTTTAAATATGTTATTAACATAAATATAACCATAGTAAAATTTATAATATCATATATTATCTTTTTATAACCTCTTATCACCAATTATTTAACATCGTTTAATTATTTTCACTATTTTGTGTTCTAATTTCCCACATTTATCATTTTGTTGTTGTCATGAATGTAATGGTTCATTTACATATTATATAGATGTATAATTTATATATTAATAATAAAATAATTATCATATATATATATAAACTATACATTTTTGAATAATCATGAATGATGGTTTTGAAAAATTTTGTTTGTTATGATCGATGAGATGTTTGGTTGCACCAACATATGGTTAACATTTCCATTTCTAAATCACCATTATTGATAGGTGTTAAAAATATTTGGTATTTATATAATTATCATAAATTAATAATTATCATATTATTAAATTAAATATAATTAAATATATTAACTATGTGTTTTGGTGATGAAATTAGAGTCACATCTCTTCATGAAAGCAGTTGTCCTCATATACGTGAAGGAAATTTCCCAATTTCAGTGAGAGAAAATATTAGAAATAATTTGATAAATCATCTTCTCACAAATAAAAATTTAAAATAACAAAATAATTATGTCATTTATATGATATGTAATAACCAAATTTATTATTACCACCTTTTATAAAAAGAATTAATGAAAGGTGAGTCACATCATTTCAGAAGGTGGATGTCCTCTATACACACGAGTGACGTCATAATATCTCATATGAAATGGAATTTATAAATTTTATATATTATATTATAAATAAATAGTTAATTTTATGTTACAAATATATAATATACACTATAAATCCCCCATCATACCCAACTTTGAGTAGTGTCGATGGAAAACATGCTACATTGGTTCATGAGGCAGTAGTCGGCCATACACTTGACTGATGTTATAGTTTCACATTCGAGGAATGTGGTGATGTTTGTATGGGGTTCCCATAATATAATAAAATATAATTATATTCAATATACTATTGTTGTTATATCATAATTTTTTTTATAATAATTGAATGAGGTGGATGAAGAAATAAAATGAAGATGCTTATTGATGAAAATTTCATCTTCTTTTGGTAACCTCCTTATCTTTTCAACAAAATCATTATTAGAATAGGATTTAGCACAATATAATACCTATGGGATGATGGAATTCAATTTTGGAAGTGATTTTGGTTGGCCATATCCAAACTAATAGGGTTAGAATGTTTGAAGAAGACAAACGAGTGGGTGGTATTTTACAATTGAGGTCGGAGGCAAACTTCTAATTTTTTGGAATGAAAATTGTGTACCTATGTTTTTCAAATGAAAAGGACCAAAATAAAATATTATCTTTACATAGAAAATATTATTTAAATATATTGTTATAAAATATATTTGAAAAAATATTTTAGTTAATTTTAACATTTTATATTTTAATTTAACCCTGGGTAAACCGAATTGTAACTAAAAGGGAGAAACAAATTTGTTCTATTTTTACTATTAAATTTTGTTATAAATTATTTTTAAATTTGTTGATAATAAAAATTATGATGAATCAAAATATTGAATCCATTTTTTTATTAAATTCATAAAAGTTGAAATATTTAATTTAAAATTAATCCCTCAAACGTGATGAGAAAGTAGGTTCTCATTGAAAAAATGTACAACTGTTTTAAAAGTTTTTATATCAAAACTCATTATGAAACTGATTCCAATATCTAATATTGGATTAATATAAATTATATTTAACATGTTTTACTATAAAATAGATTATAAATATTGTTTATGTTTATTAATAATATAAATGCAAAGGCTTCTCTAAATTATAATTTAGTAAATGTCACAATTTATCAAAAAAAATAATCTTCAGAAAAAACATTATAAACCCCAAGATAATTTTAAGATGATAATTTAAAAGTGGAAATTATATTATCAAATAAATCAAATAAATTGTAATGAAATTAATTACAAATTATTATCATAGTGTGTGGATAAAGCAAACTTTAGAAAAATATCATTTTTCAGTAGACATTTCTTTTACAATCAAATAGTTCAAATTTATATTTAATCTATATATATCAATTTTTTTATAAATGTTTATACCAAATACTATTCAAATTTTAGTTATAGAAATACATACCTTGTAATTTTATGTCTAGTTTTTAATGGTAATGTTTAAATAATAATATTTTAATTTGGAATCAATTTTTTTTCATACACAATATGGAATTCCTTGAAAGCTATTAAATGTATTGAGTTTTATTAAAAATTATATATCATAAAGTATTAGGATTTTATGTTACCATCTATCCATGTTTTTTTATTTCAAATAGTTTATCAAATACTATGTTCAAATTTTTAATTCATGGAGTGTTAAAATTGTCCTAGAACACTCAACCTCTACAGTAAAATTATGTGTCTGTATTATTATTTTAGAGTCCAGATTAATTCACTCTAGAAGTTTTTTACTACTTAATAACAAGAATTCAATTTAATCGTCTCTCTTTTTACCCTGATTGTTTTCGATTAATGTTCATTTTTTGTTGGTTTTGAGTATATGATGTTTTCCAACCCTAATGGTTTTCCATGTTATGAAATCGAGACATTATGTTTTGGATTGTTATCTCTTTAGTAACAATTTTTTTGATTGATCAACATGAATTTCACCAAAATATAATCCATATTATATTTAATATATGTTAATATTGTTGGAGTTTTTGTGGTTATCTTTTGATTAGTATATTATTGTATTTTATATTTTTTTTTGTAGATATACCTATTGAGATCATTGTATTATTTTTCATTCTATTAAGTTAAGGATAATCAAAGAAGTGAATATAAGATGGAAAAAGTATTTATTTAGTGGTTAACAAGATATAATTGTGTTCCAATTTTTTTGTGAATTTTTATTCATATTTGGTTTTGTAATATCATATTCTATCATAGATAATGATATATTTAGAATTTGTTTTTAATAATATATTCAATAACCCCAAGAAATATTATGAAGATCTACCACAATACAGAAAATTATCATCCTGAACTACATAAACCTGGAATGGTGAAATTAATGATAAATATCATATTACCAAATTTTGAGATTTATAATTTTTATACAAGAAGGTTTTAATATATCTTTAAAAAACTAATTCATTCCTCCTTAAAATGGATTTCGGACACTAAAACCTATATCCATCATGTTTCTAAAAAATGTGTATAAATATTCTGGATCTATATCTATGAATCCCTTAAAGTCAATTATACTAATAGCCAACAAATATTCATGTTAATGTATATAGTATAATTTTTCACATAGGTTTACCAAATTCAGACCATGAATATAAAAAAGTATTGACATGGAAATAAATAATTCCCATGATTATCCTAGTGATTCATACTCATTTGGAGTGATTTTACCAATGTATCAATTATTCTCCAATGACCAAAAAATTTAATAATAATGATCTAATATTTCTATTCCCAATTATTAATAATAAATGATAGTGTAATAGTATAAATTAATTAACCAATCTTAGAATTTTAATTCTAATAATAATTGAATCAATATCAGTATTAACACATTATTCATCACCCTCATAGTATTATAATGTGTCATAGACATTGATAAATCTATCCACATTCATAATTGGGTCATCTATACTGAATATATGTGGTTGAGATTGTATTATTGAGTTTTTAAAATCTATAAATTTAATTTATATTCTTCCAATTAGATTATTTGTCACATAATTATTCTCATAGATCGAATCATATTGGTTCATAGTTCATGAATCATAATGTATTTTCTAATAGAATTATCAATGAAACCACATTTAGTGTGGGGAGTGAGTCATTTTTGAAAACATATAATAAATTAAACTATACCCCTTCTACCTTCTCAAATATTTCATTAATGAATCTCAATCCCATTCCCCAGCATTTTTTTTATAAATGTTTTTTATGAGTAAAACAAAACAATAATGAAAACTAGGATTTGAAAAAAAATCCCTATATTGTGGATTTATACATCCTGGATTTGCGGATTCTATTATCACATTCACATAGATCTCATATTATATTATTGAAAAGATGATAAGGAATGTGTATAACCTAGATCCAAAATTCTTATCAGTATCAATGTATAATGGAAGCACAAATGTTTTTTTATCAAGTTTGTCACCATCCTAGAAATAATGTCCAATTAATAGTGTTGGTTGGATCCTCAATAATGGTTGATAAGAAAAGTAGAATAGGTCTTTATTTACACAGTGATTTTGATCTCAGTCCCCATCATGCAGTAATATCAATCCCATCCTCACAATTTCTCATTATTTACAATATAAGGACCCCATAAATTTTTTTCTAAATCCCTTATTATGATATAAGGAATCACAAACTATATTACATATTATATATATCATTGGTTTGGATCATCATAAATTATACTTTTACCTACAATATATTCTTTATAAATATTGAAATTATCTCCCTATAACTCTCATTCCTATGCAAAAAAAATGATCCCCCAAAAGTCACATTGTATTTATATATTCTTCGATAAAAAAAATATGATTGATAATCTTAGTGTCAGACCAATCATTCAGATACCATAGAACAGTAGTATGATATACTATCTTTAATGTTCATATAATCATCTTTATCTCATTTTACATTTATATTATGAAAATACTCTATGAAATATTTTTCTTTTTATTTATTCATCATTCTGAATCACGAAACCCCATTTTTTATAATCACTTAATATCGTTCAATCCAAATGACCCGATCCTCCCACACATACGTTATAATGAATTAAAACTCATTTTCTCCTTTAATGATTCCCTCATTATACATTCCATATATTCTTTATAATATTCATTAGTACATTTATGTATTGAGTGTTCTCTATATAAAATGTTATTTTGTTCTTTATTTGAATTTAATATAATCCATATGACATGGAACCTCTGCCTTTGGTTCCAAAAAAATTGCCTCATTTTAATACATTCTTTATCATGCATGGATTGGAATCTTAGAAGGAATCTCTTCTATGAAATATTATTCATCATGAACTATGGTTTCACTATCCTTTTATTTTGTGATAACCTTATTTATATCAATTATCTCATCTATTATTAAATAACATCAAATCACAATAATTATCATGATATTTAAGTCATTAAATTTTATCATAGCATCATAAGAATTTATACTAACATGAATCTTGACTATAACCATTATCATAATTTTAGAATTTCAAAATGGTACATCTTGGATCATCTGACAATAATCATATTTGAAATATACCATTATAGAAATATCCTATTTTTATAAAAAAATCATATTGTTTATGTAGTTATTTAAACATCATGTTAGATATTACTAATCAAGAACATTACCTTTGATTATCATAGTGAATGTCTATACCTTACTATGGTTTCACTACCTATTGAATAACCTTACATATTATATATTACCAATTATTTATCTACTTTTATATTTACAATTACACTATTTCCAATGTTTCGATAGGGAAACATTATATATGTTATTGTAGGACCCTTAAATATCATAAAAAGACTTTACAAATTTTCATATACCGAGGATCAATAAAAATGGTTTTTTCTTTATTTATCATTTAAGGTTTCTTAATTAAATTATTTTTAGAAATCTAGTACTTGAATACTCTTATATATGAGTTAATCTTATTTATGTATCACAGTGAGAAAGAAACACTTTTTCAATTTCATCTCTAACTACAAATGTTAATCTTCATATTATTAAGAGATCCATGGAAATAATCAATTTATTAGTTTATTTTTATAGTGAATCATGATTATCAATACTATCTATATATTTTTGTAATACACACCTTCATAAATATATTATGCATTAAGTAAATTTTAAAATCTCTTACAGCCTTAAACACATAATTTCATGAACATTCTCTAAACATCTTCATAATTTCTCTAAAAATTAATATCTCATTGGTATATAATTAATGTAGATTAAATAATTTATATAGTAAATCCAAATCAATATGTTGAATATAAATACTTTTTAATATATTTATATTGGAATTCCGGGAAAAAATTCTTCTCTATACATAAAAAATTTACATTAGTCATGTAATATTTTTTCTGTCATAATATAATACTTTGAATAAAATTTCACATCTAACATTATTGGATATTCATATAAAAATAATATCAATTATTATACAACATTCATGAAAAAGCTTTTCAACTTAACGAATAGGCATGTCACATGAAATATCATGTATTAATAATATCAAATTAAAAAAAACATTAACAAATGAATATTCATCATTAAATATTATTTTTGGTATCAGCTCAAGAAAATATATTTTGGTTGTGAATGTATCGCCAATATAGATGTATCATATTTATAAAGTAATAATTTTATATATGATAAAAAGTGTTAATCTAATCATTATAAAATATTCATAAATTGGCACATAATGAAACCATGCTTAGGAACCTCTACTTTATTCTCATCAACATGTTGGGTTTTCAAAAATCTATCCATGATGTACCTTTTCTTCACATATTGAAATCATGAATTTGGAATTAGTTCATATTACAAAAATATTATGTTCAATAGCATGTGAATTAAACAACATCCCTATTATTATTATTTAAATAAAATATACAAAATCAATGTTAAATATTAATTACTAATTTTAATCAATATCCCTCCCTTTTTAAAATAAATATAATGGGTCTTAAAATGGATTTAATCATTAATGATAAACCAATTTACCCATAATTATCCCACTCTAAGTCTACCTGAGAAAAGATTGGTGTAAAAATATATGGTCAATGTTATATAGAAATGTAATTAGTAAACAAATAATAATATCATACATACAATGATTAATTGCTATGGATATTCATAAATTCATTCACACAGAATAAAATTCTTAATTATTTTACAATGATATTTTTCAACATGAATTCATAAACCCATCACGACACACATAATAAAAAATAACAGAAAATAGTTTTAGATTCAAAAAAGTAGCCTTGAAATTATTTAACTTTAATGATGTTCATAAAATAAAATTCTCCCACGTAACATCAGCATATATTGTTGAAAAAAAGAATGATGAATTTTTATACATACCATTTCAATGGAATATTTTCATGTGCATTTATGAAATTAACATTAAAATGGAATGATAATTCTGTCATCTTCTCAAAATTCCCTCCCTCTACAGATAATATAAAAATTAACTTCATTAAGATAAATCACATTACCATTGAATGAATTCCAAAGTACTGTTTTTTCATTCAAAATATGTGGTTAATTTCAAAAAATAGTCAATATCATATATCATACCCATCTCTCAAATTCTACCCCTTAATCACATATCACATTAAATTGCCTAAAAAATAATAAAAAAATAAATTTTAGAATGCTTGAAATCCATAAATACATAGTAATATAATCATGTTTAATAGTTTATTCTAAACTAAGATAGTATATTGTTTGATGATTCATATTTTTCTTAGAAATCAACATGATTATTTTTTTGATATTTTATCATTAATTCAACTATTAGAGCATTGAATTTATGATTTATTAAACAACCCTCATATGTGGGATATTCCTTTTTCATATCATGAATGTGTATGTATCTCATAGTGCATGATTATTATTAAATTGAAACTATACCTAGTTTGAAACCGTGGTTACAATACTCTTTCAAAATTTCCCACCTTTTTTTCACCTTCCACAAGAACCCCCAATATCATTTTTTGTTATATTCTATTGTAAACACTAAGGAAATTAATTTTATTATGTTTATTTAACATACTTCCAAACTATTTAAAAGACAAGTTCATCTTCATTCACCATATTTTTCCCTCCACATGGTTTCTCAAGAATTACATCCAACATTTCAATCCTTTTGTTTCATTCATTAACTATCTTAATTCATTATTTTTGGGCTCGTATTCCTAAAGTATTATATTAAAAGAATGTTTATAAAATTATATGGTTTTTCAAATTAAATAATAATTAAAATTTATCCTTCTCCTCAATGTTTAATTCTTCATCAATTCATTAGGATTACATTAAAAACAACCTTATTTTTTTGATAACAAATTAATTATCACATCATCTATTTACTAACATCTTATATAATTATATTATTAGTGATGTTATATTTTTTATTTAGGACTCTATGTGATGCATCACACCGGCATCATGGATTTGTGAGACATAATCACATACTTTACATATTGTATTTTATACAAACTGTTAATCACCACACATAATTATTCCATTGATAAATGAATGAATTTAAATATTTCATTACATGATTTATCAAGAACATTTATTTTTAGATATTTATAGTATTAAATAAAAAATATAAACATACATTTCCAATCAAATGGAGGTTTATTTTTTTACTATTGGAGAAAATACTTATAAATAATAAGTAATCAATATATCCCACATGTTATTCATATAATTAATCTTGTTAGAGATATCATGTAACACCCCAGACCTAGTTACCAAGATCCAGTGCATTATTTTAATACATTGGCATGATTACAAGGAATTATGTTTCGAAGGAACAATCATTTTAGTAGTATTGGAAAATAGATTACATACATTAACCTTAAATTAAAATTTAAAACATAAAACACACCATAGATAGTTCTTTGAGGACACCATTATTCCCTTTAGCTTTAACCTGCATATCAATCATAATAAACTTCTTGGAATCCTGGGGGAAATAAAACATAAGAATGGGGTGAGCTCAGATTCCCAGTAAGGGTAAATAATTTAGCGGAAGCTATAAACTTTTACGTCAAGATGTGTAATAAAAACAATAGCATTTTTAAACATAAACGTGAATAAAATACGGAAGAATAAATCAAAAATTACCATATAAACATGAAAATGGATATTCTAATAGTCGAATAATCACATGGAACAACTACTTTCACAATGAGGGAATGCCTAACACCGAACATCATTACCACATAGTCAAGTCCCTGTGCCAAGACTACAAATAAATTTTTTGTCAAGGCCTTGTGCCAAGACACTAGTTTTTCTCATGAGACCTTCCGATGCATCGAGGAGATATAGAGGGCTCCACCCGTCACTTACTAAGTCCACTACATTCCTCATATGAAAATTTTGAAATATAACATAAACATTCATATTTAAAACTAGCATACTAAATTTCAATACATTAACCATAAACCATAAATGGTATAAAAATAGAACATTCATTGTCAAACATATCATAGCTCATTCAATAAAATATTGAAGATTTTATTTATAATAAATCAACCTCAACCAATAATAATATCCAAAAATGATGGTGACATAATTGAAAATAATATTTAAAAACCATTGAGAAAAATATCCTTTTTTATGAAGTCTTTTAAAAGTAACGCATTTATAATGGAAGTCATTTAAAAGATTTTTTTTAATAAAAGTGTCCCATACCACTTTGAAAATTTTGAAAAGAACCATTATTTCAAAAAATTCATATCTATATAAATAAATCTATAAAATCATTTTGAAAACATGAACATTAAATAAAAGGCTTTTGAAAGATAAATCATTAAAACATTTAAACTGATGACATAGATAAATAGAACCTCCCATAAAACCTTAAAAGATTCCTTTTGAATTTTTTTTATGAAATATGGGTATCTATGATAAGTATGTCCCAGAAAATACTTACACATGAACAATCTCAGATAATAATGAGATTGAGGAAATAACCCTTAACTTGTACTTTCTTTTAGTCGAGGGTACGTTTAACCTCCTGTATAAAGACCGTAGTATGTTATTAAATTATACCAGAACCATATTAATATTTATTATATCATACATGATTCATTTATGACATTATACTACCCATTTAATAATAATTCCCATGTTAAATTAACACTTCGTGTAATAATCTCATTCATTATCGTACGTATTTTGATTTGTTATTCTTGATCATATCATTTAGATCATTATTTAAATTATACCATAATATAAACCATGATTTATATATCATATATATATATATAGAATATAATTATTTATAATAGATATATATATGAAATGGAAAATAGTGTTTATGGAGACGAAAGGTCGTACGTATGCATAAACACAGTTTCTGCTTTCATACCGTATTAAACAAAAGTAAGTGAATAAGATATATGTAAGTACATAAACACAAACACACACAAACAAACACATACACACACATATATATCTCTACTATCATTATTATGTTATATATTACATACTTATTAGTAATATATATTTTTATAATCGTTGATGAATGGTGAACATGGAAATGAATCTAATCATGTCTTGGAGACGGTAATCCGTACATACACATGAGCTATAATATCATTTCCTTAAAAGTGAGAAATTGGATGGTATATTTATTTTAAAAAGACATTATCGTGTTATTTTCATTATTTATATACATATTACTTATCATTATACCCATCCAAATAACATAGTGTTGAATAACAAATTACACCACGACATGGAGACGGTTAGCCGTACGCACGCACGCATGGTGACATTACTATTCATAGGATGGATAGAATAATGAATATTGTTATGAAATATTTAAAATAACATAAAAATATATATAAGGTACTGGATTTATTATTTTGGTATGGAAATAACAAATAAACGGTAAGTGGAAGAAGAAAAGAACATTGAAGAGGGAGGTGAAATCATTACATCTTCTTCGGGTTATTCCTTTTGATTTGATCAAAAGGGATACTTAGGATGGCTTTCTGACAGAATTAAGGCCTCTAGGATGAAGGGAAGACAATGGAGAGGGTATTTGGGTAGAGTTTGTCTAGGAAAAATGGCTACGGAGGTGTGAATTAGAGAGAAGGTAAAATGCCCTTTTATAATAGGGGTGAGGGTCACTTTTGGAAAATATTAAAGTATTAATTTATTATATATTAATATTCGGTTAATAATGGTTAAAGATTAATTTATTTAGAGCCTTAGGTGGTTATGGGTCGAAATTATGTCAACCAATAGGTTTTATACATGTTTTGGTTACCATTTTAACCTTATCTTTTAGATTTAACTCTTAGTTAAATTGTTTTCTTTTTACCGTGTCTTCTTGTTATTGTACTCTATATGGAAAATAAAATTACTCTAAAATTCCAAAAGAACATAAAGTGGATAATTAATGAAATATATAATATTATGTAATCCCCTTGCATGAACCTTACATTTTTAGGAATATTATACCAACCAATAATATAGTATTTTTTTAAATATTAATTTATGTCAATTTTGACACTATTTGGTATTTTGTTTTTTTGAAAGTCACCACAACATGATTACTTTGAAAAATATAATTGAATCGGCCCTAACATGTCATATTCACCCAGAAAATTCTTGGATGTCATAAAAATTTTCATATTATATTTATTTTAATATATATAATACAATTTATTTGATTCATTCATTAATAAGGTAATTACTACATCATCATTGTGTCATAAATAATGTTAATTATTTAATGTATAAAATTATAAATAAAATACCTTGATATATGAAATAATTTTATAGTTCTAATGAAAATTTATAGTCGAAAATATGACTTATATATCCCCATATAAAAATTTATTTAATAAAAGATATTTGTTTTTGTCATTTTTTCCTTTAATTTAGCTTAATTAAAATAAACTCTCATTATCATTCATATGTGGACCCATGGAGTCTCAAAATTGACCCAAGGATGACCATGGTCTGCCATGACTAATACAATAAGTTTAGGACAAGAGTTAAGGAAATTTTGTATTATTATAATATTCTTTTTACCTTGAATTACCCTATTTACCATTAACCGCGGTATATAAAAGTCAAACGTTACAATTCTCCAATAATTATTTTCATCTTATTGAACAACATTTTACTTACTATGGTTAACCGTGACTCTTAGATTTTTTAAATTCCACTCACAGAAGCTGTAAAATTACGTTTTACAAGAATTTTTAAATTCTCCTAGGTAGTGGGTTAAAGACGGTGAAAAGTTCAATAAAATTTTTATATATCTAAAATTATTATAAAATGAATCCAATGAAATGTATTGAACTTATATAGGTATTATTTATCGATTTATACCTAAAATAAATTGAAATAAAAAATATAATTATTTAAAAAATAGTCGGTTTTAACCAATAACTCAGTGTTTTTCACCATTCCTCCAAAATTGAAAGTTTTCAAAAAAGTACCAAAAATTAACCCTAAGATAATTTTGATATTCAGAAGTCAAAAATGAAGTCTATTTGACCAAATACAAAACATAGAAGTTTCATTTTTTAATTTAAAATTAATTCCCATCATCAAAACCCAAAAAAATATTTTTAAGAAATAATAACTATCAAAAGATTGACACTTCTTTATGTCCAATTTCAATGTGAAATTTCATAAAATGACCAGAATTGGATTAAATGGTAAATATATAATATATGTATACTTCAAAACCATTAAAATTTATAATTTAACAAAATAAATTATTTTGATTAAAAATGTTGTTTTCAGTTAAAATATAGCATTTTTTATTATTCACCCAAATATGAAAGTTGTCAGAAAAACACAATTTTTTTTTGAAACTTAATTATTATGTCTAGATTCTAAATAAGAAGTGTGTTTTGTCAAATTTAATATATAATAGTTTAAAATATTTCATTTAAAAAGTGTTCTCCATTAAAAGGTGGTAAAATTGCATCTTTTGAAAAATAATTCTTTTATATGAAATAAATGAATTTGTTATTACTTTATGTCTTATAAACTCATAATATGTATTATAAAATTATAAGTATTATATAAAGTTCAAAATTACGTTAATACTATTCATAACCTCTTTTTAACGGCTAGTTTGGTAACTTGTGGTGCGCTTGAACTCAGTGTTGCGTGTAGTGAAAGTTATTGAATTACCTTGAAGAAATAACGGACTATGAAATATTGTGGTGTTACATTCTTCCCTCCTTTTATAAATTACATCCTTGCAATTTGAAATTGTTCTTTGGAAATAAATGGTTCAAAATAGATAATACCTTTGTGGGAGAACCCACATCGGAAATTAGGCTAATAAAATTTAGTATTCATAAGAGGAAAAGGGGAATGAAAAAGTCACCATCAAATTATCCTCTCGACTAGGAGAACATTAGTGGAAATTAGAGACACATAATTAGAGGGAAAACGTAAATATTTATAGGGAGTGATTGAGGTTATCAGTCACAAACAATTGTAGAATTAAGGGCCTCAAAGCCATCAATATATTATGATTTAAAATATCATCGCTTCAACTAAACATAAAGTGTTAGGATAATACATTTTTAGTATTAAGATCACTTACACAATGTTTAAGAATTAATTTATTCATAGAATAAGAGAAGAAAGAATATATATATATATATACATATATATACATGACATGTATTGTTTCATCCATTTATTAATTTCTACCACAAACTCATCGTTCACTATAAAAGATAATAGAACTAAAAAATTCTACTTATCCTATTCGTATAGGGTTCCAAAAAATGAATTTATAATTCATCTACCCGATCATTTAAAAAAACTAAATTATTCAATCCAGGACATCACATGGGACAGTGGTAGGTGATACACCCTTGTCGCCCTTCGGTTACGAGTTCATGTCTCACAGCCTTGCTGGACACGACAGGTTGCCGCCCAACCTCCAGGTTGTCCTTTTTATGGAAATTCGAAAATAATCTCAAACTAGAATTATCCAAAGTACTTATTTCCAAACTCACAATCCAAAATATATAAGTATGTTAAACACAATGATGATAATTTGTTTGCACGTAATAACATGTGAACACCTTCATCATGTATTCTTTTAAAACACTGCAACATCCTGAATTTCCATAAAACCTTATTGATTACATTCATGCTCCCTTATTCATTAAAGAATACTGGATATACTCCTTCTATCAATTTTTTTTGTAAACTCCAATAATGATGTAATATACATATCATTAATCAGTTTCATGATATTCAAGAATGATTAATATAATTTATCCAAATCAATCGTGTATTATTCCAAAAATTACTACCTCAGTATCAGAACAATATTATGGTTTATCTTTCTCTCAACCTTATATTTTCCCAAATTTAATCTACTATTGATTCACTTTTAATGGTTCCACACAATCTCAAGTCCTTAATGAACTATTACTGCATTACAATCCTTATATATTCTATAATTCGTATAACATGTACATAATTAATAAAATACTCAAATGACAGAATACATTAATAAAAATGTAAGTAATCTAATCATTCCTCTTTATCTTCGGTAGTATCACAACATTGTTATTATCTAATAGCAGCATTTGGGGTATAATCTGATGACTTGGACATTGATTCATCTAGTGTCCCTTCTCCTTGCAGATGAAGCATTGTACATTTGAAACCTTTTTTCTTACCCTAGCAGTCACGTACTTGGTGTCCTTTTTCTCCACAATTATATCAAACTCTCAATCCCTTCAGGAAAGTTCTAGGGTGTTTCTTCCCATAGTTATCACATATGGGAAAATTATTCTTTTCCCTCTTCCCTTTATCAATCTTTCTCTCTCCCATCCTTTTCTTCTCTTGCTTCCCTTTAAAGACATAGGACTGAGATAATTATTTAATAATATTAATAAAACATGATACTTTTTCTTCATATGTTGAGAATACATGGGTGACTATTTCCATTATAAATTTTGTCTTAATACCATGAAATATATGATCCTTCTTAGTCTTTGGATCATACATATTTCTGGAGTTCAAATTCCTTTTACTGGGTACCAATTCTACACCATGGAATACACTAGGTCAGTTTATGAATTTCAATGAATAATTCCAAACTTGTAAAATACCTAATGTAAATTGAATAGTTAATGGATATAATATATAATCATAAAAATATTTTCCTTGAGGAAGTATATACTCATAAACCCTTCATAATGGTATATAAAGAAAATGAGAATTATCCTAAACATATGCTTTAGGAGTGTCATAACCAAGAGTGCAACAAGGCCTATTGTCATCCACCAGTTCCTTTTTGAGTCAATCTCAAAGCGGTGTTTTTGGGTTTTACCCCTAGGTAAATTTGTGCCATATCCTCCTCTACCTGCTCGTATTCAGATAGAGATGTATTTCTCAAAAAAACTCACAAAATCTCTAAATTACCAAAATTCTAGGAAGTTATTCTATACTAATCCTCAATGTCTATCTTAGGTTAATGTTCTCTAATTAGAGTTTATCTAAATCTAGTTTCCAAGGTTTCTACTAAACTTCCTCTGATACCAAATGTAACTCCCAGACCCTAGTTACCTAGAGCCGGTGCATTATTTTAATACGTTAGAATGATTACAAGGAATCAAGTCCCGAATGACCAATCAGTTTAGCAGTCTTGGAAAATAGATTACATACATTAACTTTACATTAAAATTTCAAACATAAAACATAGAATATATAGTTATTTGATAATTCCATTATTCCCTTTAGCTTAACCCTTCATATCAATCATAATACACTTATTGTAATCCTGCGTAAAATAAAACATAATAAATTGGTGTGCTTAGATTCCCAGTAAGGGTAAATAATTTAGCGGAAGATATAATCTTTTAAGGAAAGATGTGCAATAAAAACAATAGCCTTTTTAAACATAAACTTGAAAATAATATGGAAAAATAAATCAAACATTACCATATAAATATGCAATTGGATATTCAAATAGTCGAATAATCACATGTAATAACTAATTTCACAATGAGGGAATACCTAACACCAGACATCATTACCACATGCCCTGTGCCAAGACTGAAAATAAATTTTTTGTCCAGGCATTGTGCCAAGACATTAGTTTGTCTCATGAGACCCACCGATGCATCAAGGAGCTATAGCGGGCTCCACCCGTCACTTACTAAGTCCACTACTTTCCTCATATGAAAATGTTGAAACATAACATAAACATTCGTATTAAAACTATCATATGAAATGTCAATACATTAACCATAAACCATAAATGGTATAAAAATAGAACATTCACATTCAAACATATCATAGATCATTCAATAAAATAATAAAGATTGTATTTATAATAAATCAACTTCAATCAATAATAATATCCAAAAAGGATGGTGACATAGCTAAAAATAATCATTAAAAACCATTGAGAAAAATATCCTTTTTTGTGAAATCATTAAAAAGTAATGCATTTATAATGGGATTCATTTAAAATATATTTTTTAATCAATGTGTCCCAAACCACTTTGAAAATTTTGAAAAGAATCATTATTTTAAAACATTCATATCCATATAAATTAATCATTAAAATCTTTTTGAAAACATGAACATTAATTCAAAGGCTTTAGAAAGATAATTATTTGAAATAATTAAAATGATGATATAGATAAATAGACCCTCCCATAAAAACTTAAAGGATTCCTTTTGATTTTTTTATGAAATATTGGTCTCTATGATAAGTGTGTCCCAAAAAATACTTAAAAATGATCAATCTCGGATAATAATGAGATTGAGGAAATAACCCTTAACTTATACTTTCATTTAGTCAAGGGTACGTTTAACCACATGTATAAAGACCATAGTATGTTATTAAATTATACCAGAACCATATTAATATTTATTATATCATACATGATTCATTTATGACTTTATAGTACCCATTTAATAATAATTCCCATGTTAAATTAACAATTCTGGTAATAATCGCTTTCTTTATCGTACGTATTTTAACTTATTACTCTTGGTCGTATCATTTAGATCATGATTTAAATACTCCAAGAATACAAGAAATGATTTATATATCATATATATTTAGAATATAATTATTTATATCAATTGATATATGAAATCAAATAAACCATTTATGGAGATAGTAGGTCGTACGTACGCATAAACACAGTTTCTATTTTCATATCATATTGAACAAAAGTAAGTGAATAAGATATATGTAAGTACATAAACACACACACAAACAAACACACGCACATATATATCTAGTAGCATTATTATGTCATATATTAGATACTTATTATTAATATATATTTTTATAATCTTCTATGAATGGTGAACATGGAAATGAATCTCATCACGTCATGGAGAGGGTAGTCAGTACATATGCACGAGAGACAATATAATTTCTTTAATGGTGTGGAATTGGATGTATATTTATTTTACAGAAAAATTATCATGTTATTTTCTTTATTTATATACATATTACATATCATTATATCCATCCAAATAACATAGTGTTGGATAACAAATTACACCACGACGTAGAGATGGTAAGAAGTACGTACGCACGCATGGTGACATTATTATTCATAGGATGTATAGAATAATGAATATGGTTGTTACATATTTATAATAACAAAACAGTATATATAAGTTACTAGATTTATTATTTTGCTATGGTAATAACAAAGAAATGGTATCTGGAAGAAGAAAAAACTTGAAATATTGTGGTGAAATCATTACCTCTTCTCCGGGTTCTTCCTTTTGATTTGATCAAAAGGGATCCTTAGGATGGATTTATGACTATAGGAAGGCATCTATGATTAAGGGAGAAAAATTTAGAGGGTATTTGGGCAGAGTTTGGCCGGGAAAAATGGATTTGGAGGTGTGAATTTGAGATAATGGAATGTTCCCTTTTATAAGAGGGGTAAGGGTCACTTTAGGAAAAGATTAATGTATTAATTTATTATACAATAATATTCAGTTTATAATTGTTCAAAATTAATTTATTTAGAGCCTTAGGTGGTTATGGGTCTACATCCTCTCAACGAATATGTTTTAGAAAAGTTTTGGTTACCATTTGAACCTTATCTTTTAGATTTAACTCTTAGTTAAATAGTTTAATTTTTATTATGTATTCTTTTATTCTTACACTATATGTTTAATAAAATTACTATAAACTTACAAGAGAACCTCAAGTGGATCATTAATAAAATATATAACATTATTTAATCCCTTTGGACAATCCTTACATTTTTAGGAAGATTATATCAACCACTAAAATAGTATTTGTTTTAAACATTAATTTGTGTCAATTTTGAAACAATTTGGTATTTTGTTTTTATGAATGTCACCACAACATGATTACTTCGAAAAAAATACATTTAATCGTCCCTAACATGTCATATTCACCTATAAAATTCGTGTATGTCAAATAAATTTTGAGATTATATTTATTTTAATATTTATAATACAATTTATTTGATTCATTCGTTAATAAGGTAATTACGGCATCATTATTGTGTTATAAATAAAGTTAATTATTTAATATCTAAAAATTATAAATAAAATACCACGACGTAGGAAATATTTTTATATTTCTAATGGACATTTATATTCAAAAGGATGACTTATAGAACCCCATATAAAAATTTATTTACTAAAATATATTTGTTTTTGTCATTTTTTCCTTTAATTAAACTTAATTAAACTAATGTGTCATTATCATTCAAAAGTGGCTCCATGGGGTCCACAAATTTACTCAAGGATGCCCACGTTCGGCCATGAATCATCCAATAAGGTTAGGACAAGTTTTAAGGTAATTTTGTATTATTATAATATTCTTTTTACCTTGAATTACCCTATTTACCTTTAACAGCGGTAAATAAAAGTCAAAGGTTACTCTTCACCAAAAACTATTTACATCTTATTGAACAAAATATTACTTACTGATGTTAACTTTGTCTCTCATATTTTTGAAATTTCACTCATAGAACCAGTAAAAATATGTTTTATCAGAATTGGTAAATTCTCCTAAGAGGTGGGTAAAGGAGGGTGCAAAGTACAATTAAATTTTTATATATCTAAACTTATTATAAAATGACTCCAATGAACTATATTGAACTTATATAGGTATTATATATCTATTTATAACTAAAATAAATTTAAATAAAATAAATAATTTGTTAAATAAAAAGACATTTTTAACCAATTACTTAGTGTTTTTCACTATTCATCAAAAATTTAATGTTTTTAGAAAAGTACCAAAAATAAACCATATGCAGATTTTGATATTCCGAATTAAAAAATGAAGTGTATTTTAAAAATTTAAAAACATAGAAGTAGAATTTATTAATATGAAATTAATTCCCGTTGTCAAAACCAAAAGGCGTATTTTTAAGAACTAATAACTATCAAAAGATTGACACTTAATTATGTCCAATTTCAAAGTGAAATTTCATACAATGACCAGAATTAGATTAAATGGTAAAAATATAATCTATTTATACTTAAAAACCATTAAAATGTATAATTTAACACTATAAATTAATTTTATTAGAAATGTTTTTTTCAGTTAAATTATAGTATTTTTCACTATTCACCGAAATATGAAAGTTATCAGAAAAACACCAAAATATTTTTGAAACTAAAATCCTATGTTTAAATTCAATGAAGAAGTTTATTTTGTGAAATTGAATATATATAAGTTTAAAATATTGTATTTAAAAAGGGATCTCTATTAAATGGCGGTAAAATTGCATTTTTTAAAAAATACTTCTTTTATCTAAAAAAATGAGTTTGTTCTTACATTATGTATACAAAACTCATAATATGTATTCTAAAATTATAAATATTATATAAAGCTCAAAATTCTGTTAATAATATTCATAACCACTTTTAAACGACTATTTTGGTAAGTCGTAGTGCGCTTGAACTCAGTGTTGCGTGTAGTGAAAGTTATTGAATTACATTGAAGAAATAATGTACTATGAAATATTGGGGTGTTACATATCATGATTTGTTATTTTATTCAAAACATGTGTAAAGGTTAACATAATAAGGGTTTACCAAAGACACACAATAATAGAAAATATACAACTTCTCCAATCATGTTAATAAAATATAATAAATATTATTACATGAATAAGTAATCATCATAAATTTATAATCGAGTGAAACTAGGGGTAAAATATATTTTCATATAGTAATGAAAAAATATATCACATCGATAATAATAAATACATACACATTGATAAAATTCATAATTATGGATAGTTAGTTCTATATGATTAGGAAATACATTATGATCATATACTTAATAATATAACTATTAGGGAAATATAATCTTACAGATAAGAATACACCAAAATAGTGAAATTTTTTTATCCCTTCAGAAATACAAACGTATCAAGGGGTTATGTAATTATGTCTCCAATGAGTCAAATTTTTATGGCCAACTGATTCACCATGGGAGATATTGAGTAAATAATATAAAAAAACTATAAAATTAATAATGAATATTATAATAAAAATAAATATAAGAAAAATAAATTTCCCAATAAAAATTAAATGGATATCATGATCACATCCCATTACATGAATGATTGTGGATTTTCAGAAACATCACCTTCAATAGGAGAATAATTATCTATATTTAAATTAAAAAAAATCATAAAACCATTAATTTTCTCCATGTAAAAAAATGGTAAAACTATACCATAACATTTTTTAGAAAGAATATTGATGGTTAAAAAATTAATATTCAACATTCTAATAATCATCTTTATTAGAATAAAATTATTCAAAACACCAATAGTTTCCCCTTGTAAATGGAATAAATTTAATTATATGTTAAAATTATCGAATTTTAATTATATAACATTTTATTTCCACACCATATATAATAAGGAGTATGCAACTTAATCAACAATGAAACAACCTAATTTTAGTTTATCCAAATAATGAGGATTAATGGTTTCAAAAAATAATACCCCCTATGTAATATAGGTATCCAAAAATGATGTTAATATATATGAAAATAAATCAATACAGAACAATAATTTGAATTGTATCCTGAAAAAAGGGATCAAGAATCAAATTAATTGATACTAAGAGTTCAATACTAAAAATATAAAAATATTTTAGATAATAAATTGGGAATAATTAAACATGTGAGTTTAAAGCATATTGAATATGATAAAGAAAATATAAATGAAAACATAAAGAAATATTTAGAAAAAAAATAATTTGGTTTGCTGTAGTAAAATATTTTTGGGGTCACTTTAGAATGAAATTTTGAAAAAAAAATTAGTGAAATTTTTTTACAAAATAAAAATAAAAAATTATATTAAATTATATCCTTGAAATTAAAATAATGGTTTCAGAAATGATATGTGTTTTTGCACAAAGGAAATATTATTTTTAGAGGATCAATCCTTTCGAAACATTTTAATATACCATCTGTAAAAACATAATTAATGTTTATTTATAATATATAATAATTTTTACAAGGATTATTATAAAATACCATATAATAACATAAACAGCTGGAATAACACATACATGGAACAATAAATCCATTAATAATTAATTATAACTCAATGAATGATATTTGAATTACCACTACCCCATATAAGAAACATATCTTTAAAAGTGAAAAATATTTCTAAATGGTATTTGTGTTAGGATTTTATTCCCCTAATAAACATTTTTTTAAAAACGAATAAAATAATAAAATTGTATAATTGAAGAAACAAACATGAAATAATGTTAAGATAATTTTCAAAACTCAATTAAAAACAAATGTGTTTCAAAAAATGAATACATTTAGGTAAAAAACTAATTTAAATTCCATATCCTGAAAAGGTAATTTTTTTTATTTATGTTTAAATTAATTTAAAAATTATTTCACAATATTAATAAAATCATTAGTGAATATACCAATCAATGGAAGACATGGTTTACAATATAAAAATTCCTTAAAGAGTAAATATTTGAGACATTGAACTCTTGATGTTTGAGTAATATTTTCAAAAAACCACTTTTAAAGAGAAATATTTAAATTGAACATTGCATTCCATGACTAAAATGTAATTCATCACATGATATCTAAAAATGGATGTATATACACAATATAATTTAAAATAGGTTCACAATTTCAAAATCAATTATAATAATGGAATATGAAATGAAAGCCCTTCTCCAATTCCTGATTCATTCTATGAATTCACCTAACATCATGAAAAATCCAAATGTTTTTATAAGATACCTATTATGAAACCTTATTAAACCCAATTTAATTTAATATTAACCACTTATTTTCACATTATATTTAATTATTATATTGTTGATGAGTATGTTTTCCTGAAAATAGATATAGTTTCAGAATATTTTGGTAATTTTAGAGATCATATATGGTATTATTAATGACTAGTTAAACATGTTATATAAAAATTAAATATTTTATTAAATGTATTATTAACATATAATGATTATTTTATGGTTTCCTATAGTAATCCATGGTAGTGTTTAGTGGAATTATTCTTGAAGGTGGTTAAACCTACATAAACATGAAAGCCTATATCTCTGTGGGATAGTATGGAAAAAGTATTGTATAATATCATTATAACATAAGAATAATTATATTATTTAGGTATTTTGATGTTTATAAATCTTATATTATGGGGTTTGAATATATATAAAATTAATATGAAATTTGAAAAATGTTACATCATGGATGTGGTAGTCCAAAAAGCGCAATGTTGGCAACATGTATTTTTTATAAGTGTACGGAAATGAATAAATAATGTGTTTTTTACATAATAACACATAATTATAATATTTTCTCTATGTTTATAAAATTACAATTTTAAAGACTCTTTTTGAAGTAAAATATTGAGAAAAAAATGTGACGGATTATATTACACTCACATTGAGACATTGAACATTTTCAAGAAATATCTTTGGATTTTTGGAATAGGCTAACTAATTTAGAGATTAGGACTATCAAACAATGGTTGGATAATAAAAGGTGAAAAAATAATTATCATTATAGAATTTGATGTAATTGGTGTTGAATTAATAGATTCATGTTTCCCCTATTATGTGTGATGAAAAGGGAAATTTTGATAATACCCATTAATTTTTAAGGATATAATTACACTACTCAATAATCAATGGATAAAATAGTAAGAAATAATTTTGAGTGTGGTGATACTAATTTGTTAAATTCTCCACCATGTATTTAGACATCAATTTCAAATATTTTTACTATTATTTGTTATTTTGTTATTTCTTTCACCTTTTTTGACCACGGTAAAAAAATTAGATAAATAATTTATTTTTGAATAAAAATATAAAATAAATCCTAAAAAACGTATTTTTTTAGAAATATTATTTAAATTCAATTTAAAATAAATCATTTTCTATAAGGGATAAAATTAACATTTAAAAGAAGATATTTTATCAGTGGAATTTTTTTACCAAAAAATTCATTTATTTCATAAATATTATATGTTTATAAACTAATTTTTCATTATTTACGATTTTAATATGTGTCGGTATTAATATATATTTTCATAAAAATAGTATAGGATTAATCAATTATGATAGGCTAATCTAATGAATTTGATAAAAATTACACAATGTAAATAAAAATTTTCTAGGAAAATAATTGATTTAGGATTTCCATGGTTATTAACACTGATTTTGGAAATTAAACAATTTAGAGAAACAAAAAAATTTAAAATTGAACAATATTATGATCCTAATCATATAATATATAAAATACATTTTGAAATGTATCATTTGAATATGTGTTCAGAAGTAAATTTTTTTATAAGCATATTAAAATAGTTTCTATATAAAAATATTAGTTATGGTTAAAAAACTATATATGTGTTTTTTGTAACATCCTCTACCAGATGGCCACTATTTAGTGCCTTGATATAGGTCGTCACATAACCCTTGATGAACCTACCAATATACGAGATGCTACATACTAGAAGTGTAGATCCATGGATGAACATTGGGGAGACAATACACTCTTTCTGATGAAATATATATTAGAAAATAATATAAAAAGATATAATAAGAAGTGGAAACAAATAAATGGAAAACATGAAACATTTACAACATATAACCAAGTGTAACATTCTAAAAAATAATATGAATACACTATATTCTAGGAATTCATATAAATATACCAAAGATAAACCTAAAAAACAATTTAAAAATATACCTATGTACCAACCCGATCTGGAAATTTTGTTATCCAACCACACATCCCATTTATGAATCAGATGTCATGTCTAGGACCTCATCACATACAGGAAAAAATGTATAATCTTCTCAAGTACCCAGGTTCCATGGTAGCTAGAGTAGGGTTTAGGTACAACATAATCAGCCATAACCATGGATGAATAATAAAAAACTCGTCTACACAATAGCGTGTGGATATAGAAATGTGAAACAAGAAAACATGGTAATGATGAAATCATTTATGTAACTACTAATAATAATTTTATTCAGTATGTTCTCTAAATTCAATAAATCTACTAAACTAAATCTAGTCGCATTGGGGGCCAAATCTCCAATATGGGTATACATATACATTATATTATGAAGGGAATTCATTAATCAAGAATTAGTATATACTCATTAATTAAAAATATTTACTTCAACCATTTCCACCATTATTTCACAATTTTTCACTTATACCATCATCATCACTATTTTCACTTTCCACAAATTCAAATGCTTTATAAATTTGCATTATTTTAATTTTTTCCAAATCCAGAAAATTAGAATGAATAATGGAATAAATATAGTTTCTTATCTTCTTAGTAAATAAAATTTCAATAAAAAATACATTCACCCTTACCTTGGAGACTCTCTCCAGGTATTCCCATCAAAGTAAACTGTTAGTAGAACATATCATCGGCCCCTTTAATATCATGTGCATTATGGGGTTAGGTTAAGAGTCATAGACATACCTGGCCGATGGGCATAAATCATCAAGTCCAATACCACACAATAACCAATCCATCATCACAAGCATATCCATTCAGTTAGAACATATACCATATCGATAAACATATGTAAAAATATAAATAAAACAAACATTTCAATTTGATTTAACATGAAAATCATCTTTATTCCTTAACCCATTAACACATTTACCACATATTTAGAAGAGACAACCTTACCCATTTCCCTTTCCCATTAATTAAATTATTATGTATATTTGGTAATTTTTATATATTATAACATATATCATATTCAATAACTTATAAGTCACATAGGACAATCACATTATTACATTTAACCATTTTTATATCATGTTAAATACTCTCTTATTCTTTATCACCAACTAAGAAAGTTCAACATTTTATTCATCTCATAATTATGTTAATATGCAGACATACACATTATTGGTTCAATTACACAAACATGTACATTATTCTGATCATTATGGTCCAATCAAACCATTTATGATACATTATATAATAGAACACAGTTTAATAAATATTTGAAATCATTTTAATCCACCCCTCAATATATAAGTTTTCCACTTCAGAAAAGTAAATCATTCAAAATTTATTTACCTTCCATTTTCAACCATTCAAAATAATAATTAAGCTTGTTCACTAGGAATGGTGGCACCACCATTCAAGTCATCAATTGATGTAAATAAATAAAACCCCTTTTGAAATAATTTGAGGTCAACCCCTCCTTTCAAAAAATTACTCACTTTTAGTGAACATTTTATAAATAACTATATAATTGCGTCAAACCAAAAAACCACCAAAAAACCTATTTCATAACATCTTAGAGAATTATAAGAACCAACATATAGTCGTTCCAACTAAACCAATAGCCATAGGCACATATCCTATTTCACTTTATAACCCATCCAATATCACAATTCCCCTTTCTCAATGTTTACCAAATTTTTTATCATTTTCAATGGTTTGGATGACACCATCAGTTGCCCTAGGTTTAGTATCTCTCACCAATTTACTCTTCAAGTTATGAAAACAGTTTCACACCTTAATTTTTTTTCTATTCTCTCTCAATGATAAAATTAAAATGAATGTAACAAATAAAAAAAATTGAAACAACCACATACACATATGAATCATTGATATTATGGTCAAAATCACAAATACCACGAACACCATGTTCAGGGAATATTACTCTGTTGAATGCATCCCTTTATTTGAACTGAAATACCCATTGAATCCCCAATATTTAATTTTTCAAAAAGTGAGGGTTTTATTGAATTTTAATAATATTATAGTTTTTATAATCCATAATACAGAAAATAGAGCAAGGAGGACTATTAGACTCTCCCAGATCATTAATTGACAAAAAAATGAACTCCAAATGCCTATGAACTGATGGGGAAACACCTATATAATGAAATTTTGGATTGGTTAATAACCAAAAATATATGGGGATCAAATTCAGTGAGAAATGAGGGATGAAATAAATATATTCTATAATGAAAAAGATTAAAAATCACTTTTTTGAAAATCGAATGGTTTGGCCGCATGGTTTGAGAAATCGTACACCAACCATGCTGCTCCGTCTATCCAAGAGGGTACAATACACACAATTTCCAAGGAGCCCTAACACTATTTTGAAAACCATGTGGTAGCCATATTCTAGCCTCTATTGTAAGGTATCTATATGCCACACAGTTTCTTGGACCTGGAGAAAACTTTTTATTAACCATGCTCCAACCATGATATTAATTATGTTTTACCTCTTTTCCCCTCGTTTGATGTACTTAACCCTGAGGATACCCCAAAAATTTTCATACATCAATGATCTAATAAATTAGATAAAAAAGTGGTTTATCAAAAATTAATTCAAGGATGTACCTTCAAAAAATTTTGGGATATGAAAACCTCCCCTCTGTATAACTACTCATCCTAGAGTCGTACTATAAAATCGTAAAACCCTTCAAGAGCATTAGTAGGGCCACATAGCCCACCTACCAAATTTATTTTCCCAAAAATTATCCCAAACACTTCCACACATCCACCAAACTCAACCCAAGGAATCAATCCTACCCTAAAATACCTCCCATGTCATACTGCACATGTATGAGCCAACACTCTTCATGGATGGACCTATGGAAACACATTATTACCAAAATCAACCCAAGGAAATGGTTTGGGCAATATCATGAAACAAATACATAAAAGGATATATAAATGTATAAAATTACCCAAAGTGATCCATCTGGAACACCCTCGGTCTGATCCTCTCCACATTTATTGGTCGAAAATACTTGACACCATCATGCAAAGCTTCTAAAAGTCCATTGGTGACCCTTTCTAAGAGATACTAAAGGTATACAATGATTCTGATAACACTTCTCAACCTAACCTAGTCTAAAAATAAAGGCCCAATGGACTCAACCCATTTACAAACATCCAGAGTACAACGAAGTATAAACATCATCTCATGGAATACAAGTAGTCAATATCTGATCCAATTCCTACATATAACCCCATTTTTCCATTATAGATCCATCCTATGTCCATCTAACTCATTATACTACTCATATTATCCAATAAACACATTCCTTCTATAGTTAAATGCACTATATACATTTTCTATCCACCACTATCACCAGGTGTTGTGCACCTCCACCATCATTAAGGGGGCTAGTAGAGCCTCAACTCAACTTTTCCAACATACCGAAAATGTTATCCTACTCACAATGCCCAGACATCCATGGAAACTCCACCTAACACTGATTCACAAACAATTCATCAAGAAACTCATATTAATAACAAATCGTTCAACATTATATCAACTAAATATATATTAGTTCATCCTAAAAAACCATTCTTATATAAGATCACAAATAATGCATAAAGATTAACCCAAGGTGGATTATGAGCCACCAAATCTATTCCATTTTACCTAACTGAGTCAGGACATCCCGTATGAGATTCTCCATTATTTCCCAACATCCACTTTTAGAAGGCCTTACACATCATAGAAATGATACCTTCTCTCTTAAGTAATATATCAACATATATCCACTCCTACCAAAGCCCATTTTCAAATTGTGATGGAACTTCCCACTATATCTACCGCCGCTTCATGAAATATTTTTGGTTATATAGAACTCACCATTGTTACTCTAATAAAACACTTGGTTCACTAATGAAACAAGAAAGAGTCCAAAGAAATAACATAGCATGATCTACCACAACATCAGAATCTATCCATTTCTTCCCAATGGAATCCAAACATTCCCTTATATACTTTTTTTGGAATCCTAATGCCACCACATCCACTCCATGGTCTGCATCATACATTCATGACATATATACCACTACCCACATAGGGAGTACTGTGATTAACTCTTTCTTTGAGCCATTTAAACCACAAAAACTCATGCTAAGATCACAACTAGAACCTAAATCTTTGACATGGTTGTACAATCATTCTGAAAAAATAGAACCAACATTTAATGCTACCCATTATCGACTCCCGTGAATGGAACCCATGAAATTTATTGACTCTGACCCATCATTATAACCATTATAGGAACTTTTCTATTATATTCTACCCACCACATGAATCCACCTATTTAACCCTAAGTGAAACGACTCTATGTTTTCCCATACTTCACTGAAACACATTCATGTAAATAAAAAAAATCCAGATCCTCCACTATGTACCTAGGATGATTTCGTGATATTGTACATGATCATCACTAACGACTGGTATGACAAGTAGTTCTTGAAAAAAACTACCACAAATTACCCCTCATTAATGTCACCTTCCACTACAAGATAACGTTAATCTACCACTAACCTCAGACATTCCTTCTCCCCATGGTCTTTCCACATTCAAACATCACAAACCAAAAAGGGGCTTCCAACAAAAATGAGCTTCCAATTCACAACCTTTGGAAAAGAATTCACTTCCAATAATTTACCTTAGAACCACTACCGGTACCCTACTCGAGTTCTTCTTGTATGACCATGGTGATTTAAACATAATTCATTGACCACTACACAAATACATTACCCATCTATTATGTGATTAACTCACTCCTCCCATAGTGAACACATAGAAATATGAAATGAAATTATCCCAAGTCACATGATCATACATCTTATTGGAATCATTCCATTCTAGAGGAATCCCGTACCAGATCTCCTCCAAATCCTCAAGGACTCACATTGTCATATGAACACACTAAGCCCAACTCTAGATCACACAGATTACACATCACTAGAGCTATTCCCAATTCTCACTCACTTAAATAACCATGACTCTTGGTCCGTCTTCCTCACTAGACTCATGGAATTCTCAAAATTACAATCCCACCATATAGATATAATAATAACATAACCATTTGCACGTCCATGACCACATCGGGTTCCACTTCCATACCAAAATCATCAATTTAGGACTTGGACACCCCTGTATTACATTCTGAGATTTGAATCGATTACTATATCCACCACCATAATGTCTAAAAGGCAAGACTCCCAATAGATTTTATTCATCCAAAAACTGAACTTACAACCAACCATAACTATTCTAACAACTTCCGAGAAAGGTACTAAGAAATAAGCATACAATTCTATGATACATAATGACACCAACCATGAATTGATTTCACATATAAAGAAACCAATCATGATTCACATCTCAATGAACCTTCAATAGTAAGAAAACCCTTCTTGTGGCTACCCTCAAACTCCGAAACTGTCAAATAATGACCAAAACTCATGTCAGATCCCCAAAACTATTTAATTTTAGGGTTATCCCTCTTGGATAAACCTACACTAGGGAACAATATCTGCATGACACTACCAAGGTCTGAAATGTCTATCTATATGATACACACATAAAACTCCTAATAACCCATATGATATCTATCATTGGAAATAATCACTGATAGAAGATACACAAATCCCTAAACAGATGACACATGAATAAAACGTAATTGGATCCCTCTTGAATCCATTCACACCAATCTTATTCCAACTCACTTCTCACTTATGCACTGTTACCCCACTCCAAAACATACTGCATCTAATACACCCTACAATACATTTACTCTTCGCCTCATGGAAAGAACATCCACCAAAATACGTCAACACCATGATCCAAACACCCACTATAGGGTCCAAAAACAACGTGAATGATTACAACCCCAAGGAGCTACAACATCCACATTATCAGAAAAAAACATACATATCAACATACCAACCTAGTTGAGGGTAAAATGTTAGGGCCAATAGGGGCCTATATACCCTGAGAGGGGGGGGGGGGTGAATCAGGGTATGGATATTCTTTTTCAAAGTTCTTCCTGCCCCACTGGATCTTGACCTCTTTGTTACAAGGGTCACTTTGTTTTCACTTGTGTGGTTACTGTGATCACTTGTCTCCTTTACCTGATGATGATGCTTTGAATGCAATGCAGGAAAGTAAACAGGCAGACACAGAGATTTTTACTTGGTTCACCACTAAGGGCTACATCCAAGGAGCATACGCCGACAAGTTGCCGGTTCGTACCAAATTCCACTAGACTTCACTAGCTGTTGATTAAAATGTTCGGGATAGATCACTTCTATGCCCAGGCTCACTGCCTATACAAGGTTTAGGGTCAGCTCACTGCTTTCCCAAGGGTCACTCCCTGTTTCTCTCTCTCTGGCTCACTGCCGGTGGAGAGGATCACCTTCTTCCTCTTTCTAAACTCACTGCTCCAGAAGGGAATCCACTCATAGTTTATAGACCTGTAGGTCTCTTCATTTGCATGAAGTAATGCATCCTTAACTGTATATAGATGATCTGTTGAAGTCCAACTTTCATCCACTGATGAATACCTCTTTGCCTCTGAACACTGGGCAATTCCTTTGGAAAGACCTTCGCAAAGCACCCTACAATGCGAGGCTCCCAATTTCGCGGAGCTCAAACAAGCCTTCGCGAAGCTCCTGCCTTTTCACGAAGCTCACTCGCGAAGCACCCTCGCAAAGTACTCTCGTGATGCTCAAGCCGTCGCAAAGCAACGACCCTCGCGAAGCTAAGTAAGCCAATGCGGAGCTCGCAGGTTTCATGGAGCTATAATAGCCGCTGCGAAGATCCTCTTTTGCGAAGCACACTGGCTCCGCGAACCACCTTCGCAAATCGAGAGCAAAGTATTTTCTCTGAAAATTCTCTCTACTTCGCTCGAAGGGGTCGGCCTCTATTTATAGGCGATTCCACCAACCCTCGTACTTTCCACGCGAAGTCAACGCCACGTCATCTCAAATCACGAAGCTCCAAAGTTTCCGCCGGAATTCTGTCCAAATCGCGAAACTCCACGGCAACTATCCATTCGCGGAGCTTGACGTAGTCGCGATGAATCACTGTCAACTTACCTTCGCGGCTCGCGCCTTCACCGCGAAGCTCCCTCGCGAAGACCAACATTCCTTCGCGCCTTCGCCGCGAAGCTCTCTCGCAAAGCTCTTCTCCGCCGCGATGCACTTCAGCATATGTCGTTCGCGAAGCTTGACGTAATCGCGAAGCATCACTGCCTTTATTCTTATGGTCTTCGCGATTTCCAAACCATGCATCCTATCTTCGCGAAATTAATGCCTTTGCCATATTAAATTATGCTCTTCATGGAAATCCTCTTTTCACGATGCTCACCAAACTCTAAATTTTGGACCCCAAAAATTTGGCAAACACTGGGAAACGGTGCCACCTTGTACTGCTCTTTTGTACCGCCTCCAGACCGTCCTTTTCCTTTGTCATCGTTCTTTGTCAACAATGATTGTCAACAACATCTTGGGAACTCGACAAATATCCATGAAAGCCTGCTTTGTCAACAAACACAATCAACCAAAAACACTGCAATGTTACCTTGAGGGATTTTTGCCCAATATAAAACAAGAACATCAATTTTAACATTCAATAAAAACTAATGAAACCCCCCATCCAAAAAATAATGTCTCCAACTAAGGTACCCAAACTACCCAATCCCCCCATATATAGGGTCCATTCACAACACCAGGGAGACCCATTTCCAAAAATTTTAAAAGATCCCTCATGTTTCATCACCCTACTTAATTAAACATTTCCAATTAAAACAAATGGTTTCTCATTTCAAAACACACAATTTTAAAAACCCCATCGATTAACAATTTAAAAATACCTTTTATTAAACCAATATTTGAAAAATCCAAGTGATATTATAATTCAAATATCAAAAAATTTCCCTCATCAAAATTTTCAAAATAAATAACAATTGAAAAGAATTACATGAAAAAGGTAAACTACTGGTACATAAATCATAAGGTACTATCAATAAATTAAAACCTGTGGAAAACAAACCAATCATTTATTCGTATCGTGATGGATGAACTCATACAAACATTGTTTTCATATTTTACTAAGAGATAAACCTCATTAATTAATAACATCATATCAAAGTGAACCAATCATGGTGGAAACATCAATCAACCATAAAAGAAAAAAATAATTGAACCGAAATTGCTACAATGAAACATTGATTTTCCCTCATATGTGGGTCTGAAGGAACCCATGTATGATATCACTACCATGATCCAGATTGATCCCAGTATACATTATACCATTCATCAAATAAAAATAAAAAAGATAAAATTTGTGTAATGTTTCGACTTAGATTCCACACACTGATGCCCTATTCCTTTATATATCATGACCTCAAGCACCCCTTCCTATATGCTAGTGTGGATGACTAGTATTAGGGGTACAGTAAGTTGTTTATCGGGAGAATATACCCTCTTTAATCCAATTAATAAACCATTGGAAATAAAAAAATAGATAAAGAAAATATAATAAAAAATTACAAATATATCAAGATCAACAATGTAAGAAAGAGGCCAAATATTTCTCTATATTTATGAGTATAGATTCTCATAAGACAGAGACCAAATATTTCCCTTTTTCATTATTTTTGGTTTTTCTCATGAAGATATCTATAATGGTTGGGTCTTCATTGATTTCATATATGGTGAATCCATGTTTCTTTTTTATTATATATTAAATATTTCAAACATATACTATTAATATTCCTTGTTATGTTAATAATAATGGTTTTTTTTAAAAATAAATGATTTATTTAAAGAATGGTTTCACATTTGAGAATTATTTATAAAATAAACACCATTTTTAAGACATATCTACCATTTTCATGATATTATACATCATATAGATTCATGCTGAGATATTGATATGGATTATTATCTCACACTAATATTTCATTCATTTTTTAGAAGTGGTTTTTCATGTATGAGCTAAGGGAATGGAGTCATGTAGTTTTATTTCCTCTCATTTTAGTTTTTGACAATATATTTTTTAATGACATATGGTCACATGGAGAGTCATTTTACTCTATATTTTTTTAGTAACATGTTAGTACATTTGGAATTGATGATGTATTTATCATTGATATGTACTCTTCTTATAATTTATAATTTAATTTTTCATCAATTATACATGAGACTTTTGTTTTTTATTTAAATTCAAATTGTGGTGGATCTTTTTATAATAATTGTCTCTTTTACCAGGGTTAGTTCACTACAAAATGATATTAGAGGTATTACCAATCTAGAATTATTATAAAACATTAGTGGTTTATATCAATGTATTTGGTTGATAGGAGTAAGTATAGTCCATATTTGGATAGTACATGTGGGAGGGTACCTGGCCATCCCACTAGCATGTCTAAAAGAAAGTTTATATGTGATGTTTTGGGATTTTTTCTAGTCTTTAGACTTTTTGTTTGATTTAATTTTAATGAAATTCATTTAGAGATTATTAAAATATAAAATTTATTTTTTAGATCTTTTCTTTAATTTATTAATCCATTATTTCCTTAAATTTATGTTTTTAATGGAGTCAATATGGATTCATGAAGTTTGTCTTATGATTTGGGAATTTCCTCATAAGAGGATTGATGATTTCCTTTTGTGTTTACTATAAAATGTATCCAAAAATATTTATTACAATTAAAAGCGATGAATATATGAGACATTTTTCATAGATAAATCCTCTATTACACCATTCTCTTAGGGAAGTAGTAATCTATACTATTTGGAGTTAGGGGTAGGAGAGTATTTCTTAGTTATGATGAATGGTGCATCATGACTCAAAATTTTAAAAGGAAAATCCACCTATATTATATGGTTACAATTGAACCCTATAATTTGATGTGATACCTGAATGTTCTGAATGGATCTTACATTTTCTAAAAACTCTAAAAGGCACTGTGATGGTTTTTCCCACATATATTCTTTACGAACTAAGAAGGGTATGTTTGGACTCGATCATGAAACCAAATTATCCTTAGAATCTTTCCTAGAATCAATTCATAAAAAATTTTGACCATTAATTATATATATAAATGTTTTGAGTGGCTATGACCCATAGTTTTGGAGTATTCCACCCGTATCATTATGTTTGTACACCTTTCACCAAATCTTGTTATTGCGGACTACCTCAAATATTAAAGGATGGAGAAGGAATTGATAGTCTATATTTGGTCATTATTCATTTTATTTGGCCTTATTTACTTTAAGAGGTATTCATGAAATATTATATAGCAAAATAAATAATTTTTATGAAATGGGTCAAGGGGGACTTTGTGCGGTAGTTTTTATTGTATAGTATGAATATTTTTTCTAGAAAAGGAGACTCAGTGAATGAAAAATTATAAATTCACATGGTTCATTGGATTCATCATGATATCATATAGTTGTTTGCTACCATTTTTAAGGCATTTTATTACCATGAAATACTATATGGAAACTCCAAAAGCATTTCATAGTTTTGGATAATCTAATCATTTCATGTGTTTTTATCGCATGATTTCCCAATTTTGTAAGGATGAATTCACTCTCACCAAAGGTTCATAGGTTAATAACGATGCATCCAGATGTTGTTGATCATATCCATATTCTAAATGGGATACTCTGGTGTTTATGAATTTTCATGGAAGAGCAGAGACTATATGTATTCATGAAGCAGAGTATGTACTATAGAAAATAAGTGCCCTTCCTTATTCTATTATAGTTATGGTGTTTATCTCATCATTTATGGAACTAGTTTTGTTATATAGCTTATAATATTTTTTTATATCATCAAAATTAATTAATATTTTGAGATATCATTCAAAATAGATGTTATTCTTGGTGGATAATTCCACTCCTTTAAGAAAAATGTCAGAATGATGATTCAAGTGTCCCAACATTCATATAATAATTAACAACTTCAAGGTGTGGTGGGATTTCATGGTTCTTGATCATTATATCATTAATGATATTAATGGATTGTATTATATTATTATTTTTGGGTCCAAGATTGAATAGTGTCGTTATTGGATTCATTTGTAATCTCTTAATGTTTTCTCTCGTGTCCTTCAGTTTGAGTAGGAATATACATCAAGGAGTTTAATGATTACTATTTTATATGCTAGTATAATCTCAATCTGTTTTTTAGTAGTTATCATGATATTGATGACTCTCTCTTGGGTATTCCACTTATTTTATCACTGATCACATATGTAGTGGTCTTTTTAGATGATTTTGTAGGGTTACCACCATAGAGAGATGTCAAATGAACCATTTTCATGATTTTGGAACTATTACCATTTTGATTCCATATTATCTCATAAAACATTCTATTTTTTTGATTAATGTAATTATAGTGGATCATGGGGTTATGGTATTTAATCAGCAAAAAATGTCATTGTTGGATCATATACTCTCTTAGAAGAAGGAAGAATGGGGCATCACACATTGCGTAGATTACCATAATCGAAATCAAGTAATAATTATTAACATCTATCCCTTGCAAATAATTGAAGATATATTTGATCAAATCAAATGAGATGATTCATTTTCAATATTTGACCTAAAATCGAGGTACCGACTATTTAGAGTCTACAAATAGGATTTAATAAATAGATAAATTTGGAGAAATAAATTTAATTTCATGTTTCTGGTTATTTTATTTGGTCTCACCAATGCTCCATTGGTATTTAAAGAATTGATCAATGAAATAATTCATCAGTTCGTGGTATCTATCAAAGTAATTTTTTGTCTATATTTTGGAATAGATGAACTTAGAGGAGGAACATATGGATCATATGGATATCTATAATAGAACCTTGATAGAACATCACTATTATGGTCATATTTAAAATTGTAAATTTTATAAAAATGGTGTAAATATTTGGGGAAATGATATATTTGATAGGGAAATCAATATTGATCCTGAAATAATATAGGTGGTTATTTCATGGTAGAATCCCTGAAACATTATTGAGATTCTGATCTTTATGGGACTAGCTAGTCATAATCGGTAGTTTTCCTTGGTTTCAACAATATCGAATCACAAATCAAAACATTTATGAGAAATGTTGTTATGTATCTGTAGAATGAGTAATTTCTGAGATTTTTTGAGGAAAATAAATTGAGGATGGGTTAATACCCCATTCGGTTGCTTCTGGGACCAGGATTAGGTTACATTTTTTACTATGATGCTTTAGGTAAGGGTTTGGGTAGTGTATGGGATGCATGGGAAGCATGGGATGGCCTAATGATATCACTACTTATGTCCTCAATGTAAGATATAGCATACCCATGATCATGATTTATTATTGATTATTCATGAACTCTTAAAATATTCAAAGAATAACATTGGATAGTGATTTATTTTTATATCCTTATCAAAAGATCCCAAAATATATTTTCACATAAAATGTTATGAAATTTAAATAGAGACACATGGTGGATATCACCAAAACATTTTTTGATATTTCGTATACAATAATAAATTTGAACATTATTTATGTTTCACTGAGTAAAACATTATCAACATAATCATTATAGGAATTAATAGATGAATGGTCGTTGATGCGTTTGATGTTTGGGATGATAATGTGAGGGGAAAAGTCTATTTGGAATGTGTTTTTATCTTATATGAAGGTAGAATCATCATTCTATGATGAAATTAAATTGAAAAAACTAACATAAGATTTTTTTTTGTATTTTATTTAAATCTGAAATGGTGAGGAGACACCAGGTGATTGGTAACGGTATCCCATTTGTGCTTTGAGATTTTTAGATAAAATGCTTCTTTATTATATATTAAACATGAATTTGTGAACAATAGTCACCGGTCTTGTTGATTGGTAGACCAAGAAAATCCAGACATATCATGATCTGACATATTGGTATTGGTCGTCATGGATTTGATGGTCAATATAATACTTTGGTTCATGGTGCCTTAATTTTCATAGAGATAATATGGAACACCAAAGACCTACTACTTTGGTGATTCATTTTACCATTATATCATAGAAGTTAGATGATTATTCCATCGAATGGTCCATTAGATTACCCAAATACCCATGTGGGAAGGAATCAATTTTGGTGACCATTAATCAACTCAATCACGTTTCCCCCATAAGAAATACACAATGATGTTGTTGTATCTTGGTAAATTTTATGTATGATTGTATGTGTGACAGAATGGGGTTACCTGTGAATATTTTAGGAATATGGAACCATGTTTAATTTCATTATTTTTTTAAAAACATTCTTGAGTTGATGAGTTCTGATATTAAAGAGTCACATCATATCATTTACAAATTAATATGTTGATCGAGACTGATATCCAATTTCATAAGAAAATGATATGGCCATGAATGCATGATTTTTTTGGTTCATAGGAGAAAGATATTATTGTTATCATATTTTCCAATAATAGTATTTATAATTATTAATTTAAGATCAATATCATCTAGGAATTGAATTAGAATCCATAGAGATCACATTTTCTCTTGGAAATGTTTGGAGAACGGTACTTGGTAAGGTTGACCTGTATTCCAGAGATGATAGAAATTATTTATTTGATCCACATAATGTTGGTCAAGAAATAGTTCTCTCTAAACTAGTATATATATCATTAGTGATGGTTTCATGAGTTTGAGGTTTATGAATTTTTCTTACATAATGATTCACCTCCCTTGGGACACCATTAATTGGGTAAGCAAGGTAACTATTCACGGAGGTTTTTTATCCCCATTGAAATTATGGAGAAACATGGACATAATTTGTTTTTGTAAGACATACAATATTGATTAACATTGATTAAGGTCATGTTTATTGATTACATGTTTAATAGGTATCAATAGAATGATTGAAATGTGATTTAATTCGAGGTTATTGATCTTGATCCAGACATCACTATGGTCAAGAAGCTAGTTTTGATTATAGATCACTGAGAAAGGGTAAAGTGTGAGTAAAAATAACATTGATCAATGCACTATGGTAGTGAGGATATGATAAAAAAAAGACGTGGGAGCTAGAATAATTTTCAAGTAAGTAGTTCCCCACTCTAATTATGAGTCCAAAATCATTAGAACATTCTATGGTTAAAAATATTTCAGGTTAGGGGGAATTTTGTTCCCATATTGGTTTCATTATGAATTATTTTTAATTTTTTTGAGCTTTGGAATGAAGTCTTATGTCATTGGGAGATAATATATTTTTTTATAGGGGAATGTGTTATAGATAATTGTAGTAACAATGTTGATATTCTACGTACAGTGTGGAAAAATTGACTGCAATGCATGAAATTTTAGTATTCCAATATGGGGTATTAGACTACATCCTAGTTATCTAAGGAGTAAATTTGTGTTGATCATCCAAATTCATGGTAGCATCACTTTGGGGAGTATGATATAGTGTTTTTAAATATATTAAGTGTAGTTCTATGACATAGTATCTTTACTATTCCATAATACACTCTCTTAATGTATAATATCAATTGTTGGTTACATTGTTCTCAGATTCACTTTAACTAGACATGATCTACATGGAATATTATATTACCCAATGGTTGGTCTCGATATTTCAAGTACAATGCCATATTTTTTAATATTTCTATATGGTCTTCTTATATGTAGACTAATTTTAAATTAAAAAAATCCTCTTTTAAGACATTCATTCTACTAAATTTCTCTCTGGAACCAATATTTCAAAATAGATCTTTTTGACGGTTCTTGGATGCCCTTTTGATTGGATTTAAACCTTTTAAATGGAGGAGAAATACCATTTGGTTTGTCTCGATTATTTATGCAGGTGTCTCTAAATAATGGTTCTAATTTATTAATTTTTAGAAGATAATATGAATTCCATTAGTTTTTTTTATTAAAATGATAGTTTTGACATTAATGTGGTGTTGTTTTATGATATGCATTTATTTATTGTGGATTTTCTTTAAAAAAATAACTATTAATTCTATATGACCAATGGAAATCCATAATATAGTATTTAATTTTAAAAATTATTTTTTCAACATATAAGAAGTAATATTTTTCAATTATTTTTCTAAATTAGTGATCAATGCTTTTATATTGTTATTGGAAAATAGAGAACATGGGGAACAATGGTTGTGTCATGAAATGAAAATTTCAATATTGTGTGATTAATTATACTAGATGTTTATTATATTATAAAACTATTATAGGACTCTATATCAGTTAAATTAGTGTCATTTTTAGCTTTGGGATTTCACTACATGTCCGACTACATATTCTTATATGCCAGATCCAAAATCATGTGATTTGTATTTTATTCATGGACTTTAAAGTGAAGGTATGTATCATGGATGTTCCTTACCTTATTTACCTTATGATGTATCCATGTTTCTTTATTAGGTATTCATACATTCTCACATATATGTATTTATTACTTATAATGTGGATATAAAAGAATATTATAGAAAACAAGGAATGTTTTACAAAACATTCCAATTTAAAAATGTCTTTTTTATGTTTCAAATATAGAGCCAATGTATTCATGATATTTTTAATTTTATAAATTCAATTAATAAATAAAACATTTAATTTTCTCACTGCCTATATTATCATATAATATTTTGTATGTCACATTTTTCCAAACTCCTGTAATGGTCCGGGAAACAAATTGTTCACTAGCTTCAACATGTTGTCATCAGCTTTGTAGTGGGATATATGATAGTCATGGATGTTAACATGTAAAATAAATTTATTTTTGTCATGATTTATTTTTTTAGAACAACGTTTATAATTTTTTCCATCTCATAGATATTTAATCTTCTTCGACTTTGCAACATGTGTGTTCTTTGATTATAAATTAGACGAGTGTTGTTTTTTCAAATCACCATATGAAAGATCCTCTTGGGTGACTTGTAATGTCTCCCCCAGTTTATTATTACATAACATTAAATATATGGAATATTAATGTTTATCCCTTATGATATATATATACTATTCTTAGATCCTCTTTTCTTATTCATTCATTCATAAGGCCAACTTTACAAGCAAGGAAAGCACTCTATTAACATGTTCTTCTTCAATACACAATGAATGAACTTCCATCAACAGCCTGCAGACTCTCATTTCATAGACATAAAAGATAAACTAGATAATAATAGTATTATTCTTCACTATTTGGTGTAAAAAATCAACCAGATGAGTTAGAATTCGTTTTTCCTTTCATTCATCTTTAGCATATCTACCTCTTATAATCCTTGAATCACACTTGGATATTATGTAAAATTTAATTACAAATAAACATAAATTATTAAATTTCATTTAAACCTACTATATAATATCTTTTAGTTCACCTGAATATTTTATCATTTATCTCATTTGATAGCTATAATTATTGCACTATTTCTCATTTCACGATACCTAAATGTTTCTCTCCATGTATAACAACATGTAGTAGTATAGTACCCCCATTAATTTTATTCTGACTAGTTAGTCATATATTCATCATGTTTATGGAGTAATAACAATTTATCTATTCATGTAAGGATATTATTAAAGCTAGTTAAATTTATACATGATAGATGACATAAATGAACAACCAAATAGTAAATAAATAATATCAAATTAGAGATAGAACCATATTCTCTTATATCATTTGGGATATAAATCTAGACACAATTCAATGGTCTCCTTACTCCGATACCAATTTCTAGTAACAGTGGACCATCTAGATTCACTTGATATGGGGATGAGTTAGGTTTATACACATTTACCAAATAAAAATTTATTCTTTTAACCCATTACAACCCCTTTGGGCTTTAACAATATTTAAATTAGTACTATTGGATCATGAGTTATTTGACCTTTAATACTCCTATATTTAATGTAGAAAATGCACTAAATATCATATTTGTTTCTATAGTGATTTCCTCAACACCCATGAAACCAAATACCTGTAATTTTTTGGATGTTCAAGTCATAGATTTCGCAATAAAATAATATTATTAATAAAATTTTAGTTGTGGGTTATTTTTAAAGTAACCCACTCACTATATGACACTTTTTAGGGTTAAAAATACAGTGCATGAGTACATATGTTCCATCCCATGGATTTTCTAGAAACTGTCATCCCTAATCTAGTATACTCATTTTTATTCCTCATCTTATAGTATATTGGAAAATAATAAAAGGATGTATTTGAACCCACAAATAATAATTTTCATCATCAAAATAGATATATTTGACTATCATTAATTCTGGAAACACATCACATGAATCTCTATTTGTGATTCACTTTGTAAAACCAAGTTAATTTTGAATCAAATTGTTGTCTCTATGAAATAACTATTGTCAATATCACATAACACAATAACATAAAACAGAGATTATAAAAATTAGGCCATGGATCCTAATGAATGATTGTAGTGATATAGATCCACATAATTATTATGACATTCCCTTTATCAAAATTCTTTTTCCAAATATTTTTAAAAAATGGTTTCCATATTATCCTACTCTTAAATTATCATTGATACCAAAACGCTCAGATAATTAGAAAAGGTACATAATATGCATCCTATTCGTCAATAAATACTCCCTAGTATTATTAATTATATCAATCTCAAAGTTCTCACAAATTATATCTAGATTCTTAGAATATCATTTATGTATATATGTAGGTCATCAACATTTTAATTTCAAATATATTCAAATATAGAAAATATACCATAAAATTTGGTTCCCATGATCCTAAATAAACATTTTCACATTTACATATATTATTTCCCCCCACAATATCCATATTATTTTTTTATCTCAATTATTATCAACTAATAAATGACATGAGTGACTATCAATTTATCATATTTTATTTCAATATAATTTTTCTTTGAAAAATAGTTCTTCTTGATTATTAAGATGGTTTGAGTTCATCATCTTCTTTTAAAAGTAACTATCTACTATTTCTCACTAAACCAACTCAAATTAAAATTTAACAAGTTTATGAGGCTCAGAATAGTTGTTATTTATCCCATTATATATTTCAATAACTCTGCAGAGGGCTTTGATCTTCCGACAAAAAAATTCCCCATAGAAATCTATAATTAATCACATAACATTTCCATAGAAGAGTTATACCACAGAGCATAACCTTTCTACATAACGTATCATCTATAGGCATGGTATCTATTATTATCTAATGTGTGATCTATCTTATACAATGTTAACTAAATAACTCCACATCCTGAATTTATAGATCACCTTTAAGAATCCCAAAATATCATATATGATAATTAAAACAGTTTGTTAAAAGCTCTATCAACTTCATTTATTTTATTAGTTTTGATAAATAAAATAGAATTTCAAATTTTTCTTATTTTATATTGCTTAATAATAAAAATTGAAATTTACCTTACATCCCATTAAGTCTTATAGAATGATTATGGGATTTGGTCTCCTGTAAGAATCATGGAGTATGGATCGTGGTGTTTGGATCATGTTGGATTAGCTCTAGTGTCATCTTGATTTTTTTCTCTCCAAAATATCATATTATAAAAAATTTATTTATTTTTATCATTTTATATGGATTTTAAGTTAATTTGTTTTTTAAGTCATATTATTGATGGATCTCAAATTAGTATGATCATGAAGTCTTAGGAACATCTCTAAATTCATCTGCCTAGTAGACGCACAAAATTCATATTCTTATAAGTCATACATGTATATTCTATAGTGGATAAGGGTTAGATTAAATTCATACAATCTTTATATATTAATATGGTAAAAATTAAAATAATGGATACTAAATTCATTCAATCCTCCATTGTTGTTTAATCCACAATAAATGTCATGCACTATATTCCATTACCATTTTCATTGGTTGGAAAAACAAATTATATAGTAGAATCATCTAAATTCAAATGATTATCATTATGTAACATTCTCTATCATTTATCAATGTATTACAATAAGACATATAAAAATACAATGGGTATGAAAATGGTCATACAATACACACCAAAAATTCAGACGATGCTTCATGATGTCATATTGTCTCCATGTAATCTTTTATAAGGGAACCAATGATATAAGATGTATAAAAAATTATTATGCTCTAATATACAATACACAATAATGTTTTTTAGAGAATTATTATGATCTACATAATTCCATAATTAATTTAAAATTACATTGTGGTTATTTCATGAAAAATCATACCATTTTAAAAAATTCAAAACAACATAATTAATTCATCAAAATTTAAGACAATTGATATCATTATTCTTGAACCTCTAAAACACTCAAATATTAAGGTAAACCCATTACTATGTAGTATATATTTTACAAACTATAAATAATAGTAAATACGTTTTAAAAAATTAATATGGTAGTGTTATTCTCCTTTATGTTCACTACCTTTTGAAATCCATATTAATAAATACATTGATGGTTCTTTAATTATCATGGGTATCCAATATCCTAATTCAGAATACATTTACCATTTGGTAATAACATGAAAAAATATTAACATTTTTTCTAGAATATTAAAATATATACATACATTTATACAGCTAATTAGAACAATTACATCTACACCCATCATGTTCTTTCATGTTTTTCTACACAACTAGACACCAAGTTAGTTTACATACATAGTTCGAGAAATCCAAAAATATCATAATGGGGTGTAAAAATATTCTCAATATCATCTTCAAATTTGGACAATATTATCTCATAATATATAGTGACTATTAGTAATTGAAAAAATTAAAAAATAAGAATAACTAAATCTAAAGAAACTTCAATATTTCACTTTATATTGTATGTCAATTCCAATTTTTATCTACAGTCATTCAGATTCTTCTCCACTAAATAACATGAAAAATTGTGGGAGGTAAAAGAAAATCCCATTAATTTAATTATATGTTACCTTATAAATATTATTTATTCAACATTATTGATAAAATTAAGGTCCTATAATCTCAAGAAAGTATTTATTCTTAATTTATAAATAAACTTACTCAAATTTTATTTTCATCTATAGTCAAATATCCTATTTACATCCATGAGATACTGAAGCTACCTTTTTTATCTTAGAAAATTTCAGAAAACTATTCGTATACATGTCCACATCATCTAACACAATCTAGAAAACAAGATCACTATTTCAGGAAAACATGGTTTACCCTAATTTCACCCAATGTGATACCAACATAACTTTTAAATTTTTAGTCCATAAAAAATGTATTTAGAATAATTTTTATCAAATTTAAATCATTTAAATTTTTTTATCAAAACATTTCATATATATTTCATTTCATCCATTCTAGTTTAGATAATATCATTAATTTAAAACTATCTTTAAATTAAGAGAAAAAAATGAAATGGGAGTGTGAGAATCATACCTACTCATTTTGATTTTAAAGGGGGTGCCTAGAATTCTATATTCAAGTAAAAATTTTAAATACGTATAACCTTCCACAATTTTTAATGATTCACTTCAATAGTTCTTATTTTAAATTTATTACATTTAAATATCATCTATGCACCACAAACTAGTGGATATAGAAAAGGTTGATATTCCAACATATCCTAAACATGCGAAATAGGGATGCGATAAATAAAAAATATTATTGAATACATTTAATGGAGGTTTAATTTTTGAGAACCACTATATTCTATATCCAATTTTGGCTTTCAAAATTTACACTTCACATCACAATATGACCTTCATGATATTTTCATTATTTATTATGAGAATGGGCTACATTACTTATGTAAAAAAGATAACTTTCCTTAATATTTTATAAATATTATATCCTCTACTAATTGGTAAATAAATGTGAATAATATATAATAATTATTATGTACAAACTCCGTTTTGATGGTTAAATCCTTCTATATTTAATATTTCATGGAACATAGATTCATTTGTTCTTTATTATTGATCCAAATAATTACTTCCTATTTAAGATGTTTTGTCTTGTAATTTTTTCCACATATCATTCCAGATTGAAAATACCACACACGCTATAATTATATTTCATATTTACATTCATGGGAATATTACTATCATCTTGAAGTGTATTTTCATCCAATAATTGAATCATGGTTTCTCTTTCTTATATGGATTTCATTTTTGGTTACCACATTTTTCCATTAAAAATTTAATTGATGGACAATTTGAAATGGACCATTTTATAAATTTCTCAACTATTATAGAATCCCTTATTCAAAATATGGTAAAAACACTTTTCACTACTCTTTCTAGGACTATGGGGTGTTTTTTTAGTTAAATATTTTCATTACTAATTTTGTCACGACCCATCCCAGTGGGCTCGTGCCGCAACTCCCCAAGCCCGCCCCAAATAGGCTAGGGGCTGGTGAATAGCACCAAGTAGGCATGTTATTAACATGGGAGGCATTGTCTATAAACCTGTACACACACACACATCTCCAAGCCCACAAAACGGAAAAGTTAAAACTACTGAAAATGGAAATTCATTCATACAATAAAAATCACAACCAACGGTTTATGACATGAAAGTAAAGTATGGTAATGTAAAACCTAGGCCAAAATTACTAGCCCACAAACAGAATGTCCGAAAAACGTCCAACCTATAAAGAAAGGTACTGGAACTACAATCCGTAGCCGTAGAAACACACCTCAGCCTGCCTGATTTCACTAAGCACCATCTGGTCCTGGTCCGCCTAGAATGCTATCAAAGGCTCACTCATCTGCACAAGACACGACACATGCAGGCAATGCCCGTGCAGGGGTGAGTATAACAATACCTAGTAGGAGCCCCCGAAAACCACAAAGGAACACAACAAAGGAAAATACCACAAAGAAATGATACTGTAAGCTCTACACAGTATATATTTATAGATCATATAACAAGAACATCTAGATATACTCATACACGATCGAACATCGCGAAACCAATACTAAGATCCAGCTTGAAGATTCCACTAAGCACGTAACAGGGAGAACATACTCCTGAGTCTAAAGAAGGATACAGTGCACTCGTTCTGGGAGAACTCACTCCATGAGTACTGAAGAAAGATACATGATGCCTCAGATGAGGATCACAACTAGTAGCTATAGGGTGATTCCAACAACTCAGTCTGAACTTACCTGCTAAGTAGAGGATCAAAACCCAGGTAAAGTAGGTCATGTCGATACCAAGAAAAATCTACATAGGGTACCACGAGGGAATAGAGGATCCGAATATAAATCTCACAAAGGGGATTCCAACAACTCTATTCAAGAAGTCCTGCTAATGGGATCATACTCTTGTATGTAGGAAATGATACCAGAAACTTTCATGGGAAAGACCAAGGGGACGAACCCCAAGGAAACTAGTCCAAGTCACATAAGACAATTGGTTCAAGCCACGTAAAATAGGTTACATGACATGTAGTAGGATCACATTCTGTGTACCTTGATTCTTGGTACTTCCCATGTAAACGGCCCATGCCTCTAGGATTTTCATATAAAAAGGTAACTACATGGCGTGTAGAAGAATTACATGTCGTGTTCCTTGACTCCAGGTACTGCTCGTGTGAAATGACCCACGTCTGAAATCTATGTCATGTAGAAAAGTATATACATGGTTTGTAAGTTAAATCACACGCCGTGTCCTGTCGAATAGAAAACAACCATGTACCCTGGCCGTATGCCCGTACGTGGAGTCTGTCCGTGTTGCCCTCCCAATGTACCAATACAAAAGGTATCCCTTGTATCTGGCCAGGTATGGCTGGGGAAAGGTATTCATGCCATGTCCTTGGACGTATACCCACCCCGTGTTCATGTACTCCCAGAGTACACACCAGGTATCCGGCTGACAAACACATGCTGTGTAGTCGGTATTTCTCCAGAACTATCTCCTTCCTCCTCGCGCCTCGGGTGATCTTCTGGTTTCTGTTTCCGTGATCCGTTCACTATGAAACTCAATATCGGGGGTCATTTCAACACCCTAGAACCGAATCCTATCCTTTCGGGCCTTAAATATGCTCGACGAACAATGAATGATCATTTTATGAAAATACGCTCGAAGAGCGCTTTCTCCCGAATAACTTAGATCCGTATGTTTTCGTCATCATCACAACTCTGTTGGTTCATCCCGGTGTCATATCTATAATCTAAGATCATTACACCGCAGATCAAAGGTGAAATCGATCATTGTTCTTATCCCATGAACAATGAAGAATGCGTAAGAAAAATAATGGGGAAAAGGATTCACAATGAAAAAACCCAAGGAACAATGCTAAGCCGTTTTTCGTTCGGGCCTTGATCCTTTCCCGTAAGAACAATCCTCTAAACAATTATCAGATCTAGATTACAAGGATTAAGATCTTCCCCAAAATCCCTACAAAAATCCCATCCCACCAATATGATTGATCTGCGGGCTAATCTGTTCATGGATTAGTCCACCTTCATCATAGGAATCAAGAACGGTAAAGAAATCACAAAGAGATCAAACGCCCTACCTAGATCCGCGACATTCGTTGGTGAAGATCCTATCACCGTTTCATCATCACCAACGAAACTCATTATGAATGCCATATCCTCGATGGGGTTTCCTCCAAACCCTTCAGATCCCCTAAGGGTTTCATGGTTATGAGGTATGTCACCTTGGACCCCTGCGCAAATCTTTATTTAAAAATATAAAAATATATTCGCTGCAATAAGATTTAATAAAATATTTTTATTAAATATTTTATTACGGTTACGTCCGAAAATTAGATTTCACCACCGACCTGTGCTAACTGATATTAGGTCTCTTCTAGGGTAATCCCGCTGCTCTAGACGCAACAGTGCCCTCAGATTTCCAATCTGATCACCTGTTTAGGAGTTATTCAACTTTTCCATGAAAACCCCAATCTCGCGTGTAATTTCATTATTTAATTAAATTAAAACACTTGTTCCGGGCTCACCGGGCCTCGGAACTGAACGCCGTCACAACGCCTACTCTCGAACTAATTTCCATATAAAACTGAAATAATATATGAAAAGAACTTGAGATATTACATCCTCCCCACCATAGGGATTTTCATCCCCGAAAAACCAAAACAAAGGCTACTAAAAAATATATGGGTACTGCACACTGACCTAAGCCTCCCACTCCCACATGTTCTCCTAGAGATTCTCGTGATTCCATCGGACATGCACCAAGGGTATAGATCACCCATGAAAGATCTTCTCCTGCCGATCCTCAATCTCCATTGGGTACTCAGAAAGGTCACTCCATCATCGATGTCCAACTCGCCCCTGTCGATAATGTGCGATGGATAATGAACGTACTTCCGTATCTGCGACACATGGAAGACATCGTGTACCTGGTCCATCAGAGGAGGTAGAGCCAAGCGGTACTCCACCTCCCTAACTCTACTCAGAATCTGAACAGGGCCGATGAAACTCAGAGATATCTTTCCGCCTCGTCCAAATATCCACAATCCCCATCGAGGTGAGACACGAAGGAACACATGGTCTCCCTCCTCGAACTCCAAGGGCCTCCATATCTTGTCAGCATACGACTTTTTCTGACATTTTTCTATCTTCATCCGCTCCTGAATGACCAAAACCTTCTCTGTAGTAGCTTGCACCATCTCTGGGCCCATGAGTTCTTACTCTCCTTGGACAGACTGACAAAGTGGTGACCTAAAAGGTCGCCCGTACAAAGCCTCGAATGGTGATATACCAATAGTGGGATGACAAATATTGTTATAAGGAAATTTCACCAGTGGTAGGTGATCCTCCTAGCTAAAACCAAAGTCATGTATGCATGCTCATAGAATATCCTCTATAACTAGGATGGTTTTCTCTATTTCTCCACCAGTCTGAGGATGAAACACTGTGCTCAAGAGTAACTAATTCCCAGAAGATTCTTGCAATCCCTTCCACAAACGGGATGTAAAACAAGTATCACAATTTCAGATGATCTTTGATGGCATGCCATGAAGTCGAACTATCTCCTACACGTAGGGGTGTCCCAAGCTCTCTACTGAACTCTACTCCCATATGGCTAGGAAGTGGGCTATCTTGGGGATTTGGTCAATGATCACCTAGATGGCATCGCGTCCCCTAAACTTATGCGCTAAACATGTCACGAAGTCCATGAATATCCCATCCCACTTCTACTCTGGAACCTCAAGGAGATGAGTCAAACCTGCTAGAACCTGGTTCTTAGACTTTACTTGATGACAAGTAAGGCACTGAGAAACAAACTCTGCCACACTCTTCTTCATTCCTGGCCACCAGAACTGACGTCGGAGGTCCTGGTACATCTTTTCCATGCCTAGATGCACCACCAAAGGTGATGTATGGATCTCCCTAAGAACCTTCTACCGTAACATCACTGGTACTACTGAGCACCCTCTGAAAAGAACAACGTGCTCCCCACCTTTTGATTATCCCTCAGCAGCATCAACTGCGGATATCTGATCACGTAGAGTCTCACAACTATCATTTTCGAGCTGTGCTTCCCTAACTCACTGTAAGAGTGGAGGGGTAACAACCATCGACTGAAGGTATGCTCCACCATCTCTATCCATGAAGGATAACTGTAAAGAGGCCAACTGCCTGATTGCCTCATCCAAAAACTGCGAACTGGATTTCCTGCTAAGAGCATCTGTCACAACGTTCCCCTTCCCATGAGTATAAATGATCTCAAAGTCATAATCCAAGATGAATTTAAGCCACCACCTCTGTCTCAAATTCAGATCCTTCTGAGAAAAGATATATATAAGACTCTTATGATTAAATTAGATGATAAAAAGCTCACCCATCAGGTAGGGTAACCACATGTTCAATGTGATGAATACTACTGCCAACTCAAGATAATGGGACACATAGTTCTTCTCGTGTGGCCTCAGCTGACGTGATCCTTAGGCAATCACTACATGCCTCCACATCAGGACACAACCAAGTCCGGTTCCGGATGCGTCGCAGAACACTACGTACTCCACACCCTCTTCTGGTATTCGCAAGATCGAGGCGCTCATCAGAATCTCTCTCAACTGCTGAAAAGAATGCTGACATCTCTTAGTATACAGGAAAGGCTGCCCCTTTTAGGTCAAAGCTGTCATGGGTGCTGAAATCCTGGAGAAATCATGAATGAATCTCCAATAGTATCCTACCAACCCAAGAAAACTCTGCTCCTCCATCATGCTCTGGGGTGGCTCCCATGCTAACACTGCATCTACCTTGGCTGGGTCCACTACTACGCCATCTACTGAGATAACGTTTCCTAGAAAGTGGGCCTCCTGTATCCAAGATTGAAACTTTGAGAGTTTCCCGTACAACTGGTGCTCTCAGAGTGTGTCCGAAATCATCCTTAGGTGCCTCGCGTGCTCCTCCTCAGACGCAAAGTACACAAGGATATCATCGATGATGATCACCACGAACCTATCTAGATAGGGCTAAAAGATCCAGTTAAGGAGTCTCATAAACACTACCGGGGCGTTTTTCACATCGAACGGAATCACCAAGTACTCATAGTGACCGTAGCGACATCTGAAAGTCGTATTCGGTATATCCTCATACCGTACTCACAACTGGTGATATCTTGATCATAGATCAACCTTTGAGAACCATCGTGCCCCTCTTAACTAGTCTAAGAGGTCATCGATCCTCAGTAGTGGATACCATTTCCTCACGGTCACCTGTTTCAAGCGCCAGTAATCCACACACTGCCTCAAGCTCCCGTCTGCCTTATTAGCAAACAACACTGGGGCCGCCCAGGGTGAAAAAATCAGTCTCACTAATCCCTTCCTCTGCAAGTCTTCTAGCTGCACTCTCAGCTCACGAAGCTCTCTCGGAGCCATCCGATATGCATATGTTGATATCAGTGTCGTCCCGGGTTGCAAATCAATGTAGAAATCTATCTCCCAATGGGGAGGTAGTCCGGGGACATCCTCCGAAAAGACGTCCTTATACTCAGCCACTACTTTTAGAAACTGGAAACTCGTAACATCTGTGCGCCAAGGTCTAGGCTTGCAAACTGATGTGAAATCGGTTGTACCTTCCTATGCACGATTCCATCCTACACTGACTCAGTCTCCTTTTCCCCGATGAAGGAGAATGTCGTTCCATCAGTGCAGACACACCTCACCCTTATCCTAAATCAGTCAATCTGGGCATGAACTATGGATAGCCAATCCATACCAAGAATGACATCATAAGGCCTCGATGATACCACCAAGAGGTTCCAACCGAAACTCTCACCTCCAAGAGTTAGGTCACACTGTCTACAAAGTTATGTGATCTCTGAATCTTTTCCTCTCGGCGTTTCTAAGTGTAAGTGTTGAGTCAACAGATCAACTGGAATCTCAAGGTCTTGAACAAGATAAGCACCCAGAAAATAATGACTAACACCTGTGTATATCATTACAACATCCAAAGTAGAAAAGACACAGATTGTACCTCTAATCATTCCAAGAGTACCTGGGTCATAAGCCTACACTGCCTGTAGTTGTCCCTACCTCTGTCCACCAGCTCCCAGAGCCAGGGGTGGACCTCTTGGGGGTGGTGGTGGTAAAAGCTTAAAATACCGACAACCTCCAGTTGCTCACCCAACTCCTCTACCACATCTGCTGCCCCACAGATCTATATTCTCTACACGTTTCCTTTTCCTCAGTGGTCCATCCACCTCTCCCATTCAAGTAGTACAGCGGGTCAGACAATCTCAAGCGAGATGTCCCCTACCATCACAAGAGTAGAATCACCTCTCTTTAGGATGGCTGGATGTGCCTTGCGAACCCCATACGGGAGATCCCCTATCCTAGGATCTCCTCTTAAAACGTCTCCCATGCCTGGGACCCTGACGTCGGATCCCTTCTGCCAAGGTCTCTGCTCTAGCTCACTCACTACTAACAACTGCGGGATATCTCTACTCTTCCAAGAAGCTCCTGACCACCAAATCCCTCTCGAGCACCCCAGAATAAGTAACAATGCTCATAGGGATGATGCTAGCTCGAATGTCTCTGTGAAAGCCCCGCTCAAAATTCTGAGTTCTGAAGTATTAATACCTGACCATATCCATCGAGTACCATGAGACTTCGGTAAACCTCGATGAATATTCATCCACCTTCAAGGTTCCATGCCGTAGCTGATGAAGCTCCTGTAAACGTACTGCTCTTAGGCTAACCGGTGAAAACTCTTATATGAAGAGATGCTCAAACTCCGACCAGGAAAGAGTCACCTCGACATGAATCTGGATATCCAAAATCCACCATCTCCCTACCAAGCCCTGTAGATGGCTCGCTGCTAGGTTCACCATCTGGTCTGCTGGTGTCCTGACCAAACTGAACACTCTAGACATTGCCTCAAGCCAGCCCTCTGATGCCTGAGGGTCAGGCTCACCTCAAAACCTAAGGGGTATCTATCTCTGAAACTCATGGAGTGCACTCATTCTACGCTCCTCCTCTACGGGTAGAGAAGGGACTAAACACTACTCCATAGGTTGTGGAATAACAGTCACACCACCTTAAGGTAAAACTGGTGGATCTGGTCCCCGTATCGAAGCTTCATCACTGAGGGGGTCATCCTCATGATCGAGCTACTGGATCCTAGTGGGTGCGCGTCGCAGAGGCATCCTGTAAAGAAACAAGATGTATCACAGTCGGTGAGTATATCTGGAGATATGACTCATGAAGGACATGGAAACCACACCCCATTCCTATATGATGCATGTACAATCATTTTTTCCTACAACTAGTGTTCTCATGTTCTGAGTCGAAAAGAAAGTTATCAGAGTCCTGGTGTATGGATATGTCAGCCGCCCGCACCAACACTAAGTTCCCTGGCATGAAAGATGAACTTGAAAAACTTAACACTGTTGCACCAAACCAACTCAAAGACTCTCGGTCTTAATGTAAAACCAACCATCTCTGATAACACTCTGTCACGACCCGTCCCAATGGGGCTCGTACCGCAACTCCCCAAGCCCACCTCCAATAGGCCAGAGGCTGGTGACTAGCACCAAGTAGGCCTGCCACTAACATGGGAGGCATTTCCTATAAACCTGTACACACACACACACACACATCTCCAATCCCACAAATCTGAAAAGTAAAAACTTCTGAAAAGGGAAATACATTCATACACTAAAAATCTCATCCAACAGAGTATGTCAAGAAAGTAAAGTAAAATAATGTAAACTCCTAGGTCAATAGTACAATCCCACCAAAAGAAAGTATGCAACAAAGTCCAACCTATATGAAAAGGTACTAGGACTGTAATCCATAGCCGTAGGAAAACACCTCAGCCTGGATGATCTCACTGAGCTCCGTCCGATCCCGGTCCACCTAAAATCCTGTCAAAGGCTCACTTGTCTGCACAAGACACAACAAGTGCGGAAAAATCTCGTGCATGAGTGAGTATAACAATACCCAGTAGGACACCCCGAAAACTACAAATGAACAAAAAAAGTAATACACCACAATGGAATGATACAGTCATCTCTACACAGTATATGTATATAGAACATATAACAAGAATATCCAAATATACTCATACATGATCGACCATTGCGAAACCACCACAAAGATCTAGTTTGAAGATTCCCCTAAGCACATAACAGGGAGGACATACTCTTATGTCTAAAGAAAGATACAGTGCACTCGTTCTAGGAGAACTCACTCCATGAGTACTGAAGAAAGATACCTGATGTGTCGGATGAGGACCAAAACCAGTAGCTATAGGGTGATTCCAACAACATAGTCTGAACTAACCTTCTATGTAGAGGATCGGTGCCCGGGTAAAGTAGGTCATGTCAGTACCAATAAAACACTACCTAGGGTACCATGAGGGAATAGAGGATCCGGCTCTAAGTCTCATAGAATGGATTCCAACAACTCTATTCAGGAAATCCTACTGAAGGTATCATACTCCTATACGTAGGAAATGATACTGGAAACCTTCAGGGGAAAGACCAAGGGGACGAACCCTAAGGAAACTAGTCCAAGTCATAGATGAAAACTAGATCAAGACATGTAAAACAGGTTACACGGCTTTTAGTAGGGTCACACACCATGTTCCTTGATTCCTGGTATGACCCATGTAAACGAAATGTGTCTCTAGTCATGTTTTATAAAAACGAAACTACACGGCATGTAGATGAATTACAATCCGTGTTCCTTGACTCTGGGTATTTCCCTTGTGAAATGGCCCGTGTCTGAAATCTACATAGTGAAGAAAAGTATATACACAACATGTAAGTCAAAGAACACACCGTGTCCTGTCAACTAGGAAACACCCGTGTACCCTGGCCGTATGCCTGTACACGGAGTCTGTCCGTTTTTCCCTGCCCGTGTAGCAGTATATAGGGTATCCAGTGTATCTGGCCAGGTCTGGCTGGGGAAAGGTATACACACCGTGTCTTTGGCTGTGTACCCAACCCGTTTCCACGTACACCCAGAGTACACGCCAGGTAGCCCACCGACAAACACACACCGTATAGCCCATACTACATACCGTGTAGTTGGGATATCTCCAAAACCGTCGTCTTCCTCCTCACACATCGTTCGATCTTCCGATTTCTGTTTCCTTGATCCATTCACTCGCAACTCAATATTGAGGTTCTTCTCAACACCCTAGCATCGAATCCTAGCCTTTCGGGCCATAAATCGGCTCGACGAACAACGTTTGATCTTTCGATGGAAATAAGCTTAAAGAGAGATTTCTCCCAAATCGCATATATCCATCTATCGTCGTCGTCATCGTAGCTCCGTTGGTTCATCCCATTGTTGGATCTATAATATCATATCATTACGCCGGAGATCGAAGGCGCAATAGATCATTGTTCTTATCCCGTGAAGAACGAAGAATGCGTAGGCAAAATAATGGGGAAAAGGATTCACAAAGAAACATCCCAAGGAATGAACCTTGGACTTTGTTCATTCCTTCCTCGATCTGTTCCCATATGAACGATCCTCTAAACAATTATCAGATCTATATTACAAGGATTAAGATCTTCCCCAGAATCCCCGCAAAAATCCCATCCCACAAATACGATTGATCAGTGGGCTAATCTGTTAATAGATTAGTCTGCATTCATCATAGGAATCAAGAACGAGAAAGAAATCACAAAGAAATCAAATTCCTTACGTAGATCAGCGATGTTCATTGGCGAAGATCCAGTCGTCGCGTCGTCGTCGCCGACAAAACTCATCCGGAACACCATCTCCTCATTGGGGTTTCCTCCAAAGCCTCTAGAGCCTCATAGGGTTTCAGGGTTATGAGGTATGTCACCCTGGACCCCTGCGTAAATACTTATTTAAAAATATAAAAAGATATTCAGCACAATAAGATTTAATAAATTTTTTTATTAAATATTTTATTACAGTTACGTCCAAAAACTAGATTTCACCACCGATCTGGACCGGCTGATGCTAGGTCTCTCCTAGTGTAAACCCGCTGCTTTGGATGCAATGGTGCCATCAGATTTACGATCAGAGCGCCCGTTCAGGATTTATTCCTCTTTTTTAGAAAAACCCCACCCGCGCGTCTAATTTAATTATTTAATTAAATTCAAACACTTGTTCCGGGCACACCGGGCCTCAGAACTGCGCACCGTCACAATGCCTCGTCTCAAAATAATTCCCATATATAACTAAAATAATATATGGAAAAATATGAGACATTAGAAATTTAGATCCCAAGGTAGGAACTCATTATTCCACTACCTGTATATTAATATGTCATTGTAATTTTTTTAATTATTATATGAATTTTACACTGATTTATTTTTACGATAATCCGTCATATAGGTGACCACATATGATGGAAGACTAAAAAAACCATCAAATAATTAAAATATTTTCTTCAAAGATAGATATGAATTTATTTGTGAAGTATTCCATATTCTAGCAGGATTATTACATTCTTTATCCTTTCAACCAATTACATTGTTGATTATATAATCTCTATAAAATGATATATTCTATTAGAAATAAATATACCTAGTATCATACCTCTAATAACACCATAAAATTATAATAAGGTTCTTTGTTTTTATTATATACCCATTCAATCAAAATGAAAATGATTATAGTTTCGTGTTTTATCACCATATTATTGGGATCCTTTTGTTTGAATAGTTTTCTTATCCATTTTTACCAAATTGTTTTTTTCTAGAGTATATCCTAGTATTTTAAAACATCCATAATTTTAAATAATTTCTGTTCTATCATGGAAGTTTCAAAAATATGTTTTTATTTAAAACATATGATTATTATTGGTGGGTGAAATTTTTTAATGTCCATGGTGTAGAGTATTATCATGATAATTTTAGTCTAAATTTATCTTTATCTTGAGGCCAATTTTCGGAAAAAAATATAAAATACATGTCTGAAATTATTTTTCCTCTAACTTGATTAGGTTATTTCATATTGTTTTATTTCTAAATCATTCAATTTTAATTCCATCTCAATGCACTCAAGGATGAAAGTAAATATCATAGCCACAAATGATCTCAATGTTTCTTCCAATTTGATTTTAAACATTATAATTGTAGAATAATTAATATTTATTATCTACTATATGTCACTATCTATAACCTCTTTTTTTAATTATTGATATTCATATTTACATTAAAATATACAATGCTTAGTATCTCCAATGCATGAATCACAATTATAATAAAATATTCTCACAATAAGTTATTTTTGTATCATCATACCTATGGAATATTCCTTAATTTAAATGTAAAATAGTTTATTTAATGTATTTCATCGGATTTATGAGTGTTTTTAGATTCACATCTTTATTTTTAGTGATTATTATAGGGTATTATCTTATAAATCTTGATTTAATTGTTAATTATGTAGTCCTTTGATAAATTTGAATATATAGTTTATCACCATAAAAATATATACATTAAAAAATTGATAACCTCATGGTATGTATTAAGATAATTCCATTCAACCAATAACAAATCTTATAACTATTTCATTGGGGAAAATAATAAATACTTGCGACTGAACTAATAGAAGTATAACATTCAACATTTATTATTGTTTCTTAATGTGATTTGGTCATTCCTATTTAGATTCACGGATTATTTACCGTTCTTATTTGTTAGAGTATTTCATTAAATCTAAATTTCTATAGAAAAAATGATAGTGGTAGATTCCTCAATCTGAGTACATTCAAAAATTATCTAAATATTCCCATTATTTATAAAAATAAATATAAACTGCACATATAAAATGTTCAAATTCAGTCCAGTATATAACCTTCTTCTCAGATTATTTTTTTCATATAACAATATATCTAATTTGTGGCTTCCTTTCTATAAAACAAATTTAGAGTACTAATGGAATATGTGGACACCCCATGGGGTGAATCAGGTGTTAATGGATGTTTCCAAATTAATTTTTTTCCTTTTAGTCCTTATAAACCCTTTTATGCTTAAACATATTTTTTTAGTTATAACTAATGGATATTCTATTGTTTAACCCATAGGAATGATGTATGAAACACTATAATGTAAAATATAACTCGAGATTTTTTATATGGCTTCACCCCTCTAGATAAAACTAGTCTATTCCTTGCTAGGGATGTTCAATTAATTATTTTCCAAAAAAATCATTTATTCTATATATTTGTAGTTATCAAGAATGTTTTTCCTACCCACTCTCACTGTATTACACATGTGAGGGTTCAAAATATTACACATATGGATATATCATGTATCTCATGAATTATACCTAAAATAGAATCCCACCCACGACTATTCTAAAATTTTATCCTCCTCTAGGTGTAAATTGATAAAATATCCCATAATATATTTCCACCAAAAAATTATGATCTTCATCATAAAAATAACGATCATTGATTGCCGTCAATTCTTCAAGAACATTAAATGAATCATGTTCCTTAATTTCACTATACAGCTCCTAGTTTTTAATTAATCTTATTACATGATAACTAAAATAAATCATCTCAATATTATAACAAAAAAAATCATACCTTGAAATTATTAAAACTAATTACTCGGTCTCATGATCAAGAATTTTGAAATAACCCATTAAAAATCAAGGGTATCAACTATGGTCACCGTTCTTATTCTAATGATTTTACATTAATTTTTTTCAAAAGATCGCCGACTTTCATTATCTTCAATAAAAATAAAATAATAAATCATAGAACATGATCGACATACATGTATACTATGACATAGAGAGAGAGAGTTCTCAGTTTTCTTTCTTTTCTTAAGCTCTCATATCTAATAGGTTTACACCAAATTATTTTTCCTTCATATTCAATATATTTTTAGATAACATGAATTTTAATGTAAATAAATTTCAGTTATTTGAACATATATAAATTCACTCATCAAATCCATTTCCCATGATCATTAATAACCTTATTTACATTCTCAAATATTAATTTTCCCCAGAAGAATATATTTATTTTCTCTCTCAACTATTTCTTCCAGTAAATTATAGAATATCCCATCTGTTTATATCCCATTATATTATTCAAATTAGTCACATAAAAATGGATCTTTTAAATTATTCTTGTATGATAATTCTCCTCATCATCATTGAAAAATAATTATATTTTCCTTCTCATTAAGCGGACTTGAAATCGTTATCTTTAAACTACAGAAGAACATGCCAAAGCTTCCTCAGCTCAATAAGTATTCATATACGTATATAGAAATATTTCCTCATATTCTCAAAAATAACCTCACTGATATTTTCAAATAATATTAGATCACATATATATAAAAATTATATTGAAATAAATTTGTATATGATACAACTTATCTTCCAGAGGAATATGGTCTCTAATTTTTCTAACGTGAGGCCCCACATATTACTTTATCATTCAAGATTTTTTTATTTAACTTATCAATATCCATCCTGAATAAATTAAAACATTTTTCACATTTTTCACATTTTAGACAAGGATAATTATTTTAATATTATTATTTAGTTCTGATCAACAAAATACAATTTAAAATATACTCATTTAAAATTCTAACATATCAAACTATGATCATATCTTTATACTATATCCTTCATATTTCTACAATAACTCTTATAGACTGGATCATAGAGGAATTATTTTTTTTCAATAATGATAAATATCACGTATATTATCTTTATTTATTCGTTCATAAGTATAATGTATTTCAGATCATTAATAAATTTTCAGAATTTTGAGTGAACTTAAATGTTTTTGGTTTTTTATGTAATAACCATTAAAAATATTTATTTTTTTATGACTTTGAAGTAAATGAAATAACATGGAAGTCACCCACTTAAGAGATCCTCATTTTTATATGCTTCAAATGTATTCAATGATTGTTTTATGGAAGAAAATTTATATATTGATATCAAACACACTTCCAAAATATATATTGTGTAATATCATATGATGAGCATAGATGACATGTGATTCTTTAAATTCTAATGCTATATTGTGTTTTTGATACCAACTATACCATTTCCATTGTACAACCTTCTCTAAATTTTATACAAGGGTTTCTTCTAAAGTTGTATGAAAGTCTTGTATTCTTATTCCTTTTTATTTCGCAATGCCTTGTGATATATATTTGTAAAATAATACGTTAATATCCAAAATAATATGAATAAAAATCATATAAATGATCTTGAAATCATTTTATTGGTAGGTAATTTCATATAATAGAATTAATAGTCATAAAAAACTAAAAAAGACATATAGTATTTGTGAAGACATACAATAACATCTTTTTATTAGAATTTTCATATGATCTACAAAATTCCTGAAATAATCTCATATTATAATATAAATGCTTCCAAAATCTCAATAAATACAAAAAATTCATTAAATCACCTCTTAAATACATCCAAAATTCCTAAATAAATATTTCAACAGTATTCAATGTACAATATTATCAAATATTTATATTTCTCATTTGACACTATAATTAATTTTTATAAATTTTTTTACAACCTAGTAAATAATTTAATATCAATATACCAACATCCTAATCTTTATCGACCTTATCCTTTTATAATACTGATACATAATCCCGCAGATTGTTCCATCAGCTTTTTAGGACATTAATCATATCATTAAAACTATATTTACACTTCACTAATACTATCAAATATGATGTACAAAGAACCTAGATTGTTTATTGATTTCTTTTCATTTTTTAATAGTACTAGAACACATCAACAAGAAACAATGATGTTCTTATTTGACATTATATATAAAAGATAATTATATTTTTAGCTATATCACAGATGTTTCCTAACCTGGCCTTCAATCGGTGTAGTAACTTCTTCAATACTCATTAACCCTCTAGATATGGTCATCATAAATGTTACTTTTATTATCACTAGTTGACAAACAAAAATGTACTATTATTTATATCACATATTTTATCTCTATTTGATTCATACATAGTCATGATTATTATAACGATATATATGAAACTGAATATAATTACGACATCAGCATAATTAATCTTGGAATTAGTAATTCTTGTGACTATAATAAATATATATAAATTACTAATGAATCGATAAATAATATTTTTAATGTAATATTCCTTTAGAATACTCATTCTATAAGTAACTAATTTTTGAAAAAATGAATGGAAATTACATATATATTTTAATATTATGATGACCATTACATATGATGCACCTATACATTATGTATCATATTGTGAGACAATACATTAATAAATTTTTACTATCTATTGGATAACTATATATGATATATATTGACCGTTATATATCATGGTACATATTCATAATCTTACAATTTATTGTGTTTCTCTGAAATATCATTATGTATGTTTTGGTTGGAGCCTTATGCATCTCTATGGTACATTATCAATTTCTTCTTTTCTATAAACCGATGGACCATATACTTTTTTGTGTTTCTAAAAATGTTTTTGAATTTCATCCATCTTAATAATGATCAAGAAAAAAACTTTTACATAAGTTTTAAAAACTCTTATATATGATATTGAATGTTAAATACTTTGTAAATTTATGCTTCAACTATTGACGTTACACTTATATTTCACTAAGATCATAGAAGGACATTGAAAATTTATTATTGAATGTTCAGAATAATTATTATGTATCCAGCCCTATTCTATTTTTTAGAAATCTATATCATTGAAAAACTCGTATTTATTGCGTTATTTTCCAACTATCTAACAACCACAAAAATAATTCCCCCATCATTATCTATTATTCAATAAAACATATAACACTCTTAAATTTAAATTAAACTAACGTCAAATAATACTTAATTAATTAAAAAATAATTTAATATCTTTATTTATAAAAATAAATACTCCTTACAGTAATTTAATGCACATTAATAACCACCAGAAACATAGTTCATCAAAAAAATACACATATAAATTCATCATGTAAAATCTACCTTAATCATATGGAAATTCTGAGGATGGAGCTCCCAAAAAATATTACCGTTTCATCATATAGATATATTATTAAACATTCTTCACTCTATTGGACTAATGATAAACATGATGAATATTTTACATAAAATATAATGTAGTAATATGCTCGAATTTACTATAAGATTAATTATAAAATATTGTTTATGCCATGTTACTATTTACATAAACACAAACAATCACTATTTTCATGTCAATGGATCTCTAAAAATACCACCAATAATTGCATCTCACATTGTCATACGATTAATGATAGTCCCTCACATCCATGCTTCATTGTGTTTCTCTAATATTTTTCATTTTTCGAGATAAAACATACAATCCCACCAAGATTGTAACAATCTTAGTCCATATCATCATGAAATATTTGAATTCCAAAGTTCTTTTAAGAAATTATTTGTCAACACATATTGACAAAATGGATATTATTTTTATTTGGATTGAACACCTAATAAAACTCATGATGTAAAGAAATAGGGATTCTCAGTTCATTTTTCGAACTAGTAGTGGATAAAAACATCATAAAATGAATTAGTATATTTTATATATACCCCTAAATATTTCACATATGAATAAAACTAATGGTGGTTCTGATTTTGTTATGTGGTTGTTTCTATAAGTGTCATTTTTATTCATATAGTGGCTCTTTATTATTCATTGAGCATCATATTTCATCAGTTATATATTTATTTAAAAATTTTTGAGGAAAATAAACTAACCACTATTATATTGTATGGAGGTATTTTATGTGAATGATTACATAATACATAAATATAAAATAAACTTTTATTGATGAATTATCACTAATTATGTTATTGGTGGTTCCTTAAAAATTTTATTTATACAATCCAACGCTAAATTTTTTAAATAATCATAATTTTTTAACAAATAAATTAACCTAAAATGAAACAAAATTGTAATTAATAATTAAATATAATATATAATAAACCCATTCGGGTTTCAATAAGTGACATATATACAATTAGTAGTCACACAACTATATTCAATCCATAAGTTATAATCATAGAAATCAAACTTATATATAATAATCTTCATATCTACAATGATCCCATGAACATTACTTCTATCTCATCACATCCACTATATCTAACAAACTCTAAATCTAGACTATTAATATAAAAAAACAATCCAAAACACTTTTATATCAAAAGAAAAAAAAACAAAATAATCATACTATAATATAAAAATTATTAAATATAATAAAACTAGTGATAATGTTTAAGTATACAACAAAAAATATAATCCATCACAAATTCCTTATAACGAGTCTCGTAGGGGAGAAAGATAATCCATCTACATAGTATTTCCATGTACTACCTAAAATAAAACACATGTAATTTTTGAATCAAAACATGAAATAGATTATGAATATAATATATTAATAATTATTGACCTAACATTGGTTATTTTGTTAATAAAATATTTTATATTTTAGCACCAATAAATAATATATTACTTAGAACACATTATGATTATAAAATTAAGAAAATAAGATATGAATCATCTCTTATAATTCACAATGTATAAGTATACAACATTAAGAAAATTTCTTAAATATAGTTCATTTTCATGGTTTTGACCCAAAAATAAATTTTTTAAAGAATTTTTTATCATAAAAAACATCTTGTTGGGTCATTTTGATGACAATACATGTCATTTTGAAATGCATTAACTCTTTCATCTAATTTTTTTTCAAATCCCCCTTTCCTATATTTTCACTCTATTTGACAGTTGATGCCTATCCTTATGACTATTAAACATATGTTATAGAGTTTTAAAACACTATTTTTTTGCACATACATCATGAGATTACCACCACTAGGATTAATGTGGAGTTATTTTTTACATTAGAAAAATAAATCTATAGTAATTTTACTATGATTTTAAGTCAATTCAAGGATATTTTCATAGTTTCGATCCAATGACACATGTTTTTATTGGCTTTATTATTATAAAAGACTATCAATTTTTACATTTTGAGAACACTACACCTAATATTGATATTTTTTCAACATAAAAAAACATAAATAATTAATCGATGTATTTTCAATTATTTCACATTAATTTGAGGATGTTGAATTATATTTTTCCTATTAAATGCATGTTTTTGAGTGACGTCACATCATTTTCTACATATGAATAATAAATATATAGCTATTTTCTTATGATTTCACCAAAATATGAGGTCATTTTATATTTATTAAATCCCTATGAAATGTTTTTAAATCCATATATTTATTCTTAAAATATGTATTTAGACATTGTTTGCACTCAAACAATCATATTGGTGTTTTTAGAACCTATAGACATGGAAAATTATTTATAATATCATTTTATATGATTTTAGGCTAGTATGAGTTCATTTTATTTGTTTCATAAAATTAAATATATATTTTGGAGTTTTATATCACCAAGAATATTATTTTAAGTATAAATTGTAATCACAAAATTGGATTGATGTTATGTATGTTATTATATTTCGAAATCTATCTACATTCATTTACCTTTGATTTTATAGAAATTTATTTTTTTCTATATTTTAACCCATTATTATTTATTTTTAAAGACATTAATTTCTTTAAAAACAATTTATTATGTAATTAAGATCACACTAAACATCATAATTATAATTCATCTACTCATAAACATAATAGATAATTAAATGATTATTTTTATATGGTTTCACACTAATAAAAGTTCTTTTTATGTGTCAATATACCTTACATGATCATTATGTTTTTATTATAAACCACAAATGTGTTTTCTATCATTCATGGAAAATTACAACATTAATTAATAGGGATCAAGTTCATGTTCTTCTGAAATTAATATACAATCAATTTTCTAAGATTTAACTCTAATCCAGTATTATTTTCTTGGTTTTGACCCACTAAGGCTTGGTTTTAATTGAATTAAAGTATTTTACAAGTGTTTATTATGTCATCATGTTCGAACCCCATGTTTCATTTACGTGATGCCTTCTCATATGATAAAATATGATTAATAAATTATTTTCTATGGTTTTAGAACATTCCTACAATATTTCATATGGTTTGGACTATTATAATGTCTTCTTTAGAATTTGATAAAACAAATAATGTGTTTGTGGACATCCTGAGATAAATGACTCATGGATTTATATATGGCCCATTATATACTTCCAATATCAATATAAATTCATTTTACAATGATTTACTCAAACTCTGATGCTTTTTCGTGGAAATGGCACTCTAACACGTGATTTTAATGACATTCATTTCATTAACGTACACGTTTTATTGAATTATTATGAGCACACCTGACATTATATTAGTAGGGTTTTTACTTGTACATGTATTCTAATTTAAATTGTAGTTTCCTTATAATTTCATTCCAATATGAGCTAATTTTGGATTTTCTAACCATTACACACAAATTTTAGTGTTTTTAAAAACTAGGAATGTGTTTTTCATCATCCCAAGAAAGCATGAACTTTGATTAATGTGACATCAATAAAAAATTTTAAAAAACTTTCAAAAGTAATTTTCATTTCATTTTATTCTAATATGAGGTTGTTTTATTATTTTGACCCCTCGAATACACTTTTTTAAATCGTATAATGTTGATTAGAACAACGTATGATTAAATCTAGGGACACTGAAAAAATGATTAGTGTTTCATGTACTCATTAAATGAAATATAATTGAATAATTATTTTAAAATTATTTTATTCCAATCAGAGGATTCAGTTATGATTTTTAGGATTATATTCTTGGTATAGAGTCTTTAAATAAAAAATTGTGTTTATGAAAATCCTACAAAAAACACCAATTACATTGATGTTGTGTTAGTTCCTAAATTTGATAAATAAAGATACCGATGACTTCTAATCATTTTACTTCACTCTAAGGCTAATTTATTGTATTTCATCCCCTTCTGTCCATGAATAACAATTTTAATATCATTATAAAGTAATTATTGAATCATTCTGAGCACATCACTCATTATATTGAATTAATACTTTCTCACATGCCAAAAAAATAATTTTAATATAGGTTTTCAAATGATTTAACAATAAATTGAAGCAATTTTATATGGTTTTTACTATTACACACACATTTTTAGTTTAAAAATATTAAAAATGAGTTTACAATTATTTTAGGATAATCGTAGCTTGAATTCCCAAATTGTTGGTTCAATCATTTCAAAAATATATATTTATTTTTTTCTTTATGATATTACTCTATAAATGGTATTTTTTTAGGATTAAACCCATTTCTCCTATTTTAATTCGATTTATATCTTCTAAAATATCATATGGAGTCATTTCAAGCACACTACCTTTCAAATTGATGTTTCTCTACCCAAACATTTAAAAAACTATTCAAATAATGTTTTATTCTGATTTGAAACTTATATAAACCCATATTACTCCTTGATAACACTAAAATAACACTACCCCATCTCCCATCAAGAAGAAACTTGAATAAGTTACAATTTTATAATATAATAATAAAATAGTTATTTGGAGTGTCATAGTTTGAATTCAAAATTTACCACTATAAGATTCTCTATAAGACTATAAATTTCATTGGGAAATGTGGCCTTCATCCTCTAAAACATAGAAACTAAGGCATTTATCATTTTCCACCTCCACCAATCACATGTTTATTTGAATGTTTCATTTTATTACTCTTTCTATTTTATCCTCATAAATTCCCTATATGATTCTTAAAGAAAAGACCTAGATTGAACCCCTTTTATATGGTTTAATGGAATATTATTATATTATTTTACCATGTAATTTTTTGAGTTGTCCAAAAAATGTCCATCATATATTCCCAACATTCTACATCACTAAAATTTATATTATTTCATCGTTTTGGGAATCTGATATTGATATTGCGTGATTCATATCCTAGGGTAGATGAATTTTAGCCTGTTAATATATTAATATTATGAATGATTTCCTAAATTATTTGAGATTTATATTATTATCTAATTTTTTTATATATGTTATGATTTTAAGGTAATTAATAAATAATAAATGGAAACTAAAAGTATATCATCCAATGTATCATGTATGTTGATTCATGAAACATCCATAATGTTACCAATATAAATTAACCAATATCCATGTTAATAAAACCATGTGACGTAAATCATGAACCATAAAAATATATATATATATATTATAAAATAATACCCTTATGTTAATAAAATTATAGTAATACTAATTGCTGAAATACAACCAATATTGATCATTTTCTAGAAAAAAATATGGCCTATTAGTATGAAGAAGTATTATTCTAGAAAATTAAATTATTATTTTTCCAGTATTACAAGATAAAATAGAAACACTAATAAATATTATAATATTCAATTTTTATGTTATTATGATACATTAAAATAAATAAAAAACTCATAAGAATTAACATTGTTAATATAAACAATCTTTTTCCACTACTATTGAGACATGCCAATGGACACATTATTATTCATATATTGAGTTCTTAAAGAATATTCATTAGACTCATCCCATAATCTCCATTTAATATCTCTCCATTTCTTACCAAAATTTCTCATTGTCTATGAATGTTAAATAATGTAAGGGATATCAAAATGGAAAATAATTTTAATAATAATAAACATTAAATTATATATATAAATTAATAATTGTCCTCATGAATTTTAAATTATTCTTCAATGAATATTAAATTAATATTAAAATTAATTAATTATGCATAACTCCATTGCTCTAAGCTATGATAATATTCTACCGATAATTAAAATTAATTTTCAGACTCACTATCTCACAAGTAATCATACCATGAATCTATACATACATTATAGAATCATCACTATTAGGTTCCTAAAACTCATAAAATATAATGATACATTTATAGTCATTCATGTCACACACATCTATTGTATACATCTGTGTATTTATTTTTATTTTGTCTTTATTTATTTTAAATGTTCATTAAATAATTTATAATAATATTTTTTTTAAAATGAAACACATACCAATTATGGGAACATTGTAATATCCACTATATGTATGGAAGTTCAATAGATGTACCACCATATGTGTATCTTGTGGAGAGAAACCAAAAAATTGGGAATATGGTGACCCTCTAATAAAATCTACTAATGTGAAATCGAAGGGATTACCTAAATGAAATGATTGATATGGTGTACTCTAATATAATAAATGGAAATAATATCAACAAAAACATTATTCTTTGAATTATTAGAATTGAATTATATTAGAATATATTCAATATAAAAAATGATAAATATTATATACAATAAAAAATTTGGTCAGTGTATATTTTTAAGAAACACTCATATATGTTACATTATAAAATAGTTTCTTTACTAATTTACTCATTCAGTTATCTTTATATTCTTTATTCTCATTTTTATCAACCACTATTGCAATGTTTAATTCATTTACACCCTCTCTTGTATATTATATTGTTTTATTATTGTCTACAAAAAAATACCTTATTTTTTTATAGTTGATGAGGTTACATGTTATAAAGTATGAATTGATATTCATTTCCTATATCATATATATATATCTATATTTTAATGTCCCAAAAAAACAAAAAACATTTTATACTTCATCATCTACATAACATGCCATCTACAATTTCAAAATCATGATCAATGAGTCTTTCACTTCAAGTTCATCAATATTGATCAAATAATATAAGATTTGATAAGTAAGAAATTAATAGAATTTTAATTATAACCCAAGCAATGCCGAACCACATGAATTTTAAAAATTCCACTAAAAATTTACCCTGATGTGTGAATTCAATTATATCTACTATCATTGTATATTATCCAACCATATTATGTGTAAATACACTAATATTTTGAAATTATAATTCCTTTTCATGATTAAATATATGAAACAAGATTATTTGAATATTATAGGGTCCGAACCTCTAAGCCTAGCATGGTGGTCCTCAGGCTAAAAACACCATATCCTTTCACATTTTAGCTCAATTATCAATATTATCAATTGAGACTGGTATTAATTTCGAAATCATGACTATAAAATTAATTTGTATATAATAAGACATTTTAGTAACCCATATATGGGTGATTATAGACACACTAATTAATATTTTGTATTAATTTTCCCTTACAAATTTTCAATCTTGTAGATGGAAATTATATTAACTATTTATCAAACTGATAATTACAAGAAATATAATGATCAAATCCAATAAGATTGAATGTATTATCAATCCCATAAAAATACCTATAATATAATGTCAAAATAATTTTTATGTGAAACCTACTATAACATATCTTTCTTGTTGAGATTTATTATTCACATATGATTTCATATGACAAAACACTAGATTTAAAATAAATAAAATTAATAAAAGAAAAAAAAATTACAACAATGATTTCATAAATAATAATTATTCAATGAAAATAATTAATTATTGATATACCTTTCTAGTGGATACATCCATTGATAGTTTACAAGTATACCATGTTTAGCTTCCACAATCAAAATAATAATCAGATGGACCGTGAAAGTGAAAATTGAATAATGGATTAAAAACTCCAAATAAAAATGTTCCAACACAATTCATTCATAAATTATAACTTTTATGGTTAGTTTTATAGTTTATCCAAAAAATTAATACAATGATGGCTTGAAATAAAAGTATAACAAAATTATATTTTTAAATATCTATTTATATAATGGAAAGGGTAAAAATGTTTCCATACGAATATTTGTCTCATGAAATTTTAATCAATGTAACATTTTATCTTCTAATTAAATTCGAATTTAAAGTTTTACATAATATCCATAATTCATTATAACAATATTTAATGCTTTATTAAATCCATCATTATTCTGATTTTTCTTTCTAAAAATAGGCAAATGATACATTCCTTTATGATTTTCACACGAATCACAGTTAATATTAATTTCATCAGTATCCTTATGATAATTTACATGATATATCAATTTACCATCCTTGTTTTAAAAATTTAGAATTATAATTTCACATATATTATTCTCAACATGAATTACATCAAGATTGTGTTATTTTTAAAATAGTATCATCTTCTTCCACAGTTCACTTCAAACTTATTTCGATATTTTATATCATCCACTATTCAACCCATATTAGAACTCATTAAATTTTATTAATTATATATTAAAAATCACAATTATCCTATGATATATGAAATATAAAACTCTTTTAGTGATTTCATATGTTCAATGTCTCCATTAAATTTAATTACTTTGAACTCAACTTTTTTAACAGAATCATGAAATTTTAGATTACATATAATGAATCATTTTATACTATAAGGAAATAATTGATGTTAAAAATAATTGTTAATAAAAGATAAGTCTGACTAATATAATTCAAATGAAGATCAATTCTTTTGTGTAGTAATGTCATTAGTTATCAATATTAAACTAACAAGAATTTTGGAATACTTTTTTAATTGATGAAATAAATGATTCCATTCAATAATCCCATATTTCTCATAATTCACTAAAGCGAGGTTGGAGGTATATATGAAAATATATTTCAGAAATTTTGATTCCTTTGAAATCATCATAATAATGAAAAAAATCATTATAAACATTCATAGAGGTAGATTATTGTTGGTCAAAACAACTTACCACTTGGAACAGGTAGTATATAAAGTCTTGGAAGGGTTATAAACATTAATAGAAAATCCCGAATATATATTCATAGGATCCAAAGATGAATCATGATATAATAAAATAAATAAAATCCATGAAATTATTTTTGACATCTCCCTGGGTAACCATTATTAATTTCTAAATCATGTAGTTTCATAATGTACGTTTTCGTATATGAGAGTATAATCCCTATAGGTGTGATTTCTGATGAATGTAACATAATTAGATTGTGGTAATATGTTCCATTGCTTTTTCCTAATATTTCCTTCATTTAGAATCCCACATTTTCTATTTTATTACCTTTTATAAGTGTTATATATTAAAAAAATTTATTTATCAAATACTTTTAACTCAAAAAATATGTAATCATATTTCCTTGACTTTTTATAGTCAAATAATTTCTTATGATGACTTTTGTCATCTCATATAATGATATAGGGATATTAGGTTCAATAAATACCTCATGAATCAAATATAATATAAAAAACATCATTGTATATAACTCAATATAGATACATGAAATAATACTACTTGATAAGAAATTATAGCTTAAAATAATTATCGCAACCTTTATATAAAGCGTGATTCCAGTACACAACTATTTCATAAAGCTATTTTTCAATGATGTTTTGATAAAGATTATCTTGTTCATGATTAAAAGATTATTTTTCTAATAAAAATTCATCCATTTTATCTTGAAAATATAATTGTTTAATTTTCTTTTTTTGTAATTTATTTCTTATTTTGTGGACCTCTTTGTTATTATATAAAAGAATGATAATTTCATTGACATTAAATATGATATTATTATTTATTTAATGAAAAATATTAATATAAAGAAGATATTTTTTCAATATCTAGTGCTCATATACGTCGTTTCAATTCAAAAATCCAATAAATTTTAAATAAGTATGTGTTAATTTTATCTTACCATCCCCTGATTGTTTTTAAATTTACTAATATTAAAATTATTCCAAACCCTTAGCACAAAATGTCTACTTTAAATGAAAAATAAATTATTTTTTTATCGATAACTATTGGATTACCACTCTTCTCCTTATACAAAAAAACAAAATGATATAAATATTTTATCATACAAATACATTCAATTTAAAATATAAATTTGTAAAAATGATTTCATCAATTAAATTATATTTATGAGATAAATCCTTTTAAAATAATTTAAAAAATAAATTACAATTATATGTGACATACTATAAAATAATTATAATACTAATAATTTGTATTCTAGAATGATTATTAATGAAAATTTAAGAAAGATTGAAAAGTTCTTAGATACATTGAAATTCAATTTTTGAAAATAGTTAATAATAAAAAAATAATATGAATAAATTAATTTTTTTAATATAATTAAAATGTATGTACATCATAATTTTATAAATAATGAAATACAAATACTAAATAAATAATTTTAATAAATCATGATATTAATGATTGATTTGATATATAATCCTATTTCAATCAGTTATTATGAATATTAATTAATTTTTTAAATATTTTTATATCATTATTTGAGTAAATAATTTTTATTTGTGTAAAAATAATGTTTTTAAAATATGAAAAAAATTGGCATATAATATGAAAAAAAATTCATCTAATCTGATAGTAAATCTTCAAAATGAGAATGATAATCAACATAAATGAGAAAATATTACTAATCACAATCTAGTGGGAAAGATATCGGAGTTGATGGGTGTTGATGTTAGGTAATGGATAATGTAGATGATATAGAATTTACTATGTCGATGGTAGGGAGGTAAGAGAAGAGTTTTCGAATTCAGATATGGAAAGGGGGTCTAGTCATAAGGTAGTGACCGAGTGGAAAATAATAGGATATGGGGTTAGTATCATTGGGATAATTCGGTAGGGGATTGTGTCTTGGTCTAGAGTCATAGTTAAAAAGATTGGGTACTATGGTCACTAGGATAATGGAAATAGGGCTCCTTTTTGTAGTTATAGCCTCTTGGAGAAGGGTTATTTTTGTTGTTCTCTACTATTTTGGGTAAGTATAATCTCCTAGACCCCGCACTCTCAACTCTTATATAGAAAACATAATCATTAAATTTCAATTTTTGATACTAATTAGCATGACACAAATTTATCCATCCTAAATATACCACTTTAAATTAAACATACTATCACATAAATACCTATGGTAATTTTCTGATTATAGTTTTAGAACATTAGGAAAAACATACATAAAAATACCCATGTCCTAATGTGAAAATTTTATTTAGTATACCAAGACATTATTATTTTAAAATAAATCTACAAAATAGTAGATAAAATACATCACACATGAATCCATTCTAGAAAAAATTCATTAAACCTCATTATTATTAGCCACGGTAAATAGAAACATATGAAGTGTTTTACCAAATACATAGTTAGGTAATTCAATAGGATTTACAATCAAATTTCATCATTGAGAAAAATGGTAATAATGGTATTATGAAATAATAATAAATAATGATCATAACATATGATAATATATACCCATTAATGTTATAGATCATAAATCACATGACAAGGAATAAATCTAAAACATAATCTAATATTCTTTAATGTCAAAAATCCTAAGACATGTGGAAAAATTATTTTGAAAATTATTCATTAAAAACTATATAAATCAGTAACTAATATGTAGGTATATTGGAACATCAAACACTCATTTAGGAATAAAAAAACCATATAATTCCCATATATATTAGGATTAATCTATAATTGGTAGATGCTATTTTATTTTAAGAGTATAATATATTCAGATATCCCCATAATCTCCTATGAGTAATATAACTATATCATCTATTACGAGTATCTTCCATCATGTTAACATTTTCTCACTACCCAATGCATTAGACTTATCTATCGAAACCACTCATCAAATAAAAAAATTACAAATGGATTTTGGTCCAATGACCAATATATCTTTTCGATGTAAGATATCACAAAACAAAAAACATGGATGCGTTCATTTCATAATAATTTTCACAGAATTGATTTACATATAAAAAATAAATGTGATTCCAAAAAATATCTCTAAAAGGATATCATATACCATTTATATAATAGATGTTAATGGTATTATAATACCATATACCCCCTAAATCACTATAATCATTATAGTATTTTGATGTTGATCAAAATAACATTAAATTAACATTGAATTTTTTTTTGATGTCAATGTAAAATAATTTTTTCTTTCATCAAATTTAATAATTAAAAATTCAAAAATGTTGTAGAAATTAATTTCATTGGAAATTTTTATGGTAAAATGAAAAGTAATCTTAAAAATCATGATATCGGGATAATATATTCATGTTATAAATGTTAAAAATAAATATTATTTTCAATATATTTTAATGAGATTCAATAGATCCCCTTACAAAAAATATAAAAATATTATATTTAAAATTAAATTAATTGAAGGCCGATGATCATATAAATTATTGTTATGAAATAATTTGTTTTTAGAATAGAACATTTTTTAAGTCATATGAAGGCCATGGATGAAATTTTTTTCCTAATGTTTTTAAAAGAATATTGAAATATATTTTAATGAAATTATACATTAATGCCATTTAAAATCCCAAAAAAAATTAAATAGTTGTCATAATGAAGATTAAAAAATATAATTTATAAATATATATTCCTGATATTATATCTAATGATTGAATTTTTAACATAATATAAATTAATATAGGTTCATATATAAGAAACATGTCTCGATGAATGGATTTTATGTTGTGAAACCCTTGAAAAATTGGTATTGTTGTAATAAAAAATCCATACAATGATGGAACATAACCTGAATCTGTAAAAAAAATTACCTGAAATAGTATTGTAAGAAAACAATGTGGTATTAATATCACCATATAAAATAAATTTTGATGAATATCATGATTTTTATCTAATGAAATTTAAATTAATTCCATGAAAACCCATTGAAACATTTTAACACATTTGAAAGAGTACCTCATCAAATATAGAATTTCAATGTAACTATGAACATTACTATTAAAAATTAATTCAAGGTACAATATCTCAATATGAATCATATATACCTTATAAAAGTAATTATGATCATAGTAGAAGCCATATATTGAGAAACAATATTGATAATATTAACCCATCAAAAGATCAAATCATTAAAGATAGAATTTAATTAAAGAATTTATTATGTGTAACATTTTTAGAACAACCTAAAACAAGAATAAAAAAAACAAATAGGGGTCTTTTTTAACATAATATATTAATAAAATATTCAATGAAGTAAAAGTATAAAAAAATGAATGCAGATTGAGTAATGAAACCCCTTACAACATATCATGAATCGGTACACTTGTTAATCAAATCCTATATAATAATGTTATATTATTTATTTCCATTGATTAATTTTTTTGAATTATTCGATTATCAATAAACCATTTCAATGAATTATTTAAATCGAAAATTTAATTACATAATCAGTGGAGTTCACATCATGTGTTTTGAGGATTTTCAATTCATAGTTGAAAAACAATATTTTTATGTAGACTGTTATAAAATAGTGATTTTTATTTCATCCCAAGATGAAATATCAATGAGTTGTTATTATTTTTAAACAAAAATTTAATTTTTAGAATCACCCCTGACTTGATGTTATGAAAGGCTTATCACATCCCTTTAGGGAGGTGGTATTCCAAACATACGCAGGAGGGAAGTTATAATTTTTTAATGGTTGATTGGATATGAAGGCATGTAATATTATGTATTTAGATAATAATATTTGTGTTATTAATATCATATGAATATTTACAACTATTCCATCATAATTACCATCATATTGATTTGGTGAATAATAGTTAATCACATAACTTCATAGAGGATGTAGTCTGAATGAATGAACGAATAGGATATGAAGATGGTTTTTAAATTCTCATAAATATTAGTATACTGGAGATAAAAAAAATATTATACTGTGATAAAAGGATATATAATAAGGTGTAAAAATAATATGTGAGTGTAAATAGATTTTGGTAAAATCATTACCTCCACATTGAGAGAGCTCTTATGGATTTCACCTTAAGAGCCATATGGAAAGTCATATGATTATTAAATAGCCTCTAGAAAATGAAGAAATTCTTTAGAGTATTTTCATATGGGAATTTCCTAGTTATGTCCCTTAGGGTGGTGTCCGAAATATTGGATCTATGGTTTCTTTTTATAGTGAAGGAAATGGGACACTTTAAATTACTAAAAAAATAAAATAAAATAATTATTTTCAAGTGAATGTGGAACAAAGTGGATATTGGATAGAATTGAATATATGGTAATGTTGAAATACAACAAAAAAAATAAAATTTCTATGTGTATATATGGTATTATAAACATTTTCTTTTGTCTGACACCATCATTAACAAATGTCTACTTTAAGAGTGGTTATAATATTTCAAAAAATAAAGGGTTGTAATTTTACGTTTAAGGCGAAAATTGGTTCCAAACTACACTGTAGTGAAATTCTAGACCATATTTGTAACGTCCTGACCTAGCTCACCACAAATCCGATGGCCGGATGGGTTGCCACATGACCTCCAGCACGTCTCCCCGTATGATAGAGGCTGTTGACTAGCTGCGAGGGTCTATGGGTAGTCAGTGGGGATACTATTCCCTCATATGATATTTCAAAAATAGAAATTGAAAATAAATAGTAGAAACACTCTAACAAATGATAATGTTTTGGAAAACATATAGTACTCACTGAAAAAAGTATCCAACAAGATTTATACACCAGTTGAATGCATGACATGCAAAAGATACCTAATGGAAAACAATTAACAAAAAAATATGATTTATATTAAAATACAAAAGTAGATAAACAATGAATCAATGCCCGGAGGGTAGTCTCCTCAAGCATTTTGTGATTTTTTCAGACCACGACTCTTGTTCCCCATGTATATACAAACTACTTAATCCTGCAACCAATTTGAATCTACTCAGGTACCCCTGGGTAGTGGCGACCCGAGTAGAGTGTGAAATATAAATCTTAGTAGGTTGGGACCACAAGTGTCCACCGAAAATCGAGACATTTAATAAATAATTGAAATGTGTGAAAGCATGCATAAATTTTGTAAGCAGTACAATGTAACTATATACTGATTTACCTACATCAACCATCTGCAGTTGTCTGAACCTGTATTATAATTTTTTCATGAAAACACAACATTAATTACACAATAATTTTCATTTATCAATTATTAAAACCTCTTTAAATTTTATAATTATCGGGATCTAGCCAATGCCCAACATCTCTCGTAAATTCACTCACCAGAGATGTCTCTAAAGACCGTCCTCGTAATAGAAGTAGTGACAGAATCCAAGATTGATCTTTGGATTGGATACCATGTCAAGAGATATTCAATTTAATTGTTTATACCCTATAATTGATCCCATCGACTATAAATAGATATTTTCTCCAGGGTCCATCCACTAATAGTGATTCAACCAATTCATTGATAATATTGAACCCTTTATCATATTAAATTCACAAATCATAATGTCACAACAGTTTCTATTAACTAAATAATTCAATTCATGTATGTCCAATTGGACCCACAAGGTATTGTCAATTAATGCATGTAGAACATCATGTCTACAACCCTCGTAAGTATTTTGGTGCATCAGTTCTCGTCTCACAATCCATGGGTATTGTGAGCATCGGTCCCTATCCCAAAAAGAAATATTTTCATGCAAGATGGGTGTAAAACACCATGTCTAGAACCCCGTGAGTATTTGCAGCAGAAGTCCCTATCTCACAAACTTTTTATGAATCATAAATATATATTTATCATTGATGTATAATTACATTTCTAACACCCCAAACCATCCATTAATTAAATCATAAATTAATTAATCCTATCCCTTAATTAATCCACCAACTAATTATCTATATAAACCAACCATAGAATATATCAACATTTAACTAACCAATCAACATCTAAATAGGTAAAAATTAATTAAAAATTTATTATTCTTAGAAATAAAATTAATAATTAACTCAACATATAATTATCCCAATTCTTTAACAAGTCTGAACCTGTCCACTCAGACAGTGATTCGTTCAGTACATAAACAATTTACATGCATGTCATAATCATCTCAAAACACAATGAACAAGGCCCAGATATTTCGAATCCATTATACATAGCATATCATATTTTTAATCAACTAGTTCGTAAAATTCACAAGGAATGGAAAATAAACACGCACCCAAATGTATTATTTTCCAATAGTCATAAAAATCAATCAATTCATAATATTAATTCAATGCATGAAAATTAATTAATTCCAAAATTAATTAATTAAAACATACCACAATAACCAATTCATAAATTAATTAACCATTACCCATTTATCATGTAATAATTTATCTACCCATTAATTATCATCAGTTTTTGAATTATATTCCAAGCATATCAAAATATTTTATATTTACAATATTCACTACATTCCATTACCATCATCCAACATTTTATCTTTAATCATCCTTTAAAGAAAATATAAAATTTCTATATTCAAGGAAAGTTGTATTCGTAATTTATTTAAGGGAAAAAATAATTCATAAATAATGTGAAAGAGATTTGGGACCCTAACTCAGGGTGGAACGAACACATGTTGTAGTTCATCACACATCATCAACCAAACTAGAACTAGTCCGCAGTCGCATGTGCGCAAACCATCATATATATACATATGTGTGTGTGTGTGTAACATCCCAAGTAAGTAATGAATAATAGATATTTTTATCTATGTCTATTAGTTAATTATATAGTGTTTTAGAGGCTTAAAATGAGAATAAATCCAATCTTAAGCATGGAATACACTAATATTTTTAAAAGATTGTTTTACTGCCTTTGGATGGAAAAACATTTTTAAATCTATCTTTTGATAATTTTATAATCTATTTTTGTCAAAATAAACTTATTCGTTATTATTGGGACATCAAAATTTACTTTGTGTGAATTTTTGGTATTTTTCCGATAAAGTTCATTTTTAATGAATAGTGAAAAATGTTGTATTTTAATTCAAAACCGCTTTTTAATCTAATTTATTTATATGATTAGACTATATATTTAATTTGTTTTTAAGTGAAATTAGAATATATTTTTACCATTTAATCCAATGGTGGTCATTGGAATCAATTTCACTTTGAAATTGGACTTAAACTGGTGTCAATCTTTTGATACTTATTGTTTCATAAAAACACGCTATTTGTCAGGACAGCGGGAATTAATTATTAAATTAATTAATGTAACTTATATGATTTTAATTTTCTAAAATAGACATCATTTTTGAATTAATAATATCAAATATATCTTAGGGTGAAGTTTTGGTATTTTTCTTAAAAACTTCAATTTTTGATTAATAGTGAAACCACTAAGTGGTAGTTAAAGAAACTGATTTTTCATTTAAATGAAACTTTTCCACTTCTGTGATTTGATTTTCAAAAATCCGACATACATGGTTGTCATTAAGAAGTAAAATGTGGTTCAATGAGATTAAAATAATTTTTTGTTGAATAGTAACTTTTAAGTTCTTAATCGCGATTAGAGGTAATTAGTGCAATTTAAGGCAAAAATGATATTATAATAAAATGAAAATACCTAGACACATGTCCTACCCTTATTGGATGTGTCATGGTAGACCAAGAAAAGCCATGGGTCAACTTGGGGACCCCATGGAGCCACTTTGTTAGGAAAATGACATTAATATCTTTTTATTTAATGTTAAAATTGAAATGACACAAACATGAGTTGTTTTACGAAAACAATTTTTAAATGGGGTTATACATTTCAGATTTTTTACTATAAATTTTAATTAGAAATAAAAAACGATTTCCTACATCATGATATTTTTTTTATAATTTTTAGACATTAAATAAATTAAATTATTTATGACATCATGACGATGCAGCGATTACCTCATTAATAACGGATTTAAATAAAATGAAAAGATAATGTAAAATCTATGGCCTACACATGTACAAAACCTATTGTATGGGTGTATTTCGAACCCTTATCACCTTAACCTTGAATTATATCAATGTGGGACCTTTTTAATCCGAAACACATTTTAAAATAAAGTAACATTTCTTTACATCCCAAGAGTGCCCCTCCTCTCCTATTATAAAAGGCCCCCACCTCTACCTCCTTACCCACACTTCCAAAGCCTTTGGCTTAGCCATCCCCTGCCCATTTTGTCTCTACAATTCCCTATATTACTCCTTGAAGCCTCACTTTGGGCATAAGTCTTCCCAAGGAAGCCTTTGAGCTCAAACCAAAGGGAGTTACCCGATTTTAAGGTGATGTCTTCACTTGAGTCCTTTTGTTTTATTTTTCTTCTCCAACCCCTAACCTCTTTTTATCCATTTATTTTGTGACAACTACAGTATCTTCAATATACTAGGATGTTTTTATAATAAAGATTCGATCTACACTTACACACACCTACATCTAATGGTTAAAGAACATACTGTTTCCGTGGATGGCGAATTTCTGCCTCCTGAAACGATGATTGTTCAACATTATTTTAACACTTTCAAAGGCGGCCATTAATATGACACTATATTTATATATGATATATAATATGTTTATGTTTTCATTAAGCTTATGTATTTTTCATTTTGGGCATACCTTTATGGTTTCCATTATGGGTAAACGACATATCTTCATTTAAGGAAGTGCGGACTACCACCCCCTCAAAGTGATTTGATTTGTTAACACCATATGTGGGACGTATAAAGGATAGAGTTATGATATTATATATGATATTACACTGGAATTATAATATACCTTTATATCATTGTTATTCCATTTCATAAAATATGAAATAGAAATGGAAGCAGCGTTAATGCGTACGTACGGCTTACCGTCTCCATGAACGGTGCATTTCATTTCTTACCTCTAAATGTTATATAATATTATAAATGCATGAATGTACTGGATATATATGATATATATTATATCTAAATCATGAATACCATTCTGGATATAATGGATACATGAACAACTTGTAATTATAAAGGGTTTATTTTTTACTCAAGTACCAATGATCGTTAAAATGACCGTTATTAACTTAAATAATTACATAGTGTTAATGACATGGAAATAAGTGGTATAAAAGGAATAATGAAATTGAAAATGGTTCTTAAACAAGTAGAAATTAACTCAAGTTTATTATTCAGGAGATTAAAGAATGATTGAGTCATGTAGGACCCGAGGTATGGGACTTCGTCTCAATCTCCATTCATTGAGGCATATTTTGTTTTATACACAACCTTCTTTTATACGGTGTATAAACCCCATTGACTTTTACATTTATTCAAAAGGAATATTTTATATACAAAGCGTTTACTAAATGAAAAAAGGGAATGTTTTTGTCGTACGTATGCGGCGACAACGACTTCTCCGCCGCCATGACCATTATTTGAGTTTCGGCTTCCTCTACAAGCCATACCTTCTTTTTAAAATAAAAATAAATACCATGTTTTAATTTTATTTTATTTTGGTATTGAAAATGGTTTTCATAATTTTTTTATATCAACGTGTTGTATTGATATCATGTTATTGAAAGGTGGAAATGTTATGTTTCCTTTATGAATGTTTTATGGGATACGATTATGTTGAGGTTCTTGGGCATTATTATGAAGACGGGTGGTTCTGTGATAAACTAAGGGCGAGTGAGCCCAATATAGCTCTCCAATTCATTGGGTAAAGCGAAGTAGTGAAACGGTAAGGTTTCTCTGAAGAGATTTAGGGAATATACTGTGATGGGTATTCCAAACGTAACCAAGAGGGTTACTCCCTATGTAAGAATGTTATGAATGCCTCAAGTTATCTTTATGTCTTATGATTTCTATGATTTATTCATGATTTGATGAGGTATGTTAAAGTGTCTATGTTTTATGGGTAAAGTATGATTTCATTCTTATTTATATATGAACTCATGTTTCCTTTCCATATTTTTATAACCCTTACTGAGCTTTTTAAGCTCATCCTACGTTTTTTTGAAATGTTTTCACAGGATAAGGGAAAGGTACATGATATGATGATAGTGTCAAGGAAGTGTCAAGAAAGAATCCATGTTTTATTTTAAATAAGTTTCCATTGATGGAGAAAATTCATACTATCTTTATGTAACCACTTTGTTTAAATTTGGAATGTAATGCAAGTTTTATGATCTAATTCTCTAAAACTCTAAACCTGAAAAGATCCTCGATGTGAATTATTCATTTAATTAAATATTAAGTAAGGTTTAAGGCTGGGGCCTTATAGTTGGTATCAGAGGTCAGTTTAGATAACTTTAGGAGTTAGAATTATATTAAATGATTATCCAAAAATATATTTTTTGAAATGATATAGCATTTTAAGATTACCATGTTGCTTCATCTAAGACATGTTTGTTCAGAATGGGTTTCCGTAGAGGAAATAGGGAAGCAGTTCTAGGAAGGTATAAAGAAGGAAATAACCTTCTGAATCAGCATCCTGAGATGGTCGGAATTGGAACTGAACAGTTTGTTGTAGTAATGGAGCAGTTGACTCAAGCGATAAATAGTGGTGGTATCCATGCACGAGATCATCCAGATCAACCACAGAGGAACATGTCAGTGGTGGAACATTTCATGAGGCAACATCCCCCATCATTCAGAGGATCATATGACCCTATTCTAGCTGAAGGTTGGATTAAAGCACTGGAGAAGATTTTCGATGTCATGGGGTGTTCAGATAATCAAAAGGTTATTCTTGCTAATTACCATTTGGAGGGTGAGGAAGATCAGTGGTGGTCGATGGACAAAAATATCAAGGATGCTGATGAGATTGATGCTCTTGACTGGGATGAATTCAAAGGTATGTTTCTTGAGAAGTATTTTCCTAAGGCTATTTGACTTAGGATAGAAAAACAATTCTTGGAATTGAGGCAAGAGGAAGACTCAGTGGCTGCCTATGAAGAGAGGTTCACTCGATTGGCATGGTATGCTCCAAATTTTATCTGAGACCTTGATAGTAAAATCAATCGTTTTTAATCAGGATTAAAACCAAAATATAGAAGGGAATTAGCTTCTCATGAGTTTAAAAGTTATGAAAAGCATGTTCGATGTGCTGAGAAGGTGGAAAAAGAGTTTTCTAATGATCAAGTGTTCTATAACAACCAGTAGAAGAAGAGACCAAGGTGGAAGGATAAAGGGAAGAATTCTTCAAAAAAGTCTGATGGTAAGAAAACTAAGTTTCCAGTTTGTGATAAATGTGGTAAAAGGCATGCGGGGGAATGTCTTCTGAATTCTGGAAAGTGCTACCGATTTGGTAAGATGGGACATAAGGCTCGTGATTTCACTGAAGAAGATCAAGGTGATGGTAATTCCAAATTTGATTTACAGTTAGTGAAATGTTTTAAGTGCAATGAGATGGGTCACTATGCAAACTATTTTCCGACAAAGAGCTTGAGTGATGGGAAGCAGTTAGACTACAAGCATAAAGGGGTGGTGAAATCCTTTGCAACTACTTCAGCAGATGTTGGTCCATCAAATGAAGTTGTATCCGGTACTTTGTTTGTTTTTTCAGATTATGCCAGTGTGTTGTTTGATTCGGGGTCCACACATTCTTTAATCTCTGAAACCTTTTCTAGTAAAATGGGAATACCAACTCAAGAAATGACTCTTGAACTTGAGGTAAAAACACCAAGGGGAAATGTTGAGGAAACAATAATTTATAAGAATCATCCTATCCTTGTCTGTGGAAAGAACCTACTTGCAAACCTTATTGTTCTTCCTCTAGTAGAGTTTGATGTTATCCTGGGTATGGATTGGCTCTCTATTTACCATGCTAAGATTGACTGTAGAGCTAAAGAAGTTTCTTTTCAGAAATACTTTCAGTTTGTGTACAAGAATGAACCCTTACTATTGATAACATATCAAGAGGCCGAGAAACTTGTAAAATATGGGAATGAATGTTACCTTGCACACATCATTGAAAATAAAGGAACTGTTCAGATTAATGATGTGCTAGTGGTAAATGAGTATCCTGATGTTTTTCCTGATGAGTTTCCTGGAATAATACCATATCGGGAAGTTGAGTTTACTGTTGACTTAGTTCTGATGCTAAGCCAATTTCAAAACCCCCTTATCGAATGGCTCAAATTGAACTTTTAGAGTTGAAGGAGCAATTGCAAGATTTATAAGAGAAAGGTTTCATTCGACCTAGCACATCACCATGGGGTGCTACTGTTTTATTTGTTAAAAAGAAATATGGTTCAATGATACTTTTCATTGATTATAGATGTAGAGACCCGTATCCTGACGTACATTGACATTACATTACTTTTGCGGAATACTTAGTACATAACAAAAACACACACACAAGGATCGTAATAGTTTAGTGTCTTTGGAAACTCGGAACGTAATCTTCTAATCATGGTGGAAGATCTTCAACATCTCCCATAAAGATCTTCCTTTTTTTTACCTAAAACCTTTCTTTATATCCTGGGGAAAAGAAAACATAAAAGGGTGAGCTCAAATGCTCAGCAAGGGAAAATAAGGAAATAAAATTCATATCATATCTTTTTGAAAATCAAAGCCTGCAAAAGAGATCATAATATCTTAACATGGAATAAATCATAGAAGTGAAAATGAAATCATAACTTAAAACATTACTCATTGTGGCATACACACATAATCATAGAGAATCATTTCTTGTTAGTCAAGACTCATTGCCAAGACTATCTTAGTGGACAAAGTCCTTTTCTGAATCGAGTAATCCTCGTTTCAGTCCTGTTTCACTGAACCGGTATAACCTACCATTCCAGCCATGTCTATCTCATGAGATATAAAATCTTTACCCAATGCATTGGAGGGAGATATAGGTCCCACCCATCTCTTAATGAATCCTTTCTTATGTGTGCCACAAAATCATAAATCATACATCATCGCATAACCCATGTAATAAAAATGGGATTCTTGAAACATCATGACATCATAAATCAATTCATATAAGATAAAGGAATTCATAAACATAATTCCATCTCAACATAGTCAAATCAATGTAAAAATATGGATAGAAACAGAACCCTTTATTATCTTAGATGGAAAATCATTTTGATAAAACACTTGAATTGAATTCTTGAGGAAAATATCCTTTCTTCTTCAAAATCAATTTCTTTTCACAAAACATCATGCAATTTTAAAAGAAAGAGATTTTATTGAAAATAGTCATGTAATCTTTTAGAGGAAGCTTCATGAAAATAAGGCTTTATAAAACAGTAGAAATCTGTTCGTGCCGTATAAGTTAAAAAAAACATTCTTTGTACTTTTGTCGAAAAAGTCAAAATGTACCTCGTACGATAAACGACAAAAGATTCCTTTCATATCTTTTACTAAAAACTAACCAAAGGGTAAAATTGGATTTAAACCATTGTAGTTGGATGGAAATAATATTACATATTGAGGAAACATGGATGTAGATGATAAAATAAACCCCAGTAAATACTTACGAATAAACAATCTCGGATAAAAATGAGATTGTGATATTTCCCTTACCTTAGGTCCGACTTGCTTTGTAAGTGTCCGAACCTCCTCTTCTTTGAAGTGCCTCTTTGAGACCTCCTCTTAGGGCACTAAAATTGGTCTTTGAGGAAGACCAGAACCTCTAGGATGTTGCTAGGGAAGTGGAGAGGAGAAATTGGCAGGGGTTGGCCGAGCTTGAGTGCTCAAATTGGTGTGAGGAGGAGGGGGAGGAGGTGTCCTTTTATAGGGGAGGAGAGGGGCACCTTAGGAATATCTCAAAATATTATTTTATATTAAAGTCAAAATCGATTTATAATGGTTCCAAAGGGTCTTATTTCGAAGCTAAAGTGGGGATGGGTCGAAATCCTATCAACCAATAGGATTTAGACAAGTTTAGGGTATTATTTTAACCTTATCAATTAGATTTAACTCTAAGTTAAATAATTTAACTTTTACCGTGTCTTTTTGTTTTCTTTCACTATATGGTTAATAAACTTACTATAACATGCCAAACGAACCCCAAATTGTATATTATTAATACATATATCCTTATCTAAGTCATTTGGCCAAACCTTAGATTTTTAGGAATAAAATAACAATTAGTAATATAATATTTGATTTAAAAACTATTTTGTGTCAATTTTGACACTATTTGATATATGATTTTTGTGAAAGTCATAACAGAATTATATGTTCGAACCAAGTTGATTAAATCATCACTAATATATCATAGTATCCTATAAAATTAGTGGAATTCATAAAAAGTCTTAAATTACTTTTATTTTGGTATTTATATTATCAATTATGTCAATATTTCATTAATAAGATAATTACTGCATCATCTTTGTGTCATAAATAAATTATATTATTTGTTGTCTAAAAATTACAAATAAAATACCATCATGTAGGAAATCTTTTTATCTTTCTAATGAATATTTATAGTCTAATTTATCTTATGTATAACCGCATATTAAAAATTATTTACTTATTAAACTTTGATTTTAACTATTTTAACCTTTCTTTAAATAAATTAATAATAAATGTCCTAATCTAATCCAAGTGGGCCTAAATGGTCATATTTTATTCCTAAGTTTGTTTTTGGTTGAATTACACTTGTCCAATAGAATTAGGACATGTGTTAGGGTAATATTAATATCATATTTACCCTTAGTTACCTTATTTACTATTAACCGTGGTAAAAAAAGTAAAAAGTTACTATTCACCAAAAAATTATTTTCATCTCATTGAACCACATTTTAGTCCTTGATATTAACCGTGTCTCTCGGATTTTCGAAATTCCATTCACAGAAGCGGTAAAATTAAGTTTTATGCAAAATTCAGTTTTTAACCTACCACTTAGTAGTTTCACTATTCATCAAAAATTGATGTTTTTCAGAACAATGCCAAAATTTCATCCCAAGCTATATTTCATATTCCGAATTCAAAAATGAAGTTTATTTTACCAAATTCATAACATAAAAGTTGCATTAATTAATTTTATAATTAAATCCCGCTGTTAAAACAAATAGCGTGTTTTTAAGAAACAATATCTATCAAAAGATTAACACTTGTTTATGTCTAGTTTAAATGTGAAATTACATCAAATGACCAACTTTGTATTAAATTGTAAAAATATATTCTAAATACACTTTAAAACCACTCAAATTAATGATTTATCACTATTAATTATTTCGATTAAAAAAGTTGTTTTTAATTATAATTTAGTAATTTTCACTATTCATCAGAATATGAAAGTTATCCGAAAAGTACCAAAATTTCACCTTAGGCTAAATTCGATACTCCGAATCCAAAAATAAAGTTCATTTTGAAAAATAAGATTTACTGGATTTCAAAAAGTGGTTATTACTATTCATAACGGCTAGTTTTAATAATATTTTTATAGCATATCGTTGTTTAGTGAAACTCGGTATTGCGTATTACACACGCTATCGAGGAAGGTCGCGATTGCGTGTAATTCAAGGCAAGACAAGGATGCATGTTGTGCAAGCTCCTTTTGGTGTAGCGTACAACACAAGACATTAATAAAATTAAAAAGAATATTTTTTTATAAAATCTTGGGCTGTTACATTCTACCCCCCTTAAAATGAATTTCGCCCTCGAAATTTGTCGGGGTTATAAATGGTTTACTATTCGAAAGTTTCTTTAATAAAAACCCACATCGTAAAAAGGAATATCAAAACCAATCTTTAAAAACAAAAGTATGAAACGTAACGGTTACCCAAATAAACTAATCATTGGGTTTCCACATAGGTGAAAATATGGATATGGAAGAGAAATCTAACCATCATGTTCTGATGGAGAGTGGTAGAGAACATGGCTATGGAAAAGCCAGTAATCACAAATCCATAGATTTGTGATGATATAAGGTACCATCTGATTCATCAGGTATAAGATCACTAGGACAACATTTTTGGTTTTCAAGATCATTTCCCTAAAGTTGAAAATTTTCTTAGAATAAATACTTACTTTATTTTGGTACAATCTCACTTTTGTTCGTGCCTTGAACAATTTCTACTTCATCTCTTAAATAAATGAAGTTGAATTTGTTATTTGTGAAGTGTTAGATGATCATGTGATAGAATGACTGTTCATTCCATCTGTCTCAAACAAAAGGTTAGCAAAAGTTATTAAATATACATAAGTCATTCTATAGTGAGATTAATCATATATGGTTCCTAAAATGGACTTATACTTAATATATCATGCTGATTAATATAATAAAACTAGTTCCTACTAAACAGGGACTTCCTGTAGGCTAGTGGTAGGCGATAAAGGCCAGTCGCACTTCGGTTGTGGGTTCGATTCCTACAGCCTTGTCCGAAGCGATGGGCTGTCGCCCATCCTGTAGGTTGTCCCTTTTTCTAAAACTACGTTACTATAACATCCCATCAATAATATCGAAAATCATCTATCCTTAAACAATACTAACTTATGTCCAACATAATCCAGTCTAATCTTTAGGCTTATACATAATACTGCAGTCCACTCTAATATAGTGACATCGATTACCAGAGATTTAATACTGTCGTTGATCCCCACATATCATAAGATATGTCTTGTTGGTCACATTCCAAACATTCAAAGTCCTTAATCGTGTATTCTCTTGAATACCTTAGTGAAAACATGAGTGCAGTTAAAAGTTAACACTTTCCACATACCAAAATCCTCAAAATTCTATATACTCAAACCATGATATCACTTAGTCCTTATATCAATCATGAGCTCATGAATACTGTTAAACAATTAATTTTCTCATTTTCCCTTCATTATGCGCATAATATCTCAATCACTTTGAATACCACATTAGACCAATACATAAATATTCCAATACACCATGATAAAACATTATTTTGGAATCAAATTACATAAACACTTAATCATTCCACCACATCATTGTCATATTCAACATCGCCAATAGTGATCGCATGTGACTTCCCTTTGTCCTTTGCCTTAAGTGGTTGCTCATGTTGATCATCACTAACCCTTGGATTAGGGCAATTATTAGCATAATGCCCCATTTCTTTGCACTTGAAGCATTGAAGTGTTGGTAGTGCGTTCTCTGCAGTGTTTGCTTTATTCACATCATTAGAAAACCTTTTTCCATTACTTCGACACTCAGCTGCTCGATGACCTTCTTTTCCACACTTAAAACATTTTCTAGTCCCTTTAAGACAATCTCCACCATGCTTCTTTCCACACTTTGTGCATAAGGAAACATTCATCTTCTTTTCACCATTATTCTGAGATTTCTCCTTGAACTCCATCTTTCGTTTCTTGTCAAAACCACGAGATGGATATGTAACACCAACTTCCATTTCTCCCTTGATAGCACAACGCACAATTTCTTCATAGCTACTGAAGTCTCTTATAGCTAATGCCCTTCGAAGACTTGGTTTTAAGCCACTGAAAAATCGATCAACTTTACTTTCAGGTTGGATGATAATTCCAGAAGCATACCTTGCAAGTCTTGTAAAATTTGCTTCATAGGTACCAACAGATTCATCATCCCTTTGCTTTAGTTCAAGAAACTCTTTCTCCATCTTTGTTCGAAGAATACGAGGGAAGTACTTACTGAAAAACAAGTTCTTGAACTCGTCCCATTCCATGGACTCAATTTCATCTCTTGGCCTCGTATTCTTGATAAGATTCCACCATTGATCAGCTTCACCTTCCAAACGATATACTGCTAAGATGACTTTATCATGTTCAGAACATTGAAGAACTGAAAATATCTTTTCAGTAGTACTAATCCATTGTTCAGCAACTAATGGATCAGTAGACCCACTGAAAGAAGGTGGACGTTGCCTCATGAAGGACTCAATAGAATATTGTTCCCTTCTCTGCTCATTTGGAAGTCCAGAATGATTCATATCTTGTGTAAGTATAGCAATAAGATTTTGCACTCCATCTCCCATAACATTTGTTTGTTCAGGAGGGCAATCATTGCATTGTCCATTGCATTGATCAACACGGTTCCTTCGGGTTCCAGCCATCGTCTAAAACCCATAAAGAATAGTGTGAGAGGCAAAAATCATGCTAGGGAAAACAACATAATAAAGGGGGAGTACCTTCAATATCCAACATCTTAGGTTTAATTCTATGATCGTTAGCGTAATTCTATTACTATAACCTATACGTATACTTAACCTTAGAGACATCCCTAGACATACCTTAGAAATATCTCTAGGGATCTCACTAACGTTTTCGCATCCTAGTTTCCAAAGGTTGACTAAACCTTTCCTCTGATACCAACTGTAGAGACCCGTATCCTGACGTACATTGACATTACATTACTTTTGCGGAATACTTAGTACATAACAAAAACACACACACAAGGATCGTAATAGTTTAGTGTCTTTGGAAACTAGGAACGTAATCTTCTAATCGTGGTGGAAGATCTTCAACATCTCCCATAAAGATCTTCCTTTTTTTTACCTAAAACCTTTCTTTATATCCTGGGGAAAAGAAAACATAAAAGGGTGAGCTCAAATTCTCAGCAAGGGCAAATAAGGAAATAAAATTCATATCATATCTTTTTGAAAATCAAAACCTGCAAAAGAGATCATAATATCTTAACATGGAATAAATCAGAGAAGTGAAAATGAAATCATAACATAAAACATTACTCATTGTGGCATACACACATAATCATAGAGAATCATTTCTTGTTAGTCAAGACTCATTGCCAAGACTATCTTAGTGGACAAAGTCCCCTTCTGAATCGAGTAATCCTCGTTTCAGTCCTGTTTCACTGAACCGGTATAACCTACCATTCCAGCCATGTCTATCTCATGAGATATAAAATCTTTACCCAATGCATTGGAGGGAGATATAGGTCCCACCCATCTCTTAATGAATCCTTTCTTATGTGTGCCACAAAATCATAAATCATACATCATCGCATAACCCATGTAATAAAAATGGGATTCTTGAAACATCATGACATCATAAATCAATTCATATAAGATAAAGGAATTCATAAACATAATTCCTTCTCAACATAGTCAAATCAATGTAAAAATATGGATAGAAACAGAACCCTTTATTATCTTAGATGGAAAATCATTTTGATAAAACACTTGAATTGAATTCTTGAGGAAAATATCCTTTCTTCTTCAAAATCAATTTCTTTTCACAAAACATCATGCAATTTTAAAAGAAAGAGATTTTATTGAAAATAGTCATGAAATATTTTAGAGGAAGCTTCATGAAAATAAGGCTTTATAAAACAGTAGAAATCCGTTCGTGCCGTATAAGTTAAAAAAAACATTCTTTGTACTTTTGTCGAAAAAGTCAAAATGTACCTCGTACGATAAACGACAAAAGATTCCTTTCATATCTTTTACTAAAAACTAACCAAAGGGTAAAATTGGATTTAAACCATTGTAGTTGGATGGAAATAATATTACATATTGAGGAAACATGGATGTGGATGATAAAATAAACCCCAGTAAATACTTACGAATAAACAATCTCGGATAAAAATGAGATTGTGATATTTCCCTTACCTTAGGTCCGACTTGCTTTGTAAGTGTCCGAACCTCATCTTCTTTGAAGTGCCTCTTTGAGACCTCCTCTTAGGGCACTAAAATTGGTCTTTGAGGAAGACCAGAACCTCTAGGATGTTGCTAGGGAAGTGGAGAGGAGAAATTGGCAGGGGTTGGCCGAGCTTGAGTGCTCAAATTGGTGTGAGGAGGAGGGGGAGGAGGTGTCCTTTTATAGGGGAGGAGAGGGGCACCTTAGGAATATCTCAAAATATTATTTTATATTAAAGTCAAAATCGGTTTATAATGGTTCCAAAGGGTCTTATTTCGAAGCTAAAGTGGGGATGGGTCGAAATCCTATCAACCAATAGGATTTAGACAAGTTTAGGGTATTATTTTAACCTTATCAATTAGATTTAACTCTAAGTTAAATAATTTAACTTTTACCATGTCTTTTTGTTTTCTTTCACTATATGGTTAATAAACTTACTATAACATGCCAAACGATCCCCAAATTGTATATTATTAATACATATATCCTTATCTAAGTCATTTGGCCGAACCTTAGATTTTTAGGAATAAAATAACAATTAGTAATATAATATTTGATTTAAAAACTATTTTGTGTCAATTTTGACACTATTTGATATATGATTTTTGTGAAAGTCATAACAGAATTATATGTTCGAAAAAAGTTGATTAAATCATCACTAATATATCATAGTATCCTAGAAAATTAGTGGAATTCATAAAAAGTCTTAAATTACATTTATTTTGGTATTTATATTTTCAATTATGTCAATATTTCATTAATAAGATAATTACTGCATCATCTTTGTGTCATAAATAAATTATATTATTTGATGTCTAAAAATTACAAATAAAATACCATCTTGTAGGAAATCTTTTTAGCTTTCTAATGAATATTTATAGTCTAATTTATCTTATGTATAACCCCATATTAAAAATGATTTACTTATTAAACTTTGATTTTAACTATTTTAACCTTTCTTTAAATAAATTAATAATAAATGTCCTAATCTAATCCAAGTGGGCCTAAATGGTCATATTTTATTCCTAAGTTTGTTTTTGGTCGAATTACACTTGTCCAATAGAATTAGGACATGTGTTAGGGTAATATTAATATCATATTTACCCTTAGTTACCTTATTTACTATTAACCGTGGTAAAAAAAGTAAAAAGTTACTATTCACCAAAAAATTATTTTCATCTCATTGAACCACATTTTAGTCCTTGATATTAACCGTGTCTCTCGGATTTTCGAAATTCCATTCACAGAAGCGGTAAAATTAAGTTTTATGCAAAATTCAGTTTTTAACCTACCACTTAGTAGTTTCACTATTCATCAAAAATTGATGTTTTTCAGAACAATGCCAAAATTTCATCCCAAGCTATATTTCATATTCCGAATTCAAAAATGAAGTCTATTTTACCAAATTCATAACATAAAAGTTGCATTAATTAATTTTATAATTAAATCCCGCTGTTAAAACAAAGAGCGTGTTTTTAAGAAACAATATCTATCAAAAGATTGACACTTGTTTATGTCTAGTTTAAATGTGAAATTACATCAAATGACCAACTTTGTATTAAATTGCAAAAATATATTCTAAATACACTTTAAAACCACTCAAATTAATGATTTATCACTATTAATTATTTCGATTAAAAAAGTTGTTTTTAATTATAATTTAGTAATTTTCACTATTCATCAGAATATGAAAGTTATCCGAAAAGTACCAAAATTTCACCTTAGGCTAAATTCGATACTCCGAATCCAAAAATAAAGTTCATTTTGAAAAATAAGATTTACTGGATTTCAAAAAGTGGTTATTACTATTCATAACGGCTAGTTTTAATAATATTTTTATAGCATATCGTTGTTTAGTGAAACTCGGTATTGCGTATTACACACGCTATCGAGGAAGGTCGCGATTGCGTGTAATGCAAGGCAAGACAAGGATGCGTGTTGTGCAATCTCCTTTTGGTGTAGCGTACAACACAAGACATTAATAAAATTAAAAAGAATATTTTTTTATAAAATCTTGGGCTGTTACAATAGAGCCTTGAATAACATCACAGTTAAGAACAAATATCCGTTGCCTCATATCGATGATTTGTTTGATTAGCTCCAGGGAGCTCAGTTTTTTTTCAAAGATTGACCTAAGATCGGGGTACCATCATCTGAAGGTAAAGGAAGCAGATGTTCCGAAGAATGCATTTCGTACAAGATATGGCCATTATGAATTTGTAGTAATGCCTTTTGGGCTAACAAATGCACCTGCTGTATTCATGGACTTAATGAATAGAATTTTCCATGAGTTCTTGGATAAGTTTGTGGTTGTTTTTATTGATGATATTTTGGTGTTTTAAATAAGTAAATAAGAGCATGAAAGACATTTAAGGGTCATTTTGGAAACCTTAAAAGAAAATAAATTGTATGTGAAATTCAGAAAGTGTGAGTTTTGGTTGCAACAAATTTTTTTCCTTGGTCACATTGTTTCTAAAGTTGGGATAACCGTTGATCCTGCAAAAACAAAGGTTGTTGAAGAATGGACAAAACCCACAAATGTTACAGAGATTCATAGTTTCCTTGGTTTGGCAGGCTATTACCAAAGGTTTGTTAGAAATTTTTCACGGTTATCTAGTCCAATGACTAAGCTAACTCGGAAGGGTGTTAAGTTTATCTGGACAAAAGAATGTGATGAATGTTTTCAGGAATTGAAAAGAAGATTGGTGAATGCTCCAGTTTTGGCACTTCCTTACAGGAATGGTGAGTTTGTTATCTATAGTGATGCTTCATTGAAAGGACTTGGTTGTGTCCTTATGCAGAATGATCAGGTAATTGCGTATGCTTCACGTCAGTTAAAAACTCATGAGATAAATTATCCTACACATGATTTGAATTTTCTTCTATTGTTTTTGCTTTAAAAATTTGGAGGCATCATTTGTATAGAGTATAGTGTGAAATATATAACGATCAAAGAAGTTTAAAGTACATATTCACTCAGAAAGAATTGAACATGAGACAAAGTAGATGGCTAGAATTAATCAAGGATTATGATTGTATAATTCATTACCATCCAGGAAAGGCAAATAAAGTGGCTGATGCTTTGAGTCGAAAAAGTAATGCTTCAATAACTATGCTACGTTTGGAACGAGATCCTTTGGTTTTTGATTTGATGAACATTGGAATAGAAGTTCTTGGTGCAGGAAGTTCTTCTGTTTTGTGTCAGGTATTAGTGAGACCATCTCTATCAGACAGAATCAAGCAAGCACAGAAGCAAGACAATGAGTTGCAGAAAAAGGTGGAGCTGGTTCAGAAAGGTAAGTTTCTTGAATTCAACATTGATAATGATTGTGTTTTGAGATTTGGGAAGAGATTGTGTGTGCCTTGTTATTCACAGTTGAAGGGAGAGTTGTTTTGTGAAGCTCATAGTTCTCCATTTTCAGTTCATCCTGGCAGTACTAAGATGTACAGAGATCTGCAGGAGTATTACTGGTGGGATGGAATGAAAAGAGATATTGATGATTTTACTATGAAGTGTTTGAAATGTCAACAGGTTAAAGTAGAGCGACAATTACTGAAAGGGATGCTTCAGCCTTTACCAGTGCCAGAGTGGAAATGGGAAAATATATCCATGGACTTTGTTGTGGGATTCCAAAGACACCTCGAGGTAATAATGCAATCTGGGTTATTATTGATCTCTTGACTAAATCTGCTCATTTCCTTGCTATACGAGATACTTTTTCCCTAGATCAACTTTCCTGTTTGTATCTTAAATAGATAGTCAGGTTACATGGAGTTCCCCTCTCCATTGTATCTGACCATGATCCCAAGTTCACTTCTAACTTTTGGAAAGGCCTTCAGAAGTCGTTGGGTACTGAATTAAATTTTAGTACAACTTTTCATCCTCAATCAGATGGGAAGTCAGAACGAACAATTCAGAATTTGGAAGATATACTACATGCTTGTTCGATGGATTATCTGGGAAGTTGGCACCCACATCTTTCTTTGGTTGAGTTTTCTTATAATAACAGTTTTCATTCCAGTATACAGATGGTACCATTTGAGGCGTTATATGGGAAGCGGTGTCGAACTCCATATTTTTGGGATGAAGTGGGTTATAGAAAGCTGATGGGACCAGAATTAGTAGAAGAGTTGGCAGAAAATTTTTAGCTGATATAGAAACACATGAGAACAGCTCAGATCAGGCAGAATAGTTATGCGGACAACAGGAGGAAGGATCTATCTTTTGAGGTAGGTGATCATGTTTTTATAAAAGTCTCACCATGGAAAAGTGTGATGCGATTTGGTAAGAATGGAAAGCTGAGTCCAAGGTTTATTGGACCATATGAAATTTTGGAGAGAGTTGGATCAGTTGCATACCGGGTATATTTACCTCCGAGTTTATCTCAGGTACACAATGTTTTTCATTTTTCGATGCTGATAAAGTACATGCTAGATCCATCTCATGTTTTGAGTCCAGAGGCAGTTCAGCTGGAAGAGAACCTATCTTATGAGGAACAATCGGTCCAGATTCTTGACCACAGGGAGAAAGTGTTAAGGAATAAGGTGATTAATCATGTAAAGGTTTTGTGGAAAAAACCACATGATGGAAGTGGGAACATGGGAATCTAAAAATGAAATGAGGGATAAGTACCCCCATTTATTCGATAAGTAAATAAATTGCGGGGACACAATTTTCTATAGGGGGGAAGGATGTAACATCCCAAGTAAGTAATGAATAATAGATATTGTTATCTATGTCTATTAGTGAATTAGATAGTGTTTTAGAGGCTTAAAATGAGAATAAATCCAATCTTAAGCATGGAATACACTAATATTTTTAAAAGATTGTTTTACTGCCATTTGATGGAAAACCATTTTTAAATCTATCTTTTGACAATTTCATAAGCTATGTTTGTCAAATAAACTTATTCTTTATGATTGGGACATCAAAATTTACTTTTTGTGAATTTTTGGTATTTTTTCGATAAAGTTCATTTTTTAATGAATAGTGAAAAATGTTGTATTTTAATTCAAAAAATATTTTTAATCTAATTTATTTATATGATTAGATTATCTTTTGAATTGGTTTTTAAGTGAAATTAGAATATATTTTTACCATTTAATCCAATGGTGGTTATTGGAATCAATTTCACTTTGAAATTGGACTTAAACTTGTGTCAATCTTTTGATACTTACTGTTTCATAAAAACACGCTATTTGTCATGACAACGGGAAATAATTATTAAATTAATTAATGTAACTTATGTGACTTTTATTTTGTAAAATAGACATCATTTTTGAATTCATAATATCAAATATAGCTTAGGGTGAAGTTTCGGTATTTTTCTGAAAAACTTCAATTTTTAATGAATAGTGAAACAACTAAGTGGTAGTTAAAGAAACTGATTTTTCGTTTAAATGAAACTTTTCCACTTCTGTGATTTGATTTTAAAAATTCCGACATACATGGTTGTCATTAAAAAGTAAAATTTGGTTCAATGAGATTAAAATAATTTTTTGGTGAATAGTAACTTTTAAGTTCTTAATCGCGATTAGAGGTAATTAGTGCAATTTAAGGAAAAAATGATATTATAATAAAATGAAAATACATAGACACATGTCCTGCCCTTATTGGCTGTGTCATGGAAGACTAAGACAATCCATGGGTTAACTAGGGGACCCCATTGAGCCACATTTTTAGGAAAGTTACATTAATATCTTTTTATTTAATGTTAAAATTAAAATGACACAAACTTGATTTGTTTTACTAAAAAAAATTTAATTGGGGTTATACATGTCATATTTTTGACTATAAATATTCATTAGAAATAAAAAACGATTTCCTACATCATGATGTTTTTTTTATAATTTTTAGACATTAAATAAATTAAATTATTTATGACATCATGATGATGCAGCGATTACCTCATTAATAAAGGATTTAAATAAAATGAAAAGATAATGTAAAATCTATAGCCTACACATGTCCAAAACCTATTGGATGGGTGGATTTATAACCCTTATCACCTTACCCACGAATTATATCAATGTGGGACCTTTTGAATCCAAAACTCATTTTAAAATAAAGTAACATTTCTTTACTTTCCAAGAGTGCCCCTCCTATCCTCTTATAAAAGGACCCCACCTCTACCTACTTAACCACAATTCCAAAGCCTTTGGATCGGCCAAACCCTACCCATTTTGTCTCTCCACTTCCCTCTATTACTCCTTGAGGCCTCACTTTGGGCAGAAGTCCTCCCAAGGAAGCCTTTGAGCTCAAACCAAAGGGAGTTACCCGATTTTAAGGTAATGTATTCACTTGAGTCCTTTTGTTTTATTTTGCTTCTCCAACCCCCTAAACTCTTTTTATTCATTTCTTTTGTAACAACTCCAGTATATTCAATATACTAGGATTTTTTTATAAGAAGGATTCGAGCTACACTTACACACACCTACATCTAAAGGTTAAAGAACATACTGTTTCCGTGGATGGAGAATTTCTGCCTCCCGAAACGATGATTGTTCAAAATTCTTTTAACACCTTCAAAGGTGGCCATTAAGATGACACTATATTTATATATGATATATAATATGTTTATGTTTTCCTTAAGCTTCTGTATTTTGAATTTTTGGCATACATTTATGGTTTTCATTATGGGTAAACACGGTATCTTCATTTAAGGAAGTGCGGACTACCGCACCCTCAAAGTTATTTGATTCGTTAATACCATATGTGGGACGTATAAAGTATGGATATATGATATTATATATGATATTAAACTGTAATTAAAATATACCTTTATATAATTATGATTCAATTTCATAAAATATGAAATAGAAATGGAAGCAGTGTTCATGCGTACGTATGGCTTACCGTCTCCATGAACGGTGCATTTCATTTCTTACCTCTAAATGTTATATAATATTATAAATGCATTCATGTACTGGATATATATAATATATATGATATATACATCATGAATACCATTCTTGATATAATGGATATATGAACAACATGTAATTATAAAGGGTTTATTTTTGACTCAAGTACCAATGATCGTTAAAACGACCGTTATTAACTTAATGAATTACATAGTGTTCATGACATGGCAATAAGTGATATAAAAGGAATAATGAACTTGAAAAAGGTTATTAAACAAGTATAAATTAACTCAAGTTTATTATTCAGGAGATTAAAGAACGACCGAGTCAAGTCGGACCTGAGGTATGGGACTTCGTCTCAATCTCCTTTCTTTGAGGAATATTTTGTTTTATACACAACTTTCTTTTATATGGTGTATAAACCCCTTGGACTTTTATGTTTATTCAAAAGTAATCTTTTTTATACAAAGAGTTTACTAAACGACAAAAGGGAATGTTTTTGTCATACGTATGCGGCGACAACGACTTCTCCGCCGCCGTGACCATTATTTGAGTTTCGGCTTCCTCTACAAGTCATACCTTCTTTTTAAAAGAAAAATAAATACCATGTTTTAATTTTCTTTTATTTTAGTATTGAAAATGGTTTTCATAATGTTTTTATATCAATGTTTTGTATTAATATATTGTGATTGAAAGGTGGAAATGTTATGTTTCCTTTATGCATGTTTTATGTGATACGATTTTGTTGAGGTTCTTGGGAATTATTATGAAGACGGGTGGTTCCGTGATAAACTAAGGGCGGGTGAGCCCAATATATCTCTCCAATGCATTGGGTAACATGATGGAGTGAAACGTTATGGTTTCTATGAAGAGATTTAGGGAATATACTGTGTTGGGTATTCCAAACGAAACCAAGAGGGTTACTCCCTACGTAAAAATGTTATGAATGCCTCAAGTTACCTTTATGTCTTATAATTTCTATGATTTATTAATGATTTGATGAGGTATGTTAAAGTGACTATGTTTTATGGGTAAAGTATGATTTCATTCTTATGTATATATGAAATCATTTTTCCTTTCCATATTTTTATAACCCTTACTGAGCTTTTTATGCTCATCCCATGTTTTTTTGAAATGTTTTCACAGGACAAGGGAAAGGTACATGATATGATGATAGTGTCAAGGACCTGTCAAGAAAGAATCAATGTTTTATTTTAAATATGTTTCCATTGATGGGAAAAATGAATACTATCTTTATGTAACCACTTTGTTTAAATGTGGAATGTAATGCAAGTTTTATGATCTAAATCTCTAAAACTCTAAACCTGAAAAGATCCTCAATGTGAATTATTCATTTAATTCAATATTAAGTAAGGTTTAAGGCTGGGGCCTTATAGTGTGTGTGTGTGTTTATGCATGCACGCATTTTCTACGTTGGTAAAAAAATTAATATATTAAATCGGTACCCATAATTAAAGTAGAAATGATCAATACACCCCTAACTTGGTACCATGGACATAGATAAATTCTAATACCCTTGATTGAATGATACGAAACAATACCAGAGGTATATAACCTTTCCCGAAAAATTGGCGGCACAACAAAATTTTTCCATCCACCTCACCCTTGGTAGCAGATGCTGAAACAAGAACCAAATGGTCCCAACACACCACCTACATAACCTATTGAATGAATAACAAAATAAACCGATATTATACCAAATCCTAAAGATAGAACAAAACCAAATTTATTACTGATTGAGTGCCAAATTGAAAAATCAATCAAGAATAATTTTAAATAAGATCCTACCTTAAAAAATTGGAATAAACCCATAGAGAAAATAAGAGGAAAATTGTTGCAGACGGAGAACCCAAAAAAAGGGTTCATTGTGCGCTACAACAGTTCTTCCCATGGGAGAAGTGCATTGCTTCTGGGGATCATCCGAGGGGTCATGCGATGCTGAAAACCACAGCCAGGAGGAGGAAACACCATGGGAAGAGCTCCAACCATGGAGAAGAGCCATGGGACTAGGGTTTCGGTGTGCCGACTGGTGTGTCAGGCTGCAAGAGGGTGGTCTAGCAGAGGGAAGTCTCACAAGAAAAAAGTAAGAGGTTTGGAGGAGGGAGTCACACCATGGAGGAGAAGGGATGTGAGGTCACATGAAGGAGTAGGCTTGGTGCACTCCTAGTGCGTCACTTTTAAGTGAAAAAATAAGGAGTGGGTGTCATGCATCCCTTGTACTGTGGCTCCCACCTTTATGAAAAATTATAAATACTATCAAAAAAATAACAATTCACATAATATTAATATTAATGATAATACTCATAATATTATCATTTGTCTTTTCCATTTATATCATTAAAACAAAAACACCACATTTAATAAAAATTGTACTTTGATAAACCCCATAATTAAATTGTACAATAAAACACTTCTTTTCATTAAGTCCCACCTCCATATTTAAAACCCCATTAAATATTCACTAAAAAAATTTCAACTAATTATGAAAGTCCCCTATTAATGCTGCTTAAATGAAATAGTTTCATTGAAATGATAAAAACCCACATAAAAGTCCATTAACATTTATTTTAATAAGTAAACATAATAAAAATAATAATAACATCCATATTATTATTATTATAACTATTATTTATTTGAAACAAAAACCCCCAATTCAATTGTAATATAATTAATATGATATTAATGATAAAAAATACAACCCATAACGTTCATTTAATAATAAATGGCCTTTTATTAATTTCAAAACACTTTATTTAACAAAAAAAGTTCTTTAATTAACCCAAGAACCACATTAATTTCTTCAACCTTCATTTAATTTAATATTTAACATTCATTTAATTAAAAAAACAATAATAATAATAATAATAAATTCATTATTATTATTATTAAAAATATTCTTCTAATTAATCTAAATCTACCATATAATTAAATAAGTAATTTATTAAACATGGTAAACTGCACGGGTTGTTCTGCAACCATGCGCTGCCCTTGCAGATCCATTAAAGTTGACTTCTTCCGATGTGGTGCTCTCGAGACACATCAAAATTCCCGCTAAAAATATTGGGTAATTGTGCAAGTCCAAAAATGAAACCATTAGGTGTTCCAACACACTGATTAAAATTCCGGAGGTCAGATTAAAAAATCGACCCTTCGATAAAATGAAAAAAATTCGAAAATCCTAGTATTATAACCTGGTTCAAAAACAATAAACCTTACAATATACCCACCTTAAAAACATCTCGTCCTTGATAATCTATCGAGAACCACAACTAAAACAACCGACCTACCATGGTCATTTAATCTTGTTAGAACTGAAGTGTTGTGCTTCCAACACCAAATGCACATTTTACCACTTACAATCCTAATGGATAAGTCTTCAAAACTAGAGCCAAATATCACTTTATATATTAAACATCGAAACATAGCTTATATGTGTGGCCATTATAGGGACCTTCTGTATGAAAACGATTGAATCTCGATCGATCAAAATAATAGGTTGCACATACTTCCTTGGAATGTCGTCGCGAACCCAAAACCCACATTCACCCTTTATTTGAGGACGCGCACTTAAAACTATTCCAAAACCATCCGAATGTATAATGAAGTCCTCATTAGACCTCTGGTGATGTTTCCAAGTCAATACATTACAAGGCTACTTTAAAAACATTTGTTCCCCAACATGAATAATGGAGTAGCCCAATGAAACCACACATCCCGCGTACTACCTAGATAACAACTACTCATAAATCCCAACAAAATTTAAACTATAGAATGGTATAAGACTGAAACTATATTATTTTTTTCATGAAGAGGTCATTATAGGGGACATTATCGTTTTATATAGATGATATCACTAAGATAAAAAAACTAGGTCAATAAGAATATCAGATGTACTATCAATGGTTTACTCATTACATAGAAATCTATGGTTCTCCTACTGACACATCGTCAACCAAACCTCAACTCCTAAATCAACAACGATATTCTAGTTTTTTCAAATCATTCCAGTGCATCACTATGAACCTTAGTATTGTCCATGTCATCCCAAGAAAAGATCAGCTGCTCACCAACATGCTATTTCAGAAAACCATAAATCATTGGTGTAATGTTTTTTAAAACAAGACCACAACACCGAAAATTGATCTTAAAAGCCAAAGCATAAACCTATAATCATATAAAAACACTCAAGTCCCAAAAACTGAACTTGCGTAGTGGAACAAACTGAACGTAGCTCCAAAAACATTCTAAGGGCACTACCTAACACATATTATCCCCTTACGAAAAATAAATGTCGAACCTCTCTCTTGGTCATGAAAAAATGAAATCACGAGGTTCAAAAGTCCCTTTTTGTTTTTTCGATTTATATAATTCATTTCAACCTTTAAATATTTGAATCGATTTCAACTAACCCAAAAGTAATTTTTCATAACAAGTCACAAGGGATTCAAAATAATGCCTTGCGGAAAAATGCTCATGCAATCATAAAAATCCTCTTTAATTATATAACATTCAGTGTTTTCGAAATTTAAACTGGAAATTTAGAATTTAAATACATTTTACCAAGAAGGAAAGCTCTGAGGGTCCCATTTATTCTATCCGATTTATTCAACAATATACCCAAAAATAGCTCATTTCAATCAAAACTCAACAATTTTACATTTATAACCATCCTCGCATGCACTAAGGTTATACAATGTTCAATCATGCGGGTGTGCATCTACCAATCGATAAGGCACTAATACGCCTTATAGTTGGCATTTGGATTCCATTTATTACAATCAATATTCATTTAATATTTTAACATTAGCATCCCTTTTTATATATCAAAACACCCTTAGTATGTTATTATCACTAGTAACATAACAACATGTTTTAACATAGAGGCTTTCCAAAATTATAAAACATGTTAATCATAGTGGTAACATGGCATATAAACACCGAAGCAGGTTAAAATGGACACTGAAACGTGCTATATGAAATTCATGATATATACGTACCAGGCATGACACATATTCCTGGAACTCAATCCACATTAGCAGGCATCCTACTAATGTTACTATATTGCATGGAATATGTGCATGGCATGTTAATCTCTAAATGCCTAATATGATGCATGTAATGAAACATACATGCTAGATGAGGCCATAGTAATTTTTTCAAAAAATTCCTATTAATCATGTATAGGAAAATACACCAGTCACTCAAGGTGAAATCATATCAATTTTAACCATGAACAACTAGATCATCAATCCAAACCCTGGACACTTGGTCATTTTTCATAGTGGAGTGATTAGTACCTTGCATGGATATTAAACCAAGTGATAACACATTCCTACTATCCTGTTTACAATACCAATAAAAGTAATAAAAAGGAAAATAAACCCTTCAATACAATTTTGTAACATCTCGACCCAGCTCACCATAAAATGGGTGGTCGTACTGGTCTCCACATAACCTCAAGCACGTCTCCCCATAAGCTATAGGCTTAGGAATACTAGCGAGGGTATATGGATAATCATTGGGGATACTATACCCTCATATCAAAGTTCAATATATACAATTACAATAAATAGTGGAAACAGTCTTATAAATGACAAAGTAGTGGAAGACAAATAGCACTCATTTTATAAAAGTGTCCAAATCCAATTATACAGCAAATGAATTCATGACATGCTAGTGATTAAAAATTGAAAATAATGAAAAAACATTATTCTTTATATTACAATACCTATGTAGATAAAAAATGACTCATATCCCCAATGGTGGACTCATTGAGCATTCGAATCTTCTTCTCGGACCTATTCCCCTATTCCCCAAGTATATACAAATAACACAATACTACAACCAAACAGAATATACTCAGGTAACAGAGTGCAGTGGAGACCTATGTACTGTGTGAGATATAAATCCCAATAGGTCAGGACCACTAGTTTATACCCCACATCCAGAAATTTAATAAATAATATAAACCAAGTGAAAGCATGTATAAAAAAAATTAAGCAGTACAATTTAACTATATACCCAATTACATACCTCTACCATCAGTGGGTGTCTAAACCTGTTTTATACATTTGTCTTACATACACAATAGTTATTACACAATCATTTTCATAACCTCATTAAATTACATAATTATCCTGATCTAGACTATGTCCGGCATCCCTAATATAAGTCACTCACCATAGATGTCTCTAAAGACTATATAAATAATCAAAATAAAATAATGAATCCAATCTTGTGATTTGGGTTTGATAACACATCATAATATATTCAATTTAATCTTTCATATACTATATATGAGCCTATCCACTAAAAATAGTGATTCACTTCTGGGTGCATCCACTAACAGTGATTCACCCAATTCAATGATAAGTCTGAAACCTTTCATATATTAAATTCCCAAATTATATTGTCACAATATTTTTTAATAACCAATTAATACATTTATTGTAAAACCAATTGGACCCACAATCCAATTCAAATTAATTGGTGTAAATAATAATATATAGAACCCTCATGACTATTTGGAGCATCAGTCCTTATCTCACAAACCATCGATATTTTGAGCATCAGTCCATATCCCATTAAAGAATATTTTCAGGCAAGCTAGTTATAGAAGGCCATGTCAGAACCCCGTGAGTATTTGGAGCATCAGTCCCTGTCTCACTTCCCATTTATAAATAATACATATATATTTATCGTTGGTGTAGAACTTCATGTCTAATACCCAAAACCCACCCATTAATTAATTCATAAATTAATCAATCCAATCCTTTAATTAACTCAACAACTAATAAAAAAAATAAGTCACCTATCAAATAAGTCAACAAATAATTAACCACTCAACATCTCAATATTTAATAATTAATTAACAATTATTTATTCTTATCAATAAAACTAAATAATTAACTCAATATATATTTGTTTTAGTTCTTTTAGAAGTCTAGACTAGTCTACTCAAACAATGATTCTTCTTGGACATAAACAATTTACATGAACGTCATGATCAGATCAAAACATACTGAACAAGGCGCATGTCTTTTCCACCATATTATATATCATATCATATTTTTAAACTACTCTATCCTAAAAAACATAAGGATTGGAAGATAAACATGCCCCCAAAGGTATTATTGTCCAATAGTCATCACAATCAATCAATCCACAATCGTAAATCAGTGCATTCAAATTAATTATTTAATTAAATTATATCACATTAACTAGTTCATCAATTAATTAACCATTTTACCATTTATCTTGTAATAATCAATCACTCCATTAATTATTACGAGTTTCTGATTTATATTCTGAACATGTCAAAATATTCAATATTCACAATATTTAGTAAATGCCATTACCATAATCGAACTGTTTATACATAATGATCGTTTAAATAAAATACAACATTTCTAATTTCAAGGAAACTCATATTCTTAAATTATTTAAAGAAGAAACACATTCATAAATAAAGTGAAATATATTTGGGACCCTACCTCGGGGTGGAACCAAAACATGCCACACTTTGTCACACGTCCGCAAATAAATTAGAACTGGTCCACAGTCGCATGCATGAACACCTTCATATATATATATATATATCTGTGTGTGTGTGTGTGCGCACACACACACACATTGTCAACATTGATCAAAAAATAAATATATTAATTTGGTACCCAGAATTAAAGTACTCATGATCAACACACCTCTATCTTGGTACCAAGGACTCTGTTAAATAATTAGTCCCTTTATGGAATGATGTGAAACCAAACCACGAGTATATAACCTCACCCGAAATAGTGCAGTCACAACAAAAAGTGTACAACCACCTCTCCCTTGGAAGCATATTCCGAAACTAGGACCAAAGGGTCCTAACACACCACCCACATAACCTATTGAACGAATAACCCAATAAACCAGTACTATACTCAAACCCAAATATCAGCCAAAAAAACTCATTGTCGATTGAGAGTCAAATCAAAAAGTGGTAAAAGTTAATAGTACATAAGATCCTTCATTGACTAATTGGACTAAAACCAGGGATAAAAAAGTGGAAAATTATTGCGGATGGGGAACTCAGAATAGGGGGTCATCGTGAGCAACCACGGTTCTGCATGGGGATGAAGAGTGTTGCTACAGGAGGTCATCAGGGGGGTCACATGTTATTGTGAACCATGACTGGGATGAGGAAACACCATGGGAAGATCTCTTCCATGGAGAAGAGATATGTTCCTAGGGTTTTGGTGTGCTGACTTGTCTATCGTACTACAAGAGAAATGTATGGATGATGGACATCTCAAGCGCAACATGTGGGAGGTCCAGAGGAGGGTGTCATGCCTTATAGGAGAAGGGAAGAGAGGTCAGACTGTGGAGAAATATTGGTGTGCTACTGGTGTGTCACGCCTGGGAGGAAGAAAATAGTAGGGGGTCATGCCTCCCTTTTACAACAGTCCCACTTAAAAAAATAAATACTAATAAAATATAACAATTCACGTATTAGTAATATTAGTGATAAAAGTAATAATATTCTTATTAGTATTTTCCCTTTATATCATTAAAACCAAAACACCCCATTTAACCAAAACATTACATTGACAAACTCCATAATTAAATTAGACCATAAAACAATCATTTTCATTAAGTCAAACCTCCCCATTAAAAAACACATTAATTTTTCATTAAAAAAAATTCAACAAATTTTGAATCTCCCCAATTAATCCTACATAAAAGAAAACGTTTCATTGAAAATATCAAAGGCCACATTAAATTTTGTTAACATATATATAACTAATTAAGCATTATATAAATAATAACATCATTATTATTATTATTATTCCAACTTTAATTTTTTTTTAAACCAAAAACCCAAATTTAATTGTAATATTGTTATTATGATATTAATGAGAAACAATCCAACACATAACCTCCATTTAATAATATATGTTCATTTATTAATTCTGATACCATTCATTTAATTAAAACAGTTCTTTGATAAATCCAAAATCTACAATAATTTCTTCATCCCTCGTTTAATTAAATATTTAACATTCATTTAAGTAAAGAACCACAATAATAATAATAAATTCATTATTATTATTATCAAAATTTTAGTTAATCACAATCTACCATATAAATAAAATAATTAATATATTGAAAAAGGTAAACTACCCGAGTTGGTCTGCAACCATGTGTTGCCCATGCAAATCCATTAATGTGAAATTTTACTGACTCGATGCTCCAAAGACTCATCTGAATGCCTGCTAAAAATATAGGGTAATTACAAAAGTCCAGAAACAACACCATTATATGTTCCAACACTTGAAATAAAATTACAGAGCATAGTTTAAAAACCCGACCATTCAATAAACCGATTTTTTTAAAACCCTCGTATTTTAACCTGGTTAAAAATATAGGACTTTACAAAATTCTATCCCACATTTAATCTATTTAGTTTTCATAATTTATTATATCATTTAATAGTATATTATTTAACATAAATTACCATTTTAAACTTTTTAGGAACTAATCACTTATTTTGACATTAAATCCATCAATATAGCTATGGATTTCAAATATAAAATATTTAAAAATGGTATTCATTATAATAAAAAATTTATACATTAATTATAATTCTTTACAAATAAATTCATCTTTATTTTATTATCATTTAATATAATTATAAAATTTTTAAACATTAAAAGTAACTTTCTTCATGAAAATAAGTCAGTTGTACTCAAAATAAATTTTTTTATTTGTTTATAAAATCTTCATATCTCTATGACAACTTATAAGAACAATTTAATGCATGAAATTGTAATTCTAGAACATTAAATTACATAAGTTAATATAAAGGAAATTCTCAAATAGAAATATAACTCTAATGACATATTATATAACTAAAATATGGTTGTATTTGAAATAATCTCACCAAATAGAAATAATTTCAGCTGTATGATATATTTTTATGCACGATCAAATTATTTTTGTCCATAATTCCATGATTTACTATTATAGAGGATAAAAATATTTACCACTCTTACAATTCATAATTAACAAAAATAAAGGGGTCTTATTTACCATATTTCATCATTATTATTCTAAATAATTTTTTTATTTAATTCAATCCTAATAATTTTCAAAAATCTCATTAAATATAATACCAAAAAATGTTATGAAAATTATTTTCAAGAATAATTTATTTTTAGGTATTAAAATTTTTATAGAAAATTTAAGAATAATGAAAAGTATAATGAAATTAATTTTTTTAATCCTATGGAACTAATGAATCATTAAAACCAACTGAAATGAAAAAGGTACATTGTGAAAACATTAAATTAAAACACAGATTTTTATAAAATTAATATTTTTTCAATTTACTGAATGTCAATAATTTTCTGAAAAGATCCAAAATATAATCTTAAGAAATATATTTATGATGATTTATAATATTATAATATTTTTACAAACTTTATTTTATAAAACTTATAGACATTAATTATAATTTCCACTCAAAAAATAAATAAACATAATTTCTTATGAAAACATGATACTATAAAAGAAAATCACATTACTAAATAATGATTACTTATTTCATTTCAATTAATCAATACATTACTGTTTATTAGGACAATTCAAAAATATATATATTTGGTTACTCTAATTCATATTTTCCAATTCAACAACTATGTTATAATAATAATATTTAAATGTAAATATTTTATTGTTTTTTAATTATCAGTATTTCATGTCACATATGTTACTAACAATGTTCCCTATTAAATATCATGGTGTCACATCCCACAAATTTTTTTTTCCAAAAATCTTAACTTGTTCTTATTAATTGATGATTTAAAATATAAAAATACATATTTTGAAATATCAAATCATAAAAAGGATTAATAAATATTTTATTAGAAAACAGTTAAATGGGAATTATGAGTGACATCTGTAATAACACATAACTAGGTTTTTAAAAACTGAATAATATTATGGGTATGAATATTTATCCGTATTGGAAAAATGAAATTTCCAAATAATGACGTATAGTGGAAGGGAACATTGATCCTTAAAAGTAAACAATATTGGGAATGGAAATGAACCCAAAATAAAAAACCAACATGGTTTGAACAAGAAGATAAATTCAGTGTAGATTAATTTAATAGGATAACATTATTGATTCAATATCATTTTTCAATATCTAATGAATTAATATTCAATTTAGACAAGGAACATAATGAAATTTATTTACATGTTTATCTTCAAATCCATAAATTAATTTTAATCATATTATTGTCTATTTCTTTCAGTTTAAACTATTCTCAAATCTTATGCACCAAATGATGATTATGAGAAATTAATGCAAGAATAACTATATCTGCCTATGATTGAACTTGATCTGTATGAGATAATGAAAATAGTTGCTTCCAATCTTTCTTAAAAAAAAATGTCTACCATAAAGGAACATAATAATTAAATTAGATAGAAACTCATATAATGATATAATAATTGAATTTATAAAATTTAATAATAATAACTAAAGTTGAAATTAAATCATTAATAAAAAATAACCATATATCCAAAATAATTTCAATAACCTCAAAAATTATCTTATCAAATTCTGATTACGTTCACAAAAATTAATATGAATCTACCTTCATGTAAAATAGAATAATAAACCTAAGGGTAACCTATAACTTAAAAAAATAAAATATCACTAAAAATATCAATAAATGCATAAATATAATATGATATAAAACATAAAAAATGGTATATATTCAATTAATATATAAGAATCATTAAACAAATAAAATCATTATTATATCTATATATCTTATGTTAACATCTCATAAAGACACCATAATAACCAAATTTATCTAAAACCATAACTGAAAGAAACTAAAACTTCCCCAAATTTGATCTCCAAATTTGGCTACTAAAAGAATATTTACATTTTTGGATTAGATAACGAAAAAATTTTTCCAAATTTTTCAATCCAAAACATACTACATAAAAAGTATTTATTTTATGACCTTAAAAAATATATATTTATTATGTTTTATTTTTTAAAATATTCTATTTAACATCCTTCCTCATAACTTATGGAAATTGAAAAATTATCAGTTGAGAAAAATTTATTCATATGGGTAAAATTGTATTTCACTAGGGAAAATAAGATGACAATTATGGTTTGATGACATTATCAATGCCCATGAGCATAAAACTAGATAATTTATATACATAAAAACATGGACCATAAATCATCGGACATGGGATAATTCATTTAAATAATTCAAAGATTCATATAGGCCAACAATCATGAGCCGTTTGAAAACAATCTATAGGTAATAGATCCATTATAACTCATATAAATCATTGAATACCGTATAGGTATACTAGACCATCAAAAAATCATCACGGAATCTCATAACAATTAAATTCCCACAACTCATAAGATTAATCCATTACTAGTAATTTTTTAAGTCTCTTAGAAGTATCTTATATTATGTTAACATCATCATCTCATATAGTTTTCTCTATTTCATTACCTACTTTATTATAGGGCAATAATAGACCCACCAATCCCAAATCAGATAATTTCCCTTAAATTTTTTAGTTTACTACCCCACCCAGAAATCATCAATAAAATCAAATTACAATATCATGAATCAAAATTGATGGATTCATTTAATTTATTATTACAATCATATCATGATTTAAATAGGAAAACGAAATTGGATCCATATAAATTTCATTAAAACGTCATCATAAACCATTCAAAGAATGAAATTAGATGGTACCATAATACCATATCACTAATGATGAATTTGAATAAATTTTTTTACATAGATGAAAATACCTTTAAATTAATATTTAATTCCATTTTTTGATAACAAGGGAATGTATCAATTTCATTGGGAGCCATTACAAAACTAACAATAATGAAAATATTATGAAAATAACATCAATTAAAATAAAAAATAGAAATTTTAAATGAATAGTCCCATTAAATAACTCTAATTATTGTGACAATATTTTTTCATTTCAAATACATTGAAAAAAAATATTCCTTTCAACCCTTTGTAATGTGAAAAAAGTGACCCATGTGTAAAAAATTTGAAAACTACCCTTCAAAAAATGTAAATATAAGGCCACTAGTTATATATAATAACATTATTAAGCCATTTATTCTTATAAATGATCATTAAATAAAAATGAAAATGAAAATTATGTTACAGATTGGATAAAAGTCTTTAAAAACATTGAAATAATGGTTTTAATGTAGTTTTCCTTTACGATATTTAAAAAAAATTAAGAAAATTGAAAAAGGATCCTAAAATTATATAATAATATAAATATTCATGATGTTATATTTAAATAATAATTTTATATTCCATTTATATTAATAAAGTTTCATCAATCAAAGAAATTCTAAAATACGGTTGTTTAAGATAAGAAACCCTTGCATCATGGGTAATGATTAAGTCAATAAATAATTTACACAATAAACATTTCACGATTCTATAAAAACCATAATTTTAAAGATGAGTAAGTTAATAAATTCATAGGTTAGTATGTACTCAATATAAAATAAATCATCGTGCATTCCATGAATTATGTCTTAATGAATAGAAATTTGAACCTTGAAAACCCTTCCAAAATTTAATAACATTTAAATCAACATCTCATGAAATAAGGTACATCAAATGAAGATTATACAATGTGATAAAATATAAATTCATGATATAATATCTGAATAGGATGTATATACACCATTTCAAAAAAATATATTCATAAAGGAAGATATATCCCAATGAAATAATTTTATGATGAATAACCCTTATAATGATTATATCATTGAATTTGAAATTTAATCAATGAATTCATTTTCAGTAAAAATTGTAAAAAAACAAAAATTAAGTCTAAATTTAAAAAAAAATTAGTCAATGTTTACTCTATGAATAATAATTTCATTACATAGTATGTGAAGTAGAATTATAACACAATTAATGGAATATATTTTTAGAAACCCATTACCATGAGTCCCAACCTGATAAAAACTTTATCTAAATAATTTTTAAATAATTTTATTAATTATTTTGATGTTTGAAATTATTTTCTTGGTTTATTACTTTAGAATTATTAAAATAATTTAATTTATTTAAATTAATCATTTATTACATAATCATTTAACTCCACATCGTGCGTTCTAAGGATGCTTGGTTCACTTTTGTAAAACAAATTGGGTATGTTGACCAAGGACAAAGAGAAAATTTTTACATCATATATCGAATAATAATAATGAGATAATTATAATAATTAATCATAAAATACATTTTCTAAAAATTTCATTAATAGTGTACATGAATAACATGTCACACAACATTGTAAAGATGGTATTCCACATTCAATCATGGGCGATGTATTCAATTATTAATTGTTAGAAATGTTAGATAGTAAGTAATATTTTATATTACGATAATAATAAATATTTCAATATTATCATATATATATTAAATATATTGTAATAACTAGCCATGTGATGTGGTGATGAAAAATAAATCTCATCACATCATGGAGGTGGTAGTCAATAGGTATGAACAAATAATGATATCATTTCACAGAGGATTGAAATGGTGATGAATAAGGTCATGAAATAAACATATAAATACAGAACATCCTATTAACATTTTATTAGGTACTCCCATAAACTCATTGTGGTATTTCACTCTTTTGATATTAGGAGGATATAGATAATTTTGATGTCATATATTTATTGGAAATTCACTAATAACCATTTGTTTCTATAGGGTGTTGAAAGATTTCACATCGTATAACTAGCTTACATGTCATGTAACTAGGTTACATGCCATATAATTGTTTCTAGGTACAATCTATAAAAGGGGATTCACATTGTGAAAGTAACATGTTATGATATATGGTCTCCCTCCATGACTTATTTAAATAACAAATTTATAATATGAGGAGATTTATTTTTTTGGTGTACTTTTACACCATCTATTTCACCACATGTACCTATATTACACATCATGAAATGGACCATGTCCTATTTAAATATCATCTGAGTGACTGTTTTTTCATTTTTATTTCTCCAAACCCCTTTGACCGCAATCAAGAACTCATCCCAATAGATTTTTGGAGACTCCTCTCCACCTAGATTGATCTGTTCAACACACAATCTCTACTGCTGTTGTGGCGAATCTCTCCGAGTGAGAAATATTTATATTTCTTCATTTCCATTGATCTCAGAATCACTATAGGGTGGTGTCATTATATCTTATGTTCTATGTTTTGTTATTTTTATTGATTTCTTCATTGATCTGTAGTGTGATCTCGTTTTAGTGTCCTTCTCTTCCATTGGTCATAGTGCATCAGGCAGTCATCATTTATATATGCAAGTTTCCTCTCTTCCACTGACCCTATGTATTCTAAATTGAATCAATATTGATGTATATTTTATTATATGGCCTTCATTAAATTTTTTGGGTTTCATGGACTTGGGATTCTATTATGGGTGTGTGAAACATATGTTTTTTGGTTGCTGGTTCTGACTCGATCCTTTGATAATAGACATTTCATTTTGTTTTACAAACTAATTCCCATAGAAATTAGAATGATTCTTTTCTATGTGTTGAAAAGGATTTTTTAATGAAAAATGGTTTCTCTCTTGTTAATGATATATGGAGAGAAAATAGTTATTTTCAAATAATTGAAATTGAATTTGTGAAATGGTTTTGAAATAGTTTTCTAAGCATCGAAATTCATTATGGAAAAGAGAACATGGGTTACCTTGGGTACGTAGGTGGAAGGTTTATCTTAGAGACATCATCCATTTTTTTTATTATCATGGAGGATTTTCATTGGGATTTATTTTTTTTCCTAGTATCATTGTTCTAGGGAAACAATATTGAGATTTTGGGGGGTTTACTCATTGGGTGTTCCACTACTTCTAAGGATTGGGTTCAAGGATCAAATATATGATCTTGATTGATCATGATATGAGTAGTCTGAAGCTTGGACATGTAATATTCCTTGGTGTTGTGATACATGTTCTTTTGTTTTTTTAATTCTTGTATTTATGAGTTATCCTTCATATGTATGTTTATTCATTAGGAAAATGTTATGGAAAATGTTCTTTGAAATTGACATACCAACTTCTATTTAGAATTGTTGAAAAGGGAAATGTTTAACATGTTTTTCCTAAAACTTATTTACTATTTTTCATTTCTTGTTTTTTACTTTAAATGAGTTTACAAGAATTGTTTCACAAATGATTATTATGGAACAGCTATGTCAGATCCTACTTAGAATGTAAGATCACACCTTGTGCACCTCTTCAGGGGTGCAAAAACCATTGTTTATCTTCTAGTGTGGGGAATGGAAAAGTGCTACAGGGAGGAGTCCATGTACATGTCTACTGGTTGGGTAGCTGGTGGTGATATGGTGGGATTCAATCTCTACCATAATTTTTAGTATGTTTTTTGTTTTTAGTCCTCTACTTTTGGACATATCTTGGATTTATAGCTACTTTTACAGTTGTCTCTTTCTGTTATTTTCATTCTGTTATGGAATATATATATTATTTTTCTTTTATTGTCTATTTATGTTATATATATATATATATTCCATGTGGATTTATTGTTTGGGTGAAATATTTTCCTCGGTTGTGTTTTTTATGCCTTGGTGCTTGTTGTCAGCCCATGAGGATCAATAATGACCTTCAAGAATGTGATGGATCAAGTCAGGTGATGGGATTGAGGGTGACCTTTTTTGGTTCATGACAATTTGGTATCAAACGATGTATGTCTTCAAGAGTCCATGTCTTGGGATATATGTTAGACTTGAGGTAGGATTTTCGGGACATGAGAGTTATGTTGTGATATGTTCATGGCCTGGTCTTATCGTAACGAGACTCAAGCTTCCATGGGATATAGGTTTATGTCACTCTAGTATTGGTTTTTGATTTGAAAATATCATGATTTTTATTATGGGTTTTCTAGTTTGAGCTGAGATTTGATCAATTGTTTGATCGTTCTTATGTTTCGGTGTGCAACAGTATGCATTTGAGATACCATCCATGAGTTCCTTAGGAAGGTACAACTGATTATCCACAAGTTAACCCACTTGTAGTCAAAATCTCATCAAGATATTCATATAGGATGTCTGTTCAATTGATTAAGATGTAGCATGTTTTCATAATTCTATTGTGGTGGTACAACCAAGAAATGCATGAGACAGATATCGATCATGGGAGTTCCAGTGTGAGATACCACAACTATTTAAATGGATGACTAAAACTAAAGAGGTGGAGGAATGGATGGATATGATCGATAAAATCTTATCCATTTTGGAGACACCATCGAAAATCATGTTAATGTGTGTAGTGTTAAGAGTCGATGGTTTTGAAAAGCAATTGTGGGATTCTATGGTCACAGATGACAGGCACATAGACACGGATTGAAAGGGTTTTACAACCCTAGACTTTCAGTAGTTTTTTCTAGATTCATTATTAATGGATAAATCTATGGAGTTCCAATCATTACAATAGGGAGAGTGTTCAGTGTTTTCATACAACAATTATTTTTTTGATCTTGTTCATTTTCTCTTGGATGTGGCAATGGATGAAAGACTGAAGTCATAGAATTACCTGTAGGGTTTGTGATTGGATATCAAATAGTTGATGTCTATGCTTTTGTGTTAAACCTTTTCAGAGAAAGTAGACAATGATATAAAGGATGTAATGAATATGGTAGGCAAGGTTGTATTTTCCTCCTATTGTAATCCATTGGTAGGAAAAAATAGTGGCTTATATAGGTAGAAGAGGAAGTGTTAAGACCATAAAAGGAGTGGTTGATGTGTTCCTCCATATCGATCCACCAATGCCCCATTTTTTACAGTAATTAATGTGCTTATAACATTTTATCAGTGTGGTATGGTTGGATATACCATACATTATTTTCCTAGGCCTTAGAAGATGTGAAATAGCTTTGTATGTGTTGTTCACTTACAGTGTTTCTATCAGGATACGATTATGTTGCAATATGGTTAGTGTCTGTTGGATCTAAAGGCTATTATTGTGCAGTCAGATACATCAAGGACTACAGGTCTCTAGCAACATGCCTCAGGAGTGATGTGTTTTCACGCAGTAGATTAGTGTCCAATGGAAATTGATGCAGGTCCAGTAATAGAGAGAGGTACTATCCTTTTATAATAATCAAAATAAAATTCTTTATTTGATATGGGTCCCACCCGGTCATTTATATCTACACATTTTTTTGATGTTCATCAAACAACCAATGGAAATAATTTCCATTAAAATTGAGTTATAAATACTGCTTTTAGGGAGAAATGAGAATGGTCTTTGGTGTTTATCTTTTTTGTTAGTGATAGCTAATACAGAGTTGGTATGGATTTTATTCTTTCTTGATCTGGATCTGCTTTATGTTATCATCGATATAAATTGTCTTTTCACTAATCTAGCTACGGATTATTGTTATCACTATAGTGTTTTATCTCATTATACTGATTGGATATTTTGTGTGTTTCAAGGGGAGTGGGAACTGAGGTTCTGTCATGAAGGACCTTCTAGACCATAGTTCATGAGTTTTTTGTATTTGTTTCATTTGATCCCAATGGAGTTTCATATATTAGAGATCATCCCATTGTTGTTTGAGTATTTGATTATATTTTCCAATACAATTTATATAGTCTTCCTCCAGAGAGAGATTTAGAGTACACGATTAATCTCATTCTAGGAACACATCTAATATTGATTCCTTCATATTTCATGGCACTTGCGATGAAGATAGAGCTCAAGATTCTATTGGACAACATATTAGAAAAAGGATTCTTTCTCACTAGTATTTCCCATAAGGAAGACCCTGTATTCCTTTACAATAAATAAAATTGTTTAATTCTTTATGAAAATACTATCATAAGATCAGCTAGGTAACTATTGTGAATAATATCCTTTTTTATTATGTGGATGATATGTTTTATCAGTCAAATGGGGAAGAGTGGTTTTCAAATATTGATCATTTAATGGGTTATCATCAGATTAGAGTTTGGGTGTATGATATACCAAAAAAGGCCTTCAAGGGAAGGTATGGCCTTTATGAATATCTTGTGATTCCTTTTCATCTGACTAATGCTCCTGATCTTTTTAGGGACTCAATCAATGGGATATTCCATCAATATCTTGACACTTTTTTTTGGTTGTATATGAGGTTGATATTTATGTTTATTCAAAATCGGAGTGTGAGATTGAGAACCATCTAAATTCTGTTTCTAAAAATTTTGAGAAGTCATTATTTGAATATAAATATTTCAAAATGTTGTTTCTAGATTCATTATTTGAAGTTTTTGGGGTGTATAATTTAAGATCATGGATTTTTAGTGGATCCAAATAAGGTAAAGGTAGTTTCTTCATGGAATGAACCATAGAATGTCTCTGAGACACAATGATTCCACATTTTTTCAAGATACCACCAAAAACCTTTCATGGAATTCACTAATATGGAATTTCCTTTGACTCCTCTTACCAGAAAGTTGAAAAATTCACCAAGGAGGATGTGCGCAAAATTTCATTCAATGAACTAAAAAGTATTCAGAAATCGACTAGTTTTCTGATATTACTTGATCTTAGTAACGGATATTTGGTGTTTTGTGATTCCTATAGTGCGAGTTTTGGATTTGTGGTTTTGTAGGATAATCATGTGGTAGATTATGGCTCCCGACATCATCAACCACATGAGAAGAATTAACCCACTAATTATTTAGAGCTTTTTGTAGTCATTCATGTGCTTATATGTTTGTGTCACTATCTTTTTGGGAAATGTTTCATAGTATTTTCAGATCATATGAGTCTATGTTATAAATTTTATCAGAAGGACTTGATTCTCCGACTGAGATGGCTGGTAGAATAGCATAAGAAATTTGATATTTTTATCTCTTATAACATAATTAAAAGAAATGATTCTGAAGGTGATCTTAGTAGAAAAGTAAAATCATTTGATATTATGAAATCGAAGGAAGAGTGGAAAATTATGGGTATTTTCACTCTGTTGCATTAGGATTCTTGGGAAGATGTTTCTAATATGATTTTCACTACTATAAAATTATCATCATCTCCGCTAAAGTATATTTTGAATAGTAAAGGGAATGATGATGAGTTTCTAATGACTCAAAAAATCCTTCCTGGTGGGAAGATCATTTTAGTTTGCACTCACTATCTTTATATGGTATACGTGAATTTGGGAAATGTATTTTCTTCCAATCATATGTGAAGAATTTAGTCATGTTCTATTATCACAACTAATCATGGGCTATTCATATAGGAAACAAAAAATATATTTTAGGACATGAGGAGGTGATTCTGGTTGGTGGGTATGATGTGCGACAATGTGGAGTTTATGTCTCACTATTACACCTCCCAACGGATAAAGGAAGAGCACATGAAACCATCTAGGTTTTTTCATCTTCTTTTGGGGCTAATCAAGAAATGGGATGAGGTTTCCATGGAATTTTTTTCTGGATTTACATGGACTCCCTAAGGGAAGAATGTTATCGGGGTGGGTTTTTGGATGGTTAATGAAGTCTTTTTATTTCATTCATATAAAAGACACCAATAATGTTGATTATTTGGGTATGATGTATGTGTATGATATTTTTAGATCACATGGGATTCCTTATTCCACTGTTTGGTATTGGGATCTATGGTTTACATAGAGATTCAAAAGGTGTCTCAATGAGTAAATGGGAAAAAATTCAATTTAATCACAGCTTACCATCCAAAAACAGATGGTTAATCAGAGAGAGTAATTAAAATTGTAGAGTATATCCTCCACGATTGTGTAATTGATTTAGGAGGATCCTTGGATAGCCATATATGACTGGTTGAGTTGTTTTAAAAAAAATTATTATTCATCAATGAGAATGGATCCATTTGAGTCATTGTATGGTTTCCCTTATAGATCCTATATTAGTTGGAATGATGTGGGAGAGGTATCTTTAGTTAAACCATGTTTGGTTTAGGAAATGTATGTGAAGATTTAGGATGTACATGATCATCTAGTTACTTCCCAGAGATGAAAAAATTCTTATGTGTACAAGTTGAGGTGAAATTTGGAGTTTTCCAAATGTGATTGGATTCCCTTGAAAGGTTCTCCTCATTTGGGTCATAGTCGACTTGGAAAAAAAGGATTGTTGGCTGTGATATTTTTTGGACCATTTTTGGTCACTAATCATCTCATACTGGTTTCTTATCAGTTATATTTTCATATTCAGTTGATAAGTATTAATGTTGATTTCCATATATCTCAGAATAGAATATATCATGCTAATCCCTTTCATGTTCTATGTTGGAGAGAAAGAGAGAAAAAATCGGCTATTTCTATTCTGGAGAAATTGGTTGTGATAGTTTAGAATCAATTTGATGTCTTTCATGGGAAGTCAATTCAATTTTTTAGAGTTATATAAAAACAAGGATCAAATTCCCATGATAAATTGGAATGTGAATCCTTGATGAGGTATCAGTGGCCTCATCTCTTTTTGTGCATTACATCTTCCACATGACTTCCAGTTGACAAAAAATTATATGCTAGGGATTTTTTAATATACTATTTCCATTTACCCAGGTACCACTACTAGAATCTGGTGATTTAAAAATGGTAATATTGAAATAGTTTAAAGAAACTTTTTCTATAGTGTAAAATAAGGATACAGTTTCCAACATTTCCTTAGAACTATTGAAAATGTGTATATATTCCTAATATTTCCCAAAGGTTTTACAAAACCATTGGGAAATAACTATTTTCAAAAAGGTATACCAATGTATTATCAAAATTGTGGTACAGAGAATATTTCCCAATGATTTTTAAAGACCATTGGGAATGTTTTCCCCCATATACCAAGTGACCCAGCTCAAAGTTATCCCGATTATAGATATAATCCATACCTCCTCCCGAAGTCCTCTCAGCCGCAAAACTCCTTCTAGCCGAAGATCCTTCAACAATGAAAAAATTTTTATTTCTACACTTCAAATTAGTAAGTGTTACCTTTGTTTTAGTGTTATTCCTATTTTATTGGTTTGATGTTTTTATTTCTGCTAAATTAGAGTTACATTTGTTGGAGTACCGAACCATTTGGTTTGTTTTATGACTTTTTTGTTCAACACATCATACATGGTAAAGGGTCTATTTAGTGGGGTTTTTTTAGTGTAAGAAGGGTAGAATGTTTGTGTTAGGTTTTTTGTTTCGTGGGGTATAGGGTTTTTTTATGTTTGCATTATTATTTTTTGTTTAGTGGGGTTTTATGTTTTATGTTTTGTGCAGGGGGTTAGGTTTGTTTTTTATGGATTGTAATTGTGACCACCCCCACCCCCAACCCTGGACACCTCCCACCCCATGTAAATCCCCCCACCCCCTAGACACCCCCATTAGATACCCCCCACCTCCTGAACCCCCACCCCAGGACACCCCCAACCCCACCCTATATAGACACCCCTCACATCCCATGGACAACCCACCCCATGGACACCCCCACCCCCTTTTACACCCCCACCATTTGGACAACCCCCTCCCCCACCACCTGGACACTACCACACATTGGATATCGCTCTCCCATCCACCCCCTGGACACCCCCACCCCACCCTCCCTGGACACCCCTCACCACCCATGGATAGCCCCCACCCAACCCTTGTACATCCCCCACCCCCCCACTTCCACCACCCCTAGACACCCCCACCACCCCTAGACACACCCACCACCCCTGGACACCCTCTAACTCCTTGGAACCCCCCCTTAGATACCCCCCTCAGGCACCACCACACATCATTGAAACCACATCACCTCTTATGTGGATGAACCAAATTTTAAATTAGAATTAACAATGTAGTTGATTTCTCCTTTTCCCAATCACGTTTTCTATGTGAACCATAGAGACTTATAAATTGAATTTGTCATGTTTTGATAAATTTAATTTTTCATGTTTTGATAAATTGAATGGGTTGTTTGGAGTGAAGTGGATAATTCATTATAGTTAGTATTTCTTAATTAATAAAATTATTTTAAAAAAAATACCCTAAGGGGGTACAGGAGGGATATGGGGCTGTCCAAGTGGGGGTGGGTTGTTCAGGGGGGGTCTGGGGGCTGATGGGGGGTAGGGGCTATAGGGGTCTGGGAGAGGGGGGGTATGGGCTTCCCCCAATAGGGGTGTAGGCTGTCTAGGGGGTCAGGGTGGGGTGTACAGGTGGGGGAGGGGGTGAGGGGTGTCTTGGGAGGGGGTGGGCTATCCATGTGGGGGGGGGGGGGTTTCTAGGTGGGGGGGGGGGGTCAAGGTTTGGGGGCTACAGGGGAGGGGGTGTGGGTTATCCAGGGAGGGTGTGGTTGTCTTGGGGGCTGGGATATCTAGCTGGGGGGGGAGTTACGGGCTATCCAAGGAGGTTGGGGGGTAGGGGATGTAGGGGAGGGGGTGTGGGCTGTCCAGAGAGGGGGTGGGTTGTCCAGGGGTGGTGGTGGGTGGGCTATCCAGGTGGGGGAGGGGGTGTGGGATGTCAGGGGGTGGGCAGTACAAGGGTGGTGGGGTGGGGTGTCCAAGTGGGCGAGGTGGTGTGTTGCTTGTCTTGGGAGGATGGGGTGGGCTGTTCAGGTGTGGTGGGGGTGTCCAGGTGAGGTGGGGGGGGGGGGGGGGGCTATCCGGGTGGGGGTGCTGGGGATATAGGGGGGCTATAAGGGTGTATGGGGTGGTGTGGGATGTCCAGGGAGGGGGTGGGTTGTCCATTATGATACTCTACAAGTCAAAAATAATAATCAAATATAACCAATGTATAGTTGCTTTCACATGTTTAGACTTTTCTTGAAGTTCCATACCAACACTCACTCTTACCCTAGGCAGCCATGCCACCCCCATGGACAGTCCTTCAACCCCCATAGACAGCCTTCCCACCCCCATGGATAGACCGCCCACCCCTAGGCATCCTGTACCCCCTGGACAGCCCACCACCCCTGTGGATAGATCACCCCACCCACCCCATACCCCCTAGACAGCCCCACCCCCTGGATAGCCTGCCCACCCACTAAACACCTCATACCCCTAGAAAGCCCCCATACATGGAAAGTGCCCCCCCCTAGAACCCCCTGACCCCCTAGACAGCCCTGCCACCCCCAGGGATAGCCCGCCCACCCCCTGGACATCCCGTACCCCCTTAGACTGGCCCCCACCCCCACTGTTGTGGATACCCTGCCCTCCCCCTGGACAGCCCCGCCCTCCCCCCTGGATAGTCCTCCCACCCACCTCATACCCCATGGACATCCCCACCCACCCCCTTAGACATCCCCTCCCTCTGTGGACAACCCCACCCCCCATGGATAGCCCGTCTACCCCCTATACTCTCTCCCACCACCCCTGGACATCCCCATCCCCTCGGACACCCAACCCCTGGAAAGCCCCCTCCCACCCCCTATAGACACCACGACCCCACTGGATAGCCCCACCACCCCCATGGAAATCCCGAACACCCCTCCCCCCTGGACAGATTGCCCACCCCCTGGACACCCCGTACCACCCTGGATAGCCCTGCCACCCCCGTGACCACCTTGGACATCCCGCCCACCCCCTGGTCACCTCGTACCACCTAAAAAACCCCCACCACTGAACCCCCCCAACCCCACCCCCCTGGACACCCCCGAATCCTCTAGACTGCCCTGCCACCCCTGTGGACAGCATGCCCACCCCCTTGGACAGCTCGTACCCCCTCGATAGTTACCCCACCCCGTGGACATCCCCCCTCCACCCTACGGACAATATCCCACCACCGCCTGGACACCCCCCATCCCTCTGGACGCCCCCACCCCTGGAAATCCCCACCACCCTTGACACCCCTAACCCCACTAGACAACCCTGCCACCCCCGTGGATAGCCCGAATACCCCTCATGCACAGCCCGCCCACCCCCTAGACACCCCGAGCACCCCTGGACAGACCCGACACCCCCACCACCCCCTGGATAGCCCGCCCATCCCATGGACACCTCATACCCCTAGACAATCCCCCACACCTGGAAAGCCCCCCCCCCACCTCGAACACCCTGACCCCCTAGGCAGCCCTGCCACCCCCGTGGACAGCCCGCCCACCCCCCTAGAGAGCCTGTACCCCATGGACTGCCCCCACCCCAATGGAAAGCCCCCCCCCCCCCAGGGACACCCACCGACCACCCCCCGGACATGCCCCATCCCCCCGGACACCCCCACCCCCAGAAAGACCCCCCTGACACCCCGACCCCACTGGATAGCCCAGTCACCCCCGTGGACAGCCCGACCACACCCACGTGGACAACCTGCCCACCCCTTCGACACCCCATACCCCCTGGACTGCCCCGCAACCCCCACCGCCCCCTTGGACAGCCCACCTCCCCTGGACACCTCATACCCCCTGGATAACCCCCACCCCCTAGAAAGCCCCCCAACCCCCTTGGACACCCCTAAACCCCCCTAAAAATTCCCTCCACCCCTATGTACAGCCCGCCCACACCCCTAGGCACCTCGTACCCCTTGGACTACCCCCACCCCAGTGGACAACCCACCCTCCTCCCCCCGGATACCCACCCACCACCTCCCAAACACCCCCATCCCCTCGGACTCCCCACCCCCTAGAAAGCCTCCCCCACCCACCTTGACACCCTCGACCCCACTGGATTTCCCCACCAACCACGTGGATAGCCCGAACACCCCCCTTGGATAGACCACCCACACCCTAGACAGCCCGCCCACCCCCTGGACACCCCGTACCGCCTGGACAGCCCTGCCCACCCCCTGGACACCCCGTTCACCACCCTAGATAGACCATCCACCCCCTGGACACCACCTACCACCTGGGCATCCCGACCACCCCCATGTACAACCATCCCACCTGGACACCCCGACCCCCTTGACAACCCCCACCCCTTGGACACCTCCGACCCCCTGGACATCCCTGCCACCCCCTGGACACCCTGCACCCCATGGGCACCCCCTCCCCATTCGACAATGTATGTGATCACCAAAATTATATACTAAAATATAAAATTATTTGATCTAAAATATATTCAACTCCTGAATAGTTCTCCTCCACAAGTGTACATGATCTTGTACACTCAAGTATAGTTCATCATAGATATTTTGTTATAAATGTAATATTTTGTTGTCTTTTTATATTATGAATCTCATTTAGAGTAACGTGTCAATATGGTTTCATATAAAGTGAACAATAATCGTTTACATAAATATATTTTTGATAAAATGTCAATATTATTGAATTGATTTTGACGAAATGAATTATAACAATTTTTTTATAGAATGGGTAGAAGTTGGATGTATGAAACCGATCAGATATCAAGCGATTTACAAAAAAAATGGAGAGCTATTTAGATTTTTTATTTCAAAATGCTTCTCATTATGGTCACATACACTACCCCTGTTACAAGTATATTGGAAGACCTTGGTTTAGCGGTGAAGATTTCAGCTACCACATAACCAAATGTGGTTTTCCAGAAAACTAATCTTTGTGGTGTCAGAATTGGGGGAAAATGACATCTCAAATTGCTGATGATCGAAATGAGAGGACATGATTAGAGAATTTTTTATATGACGGATTGATGTTTATTCATCATCAGAAAAAATATAGGATTTCGACCAAAGAAGATTTTGATATGAGCACACATGATGCGTCTAATGAAAATAATGATTTTTTTAGGGTGAAAAAATTAAATTATGATGCCATGACTCCAATATGTAGACAATGTGGTAAAATGAAAAATCTTGAATTTATAATATAATTTATTCATTGGAAAACTATGTATGGGATTTCTAATACTTCCATCGATTACATTCATCCTTCTTGAAGGACTTATTTCCAGATGATGCAGATAGTCCCTCAAACCACTATATGGCATGGAAGATAGTTGAGGAACTTGGATTTTCATGATACAAAATTCATTCTTTACAAAAAGATTACAATTTATTCTTGAAGGAAAATGTTGAACAAAATGATTGTATAAAATGTTCCACATAACTCTAGAAGCCAAAAGCTGATGGAACACTATCCTATGTGCCACAGAAAGTAATGTGGTACCATCCATTGATCCCGAGACTGTAGAATCTTTTTATGTCTGATGAAATATCAATAAAAATGAGATGGAATGACACCAATAGAAAGAATACTAATGATGAGTTGGATCACCCTGCACATGGATTTCCATGGAAGAGATCTGATGCTCGATATTTTGATTTTGAAGCTGACGTGTGTATTGTAAGGTTGTGTCTTTCATGTGACGATTTTAATCTGTTTGGGAAGATTCTTACATTGCATAGAACATGGATGGTTTTTATACAAATTTATAATCTTACCTCATGGTTCTCTATGAAAAAACCTTTCAATTTCATGATTATACTCATATCTAGACCTTTTGATCCTGGTAATGATATATACATATAAATGCAACCTTCAATGAAAGAGTTGAAACTCTTTTGTGATGTGGGTGTGTGAACATACAATGCATGTCTGAAAGACATCTTTCATATGCGTTTTGTGCTTATGTGGATGATCAATGATTTCCTTGCATATGAAATTATGTATGGATGAAGAAAAAAGGGGAAACTATCATGTCCTGCTTGTATGAAGAATACACGATCCTGAAGACTGAAACATCATTGTTGTTTCAGTTTTATGGGACATCGACAATTCTTGCCAATAGAACATCCATAAAGAAATAATTTTCAAATATTTGAAAATACCATGAAGACCGATGTTCTACCTTAGTGTATGTCTGGAACTAATGTTCTTAATAAATTGAAATATTTCAGTTTTTCATATGGGAAGGGTCAAATGAAATCTGGATAGAGAAAAAATGTTTCCACTAAAACTTGTTACAATTGGAAGAAGAGAAGTATCTTCTTTGATTTGGCTTATTGGGCAATAAAATAGTTACTTCATTTCTTAGATGTAATGCACATTAAAAAAATACGTGAAATGTTTCTTTTGATTCTTCAAATTTTTAAGTGAAAAAGATGATTTATAGTCACGACGTGACTTGGTGGATTGGGGCATCATACCGGAATTGCATCTTGTGCATATCAGTGAAACTAAATAGAAACATCCATGTTCTTCTTATGTGATGAAACCTATAGAAAAAAAGAAATTTATGGAATTACTAGATAATATTAAAGTTTTTGATGTCTATTCAAGCAACATATCCCAATGCGCCAATAGAATAGAGTTGAAGCTAAAATCATTGATGACTCACGACTATCACATCCTTCTAAATGAGTTTATTCCAAAAGAAATTTGTCATATTTTTTACAATAATGTAAGGCTATCAATTAATCGGTTGTCCCATTTGTTTAGAGACCTTTGTTCTAAGAAGTTGTCCATGTATTTTTTTCATAAAATGCTGGCAGGTGCCCCATAAATTTTGTGCGAGTTAAAGAAAATATTTCCTCCATAATTTTTCACATGCATGTTGCATCTGACTGTCCATATTCCTATCGAAATACTTCTCGGAATTCCTATTTCTTTTTGTTGGATGTATTCAACTGAATGAAATATGTACACATAAGGTCTTATGTACACAACAGGAATAATCCGGAAGGTTCTATCATGAACAGTTACTTGGCTCAAGAATGTATTGATTTTTTCTCTCTGTATTTTTTTGATCATACTACAAGAAAGAACAGACCAATGAAAAACTAAGAAGAATAGTATGAGAAAATTGAACACAGTTTTCCATCACATCCTCAAACAGGATGAATTCTTGGATCATATACGTTGATGACATTAAGCATTGAAGAGCTATGATTGAACATTGAAATGTTTTGTTCAACAATGACTTGTTTAATGAAAATATCATGTAATTAAATTTTATATCTATATCTTATATATATCAATATATATCTGTTAAAAAATTCCTAGTTTTAACTACATGGAACATAAAGAGATGATAAATAGAAATCATCATTCTTTATCTTTGATAAAGAGGGAAACATTTCCATTCAAAGTGTTTTTTTCTTGTTTAAAATTGAAGGTAATAATATTAATTTTAAAAAAATTAAAACAAAAATTAATTAAGTTCAATATTGATTTATATTTCAGGTATTGAGTTTGCCTACTGACTCTGTCTCTGGGGAAATAAGAGCTTTGGCTTTTGGTCCTATTACCATGGTTCATGACTATAATTAAATTGTTATTAATGGGTATAAATTTATTATCACTAAAAAAGAAAAGAACATGACAACCCAACATGATGATGTTATAGTTACTGCCACAACAGACTATTATGCTTGTGCATTAGATTGTAGACCGCGATTTGAAAATATAGGTTATTATGGAGTTGTTGAAATAATAATAATATAGGATTATTATTCTCATGTACAAGTCACACTAATTTAATGTAATTGGTTTGATTCGATGATGAGGCAAGGCACATTTATTGATGATTTCAGCTTTCTAGTAATTGATTTGACTCGTACTCTTGCTACCGATGAAAAATTAGTATTGGTATCACTGGGGAAACAAATTTTTTATTTCAACGACCATCTTCGACCTGAATTTGGTGTCATTATTGAAGTAATTCCATGGAATATTTTTGATGATGGTGCTTATGGAATTGACACCATCTCTAATTCTATTAGAAATGATCCATTTAATATGTTTGATGGATCCAATAGATCAATTGTTAGTGTTGACTATGAACCTGAAGTTGTGGTAGGAAATATATAAAATCACCCATTAATGTTCTCAATTATTTTGGTTTACCTAGACATGATATATTACTGTTGGTAGTATTCAAATTGATTTAATATTGATTACAAATATGTTGTGTCTGACTTGATAGTTACGTGAATTTTCAATGTTTATTGGTTTCAATTTTATTTGAATTGAATTTTGTTATTAGGAATTGAACTATATCCAATCCAACGAAACCAACATTTCTAACTTGGTGAACATTTAAATGCTTCAACTGTGATTTCTATAAAATTTTTATTACTCTAGGACATCTCTTTAATAGACCGATGACACTTAATAAATAACCATCGTATTAAAAATTAAATTTCTTTATTACATCTTGTATGATTTGTTGACTTCTTTATATATTTTTTAAGCTCACCTAAAACAATGGTTAGTTAAATAATCTATGAATCCCCCAATTCCCTGTCATTTTTTTTGGGTTACACAGTATTTATCATTTTCTATTTAATTACAATTTTTTTTTCAAATGTAGGAAATGAAACCAATTGAAGAGAGGTGAAGAAAAAAGATTATGGACAACAATCGTTGCATGACTGAGATGGGAATTCGACCACTAGTTCCTATAGTTAGTATTTTATTTCAAATATACATATTTAAAAAAAATTAATGTCATGTGATTATTATTTTTAAATTTTTTTGCAGGATCATTATATTAGGAGACAATTATTTGATGAGCAGCCTAGTAGTGGTCCTAGTACTCATGGTGTTCGTATGAGGGAAGGTGGTATGAGAGATAGACGATCTGGTCGGCCTACCTGATTAGACCATTCCCCTCCCACTAACATACCATCCACCCCACAAGCTTATCCTGGTGTGCCGTTAGGGACACATGAGATATTTATCCCTCCCATTTTTTCAACAATGTTTACATCTGAGCCTCCTCACTCGTCTGTACAATATCTGATGCTGATTGCCACTACCCATCCATCATTCGGCTATCCATCCCTTCCATCTTCTTTTACTTCTCCTTCTATCTATCTGGGATTATATATTCCATATTATTCGACTCCTTCTCCGCTAGAGTCTGTCCCAGCAGAGCATACATTCAGACTCACACAATCTGTACAAGGTGTTCCTTTTGTTTCTACAGATCCAGCGGCACCCATTGATCAGACTACAGTAGGTGTTCTTGTACAACACTAACAAATATTTACAAAATTATTTATTTTCATTATAACATTTATTTATAAAATATTTTTTTTTATTTCATTACAGATACATCTTCTGATTGGTATCAGGGGTGGTGGCGTACATGCATGTGTGTGGGGTGGAACCACCACACACAGTTGATGGTGGAGTAAAATAATGATAGTTAGATGATTGAAAAATCAAGTCTGCAATGTTGGATTTTTTTGGAAATGCTTTCCAAATACTCCAACATCATTCCTATCAGTCCGCTCTCCTTGAGATAGTTTCCAAATGAAGTCAAGGATAAAATCTGGGCAGATATACGGGTAAAAAAATATGTTGTATTCAATGAAATATATTATTTTTTTATTTATTTGAATCAATATTTTGGTGTCAGTTGAGGTTTAATTTTCCCAATGGTGGGGGTGCACGGCCAGAATGTCTAAAGGATTTAGGTGAGCCTTGGAGAGCTTATAAGCATTAGTATTACATTTTATTGCGTGATAGTGTGGGCACATAGCTAGATCCAGTCCTTGTTGTGGATGATTGTGTGTTAGAATAGTACCGACAGATGATTACTTATTGGTTGACTAGCCAATTTATAGTATTAATCAAATTATAGGTATTTAAATAATAATTTTCTGGTTTTTTGTTAATACTAATTATTAAATTTTATATAGGATTCATCTAGATGAAAAAACATTAATTCTATGACATACGTCCCCACAATTGGACGTATTATGACGTGGCATCATGGGAGGTAGCATGTATGACATTTTATAATCTTTATTTAAGACTTGCACTTTCTATAGATTCCTCCATAATTTATTCGATTGCTAATGTTTTTATACAAATTTAGTTATGAAATCAATGTTTTTTTGGTATCATATTTTTTATTATAGTTTCCAACATTCAATGTCATTGTAGAGGCATAAATTGAATATTGAAGGATGTGTGACTCATGTAAAACTGTTTTGATCAAGTAGAAAGAATAATGATGGATGCACAGTTAATGAACCGACTCAGCAGCAGATTGTATATTTTACATTGTAGATTTAAAATTTTAATCTCTATTTTTTAACATAATAATCTATTTATATTTGTAATAGGCTTCTTTAAAGGCCCTTTATTCCCAGGAACTTAAAAATTTTGGGCCAAAAGATCACCTACATCAGGTGTTAACAGATGAGCACCGGGTATAGTACGTTGTGGACATGGGAAGTGTATAGTTCTGAAGTGGTATTATCCCTCCTCAGGCATGAGTTATAGCACCACATAGTTTCATCATGTTAAGGAAGAGGCAAAAAAGGCTGAAAAAGGGTCATAAAGATGGAAGAACATTCTTCTAGGGAAGAAAGTGCATTTTTGAAACTGATGAAAGTTTTAGGTCCAACAATTCCACGAGAGGCCAACACTACTTGTGATGAATATATGTCATCTACGCGTTCTATATTTGGTTCACCAGGTGGTATTCCTAGTGGTGGTTGAGATGATGGCGAGGAGGAGGATGAGGTGGAGGAGGAGTAGGGAGAGGAGGAGGCCTAGGCGAAGGAGGAGGGTGAGGAGGAGGATGAGGCAGAGGAGGTGGGTGATGAAGAGGTCGAGGCTGAGTGCGAGGGAATAGAGGAGGGCGGGGATGATGATGGGGAAAACGATGCCGATGAGGGTGAGGGTGATGATAATGGTGATGATAGTGATATTGATGAGGGACATATTGATCCATTACCTTTTTGACGGATACTACTGAACTTTAATGATTATTGAGTTGTTGTGCCTGAATATATGTGTGATTAGGTAGGTCACATTATATTTATTGTTTTTATCTATAAATAATAAAACATGAATTGATGTTTAGTTGTCACTAAGTCACCCCTCCCCTAGATAGCCCCCCCCAGAACACCCCGTACCCCCCCCGGACAGCCCTTCCACCCACGTGGACAACCCGCCCACCCCCTCAAAAGCCCCTTCACCTATGGATAGCCCCCACCCCATGGACAGCCTATACCCCATAGACAGCCCAGTCCACCCCTGTGGATAGTCATCTCACCCCCCTATACACCCCCTACCACGCTGGACAGCCCAACCACCCCCATGGATAGCCCACCAACCCCCCGGACACCCCTCCCCCTGTAGACAGTCCCCCACCCCCTGGACACCCTGTACCCTCGTGGACAACCTCTCCCAACCCAGTACAAAGACAACCCACCCCCTGGACACCCCCTACCCCTGGGATATCCTGACCACCCCCATGGATAGCCCCCATCCCCCTTGGACACCCCCTACTACCCCTGGACAGCCCACCCACCTCCGTGGACAGCCCTCACAACCCCCTGGGAAACCCATGATAAGGTCTAGATCATACACAATGAGTGGGGGAGGGGAAAATTCAATGATACATTTTTATTTTAATTATCCATTCTCTTGAAAAAATCATTTCCTAATGTTAATTAATTGTCACTTTTCTAAAAAAAATCAAACATCCACAAGAACTAAATTATTTAAATGGAAAACTACTCAACAAGAATAGTTAAATCCATGTTATGGTTTGGATATAATCCAATACCACAAAATCCACAAGAAAGAAATCATTTAGTGTGGATAAAAAAAGTATGATATACACTTACATTTATGTATATCTATGATAAGAACAACTACACATGTGATTATTATAGAAAAATTTTGTTATACATGTTTGTGTAACATGTTAAGATATTTTAAACAATTTATTCAAAATATGTTACTATAATTTTTTTAACCTTCACTTTTGATAACTCTCAAAAAAATTCTCCACTCTCGTGGATAGCCCACCCACCCCCTGGAAACCCCCTACCACCGGGACAGCCCGACCACCCCTGTAGACAGACCACCCACCCCCCTGGACCCCCACCCCCTGAAAAGCCCCCCAACCCCTTGGACACCACCCCACACCCCTGTACACCACCCCACCCCCTAGACACCACCCCACCCTTTCCAGTACCCCACCCCCAAGACGCCCCCCGGACACCCCCTAGACAACCCATGGACACCCCCCCTAAACAACTCCCCACCCCCTGGACACACCCATGAACACCCCCCTCCCCCACCACCCATGACAACCCCACCCCCACCACCCATATGAACAACCCCACCACCCTAGACAACCCCCCACCCCATAGACACCCCGTACCTCCCTAGACTGCCCCGCCACCGCAATAGACAGCTCGCCCACCCCCTGGAGAGCCCTCCTCCTGTTGATAACCTCCCCACACCTATACACCGTATACCCCCTTGATACCATTGACCTCCCCCTAGACACCCCATACCCCCTGGACAGCCTCGTCCACCCCCGTGGATAGCCGTGCCCACCCCCCTGGACAGCCGCGCCCACCACCTGGGACTGAACCCATCCCCGTGGACAGCTCCTCCCACCCCAAGGACATCCTCAACCACCCCCTGGACTGCCCCTCCCCCATGGACACACCCACCCTCGTGGACATCCCGCCACACCCCTGGACACCCCTACACCTCATTGACGTCTTTCCCACCCCTTGGAACCTCGTACACCCATAGAAACCCCCGCCCACCCCCGTAGACCCACTACCCCTAGACAGACCCCCCACGCCCCCACCCCCATGGATAGCCCCTCCCACCCCCTAGACACCCCCGACCCCCTAGAGAGCCCTGCGACACCCATGGACCACCCATCAACTCCCTGGACAACCCCCACCCATAGACCCTGCTGGACACCACCCCACCCCTAGACACCCCCACACCTAGAACGCCCCACCAAACCCCATGGACACCACCCCACCCCCTGGACACCCCCATGGACACCCCCCCCAAACACCCTAGATAGCCCCCACCCTGAACACCCCATCCTGGCAGACACCCCCACCCATCTGGACACCCATACCCCCTTGGAAAGCCACCCCAAACCTCGGAACAACCCCTCACCCCCTAAATTATGAATTTAATTCATTGTGTAGTTAATTAACTAATAAATTATGTGTAAATGGAGTATGTCTATACTTGTTGTATGTGTATTATTGGTTTAATTACCTTATGAATTATGTGTTAATTCTGTTAATGATGTTTGTAAATCTGACAATGATGGGCTCTCAGAAATGAGATTTTCCTTTCACCATTATGAGATGTCTCCACCAATGAAACTAAAATGGGTTAGATGTAAGAGTGGATGTCATGTTATGATTGAAATGGGGAAAACTATGTCGTGTTACATGTCATGGTTGGAAGAGTCTACTATTTATGTGATATTTTAGGTCTTTTTGATCAATATTAATTGAAAAATGTTCTATTTTATGTGTTGTTTGCAGCTGTGTTTGGAGGTGTATCCAGTGCAAACCTGTGTTTTAAGGTGTTTGTAGTGGCAGGAATGGGCTATTATGCCATTTTCATGAAAAAAACTATAACTATAGTTTTAAACCATTGGTAAAGTGTTTTTGGAGAATAGTTTTACCAACCTTTTGAATAAACCATTGGTAATACACTATAACAACGATTCAGAACCATTGGTATAGGGTATTTCCAGAATATTTTTATTAATGGTTTAAAGGAACAATTGGTAATACTATATACCAACGGTTTGAAAGCATTTGTAAACTACATATAATCTATTTATACCAACGATTAATAAACCATTGGTATATATTTAAACCATCAGATTCTATAAAACTATTGGCATATTGATGGTTATAGATCCATATACCAATAGTTATATAAAAACCATTGGTATAGGTCTTTTCAATAGCTTACTAGGAAATAGATTTCCAAATAGTTGGTACATATTATACCAACGTCTCTTCAGCCTATACCAATGGTTTCAAGCCATTGGTATATAATGTATTTCCATTAGTGTACTCCCTTAACCGTGTCATGGAATTCACCTACATTAATATTGGGATGATAGCTATAAATGTTATGTGAGTGATTTATTCTAATTTCACTTATAATTGTTCATTTCTATAGGATTCATATATGTTTCATGTCGTGTAACTGGGTTAAACATTGTGTAACTATTTCTTTATAGAAGTCGTGAATGGGGATTCATGCATTGAAAGATACATGTATTGTAAGAGTTTTCACATTGTGACTTCTTTAAATAAAATATTTTTAATCAGAGGTGATGGATTTTTTGGCATACATGTACACAATGGATTTCACAATATGTATCAAATATTACACATCGTGAAACAACCCGCGTCCTGTTTTAAAAATGCAATACCAACTATTTTTCATGATTCCTTCTCATAACCTCTTGTCTCTTGAACCAATAATCATCCCATGTGATTTTTGGAATCTTCGCGCCACCAAGATTCATCTGTCTGACACTAAATATCCATTACAGTTGCGGTGCCTCTCTTTATGTGTGTATGAATTTCATTACTTCATTGCCTTTGATCATGGTATCATCATTTGCTGGTGTCTTTGGATCCACTAGTCTAAGGATGGACAACCTGATTGGTTTCTTCCTAGAACTATTGTGAAATCAAATTCAAGTGGCCTTATCTTCTGTAGGTCATATAGTAGTGGGAATTTGTATTTGAGGTAAATAGGCTTCCTCTCAATGACCATGCCATTTTCATCTTAATTTAATCAATTTTTATGTGGATTGGATTATAGAGTCTTCATTGATGTTGTAGGGTTTCTTTTATTTTGGATTCTGTTGTGGGGATGTGTGACCTGGGTTTTGATGTAGGGGGTTTGTCTCTAGCCTATGAAAATGGATATTTTTATTTTTCTTTATAATTTGATTCATATTAAAATTGGAAGGATTGATTTCTGTTTTTTGAAATGGTTTTTTTTAAAAATTATCCATGGTTATTGACATATGGAGTGAAATTTTTATTTTAAAGTAATTTAAGTGGAATTTTTGAAATAGTTCTCAAGGAATCAGAATTAATTCTTAAAAAGATATCATTGGTTACCTTGGGTAATTATGTGGAAGTTTTAGATTGGGGCCTTCATCTATTATTTTGTGATCATCAAGGAAGTTTGTCTTAGGGATTTCCTCAGCTTTCTTGGCCCATTGTTCTGGTGGACCGATATTCATATTTTCGGGGTTTTACTCATATGGTATTCCAATCCTTCATTAGAATGTATTCTATGATTTTATTTTTTCACTTGATCTACTGTGGTATGAGTACTCTACGGCCTTGACCTGTAGTATTTTTTGGTGTTATAATACCTATGATTCTTTTTTGTATATCTTGTATTTCCGAGTTATCCTTAATATGGATGTTATTATTGTGAAAAATTAAATGGAAAATGTTCTTCTAATGTGATATACCTTGTTCTATTTAGAACCATGGGAAATTGAAATGTTTACCATGTTTTCTATAAAACTAATTTAATAATTATCATGCCATGTCTTTACATGAAATAAGAAAGTATGAATTATAATAAATAGGATTATTGTGGAACACCAGGGTGGCATCCTACTGATCACGTTAGGTCACTCCATGCACACCTCTCTAATGGTATGTAGACCTTTGTTCATCCTCTATTGCTGGAAAAGAAAATGTACCACAGTGAGGTGTCAAGGTTCATATTAGATAGTTAGATAGATCTATGTGAGATGGTGGTGGTTTGTACGAACAATAATTTGGAGTAGCTATTTTTTTAGTCCTATACATTTGTATTTGTTTTGGAGTTTTTATCTACTTGTTTAGCTATATGTTTCTGTTTTTTTCTTAAAATTATTCTTATCTATCATGTTTATATTCAATTTTTTTCTTGTTATAAATATATAAATATAAATATTTATATATATTCAATGTGGTTGTTCAGGTTAGCAGAAATCATTCCCTTAATTGTGTTTTCTCATGCCCAAGTGCCTATCTCCGACCCGTAGGGATCTAGAACACTCATCGGGTATGTAAAGGATTAGGTCATGTGCTGGTTTTGATGGTAAGTCAGGTCGGTTTATAAAAAAATATCATATTAATTAACAACTTTTTATAATATAAAGTTGTAATATTTATGTTAAATTCGAAGGAGGTAGATGAATATGTAAAATGAAAGAGATTTGTTAGAATAATTATGTCTTCTTTGAGATACGTCATTTGAAAGTCTTCTTAGGGACCCAAGGGATGGAAATTTGAGAAGAAAAAAACAACATGAAATTTTTGTACATTTTTTTTATATTTTTATTTTTAGATTAGGTCGATATATGAGTCACATGGTTTTATAAATATCATAGGGGAGGTGGTTTCATTTTATAGTGAAATAAAGGACATAGTTTGAATTATTTTGATGATTTAATTATATTAAATTACATTACATTTAAAAGAGTAATAACATAGAAAAAATTATAAGATAACATAGCTTATTGATAAAATGACATCAACCTATTAAATTTTGGACAATATTATATTGCAATTTAATACTTATATTGGGGTTTATCCCATTCATTATCTAATTTTATCTTAAACTCTATTGATGAAATTTTGAATTCTTAATGGTTATAAATTGACCTATAAGGTGTAAATTGGATAAAAATTAGTAAATATAAGAAATTTTATACTACGTACCCTCCCAATTATACAATTTTAATATATTTTTTTAAATAACTTTTTAATAGACTAATAGATTCAAAATTCCAACAGTTTTATTTTAAAAACTATTCACATATTTTTACCTTAATTATTTCATGAAAGGTAAGAAAATATAATACAAACTATTTAAAGACCAATTAAAAAATATAATTGGATATATAATTATTGGGACACCAAAATTATTCTATAAAATGATAAATTGTATTTTTTAAAATTCATTTACATTGAATTTATTTCTTCTTGAAGAAGCCTTGTACCATAGTTGGGTTATCAATTATCTTAAATATTTAATCACATTAAATTAAAAATAAATTACCATGAATAAAATAAATTAATTAAGTTCCAAATAAATGTTTATATCCACTCACAATACCTTTTTTCCATTTGTGAACTTAATATATAAATTGAAAAAAGAGTGATGTTTTTTGCAATTTTCATAAACATAAAATTATATATATTTCTTTATCAAATAAAATTTATCCAAAATTCCATATTATTCAAATATATGATGTGACTAATTAAACTAAGATCATAAAATATAAATAATTAATGTTTTAGATAGATTTTTAAATCTATATCACATGATTTTTACCCTAATTATTTTATGTTTTGTTATCAATATGATAAATATTTAACCTGATTACAATTAATAATGGTCAAAAATAAAAGTGACCTGCTATAAAATATGGAAAATAATAATTCTAAAAAATATAATTATTTTTATTTAATTAAATTTTATAATATTTTAGAAAATATAATAAATTTAACCCACAAAACCCGAAGGAATTTTTTAAAATAAATGAATTTTTAAGTATGGAAAATTTTTTATTCTAAAATTAAGAATCATATAAATTACAATGAAATTAATTGGATTATAATTAATGTAAATAAAATCATATTATTTTAATAAAAATACAAAATGAAATTTTCCTTTTGAAATAATTGAAATAAAATATAGTTTTCAAAAAAATTGATGATTATATATTTTCTAAAAAATAACTATTCTCAACAAAAATATCAAAATATCATCCTAAAAATTTAACATTTTTATATATTAGTATTTATATTAAAAAGAAACTAATTATAAACCTCTCCCAAAAAAATTGAATTTGTATAATGAAAATGTATTATTAAAGAAAAAATAATATTAAAAACGGTGTGCTTACTTCTTGAGAATTATTCAATAGACTTGTGTTATGTTGGAAAATTTTGATATATATTTTTTATTTAATTACTAATATTCATATATTAAAAGTAAATATATTGGTGATAATTATCCTATTTAAATAATAATACTTTTTGAATCGTTTAAACACAATGTTTCACGTTATATACACTGTCGAACATTTTCTTCATTTAATATTTTTATGTTTCATAGTTAGTGTGAATAATAACATCATGGGGATAATGAGACTCAAATGGGTTATTTGTTAGAGGGGGTGTTGGTAAATTAATTAATTATAGATATTTATTAGTGGTTATAATAAAAAATGATAAATCCAAAAATTACATACTTATTTTTAAAAATATAGGGGTAGTTAACCAAATCCACCTTTATATTGTAAATAAAATTCATTAAATTTTTTAAGAGGTTATTTTAAAACCAATCGATAATCGATAATTATTTATTATAGTTTCAACAATATGAATATTTAATAGTAGTCTTACATCGTTTCTAACTTAGACGGTTCTCGAATAGTGACAGAACAAGTCCCTTATGAATAAATGGTATCTGAGTCATGATGCACAATTATTGTAGATATTAATTATTAAATGAACACCTACTATCTTTAGATTTTCTATCCTTATAGTGATCTTGTACTAGGAAAATTGAAGTCTTATATTTCACTAGATCCAAATTCTATGTGTTCACCATAAAAATTAAAAATTCCTAAAACAATGCATAGTGAAGATTAAAATAATTATAAATAGAAATATACACCTCAATAATAGTGGTACAATTTTTTATGTTATTTTGTACCACTAAATTTAAAATATTTTAAAACTTATATATTATTTTTGTGGGAATTTTTTCAAAACATATTGAACATGGCGTGTATTCCACTAAATATAATCTCATTCGAAAACGTTTAGGGGTTTAATATATATAGATTGAAATTTTATTTATTTAGTAAACATTAATAATAAGATAAGTAATGAATCATTAAAATTCAATTTATAAATTATGAAATATTATGTCAACAACCCGTGTTTGGGATAGTAAAATTTTACTAAACATTACAGAACGTAATATATAAATATATCTCTATGGTGAAATTATTATTTCACTCAACTATCTCTATTTAAAAATTATTATTTTTATTTTACTAGTTTGGTTTTTCTCCGATTGCATTTTAATTCATGTTCGTTGGTTATATAAACTAATCAACACCCAAATTTAAATATGGAATTTTTAGGGTAAAAAAATCCGTCTTTCTCATAATGAAAACCCACCTATATGTGATACAATCTCTTGAATAGTTAAACTTATTCAGTGTCACATTACAAGCATCTAATTAAATTTTCGATTTTTTCATTATGAAAATATGATCCAAACTAATATAATTATCCAAAATAAACGAATTAGACATATTTAATCAAAAAAATTAAAAAAATATTTAAATGACATATAATATTTCTATTTTACTCATATAACACTCAATCTTTCATGAAATTTATCCTGAAATCATGATAAAAACATGAAAATGCTAAAATATACATATAAAAATTGTAATCTTTAAAACCTAGAGCATGAGAGAAACTCGTCACTATTCTTCTCCCAAGAAAAAATTTAGACCTCTACCCACATAAATTGAATAATATATCTATATAAAACGTACAAATAATAATATGAAAATAAAAAAATCACACATGAAATCCAACATGTTTCATGGACAATGGACGTTGGTTGTGGAGAGTGCTAGCTGCACTACTGTAGTTTCTACTTTATTTAGTGGTACCAATTTTTAGATCCAAAACATGATATCAAAGGGTTCCATTTGTTATTTCGTAATGATATATCTAATAAATGGTACCTTTATCAACACATTATTTAGTTCCCATAATATCACATCATTGCTAATTTATATTAAATATTAATATATTATTTATTTCTATGTATGATTTATAACAATTATGATATATATGTATATAAATATATATAAATATTATTTTCTAAATATAATTTACTGAATAACATATTAATAACGATATTTTCATGGCTTTATATATATAAATACTCAAATTTAAATTATTAATTAATAATTAATCACAATGTATTTTTGTACATTATTTAGAAATTATCTATATAAATTTAATATATAGATTTTTATTAAGTAATTATAAAAATATATAAATTAATATTGTTTATTTAAATATCATATTTTAATATATATATATATAATAATATAAACCATAAATGTATAATTCAATGTTTGTTTATGCATGTCTATACTGGGATGTATTTGTATGAATCTATCTCTATGTACATTTGAGTATTAATTTGTGTTTATTAGTATTCATGTGTATATATGGGTTATTTGTGTATGTTTATGATTATGTTAATCGTAACATCCCAAGTAAATAATGAATATGAAATTTTCATATTTATTAATATTCATGAATTAAATACTAATATTACTTTAAAGGAGATTCAATGTTCGATGGCGTACCCAATACACAACAACGAGTTTTTTTGAAATCTTACGTTGCACACTAATAATATAATAATAATATTTTAAATAGTAGTTAACACTTATCCATTGTAATAGTGGGAATGAACAGATCTAACTAATAAATGATTATATATGTTTTTTAAATATTTTTACATTTATCTAATAAATTCTAGAGGCTTAAAATGCGAATGAATCCAATTTCAAGCATAAATATTCGAATATTCTTTAAAAGGTCGATTAACAACCTTTTGATGGAGATCCCTTTTTAAATAAAATTTTTGACAATTTTATATGTTATATTTTAAAAAATAAAATTCTTTTTTAGAATCGAGACATCAAAATTTACTTTGTGTAAATTTTTGTTATTTTTATGATAAAATTCATTTTTTATGAATAGTGAAAAATGCTGTATTTAATTCAAAACCTCGTTTTATTATAATTTATTTAAATGTTTATATTATCTTTTTAATTTTTTTTCACATGTAATACCAATATATTTTTACCATTTAATTCAATGGTGGTCATTGAAATTAATTTCACTTTGAAATTTGATATAAACATGGGTCAATTTTTTGATAGATATTGTATCTTAAAAAACACGCTATTTGTTTTGATAGAGGTAATTAATTATAAAATTAAACAATGATTCTTCTATGTTTTTAATTTTTTAAAATGGACATAATTTCTTAATTTGGAATATAAAATTTACTTTGGATAAATTTTTGGTATTTTTCTGACAAATATTCATTTTTTTGAATGGTGAAAAATACAACATTTTACTTCAAAACCGCTTTTTCATCTAATTTATGTATATAGTATGATTTTAATTTTAATTGGTTTTAATTTGTAATTGAATTATGTTATTATCACTTTATTTAATTTTGTTCATTGGAAGTAATTTTACTTTTCAGTTGGATGTAAAAACAAGTCAATCTTTTGATAAATTTTACTTCTTAAAAAACCCATATTTGGTTTTAATAATGGGAATTACTATTAAATTAATTAATGAAATTTTAGTGTTTGGAATTTGGTAAAATAGACTCCATATTTGGAATCATAATGTCCTAATTATGATATTAAGACTCTTTTTTTCGGACATTATGAATAGTAACGATTACAATTATCTTTAATTATTATGATTAATTAGTAATCGGGTAGTTATGGTAATAAAATAATATCCTAATAATATTAAGTGACCCCAAAATGTGAAAAATACTCTTGGTTGTGTCATGGACGACCATGGTATTCCTTGTTCCAACTTATGGACTCCATGGAATCACTTTTGTGTGATAGTCACCTTTTATCATATTATTTTTAATGAAAGGAAAATATAACCAAACTATGTAACCCCTAAGTAAAACAATGTTAATTTTGTTTACATAAATGATATATTAGACTATAAATATTCATTGTAAAGATAAACATATTTTATACATCATGGTATTTGTTTTGTAATTTTTAGTCATTATATAAATTAATTTATTTATGACACCATGATGATGCAATGATTACCTCATTAATGAACGATTTAAATAAAATGAAAGGATAAGGTAATATATAAGACTTAAACATGTCTAAAACCTATTTAATGGGTGTATTTCAAACAATTATCACCTTATCCTCAAAATATTTCTTTTTGGGACCTCTAAAATACGAAAATCATTTTATAATAAAGTAACATTTCAAGACTTTCCAAAAGTGACTCTCCTCTATCTTATAAAAGGCACCCACCTCTACCCCCTTACCCACACCACTAAAGCCCTTAGATCAAACAAAATCTACTCATATTATCCTTACACATCCCTCTCCCACTTCTAGAATCCTATCTTTGGGCAGAAGTCTTTCCAAGGAAGCCTTTGGTTCAAATCAAAAAGAGTTACCCGATTTAGATGTAATGTCTTCTCTCAAGTTTCATTCTTTTATTTTCCTTCTTCACACACCAATATCATATTATTATTTGATCCCATAATAACACTAGTATCCTAAATATATTTGGATTTTTTATGATAATTATTCTATCTATACTTACACACACCTCCGCCTAATGGTTAAAGAACATATAGTTTCTGTGGATGGCGAATTACTGCCTCATGAAACGATGATTGTTCAATATTCTCCTACCACCTCTCATGGTGGCCATTATGGTGGAACTATATTTATATATGATATATATTATATTAATTTCCTCTCTATTCTTAGGTACTTTATATTTAAAACATACCTTTATGCTTTTCATGTTTTGTAAATTCGATAATTTCATATGAGGAAGTGTGGACAACCGCCCCCTCAAGTGATGTGACTCATTCTTTCCAAACCTAGAATTTGTAAAGAATGTAATTTATGAACCTATGTAACATATATAACATATATATTATACTTTAATTATAATATAATTATTTATAATTATGTTTTCATTCCAGTAAATTATGAAATAGAAATGAAAGTAGCGTTCATGCGTATGTAAGGCTGATCGTCTCCATGAACGGTGCATTTCATTTATTATATCCAAATGTTATTTACTATTATAATTAAATATATATAATGGATATATATGATATATGTTACATATAAATGATTAATATCATTATGGGTTTATTTAACTTTGGACCACACGAACATCATGTAATTATAAGAAGTCCATTTTTTACTCAACTTCAAAACATCGACAAAATGTACATTATGAACACAAAAAATTAAATAATTTTTATAGAAAGGTAATAAGTGATATAAAAGGAATAATATAATTCAAAAATATTATTAATCAAGTTGAAATTAATTTATGTTTATCATTCAGGAAGAACATGTAACATACAAGAGAGTCAAGTCGGGCACGAGGTAAGGGATTTCTTATCTCACTTTTAATTCCGTAAGATTTCCATTGTTCGCTGGTAATTTATTGCATGTGGTGTATTGTATACTTCCATTAGATATATATTATCATGATTATATTTATATTCATGGTATTCTGTGATTCATTTGGTGTTTATTATCTTTTCGTCATTCGACTTGATTTATTACAATGAGGTAAGGGGTTTTTATCTCACTTTTTATTCCCGTGAGATTCATGCTATATTTGTCACAATATCTTTTTAGTGGTGTATGTACTGAAAATTATTTTACTCTTTGTGTAATATAATTTCGTTTATGCATATTTACATCAACATTGTATGTTCTTTCTTTCAAGTGATGTATGTTTTGTATGTTACCAAATCGGTAAGGGAACCTTTCACCCTTCTCTTTTTAATAGACTCCTTTTTGTTATGTTTTTTAATTTACATCTCATTATGTTGGGATATTTTCATCTATATACTTATTGATTTAAATTTTATATCCAAGTGATGTGATACCCTTTTCTCTCTCATCAAGTATTTTTCTGAAATTTTAAGTGATGCTGTTAGGCTGTCGAATTTCTGTAAGAGAACTTCTTAACCCAATTTCTATTCTTTGGGTTAAACATATACTTCTTGATTATGTCACGCTATGAATATGTGTGAATAATATATGATTTTTCAATGATTAATATCCAATTATATTTGTTGTATTCTTTTTTTGACACATAATTATTTAATTTATTTATTCTTAATCTAAACATATTGTCTTTATAAGGGATTTCATCTCAATTTACATTTCAGTGAGACTTCATTGTTGATATGCACCAATTCACTTTGATATGGGGTATATACTGTCCTTTGGTATATTATATCATCAATAACTTTATTCTCATGATATTATGAAGTTATTATTAAATTATATCCCTTAATTATTTGTATTAAAGCATCTCCTATTTGGCTAAGAACTCCTTAACTAAAATATCTTCTTAATGATTTAATATTCTAAATATTTCCTATTAATGTCCATGTTTCAAAATGGTTTTAAGGATTTATTTATGTGTACATTACTATTTTAAAATATTAATTCCTTTAAAATCTTCAAAGTGGTATGGTACACTTTGATTCAAAAATATATTTTTTAAATGGTTTTGAAAATGGTTTTGATAAAGCATTGATTACGTCAATATATTGAACTAATATATTGTGATTGAAATGTGGAAATGTTATCTTTACCTTATGATTATGTTATGTGTTATGATTATGTTATGGTTCTTGGGAATTGATTACATATACGGGTGGTTACGTGACAAACCTAGGGCGGGTGAGCCCGAAATAGATCTCCAGTGCATTGGGTAACGTGACAGAGGTAAATGTTAATGTTTCTCCTAAGAGATTTGGGTCATATACTATGATGGGTATTCCAAATGTGTCTCCCTAAGTAGCAGTGATAACTATAATGTAAGTAGGTTATGTACATCTTAAGTTACATTTATTATTTGTGATTACTATGTGTCATTCATAAATATTATGATTTCAGAAGGTATGTTATGATTGAAAATTATGGTTTCATTGATTTGCAATTATTGATGGGTTAGTATTTCCTTTCAATATTTTATAACCCTTACTGAGCCTTTTATGATCATCCCATGTTTTTGAAAAGTTTTTCACAGGTTATAAGGAAGGGTTAGAGAAAGGAAGTATTCCAGAAGATTTATAACAAGAATAGAACTCTTGTTTTATTTAAGGATTTATTTTATTATTGTGAAAAATCGATTATAGTAGAAGTGTCTACTTTGTAATATCCAAGTTGAAATGTAATAGTTATGCCCTAATTCTATAAAAATCTAAACCTGAAAAGATCCTCAATGTGAATTGTTCATTTAATTCAAGATTATGTAATGTTTTAAGGCCAGGTCCTTATATTAATGTTTATGTATATAACTGTATTTTTTTGGTATGTGCATATTTTCTTTGTGTCTATATGTATATGTGTGTTTGTCTGTCACTATGTGCATGTATATATGTGTAATAGTATATGTATATATATTGATGTATATGAGTTTATATGTGTATTTATGTGTATGTTCATGTATATTCATATATGTTTGTGTATGTGTCTGTATGTCTATATATGTTTATGTATTTGTTTGTGTGCTTATATGTAGGTCAATTAGTATATATGTATGTGTATGTATGTAATCTGTATGATTGTGTATATGCATAATAATATATCATCATATAACTTGAAGATCCATCTTCTCTTTAAATTTGACATATTTAATTATTGTATACATATACACAAACACAAACATACATACACACAATAATAAGAAAAGTCATTTCATATTTCAAAAGAAATTAATTCAATTTTTTATTGATATATAAAAATATATCTTCATTGAGTATATATATTTTTTAATTTATTTGTTTTTTATTTATATTTTTTGTTTTTTTAATATTCTAAACTATTATATGTTTGTAATTTTTTAGTTAACATTGACTTGTTTTTTTCATAATTTTTGTATTTAAAAGTTCATAAAATTATTACTTATTAGTTTCTAACAAGTACTTTATTGTGAATATATTATAATAATATATATATATATATATATATATTTTAATATTTATTCATTTTAATTATTTTTTAATTGATATAATTAATAAAATTAATTCCCTATTTTAAACATTTTTATAATTTATTTTATTGTATTTATTAAATTCAATTCATTTTCTATATTTCATCATTTTATATTATTAATTCCTTTTTAATATTTTTAAATATCTGTGAGTTTCATTAATTTATATATTTGTAATAATTATTAACTTTTAAAAACATATATAACAAGTTAAAGTATCTTTTGAAGTTATTTATTCATTTTTAAATATTTATATTCATTTATTTTAATTTTTATGTAATTTATATAATTTTTATTTAATAATTTTTATTTTACTAAATTTTTATTTAATCCTGTATGAAATTTTTATTCCTTCATTAATTACTAGTACATTTTTATTAAACCCTAGTTCAAATTTTTAAATTTTAGAATCTATTTTTTCAATATTTAATCCTATTTAATATTTCATTAAATTATATAACCATAATTATTAATTCATTTTTAATATTTTTTCAATTTATTATTTTCGATTTATTAAATTTTTTGTGTATTTAATATTTATTCATTTTTTATTATCTATTTATATTTAAAAATTATGAAATTTTAAATATTTATTAATTTTATTCATTTTTTATATTGATTTGTTTCATATTTCTATAATTTATTAATTTTTAATATTTTTTCACACTATTATTTGTTAAAACATCAATTTTTAAAGATACATTAATTTACATAATTAATATGTGTTCATTTTTTTAATTTATTTTATTATAATCTACATATTGTTATATTTTGTTCATATACAATTAGTAATTAAATTTAAATAAATTATTATATAAATACAATTTTCCGAGTTTTTTATTTTCTTTTCAATATTTATTCATTTATATTTATATATAATAAATAAATTTAAATTATATAATTATTTTTAATATTTTTAACACACACTATTAATATTATTAATTCATTTATCAAAATTATCTATAGAATAATACATTTATCCAAATATAACCACATTTATTAATACATATATATAAGTATTTTTTTTTATATTTTTTAATTTCTATATTTCAATTTGCAATTAAATTAATTATAATTATTGTTTTAGTATCCATTTATATATAATAAATTATATATTCCAAAATATAATTTTTTAATTTTTTATATTTTTTACAAGTATTTATCTCCACAATATTAAGAACAGATAAATTTTACATTTATAAGTGATTAAAATTTAGTGATGAAAAATATTGGATTTATCATGGTTGAAAAATATAATCTTTTTTAGTGCTATCTAGTTTAGAGATGCTAGCTGAGTATCTAATCCATGATTTTTACAAGAACTCATAAAACTCTTTCACATATTTTAAAACAACCCCAACTGAAATTATCTCTAAAATCACTATTCAATATCACATGGAAGGAAAATCAAATTGTGTCATCCATCTAATCTTTCATATAAATTGACCCATTAAATCATATTTATGTTATTTTTTACTCATTTTAAATCAATATTTTATCATTATTAGTCAATATTTTATTATTTTTCATGATTTATTGGTTCTAGTAGAATAATTGTAATCATTTTTCTGCTTCCAACGTCCTAAAACTCATCACATTTGAATGAATTCTCCACATCACTCCCGACAATCTAAACTAGTACTGTTTCATGAAAATTACTTCAATTAACTTCATAAAAGTATGATAACCTCTGAAACTGCATCAGTATAACTTTTCTCACATATGTTTTTTATAATAAATTAGTTCGCAATTATAATTATTTCTGATTGTTTTTGTGTACTATTTCCCAATAGTGAATGTTTTTGTTCATAAATTATATTTATCATGATATAACAACACTCCAACCATCTGGATAAAATCATCATCTATATATATTCACCTTATATATCTTTAATCATGTGTTAATTTATATTCTAATTATTAGTTTATCTGAAAATAAAATCAATAATGACTTTTAATGTTCCTTATCATCCATTATCTCTAATTAAAATTCAACCAGTTGTACAATGATTCTTTCGATCAATGTACCATCATTATTTACATAGTTTCCTCATTATTAATTATTATCTAAGTGTTTCCTCCCTTCCATGTAGATTTCAATAACACATATGATGAATTTTAATCAATATAAAAAAGTCTCATTTCATTTACATAGATATAAGTAATTCCGTTCAAAAACCTCCTTTAATTAATAGATAAACTATAATATTCCTCAGATGATGTTAAATAATATGAATGTGAATGTCATTGATAAAAAATATTTCTTTATCATATCATTATCAACCTTAACCCCACAAAATAGATTTTTCATATGAATCTCAAAGCTATAGAATCCATAAAAAACTGAAAAATTTTTCAATCTTCAATATAAGGTTAATAACTCAACAACATAATAATTAAAATTATCTCATTTAGATTATTCCATATTCACATTACCACTTTTTTATTATCTAACATTATCATATAAAAAAATTAGGTTAGAAACAATTTTAAGCTAAAATGTAATTTTCAATAACTTTTAACAAAAAATATATTGAAATATATTATTGGGTACATAATTGATCAAAAATATACTCATCCCGACACATATTGTAATCATTTCATTTTAATAAAATATAACACATCATTATCCACGTGAACAAAAATCTCTACCATTGAAATTTTTTGTACCCATAATAAAAATAGATTTCAAGATTTTATAAATCAATATCAACATTCCCACAAAATAATCAATATTAAATTGAAAATTTTAAATAAACTGTGAGTTTATATTGTTAAATGGTATGTTTACATAAAAAATAGTTAGTGTAGAAAATAATATTGACTGATAATCATCATAAAAATTTAATTTTTATAACCACTTATTCCTCAATATCCTTTGAGAATACTGTTCATTTAAAAATACAATTTTTACCCCTTAAAATATGATTTGATTCATTTAACACATGGATAATTTAATTTAAAAAACACACCTAATAAAATAAAATATAATTTACATTAATTTTTTTTTTCAAATTTTAATTAAAATACTAAATTCTTGTAGTTTTCCTTAATTTCCACCCCATTTAATGGGTCAGTTCAAAAAACTATATCATCCCAACTGACCTCTAAATGTTGTCTAAAAAATAAAACATATTTTAATGCATATATTTAATGAAATACCATTTTAAAAACTAACACCCTTAAAAACCCACACCCCATAATAACTTTGATGTTTCTTCTATAATTACATATCAAAAACAATCAATCCAATAATTTCATAAAATCTATTTCTTTACCCAAATTTATTTAAACCAGTTATCATAAACCAACCAAAATAAAAATACTCACAAAATTTCACCTCATGTAAAGAAAAAAAGACACAAAGAACCAAATTTAACATACATAAACCAAGTAAAGAATCACATTAAGAGTAATTCAGAATCAGTAGGGGTCAAAAAGGAATAATAAAATAAGGAAAAAAACTCATGGGTTTAGTGGAGTCACTAGAACAATACAAAACAATACTTTCATGTTTGGTGAGACCACATGAGAAAAAGTAGCATTTCTAGTCTATCCCCACATTATAACCAACCTCAAGTGAATTATCTACATTAATGAATCCATTTAAAAAAATAGAATGATTTATGATATTAGAATTTTTTTAACAAAAAATATGTGTTGTAATAATTTATAATAATACAACTATTCATATTTATATATTCTAACATGTTATTGATGGAGTTAAAATATATATCAAATAGGATAACTAAATGTATTTATGTATAAATAATATAATTTTGAATTATAATCTCATATATTATGTGTATTGACTTATTCTTTCAAATATGAATATTTTTGAATCAAATCCCATGGATATGTATTGAAAATCGATGGATGTCGATTGTATAACAAAAGAGCATGATGATAGTTTAAAATAATTCACTTATATTTCAAAATATCAATTATATAACCATTCTAAAATTAATATTATCTTTAAAAAGTTATCATTCATGACTAATTAGTCAAAAGGAGCTAGGAGAACACTAGATCAATCATGGAATAAATTGATGTTACAAATGTTCATCTAAAAATGGGGAAGAATAGAATATATTTAATAGATTGGAAGACAAAATATTTTATGAATCTGTATATGTAATTAAAATTGTAAATAATAAGGACCTATATATCAAGGATATGATTATAAATATATATGATAATGAATATCATATTATGAAATAAATAGAGTAGTGTAAGAAAAACAGTATGATTATTGAAATTGGTTTCAGAACAAAAAGTGGAATAAAAATAAATTATTATAGGCCATTTTAATAAACATAAAAAATTATCATCCATATTAAATTTATAATATTATAAACTAGAAACAGAATGATTTTAAAAAGTTAAACTGAACTAATTTCACCATTGAATGATATTCTAGTAGTTGATAATGAAATTAATTTCTAAACATATAATATAAAATTAATTATAAATCCAATGGTTATGATCTCAAAAATATTTTATTCACAAGGAATTTACTATATAATAATAAAAAGGACTACGTATAATATAAAAATTCTTAAATTATGATTTGTATCGATACAATAAAATGAATCATGAAAATGAAAATTTGTATGAAACATTACAATAAATCATTATTTTAAAAACCTATGGGGATGTGAGGAGATTGCATGGAAAATGATGTGTCATGTAGATATACAAACATGATATGGGAAACCTAATAAGACATTATAATCTCCTCAATGGAAGAAATTTTTTAAAGAGTTCACTATGTTTTCCAAAAAGTCAAGAATCATTCTTGACATGTTATCTATTGATATAGGGAATCCTTTTGGTGTATAATAAATTTTTTACAATAAAGGGCTTGTTATGATGGAAAATTATAATATTTCCACCAAATTTAATGAGTAAAATAATATCATTATGATTTCACTCTATATATTAGGACATAAGGTACTTTATAATGATACTGATTTTTTGTCTCTATTCAACCATGATTTGATATTATTATGGGATTTAGGTGACATATTTTATGATGCTTATAGAAATGTAGAGTTAATGTTGAGATTCATGTTTCATGAGATGATAATATAATTTCAAACTTCTTTGGATTTGGAATGATATGGTCACAAAGTTACTCAAGGGTTTTTCTTTTCTCTAGGGGGTACATATTTTTTTAGGATGAATCATTACTTGAATATTTTCTTTTCATGGACATCCCATATTTTTACAATAAAAATAAAATTACTGATCTTTTTATGAAACAATTTTATGTGAATTTGAAATAATGTTGAAAAAATTATTAGTTAAAAAGTGGTTATCTATTTGAGAATGAATATGATGTGATGAATAATTTTCAAAAACCATCTAAAAAAATTATGAATATTATTTGTAAAAGGGGATACATTTTGTTTAATTATCATATTGAAATTACTTTTCTAGAAAATATTTTCATGATATCAGGAACAAAGATTAAATAAATATGGTTGTGATATTAGAACATTACTAAATTTCCCAGATAATAAAATTGATGTTTTTCGCCCCTCCCACATTAAGTAACCCTATGAGGACAAAATTGAATGAAGGGAGATAATGATCCTCTGGTACAAAATATAATTGTTCCTGGGTTGTAAACAATGATTGGTGTATAAATAATTTCACACATATACGAATAATTACCCTCATTAGAAATGATGTATTTCGAGATATGATAATTACAACTCATAAAAACACCACATAATAAACTAATGGGGAGAAAAACCATCCCATGATGCATGACCAATATCATATGAATACAAAATAATTTCACTAATTAAATTACCAATAGTAAACACCATGAGTAAATATAAAAATATCCATAATTAAAAACCAATTAATATCATTTTTGTTTATGAATTGTTCCTAAAACCATAAAAAAATTGATATACATTGGTTGGGAATAACGTGTATACCCAGTTGAATCATAACTTTAGAAATTGAAAAGTACATACTAATTCACCAGTGAATAAATAAAAAATCCAACCATCATCTAATCATGTAAAATAACCATCTTTAACTCGCCCTAGGATTCCCTCGATAACATACCACAACAATTATACAAGAAAATGCACCCACTCCCACTTCCACACTGATTTTCCATTATCAGGATCCCATGTTGAACTCCATAATTTAACATTCCTCAAATTTCATTGTATTTCATATCCATAATTTTATGATGTATTTCAACATGAATCCCTAACAACCCCACCATTTCAATTACTATCATCTCATGTTACCATCAATCCATATCCACATCACAATCACATCACAAAACTAGGGAAGTATGGTATCATGAATGTCATGAAATCATGATTGTTCCCACCTAAAATCATTAATTACCCCCACCAAATGACCTATACTAATCACTAATTGTATTATCTATCACCATTCTTAATCCTCAAAAGTAATATCCTATAGTAACAATCATTATCACTACTACCAAATGAGTAATGTTTCTGAGGGGTAACTAGCCACCTATTTCTCCTCCATCATCGATTTTGGGGAAATAAACATAAACCCAACGCAATTGGTCAATTGAAATGTTATCCAAAAATAGGGGGAACATATTTACAAAAAATTAATGTAAAATATTTGTATATGGAACATAATAAACAACCTATATTTTACCACTTAAATCCACTAGTGCATCCCACAAGACCAACACAATATATCATGAGACATTTATTAACCACTTCCACTATTAATGAAACATAAAACAAAAATAGAGCCCTAAAAATCCAATTTTATCAACCTTATTTGAGTTAAAGATATGTTTATATTTATTAGTTTACAGGAAAACATCAATTTGTTTTTCCATTTCATTATGTAAATGAGAGAAACTACTCAAAAATTCAGTTTTATTAAATTCTATGAATTTTTAGTTCTTTTATTAAATTATACTATTAAACACTGATATTCAACAAACACAAATTTAAATATCAGTCAAAATTTCAATCCAATGAAATTCAATTTTTTAATTATATATTCATTACAAAGATATCAAAAAACAATATAAATATGACACGTACTCTTGGGCCATCATAATATCTCAATGATCACATAGGCAATAACTTCAACCAAACACTAAGACTCATCCCACAATATATCCCATGCTTTAAATAGTCACCACTATCACAATACAAGCCACAAAGTAGTTCAGATATAAACCATGTATTCATAGAAATAACATTTCACATTGGAGAGTATTCCGTCTTCCACAAACAATAAAATTAAGATTCCCATAAGGGGATTTCATTTAATTAAATTTTTACATTCATTTGAATAGTTACATAATTCTATAATTTAATGGGAAATAGATTTATTAGTTATATATAGGCTTATATATTTTAATTCATGTAGTTATCAAACAATCAATTAAAAAATGTTTTCACACATACTAAAGTCCATAAACTATACATTTTAACATACCATAGTTTATTCAGAAGGTAATTAAATTACCTTTTCATAATATATAATATGTGAAACAAAAAAGAATTCCAATGAACATATTAGTTTAATGTCTTTGGAAAATTGGAACACATTCTTCAAACTTGGTGAAATATCATCATCATCTTCTATAAATATCACCCCCTTTAGTTTTCTTACCTCAAAACGTTTCATTATGACCTAGGGAAAATATGACATATGAAAATGGTGATTTAGACATCTAATTAATGGTTATAATGGATAATATCAAACAAAACATAAACATATGAATTTAAAAACATGAACATAAATTTTGGATATCACAATATTCAGTCATGAAATAAATCCAGGTAGTACGTAAGGCATAAATTATAATGGAACATAAACCATGATAAGATATCATTGGCATATAACATGGATTTTTTTGAAAAAATGTAAGAATTGAAAATAATTTTCATATTATCCAAGGCTCATTTAGATGACCACAATAGAGAACATAGTCCATTACTCAATTGATTTTACACCTTTTTCTATCATATTATTACTGAACAAGATTTACTTGTCATTCTAGACCTTTATTACTGGATGAGATTTACATTACATTCCGTTTTTTTTTCTATCTCTATGTGACATAAATAATTACCCAATGAATTGGAGGGAGATATCAGCCACAACCATCACATAATGAATTTCATACATGTATGTTCCACTAAAACATAAATCATTCATCGTAACAAAACTGAATGAATAAAATGGGTTTCTTAAATATCATTCCATCATTAGACTATCCCTGTAAAAAAAGAATTTAATATATATAATACCCTAATAAACATAATACACTATAATAATAATATGGAATTTATACATGAATAATAACATTAATATTAGATGGAAAATAATTTTGATAAAACAGCTGAAATTAATTCTTGATGAAAATACCGTTTCTTATTCGAAAAAATTTTCTTTTCTTAAAAAATTGTGAAATTTTAAAAGAAAAAAATTCTTTTAAATTAAAAATGAAAACAAATAAGATATAATTCATGTAAATATAGTGTTATGAAAGCATAAAAAAATTCATGTCATATAATTTAAACCAAAAATTTCTCATACTTTTATTGGACCAATCAAAAAGTGCCTCGTATGAAAAAAAAACGATTCCATCATAACTATGTAATAAAAGTTAAAAAAGGGTAAAATGAATTTAAATGTCCCTATGAGAATAGTAAAAAAATTATGTAAAAAGTTTCTGAAAACATGGGATTGGATGATAAGTATACCCTAGAAAATAATTACATATAAACAACATAAAAAAATAATGAGATTGGAAAATTATACATTACGAATTTATAATAAGTCAAATAAAATTCCTCATAAAATAAATAAAGTTATATTCATATTTATATATCATAACATTCATAATTAGAGTTATAAAATCATTCATGGGGAGTATAAAAAAACACAAAAGAAATAGGTTGTGTATGAGGCATATGTCCCACAAAAATAAAAGTGAGACAAAATAATCCCTTACCTTATGTATGATATCATTTATATGTATATGAAACTCTTGTATAATGGTTTAAATAACATAAATACTTTTTTAAGAACTATATTTATAGTTATGACATCATATGTGATCATATTATCACATGTTTAATAATATTTCGTTATTAATATTCTTTTGGTGTTGACTTCTTTATTTTCTCATGCATGTTTTCTTGTATAGGCTCCAATTCATGGAAATAGGATACAGTTATATAAATGAAAGATTTTTCTTTTTGTAATATATATCATATTTATTCATCATATACATTTTTATTATAAATCATGAAGGTTGTACATGGATATGAATTACAACGTGTTGTTGATATAGTAGGTTGTACAACCACACGCGAAATGATATCATTTCCATAATTGTGAAATGGAATGAAATTAAATAGTGTATAACTTGTTCCAGAATCCATATCATGTTATAATAATCACATATAGTTATTATTTCTTTGATTATATCCATCCTTGTAAGGTGGTTCTAAAAAACATTTTACACCACAATGTGAAGATGGTATGTTGTACGTATGCATGTTTGGTGGTTTCTTTTTTCATAGGATGGATATAAGGTGGAATAAGGTTGTTTCATAACCATAATAACATACTATTAAATAGTTCATATATTATTTATTACATAACAATGTGAACAAAAAAATAATAATAAGTATAAGAATAAGTGATCTTGAGGGAGTTGGTATAAGAGATTTCATCTGCTTCGAGGAGATCCCTCTAGATATCCTAATAGAAGAAATATGGTTGGTCTTTTGAGAATATATAATCCTCTATAATGTGACTACTAGATATCAAAAGAGTTATGGGAATGGGAGCGGTGAACATGAAGGATCAATTCGAAGTTAATAAGTGAGGGAGGAGGTTCTGTTGTATATTTGAGTTGAGGGTTACTTTTTGAATGTTAAAAAATATTAAATTATAATAAAATATATCTCAAAAAATACAATTTTTTTATTTATTTGAATATATAATGATATGCCTTTTTTATATCATCAATGAATAAATTTTTGATATGTTTTATGTCAATTTAAACTTTATCATTCCAATTAACCCTTAGTTTTCCTAAATAAATTTTATCTATTGTAACAAATAATTGAATATTTAAATAATGTAATATTTACATATATGTTTTCTATTTGACCATAAGTTAATAATATCAAACATTATAGATTTATACATATTTATGTAATATCTTTGGAAATATTTTATGATTTTTTAATTTTTTAGTAAATAATCATTTTGAAAAATATTAATAGTTTCCATTTTGACAGTATTCATTTAATAGAAGTTTATAAATATCAAGATAACATGTTATCCTCAATAAATATATTTTACTATATCTATAAGGGTTCAAGGAAATTTTTAAAATTTGTTGGATATATTAATTAACCCAAATTGTATTTATATCAGTATTTTTAGAAACATTAATTTGAAATTTAAATTCATGAAATAATTACTACATCAGTTTTTATGATTATATAATATAATAATTTGTTGGGTAAAAATTAAAAATAAATTACTATTGAAAATATAAATATTTTATATTTTATTGTATTAATTATGGTCGAGTATATCTTCTTCCAAAGGCTAATTTAAAGATTTTATTTATATTAAAATGTAAATGTGACAAATTTTCCATCACATTAAATAAAATATTGATAGTTTCATAAGATTTTCCATATTGATCCAAAAGATCAATAACTAAAACATAAGCTTATTATAGTCGATATACACTCTACCAATCATATTCTTCAATGATTTTTTGTGTTTTAATGGTTATTATCATTTTATTTAATATTTTTTTTATTTATTTTCAATAAAAAAAAATTAATTTTTGTGTCATCATTGTGTATATAATAAAGGTAATTATTTAATTTCAAAAAAAAAATTAATAAGTTACCATTATGTAGATTATTTCATTATCTTTTTGAAGAATATTTATTGTCGAATTTATTACATATTTATCACTATATTAAAACTATTATACTTATGCGAGATAAGAGGGTGAAATGTTTTCACTTTCTATTATTTAAATAATATATATATAAATATTTCATGAAAAATATTCCATTAAATGATTTTATTCCAATACATAAGTGATAAGGGTCTACTTTTATTCATATAATTGGTTTTTGAGAGGTTTTAGAGAAATTTGATTGTCCTTATCATATTATTTGTTACACTAATCATCTCGATTTATCATTAACTACGAGAAATAAAAATTACCAATGTTACTATTTATAAAACCCCTAAAAATAAAAGCAGAATATTTACATAACTAGTACTCACCCGGGCATTCGCACAGTGATATAACCCAATTCATAGATTATGCCTTCACATGTTAATATGGTTAAATTCTTTTTCAGGAAGAAAATACTACATTTTAAGGTTAATAATGAACATGAATATTCAATATTTTGAAATTAAAAATTAATTAGACTTATTAATAGAATATAATCGGAAAACATATAAGGACATCATTATGATATTGGATTTCATTTTGGATCTATACATTTTAAATGATGTAGAAGAATTTATAAGATATAAAATATTATTTTCAGCATATATATTTGAACTAAATTAATGAAAGTAATAGTGAAATGGACATCTGAAATTTGGATAATTACGAGAAATGAAACTGTACATTACAATGGATATTAGTTTTTTCAAAAAAGAAGAAGATATATGTACTGCGTTTTCCTTACATGCATACTCACTACATAAATGACTTTCCATCCTCTGTTTATGACATGAAATACTATCCTTCATTTCAAACCATTTCACTATACAAATTCCCCAATATTCACCAGCTAAAGTGGACATTCTTCAATTATTTTCAGTCGATGGTAATCAAGTTTCATGTCCTTGCATATATATCTGCATAAACCCCAAGACCTTGCACCATGAGTCCAGAAATCTTTTTCTGGCCGATTAGTGGGTGTTTAGAAACATTAATTTTGGCTATGATCAAATCCACGTGATGGATTGGATGAAAATACAATGGCATGTGAAGACCATCGAGCCATGATACCGTAGATGCAACTGGATGAGAGGGTGGAGGGCTACTGAGTGTATGGTCCAAACCTGTTTGAGTCCAGGGTGTCGGAAAGTTTCGGGAAATCACTTATTTACATGTTCCATCAAACAATAATGAGTTTCAAGGAAAAGGTCATGCATCCAGTAATTGAAGCGAGTTGCGCTTCCTCTTCCCAACTCAAGAAACCAAAATCCGAGAAGGGTAGGGACATCTGAAATAGTGGATCCTTCTACTGCCAATACTGATAGGGGATCCTTATGATACCAAGAATGATATAGGATTCTAAACAAGTATATCATTCTAAATCAGTTGGAGTTGGTGTGTAATTCCCTACACATGGAATATTCATTGAAGTGAACACACCTAAAACCACTATATCCTACAGGAGGGAACCCTTTAATAAATTTACCTTAACAACTATGTAAAATAAATACTTCCTTATTTTAAACTAAAATATCCTAGAGGTTCTCTTGATCATGTTTGTAAGGACCCACACATTTTAATAATATTTATTTCTTAAATTTGGGTGTTATTTTATTTCGTACTCAACAAATCTATATCCTTTAATTAATGAAGTGAGTAAAATTAAATGAGATTTTTGGGGTTCGACTGTTATATAGCCATTGGTCAATATTACCATTGGAAAATAAATTCATAGAGATACAATTATTGTTTATAAATTCAAATGATCTTGGTTAATTATTATAGAATGTAGAGTCGATGGCGTCATCCAGTAGACTCGGGCCTTATGAATCCCATCTATCAGAGTATGGGAAGGAGGTAGCATCATTGGGATTTGCTCTGGACCAAACCCAAGCCGACCATCAACATGTGAAACTTGAATAGAATCACCTAAGAGAGAAGTTCAGGATGATAGAAATAACCACTCAGGCAATGTTGTCTGAGCCTCCCCAAGATTCTATCACTATGGCACACCTTACACTTAGTTCATATGTGGGTGTTATATGGGGCTATGTAATGCGACCATAGATACTTTGTGTAATCCTTTAATATAAATAAAATTGTTTTTTATTCTTATGATAAAGTTTATGAATTTTCTAATATCAAGATAAAGGTAGGATGAATTTATAGATCCATATTTATAACGAATTTTAGATAAAAGGGTATTTTAAAATATTAATGTAAACATTAAAAAATTAATAATGTGAAATTATTTTCAACAAATGGTCTTCTACAGTTGTGTTCAGTAAGAAATTTAGAGTCTAATAAGATCAACTTAATTTTTATTGACATTTAATGTATGAATAGTAACATACCCGTATGAATAGTAACGAATAGTATTGAATAGAAATAAATAAAAATTCGACCAAAAAATATAAACATCACTGATGATTGTATAAATACGATTTAGATATCTTAGAATTGGAAAAACAATCATAGTATATTTTTTGGTATTTTTTGTATGCCATAAATATTTTATTTACAATTTTATAATTAATTTAATAATTTAAAATGGAAATATATTTTAATAAAATGTAATCATAAATTGTTACTTTATTGTATTATGGTTATATTATAATTTTATGGGTCCTGATTACTTTCTTATGGTGTTACAAAATGAGTTATTGTTTTAAAGTCATATTTTTTGGAATAAATATTTATTTTATTTAAAAATTAAATTAAATATATTTAGAAAATTATTTTTGTAAAATGGATTTCATTTTTGAATTCAGTGCATTGATATTATGTTAGAGTGAATTTTTTGGATTTTTCTGAAACGGTTGAATTTTCGGTGAATAGTAAAATTACAGTTTTGTGTTTCAGGTGATTAATGACATCATTAATGATGTAATAATGGTTTAAGATTTATTTTCTACTTATGAATACTGATATATAAAATGATATGTCCCAATTGGCCTATACCTTGGGAAAATACCATGGGCAAGCCCATGGTTTTGCAAATACCACCGATGAGGTGTCCCATGAAATTAATAATTTGTTCCCTCACTTTTCTTATAAATACCAAGCCATTTCCTCATTAATTTGACTCAAAAATATATCTCAAGGATTTTTTAGTCTCCTTACCTCTCAAAAAGACCTCTCAAGGTTCCCTCAAGCCTCCCAAGGTCTCAACCTTCATGCTTTCGAAGTTACTCTTTAAGGTAAGGGATCCATTCACCCTCCTCTTTAATGTCATGAAATCCTTTATTTTATATCTTATAGTTCCATTTTATTATGTGAGGGATTGTTATTATATATCTTTAATATTTTCCAATTCATTTCCAAATTATGAGAGACCCTTTTCGCTATCACCACATGATTTTATGAATCATTAAGTGACACCGTTATGTAGCCAAATGTTTATAAAAGAAATCGCATCTTCTCTTTCCTTTCATGTTTTCTTTTCATGCGGTGTGTCATTAAAATATACATACCATGATATTATTTGGTAACCAGAAATTATTATGTATTATTTATGAGTGTTTTACATTTTCCCCCTGTTCTTTTAATGTTTCTTAAAATGATGTTATGTAGCCGTTATGCTGCAGATTTTTTGTCTCAAAATCTCTCTCTTTTTCTTAAGAAATTATCTTGTATTATTTATGTGGATTCGAAAATATATTTTCTTTTCCTGCGGAATCCATAAATACATAAATTGTATCTATTTTATTCTGGAATTTACATTCATATAACCCTCACTCCCTTTCCACGGGTTATAAATGACATAATGATCTTATTTTTAAGTATTTTTTAAACATCACGATTTGGTCATGAAACCCATTTATTTGTTTCAAATTGGGTTATTTATGGAATGTTGAATATGATAAATGTGGATCACAGGAATATAAATACATACTATGGGTGTTCCCTGATAGCGCTCTAATTCATTGGGTAAAAAATTAATCTCTTGGGATGAAAAGTTTCACAATACCTTAGTGAATAACAATGGTAATTTTTATGACACCTTGGAGATTAACCATGGTGATATGTTAATGATTGTATAAATGAAATATTTTAGCCACATATTCATGTTATGATTCATTTTCTTTTTATTATGAAATTCCTATTCTTCCATTTCTCATTCCTTTTTGATTTATATCATGTTCTTATTAATATTTCTCAAGATCACATGTCAAATATTTCACTTGTTTTCCTTACTGAGCCTTCTTCTCACCCTTGATGTATGTCTCCAGGTTATGAGATGCAGTAATTTTACATAGGATGAACCTATGATGAAGCTTTACAAGTGTATTATAAAGATGTTTTATGTCATTTTAATGTAGTATGTTCCTAATTTCCAAGACACTTGACATTAAAGATCTTCTGTATGTAAAATGTAATGAAAACATATGTAATACAAAGGAGGGATGCCATAGTTGGTATCAGAGGACAGTTTAGTTATTTTCAAAATTATGCTATGAAAGCACTAGGAAAATCCCTAGAGAAAATTTTAAATATAGGAAAACTTATTGGTATTTCAGTAAGTATTGAGTAAGTGGTTTATCTAAAAAATAAATCCTTGTCTAGATATGAGCAGGTAGAGGCGGCTCTGGCACAGATGTACCTAGCGGTAAAACCTGAAAACATTGCTTTGAGCTAGACTCGAATGGGAACTAGTGCACGACAATGGGAATTACTACACTATTGGTTACGACACTCCATAGGGATATGTTTGGTCCATCATAAGCTTTTTATGAATCATTATGAAGGATTTATAAGGAAATTTAATAGTTTAAAGCGTGATATTTTAGGACATAAAATTATTTATAGATAAAATATTCTTAAATCAAAAAAGATTCTCACTATGTTTTTATTCTTTTAGAATATGGTAGGTAATAGGAGGAACTTTGATAATGGTGACCGTAATGGACCATGCACAAACAACCCTCTATTGGAAGCCAGAATTGAAACATTCATGTGAATGATGAATCAAATGACTAGAGTTATGGGAAATAACTTGATTCATGATGAGGGAACTATCTCACTATGAAGGGAAAAACATTCTATTGAATCCTTTATGAATCAAAGACCACCAATCTTCAATGGATAGACTAACCCATTGGTTACCGAATAGTGGATGATCTCTATAGAGAAGATCTTTTCTATGCTCTGTTGTTCAGAGAAAGAGAAGGTCACCCTGGATGTCTATCGCTTAGAAGGAGAAGCTAATCAGTGGTGTGAACTGATTAAAAACATGAGTACAAGAGTGGAGTTTGAGGCTATGGAGTGGGAATATTTCAAAGGTATCTTCCTTAGTAAGTATTTCTCTGGTTCCATGAGAACAAGAATGGAGAAGGAGTTTCTCGAGCTGATGTAGAAGAAGAATGAATCTGTGGGATGCTACGAGATGAACAATACAATACATTCCCATTATACCTAAATCATTTTCATGGATCCTAATGGTAAATATGATAGACTAATTGGTGTACTAAGACCTCATCTGCGGAAGAACCTAGCCAACCGAGTCTATGACAGCTTTGAGGAGATTGTACGGAGTGCAATGAAAGTTGAACAAGAGTTCGTTGAGACCCAGTGGTCTCATAAATCAAATGACAAAACGAGACTGATGGATCCCAGCATAGGGAGGACATTTGATCAGGGAGGGGGAGGAAAGAAAGTAAACCGTCTCATGTGTATTAAATTTGGGAAGAAGCATTCACGGAACTACCTGCTCGAGAGTGGGAACTGCTACAAGTGTGGAAGAGAAGCCCAGATTGCAAAGAATTGTCATAGTGAGGTGAAACCCCAACTTCCAAAAACTAAAGAAAAAGGGATGATGGTGAAGGCCCTGAATGATTTCTAGTGATTTATGTGTCGAAAACTTGTGCACTTTTCTAATCACTGTCCAAATCTGAGGGCTGTAGAGGGGAACCACCATCAACCTTAGCAAATGCCAAGGGATCAAGGTTGTGATTTTTCTATCACAACTACTGAATTTGAATCTCCATGTGGTAGAAGGTACTCTTGTATTCCTCTCAAATCTATAAAGAACTTTGTTTGATTCAGGTTTCACTTATTCCTTTATTTCTTCCAAATTTGCAAAGAATTTATAATCAACTCCAGATTTTCTAAAAGTAGATTTATCAATCAAGACTCCTGGTGTGATTATCCAAGAATTTTCAGTGTTTAGAAACTCTAGTATTTACTTTAGTGAGTACAATATTATAAAAAATCTAGTTGTCATTCCCATGCTGGAATTCAACATTATATTAGGGATGGACTAGCTCTCAACGTATTATGTAATGATCAAATGCAGAAGCAAGGAAATCTCAGTAGTCTGGAATGGAAAACCTACAGTTATCTTCCAAGGAGAGATATATCAACCTGATATTTGTCTAGAAGAAACCCTTATATACTTCTTTATAATGTTTATAGATGAATAATAAGAGGGAAATGAGAGTTTGATGATAGAAAGTGTCCCCATAGTCCAATAATATGTTTAAGTATTTCATGAAGAGTTTCCTGGACCTCCCCCAGAAAGAGAAGGTAGAGTTCTCTATTGAACTCATACCTATATATCTTCAAATATCAAAGACCCCGTATAGGATGGAAAATGTGGAGCTAGAGGTATTAAATAAATAACTACAAGATCTTTTGGAGAAGGGGTTTTTCTGGCCGAGTGTATCTCCTTGGGGAGCACCTATTCTATTTGTGAAGAAGAAGTATGGATCATTGCGGCTATGAATTGATTATAGAAAACCGAACGGGATCAAAATAATGAACAAATGCCATCTTTCAAGAATTGATGACTTATTTAACCAACATCTTGGGGCTCAATTCTTCACGAATATTGATCTTTGATCTTGTTACCATCCATTGAGTGTGAAGAAAGATGATATTCCAAAAACTGCCTTCCGATCAAGATATGGTAATTATGAGTTTGTTGTTATGCCTTTTGGACCAACTAATGCGCCTACTATTTTTATGGATCTGATGAATATAGTTTTTAAGAACTACCATCATAACTTTTTTGTAGTTGTTATTGGAGATATTATGATATATTACAAAAGTCACCAGGAGCATGAAGATCATCTAAGGATTATTTTAGAATCTGAATAGAAGGATATGATTTTTTGGAAGTTTATAAAATGAGAATTTTGGTTGCAACATGTTCCTTTCTTGGGGCACATTATAACCAAGGATGGAATCAAAGTTGACACTATAATGACAAAACTTTTAGAGGTGTGGCCACAGCATACACCAATAACTGAGATTCGTAGTTTCCTTGGATTAGCGGGATATATAGGAGGTTTTTGAAAACTATTTCATGACATTATAATCAGTTAACCAAATTAACATTAAAAGGGGTAAAGTTCATCTGGACAAAGGTGTTTGCGGAACGTATCCAAGAGCCGAAGAAGATATGGGTTACTACACCCATGTTTACTCTGCTCTCATGTGGATATTAATTCGTTATTTTTAGTGATGCATCAATGAAAGGTCTTCGGTCTGTCCTCATTCCAAATGACAAAGTCATTGCTTATGAATCTCGACAGTTGAAGAATCATTAGCAGATCTATCCTACGAATGATCTAGAGCTGGCTTCGGTCATTTTTTCACTAAATATATGGAAGCTCTATCTTTATGGGGATAAATGTGATATATAGACAAACCATCAAATTATGTAGTATATTTTCACAAAAAAGGAATTTAACATGAGACAAAGTAGATGGTTAGAATATCTTAAAGACAATGATTGTTCAATTCATTACCATCCCAGAAGAGCAAATAAACTTTCTAATTCATTAACCAAGAAAGACCTAGTTGTTCTTTTCCTGATGAGGATTCAAAGTGATCCTTTGATCAATGAACTAGTAAAGCTGGACATTGGAATTATACGGGAAGGGACATCATCAACCCTAACCCAAATTTTTTCTCAACCGTTAATACTACATATGATCAAGAAATATCAGAAATAATATCCTTTGTTACATATGAAGTTGGAGGCTGTGAAGGATGTGAAGTTTCCTATGTTCAATATTTATCAAGAAGGTGTACTGAAATTTCATACAAGACTATGTGTTCAATTTACTCTAGAAATAATGAAGGAGCTGATGGATAAATCTCATAGCTCTACATTCTCTATACATCCTAGAAGCACAAAAATGATTAGGGACATTCTTGATCATTATTAGTGGGATAATATGAAAAAGTAGATTGATGGATAAAATTAAAGGGGCTTAGTTTGTCAGCAAGTAATGGCAAAGCCAGAACTTCTTAAATGGGTATTGCAAAAACTATTCATACCAGCAAGGAAGTGGGACAATATCACTATGGAGTTTGTCACTGGTATCCTGAGAACTTCCAAAGGAAACAATGAGATATTGGTTGTTGTGGACCATCTCACCAAAACTTCCCATTTTCTCTCCATTCGGGAAGATTTCTATCTTGATCAACTATCCAGGATTTACATGAAGGAAGTGATAAGGTTGCATTGAGTTTCCCTTTCAATCATATCTAATCATGATCCAAGGTTCACAGAAATTTTTTGGAGAAGTCTTCAACATGCTCTGATCATTGAATTAAATTTAAGTACGGCCTATCACCCCCAAACTGATTGCCAATCTAAAGAAACTATTCAAACACTCAAGGATATGATATCAACATGGTCAATGGAATTTAATGTTGGATGGGATCAACAACTCCCTTTAGTTGAGTTCTCTTATAACAATAGCTTCAACTCGACTATTCAAATGGCACCCTATGAGTCTCAATATGGAAAGAGATGTAAAAATCATACTTGTTGGGATGAAGCTAGTGAGAGAAAGCTTCTTCAGCCTGATCTTTTGTGAGAGATGACAGAAAAAGTCCATGGTATCCAATAACAAATTAAGGCTTCTTAAAGTAAGAAAAATAGCTATGATGACTACCATCAAAGGGACTTTGAGTTTGATGTTGGTGAAAAAGTCATTCATCAAATTTCACCTTGGAATAGAGTCATGAGGTTTGGGGAAAAAGGGAAGCTCTGCCCTAGGTACATTTCCCCCTATGAAATCATTGATCATGTTGGAGCAATGGATTATCAGCTTTCACTTCCTCCAAATCTAGCACAAGTTCATGATGTATTCCAGGTATCCCTCTTGAGTAGTACATTCCTGACCCTTCACCTGTACTAAATCCAGAAGTGGTACAACTGGATCATGACCTCTCTTATGAGGAGAAACATAGGAAGATCTTGGATCGTAGGGAAATGGTTCTACACAACAATACTACGCACCATGTTAAGGTGTTGTAGTGGAACCACAAATGTGATGATTACACATTGGAACCAGAGGAGTATATGAGATATAAGTACCCACACCTTTTATCATTAGAGGGTATGAGATAAAATTTTGGGGATGAAATTAATTAAGGGGGGAAGAATATAACAACCCAATATTTTTAGTAATATTTATTTCTTATATTTGTGTTTTATTTTATTTTATACTCAACAAAACTATATCATTTAATTAATGAAGTGAGAATAATTAAATGAGATAGTTGGGTTTCGACTGATATACAGCCATTGGTCAATATGACCATTGGAAACTAAATTATTAACGTTACAGTTATTGCTATAAATGAAAATGATATTGGATAATTAATACAGAAAGAAGAGTCGATGGCATCATCTAGTAGACTCATCCCATGTGAAGCCTAACTCTCGGATCTTAGGAAGGTGGTAGCATCTTTGGGCTTTGCTCCGGACCAAGCCCAAGCCGAGCTTCAACATGTGAATCCTGAATAGAATCTCCTAAAAGATAAGTTCAAGATGATATAAATCACCACTCAAGAAATTTTGTCTGAGCCACCCCATTATTCTATCATCATAAGACACCTTACACTTAGGTCCTATGCGGGTGTTATAAGGGGCTTTGTAACACGACCTTAGCAACTTTGTGTAATCCTTTTTTATAAATATATTTTTTATTTATTCTTATGATAATGTTTGTGGATTTTCAAATATCCGGATATGTGTAGGATGACTTTATATTTCCACAATACTAATTAATTTTGGGGAATAAGGGTATTTTAAAATATTTATGTAAAATTTAAATAATTAATAAAGTAAAATTAATTTTAAAAAATGTTCTTCTATAGTTATGTTCAATAAGAAATTTAAAGTCCGATAATATGCACTTAATTTTTAGTAAATGGTAAAGTATGAATACTAACATACCTGTAGAAATAGTAATGAATAGTAATAAATAGTATATCAGAAAAAAATAGAAACTTCACCCATTAATGTATAAATAAGATTTAGACATCTTAAAAGTGAAAAATCAATCATAGTATATGTTTAGGTATTTTTATGTCATAAATATGCTATTTACAATTTTATAATCAATTTAATAATTTAAAATGGAAATTTATTTTAATAAAATTTAATCATAAATTGTTACTTTATTTTATTATCGTTATATGATAATTTTATGGGTCCTTGATTACTTTTTTATGGTGTTACAAAATGAGATATTGTTTTAAAGTCATATTTTTTGAATAAATAATGATTTTCTTTAAATATTAAATTAATAATACTTATAAAATTATTCTCATAAAATTTAGTTCATTTTGGAGTTCAGATATTCGATATTAGGTTAGGGTGAATTTTTAGGATTTTTATGAAACAGTTGGATTTTCGGTGAATAATAAAAATACAGATTTGAGTTTCAGGTGTCTAATGACATCATTAATGATGTAATAATGATGTAATATTTCTGGTTGAATTATGAATAGTGAGATATGCTATGAGGTGTCCCATGTGGCCAATACCATGGGAAAATACCATGGGAAAGACAATGGTTTTTTAAATAACACTTATGAGGTGTCCCTTGAAATTAATAATTTATTCCCTCACTTTTCCTATAAATACCAATCCATTTCCTCATTAATTTAATTCCAAAATCCTCCTAAACAAATTTCGGGTCTCCTTACCTCCCGAGGAGTCCTGCCAAGGTTCTTTCATGGCTCCCAAGGTCCTGACCATCATGCTTTTGATGTTACTCATCAAGGTAAGGTATCCTTTCACCCTCCTCGTTTAAGGCATGACTTCCGTTATGTTATGTCTTATAGTTCAATTTTATTATGTGGGGTATTGTTATTATATATCTTTAATATGTTCCATTTCATGTACAAATGATTAGTGACCATTTATTCTTTCATCAAATGATTTTATGAATCATTAAGTAATGTCGTTAGGCTACCGAATGTTTATAAAAGAAATCACATCTTCTCTTTCCTTTCAAGTTTTCTTTTGAGGTAGTGTGTTATTAAAATATACATACCATGATATTATTATATACCCATACTATATTATGAATTATTTATCAGTTTTTTACCCTTTCTCCCACTCTTTTTAATGTTTCCTAAAACGATGTTATGTAGTCATTATGCTGCAGAATTTTTATCTCAAAATATATCTCTTTTTCTCAAGAAATTATCTGGTATAATTTATGTGGATACCCAAATCTATTTTCATTTATAGGGGTATTCATAAATACATATAATTTATCTATTTTATTCTGGAATTGACATACATTTAACCCTCACTCACTTTCCATTGGTTATAAAGGACATAATGATCTTATTTTTATGTACTTTTTAAACGTTATAATTTTTACATGAAACCCATTTCTTTGATTCTATTTGGGTTATTTAAGAAATTTTGATTTTGATCTATGTGTCTCACATGAAGATAAAGGCATATTAATTGTGCTCCCTAATAGCACTCCAATTCAATTGGAAAAAAATTATTCTCTAAAGATGACAAGTTTCACAATACCTTTGTGAATAACCTTGGTAATTTTTATGACACCTCGGGGATAAACCTTGGTAATATGTTCATGAATGTATAAATGAAATTTTGTTGCCACATATTCAAGTTATGATTAAATTTATTTTTGTAATGACATTCCTATTCTTCCATTTCTCATCCCTTTATGATTTATATCATGTTCTTATTAATATTTCTCAAGATCACATGTCAACTATTTCACTTGTTTTCCTTACTGAGCCTTATACTCACCCTTTACTTTGATGTATATCTCCAGGTTATGGGAAGTAGTAATTGTACTTAGGATGATCCTATGATTAAGCTTTAAAATTGTATTAGAAGTATGTTTTATGTTGTTTTAATGTACTTTGTTCCTGATTTCCAAGACACTAGAATTTATAGATCCTTTGTAAGTAAAATGTAATGAAACGTTATGTAATAAAAAGGTGGGATGTCATAATGTTGATGTATGGATCCAATCTGAACAATAACAATTATGAACCAGTGGAATGGTTAACTAATTTGATGTTCATGAGTTTTATTACATTATATTAATTTTTGGAATATGGATGTAAAAAGTTTCAAGACCAATGTAAAAACAATTCAAGAAAATACATCTATTTTTTAACATGGAATTATATCTCTCGTGAGTTTTGGTGGTCGAATGAGAGATAATAATCCAAGATATCACACCTTAATGAATCAGCAAACTTGTCAATATGCATAAAAAATGTTTAAAATTCATAGTACATAATATTAAATAATGATATATCTGATTGGAATTAGTAGTACAATACAAAATTATGCATTCTCACAGTGATATGAAAAAATTATTATATAATGTGTTCGCACGGTGAAATAGTTAAATTCTTTTTTTAAGAAGAAAATACTACATATCAATGTCACTAATGAACTTGAATATTCAAAATCATGAAATCCCAAAGTAATGATACTTATTATTAGAATAAAATTGGACAAAATATGGAGAGATCAATATGAAATTCAAATAACTTTTGGATAAATACATTTCAAAACCTGAAAAATAATATATAAGAAATAAGAAATTATTTTCAAGAAAAAATAGTTATGGTTTAACCTAGACTTAAATTTGTATGGAGTTCTTGCGGTGGAATAAAATGTATTATTCCATCTCCTCACAGCCTAATAAATCGGTGAACATGTATATCTATAGATACAAAGAATGTTTTTTATTAACAGTGCATACAAATAAATTATGAAATTATTGAGTAAAATGTTTAAATGATAGATGAAAAATGATATATAAATGGACGAATTTCTTGAAAATGATACCATGAAACGATCCAACAGTGAACTTGGACTTCCCTACCACATCAGGATTTTCAAATTTGATCTCCCAATAATTAATTAACGATGCAACATGCTCTTGGCGTGGGGAAACATTGTCTTAGACTTTTGATCCAACAGAAAAAAGTATAGAGTAATGTAAACACCCCATGAGGTAACACAATAAAACAACAGGCATAGTAATCAAAATTACAGGGAACTGTAATACCAAATAAAAATATATATTGATGAACATATTCTATATTTATTTCATGAATAAAAAAGGTCAACAAAATACAATAAACTTGAAACAACATCACACAACGATGCTAAAAAAATAGACCAACTAAAAATAAATAACCAAATTAATGAACAAAGACTATAGTAAACATCAACCTTTTTCTTATAATGGAAACAAAGGATCAATTATTCATTTCTTAAACATGGTAAATCATCCAGTTTTTAGAAAAATGTATCAAAATAGTATATTGTAACTACCATTGAAGCTTTTCGTTATGTGTTTAACCAGATATATAATTTATGTAAGCACTGTTATTTGGATAATAGTATGTGATGATATAGATAAGAAATTTATAAATGTTAGTAAATATATAATCGTACCAGAACTGAAACAACGTAGAGATCCTAATATGAATTTTTCCAAGGTTTTAATAGTTAAGTGGACTGATATAGGGGAAATATATCCAATTAATGATTATAAATAATAAGTGAATATGAACTGGAATGCAGTAAATATCACACAATTAATATAGTGAGTCAGATATAAGATCACAACATAGTAGGATAACTAATAATTTATAACCTGGTATGATTAAAAGACATTAAAGTTATGATGAAAAGTGATATTTTATGGTTTATACTATAATGAGATTCTTCCTTAAATGTCATACTTTAGTTGTTGGAGGGAATATGTGTGGAAATCATCAACTCTATGTAACTCCCCAACCCTTGTCACCTAGACTCGGTGCATTATTTAAATACATTGGAATGACTACATGGAATCATGTTTCGAAATACCGATCTGTTCTGCAGTCTTGGAAAATAGATTACATACTAGAACGTTACATTACACATTAGAAAATAAAACACAACATAAATGATCATTTGAGAACTCCATTAATCCCTTTACATAACCCTACTTATCAATCATAATACACTTCTTGAAATCTTGGAAAAATAAAACATAAGAAAGTGGTGATCTTAAATAATCAGTAAGGGTAAGAAATATAGCGGAAGAAAACATAAACATTAGGTGTGATATAAATTTAAAACACATGCCTTTACAAATAATAAACATGAACACTTTATGGAAGAAATATGAGATGAGTAAATAATGCCATACTGAAACATAGTCAGTGGTTTTCTACTAGTCAAATAACCACATAAACCATCAATAATATTTTCATAATGATGGAATGTATAATGTGGGACATTCTGAAACATTTTTTCAATCCCTTGGGAAAGATTTCTAATAATGATTAAGGTCTTGGCGAAAAATATATTTCAAAATTCGGAAAGGCATCATCCAATTCCACATCTAATTGTCTCATGAGACCTACTAATGCATCGAGGAGCTCTAGAGGGCTCCACCCATCACTTACAAAGTCCAACACATTCCTCATATTAAAAGTTTGAAACATAACATAAACATTCATATAAAAACTAGCATATGAAATATCAATACATTAACCATAAATCATGAATGGTAATAAAATATCACATCCACCCTTAATCATATCATACCACATTCAATAGAATATGGATGATAGTATAATAATAAATCAACCTCCATCAAGAATAATATCCAGTAAAATATGTTCACAAAGGTTGAAAATGATCAGTAAACCATTTTGAGAGAAATATCCCGTTTGTGAAATAATTTAAAATTCACACAATTATAAAGGAAGTCATTTAAAGGAGATTTTTGAATAAAAGTTTCCCATACCACTTTGAAACTTTTGAAAGGAATTAACATTTTAAAATAATCATGTCCATATAAATAATTCTTTAAAATAACTTTGAAAACATGGACATTAATTAAAAATGTTTAGAAAAATAGATCTTCAAAACATTTAAGATGATGATCTAGTTAAATAGTTCCTTCCATAAAACATAAAATATTAATTTTGAATACATTTTGAGGATACATGGGCATGGATGATAAAAATGTTCCAGAAAATACTTACACATAAATTATCTCAGATAATAATGACAATGAAGAATTAACCCTTACCTTGCACTTTCCCTTGGTCGAGAGTATGGTTAACCTACTGTATGATGAAAATTGTATCTTATTAAATTATACCAGAACCATATTAATATTTATTATATCATACATGATTCATTTATGACTTTATACAACCCATTTACTAGTGATTTCCATGTTAAATTAACATTTGGTGTAATATTCGCTTTCTTTATCATACGCGTTTTATCTTTTTATTTTTGATCGTATCATTTAGATAATGATTTACATACATACAGAATATAACACATGATTTATATGTCATATATTTTTTGAATATAAATATGTATTATAGATATATATATGAAATGGAAAACACCATTTATGGAGATGGTAGGTCGTACGTATGCATAATTGTTGTTTTCATTTTCATATCATTTTGAATGTAAGTAAGTGAATATGATATATGTATGTATATAAATTTATATATATATATATAGTAGAATTATTATGTCATATTTTACATACTTATTAATAATATAAATTTTTATAATCATTTTTGAATGGTGAATGTGGAAATGAATATCATCACTTCGTAGAGATGGTAATCCGTACGTACGCACCAGCGACAATATCATTATATTGATGGTAAAATCGTATATAACTGAATGATATATCATATATAAAGAATCATTAACACGTTATATTTATTATTTACATCATTTATACTCATTATTATACCCATCCAAAAAATGACGTGTTTGAATAACAAATTACACCAGGACGTGGAGACGGTAAGCTGTATGCACGCAGGTATAGTGACTTTGTTATTTATAGGATGAATAGAATAATGAAAATGGTTGTAAAATATTTATATTAACATCATAGTATGTATGAAGTATATTAGCTATTATTTTTGTATGTAAATAATAATGAAATAAGAAGTGGAAGAAGAAAAGAACATGAAAGAGGGTGGTGAATTTATTACCTCTTCTTCAGGTGTTTCCTTTTGAGTTGACCAAAAGGGATCCTTTGATTGTTTTTATAATAAATGGAAGGACTCTTTGTTTATTTGAGGGACTTTTGGAGGATATATGTGCAGGGGTTGGCCAATCCAAATGGATTTGGAGGTGTGATGTTGAGATAAGGGGATGTTCCCTTTTATAAGAGGGGTGAGAGTCACTTTTGGAAAAGATTAAAATATTAATTTATTATACAGTCATATTTGGTTTATAATGTCTCCAAATGAATTTATTTAGATACTTAAATGTTTATGTGTCAAAATAATATAAAACAATATGTTTTAGACATGTTTCGGATACCATTTTAACCTTTTCATTTAGATTTCACTCATAGTTAAATAGTTTAACCTTTACTGTGTCATCTTGTATTATTACACTATATGGTTACTAAACATACTATAAATTCCAAAATAACCTCAAGTGGTTCATTAATGACATATATAATATTATTTATGCCCTTTGGACAAACCTTATATTTTTAGTAATATTATATCAACCAATAATATAGTATTTGTTTTGAAAATTAATTTATGTCAATTTTGACACTATTTAGTATTTGGTTTTTTTGAAAGTGATAACAACCTGATTACTTCTAACACGATACATTAAAAAAACCCTAAAATTTCAGAATATCCTATAAAATTCTTTGATTTCATAAAAATTAGGAAATTATATACATTTTAATATTTATAATACCATTTATTTTATTCTTTCATCAATAAGGTAATTGATTCATCATCATTGTGCCATAAATAAATTTAATTATTTAATGTATAAAAATTATTAATTAAATACCATGATGTAGGAAATATATTTATCTTTATAAATAATGTTTATAGTAGAATTTATCTTATGTATTACCCTATATTAAAAATGATTCATTCATTAAACATTGAATTTATCACTTTTAAGTCTACTATAAATAAAATAATAATAAATTTTATAATCTAATCCAAGTGGACCAAAGAGGGTCATATTTTATTCCTAAGGTTTTTTTGGCCGAATTGAATTTATCAAATATAATTAGTACTTGTTTTAGTGTAATTATAATATCATTTTTACCCTAAATTACCCTATTTACTTTTAACCGTGGTAAATAAAGTCCAAAGTTACTAATCACCAAAAATTATTTTCATCTTATTGAACCACATTTTAGTTATTCATGTCAACCTTGTCACTCAGATATTCAAAATTCAACCAATAGAAGGAATAAAAACAAGTTATATGCAAATTTATAAATGCTCCTAGAAGGTGGGTAAGAAAACGTTAAAAGGTTCAATAAACTTTTATACATCTAATTTTATTATAAAATGACTCAAATGAATTACATTGAACTGATTTAGGTATTATATATCTATTTTGATGAAAAATAATTTTAAATAAATTAAATTTGTATTTAAATAAAAAGTGGGTTTAAAATAATAACGTAGTGTTTTCACTATTCATCAAAAATTGAATGTTTTCAGAAAAATACAAAAAATTCACCCTAAGATAATTCATATATTATGAATTCATAAATGAATTATATTTTACCCAATTAAAAAAAATATATGTTTCATTTATTAATTTGAAATTAATTTTCGTTGTCAAAACAAAAAAGCGGGTTTAAAAAAAAGTAAAATCTATCAAAATATTGACATGTGTTTATGTCAAATTTATATGTGAAATTACATATAATGACCTAAATTTTATTAAATGATAATAAAATAATACAATTATACTTACAAACCATTAAAATCCATAATTGAACACTAATAATAATTTTTATTAAAAAAGTTGTTTTCAATTAGAATTTGGTATTTTTCACTATTCACCCAAATATAAAAGTTATCAGAAAAGAACAAAAAATTTATCGAAACTAATATTTTATTTCCCAATTCTAAAGAATAAGTTTATATTTTCAAATTTTATATATAAATATGTGAAATATTGGATTTAAAAAAGGGTTCCCCATTAAAAGGCTATAAAATTATAGTTTGTGAAAAATTCATCCTTTATCTAAAAAAATGAATTTATTCTTATATTATATCTAAGAAATAAATAATATTGAAGTTAAAATTTATATGTAATATATAAAATTCATAATTAAGATAATTCTATTCATATCCACTTTTGAACAGCTAGTTTGGTAAGTCGTGGTGTGCCCGAACACAGTGTTGGGTGTAGCTCAAGTTATTGATTTACTTTGAATAAAATAACATACTATGAAATCTGGGGGTATTACATTATCCCCTATATAAATAAATTTCATCCCTGCAATTTGAGATTTTTTTTTGAAAATAAATAGTTAAAAATTGATAAATACCTTTGTGGGAAATCCACATCAGAAATTGGGTTAATAAAATTTAGTATCGATAAGAGGGAAAGAGAAATGCAATTTTCAGAACCAAATTAGGATCTCTATAAGGAGAAAATTGGGGGAAATTAGACACACATAATTGTAGGGAAATGAAAATATTTATAGAGAGTGATTGAGGTCATCAATCACAAACTAGTGTAAAATTTAAGGCCCAAAATCCATCAATATACAGCGATTTAAAATATCATTAGTTCAACAAAACATATTGAATTAAGATAACACATTTTTAATTTTATGGTCTCTTCCCTAAGGAATGAGAATTAATTTCTTCATATAATAATAAAAAAACTATAATTAACAAGTAGAGTTTTATCCTTCAAATAATTCCATGCACAAACACATCATTCACTTCCAAAAGATAACAAAATTCAAAAATATTATATTTAAGCTATCCATAAAGGGTTTCAAAAATTATTATTTTAAAATTCATTATTCATACTATTTAATAAAACTACCCTATGAAATCTAGTACATCACGTTGGTTAGTGGTAGGTGATACACCCTTGTCACCCATCAGTTGCGGGTTCAAGTCTCGCGGCCATGACAGATGTGAAGAGTTATCACTCAACCTCTGGGATGTCCTTTTAATAACAATCCATAAACATTCTTAATAAATTATTTCACCTTAATAATAGTATCCAATGTCAATATTAATCCCTTCCAACCTTTAGACTTATCCAAAATACTTCTGTTCAAAATTTAGTCGAAAATTTATATGGATGGTAAACACAATGAAGATTCTTTTTTCCATGTAATAACATATGAATACCTTCATCATGTATTCTTTTAAAACAAAGTATCACACTAAATTACCATAAAACCATATTGATTAAATTCTTTCTCCCTTATTCCTTATATAATTATGGTTATACTTCTTATATCCAAAAATGTTGTAAACTCCAATAATGATGGAATAAACAAACCATTAATAACTTCCAAGGATATCAATAATATCCAAATAATTTATCCAAATCAATATTCTATTATTACAAAATCAATACCTCAGTAACATGACCATATTAAATTTTTATGATTCCTTCAACCATGTATTTTCCAAAAAGTTTAACATGCTATTGTGTCACTTTTATTGGTACCACACAATCTCAAATCCTTAATGAAATTGTATTGTAGTACAATACTAATATACTCCATAATTATTATAACCAGTACATCATTGATACAATATTCAAATTATATAATTATTTTATATCTACATAAGAACACTAGTCATTACTCTACATCTGTGGTAATATCACAACTGGATTATTATCTTAAAAAATCATTTGTGGTATACTCTGATGATTTGGACATTGATTCGCGTAGTGTACCAACTCCTTAAAGATGAAGTATTGTACATTTGAAACCATTTTCATATCCATGTAATCACGTACTAATTGTACTTTGACTCCACACTTATAACAAACTCTCATTCCCTTCAAGCATTTATGAAGATGATTATTTCAATAGTTATCACATATGGGAAATTTTTTCTTTCCCTTATTACCATTGTCCATCTCTGTCTCTACCGTCCTTTTATTCTTTGGCATCTCCTTCAATTCCATATGACTCAATAAATTATTTACATATCTTACTGACACGTGATACTATTTATTCATATGATGATAATATTTGGGAGACTATTTACTTTCCAAATGTTGGCTTAATACCATGAAAGATATGATCCTTCTTACTCTTTGGATCATGTGTATTATTGGATTTCTCATTCAACTAACTGAGTGACATTTCTTAAAAATGGCATACATTAGGATAGTTTATGAATCACAATGCATAATTCCAAACATGTAAAATACCTAACATAAATTGAAAATATTATGAATATAATCTATAATAATAAAATGTTTTCCTTGAGGAAGTATTTACTCTTAAATCCTTTATAATGGCTTGTAATGAAAATGTGAATTATCCTAAGCATATACCCCAGGAGTGTCATAACCAAGAGTGCAGCAAGGCCCATTGTCGTGTACCAGGATATCCTAGGTGAAGACCAAAACTACTTGTCAGTGTTTTCACTCCTAGGTACATCTGTTAAAGACCTACCTCTACTTTCTCATATCCAGACATGGATGTATTGTTTGGAAAATACCCAAAATCTCTACATTACCAAATTCTTGAATTTTCTTCTATACTAGTCCTCAAATTATATCTGAGGGTAATGTTCTCTAATTAGAGATTACCTAAATCTATTTCCATGGTTGTCACTAAACATCTTCTGATACCAAATGTAACACCCCAACCCAAGTTACCCAGAGTTGGTGCATTATTTTAATACATTTCCATGATTACAAGGAATGAAGTCCTAAATGACCAATGAATATAGCAGTCATGGAAAGTATATTACATACATGAACATTACATTAAAAATTAGATAATAAAACAAAACATAAATGATCCTTTGAGAATAACATTAATCCTATAGCTTAACCATACATATGAATCATAATATAGTTCTTGGAATCCTGAAAAAATAAAACATAAGAAAGGGGTGATCTCAAATGCTTAGTAAGGGTAAGCAATACAACGGAATATAACATAAACATTAGGCATGGTGAATAATTTAAAACACATGCATTTAAAAATAACAATCATTAAAACTTTAAGGAAGGAATATGAGTTGAGTAAATAATGTCATAATAAAACATAGTCATGGGTATTCTACTACCCATATAACCACATGAACCATTAATTATATTTTCATAATGAGGGAATATATAATGTGGGACATACTGAAACATTTTGTTTATGCTTTATCCAAGACGTCTAAAAATGATTAAGGCCTTGGCTAACACCATATATCAAAATTGGAAAAGGCTTCAAAAAACTCCTTGTACAATTGTCTCATGAGACCTACCGATGCACCATGGAGTATAGTGGGCTCCACCCATCACTTAATAAGTCCAATACATTCCTCATATTAAATGGTTGAAACATAACATAACAGTTCGTATTAAAACTAACATTCGAAATGTCAATACATTATCCATAAATCATCAATGGTAATAAAATAGAACATCCACACTCAAAAATATCATACCTCATTCAATAAAATATGGAAGATTTTATAATAATAAATCATCCTCAATCAAGAGTAATTTCTAGTAAAGGATGTTTAAATGGTAGAAAATGAGCAGTACTACTTTTTGATAGAAATTTACCTTTTTGTGAAATCATTTAAAAGTCGCACATTTATAAAGTAAGTCATTTAAAATAGACTTTTTAATAAATGTGTCCCATAACACATTGAAACATTTTAATGGAATTACGATTTTAAAACAATCATATCCATATAACTAACTCTTTAAAATAAGTTTGAAAACATGGAAATTAATTAAAATGATTTAGAAAAATAGATCTTTAAAACATTTAAAATGATGATCTAGTTAAATAGTACCTTCCATAAAACATAAAATATTCTGTTTGAATATTTTTTAGGATACATGTACATGTATGATAAATATGTCCCAGAAAATACATACACATAAACAATCTCGGATAATAATGAGATTGGGGAATTAACCCTTACATTGTAGTTTCCCTTGGTTGCAGATACATTTAACCTTTTGTATAATGACCATAGTATGTTACTAAATTATAAAAGAACCATATTAATTTTTATTATATCATACATGATTCATTTATGAATTTATACTACCCATTTCAAAGTTATTTCCATGTTAAATTAATATTTCGGGTAATAATCGCTTTTTTATCGTACGCGTTTTAACTTGTTATTCTTGATCGTATCTTTTAGATCATGATTTACATACATCCAGAATATGAAACATGATTTATATATAATACAAATTTACAATATTAATATTTATAATATATAGATATATGAAATGGAAAACACCATTTATGGAGACGGTAGGTCGTACGTACGCATAAACATTGTTTCCATTTTTATATCGTATTGAATGGAAGTGAATATGATATATGTAAGTACATACATATAATATATATATATATATATATATTCAGTAGAATTATTATTTCATATATTACATACTTATTTTTAAGATATATTTTTATAATCATCGTTGATTGGTGAATTTGGAAATGAATCTTATCGCGTCGTGGAGACGGTAATCTGTACGTACGCATGAGAGACAATATCATTATATTGATGGTGAAATCGTAAATAATTGGATGGTATTTAGTATATACTAAATCATTAACATGTTATATTTATTATTTACATCAGTTATACTCATTATTATACCCATCCAAATAATGAAGTGTTTGAATAAAATACTACACGATGACATGGAGGTAGTAAGACGTACGTATGCAGGTATGGTGACTTTTTCATTTATAGGATGTATAGAATAAAGTATTTGGTTGTACCATATTTATAATAACATCACAGTATATAGGTGGAACTGGAGTTATTATTTTTTTATAAAAAAAACAATAAAATAGGAAGTTGAAGAAGAAAAGAACTTGAAAGAGGGTGGTGATATTATAACTCTTTTTCTGGTGTTTCCTTTTGATTTGATCAAAATGGCTTCTTAGGATGGATTTTTGACCAATGTAAAGACTGTTGGTTTATTTTTGGGAATTTTTGAGGATATATGGGCTATGGTTGGCCGAGCCAAATGGCTTTAGAGGTGTGATTTTGAGAGAACGGGAAGTTCCCTTTTATAAGAGGGGTGAGGGTCACATTAGGAAAACATTAAAAATATAAATTTTTTATACAATCATGTTCTGTTTTTAATGGATCCAAGTGGATTTTTTAATGCATTTGGTTGTTATGGGTCTAAATAATATCAACCAATAGGTTTTAGTCAATTTTTGTTACCATTTAATCTAATATTTTAGATTTAACTCTAAGTTAATGAGTTTATCTTATACCATGTCCTCTTGTATTCAAACACAATATGATATTTGGTTTTTGTGAAAGTCATCACAACTTGATTACATCGAACAAGATATATTGGATCAAACATAACATTTCTTATTCGCCTATAAAAATCTGTGAATGTCATAAAAACATTGAAATTATATTTATTTTAATATTTATAATACCATTTATTTGATTTTTTCATTAACAAGTTAATTTCTGCATCATCATTGAATCAAAAACTAAATCTAATTATCCAAGGTAAAAAATTATAAATAAAATTCCATGATGTAGGAAATATTTTTATCTTCTTAATTAAAATTTAATTTGGAATTTATCTTATGTATATCCCTATTTTAAATTTTTTTTATTTAATAAACATCGAATTTAACACTTTTTATTCTTCTTTAATTAAAATAAAAATAAATTTACTAATCAAATAAAAGTGGTCCAAAGAGTTTCATATTTTATTCCTATGGGTTTTTGGTCTAATTAAACTTATTCAATAGAATTTGGACATGTTTCAGGGTTATTATTATGTCATTTTTACCCATAGTTACACTAATTACTTTTAACCGTGGTAAATAAAATTCAAAAATTACTATTAACAGAAAAAAAATTTCATCTTATTGAACCAAATTTTACATAATAATTTCAACCATGTCTCTTGGATTTTCTAAATTCAACTCACAGAAGTGGTAAAATTATGGTTTATGCAATTTTGCAAATGCTCCTAGAAGGTGGGTAAAAAACATTAAAATGTTCAATAAAATTTTATACTTCTAATATTATTATAAAATGACTCCAATGAAATAAATTAAACTTATATAGGTATTATATATCTAATTTTACTTAAAATTAAATTAAATTAAATAAATAATTATTTAAATAAAAAGTTGGTTTAAAATAATAACACAGTGTTTTTCACTATTCATCAAAAATTGAATGTTTTCAGAAAAATACCAAAAATTCACACTTTGATTTTTTTTTTCTGAATTCAAAAATAAACTCTATTTTACAAAATTCAATACATATATGTTGAATTTATTAACTTAAAATTAATTTCCATTGTGAAAACGAAAAATCGGGTTTTTAAAAATTAAAATCTATCAAAAGATTAGCATATGTTTATGTCAAATATAAATGTGAAATTACTTATAATGACCAAAATTGTATTAAATGATAAAAATATAATATAATTATACTTATAAACCATTCAAATGTATAATTGAACACTATTAATAATATTTATTAGAAATGTTGTATTCAATTAAAATTTAGTATTTTCCATTATTCCCCCAAGTATGAAAGAGATCAGAAAAACACTACAAATTAATCAAAACTAAATCTTTATGTCCCAATTCTAAAGAAGAAGATTAATTTTTCAAATTTAATATATAAAAGGTTCAACTAATATATTTGAAATGGGTTCTCCATTAAAAGGCGGTAAAATTTCATTTTCTAAAAAATAATTCTTTTATTTGAAAAAATGAACGTGTTCAGATATTTTATCTAATAAACACAGAATATTGACGTTAAAATTTATATGAAATATATAAATTTTAAAATGAAGATAATATTATTCATAACTTCTTTTGAAAAGATAGTTTGGTAAGTTGTGGTTCTCTTGAACTCGATGTTGCGTGTAGCACAAGTTATTGAATTACTTTGAAGAAATAACATACTATGAAATATTGGGGTGTTACAGTCTAGGTAGTTGCTACTGTGTTCTAGGGGTGGATACTGAGAATTTTACACTAAATGATGGATGAAATTAGTGTTTGTTGGGCATAATTTACATCACATACTACTGCTCAAAGCTAGATGTGAATTAGAATCCATATTAACTTCGAAGAGGCAACAATTCAGTAGTACACCTTAGGATGAAAATACTTGGAAGCCAATACATGCATCCCAGCTAGTTTTAAGTGTTTAATCCATCTGTACATGAGAGGTTTTTGTCTTTCTATTGATATTGGGCAGGGGAAATTTTCCATTCGAAACAAATGATAATAAATAACCCTAGAATATTGAATAAACATGAATAAATCAGTATTGGATGAATAATTTAACTTGTAATTGTTCAAATAATTTGAATAATTTTGTCCATCTGGTGTGATATAATTGAGACTACTACATTAATTATATGTTCGAAAATATACAAGGGATAATCTAATTAATCAAACCTATGATTATAATCCAAATATGACTAAATGCAATAGCATAAATCCAACTTGGTTGAGTTGGGAAGATCTGGTAGAGGAGAAACCTAATACAATAGGAATTATGTGACTTAAGCACTACAGTAATCTAATTCCCTCATATAAATCATTCACTGATGATCATAAAATACATCCACTGGTAAAATTAAAAATGGTGGAAATTGGTAAAATAGAGTACATGATCCACTTCTCAGAAAAATATATCAGAAGTGATATATAGTAAAACTACAATTCTGGTCATAGTTATGTAATATGAATAAGAAACCTTAAATAGCCTCCCAGTACTTCCATGTTCCATCGATGCAGATTAGCAACAATTCACTAAGTTTGTATACAGTTATATTGTTTCCCACAATAGGTAATTCTACTTTACTATGAGTAAATGACACATATTAGTATGAAAAAACAACACCTGACATGCATAAAATTCACAATATACGGATTTTCAGCCCCAAACATGAATGTTGACATAGCATTATACTGTTCTATTATCACAGGAAAAAATCTTGACCAACAGTTTATAATGTTATTTTATTACAAAAGAAAGGAAACACAAGACCGAAAACAATATGCTATATCAAAGAGCAAGGCTTTTGGATGTAGAGAAACTAAAAATAAGTAAATTAGTTAAACTGTACAAACTTTTGTAAACTGTAAGGACCTAGAAATTTCATGGAATATTTTTTTCTTAAATACATGGGAATTTTACGAGTCCGAGAAAATTGACGGCACGTGATTTTGAGGCCTGGTGTGCCCGAAATCATATTTTGAAGTTTTGTTCAGGTAATTTCAGTAAACGTACGAGTAGGTTTTTATAAATTTTCAACATGTGCTCGGAATTAAAATCTGAGGGAACTGTTGACCTCGCAGTGCCATTATTCTCATAAGAAGACTATCACCTCAATGACAGCTAGTCGATAATAAAAGATTGTTTTGGGTTTTTTGAGAATGAATTAAATAAAAATAAAGTGTGTGGATTAATTTTTATTAGATGGTTAAAACCTCCTCATGGAAGTGGGATGTGGACCACCACACCAAAACCTCCCACAAGTGGTTATGGTGGTGGGGCCCACCCGAACCTAACCCCCCCATGAGAGGTTACGACGTGGGGGCCACATGGGACAAAACCCCCTATTAATTATGGGAGAGGAAAACCTCTCAACTCCCCTCATTAATGAGGGAGAGTCTCCACACCTCTCTTTTATTGGTGCCAACTCCCCTAATTTAATGGTGCCAAATCCTCCACATTAATTAAGGGGGAGCCAAGTTAATTAATTCAACATTTTGAATTTTGTGCTATCAATTTAAATAATATATTAACACAATCTACAATTATTTTTATTGGAATTGTTCATTTTTGTGGGAGCTTTGAGAGGAGGATTATTGGGAGAAATCCCCCAATGAAAAATGCATTCGAATACAAATAACTTCGTCCTTCTTTGAATTCTTCATCGGAGCTTCTACCGACGTGGGACATCTTCGACCAACATCCCTCCTCATCATCGTCAACAAACCGACGCACGATCTTGGGATTGGACGTGTGTGGCGGACGCGACGAACGATGATCACCTTCGTCTTCTTCCTGTGACTTCATCGGAGATCAACGAACAGAGGTAGGGGTTGTTTTCTGTTATGTGACATGATCCTATTTTCAATGAAAATGAGGAATGGGTTTACGTTTCCTTTGATAGTCTCGTTGTTGGTCATCGTTATCCTACCTTGATGAACCAACTGTTAGCACCCTAATCACGGAGGGTGCTGGCCAAACTAACATGGCCTGACTCCCTCCATCGATCACTTTTGTGATATTCTTCGGCATGCCGACAAAGAAATTAGGCGACGAATATGAAAAAGAAAGAGTTTGTGCTACCTGCGGCCTCCATGATCTCACAGCCCCAATGGTGCCCTACACTGCCACTGGCCAAACCGGCCCCGGATGAGCCCCCACCGACCCGCCTGGCGCCCTGCCCGGCCGTATGCCGGCCTAGGCGCGTCCTGCCTGGCCTGCCCGACCAGCCCGGATACCTCCCAGCCACCTGACCATCTGAGCCTCTTCCCAACTGACCCAAAACCCTGGCCACGCCGTCCAACCGAGATGGCCTGTGGCCCCCTCATGGTTCCCTGGCTGAACCGGCCTGTCTGCACCCTCCGGGCCGAGCCGCGTCGGTCCGCACCCTCACGGCGCTCCGTGCCAAACTGCCCATGCAGCCGGCAGGGCTGGGCCCAGCAGGCAGAGCTAAAACTAACAGGCTGGCCCACCCAATGGGTCAAGACAGACCCAACAGGTCTGAACGGGTCGACCTAGACCAGATCGAGCTGACTGGGATGGACTGGACCTTGGCCCACTTCCGACCATTTACTTTCTTTTGGCCATATCTTTGGCACTGGACAACCGTTTGACGAACCATTAGTGGTGATGGTTATCTTCATGCCCGATGGTCCCTTTGAGTACACCCCACTGAAGTTTATGTTAAAATTGAGATACGGTCTAGTTGGATTGTGCACGAATCCAACTAGGCCCCATGACTAAAAATCTAATAACTCACAGACCGGGCATCTGATTGATGAACCATCTATTGCATTGAGACCCCTATGACATGGAATACCATTGAGATACTTCTATGTGGGACCTCATGACAGTTGGAGTATCGACCTATAGCTCGTGGATCGGATCCTCCCGGAGACGAACAAGCATGGTGTGGAGACCTAGTAGCTGGCTAAGACCTGGGGACTGCTGACCGTTTTGACGTGAAGTGACTTGACTATCCCAGTGGGGAGAACCTTGGTGTCACGACATACCCACAGTGGGGAGTTACATTGTGTCACGACAGACCCATGGTACTTGACAGGAGGAGTACCTTAGTAGGCTATAAGGAGGAGTGCCTTGGTGACACGGTAGACCCACGGTGGGGAGCACCATGGTGATGTAGCATATCCACGGTACTCGATAGGAAGAGTACCTCAGAAGTACAAGGATAGTGGGAAGTGCCTTGGTGTCATAAAAGGTCCACTTTACTCGATAGAGGTGGTGTTCTCCAGCAGCCGTGGTTTCGATAATGTGAATATAAATCCTAGTTGAGCCGAGTCAGTAACTATTTTGTTTACCTCCTGATTGAGATGGATTACTTGATAACATAGGTATAAGTATGGGAATATTTCTAAGTGAGGTTATCTGTTGAATTCATACTTTTTGGTTTATCCTTATTGGATTTTGTGATACATTGAGGATCCTAGGGTCCCTACTGAGTATCGTTATACTCACCCCTTCACTGGCTATTCCCTCACCACATTTTATGAGATGCCGATGATAGGCACCGTTGATCGAGGCTGAGAGCACCAGGACTAGATGGTACTAGAAGGTGGACCACACGACGTGGTGGTTCACAGAGGAGATGGATGGATATAGAGTGTTGTGGAGGCTATCTGTACCTACCCGTCATGTAGGATTTCCTAGTGGATGATCTAGGAGAATTTTTCCCTTTTTCTAGTACTCTTACTTTTAGTTTCCTAGTAATTTACTATTGGTCATGTATTTCTGGCCCCATTTTACTTTTCACCACTCGTTTTGTATACAGTTTTATTTAGTGTTTTTTTCTATCTCGTACATTGTTTTGTGCATTTTCAAGTTATAAAGGCAACACCCTCCTAGTTTAGGGATTTATGGCTTTGGTTCTAGTCACCATCCCCTGGCCTATGGAAGGTAGGCTTGGGGTAGTCACGACATGGGACCCGGGGGACGGGCCATGACAAATTGGTATCAGAGGAGTCGGTTCTACTGCAGAACTTAGGACTCTTATCGTTTCTATGAAGCAATAGTGTTAAGGGTACATAGTGTGGTTTTCACATCAGGGAGTCCAGTGTTGGTGCATCGGCTGACGTATCCATACACTGGGACACTGACTACGAATTTCCAACTTAGTGCACAAAAACACTGATTGCGTGTGTTCTTTCATTAGATTTCTTTATGTCAGCTCTACCAGGTAAGCTCACTGGGTCTAAATCTTTGACAGTGTCTCATATGTTTCTTTCCGGATGCCTCCCCGTGGAAGACCAGTGAGAGTCCAGAGACTATTATGCACAGATAGCCCACTGAGCGACAAGTCCTCGTTGTAGAGTCCTTTTCCAGCAGAGGCCCCAGCTGTATTACTTACCGTTGGGCCACCGAGGCCACCAGCCCCAGCAGCAGACAATCCACACCACATGAGCATGTTGCACGAGTTCCTTCGCCAGAGGCCACCCAGTTTCATGGGACAGATGGAGCCACAGGTGGCTGAGGATTGGCTGGAGGCTGTGGTGAGAGTTTTCCGACTGGTAGGGACACCCTTCGACTTCATAGTGATCCTTGTTTCCACCCTTTTACAGGTAGCAGGGGAAGATGGTGGAGCATGATCCTCTTGGTGCACAATGAGATGATTCTTCTCTATGCATACATTGAGAGCCTGTTTTGGGCGAAGATTATTCTTGTGACACTCCACACAGTGCATATTCAAGAGTTACTTTATCTACAGCAGGGCAGCATGACTGTAGCTCAGTACTCAGCAAGGTTCACAGACCTCTCACGCTACTCCACTGATATTATACAAGACCCATTCTTCAGGGACGATACCTTTGTGTAGGGTCTCAAGAGAGAGATCAGATATTTAATGATCTCCCTCTGCATCCCGATGTAGACATGGGTGTTAGATCGATCCCTCTTAATGGAGATTTTCCTTATTGAGAATTCTCCAGCAGTGAGACACCCCCACTAGTCGTCATGCAACGGTGTCTTCTGCAGCTGGTAGTCGATAGATTCCGCAGAGGTCCAAGAGGAAGAGACCCATGGGTGGAAGACCACATGACTCAAAATCAGTTGTGTAGGGAAACCAGTGCATAGAAATACATGCCCTGAGGGGGAAGTGTTACTCATTCGGTGGGCAGGGTCACATGGCTCGTGATTGTGTGACCCGCAGTTTGATTGATCAGTAGAAGGTCGAAGGACAGCCCAGGTAGAGACAGAGATTCAATCCAGGTAGTTTGTAGGAAACTTGCGGACGTGGAAGATGAGCTGGTTGAGTAGCTGGCAGTGGGAGATGTTTCGAGGTGTTATCGCCACCACAACTAGGAGGTCCACCCCGACTGCCGGGAGTAGGTGGATAGGTGGGAGCTCAGCTCCAGGCACCTGATGCATACGATCATGGTGCTCTGGAGATGATTCCTGGTAAGATCTGTGTCTACTTCAACAAATCTTCTTTTCTTATAGACATAGGTGACAGTCACCCTTTCATTGCCACTACCCTCGTTCGGAGCTTGGAGATTTTGATGGAGCTGTTGGCTCGATTCTTATGGCTAGAGTCTCTTATTGGAGTAGAAAAGATGATTTCACACTAGTGTCGGCAGTGTGAGCTTACTCTAGGAAGCGAGAGCCTCATCTCGAATATCCTAGTAGTGGAGTTGATGCCTTACGACGTCATCTTGGTTAGGGACTGGTTATCTACAATCAATTCTCAGATCTATTATATTAGGCACAAGTACAGTGTGTCCGCATAGATGGGACCAGGTTCACCTTCACTGACGAGAAGGGAGCCTTTTCAATGTAGGATGGACTTGCCCAGAGGAGAGTACAACTGATCACTCATAAGTTGGCTTGCCTTACCCTCAGAGCAGTTGATTTGGAGAGTCTGACATATCCTGTAGTGGTGGAACAGTATGTGGATGTTTTCCCTGATGATGTACCATGTCTATCTCCTCAAAGTGAGGTGGAATTATACTTTGACATGTACCCCAGGATGGCACTGGTATCTACACTAGCATATCGAATGGCTCCCGCTAAGCATTGTGAGCTATGGGTATAGCTGGAGGACTTGTAGGGGAAGGGATTCATCCGGCCTAGTGTTTCTCCATGGGCAACCCCGATTTTGTTTGACAAGAAGGCAGATGGAAGCTTGAGGCTTTGTGTCAAATAACGTCACCTGAACCAGGTGACCATGAAGAAAAAGTACCACTCCCGAGGATTGAAAACCTCTTTGATCAGCTAAAGGGAGAATGATGGTTCTCGAAGATAGACCTCAGATCAGGCTATCACCAGCTCAAAGTTCGAGACAAGGATGTGCAGAAGACTGATTTTAGAAGTCGGTATGACCACTAAGAGTTCTTGGTTATGCCTTTCGGTGTAACCAATTCTCCAGTAGTGTTCATGGGACTTATGATCTGGATATTCGAGCCATACCTTGATCGCTTTGTCGTAGTCTTCATCGATGACATTCTGATCTACTTGACTTCTGAGGAGGATCATGCCTACCATTTGCAGGTAGTACTGGACACACTATGAGAGAACCAACATTATGGTAGGTTATCAAAGTGCCAGCTTTGGATTCGAGAGGTACCCTTATTAGGACATGTCATCTCGTAGGCTGGAGTTGTAGTATATCCAGGGAATATTGAGGCGGTACTTGCTTGTGAGCCACCCATGAGTGTGACATAGCAACGAAGTTTCATGGGTTTTGTTGGTTACTACTGGAGGTTTTTTCTAGACTTATCCATAGTTGCATCACCACTATCATCCTTGAAAAAGAAGGGGAAACCCTTCGTGTGGTCAGAGAGATGGAATTAGAGCTTTCAGAAGCTGAGGCAGAGGCTGACTAGTGCCCCCATCATGAGTCTTTTAGAGGAAGTCATAGGGTACATGGTCTACTGTGATGCATCAGGGACCGGACTCATGTGTGTCCTGATTCAGGAGTGAGTAGTGATCACGTATGGTTCTCGGCAGCTGAGACAGCATGACCTAGAATTAGCAGCAGTGGTATTTTCCTTGAAGATGTGGTGGCACTATCTTATGGGAGAACCGTTTACCTTGTACTCTGATCACAATATTCTCAGGTATATCTTCTCTCATAAGGACCTAACCCTGAGACAACGACAATGTATTGAGTTCCTCTAGTACTATGACTTAGAGATATTCTATACACCTGGAAAGGGGAATGTTGTAGCAGATGCACTCAGTAGGAGATCTATTATATAGCTGCTAGGCGAGGTGACGGAGTAGCTGGCTCCATTAATGATATTTGTTGTGGATAGACATAGAGAAGATTTCCGTCACTCCATTATTGTCACTCCCCCACTTCTTCAGCGAGTCAGGGAGGCACAACATGGGGTCATTGACTACGAGACACGATGTGCTCAGATATCCACAAGGCATGCACTTGATAGATTTTATTTAAGGTGGGGATCATGTAATCCTCTTTAGAGAACGTACTATGGTACCAGTGTCACTTTTGTAGGAAGTGTTGAGGGAGTTCCACACATCCCCATTAGTGGTACATCCAGGAGTCGCGAAGATGTAATAGGACCTCTAACGATAGCACTAGTGGCCATGTTTGAAGAAGTAAGTAGCGTAGTTTGTCTCTCGATGCCTCACTTTTTAGTAAGTAAAGGAGGAATATTATGTACCGGCACGATTTTTTCAGCCTTTAGAGGTCCCAGAGTAGAAGTGGGATGAGATATCCATGGAATTCGTGGCTGGACTTCCACATACATCAAAGGTCCATGACTCGATTTGTGTGATCATTAATAAAATCACCAAGTCAGACCAATTCCTACCGATCAGAGGGAAGGGTGTAGTAGAGGGCTTGGGATGCCTCTATATGCAAGAGTTTGTGCGGCTACATAGAGTACCTTCGACTATTGTCTCCGATCATGATACACGGATTACATCCCTGTTATGGAAGGGGTTTTACGAGGGTTTCGGGATGTAGCTTCATCTGATAAGCACCTTCCATCCTCAGAAGGATGGTCAGACTGAGTGGGCCATTCAGACCGTCAAGAACATGTTGCGTGATTGTATCCTCGACTTCGGTCGCATCTCGTACGATGACTTACCTTTGGTGGAGTTTACATACAACAACATCTGTCACTACACCATAGGGAAGGAACATTTTGAGGTGTTGTAAAGGGGATCTTGCAGATCACCCTTGTGCTGGACTGACCCTGGGGAATCAGCAGTAGTGGGACCAGAGATGGTATGAGCTACCATAGAGAAGGTGCAGATCATCCAGGAGCCGATGAAGACTACACAAAGCAGACACAAGTTGTATACTAATAGGATATGGATACCTCTTTAGTTTGAGGATGGTGACCATGTAATTCTACGGGTCTCACCTCGATGAGGTCTATAGAGATTTGGGCGAGGAGGCAAGTTATCTCTGAGGTTAATCAGACCTTTCAGGTCCTTAGTAGAGTAGGCGATGTGGCATACCGCCTAGATCTTCCACCTTAGTTGCACCAGTTGCATGACATCTTCCACGTATCTCAGCTGAGGAGATATGTGCACATCCCTTCTCACATCATCATCCATTGAGATCTGGACATCGATGAAGGGGTGACATTCATGGAGGTTCCAGTGGAGATTGAGGATCAACATTAGTGAGTCCTACGTGGACGGTCAACACTTTTGGTGTGCATTCGCTGGAAGCACGAGAACCTCTAGAAGAGAACATGGGAGTGGGAGGTTCAGATGCATGCTCAGTACCACCATGTGTTCCCTTAGTTCGAGTTGTATCTGATGGGGACGTAAATCCCTAAGGTGGGGTGAATTTAATGACCCGAAAATTATGTAGAAATATTTTTCCTTATATACATGGGAATTTTTTGAGCCCACAAAAATTGACGACACATGATTCTCAGGCCCAGTGTGCCCGATATCATTTTCTGAAGTTCTTTTCGGGTACATTCAGTAAACGTACGAGTGGGTTTTTATAAATTTTGAACCGGTGCACGGAATTGAAATATGAAGGCACTGTTGAACTCACAACACCAATATTTTCTTAAGAAGACTGTCAACTCAATGGCAGTTGGTCGAGAATAAATGATAGTTTTTGGGTTTTTAGAGAATGAATTAAATAAAAAAATTCAATGGCTTAATTTTTGTTTGACTGTTAAAACCTCCTTATGGAAGTTGGAGGTGGGACCACCACACCTTAACCTCCCACGAGAGGTTATGGTGGTTGGGCCCACCCAAACCAAACCTCATGCAAGAGGTTATTATGTGGGGACCAAATGGGACTAAACCCCCATATTAATGATGGGACATGAAAACCTCTCAACTCCCCTCACTAATGAGGGAGAGTCTCTCTGCACCCCCTCTATTGGTGCCAAGTTCCCTAATTAAATGGTGAAAAATCCTTCACATTAATTAAATGGGAGCCAAGTTAATTAATTTGCCATTGTGAAATTTGTGCCAAAAAATTAAATAATAGATTAACACAATCTATTTTTATTTTGGTTGAAATTGTTCATTTTGTTGGTAACAATTAGAGGAGGATTATTGGAAGAAAGCTCCCAATGAAGAACGCCTTTGACTATGAAGAATGCCGACCTTATTTGATTTCTTCCTCAAAACTTCTACCAACGTGGGATGTCTTCGACCAACATCCCTTTACATCGTTGTCAACAAACCAACACACGAACTTGGTATTTCAAGTGTGCGGTGTATGCGACGAATGACGATCACCTTCGTGTTCTTCCCGCGACTTCATTAGCAATCAACGAACAAAGGTAGGGGTTGGTTTCTTTTTTGTTCCATGTTCCTCTTTTCGTTAAAAACAATGAATGAGGATATGTTTCTTTTGACGGGTGTGTTGTTGCTCATTGTTCTCCTACCATGATGAACCGATTGTTAACACCCTAATCGTGTAGGGTACGGGCCAAACTAACATGGCCCGACTCCCTCCGTCTATCACATTTGTGATATTATTCAGCATGGAGACAATGAAATGAGGTAACGAAGGAGGGGATCACAAAGGCCATAGTACCTACATCCTCCGTGATTCATGCCTCCACCACGGCGTCCCGCACCGCAACTAGACAAACTGGACCCGAACGAGCCCCGCTGGCCCACTAGGAACCCTGCCCGGCTGCCTGCCGGCCTGGCCGCGCCCCGCCTGCCCACTCGTTGGCCATCATGGTGCCCTGCTTAGCGCTCTTCCCGACCGTTGGCTGACCTGGCCCCGCCCTGCCCCTGCGCCGGCCGGCCAGGCCGCGCGCTGCCCCGCTGCCGGGTGGCTACGCGGCCCCATGCACAGTCGCCCGCCTGGCACCCTGCCTGACTGCCTCCCGACCACCCAGCATCCCATTACGCCACCCGACAAAATCGACGCCCTACCGCTCCGGCCGAAATGTGGTCCCCCTCACGGCGCCCTGGCCGAACCGTCCCGGCCGCACCCTCACGGTGCTCCGGGACGCACTGCCCTTACGGCCTACCGGGCTGGGCCCCGCATTCTGGGTTGAACCTAATAGGTTTCCCCGCCCAATGGGTTGGGCCAGACCCAATAGGTCTTAGCGGGTCAACCATGACTAGGTCGACCCTGACTGGGTCGTACCGGACTTGGGCCCACTTCTGACCCTTTACCTTCTTTTGGCCATATCTTTTGCACCAGACAACCGTTTGACGAACTGCCAGTGGAGATGGTTATCTTCGAGCGTGACAGGACCTTTGAGTATACCCCCTAGAGTTTAGAGTAAAATTGAGATACAGTTAGGTTGGATCATGCACGAATCTAACCAGGCCCCCGGGACTAAAAGGTCAATAACTCACAGACCGGGCATCCGATTGATGCGCCGTCTATTGTGTTGAGAGTCCATGGACATCCCATAAATTTGAGATACATCTATGTGGGACTTCATGACAGCTGGAGTATCGACTTGTAGCTCGTGGAGCAGATCCTCCGGGAGATGAGCGAGCATACTACAGAGACCTAGTAGCTTGCTAAGACTCGACGACTGCTGACCATTTCCACTCGGAGTGACTCAAGTAGCTCAGTGGGGATCTCCTTGGTGTCATAGAAGACCCAAAGTGGGTAGCTCCTTGGTGTCGCGATAGACCCATGGTACTCGAGAGGAGGAGTACCTTAGCAAGATACGATGGGGAGAACCTTGGTGACGTGGAAGACCCTTGGTGGGGAGCACCTTGGTGATGCATCAGACCCACGATACTCGATAGTAAAAGTACCTCAGCAGTCCAAGTTTAGTGGGAAGCGCCTTGGGGTCGTGGAATTCCCACTGTTCTCGAAAAAGGAGGCATTCTCCAACAGCCATGGTTTCGATAATGTGAATAAAAATCCTGGTTGAGCTGAGTCAGTAACTTTTTTGTTAACTACATGATTGAGATGGATTACTTGATAAATTAAGTATATTTATGGGGATATACATAATTGAGGTTATATGTTGAATTCATACTTTGTTGTTTATCTTTGTCAGATTTTGTGATAACATGAGGGTCTCGAGGTCCCTACTGAGTATCGTTATAATTACCCCTACACGAGCTATACCCGCACCTCATTGTGTTGGATGGAGACGACGAACAACGTTGACCGAGGCTGAGAGAACTAGGATTGGATGGTACCTGGAGGTGGACCACAAGGCATGATGGTGCACTGAGGAGACGGAAGGACGTGGATGGTTGTGGAGCCTATCTGTACCTACCATTCAGGTAGGATTTACTGGTGGATAATCCAGGAGTTGTTTTCCCTTTTTTCAGTGCTTGTAGTTTCATTTTTCTTGTACGTTACAATTGGTCTTGTATTTCCGGCCCCCTTTTAGTTTTCATCACTCATTTTTTATACAGTTTTATATAGTGTTCTGTTTCCTGCTCAGAATCTATTGATTGCGTTTTCAAGTTATAAAGGCAATGCCTTCCCAGTTTCGGGATTTACACCTTTGGGGCTTGTAGCCAGCCTCTAGCATATGGAAGGTGGGCTTGGGGTAGTAATGGCTCAGGCCCTAGGGGATGAGTCGTGACATAAACATCAAATATTTTCTTGAAAAAAAAATAAACTAACAGATCAATGTCCTTAATTAACACCTTTTTCCTAGATGAAACCTTAAAACAATGAAGATACATCACATAATATGTTTACATTTTCAAATATGAAAAAGGAAATTTAAAACATAGTGATTTTTCCAACAGTCCTCCATTACCTTGGAAATCTATGGAAAATAGTCTGTGTAGTTTGTCAGATTTTTTTATGTTATACATTAAATGGAGATTAAGGTCATTGGTATCAGTTGGCATGTAGTCTATAGATAGTGAGTCCTTGCGTTTGACCTCATCTTCAACATCAAATTCAGTCATTAACTTTTTCTGCCTGAAGAAAACATTGTAATGAATGAGTAACTATCAGCGCATATAAGACACACCAATGAAGCAACAATATAATATTTAACAGTTGGCATATTAGAAAAATATATGTAGTGCATTTGTAATAAAATATGAAAATAAAACAAAATGAAGTAAAAACCAATATTTTTTACAATATGTATGCACTAACAGTGACAAAAAATGAATATAGATAAACTATACCAGAGTTTAAGATACAATTGTACTTGTTGTATAGAATCAATCATCACTATTTCAGCTAACTACTGAAGATCCAACATGGTGATGTTCCTAAAAAAGATGGTTGATGTAACACCCCGAGATTTTATGAAAAATATTCTTTTTAATTTCATTAATGTCTTGTGTTGTACGCTACACCAAAAGGAGCTTGCACAACACACATCCTTGAATTTCCTTTCATTACACGCAATCGCTACCTTCCTCGATAGCGTGTGTAGTACGCAATACCGAGTTTCACTAAACAACGATATACTATTAAAATATTATTAAAACTAGCCGTTATGAATAGTAATAACCACTTTTTAATTTTTTTTAAATTTTATTTTTCAAAATGGAATTCATTTTTGGATTCGGAATATCGAAATTAGATTAGGGTAAAATTTTGGTACTTTTCGGATAACTTTCATTTTCTGATGAATAGTGAAAATTACTAAATTTTAATTAAAAACAACATTTTTAATAGAAATAATTAATAGTGATAAATTATTAATTTGAGTGATTTTAAAGTATATTTAGAATATATTTTTACAATTTAATACAATGTTGGTCATTGGATGTAATTTCACATTTAAAGCAAACATAAACAAGTGTCAATCTTTTGATAGTTATTATCTCTTAAGAACACGCTATTTGTTTAGATGATGGGAATTAATTTTTAAATTAATTAGTGCAACTGATATGTTTTGAATTTGGTAAAATAGACATCATTTTTGAGTTTATAGAATCAAATATAGCTTAGGGCTAATTTTTGGTATTTTTCTGGAAACATTCATTTTTTGAGGAATAGTGAAACCACTAAGTGGTAGTTAAAAAAATGAATTTTTCATAAAACATAATTTTACCACTTCTGTGAGTGGAATTTCAAAAATCTGAGAGACACGATTGATGTCAGTAAGTAAAATGTGGTTCAATGAGATGAAAATAATTTTTGAAAATAGTAACTTTTAACTTTTTCTTACCACAGTTAAAAGTAAATAGGGTAATTAAGGGTAAAAATGATATTATTATTACCCTAACACATGTCCTAATTCTATTGGATAAGTGTAATTCGACCAAAAACAACCTTAAAAATAAAATATGACCATTTAGGCCCACTTGGATTAGATTAGGACATTTATTATTAATTTATTTAAAGAAGGGTTAAAATAGTTAAAATAAAAGTTTAATAAGTATATAATTTTTAATATAGGGTTATACGTAAGATAAATTACAAAATAAAAATTCATTATAAAGATAAAACGATTTCCTACATAATGATATTTTATTTGTAATTTTTATACATTAAATAATTTAATTTATTTATGACACAAAGATGATGCAGCAATTATCTTATTAATGAAATATTGACATAATTGATGATAAAAATACCAAAATAAATGTAATTTGAGACAATTTATGAATTCCAGTAATTTTATAGGTAACTATGACATGTTATAATTGAAGTTATTAACTGTTTTCGAACTTATCATTCTGTTTTGATCTTTACAAAAATCAATTACTAAATAGTGTCAAAATTGACATGAAATAGTTTTAAAAAAAAATATTATACTATTAATTTTTATTTTATTCCTAAAAATCTATGGTTCGGCCAAATGACTTAGATAAGGATATATATATTAATAATAAACAACTTTGGGTTCATTTGTCTTCTTATAGTATGTTTATTAACCTTATAGTGTAAGAACACAAAAAGACACGGTAAAAGTAAAATTATCTAACTTAATGTTAAATATAAATAATAAGGTTAATATAGGAACCTAAACTTGTCTAAATTCTATTGGATGAGAGTATTTCGACCCATCCCCACCTTATCTTCAAAATAACTCAATTTGGAGCTATTTATAACCGAATTTGGCTTTATAATAAAATAATATTTTTAGTTTTTCCAAAGGAGCCCCTCTCCTCCCTTATAAAAGGGAACCTCCTCCCTCTCTTCCTCACACCACTTTGAGCCTTCATTCTCGGCCAAACCCTGACAAATTCTCTTCTCCACTTCCCTAGAAACATCCTAGAGGTTCGGGACTTCCTCAAAGACCAATTTTAGTGCCGTAAAAGGAGATCTCAAAGAGGCTCTTCAAAGAAGAGGTAATGTCCGTTACCGATTCTTTCATCTTTATTTCTTCTTACACTTCTTCTTCTTTAGTTGTTTCATCATGAAGTAATAACATCAGTATCACTCATATACTGATATTTTATTATAAGTATGAAACAACCATATTTCACCATCTATCCATCCTATAGAAAATGAAATCACCGAGCGTGCGTTCGTACGGAATACCGTCTCCATGTCGTGGTGTAATCTATTTTCCACCACCACCTTACTTGGATGGGTATAATGGTGTAAATTATAACTATATATGATTATTTTAAAGTGATATTGATTGTGAAATATTTTACATACACCCCAACACAGTCCCACGATCATGAGAACGATATCATCGCTCGTGCGTACGTACGGACTATCGTCTCCACGACGCGATGAGATTCATTCTCCACGTTAACCATTCATGAATGATTATAAAGTATATATAATAAGTAATAATGAAATATATTAAATAATAATGATACTAGATTTAGGTGTATATATATGTATGTTATCTACTTAATTCCATTCAACTCAATAAGGAATCGAAAACAGCGTTCATGCGTACGTACGACCTACCGTCTCCATGAACGATGTATTTATTTCCATTTACTGATCTATTATATATATATATATATATATTCTGAATATATATTATATATAAACCATGTTTAATATTCTGGAATTAAGTAATCATGATCTAATTAATGACATGAATAATTACAATTCATAACATGGACGACAAATAAAACAATTTTACCCAAAACTCTCTTTAACATGGAATTTACAAAAGAACAGGTAAAATAAAGTCATAATTGAACCATATATGATATCATAACAATTAGTATGATTCTTTAATTAGTCAATGACATTATTTAAATCATTATACAGGAGTTTCGGTCACTTACGAAGCAAATCGGACCTAAGGAAAGGGAAATATCACCATCCTATTTTTATCCGAGATTGTTTATACTTTAGTATTTACTGGGGTTTATTTTATCATCCACATACATGTTTCCTAAATATTTAATATTATTTCCATCCACCTACAAATTTTTAAATCCAATTTTACTCTTCGGTGAGTTTTTAGTAAAAGATATAAAAGGAATCTTTTGTCATTTTTCGTACGAGGTACTTTTTGAATTTTCCGACAAAAATACGAGAAGAATGTTTTTTTAACTTATACAAAATGAATGGATTTGTAAAACATTATTTCCAAGAAGCTTCCTTTACAAGTTTTCAAGTTTATTTTTAATCAACTTCCTTTAGTTTATATTTGTATGACATGTTAAGAAAGGAAAATTGTTTTTGAAGTAGAAGGGATATTTTCCACAAGAATGGAGTTCAAGTGTTTTATCAAAATTATTTTCCATCTAAGATAATATAGGGTTCTGTTTCTATCCCTATTATTACATTGATTTTATTATGTTGTGATGGAATTATTTTTATGAAATCCTTTATCATATATGAATTGATTTATGATGTCATGTTGTTTAAGAATCCCATTTTTATTACATGGGTTATGCAATGATGTATGATTTATGATTTTGTGGCACACATAAGAGTGGTATCATTATAAGATGGGTGGGACCTATATCTCCCTCCAATGAATTGGGTAATGATTTTATATCTCATGAGATAGACATGGCTGGAACGGCAGGTTAAACCGGTTCAGTGAAGCAGGACTGAAATGAGGAATGAACTCGGTTCAGAAATGGACTTTGTCCACTATGATAGTATTGGAAATGAGTCTTGACTAATAATAAATGATTCTCTATGATTATGTGTGTACGTCACAGAGTTCCATGTTTTAAGTTATGATTATTGGGAGTAAATTTCACTACTATGATTTATCCCATGTTATGATATTATTATATATTTTGTAGGATTAATATTTCCAAAATGTTATATTCTTATGAATATGATGTGATTGATATTTCTTTTCTTTACCCTTACTGAGCATTTGAGCTCACCCTTTTTTTTCTTTCCCCCAGAATATAAAGAAAGGTTTTATGTAAAAAAAGGAAGATCTTTATGGGAGATGTTGAAGATCTTTCACCACAATTAGAAGATTATATTCCGAGTTTCCAAAGACACTAAAATATTACGGTCCTTGTGTGTGTTTTTTTGTTATGTACTAAGTATTCCGAAAAGTAATGTAATGTCCATGTACGTTAAGCTTCGGGTCTCTACAGTTGGTATGAGAGGAATGGTTTAGTCCACATTTGGAAACTAGGATGCGAAAAAGTTAGTGAGATCCCTATAGATATTTCTAAGGTATGTCTAGGGATGTCTCTAAGGTTAAGTATACGTATAGGTTATAGTCCTATAATTGCTGTAACGATCTTATAATTTAACCTAAGATGTTATATATTGAGGGTACTCCCCCTTTACTATGTTGTTTTCTCTAGCATGATTTTTTCCTCTCACAGAATTCTTTTTGTGTTTTAGTTAATGGAGGGAACCAGAAGGCATTCGGCTAACATTGAATCCAATGGACAAATTGGTGACTATGAGAAACAAAATTGTGTAATTCCTTGAGAGAAATATATTGTGATTATGCTGAATCAGTCATCACGATATATGATTAAAAAGGTGAAATTTCGTGGTATGCCTAATTCATCAAAGAAAAGGAAGATAAACTATTATGCATGTTCACATGTTGAGGAGCATAAAGAAATAAAGATTGATATTTCTAAAGAAGGGAAGAAGAACCTTGAGGAATACCTCAAATGGAGGGACTGATGTTATCTATGTGGAGAAAAGGGTCATAGAGTGACAGACTGTTATGGAGTTCAATGTATTATTTGTGGAGAACATGGGCAATACCCAACTCAATGCCCTGACCTAAAAAGTTAGTTCTAAATCAAGGAAGGACTTATTCCAGGACAATACTTGAAGAGGATGGATTGATGTGTTTATGTATTGGTATTCAAGAATAATGTTGTTAAGGTACTTTTATTGTGTATTAGAATATTTTTGTATTATTCTATTGTGGTTTTCAATAATTTTATGGTACCGGTAACCATGGAATGTGATTGAGATATTTTTGGTAAGCAGACGATATGCGTATAATTAAGGGATAAGAAGATAATGAGATGTTTGATTGTATTTATATAAGGACTAAGTGATATCATGGTTTGAGTATAATGAATTTTGAGGATTTTGGTTTGTGGAAATTCTTAACTTTTAACTGCATTCATGTTTTCACTAAGGTTCAATGGGTATTCATTCTTCAAGAGAATACACGATTAAGGTATTCACATGTTTGTAATTTGACCAACAAGATATATCTTATGATATATGGGGGATAAATGATGGCATTCACGTGATTGTTATGTGACATTTCAAGTAATCATTTTCTTTATACTATGAGCTTGGACCAAAGTATTTTAGATAAGCCTAAAGATTGGAATGGATTATGTTGGAAATAAGTTAGTATTGTTTAAGGATAGAACTTTTTTCGATATTATTGATGGGATGTTATAGTAATATAGCTTTAGAAAAAGGGAAACCTACAGGACGGGTGATAGCCCATCGCGTCGGAGAAGGCCGTGGGAATCGAACCCACAACCGAAGTGCGACTTGCCTTTATCTCTTACCACTGGCCTACAGGAAGTCCCTATTTAGTAGAAACTAGTTTTATTATATCAAGCAGTATGATATATGAAGTATAAGTCCATTTTAGGAACTATATATGATTAATCTCACTATAGATGGACTTATGTATTTTTTTGATAACATTTCTAACCTTTTGTTTGAGACAGATGGAATGACCCATCATTCTATCACATGATTTGCTAACACATAACGAATGAAAAATTCAACTTCATTTATTTAAGAGATGAAGTGGAAATTGTCCAAAGAACGACCAACGGTGAGACTATACCGAAATCATGAAAGTATTTCTTCTAATTCCAATTTCATCAACTTTAGGGAAATGATCTTGAAATCCAAAAATGTTGTCCTAGTGCTCTTATATATGATGAATCATATGGTACCTTAGATCGTCACAAATTTATGGCTTTGTTATTTCTGGCTTATCCATAGCCATGTTCTCTACCACTCTCCATTAGAACATTATGGTTAGATTTCTGTTCCATATCCATATTTTCACCTATGTGGAAACCCAGTGATTAGTTTATTTGGGTAACCATTACATTTCATACTTTTGTTTTTAAAGATTGGGTTTGGTATTCTTTTTTACGATGTGGGTTTCTATTAAAGAAACTTTCCAGTAGTAAACCATTTATAACCCCGACGAATTTCGAGGGCGAAATTCATTTTAAGGGGGGTAGAATGTAACACCCCGAGATTTTATGAAAAATATTCTTTTTAATTTCATTAATGTATTGTGTTGTACACTACACCAAAAGTATCTTGCACAACAGACATCCTTGACTTGCCTTTCATTACACGCAATCGCGACCTTCCTCGATAGTGTGTGTAGTACGCAATACCGAGTTTCACTAAACAACGATATGCTATTAAAATATTATTAAAACTAGCCGTTATGAATAGTAATAACCACTTTTTAAAAAAAATTTAATTTAATTTTTCAAAATGGAATTCATTTTTGGATTCGGAATATCGAAATTATCTTAGGGTAAAATTTTGGTACTTTTCGGATAACTTTCATTTTCTGATGAATAGTGAAAATTACTAAATTTTAATTAAGAACAACCTTTTTAATCGAAATAATTAATAGTGATAAATTATTAATTTGAGTGTTTTTAAAGTATATTTAGAATATATTTTTACAATTTAATACAATGTTGGTCATTGGATGTAATTTCACATTTAAACCAGACATAAACAAGTGTCAATCTTTTGATAGTTATTATCTCTTAAGAACACGCTATTTGTTTAGACGACGAGAATTAATTTTTAAATTAATTAGTGCAACTGATATGTTTTGAATATGGTAAAATAGACATCATTTTTGAGTTTATAATATCAAATATATCTTAGGACTAATTTTTGGTATTTTTCTAGAAACTTTCATTTTTTGATGAATAGTGAAACCACTATGTGGTAGTTAAAAAAAGGAATTTTTCATAAAACATAATTTTACCGCTTCTGTGAGTGGAATTTCAAAAATCCGAAAAACACGGTTGATGTCAGTACGTAAAATGTGGTTCAATTAGATGAAAATAATTTTTGGTGAATAGTAACTTTTTACTTTTTTTACCACGGTTAAAAGTAAATAGGGTAATTAAGGGTAAAAATGATATTATTATTAACATAACACATGTCCTCATTCTATTGGATAAGTGTAATTCGACCAAAAACAACCTTATGAATAAAATATGACCATTGATGCCCACTTGGATTAGATTAGGACATTTATTATTAATTTATTTAACGAAGGGTTAAAATAGTTAAAATCAATGTTTAATAAGTATATCATTTTTAATATAGGGTTATACATAAGATAAATTCGACTATAAATATTCATTAGAAAGCTAAAATAATTTTCTACATAATGGTATTTTATTTGTAATTTTTAGACATTAAATAATTTAATTAATTTATGACACAAAGATGATGCAGTAATTATCTTATTAATGAACTATTGACATAATTGATGATATAAATACCGAAATAAATGTAATTTAAGACTTTTTATGAATTCCAATAATTTTATAGGTTACTATGACATGTTATTATTGATGTAATTAACGTTTTTCAAACTAATCATTCTTTTAGGATTTTTACAAAAATCAATTACTAAATAGTGTCAAAATTGACATAAAATAGTTTTTAAAACAAATATTATATTATTAATTGTTATTATGTTCCTAAAAATCTAAGGTTCAGCCAAACGACTTAGATAATGTTATATATATTAATAATAAACATCTTGGGGTTCGTTTGTCTTCTTATAGTATGTTTATTAACCTTATAGTGTAAGAACACAAAAAGACACGGTAAAAGTAAAATTATCTAACTTAAAGTTAAATATAAATGATAAGGTTAAAATAGGAACTTAAACTTGTCTAAATTCTATTTTATGAGATTATTTAGACCCATACCCACCTTATCTTCGAAATAACTCAATTTGGAGCTACTTAAAACAGAATTTGGTTTTATAATAAAATAATATTTTTAGTTTTTCCAAAGGAGCCTCTCTCCTCCCTTATAAAAGGGTACCTCCTCCCTCTCTTCCTCACACAACTTTGAGCCATCATGCTCGGACATAACCTGCCAAATTCTCTTCTACACTTCCCTAGAAACATCCTAGAGGTTCGGGTCTTCCTCAAAGACCAATTTTAGTGCCCTAAAAGGAGATCTCAAAGAGGCGCTTCAAAGAAGAGGTAATGTCCGTTACCGATTTTTTTCATCGTTATTTCTTCTTCCACTCCATCTTCTTTAGTTGTTTCATCATGAAGTAATAACATCAGTATCACTCATATACTGATAAGTTATTATAAGTATGAAACAACCCTATTTCACCATCTATCAATCCTACAGAAAATGAAATCACCACCCGTTCGTACGTACGGATTACCGTCTCCACGCCGTGGTGTAATCTATTTTCCACCACCACCATACTTGGATGGGTATAATGGTGTAAATAATAACTATATATGATTATTTTAAAGTGATATTGATTCTGAAATAGTATACATACACTCTAATATAGTCCCACGATCATGAGAATGATATCATCGCTCATGCGTACGTACGGACTACCGTCTCCACGACGCGATGAGATTCATTCTCCACGTTAACCATTCATGAATGATTATAAAGTATATATAATAAGTAATCATGAAATATATGACATAATATTGATACTGTATTTATGTGTATATATATGTATGTCATATACTTAATTTCATTCAACTCAATAAGGAAACGAAAACAGCAATCATGCGTACGTACGGCCTACCGTCTCCATGAACGGTGTATTTCTTTCCATTTACTGATCTATTATATATATATATATATATTCTGAATATATATTATATATAAATCATGTTTTATATTCTGGAATTTAGTAATCATGATCTAAGTAATCATATGAATAATTACAATTCATAACACGGACGACAAATAAGACGATTTTACCCAAAACGCTCTTTAACATGGAATTTACTAAAGAACGTGTAAAATAAAGTCATAAGTGAACCATATATGATATCATAACAATTAGTATGATTCTTGAATAAGTCAATGACATTATTTAAATCATTATATAGGAGTTTAGGACACTTACGAAGCAAATCGGACCTAAGGTAAGAGAAATATCACAATCTCATTTTTATCCGAGATTGTTTATACTTTAGTAATTACTAGGGTGTATTTTATCATCCACATCCATGTTTCCTCGATATTTAATATTATTTCCATACACCTAAAAATGTTTAAATCCAATTTTACTCTTCGGTGAGTTTTTAGTAAAAGATATAAAATGAAACTTTTGTCGTTTTTCGTACGAGGTACTTTTTGACTCTTCCGACAAAAGTATGAGAAGAATTTTTTTTTTAACTTATACGAAATGAATGGATTTTTAAAACATTATTTCCAAGAAGCTTCCTTTACAAGTTTTCATGTTTATTTTTAATCAACTTCCTTTAGTTTATATTTGTATGACATGTTAAGAAAGGAAAAGTGTTTTTGAAGTAGAAAGGATATTTTTCTCAAGAATGGGGTTCAAGTGTTTTATCAAAATTATTTTCCATCTAAGATAATATAGGGTTCTGTTTCTATCCCTATTTTTACATTGATTTTATTATGTTGTGATGGAATTATTTTTATGAAATCCTTTATCATATATGAATTGTTTTATGATGTCATGTTGTTTAAGAATCCCATTTTTATTACATGGGTTATGAAATGATGTATGATTTATGATTTTGTGGCACACATAAGAATGGTATCATTATGATATGGGTGGGACCTATATCTCCCCCCAATGCATTGGGTAAAGATTTTATATCTCATGAGATAGACATGGCTGGAACAGCAGGTTAAACCGGTTCAGTGAAGCAGGACTGAAACGAGGAATGAACTCGGTTCAGAAATGGACATTGTCCACTAAGATAGTCTTGGCAATGAGTATTGACTAATAAGAAATGATTCTCTATGATTATGTGTGTACGCCACAGTGTTTCATGTTTTAAGTTATGATTATTGGGATTACATTTCACTACTATGATTTATCCCATGTTATGATATTATGATCTCTTTTGCAGGATTAAGATTTCCAAAATGTTATGTTCTTATGAATATGATGTGATTGATATTTCTTTTGTTTACCCTTACTGAGAATTTGAGCTCACACTTTTATGTTTTCTTTTCCCTAGGATATAAAGAAAGGTTTTAGGTAAAAAAATAGGAAGATCTTTATGGGAGATGTTGAAGATCTTTCACCACAATTAGAAGATTATATTCCGAGTTTCCAAAGACACTAAACTATTACGGTCCTTGTGTTTGTGTTTTTGTTATGTAATAAGTATTCCTCAAAGTAATGTAATGTCCATGTACGTTAAGCTTCGGGTCTCTATAGTTGAAGTGAATATTATAGGTTTGCAGTGACTGGTTTGAAACTAAGAGGAATGATAAATAATTAAGAATTAAATAACATGTCGTAATAAAATTTCTGAGAATTTTGTGATATCAAATCCGTAAGGCTTGGAATTAAATTTTTGATGAGGAATTAACCTATTTACAGGGCTTTCTACAAAAAATTGATGATAGGTTATGATATAATTTTCATTATCCCTGATGAAGATAACTATGTAAGTGTTCAGTTATGAAGAACATTGTCGATTCTGAATGTTGTAATTTATGACATCCAATGCCAGTAATATTTTTTTTTGTTTTAAAAATGTTTAGCTCTAGGGGGAAAACAAAAATCATCGTGGTCATATTATATAATGGAACAGAATTGTTAGTTAAAAAATAACATCAAATACGTGAATAATATAAAATAGTTCAAGAAGATTAATTCTATAAGAGAATCTCTCAACTAAGAAGCTGTTCTGATTATGAATTTCATTACATTCTTGTCGAGGAGAACGACAGATAGTGATTCTTTCTCATTTGTCCCCAGTGGTTGATCTCTAAACCTATTGTATTTATAGTTGTTTGAAGCCATGAGGATGCATCAATACTATTAAATTTGTATAGTAATCTTATAAAAATGTAATATTAGCAATTAAGGAACACATTAAATGAATGCCTTGGAGTAGTTCATCATGGTAGTGTTTTACAATTCTGGCACGAAATATTCCCATCTGTATTTTGAACTTTTTTCATGCAAGAGTACCAGTTAGAAGTGTTTTGATTTTTAACTATTGAAGAATAAATAAAACACCTTTTTGGATATGAGAAAATTGTAAATATTAATATATTAATGAATCTCAGTCTTACATATAATAATGTTGTAGACGACATATTCATGTAAAAAATTTAGGTTATTGTTCGTACATCCAAAAACTTTTTTAAATCAGTAATAAATTTTTTTGTTATTCAAATATAGAAATTTTGTAACAAAAATGTTTGAATTTGTAGGTGGAGGACATTAAAATTTCAAATTATTTATGATCCCAAAAATATTAAATGCATAAGATACAGCATTAAAGAGAACATTTTATGAAGTTTTCAATCATGTTGTTGGTATTTTTAGACAAAATAGCTGAACGAAAATATCCATTATAATTTTACCTGCATATAATGTTGTAGATTACTATGATTTCCATGTTTAGTAGTATTTTAGAATCATTTATTGAAGTGGTGATAATAATATTTGTTGGAACATGTTGAATATCATAAGAAGAATTAAAAGTGTATAGTCTTAAAAAAGTCAAATGTCCGGAACATTTTGTACGAAAAAAATATAATTTATGAAAATTACTGTTTTCAATAAGGAATAACTGATGTGAGAAAATTATATTTTTCAATAAGGCATAAGAGAATAATGGAACACAAAAGCTGGTGGAACATTATAGTATTCATTTTCCTTTAACGATTTTCAACTGTTGGAAAATAATAACTGTTGGTTATCTATAATTTTATAACATTTATGTTTTCAATTAGATATTAAATTTTAAACTATTTTTAATGAAATATGATAGATCATATTTTCTCCTACTATAATCAAATTTTTAAATGTCCTATTGAATTTTGTCATTTTTAGTATGGAAGATATTGTAATATGTGGCTAGATATATTACAACTCGATCACTTTGCCCTGACCAGCTACATGATCATTATTTTAGAGGAGTTGTTTTTGTTTTCCATGTACTCATATATTATGTTGGAAAACCTCTCCTATAAGCTACAGTTTATTCACAAGCCTATACAAGAAATCATAATAGTTTTGTTGGTAATTTCAATATCCTATGTTAATTATCGGGAGAAGTCAAAGATGCATACATGTCATCCTCTAAAACAATTGCAATCTTTTGGTTGTAAGTACTAATAGACTGTATAGTATATGATTGTCACAGATGTCCAATAATTTCTATAATTGGTAAAAGTAATTTAAAACTAATAGTTCTTTATGAGAAGCGTATCCCCCATAAAGTGTGTAAATAACACAATAATTGAGATAATTAAATAAAATACTATATTAGATATGTATTTGTGGACTATATTTATTATAAACTTGTAGTAAAGAAGAATTTCAAATTAGTTGTTATTTCCAGAAATAGAGTTGTAATGAAATGTACCTATTAATTATTGTTCGGGAACGACATAGTTAATGATGTTAGTAAAAGAAGTGAACTCAAAGATGAACAATGGAAGTTGAACATTGATTGGTTGAACATATGTTGTTGTTGTAAAAAATAGTTTGCAAGCATGACTTTCCCCTATGTATCTCCCTTGATTATAAAAAATTTGGATGTTTTTTATGATGTAGATTAGTCATTCATGTAGTAGTGGTATGTACTTGGTGATTCTCTGGCGACTAGTAATTGTACACTGAATTTTTGTCTCCTTCATCCTCAATTTACAAAGTAAACCTTTAAAATTCATATGACACATATCCGTTACATAAAATAATGTTTTGTAATAGAAGTACATAGTATTAGCATTATGAAAATAGTAAAAAAACACTAAATTCTGGAGAGGATAAACTCACTTGAGTATCATAGAGAATTAGATCGATAGAATCAACTTTAGAGTTGGGTGATGAATTACACAAAAAATTCTATAAACATACTTGTATCTTTAATGTTTCATATGCATCAATAGTAATCTCATTCAAAAGACATGTTCTTTGTGACATGTTTTCGTTTCTGTATGATTTCAATTAGTGTACAGATAGATCATAGTAAGCAGCAGTAAAAGTAATCATATATATATATATATGCAATTGTAAAATGACATGAAATGTATATATATTTAAGGAAAAGATACCTAATAATGTTTATAAAACTTTTCTTCATAGAATATGTTTTTTTATAGTCAGAGGTTGGATTATCTCTATCATCAAGAAAAATTTTCAAACCCCTTGGTGATGTCACTCTAGATACAAAAATAGAAAATTTTCCATTACATAACCCAGGCTTGTGAAGATATAACCAAAAATAAGACATTGATTGACCTTGTCTCTTATTAATATTCATTTAATAAGGAACAATCAAAGGATATTGTCTTCTTTGTAGTTTGAAAGGCCATCTGTTGTCATTCTGTTCCATCTTAATTCTTGGGATGAATTCTAGATACCCAGAATGACTAGTAGTTAAAATTTCAGCTTTGATGATCTGGTCACCCAAGTGTGTAACAATAAGACGAGTAGCATTGTATAACCCCACTGATTGATCTACATTTTTAAGAAACATAATTGGTACTCCATTCCACAAATTAATTTGGTGTGTAGTAAGTCTAGAGACATTGATACCATTTAAAAGGTTAGTTGTATATATGTTCTCAGGATGATCAATATCAAAACTAGCATTACAAAAATAATCAATAATCAAGTAATATTTTTCATCTGATGTAATTAGTGTAAACATGTAGTCATTGACCTCCTGAATAATGCCACAGGTTGGTGCTAATATGGAATGACCTTTTATATATGTTACATCTCCATAGTTTTTAGTGAAATATGTGTAAGAAAATACAATAGTTGCAACAAATGGCAGGTAATCTATTCTTAGAAGGTGTGTGGATTGTAGATAAATACACCCACTCCCATTTTTGATCTCACCAACACATACCTCACCAATATCCAAAATGCACTTAGAAAATGGAAGCACCTCATAAGAACCATCATTCGAATCTGTAGATTGCAAATGCATGTTTTGGGTCAATATTAAAACCTAATAGTGTTGTCATAAATATGATGAACTTATACATGCAAATATAATGTCACTTTTGTCACCACCAGGGATTACTGGATGTATATTTCCAAAACTCTACCTAGGACAACTGTTAAACCACCAAAAGTTAAATTAGAGTAATTTTCATTCATTATTGAAAGTTTATATCTTAATTTATGATAATGAGCTTCGAAATTGTTTTTAAGAAGCATTGAATCCTCATCACAGATAGTCAATTTTGCAGACTATAACAGTTCTACTACATCACTTGTTGAATATTTTAACCTGAGTGATCATTTGTAGATATCAGAATATGAAATTTTGAATGGGTTTTCCTCCCACCTGGTAGGAGTAATGATGCTATTCAACTAGAATAAACTATAAGGAAATTGTTTTCCTTATATCTTTAGTAAACATGTTATGACTCTCCAGATGATAATCTTACCCGTCCCTCCATATCCATGAAAGAAAAGAAAATCACCCAGTAGCTGAACATAACACAGACATAATTCTTTGGATAATTTTTTTTGTTCAATAGTAATCATTTGTACAATGTTGAGTACTCATTAAGATGTTTATCTCTATTTTAATTGATCTCTCCTATAATAAAATAATTTGGTTGAGCAGCTAATGGGTAATCTAGAATGGGTATTGGAGGATAACATTGAAGATGTTTACCATTACTATGGTGATTGTTGTCTATTTCAATCAATCCTAATTTTTTTTGATGATCTGTCACTGTCATGTATATATGAGAGGGAAACATTATTAGAATGAAATATAGTCACATAGATACGTATCGACAATGATGGTTAGTTTTTTGTACCTTGTATTCGAAGGATTTTTTGCTGCGAATATATAATATCTTTAGCTAAAATATTCCATGTTTCAAGTGAAACAATTTCTGGTCGGGAAATGGTATTTTAGAACATCATTCCAGTAAACAATCTTCTAAAAGAGTGTCCCATTCCCCCAGCGGAGACATCTTTTAGTTATTGAATGAACTCATTGTCATCAGCTAACAGTCCCATTGCTGAATAGAATTATCTAAATGTACTATGAGTTATTTTCTTCACCTTTCTTATATAATTGTATTAAGTCGCGCATTTAACCTTTGAAGGTAGAATATGCAAGTAATATAGTTCTCCAGAAGACGACGACACATAGTATAGTCTGCCGAAAATGAATCCCTGATTGCACGGGTGCCATTTTTCATGATATAGGTAGACAAATATTTTTGGGAATTCTACATATGTTAAAAATAATCCCTTTGGGTACAATAGATATTCTTCAATCCAAGATTTGAACATTGTATATGAAATGTTGTTATTATATATGATGTCTTCAATATTTTCACAGTATGCATACGTCTTGCTATTTTTTCCACTTAAATAATACTACAGTCAATCAACAGGAGGATATCTAATATTTATTTCATAAGAAAAGATCCTCCATGAAGCTTCACATGGTGAGATGTACCGAAAGTCGTATTAAATTTTAATCTTATCAACACTGTTCTCAGATAGATACTTTTGGTTTTCATAAAGTGATGTAGGGACTCGATCATGACCCTTGAAAATATATTTAAAAATGTATTTAATAGAGGATTACTAATTGATAATTTCAATATTCAGATGAGCTTTGTATTTTAGAAGCAGAACGGGATTATATGGCACAAAAAACATATTGTCTAATGGTATACCATTTTTGACAACCGTACATCCATAATTCCTTCTCTGATATACAACATAACCATCAACATCTATTGTTGTATGTTCAAAAAATTTCTTTGAATAATATTTTTAGAATTTTCCATATAACATACCAGTTGAGCGAAAATTGGCAGCACCACAAGTTCCAGGGATCATAAAATTTGCAAAAGATTCATGTTGTTTTGGGATGGTACCTTTGTTTGGAATTTTGTCCGTAATAAAATTATTAATGTATGTTGGAGTGAAAACATTTTCTTCATGACTATGAAATAATAGAATGTGCACATGGGATAACCCTCTTTCTTGAAACTCCATATTATAAACAACTACATTGGAAAATGAAAGATAGATGAGAAAACACGTGGAAGAAATGTGTAATTTACTAGTAAAAGTTGTCATTATAATAGTATATTTTATTAGTGAAGAAGTTTCATAGCTGCTCGAGACTTTCCAAAAAAACAACCTTCTTGTAAATAATTCATGATTTGTAGGACATTAATTTTTTATATTCTCAAAGGCATATGAGGATAGTCTGATAGGAAAATATTTGTCCACATAACAAATATTAAAATTTCAGGCCACATCAAATTTCATGTAAATGTTAAAAAAGGTTTTGGAAACCCAACCCAATTATAGATTGACATATCATATTGTTAATTTTGATTCTTATATCTCGGATTTCCCATAAATGTTATAGGTAAAATGATACTTTTCCCACATAAAGACCTATCTCGTTCACCTATAAGGAATGAATCTTTAAAACCATTGTATAGTTCTTCCCTCAAACGCTTTTCATTGAAGCGAATAAGATATATTCATTGAGACTCAATCATTGTATATGTTTCTTCAATAAACTGATGTTGAAGCCTCCAAGAATAAATTTGAAAATATAAATCATAGTAACAGAATTGAAGGTGAAAGGAGATATATTATCTCATTGTAAAATTTTTCAGTTTTTCACTTTGATTGAATGGGGTCGCATGATGTAAAATGTTATCGAAATATCCAGCCTCTCCTCATGTGAAAAAATGGATATTATAGAGAAAGGTAAAGCTGGTGAAGCTCATCTATGCACTGAATATCACCACCTGTAGGCATCCATTGTTAGAATAACCCCATTGGTTACATTGTTATTAAGTATTATAATTTTAGTATTAATTAAATGTAAATATTCTATTTTTAGGACATTGTTGTTAAAGTGATTTATCTGCATCATTTGAGTTGTGTTATTTCATATTAATGTCAAATTAAAAATAGAAAACAAACAATTAAACAGTTTTCTATTGAAAATATAATGTAAACATTGATAGACCTCTGTAGTTTATAGCAGGATCTATTTCATTGTTTTTTGAATTAATAGTTATTGCAGTCGTTAGTTCATTTCTTGTTGTTCATTAGACGCATGTGTAGTACCTGTATGCTTACGTTGTTAGAACGACACCATAATTTACATTGTAATTAAATATTATATATTTTCAATATATAAAGACATTGAGATGAGAACCTAAAATGGTATTTGGACTATAGTACACACCCATGTTTGAAAAAGGAATGCAGTTTCTGATAGCGCTATAAGTATTACAGATAATTATTGAAGGCACAAGTGTATAAATCAATATTTCACTAACACATAGTAAATCATGTAGTCAACTGATTTATTATTACAGTGACGAGGAGGCATTAGATGGCTCCGTAAGAGTATGCCCATTTCTATTTGTACCTTGTAAGAGTAATTTTGGGACATGAATTCACATAATATAAATGAAACATATTGTACATTAATTGAAAAATAGTCTATTGACAACATGATTATGGAATGAATGGCTATATTGTATCATGGTATTTGGTCATTGATTTTTTTGTTTGATCCACCATATATTGTTGACAAATAAAAACAGTCTTGAGGGACTGTGAAAAAGGAGATGAAATGTTTTATCAAGATATAATTACATATTTTGCAGTATGAAATCAATGTATTTAAACTACATATAGTAAATCAAAATTACCGTTGCTTCATATAGGTTAGAATGTAATGCGTTGATGTAATACTGTGTTATTAACTTGTGTGACAACTTATACTGTAAAACATTTTCCGCAGTTAGTTTTACTGTAATATTCACAGTAATCTTGAAATATACATTGTCATGGAGCAAAATACTATAGGAAAGCAGTATGCTATTTTTATTTGAAAAATTATAATTAAAAAAACAATAATGGACTTAGTAAATTGAACTGACAATTAATGGGTATTGTTGAAAAGGAAAATGGACTCCTCTTTGTGTGCTTACGGTTGGTGTAGTAGGTTCACATGGATTAATGATTTCATTAGAAAATCTTCCTGTGGAATTGCAATTATCATAAACATAGAAGTTGTTGTTTGGTAAATAAGAAAATAGTATCTGGACTACTGGGATAAAAGAAGACAACCTGATTGTCATTGTGGTAGTGGTAGTCTTTTTTGTAGTAGTGTGTCTCTGTATGTCGATGGGGAGTGCATATTTATATCATGTATCTTTTTATTTGATTGTAAATGAACAGAAAAAAACCATAAAAATAGGAAATGAAACTTTGTGATCAGATTATAGTCAATATATATTTTAAAGACAATTGTGCCTTAGAACGTGCATGTAGGGACGTTCTAAGGGGTGTATGTCCAAATGGTACACATGATACTTACATACTACAATAATTCTAATATAATCCTTTATATTTCTCATCATTCTATAGTAAATGGCCGATAAAATATTACATGGCTTCTTTGATGTAATATTATGAACATATTAAAGAGAATGTAAATGCTAAACACAAATAATAATTAAAATCATCATGAAGATACTGCTATGGTTGGTTGTCTTGGTACATGTATAACTATATGTTAAGATAAATTATGAAGACATATAATACTGTCACTATTGAATTATCATAATGTATAATTAAATTGAAAAACCCATTGTGGACCTGAAAAAAATGTGACGATGAACTAATGTTATAGGTATCACAGTTGAGTATGAAAACATACATGTTTCTAAATATTACACCTACTTCCTAGTAACCGAGCAAATAATAGTTGAAACCCAATAGTTCTGGCACCGAGTGCAGTATGTTTGGAACCCCCAGTTTTCGGATTTCTGTAGAGAAAGTGGCGGTGTATTGAAAATATATGGTGGCTATGGATTTCAGATAAGTATCTAGGTATTGACGTATGTTGTTGGAGAATAAAAAGTAGAGGAGAATTTCGATCATGTAAATTAGAATATTTCAGGTGCGACAGCTAGAGTTTCTATAGGAAAGAAGAAGATGCATCAATGGAGCAACATTGTAGTGTTTTGAAGACTGATAGATCTAATTGCGAGACATGGAAGATATTTGGTTGAGATGAGATGCTAATTCTGAAGGACTTGTCAGATGAATATATAGGCCACATAGGGTTTTCAGCAGGTTCCGCGATAGAGGTAATTTGAGATTCTGGTGTATGGAAATGTATTTGTAGGAATTAGGTTGGGTATATGGGTTTGGAGGAAAGAGACGTGGTAGTGAAACGTGTCAGAAAAAATGAATTATTTTGTAAATATATATATTTGGACCCACTAATTCCAAATAAGGAAATCATTTGTCTAAATTTCAAACACAGAAGTAGCAGTAATGAAATAAAAATTATTCCCATTTTCAGAATGAAAAATGGGTTTTTTAAAAGATAAATAATTTCATATCATATAAATATTTTTACATTAAAATTCAAGAGAAAATTAATGCCAATGATCTATTTTATCATGATGGATACAAATATATTCTATTTATTCTTTAAAACTCTAATAATATAATTTAACCATGTAAATGTTTTTGATTAAAAAAGTTGTTTTTAATTAAAATTTAGTTCATTTATACTATTCATGAAGACATAAATGTTATTGAAGTAATATAAAAAAACATAAAAATTAAATTATTATGTCCCACTTCCAAATAAATTTTTTATTTTGTTAAATATATTATATAAAAGTGTGAAAAATATATTTAAAAATGTTGCGCCATCAAAAGTTTGCAAAACTGTATTATTTTTAAAAATACATATTTTATCTGAAAGGAATTTTTTTTAACATCATTTCTTTAAAAATATAAAATGAATTTAAAATTTTATGTTAAATCTATTAAACATATATTTCATTAATAAAATCTAGAATGATACATTTAATTACATTATAATCTCACTTTAATATAAATAGTTTTTCAGAAGAATGTTAATAATGTCCATACCTACCATTATAGTGACTATGTTATAATGAAAAATTACTATATGTAGTTTTTAACTAATAATTAGTCTTTCATGAAATTAATTATATCGAAATAAGTTGAAATTGTGGGTAAAAAATCCAATTATAGCATTGGATATTCCGCAAGCTAAGCAAGTGTTGTGTATTACACAAGCCTATGTTGGTGTAGCGTACAACACAAGAAATAAAATAAATTAAAAACATTATATCATAAAAATATAGGGGGTCACATTATACCCCCCTAAAATGAATTTATCCCTTGAAAATCATCTGGTTTATAAAATAATTACTACCTTAATATTTCTTTTATTAAAACCCACATCAGAAAAAACAGATACTAAAACATCCTTTTAAAGAGGAATCCGAAAAATGTAATGGTTACCCAAATTCACTCATAACATTATATCAACATATGAGAACATAGGTGTAAAGTGAAAACATGGATATGGAAGAGAAATCTAACCACCAAAATTTGATAGAGAGTGATAGAGAAAAAGGTTAAGAGAATGTTAAAAATCAGACAACCACAACTGTATGGTGATTTAAGGGGCCATTTAATTCATCTAAAATTAAGGTACTAGGGTAAAATTTTTGGTTTTAACATCCTCTACCTAGTGTTGAAATATTTCGCATGACAATAAATAGTAACTTGATTAATTATAATCTCATCATTTTCTACTTCCATGATCAATTTACACTACATCTCTTATTGCAATAAACAAATATAAATTCTCAATTCTTGAAGCATTAGATGATCATGTGATTCATAAATATGATGATATATCATTCCATATATATAATAGTTTATAACAAGTTATAAAATATTAATAAGTCCAACTATGGGGATATAATTATTTATTCTAATAAACATCATCTAATGTTGAACATAAACATTCCATAAATTCGTATCCTTATAATATATATAACATATAATAATAAAACACATTATAAATAGGAGAACTAATATCATCTTAAAATTTAAAACGCATATACCAAAAGGTATCTCATGTTGTTCACATTCCAAAAATGTGATCACCTTTATTATATATTCTCTAGAGTGATGGTAACAACCTGAATTACCATATATCCTTATTGAAAACATGCATATTTCCTTATCCAAAAACATTTTGGATATATACGGTATGTTCAAAAAAGTTGTATAATTAATCCTTGATAGCATAACCCACATGAAAATAAATCCATAATTAGTTCCCAATAAACTAGAATCATCCAAATTCCATATCGAATCTAACACATATTTATCTAAACCGAATTTTCTTAACATAAGAGACATATCAGGGGCCATATTTCACATAATCTTGTGTTTCTTATATATCACCTTATCATTAAATCACATTTATTATCAATTATAACTATTCAACATATTCATTAAAATCTATAAAAAAATTTAATGCAAATAATCCTTATATAATTCAACATTTATAATTGTGGGATCCAAATACCTAAATACATCATTCCATATACTTTAAAGGTTGGAATATAATATGTTATTCTATATAATAGAAGCATATTTTTCTATCTATGAATTTATTTGGGTATTTTCCATGTTTCCCATAAATGTGGCATTAAAATCCATAATAACTCATCACTCTATAACCTTTTCCCCACAAAGATTACATCTTACTCTCCATTTTAGGTATTCCTCATGGTTCTTCCTCCCTTATTTTTGACATGTAGGAAGTTAAATTTTATTTCCTCTGTGATCCATATAATTGTAACATTTATAAAATTTCATCTTCTTATTTTGATATGTATTAGTAATTTTGCCGAAATTTATAGTGTTAATCACATGTCATCGTTGACGATTTGACATAATCAAAATATTTTTCTCTACTGTCATTGTCCAATTTTATTTCTCATAGTTACTATCTTTCCAAAAATCTCAATGTTACCCAAATTCCTTCTAGATTACTCCATTAACTAAAACTAGAAACATGGGTTGAGAAACACATCTCATAGAAGAAAACAACATAATCAAGAGAAATTACTCTCAATCTATAACATCATAGTTTTAATCCTTGTTTATTCTTTATTTTTACCGATATTATAGGATTTTAACCTATTGTTAGAAACATCATTAGGATATCCCTAGAAATAATTTAGAAATATCTCTTGGGATCTCACAAAAGATTTCACATCCTATTTTCCAAAGATTTACTAAAACATCTCTCTGATTCCAACTCTAATGACCCAAGGTTGTTGTACATTGAAATTACATTACATTGGTGGAATACATAATTCATGACAAAAATAGATTACCAATGATCATAATATTTTAGATTCCTTGGAAACAAGAAAAACATTCTTCTATCTTGGTGAATGATCTTCAACATCTCCCATAAAGATTGTACCCTATAGTTTTCCTACGTAAAACCTTTATTTATATCCTAGGGAAATGAGAACATATGAAAAGGGTGACCTCAAATGCTCGATAAGGGTAAACATAAAGAACATAAAACAATATATATATATAATGATGTAAAAACATGAACATAAATTTTTAATCTCAAAATCTTGAGTTATGAAATAATAGTTGGAATCTCATACGCCATAAATCACAAAGTAACAAAAAACATCATAAAATAGAATTATCATAAAACCTAGAATTGTGGAAAAAATAGAATCAAAGAAGATAATTTATATATTAGACATGGCTCACCTCCAATACCATCATATCTGATGAAGTCCATTACTGAACTGAGTTTACTCCCCCTTCCATCTATGTATTACTGAACAGAATTTACTAGTTGTTGTGTACCTGTATAAGGGAACAATATTTTCCTTAATTTCCAGTCATATCTATCTAATGAGATATAAATATTTACCCAATATATTTGAGGTAGGTATATGTCCCACTGATAATATAATGAAAAACATACATATTTAGGCCACAAAAAACATAAACCATTCATCACCACATAACCCAAGGAATTAAATTGGTTTCTTAAATAATATTCCATCACAACATAATATATTTAAAACAAATAAATTTGATAAAGAAAATTCCATCATAAATATTATCAAGAATAATAATTATGTGGATAGTATACATGTGAAATATAAAAGATATTATATGGAAAATAATTTTTATAAAACACTTGAAATTATTTCTTAAGGACGATATCCTACTTCTTCAAAAAGTGTTTCTTTTCATAACAAATCTTGAAATTTTAAAAGAAATGAATTTATTTGTAAATAAAAATTAAAATTTTTAATAAACAAATCATGTAAATATGGTGTTATGAAGGAATAAAAATTGATTCATAACGTATATGTTAAAACACGTTCTTCTCATACATCTGTTGGAAAATTCCAAAAATTTCACATATGTAAGTAAAATGAAAAATTCATTCCAATAAATGTATTAAATGTCATAAAATGAGTAAAAAATAAAATAACTATATATTATAGAATAATAAAAAAAATTTGAAAACATTTTTAGAAAAGAAGGACATGTATGATAGATAAACCACATTAAATAATTATATATAAATAATCTCGGGTAAGATTGAGATTGTGAAAATATCCCATTCCAATTTATAATTAGTCGAATCATATACGCTATAAAATAATGAATATTATATACAGATTTAAATTTCATAAAATTCATAATAAGAGCCCTAAAAACATTCTTGGGTAGTACAAACACCACATAAAATTAATAGTTGGTGTATAAGGAATATGTCCCATAGAAATAAAATTGAGCCAAAATAATCCCTTACCTGAGGTCTAATATCCATTGTATGTATCAAAAATACCTATATAATGGTTTCAATAATTTCATTAACTTATTATAGAACTATATTTATATTTAAGATATCATATGTGATCATATTAACACTCGTTTAATAATATTTTATTATTTCTCTTCTTTTGGTTTTAACTGTATCATTTACTCTTGCATGTTTTGTCATATAAGTCCCAATTCAAGGAAATATGATATAGTTACATAATTTAATGAATTATATCATGGTAATATATATCATTTTTATTTAATATATACATTTATAAAATCAAGTTGGAATGGTTGACATGGATATGAATCACATAGTGTTGTGGACATGGTAGGCTGTACATACGCACGGGCGATGATATCATACACATAATTATGAAATGGTATGTATTTCAATGATATAATACCTATTCTAGAATCCATATCATGTTATTATAACAACATATGGTTATTATTTCCACCATTATACCCATCCATGTGAGGTGTTGGTGAAAAACAGATTACACCACGATGTGGAGAAGATAAGTCGTACGTATACAAGCGTGTTGATTTCAATTTTCACAGGATGGATACATGGTGGAATAAGTTTGTTACCTAACCATAAAAAAATAATAGTATATGTATATAATACTTATTTATTTCTTAACTATTGAAACAATAATGAAAGAGTAATTAGAATAAGACATGATCTTGAGAGAGTTGGTAAAGTAGATTATCTATTCCTCGACGAGCTCCCTCCAGATCATATGTCAATGGCCCAAGGGATGGTCTTTTGAGAAGTCCATATCCTCTATAACGCGACAATGAATGTAGATAAGGTAAATTGGATGGGTATTGATGTACATTAAGGCAAAAATATAAGATAATAAGTTATGATGGAGGTGTCTTTTTATAATTGATGTGAGGGGTACTTTTGGAATGTCCAAAAATATGAAATTATTGTAAAATAAATCTCAATAAAAAAACAAAAAAAAATTCATTTATTGGAATTTAGAATGATATATGGTTGTAATATAATCAAAAAAATAAATTTTAATCTTTTTTTTATGTCACTTGGAACCTTATCATTCCAATTTAGCCTTAGTTATTCTATTTTAATTTTAACTAAGGTCACAAAAAATTCAATATTAAAATAGTCAAATATTAACAAATTTTATGTCAATTAGACAGAAAAATAAACAATATAAAATATTGTATATTAATCCAAAATTATTTTATATTTTTGAAAATATTTTATGATTTATAGATGATATAATAAAACAACATTTTTTCAAAACATCTATAGTTTAAATTTAGATGCAATTCATTTATTGGATATTTAAAAATATCAAGATAAGATGTTAACCTCAAAACAAAAATTTTATTAGATCTATAATTGGTCCAGGTTTTCTATAAAATTTATTTGATTTTTTAATTTACAAAATTATTAATATTTCAGTATTTTTAATAACATTATTTTGATATTTCCATTAACAAAATAATTACTACATTAGTACTCTTTAATTTCATAATATACATATATATTGGGTTAAAATTAAAAATAAAATACTATCATGAAGATATATAATATATATTTTATAGGAATACTTTTTGTCGAATATATCTTCTATAGAATGATACTTAAATTTTTTTATATGTATTGAAACATGACTGTGACAACATTACAATCACTTTAAATAAAATATTTTTAGTGAAATAATATTTTTTATATTTCTTTAGATGATCAATAACTCGACCCTAGAATGATAATAGTCCATTAATACTCTAAAAATCAGATTTCATCAAGTGTTGCGGTCTTTTAATGGTTATTATCGTTTTATTTAAAACAATTTTTTTTGATTTTTCAATAAATAAATAATTTTTGCATAATTATTGTATGATAATTTAAGTAAATTATTTAATTTATAAAACATATATATAAATTAACATGATGTAGATAATTCTATTATCTTTTCGGAGAGTATTTATTATCAAATTCATCTAATATTTATCAATATATTTAAATTATTCTACTTGTAAGAGAAAAGTGGGTGACATATTTTTACTTTATTTTATTTTAATAATATATATATAATATTCATGAACCAGAGTCCATTAAATTAGTGAATTAGGATCCTTAAGATTTAAGGGTCAACATTCATTCAATAAATATGATTTTGGATGGTTTTAGGGTAATTTGGTTGTCCTTATCATATTATTTGTCAACATAATATTCCCGATTTAATTTTAATCGCCATAAATAAAAAATACCAATATTTCTATTCATAAAATCCAAAAAAGGATCTTATTTACATAATTTGGAACCCCTGATTCGAAATATTCAGTCCATTTAGTTACATCCTATCCCTCGGGGCATGTTCCTGAATACCACAAGCCCACCTCTCATAGGCTAGGGGATGAAGACTAACTCTGTGTTGGAATATGCCAAACAAATTGAAGGAATTTTTTTATATACATGTACACATGCACACAACTCTAAGCCACACATGGTGGATAGTGAATCTAATATTTAAAGAAACACAAATTATGACATTATAAAATTGATGGTAAAAAGGTCTAGTATACATGCCCAACGAAAAGGAAAAGTAAAAGTAAAAGTATTTGGAACTCCTCTGAAAAAAACCCTACCAAAAGGGTAGGAACAAAAACCAATGTCTGAAGTCGCAAAAGAACACCTCATCTATGAGCTCTTTCTAAGAACCTCTTGGACACAATCCAAAATGGATTCCATAAAAATGTTGATATTCTTCACCAGAAATGAAACATGTGGGAAAATCCCATGTAGAGGTGAGTAAAACAATTATCATTAAGGATCCTCGAAACACAATGTTAAAGTCCACAAAGGAAACACCACAATGAAGATGTAGAAATCTCAACACATGTACATTTCAACAATACATATAACATGAAAAACTACGTATGATGTTAATGGATTTCAATATCAAGGGGAACATCCACTACTAGTCATATGTTCCCACTCATTGCATGCTTGATGCAAAAGATCTCACTCCTAATGTTTTCTGATAGTAAGAATGTAAAACTAGTATATGAAAAGTATCTGAGAGAACATCATGTCTTGATACGTCATGAATTTACCTAATATATCTGGTCTCTCAATGACAATTATTCTTAATATGACTACCAATCCTTAGCCACACAAGTATTCTCAAGGTGTATTCCAATGTGATGAGACATATAGACTCTGTAGGAGAATCGATCCACATCCTTATCGGAGACCTACTCCACATCTTCGCAAGATACCTAATTCATGTCATGGTTGGAGACCTAATCCACCACATTGTAGGAGACCAATTATATGTCTTCGTATGGGACCCACTCCCCAAATTTCAAAGACAGAAAAACCACGTCTTTTCGATAGCCAGTCACAGGATTCCATCCATAGTGCACTCATTTTGGTTCCACCTACTCCTCATACTAACTGTTTGTACACCAACATCCACGAAAACTCATGTTGATTATCCAAAAAATGGATACCTCTTCACAAGGGTGAAAATGCCAAAAAAGACTCATCTAATTGACACATCGTTTGAGGGTTACACATATTTTTCTAAATAGGTTCTGATCGGGGTCTGGGACGTGTCCGACCCGACCATGTATTACATGACCTAGTTTGAACAACTAGGTCTAGTCCTACTTAAATGGTCTAGTCCCCCATATCCCACTAGGCCCACTCTAGCTATGTCCACATTGCCGACCCACTGGGCTGGTTCGATTATGTGGGACGCGGTCGGTGTTGCGTCTGCCTGGGACACACAGTTTGCTGACCGTATGGTTTCCTTCCAGCAGGTCCACTCATGTGGCCCCCTCTTTCCTACACTTGGATTGTCCACATGTTTATAGTCATCCATGGATCCTCTGCGTTAAACACAGTAGGCCACCGCATCCAGCTTTTCCTACAGCTTCCACCGCGACTCCAATGGCCACCGCCGCGGGTGGTCATCCTCTACCGCACCAGCCCGTAGTCCACCAGATTTGCTTCTTTGCTCCAATTTTAAATCTGTAAGCTAATCCACGATCCTCTGGTCTCCACCAAAATTTCTAGGTTCTCATATCAATGCCAAGTTCCATACCAATTCAATTTTATTTGAAATGTGATATCTTCCATACATGATTGATATATCAGACATTGTCGTCGTCACACATCCTTTGTGTCATGTCATTCCCAATTCCAAGATATGAGATTACATTGCCATTAATCTAGTTTTTAATGATCGATTGACAGATAGTGAATTATCGAGTTGCGGTCCAAATAGAGAACGCTCTTGAAAAACGATAAACCAAGGGAGAAAATTAGGAACCTTTAAGGTGGAATAGACCTCGATTATTGTTTGTGGTGATCGTGGTCTGTTGCTTTTAGAACGGTGAATGTAAACCAAATAAATATAATATTAATCTCCCCAAAACCTAAAAACTGTTAAATCCCATCCTGAAACATTGACCGATGTGCGGGCCAATTTCTTTATGGATTACTCCATTTTCATCATTGAATATAAAGAACATGGGGTAAGGAAATCAAAATACAACACCATACCTGGACTTAGATGGATTCTTAATGAATATTGATTTGTTTGTCATCATTCATATATTATAGATCATCGATCCATGATCCTCGATCATCGATTACTGATTTTCTAGATCCTGAGGTGGTCTATATTCCACCGTTCTCCAACTCTTTTCTCTAGAGCTTCCAAGGAAATTATCTAAAATTTCCCTCTAATCATGTATCCCTCTCAAGCTGTTCAATGATGAAAATACATTTCAACATCTCTATCGCATAATTTTAGCATCGCCACACTATTTCATTCATGAAAGAGAATGGCCTACCCCATCACTTCATCGAAACATCCCAATGTTTCAAAATGTTTAAATGAAATAAAATAATCTTCATTTAGTTTATTTTTTTTATCTTTAAAATGTCTGAATATTAACATTCACTGTCGACCTATGTCAGTCGATGTAGTTATCCACCAAAGAAAATTCCATTTAATTAACTCAAAAGTGGTATATGTTTTTCTATTCGAGTCACTGTTCTTGAGTTATTATGTTTTTAAATTAAAATAATTTTATTTAATTATTTTATTTACGGTTACATCTCTTTCGTGTTTTCTCACTAGAGATTTATGCCAATAAATGATAAGTCATGTCTAGGGAAACCCCAATATCCTAAACACAACAGTTCCCTCATATTTCAAATCCAAGAACCCTTTTAAATTTTATTCCACTTCTCTATGAAAATCACATATGTTCGCAATTAAAATCATCACATATTTGTCAAACCATTGTGGGCACACCGATCCTTAGAATCTCATTCCATCTCAGCGCCTGGACATAGACTTCTCAAAGAATTTTTCAAAAAATAAAACTAGGATGAAATGAATAATTAAACATTTTTTAATATTTTATACACAATATTTGTAGTAATTAAATTAATATTATTCATTTTCTCAGAATTAAAACATGGTTTTAAAAGTTAAAACATTGCAAAATATTGAATTTTTATTACATAAAATTCAATTTAAAATTCATCACAATGACCTAAATTTAATTTAATGATAAAAATAAATTTTATTTATACATTAAAACCATTCAATAATATAGTCTAACCATATGAATTATTTTATTGAATTTTTTTGCCTTGAATTAATATTTTTTTTTTATTTTTACCATTCATCAAATCAAGAATGTTATCAAAAAATTATAAAAAAAATTTCTTAAAAAATATTTATAACCCACACACAAAAAAAGTTGTATTTTGATATTTAGTACATATAAAATTGAAAAAAACATGATTTAAAATTGGTGCACCATCAAAAAGAGGGAAAATATTTTTTTTTTGGAAAATAAATATTTAATCAGAAAATCTGATTTTTTTCATATATCATGTATAGAAAAAAATAAGTTTAAATTTGAACATTAGACTAAATACATTACAGATATATTTCTTTAATACAATACATCAAACAATGATTTTATTATTTTATATACATGCTTATTTTAATTTAAATAATTTTTCAGAAAAATGTCACTATTATTCATACAGGCCATTATAATGACTAGGTTATAAGTTAACATAATAATATTTTTTTTTTCAATTATAATCAGTCTTCTTTGAAATTAAATATATAAAAATAACTTGAAATATTCTGTAACACAAGATAAGAATTTCAAAATGTATACCATAAGCTAGGCCAATGTTTCTTATTGCACATGCCTATCCTGTTGTAGCGTACAACACAAGACCTCAGTAAAATTAAAAACTCACTCTCATTAAGATATTAGGTTGTTACACATATGGATACCAATATCTATACTTTTTAATAGTAATATCAACGAACTGAAAACTCATAGACAATTACAGAAAAAATAATGTAAATTTGATAACTACAATCCCCTTATATTTATGTTAATATATTTTTATATGATTATTTATACACTATAATTTATCCAAAGGATGATAATAATATAAAAATTCCTAATATGATACAAATATATGGATATAATTATTTTCTCATTCTTAAAATATAAATTCAGTTTTCTCTTTTCAAGAAGGAATGCTCATAAAATAGCCACCTTGGAGGGAAACCCAGGCACAAAAGAAGGAAAAATAGAAGACCCTATCCAAAAAAAGGATTCATCAATCCATCATTGTTTTTAAACTCAAAAAAGTGTCTCTCCACCAAAATGGACATTAAAAATTTTTAGGATAATAATTAATAATGAAGAGAGGGAAAGAAAGAGTATGTTGATTAGTGGAGATTTCATTTGTAGGAATGAGGTTCTTATAGTACCATTTGGGGTCGCAAGAACGAGATGTTATTTCAATGGGTTTAATAGATCATGATATTTGATTAAAAAATAAACCATGAAGACGAGATTCCCTTTTTTATATAGAATTTATTGGAATAATACACCATGATATTGGGGTCCTCAAAACACTCATGGTGATTCCTATTAAATCCAATATTCAAAATTCATGATCGAATCCCCATTTCCAATGTTATGGAATATAACATTATAACCACTATGTCCATTTCAATGGGATGGTATATGGATTTTCAACAATAATAAATCCATTATTCCATTCACTATAGTGTAATTCCATGAGATTTTTAATTTTATAAGGACCATGCCCCCACCACCATATGGTGAGATATATCTCCCCTTATTTTATAAGCATGCCCCTATAGATCCATGATCTTGACCACAAAAATTCAAGATATTAATAATATTACTTCTTTACACAAGGAAAATTATATATAACATGGTTATTATTATTCTATACAAGGTGTTTCTATAGTCATATTGCACAAAAAACACATGTCGATCTAAAAATTCCCGAGGGACCACCATGGACAACTGATAACTTGAACTCCAAAAAAGACAACTCAATTCCCACCACCCTGGTGTGAATATCCTCTGAATTTATTAAACACTCCCATATCCTTTAGAACTCCACTAAAATCCCGCTCATTACCAGAAAGAGCTACAAAAATGTAAATGGTGTTATATTAATATGGTTACTCACATTACATATGTATCAAATAATTTACATCCATTATAATTAAAATAACTATTGTAATGAGAGAGGGATAGTGATTGATCAGAATAAAAAACCCATGAGACCCATCCCAAGAATATTCATATAGAATGAATATGACTACCTACCAAACATTTCTAACAAGAAGAAAATGTATATTTCATATACTATAAAAAACAAGTATTATTTATCTTATGTAAAATAATAAAAAAACTCCAAGAAACATCAGATAGTATTCAAAAATATGTGTATCACATTTACATGTACTCTCCCAACCCACTATTGGACACCGATACCTAAATAAACGAGGTAACTAACCAATGCATCACCTTCTCTCTTAGGTATTGGAACTCAATTGATCACTCCACCAATGCAATGAAATCAATGACATCCAACACTACCCATTAAATTAAATCAAGGTTATCATGTTTATATATATATTTGATATATGTGAAAGAAATCCGTTATATTATCCAGCCAATGTGGATGAGGAATCTAATACGCCACCTAGTCAATACACTGAAACATGCCAAATGTCTATAAAAACTTTAGAATTATATTACATCACCAATCATATATACAACACCCCCTACGAGGGTAAAACCACAATAAATAAGGTTTTATTAAATTTAAATCCATCAACCACAACCTTCTGTCATGATAGGCCTTCGGAAGGTCTTTTTCCACCTTTATCTACTATCAAATGATCTATATCATCTCTATCATGCTCTGCGACACATTAATTCAAAGGGAAATCGACTCTTCAACCCCACTCATCCACAATTTTTAATGAAATTATCCTCCAAACTACACTTCAAATGGATCCATACTGATGGATCTGCGATAGATATTGTTATAAGAGTACTCAACTAAGGGTAATTAAATTTACATTACCTACCAAAATCCATGATTCCGAAATGAAACACATCATTTTTAATCTTGATAGTTCATTATATTTTACCCAACTATATGGTTGTGTATTGTAGTGAAAATTAGAAACCATGATCCATATAAATGATCCAATACTCTCCTGACTCATGTTGCTAAACAAGGATCCATGATAAAAATTATAGTCATTCTCACCCTCTGAATCCATAAAAATTATACCATATATCTCCTTGGAAATATATATTGAAAAAATGATGCTTTTATTATTGTAAAATGCATCCACATTATATATTAGTCCACAATCAACCAAAATAATCAAACCATCCCTCTGGTTGAATTATCCTGGTTGTGAAACCCGTTGAAACATCCTCCCATTTCAATTATGTGGAAAACTTATGGTTTCTACAAACCCTTATTATTATGGTGTTCTACTTTCACCTATTAATATAATAGACAATGTGTCACAAACTCCTTTAATTATGTCTTTATCATGATCAACCAAAAAAGACCTCAATTTTTCGAAAATATCATAGAAACATTAATATGTACAACAAAATGTATGCAGTGAAACTCATTACGAACCTTTTAAAATATCTCCAATAAGATAAACCTCCTTATCAATTGAATGAAATGATATTTTTTATCCTCTAAACATCAATCAAGAATACAACTATAGGTCACACAGCCTCACATTACGTCCACCTTAATGTCTATGAACTAAAAAACATACTCTATTCATTTAAAAAATTATTCCACAGCAATCTGCAAACCAAATTAATGACTACTAACCTAGTTTATTTATATATACATTATCTCTAGCTCTTTTATCACATTAAAATTATCAAAAGAATATTTAATGATTTACCATTAAAAATTCCTACTCAATTCAACAACCACAAATTTTCATTTCCATATGCTTTTGGAGTGCCCGAAAAAATATTTCTAAAAAAGAATGATCTATCTCTGCTAATAAAGATTAAATTATCATAGGGAGATGATGTACTTCATCCTCATATCGTTATTTAAGGTAATAATTAATTCATCATTTAGGTAAAGAAATCACATATTTGTATAAAAATTATAACATATAAATCTAGGTGATTAGTTTAATTATTTTTCTTACTGAGAAAAATATTACTCAAACCATAACTGATAACCACACATTAATACATTAGTAATAAACCAAATCCAAAATAGTAATGAATAAAAATTTCATCTACCATTACTTCTTCCATAGGTAATTTAATAATTGGATCACTGATCAACCTCCCTGTTATATAGTGAAAATAAACTAGATACTAATTAAAGAAGTTGATATCATGTTCCCTTCATTTCAAAGGGGATAGTGGGGCTATAATCGAAGAAAAAATATGCATGTAACTCTGGTAATAACCCACATGAAAAGATTAATTGTAAACCTCAACAAAATTATTAGGTGCATCTAAATAATCAACTACTTATAAATATAATGGGTCAACAGGAACACCATTATTGGACACCAATTTCTTAAGGAAATTCACCCTCATGTATATAATTTTTACTTGGGAATATTTACATATAATTTATGGAATCAAATAAACTATAATGAAACACTAAGGATATCCGAATAATCAGATTTAAACCACTAATATGAATGGATATCATCAATAATGAATATTAAAATGTGACCAAGACTCAAAAAAATGGATTTCATGAGTCCCATGTTGACTGATGGTGTGTTCCTAATAAAATTGGATTACCATGAACTAAAATGTATAATATTTATATCATAAGGTATTATTCATAATTTCAACATCCATTACAATAATTTTATGAATTCCCAACATCATGTATTATCTTGAAAATAACATGGGTTACCTCAGATAATCAAATAGATTATATCTCTTAGTAAAAGGCTATCTATTCTTGACCATTACCAAATTTAAACTCTTCTACTCTATAAAAATCATAAAACTATATTTTTATATATATTTGAACAACATCGGTGCATGCCATGGTGACAAACTGGATCAGATGAAAATTATCTACATCCATTCATCAATTTTTAACATTAACACCCACAACTATGTAGGGTCTATTAGATAATAATATATTTAAATTTTTGATTCAATTGGATGAAAAAAAATCCCTATATTGATGTCATTGTAAAGGGGTAGTTTAAAAAAATATCTATGAATACATCCCAAAACGTCACAATGACCTTGGAAAACATCACCACATTGGCTTCCATTAATATATCTATCAACTATTATAATATAGTCTCCACTTTCAATCCACCAATTCATTTTCTCCACATTCCATTAAACACCAGTCACTGTACTTCAATATTAGAGAAAGAATCTCTCCACTATAATAAATCAACAACCTTCCGTATAAACTATATATAGTCTATTATAATGATAGCATTGTATTGTTTTATATTCATCAAGAAGAATTCACATACCAACTGGTGCTACCCATAATCAGTCAATATTTATGGAACATATCATATATAACATTTAGAATTCCCACATAAAGTGGATAACATCAAGGGAAGTATAATATACTCTAACTCTTATCCTAACACACATAATAAAGGAGAGATAAACAAATGTGTGAGAAAATATAGAATAAAAAATTTATAAACTATATTATACAATAAAATGATCATACCTTAGACAACCCACAAACTATATGGATATTGAACATATTTAGAAGGCATCTTACCACATCAAACTATACTTCCTTGTTGTTGAGGGTCTACAAAACCATGCTATAATTTAATGAATTAATGATGTGTACCATAACCAAATTAAACTCTACCAAAATGATTTTTACATTTTTTATGAAAACATGGCAGTATGTATTACTTATATGGAATGAGAGGGCATGAACACCCATGATACTATGACCCCCTTGAGTGTTCAAGAAAAAATAAATATGAAATCCATATCCTCCAATGAAATAGAATGAATACAGGAAGCCATTGGTACACACCTGAGGATTATCTGACCTAAAAGGATGTGAAAATGGCTAATGGGGTAAAATACATAGTAGATAGAATCTCAACATATCATACATCCATAACCTACTTCCTGAAGATACAATCCTCAAGATCCCATGTTAGACTCCCTCTCTGAGATCTCTTCCTTATGAGTACATATTTTTTATCCCATACCCCTTCTTTTTCAACACCAAATAAATAATAATATTTAATATGGTGACCATATATTTGTTTTTAAGGAACCATTCCTCCTATTGAAACCATATCCTAAACTATATATCCATAAATATTCTGATGAAAAATTAAGGAATTTTTATAAACATAATCTTGACCTCTCACATGCTTATCATCCACTGCTTAATTGATAGTGTCTCCAACCAATTTTAAAACATAATTTTCAATCTGAAAAGCACAAAATTAAACTAAATATATAATTCAAGCCATGAAAATAATCATATATATATTCAATATGATATATTATACTCCATTGATACACTAATCATCACATATTAAGAAAATCCAAATGAACTATATACTTCAATTGGTAGCAAATAAATCAAAACTTATTGTCCAAATCCTTCACCCACTACCCGATCAAATGATTAGAGATTCTATTGATGTAAATGATTTAGATCTAAAATTGAAATGATCATAAGTCCCTTTTCCATTACTCATCATGCTATATTAAATTTATCCTAATATGTTTAAATATTTATTCTCACTAAACCCCTACAATCTATACTACACGCAGATAAAAACCATGAGTAATTCCTTAAATATTAATGGTATATAGTATATATGTAGTAATCAATTTATATATTTATTTATTTATTACAATTTATAACATGATACAACTACCTATTTAACCAAAAATGTAACCATGAATGATTTATCTATATCACCAAGTATTTTAAAATTCATGATGCACAACTTCACATGGTCGATAAACAAGATTATAATACTTTAAATAGAACATTTAGGGGGGGGGGGTAAAATCTCTTGTGAGAGATGATCTCCCTATTTTATTTCTCACAATAATCTTCATTAATAACATTAAACAATATATCAATGTGGTCCTCACATGATTATAACCACATGAATCATTTTATCTCTCCACATTCTTCAAGTACCACTGTATTACAACCTAATCACTCTAAATATACCCCACGTTAACCATCAATGAAGGATGATATATAATTACCCTATGAGCCTCTTTTAGTAAACCCTTGGTTGGTGATTAACACCAATGATATAAAGATATTCAAAGATATGTGAGTTATTACCCACAATAAAAAAGTAGGATTAGTATAAAGTATAAAAAATAAATAAATCATTATCACATATTAGATAAATGGGAATCAAATAATCCCATAGTGCATGAATTGTATCAGCCAAATTGAAATCTAGTATCAATGTAAATTAACATAATAAAATAATATAATAGAAACATATCCAAAAATATAATTCCGATGTTATTAATTTGAAAACAAATCCTAGATGAACCCCTATAAAACTATATAATAGTTTTTATATACGTATGGTGATCAAAACATTTAATATCAATATGATGAAACCCATAGTCTCTAATGACTATCTGAAATGATTAGACTAATTCTCTAGTGGATAAATTGAAGAACCAATGAGCATATAAAGGGGTCAGAAATCTATCAAAAATATAACCATGTCAATCCCACTAAATATTTAATCCATTTAAAATAACATGGAATTGGAAGAATATATGAAAAGGAACCAGTCATAACTCACACATTAATATTATACTCTTTCATCCCTAGACCAAAAGTTTTATTCTTAAATTAATTTGATATCATCGAATTTTATATCTATCCATATCTGATCCAGGTCTCGACACATCCAATCCTAAACAACCATTAAAATGTATGGAATCTACTTTTATTATCATTAAACATACACATAACAAATTCTACATCTGACTTGGAAAGTAGGGTATCAATAACATGATATAAATCAATATCATTACCTCCTCCAACCATGCATAACCCCAATACATATCATATCCTCTTCACCATGAGGCATCTCAGACACTAGTCATTATCCTCACATGGAATCTCCAATACTAGACATCAGCATCAATACTTAAGAAGGAATGATAGGGTTGAAGGTGTATTCATAAATAATTTTCACCACTAACATGGATGTTGTGGAAAACACCGGAAATCAATAAAAATTGCGATTTAAATATAATTATCTAAAATATGAGTGGGGAGTATATAAATAATAAAAAATACTAGTTAGGTTTTGTTAACATTTATGTTCTTTATTTCATACCAAAATACCACCATAAAATTTCATGAAATCCTATATAAAACGCTACCATGACAACTTTCACAAACTATGAAATCGTGTTATATATAATAAAACTTTTATCATTCCTTTTAAAATTAAACAATTTCAAGATTTTGAAATTTCCTTGTCAGAATATATTCATTGTAAAATTTCATATCATATATATCAAAAACCACTCAAACCATTACTTCTATTTAATTATATTATTTATAATTTTTTCATAAATTAAATTATGAAAAAAATGATTTTTTGACCAAATTATTTAAATTACCAAACCAATCCATTCATTCTCATCATTATATTTTCTTTCTGTAGATTCCATTTGACTACATCAACATACCTAATACTCTCATATTATCACCAATGATCTATCATCAAATTCCATCTATCATAATCGAATAACCATAAATCTTCTTTTAAGAAATAATATACTAGATATGGTCATCAAAGTTACTATAAATTCCCTAAAAAGGTTCACCTAACATCCAAAAAATCACAATAATCACATAATCAAATAGAATCACATTTCTCTTTCCACAAGTACTATAATTTATATTTATATAAGATGAATTATCCACATTAATTCACTATATTCCTAGTTATTCTCAAACAATTCGTTGATTTCCTGGGATATCAGTTTAAAATCAATGAATAAGTTCTTATAATATTATGAGTGGTGAGATTAAACAATCATTAAGAAAAGGGTTTTACAAATCATAAAATTGAAAACAGAAATAAGGCTCTAGATAGATATTATTTTTAAAAAGTTTGGAGACAATTTGTAATCTAATGGCAAATATAAAAAACAATACAACGAAGAACTCTAGAAACATTAAATTTTGGGTAAATAAATTTATTTACATTAAACATTTGACCAATATTATCCAAAAACTGACATTACAAATCATGAAATTTTAAATGATATACCTAAAAGAAGGATAAATTGAGGATCCCCAACCTCAAAAAAAGTTCAATGTTCAAATGGAAAGAATGGTATGTCATGAATCAACCACAACTGATGAGAGATGCTGCCTGGATGAGGAAATCACCAATGATAACTTTCAACATCAAAGATATATCAATATTTTCACAATATATAATAAAAAATAAAGAATATCTCTCCTAAGGAACTCCTAAAATGAAGATGACTTAGAATAACGAAAGAGAGAGGGAAAGAAGAGTACCTTGATTAGTGACACATTAATCTGAAAGATAAATGGTGCATAAAATACCATGTGGAACCATTGTAAGGTAATTATTATTCATATTTTTGACTATATCTCAAGATAATTTGTAATATAAAATAAAGGAAGATATAAACTCCTTTTTTATATAGGATAATTCATCAATTAGTATAATGGAGAGTGGGTCCTCAGAAATAACATCGTGAATTTTGGTAAAATACTTGATTTTGAATTCAATACTGAATCCAAAATTTCTCCACAACTTTTCTAAAAAAAATTGACCAGCATTGTAGCCTTTTTCATGTACATTATTATGTTGTTTCAGCAATAATAAACTTTCTATGACTAACCACAATGGAATAGCACCATGAAATTAGATGTTTTCTTATCACCATACTAACTACCAATGAAATATGGATCATTTTCTCTTATTTTTACCAAGTTGATATCCTAATGTTAAAATCAGGGAAAAATCATTTCATCACCCTACTTCAAACTACATATATTACACAATGTGAACTCCTTGACAACATGTCCACCACATTGAAAACACAATCTCTTTGACTGGTCGTAGTGTACAAAAAACTATATTACAAACTCAAAACACCCAACTGTCAACCCTGACAATCCATTATGAATAACCCAAATCCATAACTCCAAAATAGTCATCCCCACACCCACAAAAATTTTTTTGAGTCCCTAAAAAAATCCATAACTCCCCCATGCCTCTTCAAAACATCCAAACTCCCTCTAAAAAACAACAAACTCAAGAAAAATTCAAGGGAAATGTTCTTTAATTTTGTGTCCTCATAGGATGGAATTAATGATAGGTTGGACATGATTGGAATGTGTGTATGGGAAGAGTTAGTGTTATTAAAGGGTTGAAGATTAATGTTTCTTCCTTCGGTGGCTGAAACTCATTCTAGGAAATGAATATATTTTTCTTTAAATATCTTAAAAAAAATAATTTCTCCTAGGGGGTATTCTCCTAGAATAAATAATATTGTTTTAGTGAATAATTTTTCATTAACAATACATAAATATCATGATAATACTGTTGTTATGCATTATTTGATTCTCATACATTTACATTTCATACTTCCTTAAACTGTCTCTAAAAAAATGATGAATAATGCTTCACTTTTCAATGTTATATGTTGTGATAAAATAGAAATGGATAAGTTCCCAATAGTGGAAAAGAAATTTTTTATAAAATTAATCAAAATGGAGACACTCTTCCTACCATCTTTTAAATTGATCTAATGGTTCGCTGGATTATTAATAAGGTTAAATAGATCAAAGAATGTGTTCTTATAAATTATTTAATGGATTAACCCATTGAAGGAAATATGATGATTTTGAATGGTAACCTCAAAAACATATGTCCTCTAGATGTATGTAATGTAGAGGATTTTATTTTTAAAGAATTTATTTTTTTATGTATTTTCTAACTATATTTTGTGGAGAGAACTTATCTCTAAAAATTTATATATAGTGGGTATCTTTTAAGTGAATAAATATCTAAAATATATGATAAAAAAATTTCAATTATAGATCATTTAAAGTATCACTATTAAATTTTATATAATATTTTAAATCTGGTCCATTTTTTTAAAATAACATTTTATTTCTTAGTAATTTCAAATGGTCAAATATTGAACAATATATATCAAATACGCACACCAAACAATTTGTAAAAGGGTATTGAGGGAATATTTTAAAAAAGTAAACTGAAAACCTAAATTGAATAATATAATGAATTTAATGTCTAATTAGGGGGCCAAGTGTATATATAGTGTCATATAATATTTATTTAATAAATGGATATATGCTATATATAATGAAAAATGATACACAGACTACATTGAAATATAGTGGTGTTACTCTTATGGCGGAAGAAATCCATGTATCTAGTACTAAGTATAAAATCTAGTTTATGTGAATATGTTATGATTTTTTTATCATAAAAAATCTTATGATTTTATTATATAGTTTTCAAATTTTTACACTTTCAATTTTATTTGGTTGATAACATGAGATCATGCCAAAAATTTTTAATTGGGATTCCTGAAATCATATTTCATTTAGCAAGGGTGCACTAGAGAACCATGCATAATAGAATCAACAAAAATAGAAGTATTTAATATCCTAGATCATGCAAATAAGTTGATTAGTAGATATATTATTGAAAATATCACAATTGGTTTATATATCAATTCAATCAATGATGACCAATTCATTAGGATTCCCCAATAATTTCAGGGTGGTTCAAATTAATATGGGTCCCTCTATATCAAATTTGACCTTATATAGTGGATTTTTATACTCATGATATGGATGAAATACCTTCAAATATTAAATGAAAAAAGTGTTCAATAATCAAGTTGTAGTTATTTTTAATTTCCATTATGCTTCCACATAATATTTTATGTCCACTGATATTTTTTTGTAATCCACATTAAATTCTCAAATACTTATACAAATAGAAAATTCTTATCAAGTTAATTATTCCATACCTGAGGAACAAGAAGTTTCTCCAGATGTCATTTGTACCAAACCTAATAAATAACTCATCAGTTATCCTGAATACTAGTAGATGGTTTAATCTGAATAAAAATTGGCAGAGACAAAACCCAATAATAATATTAGAATATTATTACCTAAAATTATTATATTGGTAAGTAGAGGTATGAAATTTGAGGTTGGATGCAATGTAAACAACCAAACTATTGACAATAACATTTCAATTTTCATTAGTCACATTCAGGTCACCACTCGAATGCATACTCCAAAATATGTAGATATGTGGCACAACATTGTTCCCATATTCAAGGATATAATTTTTTATGTTATTAGGATTTAATAATAATATAGTTTCACTATATTACTAAAATATAAAATAATTAAATATTTATTTACTCTTAATTATCCCTGTCAGATTTCATTTACATTTCAGGACTATGAAATTAAATTTTTAATAGTTTTATTTGTAATGGATTATAACGCATTTTAGGAAATTATTTTTAAAAAACAAAAAATGGTTGTTGAAGGGAATGTAATCCACCTACCACCCTTGATATAACCACACACGATAAACAGGTAAACATGTAATGAATTTATGGTATGTCATGATGATGTATCATTTTGGGCACATTGTGATTGGTAATATTTTACATAAAAATATATTTATTAATAACATTTTTTAAGAAATACTAATTATGGAATCAAGGAATGACTGTTGAATTTTTTTTATACATCAAGGCCAATGAATTATAATCATAATGAATATATAAGGTACTCTTCCCATAAAAAATTATCATATAATTTTAATATATAATAATACATTAATGTGGAAAAAAAATTATGAGTCATTATTTATATGTAGATTGTTGAATGAATATACAAAGGAAAATCTATCCAAAATTAGGTGATATGGAAGAAGGACCATTTATATATACAATGAATAAATCTAGATGAAGAAAAATAAAGTGTATGGGAATAATGTGTATGTTGGAAATAATAAAAAATAAATATTTTAAATTGGGATTACATTACAATGACAATAAAGTTTCATATATTTTTACCATGTTTAGAACCAAATATCATCATCATTTGTACTATATGAATGATTATTTTCAGTGGATTTGAGGTGTCTATATTAATATGTAGGTGTTATAAGTGTAGGATTTAGAGTACAACCTCAAAAATATATTGATTAATACAATCAATAGGGGGTGAAGATGTTATGTTGGAGGATATATAGACATGAATATATTATAGATTGGGTTTCTAAAGAATGTTATGGAATGAAATAAATGAAAATAAACTTTAATACAACTATAACATGAATATCTCACATTCCACCACCTATGAATTGAGGATAGATATTCACATTAATGGTATACCATTACCAAGGAATTCAATTCTACAATATTTTCTATATGAAAGTGGAATAAGGAAGATTATGAGAACATTTATATAAAATATTCAATATGATAAAATTTCTTTTGATTTCTATCAATCAATACCCACCCATCACCTTGTTTGAGAAGTATAGTGTATAATGTCAATGGAGATATTCAACACAACAAGAAAATTCCAAATGATCATGTAAGATAAGGGATTCAGATAGATCATAAGTTTAGAAATGAGTTATATATTCCCCATAATGATCTGAATATTCAAATGAGCAAGTATCCTATTGAAACATTTATAACATGGTAGTTTGGTCATGTAAAAAAACATTTTGATAATGATGTTTTTCCTTTAAAATAATTTTTTAAAGGAAATGTTTACAATTTATGAAAACAAAAAATGGGGAACATTATTAAATGTCGAGAAAAGGAAAATATACAGTTGAATAAAAGTAATATAAATGATAAATATATAAATTTGAAAGGTATTTTGAGAGTTTTTTAACACACTAGTTCAAGTGAAACGTTTAATAATATTTGAAAATCAGGAGAAAACCACATTCAAACTCTATAATATTGCAATAATTTATTTTGAGGAAGATATAAATTTAGCAGTCATTATATAATATGTTTTTATAGAGAATGTATAGTAAATTTGGAAACACAGATATCTGGGAGTCCCAGTTATAACAGTACACCTGGGCAGCATTTTCATAATTTTTTTTCTATAGGTGACCAACTATGTCATTAATTTTCAAATACAATTTAGGTACTTTATAGTTCATAAATCAGTATTATGAAAAAGGAATCCCTGTAATGAAAAACATGGACTCATCAGTCCTCATATCTCTTTTATTCAGAAATTAGTTATTAACTAAAAGTGAATATTCAAAAATTGAGGACCTAATTACATAAATGTTTTAAAATCACTTATAAACTGTAAACATATCATAAAACACGGGGTTTAACTCTAAAATCATACCACACTAAATATATATTCGTTAGAGTTATTTCTTATTATTTTTTATCATGCTTTTCTTTCTCAATTAAATTGATTAATATTATCCAATGATTTATTTTTTATAATTACAAAATTAAATTTCAACTAATTAAACCACACATGATGAAAATTATATATTTTTTATATAAAAAATTTATAATTTTAAAAATTGACTTCATGTTATATATATTAAATTTTGTTTGAATTGATATTTTTGATGATATTGTGGTGTTTTTATATAATCAAAATCATGGGATGAGCATGGTCCATTAATATAAGAACCATATTGACTTTTAAACATTTATAAGTTTTAGGGAATAAATAACATTATTTCACTTTCAAAATATATATCAAAACAAATTAATTATTTTTAAAAATTTTGCTGTAATATATGAAACGAAATAAAAGAATAATTGGGGTTATTATAATAGAGAATTTATGATATAAGTCATATTTCATAAAAAAACTAGAATATATGAATATGTATTTCTATTGATATTTAAAATTTCATTTAAAATACTAATTAATCATTTTTATTTATATTTTTATAGTACTACATGATCTGCCGACAATAAATGTTTTTAAAATGATGAATATGTTTGTTTATAAATGATTTTAAACAATAGGTGTTAAAACATTTAAAAACTCCAGGAATTAGTGATTTGTTATGACCTTTTATTTTGTTTATCATAGGTTGGGAAGATTTTATTAATCTAATGATTATGTAACTAATCTTCCCATAATTTATCTACTAATTATTCAATGAATTTTAATATAATTTTAATTTATTTATTATTTAGTTATTATATATAGAATTACCTAATAAATTAAAATTAATTTCAGAAAATAACAATATTTAAGACATAAATATTTCATCAAATTTGATGATTATTCATTATATACCATTATGATACATCCAAAATCTATAAAGGTCTGATGTCTTTAGAGACCTGGATATATAAAAATAGATAAATTTTATATATCATATACCCCCTGATCAAAAAAACCATAACCCTTATTAGACATATCAAAAATAAAATCTGTTTTCACATCATAAGAAGAAATGGTACAAAATAAATGGTGACATCTGACTCGTATTGAGGATAATAAAGTGAGATATCAATGATAATTTAATTATAATATGATGATAATGGTATATGAACATGAGAAAGGAATTGGAATCTAATAACCACCAATTAATTACGTATCATTATGACCCATGCTATACCCATAAAGATTTAGTTTCTTTTGAATAATTGATACATAAAAAATGGTACATAAAATATCAACATCATCCCCATATAGATCTTAAAATTTATAATCCTTCATATACATGTAATACATAAAAGAATTATTTATATACTATGGAAAAATAAATATAATAAATTATGATCTCAAATGATTAGTAAGGGTAATAAAGAGATATATTATTGGTCATTTAAGAATATTATAAGTATAAGTGTATGAGAACATGAGTTTAACTTTTTAATATAATACACTGTAATTCATAGATTATAATCATGAATCATGTAAGAAATATTGGATGTTCATAAAATAAAAATCCTAATAGGATCAAATAACACGAGTCATAATAGGATATAATTATCTTATGATGATGTCATAAAAGTGTGGTATAAATTGTGGAATAATCATAGTAATAAAAAACCATTCTAATGAATACCCAACATTTAAATATTTACATTTTAGTCTTGGACTCACAACCATGGTATGCCTTTAAGCAAATAGATAAAATCCCATGTACCTTTCTTGAGGATTAGTATAATTTTTCATGTACCCTCTTTTTGGACCTAGGACAACCTATTATTTACCCATTGATAGGAAAAAAATAAAAATCCTTACCCATATTAATGGCAGACTATAACGAACCAATGATTACCATAATCATAATCTATTAATATATATGTCCCTAAATCATGAAATCATTTATGATATCATGATTACAAATCCCATGAAAAATAAAATGAGTTCAATCAATATTTCATAATCATAACCATAAACCATCAATTGAATGAATATGGATGGTTTCATTAGATCCTATATCTAATTAAGCATAAGTAACATCCTAGTTTGTTAGCATAGTTGAAAAATAAAAATAAATTATTAATGAAATATTCATTGAAGAATATTACCTATGTATTATGAAATTAAATATTTTAAAAAAAATTATAAAATATTAATTTAAAATATTTTCAATGAAGTTAAATATATTAACAATTAATGGGAAAATAAATACATTTATTTGTATTTTGGGTGGGAAATTATGGTCAAGTTGTGTATGTTAAACCAAATACTTGATTCACATATTTAGAAAAAATTATATCATTCAAAAAATATTATAATATCTTATTAGGAGCAGTTTAGATAAATTAAAACATGTCAAAAAAGGAATTAAAAAAATATAGGGTGAATAATAAAAAATATATTGACAACATTTTTATGAAAATATGGGAATATAAAAAATAAATTTCCTACCGAAGGGAGAAATGACGTTTGGTTTTCAAAAATAAAATTTTAGTATCTTTAGTATGTAATGATAGTCAATGTTAAGGAAAACATGAAATTTTGAGATATAAATAGTGGCGAAGATATTAAATCATATTTTTATATGATGAGGTATATAATTTACTCATTGGAAACATATTTATAAACAATCATGGTAAAAATGATATTTTATTGTAAAACCATTACTTCAAGATCCATGGGATTAATTAAAACTATAACTGCTCATAAAATTTTTTATAATTTATTATAATTCCATATAAGAATTATATAAATTATTTTAATTTAACCTTTTATCCACTTATAAAATTTCAACACCCTTTTATTTATAAATCTATATTAAAATTCTTATTTTTAGGTAAAAACCATTTCATGTTTCATGATTGTTTCGAATCAAATGATCAATTCCATAAACATTTTTCATGGTTCCATCATCTTCGTAATGATAATAATAATAATTGAAACACATATATTAATTATATACATATTTTAATTCAACAATAAATATTGAGATAGAATAATGAATTAAACTATTTCTGGAGATGGTAATTTCTATGTATACAAGATTTATCTTTCCCTATTCTAACCAAATGATTGAAAGAGTGATATTTGATATTTCGAAAATAAAAAGAATTTATTAATTTAAAAATATTTTATATATGTATTGAATACCTAATGATAAATATCCATTGGATGAGGTGATTAAAAATGATTTATATTGTCTTGTGGTGGCAGTGGTACACATGTATGCATGATGGATACTTTCATTTCCAAATTATTGAAACAAAAATTTAAAAGGTTTTTAGATCAAAATAATAAAATCTAGGTACATTTTTAACTATATATTAATCATGTTATGATAGATAAAATATTCTAAGATAAGGTAAAAGTACAAATAAATTGAAGGACCTCACTTAGTAACTATACATATTCATTGAGAAACCATATTTGGGTTTTACCATAAACCCTGAAATTTTATATTATGATAAAAAAGATAATTATAGTATATTTTAATGAGTGTTATTAAAATATTTTAGAATTAATTTAACATTTTAATTGGCTTTTATGTGTTGAGAAAATATAAGAGAGGTGTTATTTAGAAGGTGGGGGAGAGGACACACTTGGTGTTTTATAAAAGATTATAATATACTGATGTATTATTGAAATAAAAATGGATAGGAAAATGAATCATAATGATATATTAGATAAGTTATTGAATAAAATTTATCAACAATTAATATTTATACATGCTTATGTGTTACATTCACCCAAGTCTCATAGTTTAACACTTTAGTATACTTTATTTAACAATTACTGTGGTAATTTCTCTACAAATATTACTATTTCTCATTCACCAAATTGATGTTAGACACATTAAAAATATCTTGTAAATTATAATATATTATTTATACCCTTTTTATCATGACAAATTTCTACATGTGTTTGAAAATATTTTAAACTAAATCTCAAAAAAGTCATAAAAATGTGTTTTCTAGAGAAATGCATTTAGAAGTTTAAATTTTTTCATACCATAAGTAAGTATAATGTGGATTCCAAGTACATTTATTGTATTATCTTTTATAAAAGATAAATAATAATATTTCATAGTCAATTAAATATATAATGGGACATTATAGAAAAAATTTTGAAAAATAATTTTTTTTATAAAATCTAAATTTTTCCAATTGATGGAAAAATTTACCATTTCATAGTTATCAAAAGATATCAACATAATATTATTTTTATTTTTTTATATAAAAAATTATTTCCCTTTAATAAAATATTTTTTTAAAATTTATATAAATTAATTATAATATTTTTTTTAAATTAAACCTATTTTCGATAAATATATATTTCTAAATCATAAAAATTATTTACAGAAAATTCACTATTTTTGGTTAATAATTATTCTATATATTTTCAAAATATAGATGAATCAAAAATTTGACCATAATGTGGTTATTTTATATTATACATATATTTTAACTTCAATATTATAAAGGTACACCATATCATAGTTCATTTTGATTGAGGGTTGTTTGTTAAACATGAAATCGAATAATGAAATTTTTGTTTAAAGTATTATATAAATATATTTATATAATGATGTCGTTTTTAGAATTTAATTTTCTAAAATATTTATTTTCCTATATATAGAAAATTAAATTCTTCCTTCTTATAGAGTTATTCTTCATTATTTAAGGTATAATGAGATTTTAACATTCTAGAAGTCTTATAAAAAATATTTGGATGCCTTTTCTACTCTTTATTATAACATAATTCTTTGAGAAAAATAAATTCATGATGAAGGATTAAACCATGATAATCCACTATGGAAATTTTGAATGCTCTCTGAATGAAAATGTATGTACCTAATATTATTTTCTTTTGTCAAAAAAGTTATTTTCATCAATTAAAAAGTAATATTTCTTCTTAATATAAGTTTCAATCAATGAAAACCAACCATATGGACATATATTGTCCAGATAATTTTGTGAAAAATAATTATGTCATTTTTAGAGTATGAATTAGCATAATATCATTTTGAGACACTATGTTTCTAATTTTTTAGGATGTTTAGAATTTTATTTAAAATGATATTTTGGTTAAAAACTCATATAGAATTTGTAAAAACATGTAAAAACATGTAAAAACACTTCAATTTTCATAAAAAACTAATAAAATAATCCATCATTTTTGTAAAAAAATAGGAATCCATAACACAAAAATCTAAACACGGTTTTCCTGGTATGACACAAACTTTTCCTTTTTAGTTTAAAAGACACATTTTCAATAAAAACACATGTCACACATTAATAACTAGTAAAAAATGTTTAGATAGTTTTTTATACATTAGGATGGGGATTCATATTTCATCTTTGAAATTATAGAATAGGAAGCATCTCAATCTGATACATGGTGTGAAAAATATGGATCAAATTGTATGTTTATAGGTTTAAAGTGATATTTTACATAATTACATGTGCCAATCATTTAAAAACATGATAAAAATTGTACTATTTTGATAACATAGAAAAATGATTAAAAATCATTATTTATATTTATCAAAGAATATCACATCAATCTAAAACATGGTCTAACACATATGACTGAATTTTCATATTTTTAGATAAAAATAAAATTTATGTAAAACCATTTCTAGTAACTAGGAATTGGGGAAAATTATACTACAATGAAAAAAAAGAAAAAGAACTTTTAGATGTATAGGAATTTTCTACATGAAAATATGGTATATAGTGTGACTGATAGACTCATTATGGTTGTTTTAATTTTATAATTGAAAATATAGGTAATAACGTGTCACTAATAAAAAAAATAGAATAAAAAAATTAATATTGTAGATTTAAAAAGAAAAAACACATAATTCATTCACGATGTTTCTGAATTAACTGAACACCAATCTAATGATTGGTGAATCTAGTATTAATCCAAGTTCTAGTTTTTTAAATATTACTTATATTATTGTTAAAAAGATGCATAAACTACTGAAAAAATACTAAACACATAAATATTAATTTATTCATTTAGTAAAACCATCCATTAATTTTTTTTGATATTTAGAAATTATCCTCAACTCAGTGTGATTCACATTGTGACCATTATGACTAAAATTATGTGGTTGCTATTTAAAAGTGTTATTATTTTCAAAAAATGGTGTCTTAATAAAGAAATCATGAAAACTCATTCATGTTGTTTTGAAAATTTTTTAAACTATTATTCGGTTCATTCTTTTTGTTTATCAATCAATCACAACCCAATCTGATACATAAAGTGACTGGTAAGAACCAAAGTGCATGTTTATAGATTTAAATTATTTTTTAATAAAAATAATTCCAATAAATTAAAACTTAGATCTTCACTCATATTATAATTATTTTATTTTAAAATTATCTATATATCAATTTTCATAACATATAATTTTCCTGATGTAAATCTAATAAAAATGTAACGGTTGTGATCAATGTGTGTGTTATTAGTTTAAATATATAATTTTTATTAAAAACATGTTTCACTCACTAAAGACCAAGAAAACACATATTCATTGTCCTGATATCTTATTAAATTGATAAATAAGTAATTTTATATGTATGAATGAAATCCATGAAAAAATAACGCACTATATTCACAGTATGACTCAAAGTACATGATTTTAATAAAAAATTGACATTTTATTTTAAATGAAATGTGACATACTAAAAATGAAGAAAAATATTCTGTTACTATGATACATTAGGAAAATTATTTATATATAATTTTTTGTATATAGGAATTAGCTACACTATAATTTAATATATGATGTGATCTGTTTTAACATTCCCGACAAATAAATATTAAGAAATATTCCTATATATTAATATTTGTGAATTTAATATTAATTTTACTTTAAAGGGGATTCTATGTTTGATGGTGTACCTGATACGTAACAACAGTTTTCATTAGAATCTTACGTTCCACACAACGTTGGGTCGTATTAAAAAATAACAATATAATAGTATTTTAAATGGTAGATAATGCCTAGTCATTGTATTGGTGGTAATGAACATAACTAACCATATTATGATTAAACTTGTTTCTGAATTTATTTTAGATTTATCTTACAATATTTAGAGGCATAAGATGTGAATGAATATAATTTTAAGAATAAATAATCTAATTCTATAAAAGGTTGATTTACCACCTTTTAATGGAGACCCATTTTTAAATCTATTTTTGTTCCCATCTATATGTTATATTTGAGAAAATAAAATTTTTATTTAGAATTAGTAAATCAAAATTTACTTTCGGTAAAGTTTTGGTATTTTTCTGATAAAATTCATTTTTTTATGAATAGTGATAAATTTAGTATTTTAATTCAAAACTACCTTTTAAAATAATTTATTTATATGGTTAGATTATATTTTTAACTGTTTAATGTTAAATTAGATTATATTCTTACCATTTAATATTATGTGTGTAATTGGAAGTAATATTACCTTGAAATTGGACATAAACAAGTGTCAATATTTTGATAGTTATTATTTCTTAAAAAAAATGTTTTTTGTTTTGACAATGGGAATTAATTTTAAATTAATTATTTCATCTTCTATGTTTTGAATTTGGTAATATAGACATCATTTTAAATTTGGAATATAAAATATTTATTAGGCTGAATTTTTGGTATTTTTATGAAAAACATCAATTTTTGATGGATATTGAAAACACTGAGTAGTAGTTAAAAAATAGACTTCTTCATTTAAATGAAATTTTACCGTTGTTGTGAATTTATTTCCAAAATTTTACATACATGGTTGTTATTATTAAATTAAATTTTGTTCAATAAGATGTAATTAATTTTTTGTGAATAGTAACATTTGACTTTTATTTACTACAGTTAATGGTAAATAGGGAAATTCAAGGTAAAAATAATATTATAATAATATTAAATTACCTGAACATGTGTCCAAATCCTATTTGTTGATTCATTTTCGACCATGGGAATCATTGGGTCGATTTTGGGACCCCATGGATCCTCTTATGAGTGATAATGACACTTTATAATAATTAATTTTAATTAATGAGAAAAATGACCTAAACATATATCTTTTAATAAATAAATTCTTTCATGGAGTTATATAAGTTATATATTTGACTATAAATATTCATTTAAAAGGTAAAACAACTTACTACATCATGGTATTTTTTTATAATTTTTAGACTTTATATATATATAATTATTTATTATAGAGTAATGATGTAGTGTTTATCTCATTAATGAGTGATTTAAATAAATATGATTATAAAGATTAAAACAATATCAAAAAAAGTACAATTCATATTGTATGATTTTATTTCTAACAAGAGAAATAATATATTCGAATTTAATATGTTTTGGACCTTTATAAACTGAAAATCATTATATAATAAAATAATATTTTCAGACATTTCTAAAGAGCCCCTCCTCCCCTTATAAAAATACCTCATCTCTAAACCATTACTCACACCTCTTGTGCCCTTTTTCTTGTCCACCCTCTAGCTAAATAAGCTCTCAAGATACCTCTCTTCATCCTAGAATCTATACCTTATACAAAATTCACTTCAATAAATCCAATTGTTTCAAACCAAATGGAGTTACCCGATTTAAAGGTAATGCATTCTCTTAAGTTATTTTATTTTATTTTACTTATCCAATTCCATAAACTCTTTATATTCATTGATTTTTAACAAAAATATTATCTTAAATATACTAGGATGTTTTTATGAGAATTTGTTTAACTAAAAATTTACACACCTGCATCTAATGGGTAAAGAACATACTGTTTCTGTGGACAGTGAACTACTGCCTCACGAAACGATGATTGTCCAATCTTCTCTTACCACCTCTTATGGTGGACATTATGGTGGAAGTGTATTTATATGTGATATATATTATATTTTATTTTATCTCTAATTATTCTGTAACACTATTTTATAACATACAAATATGATTTTCATGTTGTATATACGATAATTTCATTTGAGGAAGTGTGAACTACCACCCCCTCAAACTAATCTGACTCGTTCATACCATACATGGAACATATAAATAATGGTGTTAATGAAATTATGTAATGTATATAAAATATTATATTATAATCTAATTATAATATACCTATGTATAATTGTGTCTTCGTTTCTTTAAAAATGAAAGAAAGAAACGAAAGTAGCGTTAATGCGTAAGTACTACATACAATCTACAAGAAAAGTGCCATTCATTTATTATGTAAAAATGTAATAGACTATTAAAACTATATAGATAATAGATATATATGATATATGATTTCTAAATCATGAATATTATTCTATAGATAATTTAATTTTGACCACATGGACAAATTGCAATTATAACACGTTCATTTTTTAACTGAAATTCCGAACATCGAAAAAATGTCTGATATGAAATCAATTAATTAATAATTGTTATAGAAAGGTATTAATTAATATAATTTTAATAATAAAATTTAAAAATGTTCTGAATAAATTATTAATTGAAATAATTTTATTATTCCAAAAGAACAAGGAACAAACGAGTAAAGTTGGACACGAGTAAAGGGGTTTCTTTTCTAACTTTTAATTCCATGATATTTCCATTGTTCAGAACTTATTTATTGCAGTTTGTGTATTGTGCACAAACATTTGATATATATTATCATTATTCATTTTATATCCATGGTATTCTTTGACTCATTCAGTGGATATAAAATTTTGTTCATACGACTTGATTGATTACAACGTGATAGAGGTTTTATCTCACTTTTTTATTCCCATGACATTCATGCTATATTTTCCACTATTTCCTTTTGTGTGGAGTATGTACAGACCATTATTTTATCCATTATGTAATTTACCTCTATTTATGTGTATTTACATCTTCATTGTATGACCATTATTTCCTAGGGCATATGTTTTGTATGTCACCAAATTGGTAGGGGAACCTTTCACCTTTATTTTTTAGTCGAAGACTTATTTTTGTTATTTCCATTAATTTATATCTTCTTATATTTGTATATGTTCTTATGTATCCTTATTTCTATAAATTTTATATCCATGTGATGAGACACTCTTTTTTATCTCATCAACTCATTCACTAGTGTAGAAAACGTTTTTTACGTCGGTTATTTTCCATTTTTTACGTCAGTTTCTAGCCGATGTTAATACGGGTGATGTTATAAATAACGTGTTTTATGTCGGTTATTTAAAAAACGACGTTAAAAAGATAAAATCTCGATGTTTATCACGTCATTTATTTTATAACCGATGTGATAAAAAAACGGGAAGGGTTTATAATGTCAGTTATTTAATAACCGACGTGATAAAAGGAATGGGAAATGGTTTATCACGTCGGTTATAAAATAACCGACGCGATAAAAGGCCTGGGAAATTATTTATCACATCGGTTATTTATTAACTGACGTGAGAACCCCCCCTGGACTGGTTTAGAACTTCATTTATTATATAACCGCCGTGATAAACTGGGGGGAGGGGGGTTTATCATGTCGATTATATAATAACCGGCTTTATAAATTATATAACCGTCGTGATAAACCGGGGGGGGGGGGGTTATCACATCGGTTATGTAATAACTGACGTCATAAAACCATCCCCCTCGTGTTTCATGTAAGTTATTTAATAACCGACGTGATAAACCATTTCCTAGGCCTTTTATCACGTTGGTTATTTAATAACCGACGTGATAAACCATTTCCCATGCCTTTTATCACATCGGTTATTAAATAACTGACGTGATAAACCATTTCGCAGGCTTTTTATCACGTCGGTTATTAAATAACCGACCAGATAAACCCTTCATGTTTTCTTTATCACGTCGGTTATTTTATAACCGATGTGGAAGCCAATATTTTTTTAAAAAAATTGAATGCAGTCATATTCTCTCCCACAAAATCAACCAGAAAACAAATCAAGAAATCGTACCACAAAAACAGAAGGAGATCAATTTTAAGCATTTACATTTATAACATATAAAACATACCCCACTAGACAGTCCCCACCCTCATCTATACCCCATGGACATCCCTCCCCCACCACATTGGAGCCCCCACCCTCATGTATACCCCCTGGACAGCCCTCCCCCACCCTATTGGAGCCCCCACCACACCCCTGGACTGCCCCCCGACCCCCTGGACAACCCCAAACACCCCTCGACAACCCCACCCCCACCCTCCTGAACAGCACCCCCTTACCCAACTTGACAGCCCCCACCACACCCTTGGACTACCCCCCGACCGCCTGTACAGTCCCAAACACCCCTCTACAACCCCCACCCCCCTGAACAACACCCCCTCAACCCATCACCCCACATGACAGCACCCCACACCCCTGGACAGCCCCAAACACCCCTGGACACCACCACCCTCATGTATACCCCCCACCCCCTGGACATCACTCCCACACCCTTGGACCACACTCCCAGACCCCCGGACAGCCCTCCCACCCCCCTAGACTGCCCCCACCCCACCGGACAGCCCTCCTAGACCCCTGAATAGCCCCCAACCCCACAGAACACACCCCCACACCCTTGGAACACCTCCCCCATAGACCAAAATCCATACCAAAGAAACCATCATAAGTAGACCAAAACAAGAAGTAGAGAAAAATTAAACATTCACATATATAACATTCAAAACATACACTGTCAACTTAAAAAAAACTAAATCCAACCTAAACAACTACCAAATACCTAATTACAATGACAATATTCAAAATTACATTTTACATTACAAACAACTAAAATTCTATCAAACCTGTAAAATAATTTGACCACTCCACCTGTAAGTGTTTGATGTCTTCCGCATTATATGGTTGAGGGTCACAAAAAAGATACAAATTAAAAGTAAAGTAGTTAATAGGTATAATGAATAAATGAAATTGAAATATTATGGAAAATTTTAAGAGGAAATCATACCAGGTCAAAATTCACAACTGTCCCAGTTGTTAATATTTCATACATAAATCGTAACATATAATATCTGCATTCTATGGCTCCTTGTTGTTCATGAAAATTCTGTTTGAATGAGTGTAAATTCAATATATTATTTTTATGTAATAAATCAAAAAGTACAAATTATAAATGGATATTTACCTTCACATTTACATATTTGATCTTTGCACTCCTTTTCTTTGTGTTTTTTTGAAAGTAGGCCCATGCACTATTAGAAAATAATAAGAATGGGGAAAATTTAAAATTCATTATAATATATAAAACTATTGAGAAATTGAAACATACTTTTCCAATATATTCTTAAAATTTTCCCACACATCATCATGGACAGAGCATATCCAATAAAGTGCTTTCTCCTTTGGGCAAAAAACCCCTAACATCCAATGATCACTGATAAAAGGTAATTTAACGTTAGTGGTAATTTATGTTAAAAGTTAATTAACTCTTTGAGAGAAATGTGTTTCATACATCTCACAAAAAGGCATCATCCAACATTGTGTGGCTATATTCTTTTCAAGTATTTCGGCAATATAAACCATTCCTTGTTCATCATTCAATGGACATGCTTCAAGGGAAATAAATTGCGGGTCCATGAATCCATATACATCTGTCAGCTCATTCCTCTCAGAAATTTTATAAAGATACATAATACAAAACATACATAAGTAATTTTTAATAAATATAACACAAGGAAATGGTGTTAAGAATTACATGCAAAAAATTTGCACCACGTTGATGCCCAACTTATCTCTAGTAACAAGCTCCATGATATCAGTTTTCATAATCCCCACACTTATTTCACGTCCACAAACATGAGCTTCCATTGGAAACTCATAATGACCTGCCAACAAATTTGAATATTTTGACAATCTATCCAGACTACTAGAATGTGTATATGATGTCATAGCCATTTTTCTTTTTTGTTTTCTATACAGTATTTCTTTACCTTTGAAGTATTCCTATAAAAATAAATTGAAAAATATATTAATTTTCAAATGATAAAACAACTTTAATAAAAAAAATAAAATAAAAGATATTACATTCATACCTCTATGGTAATGAGTCGAAGAAGTCTGGATGGCCAAATTAAAAAATGGCTGATACTCTATCCAACTGTCGCCACCTCATCTGTAGGCAGTGGTACCTTAGCTGATCTATCTATAATATCCTATGCAGTGAACCTCTGATTCTCTACCTCTAATTGTTGATGATGAACTGTATCTCCTATACAATATACCAACCCATATGCTACTATATGATATTATGAATCATCAACATAAAACTCGCAATAAGTAGGAAGTTGCGGCGGAGGAGTAGGATACAAAATGGGGTCCGCAGGCTGAGGTGGGGGAGTGGAAGCTACTGGCGGAGGTGGAGGATAAATAATGGGGTCTGCAGGGGGGGGGGGGTTGGGGAGTGGGAGCTACAGTCTGAAATTGTCTTTGCATTTCTGCAATCATAGACTGCACCGATGATCTAATCTTGTCCTCCATAGTCGCATTAATATTTTGAACTTCAGCCTCCAATGATTCTATTTTTTATAAACCCCCTCAACGTTAGAAGTTGATGAACATGGAAACACTTTTCTTACCGATACACCTGCCAGATATACTCTTACACGACCAGGATGTTCAGGCCTTCCCAATGTTGCAAATAAAATATCTTCCCTCCCAGTATCTTTAAATGTCCCCTGTAAACTCTTCTCCTCAAGAGAGTCCTATATTAATTAATTGAACATTTCTGTAATGATTGAAAATTATTTGAAATAAATAGTTAACATAAATAAATAAAATAGATATCTTACAATCCTCTTAGCTATGATTCTCGATTCTTCCGAAAGATATTTCCCTTTTTTTCCTTCCAAGCTCTCTTCCATTTTTCATGTCCAGATGGAGGGGATGGAGGGGCCACCTATCCAGAGTTTGAAGACTCAGCTCTTAGTTATTGAAAATTTTCTGCCAACATTTTTTCTTCCAATAATGCATACCCTCCCTTAGATAAACTATGAGGGTATACATTTTTAGATTGGATCTCCTAATGAGCTTTCCTTGTTTACTGTAATTTAAGAATACGAAACCATTAACAAAACATTAATAAAATAATTTATATAGTAAAGTTTATAAAAGTTTACATTGCCCTTACCAGAAATAACTCTTTTCTTGTACTTTCAAAAAAATATCTCCATGTGTCTTCATCTATAAAATGATATATACGACATGTATTATCATGACTTCTATGACCATAAATGAAATCAGATGTGACGGTTGATTTGAAATCCTTCCATCTCCTGGCAGCCAATGATAAGCATTTCTTCCTGACTCCTCCAGTGTCAGGAATATCAAATGTCATCTGATAAAGAAGAGGTTAAACATATTATATATACCAGAAACATTAAAAAAATAGTCAAACAATGAAAAAATATCTTACCAAAATCATCTCCCACAACTGAGAGATTATCGGTTTATCCACACTTCTCCAATCTTCATATAGAATTCTTACTTTGCTCTTAGCCTGAGTTGCTACAAAACCCTTAAAATCTTTTTTATTCGGACCTCTAGGAATATCATCATCATCAAACTCAACGACTATCCTCTGATCCTGCGTATGGGAAAGTGATAATTTTGGTAAACGTGTGCACCCACGTTTACCAACCTTTGAACTCTTTGTCTTAATAGGAGCATGTGAATGTTCATCCCCAGAGGTATGACCAGCAATATTCTCATCTCCAGAATCATGTGGTTGATCAACTGAATGATCTGTCATTATCCTTCAAATAAAAAAAAACAAATGTCAGTTCAAAAATATACAAATTCAAAAATTTTAATACTACTGTAATCAGAAAATAGAAAAGTGTATTAAGTTACGTAATAGTAAACATTGGTAATATGGTAATCATGTTAAACAATGGTAAATATGTTAAAGATGGTCAAGATGGTCAAGATGGTAAACATGGTAAACCTGGAAAACATGGTAAACATGGTAATGTAATTTTCCATGAACAAAAATAATAGATATATAATTCATGTAATGGTTATAAACATGATAAAGTAAACTAAACAAACTTAAAACAAACAAAAACTTATACTTATTTTGTTTTAAAACATGTTTTAATAAATAAAAAAATTACAATATCTAACATTTATGAATAAAAAAAATGTAAACAAGACATAAACATATGTTACCTATAATTTTAGGAATGTACAAATGGATTCTTTTCTGAAATTCCTTCGTCGTTGTCATTCCTTATGACACAAACTATGTCTTCAACATGCTCATCATTATGTTCTGTTAATCTTTCCAGGGATGTAGGGATCTCACATAAATCAGCATCTTCATCAATTTCATCCTCACCAACATACTGTTTCTTCCCTTGTAAAACAACATCCCACTGCATATCTGATTGATCTACTACATAGAATTTTTTTTTCATGTGTTTCCATTATAAAAGAATCAGGTGTGTCTTCCAATCTATTTAGATTAACATGTGTTATTCCAAATTCATCATGTATGACACTTTTGTTACCGATAAACCATTTACAGTTAAAAACAAGAACTTTAATTTTAAAGTAATCAAACTCCCATATGTCTTCAATCACTCAATAATATGCACTTGATGCAGAAATTGGGTTTTTGTCCTTAACACTCGAAAACTGCATTGCTTCTGCATACACCAATACACCACTATTTTGAACTACACTTCTGTTGTCCTGAGATTTCATATGAAATGTATAACCATTAATGTCATAACCAAACCATGTTATAACATTTAAATATGGACCACCCACTATCTATTTTAATTTCTCCGATACATCTGATCTACCAAGAAATGTTTTTTTAATCCATGACAAAAAAGTATTGTTTTGCTCATTCAAAATCCAAAATTCTTTCTTCTTTGGATGACATTGTTTCAACTCATTAATATGCAATGTGATATATGGTTGAGCATCAGCTATGTTATTAAAGATGTATGATTCTAACATCTTCATCTGTTCAGATGACAATTATTTGACTTTCAAGCCACAAATCCCCTTTCCCTCATTATTAACTCATCCATGGCGAGATGGAGGCAAACCTATGTGTTGCTCCTCAGCCAATTAGCTCGTACAAAACTCTGCTACCTCCTCCGAAATATACTTCTCAATAATGGAGGCTTCATGTCGATATGGATTTTTAACATACCCCTTTAATATTTTCATATACCTTTCAAAAGGATACATCCAACGAAGATATATAGGTCCACAAAGCTTTATTTCTAAAACCAGATGAATCCTTAAATTCACCATTATATCAAAAAAAGTTTGAGCAAAATACTTTCCCAATTGACAAAGTATAAAAATTGCATCATTTTACAAAATGTTCAAAGAATTCACATCAATCGCCTTGTTAAAAATTGAATTGAAAAAATAACACAACTTCATTATAGTCTTTCTGACACGAATGGGAAATATTCTACGCAATGCAACTGGTAGAATTTGTTGCATCATGGCGTGACAATCATGTGATTTCATACCTATCAACTTCAAGTCCTTCAATGAGATAAAATTTTTTACATTAGAAGAATATCCTTGAGGCACATTGATATCATGAAGACACAGACAGAAGCTAATTTTCTCCCTCTTCGATAATGTATGACAAGCCCGGGGAAGAAATTTTTGTCTTCCTTTAGGAGTGGGAGCTAACTCCAAACGTATTCCCATTGATAGTAAGTATAATCTTGTATTCAACCCATCTTTTGTCTTTTCTTTAATATCTAAAAATTTTCCAATCAAACAATCACAGATATTCTTCTCCACGTGCATGACATCAATATTATGTTTAACTTCATGATACCTCCAATATGGTAGCTCAAGAAATATTGACCTTTTCTTCCAAATATGTCCATCATTACCAGATTTCTGTGACTTTCCCAATGTCACATCAAGGTTTTTCACCATCTCAAAATACAGATCAGGGGATAAAGGTTTTGGAGCAGTATAAAATTTTTGTGAGCCATTTAATTCCTTTTTTTAGTCTTTGATAAGGGTGATCCATAGGAAAAAACTTTCGATGGCCCATGTACACTTTTTTCCTCCCATGATACAATTGACAATATGACGTCTGTTGTTCGCAAATTGGACATGCATTAGGCCCTTTAAAACTGTATCCAGACAAATTTCCATACACTGGGAAGTCATTTATAGTGAACAGAAGCACTACATGTAGTTGAAAATATTCCATTTTATAAGAATCATAAACCCTAATACGATCAGCCCATAATAGTATCAAATCATCAATCAACGGTGACAAGTAAACATCAATATCATTGCCGGGTTGCATTGGACTAGAGATCATTATACTCAACATGACATATTTACGCTTCATACGAACTTCAGGAGAGAGGTTGTAAATTACCAATAAAACAGGCCATGAACAATGTGTGCTACTGAGGGTTCGGTATGGATTCATTCCATCTATGCACAACCCTAGTCGAAGATTTCTACTTTCATTTTCAAATGTAGAATACTGTGCATCAATTTTCTTCCATTGTGGACAATAAGATGGATGATGTATTTTTCCATCAGATACCCACTCATCAGCATGCCATATTAAACTTTTTCCATCATGTGAATTATAAAATAAACGTTTGAAATGATGAATTATAGGATGATACCAAAATACCTTTGAAGGGAGCTTTGTAATCTCTACATCAACCTGTGATTTTTCTTTCACCCTATACCGTGATGTCCCACATTTAGGACACTCTGACAAAAATTAATATTCCTTTCTATATATAATACAGTCATTTGGATAGGCATGTATTTTCTTGTATCCCAATCCCATCAGGCATAATATTTTCGTGGCTTTTTAATGTGAATATGGAAGACCGTTATATTTTGGAAGAATGTCTTTCATCAATTGTAGCAGCTCTGTAAAACTTATGTCACTCCATCCATGTTTCTCCTTTAGGTTCATCAATCTTAACACCACCGAAAAAACCATAAAATCTGTACAACCCGGATATAATGGTTTTTCAGCATCACCATATAGACACGCAACTCTCGATTCTATCTCAATTTGTTCTGCTACAATATCGCGAATCATTTCTTCAATTCCATCGGAGTTACCATCCTGCAAATCATCATCATCAGTGATATTCCATCCAGTTTCACCATGCCAAATCCAAGGTCTAAAACTCGGATTAAAACCATGAAAAATCAGATGATCTTTTATCTCTCTACTTTTCAACTTCTTCATATTCAAACATTTCAAGCATGGAAAGAAAAAAATGTCACTACTTGGAACATTTCATTTAGAAAATTCCAGAAAGGCCTCAACACCCTCCTCAAATTCATTGCTCATTCTATGTGCCATAAACCAACATCGACTCATTATTACCTATAACAAATATCAAATATATATATATATATATATATAAGATAAGACAAATATATGTTTATATGAAAAAAATCATAATTTGAATGTAAAACAATTTTGAAATATAGAACAAATCTATGGGTATTTAAAAAAATATGCTTGAATATTATTTTTAAAACAAAATATAGTTAGATATAATAGTTTTAAATTCCATTGAATCAATGAAAACCATGGCGCCTACATGGTTGATAAAAAATTGGAGAAAATGGAGAAAACCTGATAATCACCCCCACCCCTCGGACACCCCCAAAACTCTCTGGACAGGCCCCCACCCCCTTGGACAGCCCCCCACACCCACCCACCCCATTGGACCCCACCTAGAAACCCCCAACCCTACGGACATCCCCCACGTGTAGAGACCCGAAGCTTGACGTACATGAAAATTACATTACTTTTACGGAATACTTAGTACATAACACAAACACACACACAAGGACCATAATAGTTTAGTGTCTTTGGAAACTTAGAATATAATCTTCTAATCGTGGTGAAAGATCTTCAACATATCCCATAAAGATCTTCTTTTTTTTACCTAAAACCTTTCTTTATATCCTGGGGAAAAGAAAACATAAAAGGGTGAGCTCAAATTCTCAGTAAGGGTAAACAAAAGAAATATCAATCACATCATATACATAAGAACACAACTTTTGGAAATCTAAACCTGCAAAAGAAATCATAATTTCATAACATGAGATAAATCATAGTAATGAAATGTAATCCCAATAATCATAACTTAAAACATGAAACTTTGTGGCATACACACATAATCATAGAGAATCATTTCTTATTAGTCAAGACTCATTGCCAAGACTATCTTAGTGGAAAAAGTCCATTTCTAAACCGAGTTCACTCCTCGTTTCAGACCTATTTCACTGAACTGGTTTAACCTGCCGTTCCAGCCATGTCTATCTCATGAGATATAAAATATTTACCCAATGCATTTGAGGGAGATATATGTCCCACCCATCTCATAATGATACCATTCTTGTGTGTGCCACAAAATCATATACCATACATCATAACATAACCCATGTAATAAAAATGGGAATCTTAAACATTGTGACATCATAAAACAATTCATATAAGAAAAAGGAATTCATAAAAATAATTCCATCATAACATAATCAAATCAATGTAATAATAGGTATAGAAACAGAAACCTTTATTATAAGAGATGGAAAATAATTTTGATAAAACACTTGAACTCCATTCGTGAGGAAAATATCCTTTCTACTTCAAAAACACTTTTCCTTTATTAACATGTCATAAAATTATAAACTAGAAGAAGATGATTAAAAATAAACATGAAAACTTTTAAAGTAAGCTTCTTGGAAATAACTTTTTTTAAAAAATCCATTCATTCCATATAAGTTAAAAAAACATTCTTCCCGTACTTTTGTCGGAAAAGTAAAAAAGTTCCTCGTACGAAAAATGAAAAAATATCCCTTTTATGTCTTTTACTAAAAACTCACCGAAGGGTAAAATAGGATTTAAATAATGGTAGGTGGATGGAAAAAATATTACATATTGAGGAATCATGGATGTGGATAATAAAATACACCCCAGTAAATACCAAAGTAGAAACAATCTCGGATAAAATGAGATTGTGATATTTTACCTTACCTTAGGTCCAATTTGCTTCATAAGTGTCAGAACCTCCTGTATAATGATTTAAATAATGTCATTGACTTATTCCTGAATAATAATCATTGTTATGTTATCATATATGGTTCACTTATGACTTTATTGTACCCGTTCTTTTGTAAATTCCATGTTAAAGAGCATTTTGGGTAAAATCATTTTATTTGTCGTCCGTGTTTTGACTTGTAATTATTAATATGATTAATTAGATCATGATTACATAATTACAGAATATAAAACATGATTTATATATAATATATATTCAGAATATACATATATATAACAGATCAGTAAATGGAATGAAATACACCGTTCATGGAGACGGTAGGCCATACGTACGCATGAATGCTGTTTTTGTTTTCCTTATTGAGTTGAATGGAATTATGTAGATGACATACATATATATAAACATAAATTCAGTATAATTATTATGTCACATATTTCATGATTAATTATTATATATACTTTATAATCATTCATGAATGGTTAATGTGGAGAATGAATCTCATCGCGTCGTGGAGACGGTAATCCGTACGTATGCACGAACGATGATATCGTTCTCATGATCGTGGAATTGTATTGGAGTGTATGTATACTATTTAAGAATCAATATCAATTTACAATAATCATATATAGTTATTATGTATACCATTATACCCATCCAAGTAAGGTGGTGGTGGAAAATAGATTACACCACGACGTGGAGACGGTATTCCGTACGTACACACATGCAGTGATTTCGTTTTTCGTAGGATGGATAGATGGTGAAATAGGGTTGTTTAAAAATTATAATAACATATCAGTATATTATTGATACCTATGTTATTACTTCATAATGAAACAACCTAAGAAGAAGAAGTGGAAGAAGAAATAAAGTTGAAATAATCGGTAACGGACATTACCTCTTCTTTGAAGCGCCTCTTTGAGATCTCCTTTTAGGGCACTAAAATTGGTCTTTGAGGAAGAACAGAACCTCTAGGATGTTTCTAGTGAATTGTAGAAGTGAATTGGGCAGGGGTTGGCTGAGATTTAAGGCTCAAAGTGGTTTGAGGAAGAGAGGGAGGAGGTGCCCATTTATAAGGGAGGAGAGGGGCATCTTTGGAATAACAAAAAATATTATTTTATTATAAAGCAAAATTCGGTTTTAAATAGCTCCAAATTGATTTAATTCGAATATAAGGTGGGTATGGGTCGAAATAATCTCATACAATAGAATTTAGACAAGTTTAGGTTCCTATTTTAACCTTATCATTTATATTTAACTTTATGTTAGATAATTTTACTTTTATCGTGTCTTTTTGTGTTCTTACACTATAAGGTTGATAAACTTATTATAACAAGGAAAACGAACCCCATGTTGTTTATTATTAATATATATAAACTTATCTAAGTCATTTGACCAAACATTAGATTTTTAGGAGTAAAATAACAATTAATAATATAATATTTGTCTTAAAAACTATTTTATGTCAATTTTGTCACTATTTAGTAATTGATTTTTGTAAAAATCATAACAGAATGATTAGTTCTCAAAACGTTAATTAAATAAATAAAAACAAGTCATATTAACCTATAAAATTAGTGGAATTCATAAAAAGTCTCAAATTACATTTATTTCGGTATATATAACATCAATTATGTCAATATTTCATTAATAAGATAATTACGGAATCATCTTTGTGTCATAAATAAATTAACTTATTTAATGTCTAAAAATTAAAAATAAAATACCATTATGTAGGAAATCTTTTTATCTTTCTAATGAATATTTATAGTCGAATTTAGCGTATATATAACCCTATATTTAAAATTATTTAGCTATTAAACTTTGATTTTAACTATTTTAACCCTTCTTTAAATAAATTAATAATAAATGTCCTAATCTAATCCAAGTGGGCCTAAATGGTCATAATTTATTCCTAAGGTTGTTTTTGGTCGAATTAAACTTATCCAATATAATTAGGACATGTGTTAGGGTAATAATAATAACATTTTTACACTTAATTACCATATTTACTTTTAACCGTGGTAAAAAAAGTAAAAAGTTACTATTCACCAAAAATTATTTTCATCTCATTGAACCACATTTTACTTACTAACATCAACCGTGTCTCTCGGATTTTTGAAATTCCACTCACAGAAGCGGTAAAATTAGGTTTTATGAAAAAATCATTTTTTTAACTACCACTTAGTGGTTTCACTATTCATCAAAAAATGAAAGTTTCCAGAAAAATACCAAAAATTAGGCCTAATATATATTTGATATTATGAACTCAAAAATGATGTCTATTTTACCAAATTCAAAAAAAAATCAGTTGAATTAATTAATTGAAAAATTAATTACCATCGTCAAAACAAATAGCGTGTTTTTAAGAGATATTAACTATCAAAAGATTGACACTGGTTTATGTCTGGTTTAAATGTGAAATTACATCCAATGAACAACATTGTATTAAATTGTAAAAAATATATTCTAAATATAATTTAAAACCACTCAAATTAATAATTTATCACTATTAATTATTTCGATTAAAAATGTTATTTTTAATTAAAATTTAGTAATTTTCACTATTCATCAGAAAATGAAACTTATCCGAAAAGTACCAAAATTTCACCCTAAGCTAATTTCGATATTCCGAATCCAAAAATGAAGTCCATTTTGAAAAATAAAATTTAAAAAATTTCAAAAAGTGGTTATTACTATTCATAACGGCTAGTTTTAATAATATTTTAATAGCATCTCATTGTTTAGTGAAACTCGGTATTGCATACTACACACGCTATCGAGAAAGGTCGTGATTGCATGTAATGAAAGGCAAGTCAAGGATGCGTGTTGTGCAAGCTCCTTTTGGTGTAGCGTACAACAAAAGACATTAATGAAATTAAAATCTCGGGGTGTTACATTCTACCCCCCTTAAAATGAATTTCGCCCTCGAAATTCGTCGGGGGTTATAAATGGTTTACTACTTGAAAGATTCTTTAATATAAACCCACATCGTAAAATGGAATACCAAAACCAGTCTTTAAAAAAAAGTATGAAACGTAACGGTTACCCAAATAAACTAATCACTGGATTTCCACATAGGTGAAAATATGGATATGGAAGGGAAATCTATCCATCATGTTCTGATGGAGAGTGGTAGAGAACATGGCTGTGGAAAATCCAGAAATCACAAAGCCATAAATAGGTGAAGATCTAAGGTACCATCTTATTCATCAGATATAAGAGCACTAGGACAACATTTTTGGTTTTCAAGATCATTTCCCTAATGTTGAATAATTTGAATTAGAATAAATACTTACTTTATTTTGGTACAATATCACTGTTGTTCGTGCCTTGAACAATTTCCACTTCATCTCATAAAGAAATGAAGTTAAATTTGTTATTCGTGATGTGTTAGCATATCATGTGATAGAATGACGGGTCATTCCATCTGTCTCAAACAAAAGGTTTGCAAAAGTTATTAAATATACATAAGTCGATCTATAGTGAGATTAATCATATATGGTTCCTAAAATGGACTTATACTTATTATATCATACTGCTTAATATAATAAAACTAGTTTCTACTAAACAAGGACTTCCTGTAGGCCAGTGGTAGGCGATAAAGGCCAATCGCACTTCGGTTGTGGGTTTGATTCCCACAGTCTTGTCCGACGCGATGGGCTATCACTAGTCCTGCAGGTTGTCCTTTTTCTAAAACTACATTACTATAACATCACATAGATAATATCGAAAAAACTTCTATCCTTAAACAATACAAACTTATGTCCAACATAATCCATTCCAATCTTTAGGTTTATCTAAAATACATTGGTCCAAGCTCATATTATAAAGAAAATGATTACTTGAAATGTCACATAACAATCACTTGAATGCCATCATTTATCCCCCATATATCATAAGATATATCTTGTTGGTAAAATTACAAACATGTGAAAACCTTAATCATGTATACCCATTGAACCTTTGTGAAAACATGAATGCTGTTAAAAGTTAACACTTTACACAAACCAAAATCCATAAAATTCTTTATACTCAAACCATGATATCACTTAGTCCTTTTATCAATCATGAGCTCATGGATACAATAAAACATCTCATTATCTTCTTATCACTTCATTATGCGCATATCATCTGCTTACCAAAAATATCTCAATCACTTTCCATGGTTACCGGTACCATAAAATTATTGAAAACCACAATAGACCAATACATAAATATTCCAATATTCCACGATACTATATACAAGATTATTTTGGAATCCCATTACATAAACACTTAATCATTCCACCACATCATTTTCATATTCAACATCGCCAATAGTGATCGCATGTGACTTCCCTTTGTCCTTTGCCTTAAGTGGTTTCTCATTTCGATCATCACTAACCCTTGGATTAGGGCATTTATTATCATAATGCCCCATTTCCTTGCACTTGAAGCATTGAAGTGTTGGTGGTGCATTATCTGTAGTCTTTTCTTTATTCACATCATTAGAAACCCTTTTTCCATTACTTCGACACTCAGCTGCTCAATGGCCTTCTTTTCCACACTTCAAACATGTTCTAGTCCCTTTAAGACAATCTCCACCATGCTTCTTTCCACACTTTGAGCATAAGGAAACATTCATCTTATTTTCACCATTATTATGAGATTTCTCCTTGAACTCCATCTTTAGTTACTTGTAAAAACTATGAGATGGATAAGTAACACCAACTTCCATTTCTACCTTGATAGCACAACGCACAATTTCTTCATAGCTACTGAAGTCTCTTATAGCTAATTCCCTTCGAAGATTTGGTTTTAAGACACTGAAGAATCGATCAACTTTACTTTCAGGTTGGATGATAAATCCAGATGCATACCTTGTAAGCCTTGTAAAATTCGCTTTATATATACCAACAGATTCATCATCCTTTTTCTTTAGTTCAAGAAACTCCTTCTCCATCTTTTTTCGAAGAATACGAGGGAAGTACTTATTGAAAAATAAGTTCTTGAACTCGTCCCATTCCATGGAATCAATTTCATCTCTTGGCCTCTTATTCTTGATAAGATTCCACCATTGATCAGCATCACCTTCCAAACGATACACTGCTAGGATTAATTTATCATGTTCAGAACATTGAAGAACTGAAAATATCTTTTCAGTGGTAATGATCCATTGTTCAGCAACCAGTGGATCAGAAGACCCACTGAAAGAAGGTGGACGTTGACTCATGAAGGACTCAATAGAATATTGTTCCCTTCTCTGCACATTTAGAAGTCCAGAATGATTCATATCTTGTGTAAGTATAACAATAATATTTTGCACTCCATATCCCATAACATTTGTTTGTTCAAGAGGACAATCATTGCATTGTCCATTACATTGATCAACACGGTTCCTTCGGGTTCCAACCATCGTCTAAAACCCAAAAAGAATAGTGTGAGTGGAAAAAATCACGCTTGGGAAAACAATATAATAAAGGGGGAGTAACTTCAATATCTAACCTCTTGGGTTACCGTAATTCAAGTACTATAAACTATACTTATACTTAACCTTAGAGACATCCCTATACATACCTTAGAAATATCTCTAGGGATCTCACTAAAGTTCTCACATCCTAGTTTCCAAAGGTTGACTAAACCATTCCTCTTATACCAACTGTAGAGACCTGAATCTTGACGTACATGAAAATTACATTACTTTTGCGGAATACTTAGTACATAACAAAAACACACACACAAGTACCGTAATAGTTTAGTGTCTTTGGAAACTCGGAATATAATCTTCTAATCGTGGTGAAAGATCTTCAACATCTCCCATAAAGATCTTCTTTTTTTACCTAAAACTGTTCTTTATATCCTGGGGAAAAGAAAACATAAAAGGGTGAGCTCAAATGCTCAGTAAGGGTAAACAAAAGAAATATTAATCACATCATATACATAAGAACATGACTTTTGGAAATCTTAACCTGCAAAAGAAATCATAATTTCATAACATGTGATAAATCATAGTAGTGAAATGTAATCCCAATAATAATAACTTAAAACATGAAACTTTGTGGAATACACACATAATCATAGAGAATCATTTATTATTAGTCAAGACTCATTTCCAAGACTATCTTAGTGGACAAACTCCATTTCTGAACCGAGTTCACTCCTCGTTTCAGTCTTGTTTCACTGAACCGGTTTAACCTGCCGTTCCAGCCATGTCTATCTCATGAGATATCAAATCTTTAGCCAATGTATTGGAGGGAGATATAGGTCCCACCCATTTCATAATGATACCATTCTTATGTGTGCCACAAAATCATAAACCATACATCATAACATAACCCATGTAATAAAAATGGGAATCTTAAACATTGTGACATCATAAAACAATTCATATAAGATAAAGGAATTTATAAAAATAATTCCATCACAACATAATCAAATCAATGTAATAATAGTGATAGAAACAGAACCCTTTATTATCTTAGATGGAAAATAATTTTGATAAAACACTTGAACTCCATTCTTGAGGAAAATATCCTCTCTACTTCAAAAACACTTTTCATTTCTTAACATGTCATAAAATTCTTAACTAAAAGAAGTTGATTAAAAATAAACATGAAAACTTTTAAAGTAAGCTTCTTGGAAATAATTTTTTAATAAAATCCATTCATGCCGTATAAGTTAAAAAACATTCTGCCCGTACTTTTGTCGGAAAAGTCAAAAAGTACCTCGTACGAAAAACGACAAAATATTCCTTTTATGTGTTTTACTAAAAACTCAATGAAGGGTAAAATTGAATTTAAACAATGGTAGGTGGGTGGAAACGTTATTACATATTGATGAATCATGGATTTGGATGATAAAATACACTCCAATAAATACCAAAGTTGAAACAATCTCGGATATATGAGATTGTGATATTTTCCCTTACCTTAGATCCAATTTTCTTCGTAAGTGTCCGAACCTCCGTATAATGATTTAAATAATGTCATTGAAATATTCCAGAATCATACTCATTGTTATGATATCATATATGGTTCACTTATGACTTTATTTTACCCGTTCTTTTGTAAATTCCATGTTAAATAGCGTTTTGGCTAAAATCGTTTTATTTGTCATCCGTGTTTTGACTTGTAATTATTCATATGATTAATTAGATCATGATTAATTAATTCTGGAATATAAAACATGATTTATATATAATATAAATTCAGAATATACATATATATAATAGATCAGTAAATGGAAAGAAATACACCGTTCATGGAGACGGTAGGCCGTACGTACGCATGAACGCTGTTTTCGTTTTCCTTATTGAGTTGAATGGAATTAAGTAGATGACATACATATATATACACATAAATACAGTATCATTATTATGTCATATATTTCATGATTACTTATTATATAAACTTTATAATCATTCATGAATTGTTAATGTGGATAATGAATCTCATCGCGTCGTGGAGACGGTAGTCCGTACGTACGCACGAGCGATGATATCGTTCTCATGATCGTGGAATTTTATTGGATTGTATGTATACTATTTCAGAATCAGTATCACTTTAAAATAATCATATATAGTTATTATGTACACCATTATACCCATCCAAGTAAGGTGGTGGTGGAAAATAGCTTACACCAAGGCGTGGAGACGGTATTCTGTACGTACGCACGCGCGGTGATTTCATTTTCCGTAGGATGGATAGATGGTGAAATAGGGTTGTTTCATACTTATAATAACATATCCGTATATGAGTGATACTGATGTTATTACTTCATAATGAAAAAACCTAAGAAGAAGAAGTGGAAGAAGAAATAAAGTTGAAAGAGTCGGTAACAAACATTACCTCTTCTTTGAAGCGCCTCTTTGAGATATCCTTTTAGGGCACTAAAATTGGTCTTTGAGGAAGACTAGAACCTCTAGGATGTTTATAGGGAAGTGGATAAGAGAATTTGGAAGGGGTTGTCTGAGCATGAATGCTCAAAGTGGTGTGAGGAAGAGAGAGAGGAGGTGCCCTTTTATAAGGGAGGAGAGGGGCACCTTTGGGATAACTAAAACTATTATTTTATTATAAAGCAAAATTCGGATTTAAATAGCTCCAAATTGATTTATTTCGGAGATAAGGTAGGGATGGGTCTAAAGCCTCTCATCCAATAGAATTTAGACATGTTTAGGTTCCTATTTTAACCTTATCATTTATATTTAACTTTAAGTTAGATAATTTTACTTTTATCGTGTCTTTTTGTGTTCTTATACTATAAGGTTAATAAACTTACTATAACAAGCCAAAAGAACCCCAAGTTGTTTATTATTAATATATATAACCTTATCTAAGTCATTTGGCCGAACATTAGATTTTTAGGAATAAAATAACAATTAATCATATAATATTTGTTTTAAACACTATTTTATGTCAATTTTGACACTATTTAGTAATTGATTTTTGTAAAAATCATAAAAGAATGATTTGTTTGAAAAAAGTTAATTAAATAAATACTAACATGTCATATTAACCTATAAAATTAGTGGAATTCATAAAAAGTTTCAAATTACATTTATTTCTCTATTTATAACATCAAATATGTCAATATTTCATTAATAAGATAATTACTGCATCATCTTTGTGTCATAAATAAATTAACTTATTTAATTTCTAAAAATCACAACTAAAATACCCTTATGTAGGAACTCTTTTTAGATTTCTAATGAATATTTATAGTCGAATTTATCTGATGTATAACCCAATATTAAAAATTATTTAGTTATTAATCTTTGATTTTAGCTATTTTAACCCTTTTTTAAATAAATTAATAATAAATGTCTTAATCTAATCCAAGTGGGCCTAAATGGTCATATTTTATTCCTAAGGTTGTTTTTGGTCGAATTACATTTATCCAATAGAATTAGGACATGTGTTAGGGTAATAATAATAACATTTTTACCGTTAATTACCCTATTTACTTTTAACTGTGGTAAAAAAAAGTAAAAAGTTACTATTCACCAAAAATTATTTTAATCTCATTCAATCACATTTTACTTACTAACATCAACCGTGTCTCTCGAATTTTTGAAATTCCACTCAAAGAAGCTGTAAAATTAAGTTTTATGAAAAATTCATTTTTTTTAACTACCACTTAGTGGTTTCACTATTCATCAAAAAATGAAAGTTTCCATAAAAATACAAAAAATTAGGCCTAAGCTATATTTGTTATTATGAACTCAAAAATGATTTCTATTTTACCAAATTAAAAACATATCAGTTTCATTAATTAATTTAAAAATTAATTCCCAACGTCAAAACAAATAGCGTGTTCTTAAGAGATAATAACTATCAAAAGATTGACACTTGTTTATGTTTGGTTTAAATGTGAAATTACATCCAATGACCAACATTGTATTAAATTGTAAAAAATATATTCTAAATATACATTAAAACCACTCAAATTAATAATTTATCACTATTAATTATTTCTATTAAAAAGGTTGTTTTTAATTAAAATTTAGTAGTTTTCACTATTCATTAGAAAATGAAAGTTATCCGAAAAGTACCAAAATTTCACCCTAAGCTAATTTCGATATTCCGAATCCAAAAATGAAGTCCATTTTGAAAAAAAAAATTTAAAAAATTTCAAAAAGTGTTTATTATTATTCATAACAGCTAGTTTTAATAATATTTTAATAGCATATCGTTGTTTAGTGAAACTCGGTATTGCGTACTACACACGCTATTGAGGAAGGTAACGATTGCGTGTAATGAAAGGCAAGTCAAAGATGCGTGTTGTTCAAGCTCCTTTTGGTGTAGCGTACAACACAAGACATTAATGAAATTAAAATCTCGGGGTGTTACACCACGCCTCTAGACAGCACCCCCACCCCTCCTAGACACCACCCCCACCCCCTACCCCTTGAACACCCCCTGGACACCCCCAACCCTCTGGACATCCCCCTCCCCCCAGAAAACCCCCAAACCCTCTGGACAGGCCCCCACCCCTGTGGATAGCCACCCACACCCACCCACCCCCTTGGACACCCCCCAGACACCCCCAACCCTCTGGACACCCCCACCCCTTGGACAACCCCACCCCATTAGACAGCACCTCCCACCCCTCCTGGACACCACCCCCACCCCCACCCCTTTGGATACCCCCCGACACCCCCCTGGACACCCCCAGCCCTCTAAACAGCCCCCACCACCTGGACAGCCCCCAACCATCTTGACAGCACCCCCACCCCTTCTGGACACCACCTCCCACCCCTACCCCTTTGGACACCCCACTGGACACCCCCCGACCCTTTGGACAGCCCCCCACCCCCTGTACAACACCCCACTCCTCCAGAAAGCACCCCCACCACTCAACAGAAGCCATTTTTATTTGGAATCATGGGACATAGTGATGCATCGAAGGTCCATAGAGGTCAACAGCCATTACATTATATGTCTAATAGATTCTTATATAAAAGATGATAAAGATAAGAAACAAAAACACATGAAATAACATTTCCAAATTCGTACATTTAATCAATAAACATTCTATGCAATAATATAGGTGAATGAGATCATTAGTTGTCAACGAAAACAAAAATTACCACAAATGTCGGGCATTCGCGAAACAAAAACAAAATAAATAGATGCAGTTGAGGCTTACATGAATATTGCGAGTCGATCTAATAGATCTTGGGATGATAAATAAGATGATTATGGAAAAAAGATGTGAGAGGGTTCGAAATGGAAGAATCTTACCTAGTTTAAACACAAAAATTTCAAAACATAAATATAGACTATCTGCAAAAATGAACGAAATAAATACTTGGAAGGCATACTTGAGTGTTGCGAGTTTAGATAATAGATCTGTGGAGAGTAAAGATGATAAAAGATGAAGGAAAAATGAGTTTAACGCAGCTAGATGGAGGAGCCGATTAGGGTTTACCACGCGAGAGAGATGAGCCGTCGGACTGTCAATCGAAAAATCGTAAATTACACTCCATGGGGCTTGTTAATTTTTTAAATTTTTTATAATGTCGGTTATTAAATAACCGACGTTATAATCTATTTTTTTACATTTATAACGTCGGTTATTATAATAGCTGACATTATAAATGTATCACAAAAGGCTTTTTTTACATCAGTTATAAAATAACCGATGTAAAAAATACACGTGTTGGTTTTTTTACATCGGTTATGGAATAACCGACCTAAAAAATACATCACAAATCACAGTTTTTGATGTCAGTTATATTATAACCGACGTAAAAAACTTCTGCGGATTCTTTTGTTACGTCGCTTATAAAAAAACCGACATCAAAAAGTTCTCAGAAGTTGCATTTATTAAGTCGGTTATTTTATAACCGACGTAAAAAACTCGTCGATATCTCGTTTTTTACATCGGTTAACAAATAACCGACGTAAAAACCCCATGTAATTTGGTTTTTTACGTCGGTTAACAAATAACCAACGTAAAAAACGAACGCTCTCGAATTGTAACGCCGGTTATTAAAATTACCGACGTTAAAAATATACTCACTGCCTTTTTTACGTCTGTTATAAAATAACCGACGTAAAAAACCACATTTCACTGATTATCAAGTCGGTTATATATAACCGACGTCAAAAATGATGACGTAAAAACGTTTTCTGCACTAGTGATTTTCTGAATTTTAATGTGATGTCGTTAGGCTGTCAAATATTTATAAGTAAACTTCTTTACAAAATTTAAATTCATTGGGTTAAACTTATACATCGTGATTAAGTCATGCTATGAATATGTGTTAAGGAACTCTGATAGTTTTACACATAATTTCCACTTATATTTTGTGTATTCTTAATTGGCACACATAATTATGTCATTTATTTGTCCTTAATATAAGGATATGATCTTTTCAAGGGACTTTATCTCAATTTATATTCAATTGGTTCTTATTCATTTTTATATAATAATTCACTTTTTTATGGTGTATATACTTCCCTTTGACATATTATATCATTAATATCTTTATTCTCATGATGTTATAATCTTTTATTAATGTTATTCTATAAATATTTGTATTCAAACATCTCCCATTTTGTTAATAATTATTTACCTAAAATATCATTCTAAATGTTTTAAAAATTTATTATTATAAATCATTCTCATTAATTTCCTTGTTTTGAAAATGGTTTTCAGTATTTCTTTATATGGAAATTAATGTTTTAAAATGTTAATCCCTTTAAATGCTTCAATGTTCTAAGGGACACTTTGATTCAATTTTTTTTAAATGTTTTAATTGGTTTTGAAAATGTTTTGATAAAACATTGATTATGTAAATATCATGAAATGATATATAGTGATTTGAATGTGAAAATTTTATCTTTCCTTTATGCTTGTTTTAGGTGTTGTGAATATGTTATGGTAATTGGGCATTTTTCACATATAAAGGGTGCTTCCATGATAATCCTAGGGTAGGTGAGCCTGAGATAACTCTCCAATGCATTGGGTAACATGACAGAGGTAAAATTTAATGTTTCCCATAATAGATTTAGGGAATATACTGTAATGGGTATTCCAACGTAACTCTCTACTAAGCTGTGATAGCTACATTGTAAGTATGATATGTGTGCCACAATTTACCTTTATGATTTATGATTTATGTTTGTTTTTCATAAATCTTATGATTTCATGAGGTATGTTATGATTGAAAAGTATGTTTTCATTGATTTTTTATTTATCAATGTGAGAATGTCCTCATTCCTTATTTTACAACACTTACTGATATTTTTATGCTTATCGCATGATTTGAAATGTTTTTCAGAGGACATAAATATGAATAGGGTCAAGGATGGGATCACAGAAGAATATTTCTATCTTAAACATGGAACTAGACATGTTGTTTTTTTGAAGATTATTTATTTTATAAAAAAATGGATAATGTGTAGAAGTGTCTCTATTGTAATTTTTTAAATGTAATGCAATTATTATGGCCCAATTCTCTAAAACTCTAATCCTAAAGAGATCCTCAATGTGATTTTTTGACAAAACTCAAGATTATGTAATGTCTAAGGCTAGGGCCTTATAGTAGGTATCATAGGTTGGCTTAGATAACATTATATGTTAGGTTGTTATTTAATCATATGTTAAATAACCATAATGGTTAGAATATTAGATAGATTCATAGTTATTTTATAGGTGATAAATCGTTATTACATTTTGGGGTGAAAAATGAAAGGTAATAGATAACCTTTTAGGATAATATAGGTTATGGTTCTGTTTGAGGAATTTGTCTCACATTTATTTTTAATGTTATGAAATTATATAATTTCTGAAAAAGGACAACACACAGACCGTGTGAAAACCTGTTCGGTTGGACCAAACTACATGAATAGAACTCACAACCAAAGTACGATTGGGATTTATCACCAACCACTGGACTACGTAAAGTCCCTGGTTTGTATGACTAATTCATTTTAGTTAAAATTATTTTATGTATGAAGAATTAGTTAATTTGGGATCTTATGTTTTATAAAATGGAAAACCTTAGTATAGGAAAATGATTTAGTGATTAAGTGATAAAGGTTATTTTAGAAGACATTCTCTCTTTTGGGAACACTATATGCTTAAGTAAAATTGAATAATATGGGATTTAATTTTTGGATTAATAGTTGAAATATTATTTTGGAAGAATAATTGTTCTTATCGTGGAAATAGGGTGATTTGGTTAATTAATGTAAATGATTAACCCATCATAGAGCATATGTGATTAGGTTAGTTACACTTTAGTATGAAAATTTAAGAGTAGTCGATGTTTTTTTAGGTAAATTTTATGATTTAAAATGGAAGACTATATGATCAAATCCTTCTGAGTATTGGGTTCCAGTCTTAGTTTGGTTAATTTTGAAAAATTTTAAGGAGAATTGTGTATTGAATATTCTTTCTTGAACATTGGGTACTTTTTGTTTAAATTTGGAGATTTAAAGTAGTATTTATTTTTATAAAGGATTATTCTTTTTAAGGAATGTCTGATCTTGTACTAACCAATTTTGGGTTTTGTTAATGTCTAAAGGAAGGGAAAATATATAGTACATCTTGCGCGGATTATGTGATTCTATATAAGTTTATTCTATCACATTTTATGTGACCAAGTCATCATGAATACTTATCTTTTGGAGAAAATATTATCTTGTGGTAGAAATTTTGTAAATGATGATTGTAAATATGCCAAGTAAGTAAGATTCGTTATGTTCTTATTCAATATCATAAATAAATTTTCCAACATTATAAAAATGAACTTTATAGAAAAATGTTTTTCATTTACTTTTCCTACTGAGAAACCAATATCTGTTTAAACCATCACAAATTTTGTGTTTTATTCTTGTTAACATTCTCCTAATCATGTCCTCTATCACTCTACATCAGAACTTGACACTTAGTTTTCCTCCATATCCATGTTTTCATCGAATCCAACTATGGGTTATCTAGGGTGACCTTTGTACTTCTCTTTCTTTCCCATATATTGATAGATTTATTTACACTATTTCCGATGTGAGACTGTTAATGAAGTTTCCATGCCCAATTTTAAAATTGTGATGATGCAATTTCCAAAAGGGAGAAGGATATAATATCTGAGGATAATAAAGAATATCACATTTTAATTTATATTAATATTAGTGAATGAAATATTAATTTTACTTTAAAGGGGATTCTATGTTTGATGGTGTACCTGATACACAAATATAGGTTTCTTTAAAATCTTATGTTGCACACAACGTTGGGTCATACTGAAAAATAAAAATATAATATTATTTTAAATGGTAGTTAATGCCTAGTCGTTGTTTTAGCGGGAATAAACATAAATAACCTTCTTATGGTTAAATATGGCTATTAAATGTTTTTACATTTCTCTAATAAAAGTTAGAGGCTTAAAATGTTAATGAACCTAATTTTAAGCATAAATAATCTAATTCATTAAAAGGTTGAATTTTTGTCTTTTGCTGGAGATCCCTCATTAATTATAGTTTTGGTCAATTTTATGTGTTATATTTTAAAATATAAAATTATTCTTTTTAATCAAGACATCAATATTTAATTTGAGATTATTTTTGGTATTTTTCTGATAAAATTCGTTTTTTAATAAATATTGAAATATAGTGTATTTTAATTCAAAATTGCCTTTTAATCTAATTTATTTATATGGATAGATTATATTTTTAATTGATTTCAACATGTTATTATATTATATTATTATCATTTAATATAATTTTTTTCATTGAAAGAAATTTCACTTTGAAATTGGACATAAACAAGTGTCAATCTTTTGACGGTTATTATTTCTTAAATAACACGGTTGTTGTTTTGACAACGAGAATTAATTTAAAATTAATTAATACCACTTATATGTTTTGAATTTGGTAAAATTGAAATTATTTTTAAATTTAGAATATCAAATATATCATAGGATGACTTGTTGGTATTTTTCTGAAAAACTTCAATTTTTGAGGAATAGTGAAAACACTAAGTATGGTTAAAAAACAACTTTTACATTCAAAATTTTTATACTGTTTCAGTGTATTGAATTTCAAAAATCTAACATACATGGTTGTTATTTTTATGTAAAATTTTGTTCAATAAGATAAAAATAATTTTTGGTGAATAGTATCTTTTGACTTTTATTTACCATGCTTAAAGGTAAATACGGTAATTAAATGTAAAAATTGAATTATAATAAAATTAAATTACCCTATAATGTTTACCAATCCTATTGGTTCATACATTTCTGACCATGGGAATCCTTCAGTTGATTTTGGGACCCAATTTTCCACTTATGTGTGATAATGACACTTTATATTAATTAATTTAATGTATTGACAAAAATGACCTAAACATATATCTTTCAGTAAATCAAATATTACATGGGGTTATACAAGTTATTTCTTCTACTATAACTATTATTTTGAAAGATAAAAATATTTCATACATCATTGTATTTTGTTTACAAATTTTAGACATCAAATAAATAAAATTTCTTATTCCACAATAATGATGCAATGTTTACCTCATTAATGAATGATTTAAATAAATAATATTACAAACATTACAACAACGTCTAAAACGTGTCCAATTCTTATCGGATGACTTTTTTTCGAACAAATATAATCTTATATTAGACATTAATAAGTTTTGGATCTTTAGAAACTGAAAATATTTATATAATAAAATAATATTTTCAAACATTCTTAAAAAGCCCCTCCTCCCCTTATAAAGAGCCCTCACCTCTAACCCATTACACAAACCTATCAATCCCCTTGGATCATCTAAAATCTACCCAAATAAATTCTCAATATATCGATCTTCCACCTAAAAGCCATACCTTAGGTAGAAGGTACTTCCATAAATCCTTTTAGTTCAAACCAAAGGGAGTTACCCGATTTAATTGAAACATCTTCTCTTAAGCTCTTTTCTATTATTTTACTTTTCCAACCCCCTAATATCATTTTATTAAAATATTTTATAACAAAACCAGTCTCCTCAATATAATAGGTTGTGTTTTTGTGAATTATTTGGACCATACTTACACGCACATCCATCTAATGGGTAAAGAACATATTATTTGGTTGGATGGTGAACTACTGCCTCACGAAATGAGGATATTTCAATCTTTTCCTACCACATCGTACGAAGGCCATTTTGGTGGAACTATATTTTATGGTGATATATATTATATTATATTTTATCTCTAATTATTCTGTTTTCCTTTTTTAGAACATACCATTATGCTTTTCATGTAGTATTTATAAGATAATTTCATTTTAGTATGTGCGGACTACCGCCCCCTAAAAGTGATATGACTCATTCATACAATACATAGAACATATAAACAACAGTGTTAATGAAATTATGTAACATAAAATAACCGACATCAAAAAAGGTCTCAGAAGCCTCATTTAATACGTCGGTTATTTTATAACTGACGTAAAAAACTCGTCGATATCTCGTTTTTTGGGTCAGTTATCAAATAACCGACGTAAAAAACCCCTGTGATTTGGTTTTTTACGTCAGTTATTTTATAACCGATGTAAAAAACGAACACGCTCGAATTGTCACGTCAATTATTAAAATAACCGACATTAAAAATATACTCGCTGCATTTTTTATGCCGGTTATAAAATAACCGACGTAAAAAACCACGTTTCACAGATTATCAAGTCGGTTATATATAACCGACGTCAAAAATGATGATGTAAAAAACATTTTCTACACTAGTGATTTTCTTAATATTAATGTGATGTCATTAGGCTGTCAAATATTTATAAGTATACTTCTTTACAAAATTTCAATTCTTTGGGTTAAACTTATACATCGTGATTAAGTCATGCTATGAATATGTGTTAATGAACTCTGATACTTTTACACATAATTTCCACTTATATTTTATGTATTCTTAATTGTCACACATAATTATGTCATTTAATTTTCCTTAATATAAGGATATTATCTTTGCAAGGGACTTTATCTCAATTTATATTCAATTGAGTATTATTCATTTTTATACAATAATTCACTTTTATATGCTTTATATACAACCCTTTGACATATTATATCATTAATATATTTATTCTCTTGATGTTATAAGGTTTTATTAATGCTATTCCTTAAATATTTGTATTCAAGCATCTCCCATTTTGTTAATAATTATTTAACTAAAATATCATTCTAAATGTTTTAAAGATTTATTATTATAAATCATTCTCATTAATGTCCATGTTTTTAAAATGGTTTTCAGTATTTCTTTATATGGACATTAATGTTTTAAAATGTTAATCCCTTTAAATTCTTCAATGTTGTATGGGACACTTTGATTCAATTTTTTTATTAAATGTTTTAATTGGTTTTGAAAATGGTTTGATAAAACATTGGTTATATCAATATCATGAAATGATATATAGTGATTTTAATGTGAAAATTTTATCTTTCCTTTATGCTTGTTTTAGGTGTTGTGAATATGTTATGGTAATTCGGCATTTTTCACATATATGGGTGGTTCCATGATAATACTAGGGCAGGTGAGCCTGAGATAAATCTCCAATGCATTGGGTAACGTGACAGAGGTAAACTTTAATGTTTCCCATAAGAGATTTAGGGAATATACTATGATGGGTATTCCAACGTAACTCCCTATTAAGTTGGGATAGCTACAATGTAAGTATGATATGTGTGCCACAATTTTCCTTTATGATTTATGTTTTATGTTTGTTATTCATAAATCTTATGATTTCATGAGGTATGTTATGATTGAAAAGTAAGTTTTCTATGATTTTTATTTATCAATGTGAGAATGTCCTCATTCCTTATTTTATAACCCTTACTTATATTTTTATGCTCATCCCATGATTTGAAATGTTTTTTAGAGGACATAAATATGAATAGGGTCAAGGTTGGGATCACAGAAAAGTCTTTCTATCTTAAACATGGAACTAAACATGATACTTTTTTAAAGATTATTTATTTTATAAAAAAATGGATAATGTGTAGAAGTGTCTTCTTTGTAATTTTTGAAATTTAATGTAATTATTATGGCCCAATTCACTAAAACTCTAATCCTAAAGAGATCCTCAATGTGATTTTTTGACAAAACTCAAGATTATGTAATGTCTAAGGCTAGGGCCTTATAATAGGTATCATAGGTCGGATTAGATGACATTATATGTTAGGTTGTTATTTAAGCAAATGTTACATAACCATAATGGTTAGAATATTAGATATATTCATAGTTTTTTTATAGGTGATAAATGGTTATTACATTTTGGGGTGAAAAATGAAAGGTAAAAGATAAACTTTTAGGATAATATAGGTTATGGTTATTTTTGAGGAATTTGTCTCACATTTATTTTTAATGTTATGAAATTATATAATTTTCGAAAAAGGACAACACGCAGACCGTGTGACAACCTGTTCGGTCAGACCAAGCTACAAGAATACAAATCACAACCAAAGTGCGATTGGGATTTATCACCTACCACTGGACTACATGAAGTCCCTGGTTAGTATGACTAATTCATTTTAGATAAAATTATTTTATGTATGAAGAATTAGTTAATTTGGGATCTTATGTTTTATAAAATCTAAAACCTTAGTATAGGAAAATGATTTAGTGATTAAGTGATAAAGGTTATTTTAGAAGACATTCTCTCTTTTGGGAACAATATATGCTTAAAGAAAATTGAATACTATGAGATTAAATTTCTGGATTAATAGTTGAAATATTATTTTTGAATAATATTTGTTCTTATTGTGGAAATAAGGTGATTTGGTTTATTTAGGTAAATGATTAACCCATCATAGAGCATATGTGATTAGGTTAATTACACTTTAGTATGAAACTTTAAGAGTAGTCGATTTTTTCTAGATAAATGTTATGATTTAATATGGAAGACTATATGATGAAATACTTTTGAGTTTTGGGTTCCAATCATAGTTTGGTTAATTTTGAAATATTTTAAGGACAATTGTGTATTGAATATTCTTTCTTGAACTTTGGGTAATTTTTGTTTAAATTTGGAGATTAAAAGTAGTATTTATTTTTATAAAGGATTATTATTTTTGGGGAATGTCCGATCTTGTACTAACCAATTTTGGTTTTTGTTAATGTCTAAAGGAAGGGGAAATATATAGTACATTTTGCGTGGATTATGTGATTCTATATAAGTTTATTCTAGCACATTTTATGTGACCAAGTCATCTTGAATATTTATCTTTTGGAGAAAAGATGATCTTGTGGTAGAAAGTTTGTAAATGATGAATGTAAATATACCAAGTAAGTAAGATTCTTTTTATTCTTATTCAATATCATAATTAAATTTTCCAACTTTATTAAAATGGACTTTAAAGAAAAATGTTTTCCATTTACATTTCCTACTGAGAAACCAATATCCGTTTAAACCATCACAAATTTTGTGTTTTATTCTTGTTAACATTCTCCTAATCATGTCCTCTATCTCTCTACATCAGAACTTGACACTTAGTTTCTCCTCCATTTCCATGTTTTCATCGAATCCAAGTATGGGTTATCTCGGGTGACCTTTTTACTTCTCTTTCTTTCCTATATATTGATAGATTTATTTACACTATTTCCGATGTGGGACTTTTAATGAAGTTTCCAAGGCCAATTTTAAAATTGTGATGATGCAATTTCCAAAAGGGGGAAGGATATAATATCTCAGGAAAATAAAGAATGTCACATTTTTATTTTTATTAATATTAGTGAATGAAATAATAATTTTACTTTAAAGGGGATTATATGTTTTATGGTGTACCTGATACGCAAAAATAGGTTTCTTTAAAATCTTATGTTGCACACAACATTGGGTCATACTAAAAAAATATATAATATTATTTTAAATGGTAGTTAATGCCTAGTCGTTGTTTTAGGGAGAATAAACATAAATAACCTTATTATGATTAAAGATGGCTATTGAATGTTTTTACATTTCTCTAAAAAAATTTAGAGGCTTAAAATGTTAATGAACCTAATTTTAAGCATAAATAATCTAATTCATTAAAAGGTTGATTTTTTTTCCTTTTGCTAGAGATCCCTCATTAATTCTAGTTTTGGTCAATTTTATGTGTTATATTTGAAAATATAAAATTATTATTTTTAATCAAGACATCAATATTTAATTTGAGACAATTTTTGGTATTTTTCTGATTAAATTCATTTTTAATGAATAGTGAAATATATTGTATTTTAATTCAAAACTGCCTTTTAATCTAATTTATTTATATGGTTAGGTTATCTTTTTAATTTATTTTAACATTTTATTATATTATATTATTATCATTTAATATAATTTTTTTCATTGCAAGAAACTTCACTTTGAAATTGGACATAAACAAGTGTCAATCTTTTGACAGTTATTATTTCTTAAATAACACGGTTGTTGTTTTGACAACGAGAAATAATTTAAAGTTAATTAATACCATTTATATGTTTTGAATTTGGTAAAATTTAAATCATTTTTAAATTCTGAATATCAAATAAATCATAGGATGACTTGTTGGTATTTTTCTGAAAAACTTCAATTTTTGATGAATAGTGAAAACACTAAGTAGTGGTTAAAAAAACAACTTTTTCATTAATTTTTTTTACTGTTTCAGTGTATTTAATTTCAAAAATCTAACATACATTGTTGTTATTTTTATGTAAAATTTTGTTCAATAAGATAAAAATAATTTTTGGTGAATAATATCTTTTGACTTTTATTTACCCTGGTTAAAGGTAAATAAGGTAATTAAATGTAAAAATAGAATTATAATAAAATTAAATTACCCTAAAATGTTTCCTAATCCTATTGGTTGATACATTTATGACCATGGGAATCCTTCAGTCGATTTTGGGACCCAATTTTCCACTTAAGTGTGATAATGACACTTTATATTAATTAATTTAATGTAATGAAAAAAATGACCTAAAAATATATCTTTCAGTAAAACAATTATTACATGGCATTATATAGGTTATTTATTATACTATAATTATTCTTTTTAAAGATAAAAATATTTCATACATCATTATATTTTGTTTATAAATTTTAGACATCAAATAAATAAAATTACATATTCCATAATAATGATGCAGTGTTTACCTCATTAATGAATGATTTAAATAAATAATATTATAAACATTACAACTACATCTAAAACGTGTCCAATTCTTATTGGATGATTTTTTTTGAACAAATATAATATTATCTTAGACATTAATATGTTTTGGATCTTTAGAAACTGAAAATAATTATATAATAAAATAATGTTTTCAAACATTCGTAAAAAGCCCTCCTCCACTTATAAAAAGCCCTCACCTCTAACCCATTACTCAAACCTATCAATCCCCTTGGATCATCTAAAATCTTCCCAAATAAATTCTCAATATATCTCTCTTCCACCTAAAAGCCATACCTTAGGCAGAAGGTACTTCCAGAAATCCTTTTAGTTCAAACCAAAGGGAATTACCCGATTTAATGGAAACATCTTCTCTTAAGCCCTTTTCTATTATTTAACTTTTCCAACCCCCTAATATCATTTTATTACATTATTTTATAACAAAAACAGTATCCTAAATATACTAGGTTGTGTTTTTGTGAATTATTTGGACCATACTTACACGCACATCCATCTAACGGGTAAAGAACATATTGTTTCTTTGGATGGTAAACTACTGCCTCACGAAACGAGGATTTTTCAATCTTTTCCTACCACCTCTTATGGTGGCCATTTAGGTGGAAATATATTTAATGGTGATATATATTATATTATATTTTATCTCTAATTATTCTGTAATCCTTTTTAGAACATAACATTATACTTTTCATGTAGTATTTATAAGATATTTTCATTTTAGTATGTGCGGACTACCACCCCCTAAAAGTGATATGACTCATTCATACCATAAATAGAACATATAAACAATAGTGTTAGTGAAATTATGTAACATAAAATAACCGACGTCAAAAAAGTTCTCAGAAGCCGCATTTAATACATCGGTTATAAAATAACCGACGTAACCCCCCTGTGATTTGGTTTTTTACCTCGGTTATTTTATAACTGATGTAAAAAACCACGTTTCACAGATTATCATGAATGTTATACATAACCGACGTAAAAAATGATGACGTAAAAAACGTTTTCTACACAAGTGATTTTCTGAATTTTAATGTGATGTCATTTGGCTGTCAAATATTTATAAGTAAACTTTTTTACAAAATTTCAATTCTTTGGGTTAAACTTATACATCGTGATTAAGTCCTTCTATGAATATGTGTTAATGAACTTTGATAGTTTTACACATAATTTCCACTTATATTTTATGTATTCTTAATTGTCACACATAATTATGTCATTTATTTGTCCTTAATATAAGGAAATGATCTTTGCAAAGGACTTTATCTCATCTTATATTTAATTGAGTCTTATTCATTTTTATACAATAATTCACTTTTATCTGGTGTATATACTACCCTTTGGCATATTATATCATTAATATATTTATTCTCTTGATGTTATAAGCTTTTATTAATGTTATTCCTTAAATATCTGTATTCAAGAATCTCCCATTTTTTAATAATTATTTAACTAAAATATCATTATAAATGTTTTAAAGATTTATTATTATAAATCATTCTCATTAATGTCCATGTTTTTAAAATGGTTTTCAGTATTTCTTTATATGGACATTAATTTTTTAAAATGTTAATCCCTTTAAATGCTTCAATATTGTATGGGACACTTTGATTCAATGTTTTTTATTAAATGTTTTAATTTGTTTTGAAAATGGTTTGATAAAACATTGATTATGTCAATATCATGAAATTATATATAGTGATTTGAATGTGAAATTTTTATCTTTCCTTTATGCTTGTTTTAGGTGTTGTGAATATGCTATGGAAATTGGGAATTTTTCACATATATGTGTTGTTCCATGATAATCCTAGGGCAGGTGAGCCTGAGATAACACTCCAATGCATTGGGTAACATGACAGAGGTAAACATTAATGTTTCCCATAAGAGATTTAGGGAATATACTGTGATGAGTATTCCAACGTAACTCCTTATTAAGCTGTGATAGCTACAATGTAAGTATGATATGTGTGCCCCAATTTACCTTTATGATTTATGAATTATGTTTTTTATTCATAAATCTTATGATTTCATGAGGTATGTTATGATTGAAATGTATTTTTTCATTTATTTTTATTTATCAATGTGAGAATGTCCTCATTACTTATTTTATAACCGTTACTGATATTTTTATGCTCATCCCCTGATTTGAAATGTTTTTCAGAGGACATAAATATGAATCGGGTCAAGGATGGGATCACAGAAAATTCTTGTTATCTTAAACATGGAACTAGACATGTTACTTTTTTGAAGAGTATTTATTTTATAAAAAATGGATAATGTGTAGAAGTGTATTCTTTGTAATTTTTGAAATATAATGTTATTATTATGGCACAATTCTCTAAAACTCTATTCCTAAAGAGATCCTCAATGTGATTTTTTGACAAAACTCAAGATTATGTAATGTCTAAGGATAGGGCCTTATAGTATGTATCAGAGGTCGGTTTAGATAACATTATATGTTAGGTTGTTATTTAAGCATATGTTACATAACCATAATGGTTAGAATATTAGATAGATTCATAGTTGTTTTATAGGTGATGAATGGTTATCACATTTTGGGGTGAAAATTGAAAGGTAATAGATAACCTTTTAGGATAATATAGGTTATGGTTCTTTTTGAGTAATTTGTCTCACATTTATTTTGAATGTTATGAAATTATATAATTTTTGAAAAAGGACAACACGCAGACCATGTGACAACCTGTTCGGTCGGACCAAGCTACATGAATATAACTCACAACCAAAGTGTGATTGGGATTTATCACCTACCACTGGACTGCGTGAAGTCCCTGATTAGTAGGACTAATTCATTTTAGTTAAAATTATTTTATTTATGAAGAATTAGTTAATTTGGGATCTTATGTTTTATAAAATGGAAAAACTTAGTATAGGAAAATGATTTAGTGGTTAAGTGATAAGGGTTATTTTAGAAGACATTCTCTCTTTTGAGAACACTATATGCTTAAGGAAAATTGAATACTATGGGATTTAATTTGTGGATTAATAGTTGAAATATTATTTTGGATGAATATTTGTTCTTATTGTGGAAATATGGGGATTTTGTTTTTTTAGGTAAATGCTTAACCCATCATAGAGCAAATGTGATTAGGTTAATTACACTTTAGTATGAAACTTTGAGAGTAGTAGATGTCTTTTTAGATAAATGTTATGATTTACTAAGGAAGACTATATGATTAAATCCTTCTGATTTTTGGGTTCCAATCTTCGTTTGGTTAATTTTGAAAAATTTTAAGGTCAATTGTGTAATGAATTTTCTTTCTTGAACATTGGGTATTGTTTGTTTATATTTGGAGATTAAAAGTAGTATTTATTTTTATAAAGGATTATTCTTTTTGGGGAATGTCTGATCTTGTACTAACCAATTTTGGTTTTTGTTAATGTCTAATGCAATGGGAAATATATAGTACATCTTGCGTGGATTATGTGATTCTATATAAGTTTATTCTAGCACATTTTATGTGACCAAGTCATCTTGAATACTTATCTTTTGGAGAAAAGATAATCTTGTGGTAGAAATTTTGTAAATGATGAATGTAAATAGGCCAAGTAAGTAAGATTCGTTATGTTCTTATTCAATATCATAAATAAATTTTCCAACTTTATTAAAATAAACTTTAAAGAAATATTTTTTCCATTTACTTTTCCTACTGAGAAACAAATATCTGTTTAAACCATCACAAATTTTGTGTTTTTTTCTTGTTAACATTCTCCGAATCATGTCCTCTATCACTCTACATCAGAACTTGAAACTCAGTTTCTCCTCCATATCCATGTTTTCATCAAATCCAAGTATGGGTTATCTCGAGTGACCTTTGTACATCTCTTTCTTTCCCATATATTGATAGATTTATTTACACTATTTCTGATGTGGGACTTTTAATGAAGTTTCCAAGCCCAATTTTAAAATTGTGATGATGCAATTTCCAAATGGGGGAAGTATATAATATCCGAGGAAAATAAAGAATATCACATTTTCATTTATATTAATTTTAGTGAAAGAAATATTAATTTTACGTTAAAGGGGATTCTATGTTTGATGGATTACCTGATACGCAAAAATAGGTTTCTTTAATATCGTATGTTGTACACAACTTTGGGTCATACTGAAAAATAAAAATTTAATATTATTTTAAATGGTAGTTAATGTCTAGTCATTGTTTTAGCTAGAATAAACATAAATAACCATATTATGATTAAATATGGCTATTAAATGTTTTTACATTTCTCTAATAAAAGTTATAGGCTTAAAATGTTAATGAACCTAATTTCAAGCATAAATAATCTAATTCATTAAAAGGTTGATTTTTTGTCTTTTGCTGGAGACCCCTCATTAATTATAGTTTGGGCCAATTTTATGTGTTATATTTGAAAATATAAAATTATTATTTTTAATCAAGACATCAATATTTAATTTGAGATAATTTTTGGTATTTTTTTGATAAAATTCATTTTTTAATGAATAGTGAAATATAGTGTATTTTAATTCAAAACTGCCTTTTAATCTAATTTATTTATATGGTTAGATTATCTTTTTAATTGATTTTAACATGTTATTATATTATATTATTATCATTTAATATAATATTTCTCATTGCAAGAAATTTCACTTTGAAATTGGACATAAAGAAGTGTCAATCTTTTGACATTTATTATTTCTTAAATAACACGGTTGTTGATTTGACAACAAGAATTAATTTAAAATTAATTAATACCACTTCTATGTTTTGAATTTGGTAAAATTGAAATCATTTTTAAATTCAGAATATCAAATATATCATAGGATGACTTGTTGGTATTTTTCTGAAAAACTTCAATTTTTGATGAATAGTGAAAACACTAAGTAGATGTTAAAAACCAACTTTTTCATTCAGAAGAATTTTTACTATTTCAGTGTATTGAATTTAAAAAATCTTACATACATGGTTGTTATTTTTATGTAAAAGTTTGTTCAATAAGATAAAAATAATTTTGGTGAATAGTATCTTTTGACTTTTATTTACCATTGTTAAAGGTAAATACGGTAATTAAATGTAAAAATAGAATTATAATAAAATTAAATTACCCTAACATGTTTCATAATCCTATTGGTTGATGCATTTCTGACCATGGGAATCCTTCAGTCGATTTTGGAACCCAATTTTCCACTTATGTGTGATAATGACACTTTATATTAATTAATTTAATGTAATGACAAAAATGACCTAAACATATATATTTCAGTAAATCAATTATTACATGGGGTTATATAAGTTATTTCTTCTACTATAATTATTATTTTGAAAGATAAAAATATTTCATAGATCATTTTATTTTGTTTATAAATTTTAGACATCAAATAAATAAAATTACTTATTCCATAATAATGATCCAGTGTTTACCTCATTAATGAATGATTTAAATAAATAATATTATAAAAATTACAACAACATCGAAAACGAGTCCAATTCTTATTGGATGATTTTTTTTCGAACAAATATAATCTTATCTTATACTTTAATAAGTTTTGGATCTTTAGAAACTGAAAATAATTATATAATAAAATAATATTTTCAAACATTCCTAAAAAGCCCCTCCTCCCCTTATAAAAAGCCCTAACCTCAAACCCATTACTCAAACATATCAATCCTATTGGATCATCTAAAATCTACCCAAATAAGTTTTCAATATATCTCTCTTCCACCTAAAAGCCATACCTTAAGCAGATGGTACTTCCAGAAATCCTTTTAGTTCAAACAAAAGGGAGTTACCTGATTTAATGGAAACATCTTCTCTTAAGCTCTTTTCTATTATTTTTGTTTTCCAACCCCCTAATATCATTTTATTACATTATTTTATAACAAAAACAGTCTCATTAATATACTAGGTTGTTTTTTGGGAATTATTTGGACCATACATACACGCACATCCATCAAATGGGTAACGAACACATTGTTTCTTTGGATGGTGAACTACTGCCTCATGAAACGAGGATTTTTCAATCTTTCCCTACCACCTCTTACGGTGGACATTTTGGTGGAACTATATTTCATGGTGATATATATTATATTATATTTTATCTCTAATTATTCTGTAATCCATTTTTAGAACATAACATTATTCTTTTCATGTAGTATTTATAAGATAATTTCATTTTAGTATGTGTGGACTACCGCCCCCTAAAAGTGATATGACTCATTCATACCATACATAGAACATATAAACAATATTGTTAATGAAATTATGTAACATAAATAATATATAATATTATAATTAAATTATAATATACATATGTATCATTATTTTTTCATTTCATTAAAAATTAAAAAAAGGAAATGAAAGTAACATTCATGCGTACGTATGACTTACCATATCCATGAATAGTGCATTTCATTGATTATGTACTAATAATATATACTATTATAGATACATATATAATGGATATATATTATATATATGATATCTAAATCATCAATATAATTCTAGAGATAATGTAATTTTGACTATATGCAGAAATTGCAATTATAACAAGTTTATTTTTTAACTCAAACTCTGAACATCGAAAAAATGTTTGATATGAACTAATGTAATTAATAATTGTTATAGAGAGGTAATAAGTAAAATAGAAGGAATAATAATCTTTTAAAATGTTTTGAAGAAATTATAAATTGATAGAAGTTTACTATTCACGAAGAACAAGGAACAAATGAGTCAAGTCGGACACGATGTAAGGGGTTTCTAATCTCACTTTTAATTCCACGAGATTTCAATTGTTCTGCACTTATTTTTTTCATGGGGTGTATTTTACAGTAATATTTGATATATAATATCATTATTAATTTTATATTCAAGGTATTCTGTGATTCATTTTGTGGTTATTAACTTTTGGTCAAATTACTCGATTGATTACAATGTGGTAAAGGGTTTTCATCTCACCTTTTTTACTATGGTGAGATTCATTCAATATTTTCCACTATTTTCTTTTGTATGGTGTATTTATTACCCTTGACTGTCTTCATTGTGTAATATAATTTAATTTTTGGGTATTTAATTCTTCATTCTATGATCATTCTTTCACGGGGTGTATGTATTGTAAGTTTCCAAATCAATAAGGGAACCTTTCACCTTCCTCAATTAGTCAAAGACTTGTTTTGGGTTGTGTCTTTTAATTTACATATTATTATTTTGGGATATGTTATTCTATATCCTTATTGATGTAAATTATATATCTAGGTGATGAGATTCTATTTTTTATCTCATCAACCCATTTTATCAATTTTAAGGTGACGCCATTTGGCTGTTGAATTTTTGTAAGGGAACTTCTTTACCCAATTTCAATTCTTTGGGTTAAACTTAAAATTCATGATTAACTCATGTTATTAATATGTGTGAACGAAATATTATTTTTTAAAAACATAATTTACACTTTTATTGTGTATATTATTTTTTTAAACATAATTTTGACATTTATTTGTTCTTAATCTAAGGATATGTTCTTTGCAAGGGACATTATCTCAATTTACATTCCATTGAGACTTATTCATTGTTATTCAAAAATTCACTTTTGAAATGTTTTTAATAGGACATAAAGATGAATAGGGTCAAGGATGGGATCTAGGAAAAGTCATGCTGTTAAAAACATAGAACTAGACATGATACTTTTTTAAGAGTTTTTTAATGAAAAAAATGGATACTAAGTAGATGAGTCTACATTGTACTTTTTGAAATGTAATGTAATAGTTATTGACTAATTCTATAAAACTATTAACCTGAAATGATCCTCAATGTGAATTATTATCTTAACTAAATATTATGTAATGTCTAATATTGGGGCCTTATATCTATATTTCATGAAGTGATTGTTTCAGTTTAAAAGAAATTTATTTATTTAGAAACCTGTTCTAGAAACTAAAAATCATGAAAACACACTTGTTTTATCATTACCATTCAGAAAAAGACCAATGAATCATTTTAATTATCTATTAATCATCCTAAAATCAATCTGATGCATTGGGTGTTATTTATGAATCATTGTGTGAGTATTTAATTTAAAAATTCAATTTTACTAAAAAAATTTTTCATTCACTAAAAACTGAGAAAACACATTTTCAAAATCCTAGTTTTTTTATTAAAATGTTAAAGATATCATTTATTAGGTACATGAATCATTTTACCTAGATTATGGCAGAAGGTATATAAACTATTACTGAAGCTATATGTTTTTATTTATATTTTATATTTTCATCCAAAACCCATTTAACATAACAAAAACAATGTGAATGAACTCATAAATTACATAAAAATTTTGTAAATGATCCATAAATAATTTTTAATTTTAAGGAAATAACTTAAAATTATACTCTCCCTCTATGTTCCTATGATGCCCTGTAGTTGCTGTTTTTAGTATAAGAGTTTCATTTAATTCATGCAGATTATTGTATTTATGGGTATATTATTAATTTATTATTTTTTAACATAAAAGGTTCATCACTGTATTAGTGATGACATTTTTTTCTTTTGAGGATTTTTTTCTCAACAACTTGTGGCATGATCAAGATCCTTAGAGTGGGGGCCCAATGATAAATGTTATTTCAAATTTATTGGATACTTGTATTTATTAGGGTTATTTATATCATTGATAAAATAATATATTACTAGAATTATAAATATTGATGATGATTATTTGCCATTATTAATTTTTAATATTTATTATAAAGGGACACTTTTTTAATTTCAGATAAAGAAATCATTTACCATCTCTATTTTTAGTGTATGAAAAAGTGGACAGCTTTTAGTGACACTTATAAAATCAGTGATATTTAATTTCTCATGAAGTTAATTTCTAGTGAAAAGAATGTAAAATCCTTGGAAATATTAATAAAAATAATAATTGTGTGTCTTATAAAATTTTATTAAATATAATTTTAAATTTTTATTCAATATAAAAATTCATAGTAATTTCTCAATAAAAATGGAAAATATTTATTTCCTTCCAAATTGGATTTTATGTATTATATCATTTAATTTAAAAGAATAATTTATAATTAATATATTTCAAAATTATGAAATGATATTTCATTTTTAGTTTATCTTATCTAAATTAGCATAAAATGAAATTTTGATAATTTTCAAATGTTTAATTTTACAATGATTAATTTAAAAGACACATTTTTATGGAAAATTTTCTATTCACATCACGTATTTACAAATTTATATTCTATTTTGGATTTTTTTTTAAAATTTTATCAGTATATTTTGGGTAAAAAGTACACTATTATATTTATATAAATAATTATTCTACTTGAATTTGGTATAAAATACATTATTTAAAATTGATTTTTATTGAGAAATTTTTGTATCACATTTTGCAGTATTAATGTTAAATTAAATTCATATAGTTTTGTGAATTCATTTGATAAAACTGTTTCAATATTTTAAATCATTATAATTCAAAATATTTAATATGTTCAACATAATTTTTGGTAATTTTCATTAGTGACAGTATTACATATTTTTCTCCATTATATGTGTAAATCTGGTATTTAATGTTAGAAATAATATGATATGGACTAAAAATAAAACTAAAACATGAATTTAAACTACTATATGGGACATTTTCAATAATATAAATCATATATATTAATGTCCTAGAAATGTTGTTCCATTTTTCATTTAAAATGAAACAATTTTTTTGAGGAATGAAAACTACAAATTGTCAATATATTTTTTAAAATTTTCTTTATATGTTTAAATGTGTATAATAACTCTCACGACTGGCCTTTGAAAAGATGAGCAAAGGGGTAGAAAATTGTCATCCCCTTTTTTTATCTAGACGAATATTTGATAACGACCCCTGAGTCCTACCTCCAGTAGGCCCTGGAGTGTCCACTAGCACCAATGGTGTATATTTTTACAATATGGGAGGAATTACCATTTTTATTTTAACAAGATTGGGAGATAATAAAAATTATACCATAAAAACAAGGTTCAATATGTATAAAAACAAATAAAATTCCAAAACCACTATCATGTTTTAAACAAAACTAAAAAAATGTACAAGAATCTTCAAAGTGAAATACCAAAATAAAAAAAAGGAAAACTGAGAAGGAGAAGAAAAACTGAGAACCGTCCAGCAATAACTCCCAATTTATAGACTATTAGGGGCCCACATAGTCCTCAAAGACCTCTTGTAAACCTGAAAGTAATCATGGGTGAGCATACATGTATAATCATTAGGGAACCAAGAGCTCTCATTCACAAGTGGCGTGACATTCTAATGCCCCGTGAAAAATAGAAGTTTCCAGACACTGACCAAGGAAACTAACCACCCACCCTCACAAGGATCACTCCAAAAATATCATAGGAAAAGTACATAATAGTATATCACATGATTACAGGGTACCCCGCACCACCCTCCAACTATTCATCTAGACATCCTACGCCTCAAATATCCCCTGGAATTTCCAATTCCATATCTCTCTCACAAATACTTGGGCCTCAACCACCTACATAACCTACCTGAAAACACCTGGTCCACAACCACACAACTTTCCCAGAGACTTATGATCCCAATCAAAACCACATCCCAAACATTTCTACCCACACACACACCTGGGCTCCACAATAGTCACACATCTCTCCTGAATACGCCTAGGCCTCACCTTAAAGACCCCCAAACACTAAAACTAGCCCTCTCGCCCGAAGACACCCTATAAAGCCCCAGCCTTAAACCATACTTAATCTTGAGTTATTACAATATTACACATTGAGTATATTTTTAGGTTTAGATTTTTAGAGAATTAGATCATAAAACTTTCATTACATTCCACATTCAAACAAAGTGGTTACATAAAAGATAATATTCATTTTTTTCCCATCAATGAAAACATATTTAAAAATAAAGAATGGATTCTTTCTTGATACTTCCTTGAAACTATCATCATATCATGTACCTTTCCCTTGACCTATGAAAAAAATTTCCAAAAAACATGGGATGAGAAAAAAAAGCTCACTAAGGGTTATAAAAAAAACATCGAAAGGAAACATGAGTTCATATATACATAAGAATGAAATCATACTTTACCCGTAAAACATAGGCACTTTAACATACCTCATCAAATCATGAATAAATAATAGAAATTATAAGACATATAGGTAACTTGAGGAATTCATAACATTCTTACATAGGGAGTAACCCTCTTGGTTACGTTTGGAATACCCATCACAGTATATACCCTAAATCTCTTCGGAGAAACCTTAACGTTTCACTCCTTCGCGTTACCCAATGCATTGGAGAGCTATATCGGGCTCACCCTCCCTTAGTTTATCACGGAACCACCCATTTTCATAACAATGACCATGATCCATAACATAAACGTATCACATAAAACATGCATAAAGGAAACAATAAATTTCCACATTTCAATCACAATATAACATTTTAGTATATTGAAATAATGAATCCATTCAAAAAGAAACCATTTCCAAAACCATTTAAAACATTTGATAAATAGATTTTGGAATCAAAGTGTCCCATACCACCTTGAAGATTTTAAAATTTTCAACCATTAATATCCATATAAATAAATCCTTAAAACCATTTTGAAAACATGGATATTAATAAGAACAAATAATTAAAACATTTAAAGCGATATTTTGGTTAAAGGGGTTCTACCAAAATTAGAGACACTTGAATACAATAATGGAGGAATAACATTTAGTCAGAACATTATAATATCATGAGAATAAATGTATTCATGATATAATATTCCAAAGGACAGTATATAAACCATATAAGAGTGAATTGGTGCATAACAACAAAGAAGTCTCAATAGAAATTTCAAATGTGATGAATTCCCTTATAAAGAAGGTATCCTTAAATTAAGGATAATTCAATCTCAAAATTATATGTGACAAATATAAATACACCCAATATAAGTGGATATTAAGTGTAAAACAAGAAAAGGTCATTCAAACATATTAAAAATATGACATATTCAATATCTACATGTTGAACCCAAAGAAATCGAAATTGGTTTACAAAGTTCCCTTGGTAAAATTCGAAAGCCTAACGGCGTCACATCAAAATTCAGAAAAAGAGTTGATGAGAGATAAAAAGGGTATCTCATCACTTGGTCATAAAATTTACAACAATAAGGATATATAATAACATATCCCAACATAATATTATGTGAATTAAAAGATATATCAAAAGAAGTCTTTTAAAAAGAGGAGGGTGAAAGGTTCCCTCACCGACATGGGTATCTTTCGAGACATGCACCCCGTGAAAGAAGGACAATACAACATTGATGTAAATACTCATAAATGAAATTATATTACACAATGAGTAAAATAATTGGCAGTACATACACCACTCAATGGAAATTGTGGAAAATGTAGCATAAATCTCACGGGAATAAAAGTGAGATGAAAAATCCCTTACGAAAACTTGACAGCCTAACGACGCCACTTAAGACTTCCAAAATGGATTGATGAGAGGAAATAGGGTCTCTCATAATATTAACATAAAGTTGACAGAAAGTGAAATATAAAAGAACATCCCCCCAACATAAAAAATAGGAGCTTAAAAGAAGTGACATAAAGGATAGTACTTAAAAAGAAAGAGAGAGGTTGGATCTCTTACGAAAAATTCGACAGCCTAACGGCGCCACTCAAAACTTCCAAAATGGATTGATGAGAGAGAATAGGGTCTCTCATCATATGAAAATAAAATTTACATTAATAGTAATAGAAAATAATATCCCAATAACAAGAAATATGAGCTTTAAAAGGAATGACATAAAAGAGTGTACTTAAAAAGACAGAGAGGTGTAAGATCCCTTACCTCGGGTCCGACTTGACTCGATCGTTCTTTAATCTCCTGAATAATAAAATTTGGTAAATTTATAATTGCTTAAGTTCCTCATTTAAAGATTATTATTCAGTTAATATCACATATTATAATGTTATTATAATTGTTTAATAATGTTAGTTCATATCAGACGTTTTTGTCGATGTTTGGTACATGAGTCAAAAATGAACTTGTTTGAAAAATGATTTCCCATGTAGTTATAAGTAAATAATTTCCAGAATAGTATTAATGATAAAAATATAATATATATCCAGTAAATATTAATTTTATACTATTCCAATATCATTTGGAGATAAAAAACGAAAAACACCGTTCATGGAGATGGTAGGTCGTACGTACGCATGAACGCTACTTTCATTTTTTTGTCATATTAATGGAATTAAAATTAAATGATATATATATATATTATAATTCCATTATAATATATATGTTATATAGGTCACATATTTTCATTAATTTCATTCTTTATACATTCCATGTATTGCATGTACGAGTCACATCACTTGAGGGGGCGGTAGTCCACACTTCCTCATATGAAATTATCGCATTTAAACAACATGAAAAGAATAAAGGTATGGTTTAAATATAAAATACAGAATCATATATTAAAAATAAATACCATATATATATATCGCATATAAAATACAGTGACATCATAATGTCCACCTTTAATGGTGTTAAAAGAATATTGAACAATCATCGTTTCGTGAGGCAGAAAATCGCCAACCACAGAAACAGTATGTTCTTTAACCATTAAACGAAGGTGTGTGTAAGTTTAGCTCGAATAATTCTTATAAAAACATCCTAGTATATTTAAGATACTGTATTTGTTACAAAATATATTAATAAAAAGTGTTTAGGGGGTTGGAGAATCAAAATAAAACAAAAGGACTCAAGTGAAGACATTACCTTAAAATCGGGTAACTCCCTTTGGTTTGAGATCAAAGTCTTCCTTGGGAAAACGTCTGCCCAATTTTAGGCTTCAAGGAGTTATATAGGGATTTTGAGAGACCAAATGGTTAGGGTTTGGCCGAGCCAAAGGCTTTGGAAGTGTGAGTAAGGAGGTAGGGGTGGGGGCCTTTTATAAGAGGAGAGGAGGGGCACTCATGGAAGGGTATAAAATGTAACTTTATTTTCAAATGAGTTTCGGATTTTAATGGTCCCACATTGATGTGTTTCTGGGATAAGGTGATAATGGTTTGAAATCCACCCATCCAATAGGTTTTGGACATGTGTAGGTCTTAGATTTTACATTATCTTTCCATTTTATTTAAATCGTTAAATAATGAGGTCATCGCTGCATCATCATGACGTCATAAATAATTTAATTTATTTAATGTCTAAAAATTATAAAAAAACTACAATGATGTAGGAAATAGTTTTAGCCTTCCATTGAATATTTATACTCCAAATGATCATTTATGTATACAAAATTAAAAATATTTTACTTAGGTGATACATTCTTTGTTACATTTAACATTCTTTAAAAATAAAAAGATAAAAAGTCACTTTCTCACAAAAGTGATTCCATGGGGCCCCCAAGTTTGGGACAAGGCATCCCATGGGTGTCCATGAGACAAACAGTAGCCTTAGGACACATTTTGTTGTCATTTTTTATTATTATGATTTTATCTTATTATCTTTTACTACCCGATTACTCATTAATCAAGATAATTAAATATAATTACCGTCGTTACTATTCATAATGTCAAAAAACAAAAGATCTTAATTAAATAATTTGGACCTTATGATTACAAATATGTAATACATTTTACCAAATTGAAAACATAGAAATTGAAATAATTAATTTAAAAAAATGTCCCGTTGTCAAAACAAATAGCGGGTTTTTTAGAAACCATATTTCTGAAAAGTTTGGCACTTGTTTATGCCTAATTCCAAAGTGAAATTAATCCCAATGACCATCATTGAATTACATGGTTACAATATATTCTAATTACACTTTTAAACAAATTAAAAAGATAATATAACCATATAATTAAATTATATGAAAAAGCAGTTTTGATGTAAAATGCAGTATTTTTCACTATTCATTGAAAAATGAACATTGTCAGAAAAATACAAAAAATTAACCTAAGGTAAATTTCAATGTCCCAATCATAAATAATATGTTTATTTTGAAAAATAGAGCTTATAAAATTGCCAAAAAGTGGATTTAAAATTGGTTCGCCATTAAAAGGCGGTTAATCGACCTTTTAAAGAATATTAGAATGTTTACGCTTAAAATTGGATTCATTCGCACTTTTAATCCTATAACATTTATTGTAAAGAGTAAAAATATTTGAAAAAAATATATAATCATTTTTTAGTTAGTTCTGTTCATTCCTGCCATTACAATGGCTAGGCGTTAACTACCATTTAAAATAATATTATTTTATTATTAGAGTGGAATGCAAGATTCCCAAGAAACTCATTGTTGCGTATTGGGTACGCTATCGTGCATAGTGAACCCTTTAAAGTAATATTAATATTTTATTCAAAAATATGGATAAATATGAAAATTTCATACTCTTTATTTACCTGGGGTGTTACACACCCGAGCCACATAGAAAAGACACTTGGGAACATTCTTCCTAAAAACACCTCGGCCTCCTAATCATAACAAAAAATAGCCTGAATGTTCTGTTCTAAAATACCACAACATGCACAAAGATTATTGGGATAATGTAACAACCTAATTCCATCACAACCACTGGGATAGGTTGTATAAGGAAACTAACGACCAAGGAGAACACCCACTCCCATGAGATGGGGGTTTCCAACACTAAGACCTCAACATGGGTGAGGTGCACTCTAAACATGAACAAAATACATGATCAATAATAAACAATAACTATGGCCATCCAATGGAATCTAAAAAAGATCCAAGCAAATTCTACAACTCTACTACTCCTACTTCATACAAAAAAAACTATTCTGAAACTCCCCATTCAAGTTATTGTGTTTTAAAATATACATTCCAAAAATTCCTTTAATACTAGGCATAAAATATCCACAACCATAAGAATTAACAAAAAATTGAAATATCAATGTAGTGATGTAAAATTTCACTTACGGGTTTTATTGTATGAATGAAAACAAAGGGATATGCTTTAAACCACGTCCCTGTCGGCATGCCGCCACAACACAACCAAATGAAGTTCAATTACCTACACGATCAGTCTGTCTACAATTAATGAACCTCTAAATAGTATGTTCTATTCCACAGCCAGTGCCACCCCATGATCTCAACAACACCACCACATATCCAGTACAGGGCACCAAAATTATTCTTCATGCATATCATTAAAATTGATCAAAGTGTTTACATATTCAACTATGTCTGGTCAACATGTTACTCATTTTGGTTTGTTTAACTAGTTTTATAACACAAGAGTTACTTTCATTATCCATCCATTTAAATAACCCGGAATATATGATTATCCCTTTTTTCATGTTGCACCTTTTTAATCCCTACCATATCTTGAAAACAGGGAATTACTTTGTGTAAACAAGGACCACCAATGACCATGATTTTTAGTTGGCTTAATCTTGTAAAATTTTCAATGAAAAAATGAATAATAACAACATTAGCTCTACCCCACCCCTATTCTATTTAATTTTAGTTTATTATCTTTGTTAGAGGTCGGGATTCAACTATATCTCATGGAAGCATTGTCATATCCACCACACATGATGCACGTAAAAAAGAGACGAAGGTAGAATTTATTACCTTCACGATCAAAGATCACGGTTTCTTCTTCACATCAAGAACTTATATTCTAACATGATTGATAACTCCAGGTTTCCCAAAAACTGGAGGGTATAATAGGAGTAGTGAAACCCCAATGAAGGGATGATATGAGGAGTGTAGATTTATCCCACGACTTCTTGGGAACAGAGTAAGGGTTCAAGCATCGCACACTAGGTAATAAAAATAAAGAACCAAGGAAAAAGGATATATCATCCCTTAATAAGATTTAAAGAGAATCAATTTATGATTCTATGAATTTTTCTATTAATGAGAGGAACACATTAAACCATGATTTTTAAAAATTAATGTTTTCCCCATAATTAAAAAAAATTAAGACATGAGTTACGGCATTTGAATCAGCCTTAAAGTCCATAAAATGAGTACTTAAATGCATTTTATGTTAAAGGAAACCACAAAAGGGTAAAATTTTAAGAAGCTGGAAACACTATAAACTAAATATGAAATTTGTCAAAGTGTTGGATGAATCATCATTCTAGAAACATCACTCTTTTGGAAACACTGTAGAACCTCACTGATCTAGAAACACTATTCATGAACTAGAAATTTGTCAAAGGGAATAGCCAACTATTGAAAATTTATTACTATTCTAGAAATTTTATTCATGAACTAGCAATTTGGAAAAAGTAATAGCCTACTATAGAAAATATCCTTCTATTCTAGAAGCACTGTTCAGGATCTAAAAATTTAGCAAAGGGGATAACCTACTATTAGTAATAGCCTATTGTTCTCGAAACACTAATCACGAACTATAAATTTGGAAAAGGGAATAGAATTCTATTAGAAATAGACTTCTATTCTGGAAACACAGTTCATGAATAAGAAATTTGGAAATGGAAATAGCATGTTGTTTGAAATAACATATTGTTCTGGAAACACTGTTCATGAACTTGAAATTTGGAAAAGGGAATTTCCTGCTGTTGGAAATAGAATACTAATCAAGAAATGCTGCTCATGAACTAGAAATTTGGAAAAGGGAATAACCTTCTATTGGAAATGTCCTACTATTCTAGAAGCATTGTTCATGAACTCAAAATTTGGCATTTGTAAAAGCCTATTGTGGTAAATTTCCTACTATTCTAGAAACACTGTTTAGGATCATCAAATTTGGCAATGGAAAAAGCCTATTATTGAAAATAGCCTACTATTATGGAAACACTATTCATGAACTAGATATTTGTCAAAGAAAATATCCTAAAATTAGAAATAGATTATTTTTCTTGAAATAGTGTTCATGAAATAAAAAATTTGGAATAGGAAAAAGCATGTTGTTGGAAATAACCTACTATTCTGGAAACACGGGTCAGGAAATATAAATTTGGCTCTGTGTCCAAAATAAGTCACCTTGACATCCCATGACACCTCAAACACTAGATTTTTGCAATGTAATTGATCAGAGATGACGAAGACATTATATTATATACCTTTCAAACATTCTCTTCCCTGCGAATTCAAAACTAACCCAGAAGAAAAGAGTTGTCCGAACAACCACCCTATAAGGTACCTCTCAGGAGAAAACTACCCTATGTTTATTGGAAGCTGGAGAAAAATCCCCTAAAGATTGATTACAATTAAATGGCTACACCAACCCCAAATCTCACATTGTCCTAACACATGGGATAGGGAGTTCCTTCATATATTTCATAAATTTCATCTTTAGGCGGCACTGACTCGGGCAAACGTGTTTAATCACATCCACATTAATGCATCCAGATTAAGTGTCAGGTCCTACCTTCCACACACATTCAGATATATCACACACATCTAGAGAACAAGGGAATAATCATTCTATAACCAAAAAATTCATGCATTACATCACAACCCTGGTAAAAAATGAATGCATCCAAGAAAAACTCAACACAACAACTTAAAATAGCTCTCGGTACTAGACACGCATCTTGGACTCCTGCTCCCAAGTAATCTCCTTAACACTACTAGGTCACCACAAGACACAAACCAAGGGAATAGAACACTAATGCAACACCTTATCTTTGCAGTCGTAGATCTCTACATGTCAGTCCTCAAAGTTCGCTTGACTGTCAAAATTTATCTGGCAATAATCAATGACGTGTTAGTAATCATGAACATAAAGACAAAGCTGTCAAACAAGGAAAACATCATGTATATGGATCATCATTTGGTGAAGTGATATATAATTCTGAATGGCTCCAACATGATCCAATACCTCGAAAGGACCCAAAAATTTGGGAGAAATCATATTCCTGTGATCGAACCAGCGCTGCCCATGATGAGGGAAATCCTTTAAGAACAAGTGTTCTTTGACCTAGAACTCTAAAGGCATCCTCCTATGATCGAAATATGACATATTCATGTCTTGAGCTTTCTTCAACCTCTCATCCACAAGATGAAATTTCTCTATGTTTCTATGCACCACCTCCGGGCCAAGAACAACTACCTCCCCAACCTTGATCTAGCACACGGGTGAATGAAACGACCTTCCGTACAAAGCCCTGAACGGTGCCATGCCAATGGTAGAGTGTTAGAGGTTTTTGTAGGAAAACTCTACAAGAGGAAAGTGTCATACCAATGATCCCCCAAAATTCAGAACACATGCCCATAGCTAGTCACCCAACATCTGGATAGTCTACCCTGTCTACCCATTTGTCGAGGGGTGGAAGGAGGTTCTAAGGGGTAGATGGGTTATAAAAGCATGCTAAAATCCCCTCAATAATCGTGAGGTAAATTGTGTTTCCATGTTTGAGACAATTAACCTCATAACTCCATGTAACCTCACCACCTCATCTATATATCTTTGTGCTAAGGAACTCACTGGGATCAACTCCTTGATCGCCAAGAAGTGAGCCGATTTCATCACCCGATCTACCACATCCCAGATTGCATTGTAGCCTCCATGATTCATAGGTATCATTTAGATGAAATCCATTGATATTTAAACCCTCTTCTACTCTGGGAAATATAAACGCTGCAACAAACCACTAGGATCATGGTCCTCATCTTTTACCTTCCAACGCACCTGACACTTTGCCACAAACTCCGCCACAACCGACTTCAGCCCAGGACACCAAATCCATCCCCTCGTGCCTCTGTACTTCTTGGAATCGTCATGTTGTACCACTAGTGCTGAGATATGGACCCCACGAACAACGTCGCAAAGAATCACCTCTGGAACAAACAACCATCCAAAGAAAAGCATCAGACACTGACCATCCTCTGGCATCCCTTCAAGAGAATTTATCTTGTCAATGCAACCACACATCACTTCATCCTCTGAGTCTCCCCTTTGCGACTCCTCTACCTTCTACATCAGAGATGACTGCACAGTAATCTAAAACAAACATCCTCTGCCACCATCCTACCTTGCATCTAGGTGAAAGGAAACCAATTATCCCATTTCATTCCAAGCATATGCAGACTGTCGAACTACTTTCTTCATTGATTTTATGCTCAAGGAATCAGCCACAACGTTTCCCATACATTCGTTGTAATAGAACTCGATGTCGTTGTCTTACTGAAACTCCACCCATATTTTCTACCCAAATTTAGATCCTACTGGGAAAAGATAATACTTAAACACATGTGATCAGTGAAGACCACAAGGTTCTCCCTTATGAGGTAATGCCACCAAAACTTCAATGCGAACACTGCTGCTGCAAGATCCAGATCAGGGGCATAGTTACACTCGTGAGGAAATAACATCCTAGAACCATAATAGATCACTCCCCACTGCTACATAAACACAAATCCCAATCAAAGACAAAAAGAATAAAAAAATAGAGCAAATAAAACTCATTCCTCTGGAAACTTGAGCACTAGAGTACATGCCGATTTCTTCATCAGATAGCTGAAATCTTCCTGACACTACTCACTCCACGTGAAATCAGGGTTCTTCTTAGTCAAAGTTGTCAATAGAGTTTAAACTCGAGAGAATACAGGAACAGACCTCCAGTAATAGTCTACCAAACCAATAAAACTATGAACATCTGCCACATTCTTGGGTGTTACCCAAGAAACAATGGCCACCACCTTTGAAGGTTCCACTTCCACACATAGCTGATATACCATGTGTCTAATGAAGTGAACTTCTTGTGTCAAGAACTTCTACATACACAACATCCCATAAGGATAGTGGTGTCGGTAAAACTCCCAGATTATTATGAGATTCTCAACTTAATCATCTTCTAACCTAGAGTATATTAGAATTTCATCGATTATAACAATGAAAAACATGTCCAAAAACTAATGGAAAATAGATTTCATGAGGCTCATGAACCCGGATGGTGCATTCGAGACACTGAACGACATAACTACGAACTCAAAGTGCCCATACTTGCACCTGAAATACATCTTCGGGATATCACTCTCCTTCACCCTCATATAGTGATATCTGGACTGCAAATCAATCATAGAGAACCATAATGATCCATTAAATGGTTTGAAGAGATTGTCTATCCTTGGAAGAGAGTAATGGTTCTAGACATTTACCTAATTCGTCCTCCTGTAGTCTATGCACGGGTGGAGACCACCATCTTCCTTATTCACAATCAAAACTAGAGCACCCCTTACTAACACCCTATATTAGAGAAAAACCTTCTTGATTAGGTCGTTAATCTAAATCTTCAACTATAAAAACATAGAAGTCTCCATCTGATAGAGAGCCATCTAAACTGCATGGGAACCTGGTTGTAAGTCTATCCCGAACTCAACGTCACGTCGAGTGGGTAGATTCACAACCTCCTTAAGAAATACGTCCAAAAAATCTCTGACAACCCCTGGAACACCCACCATATTTTCATATACGTACCCCACTGACAGTTTGACTAATATAATATGAAGATGCTCCACACACCACCTTCCCATCTGATAACTCCTCTTAACAACAAAAGCCACATGCTAACCTTCCTTGTCCAAAAACACAACTCTTATTCGAAACCAGTAAATGAAAACACACAGAGTGAACATGTAGTCAATTCCACGAATGAAATCATACGACTGCATCTGCAATAGAAGAAGATCTACACTAGACTGATGTGGCCCTAACATCAGCCTGCATCCCCTGTAAACATAAAACAAATTATTCTCACCTCCAACTAAAGTACTCAACACTAGGGTAATGAGAAATTATTCTACATCTAGATCCAACGAATTGGAATGATCGGGTGCAATTAAGGAGGGAGAGGCCCCAAAATCAAACAAAATATAAAAAAGAGTGTTGAACAAATCGATCGTACCTCAAATGACCTCTATACCCTCATGCACTGCTAACTATGTAGTGTGAAACTATCCACACGCAACTCCTCTACCACTCTACTTTTGAACACCTCCTTGATCATGCCTCGGTTGAGGACGCTGAGGAGAACCTTTAGGTCACTCCCAACCCCCACAATGTTTTCCCTTGGAGGAGCATGGACCTACTGATGAAAAAGACTCACAATCCACTTATTTTTCTGACGTGGGAACTGAACCTGCTTACCACCACAGTACAGAGCTCGAGCTGGGGACCAGCTTAGAATGTGCCTCAAAACCATACATGAAATTTATATTGGTCCACAGCCCATAGGAAATGAGTGGGGACTAGGGAATCAAATATGGAAATACAGGGGCCTACTCCCCACTGGTTGAAACCTCGAAGGCCTTGTCGTTGGAGATCTCCTGCTAACTTCCTTCCCCTTTGATGAACATGGCTGGATCCCCTTGCACGACACACCTCCATGTGAGTGCATACTTTACACCACCTCAGCCTTCTTCTACACTTCCAGGTACATCAGTATGGTAATAGGGGTAATAACATACTGAAGAGATGGTCGAAGAACCTCCTATAAACCTCCCTCCCAATACTCCTCATCTAGAAAGTGGTTAGGAGAAAAATGCAGTAGATCCTTGAACATGATCCCCAATTCCCTCTCCAATATAATACCTTGGATAAGGTAGAGCAATTATTATCTCATACTAGATCTTTTACATTGAAGAATAAAATTACACTTGGCAATCCTTCTCGAAAACAGCCCACAGAACCTATGTCTCCATATTTTCCCCGAGGTAGAGCATCCACCACTGACGTGTGGCTCCTCTCATCTGACTGACCACCAATGGAACCCAGTACACCCTCATAACATAGATTAGAGGGAAGGCCATCCCTATCTCCTCGATTTAACCATATGTTTCTACATCAGAGAGACTACCCACGTATTTCCAGAGAGTCTGTTGATGGAAGTATTGCAGATTCTGGTACCACCACACATCCTCCTCCTCTCGGTCAGCCCTCTAATGATCAGTTGGAATAACCAACTAAGCCTCAACTTCCTTTTCCACATGTGGATAATTTCTGGGTGCTATAACTGCAAGGGAAACAAGGAATGCCTAAGCCCAAGTAGTAATGGATTTTAATTAATATTTCTTTATCATCTTATTAAATTTTCTCCCCAATACACCCCAATTCAAGTAATAAAACAAGTCATTACGGTGAATGTTCCTTTATTAGGGCCTATAAACAGCTATCAGTGTAAGATCACTCGGTCATTTGGTAGGCATAGATTCCTTATATCAGATCAAGGGGGACCTAAAATCCCATGTCCTAATCGGTCTTTTTAGGGCTATGTCATGCACCAAGATTTCCAAGTACTGTTTCCCTACCATCCCAAGAAATCATCAATGTGACTAACTCTAGACTCCATATTATCTCTCAACCATCACCTATGATACCATTCTTTCATGACCCCCCTTTGGAAAGTCGAGGGAAGGGGCAGAAAAGTGCCATGCCCATCCTTTATCAAGACGAAGATGAGATAATGACACCCCAACTCCCACCTCCAGTAGGCCCTGGAGTGGCGACTAGCACTAAGGGTATATATTTTCAAAAAATTGGAGTCATTACCCTTATTTTATTTTAACAAGATCTGTAGATAAGATAATCTAAACAAAAAACACAAAGGTACAATATGTAGAAAAATGAACCCAAAGACAAACCCACGCGAATGATTTATTAAAATCTGAAACAAAAGTACAAGAATATCCAAAGTGAAATACTAAAAAGGAAACACGAAATTTGAGAAGCAACAAGAATACTGAGCACCAGCTAGAAATAACTCCCAAATTAAAGAATTTAAGGACTCTCATGGTCCTCAAAGCCCTCCATGAAACCTGAATGTAAACGTAGGGTGACAATACAAGTATACTCAGTAGGAAACCTATATCTTTCTTCAATAAGTGAAGAGACATTTCAATGCCCCATGAAAAATAGAAGTAACCAAACACCGAGAAAAGAAACTAACCACCAATACTCCCAAGAAATACTCCTTAAATGTTGCAAGCCATGTATATAGTAGCTTGGATCATTATTACAGGGTACCCTACACCACCCTCCAACTGCTTATCTAGACATCCTATGAAACAAACCTTTCCATTAAGTTCCACTTCCATATCTCGCCCGTAAACACCTGGGCCACAACTATCCACATATCCTTCTCGAAAACATGTGGGCCACAACCACATAACATTCCCGCAAACCCATGTCCCATATCACATCCATAAACTACACAGTTTTACCCACACACACTAGATCTCCACAACAATCACACATCTCACCCAAAAACACCTCAGCCTCATTCTGAAGACACCTGGGAAACTACAACCACACCCCTCAATCGAAGACACCCATGCCTCATCCCGAAGACACCTGGGAACATTCTGCCTAAAAAAACGTAGGCCACATATCTATAATAGAAAACTACCCAATGGATTTGGGATAAAAGAACACACCATTCTTAAAGATTCTTGGCCTAAAGTAACCACCTAAATTCGTCATAGCCTCTGGGAGATGGAGCATAAAGGAGCTAATGACTAGGGAAAACACCCTACCATATGAGATGGGCGTGTTGGGAACTAATTTCTCGAAATGGGCCTACTGTTCTCTAAACATGATGAAAATAAATCATTAATACTGAGCAAGAACTCTACCTATCCTATGGCTTTTAATACAATGATCCAAGATCATGCCACAACACTGTTACTCCAATGACATGCATAGAAAAACAATCCCAAACCTCCATATTCATGTTATCATGTTTGAAAATTTAAATTTCAACTATTCATTTAGTATATGGAAACTAATAGGCACTACAATAAATAGGAACAACAAAAAAACAAAAACTACATAGTAGCGATTTAACAGTTCATTTCTAGTTTTTCTTGTAAGGAAAAAAACAATGGGAGATGCCTCAGACCAAATCCCAAATGGCATGAGACAACAACATAAATTTTTTTTGTTTAGTTTCCTACAAGATCTTCCAGTTAACAATCGATCAACCTATCAACAGTAAGTTCTATTCCATAACCAGTTCTACCCTTTGATCTTAAAAAAACCACCACATAACCCATACAAGGCACCAAAAAGATTCCCCATGCATATAATTAAATTAGATCAAGTATTTTACATATTCGACCAACACTGTTCACCATATTCCTCCTTTTCATTTGTTTAACAAGGGTGATCACACATGGGATACATTTATCAGGCATCATTTTAAACATCCATGTATATATGATTAACTATTTTTTCATGTAGTACCTTTTTAATCATTACCATATCCAGAAAATAGAGCATTTCCAGTGCGGAATCAAGGACCACCAATGACCATGATTTTCAGTAGGCTTCAGCCTGTAAAATTTACAGCACATAAAAGAATAATAACAGGATCATCTCTGCCCAATCCACCTTCCATTTAATATCTATTTATTATCTTTTTTATTGGTCAGGTTTCAACTATGTCTCATGGAAGCATTGTCATACACACCCCGCATGATGCATGTAAAAGAGAGACGAAGTAAGAATTTACTAGAGTGATGATCTAATAATGACATTTCTTCCTCATGTCAAGAACGTAGGTTGGATAATGATCGATACCTCCCAGTTTCCCTAAAATAGAGGGGGTGTAATATGAGTAGTGAAACCCCAAGTAATGGATGATTCATGGAGTCTAGATTGATCCCACGACTTCTTGGGAATAAAGTAATTGTTCGAGTGTCTCAAACTAGGGAATTAGAATAAAGAACAAAGGAAAAAGGATATCTGATACCTTAATAAGATTTAACCGAGATTAATTTTAAGATAGAAATAATTTTTCCATTAATGAGATTATCACATTAAACCCCTCCAGTTTGACCAAGTAAATGTTTCCCCACCAATAAAAAAATTAAAAGTATAGTTATGGCCTTGGAATTAGCCTTAGAGTCCATAAAGCGAGGCTTTAAATGGATTTTATGTCAAAGGAAATATAAAAGGGGAGAAATTGTAGGAAGATGTAAACATTGTACACCAAACGTGAAATTTGACAAATTGTTGGATGACTCACCATTCAGTAAACCTCACCAGTCAGGAAACAAAATGAAACGTCAATGGAATGTAAATACTATTCATGAACAAGAAATTTGGAAATGGGAGTAGCATACTATTCGAAATAGACTACTATTCTGTAAATACCATACAAGAACTAAAATTTTTCAAAAGGGAATAGCCTATATTTTGAAATTGCCTACTATTCTAGAAATACTATTCATGAAAAAGAAATTTAGAAAATGGAATAGCCTGCTATTATAAATTGCCTACAGTTCTATAAAAACTGTTCATGAACTAGAAATTAGGAAAATGATAAAGCCCACTATTGGAAATAACCTACTATTGTGGAAAGACTATTCATGAACTAGAAATTTGGCAAAGGGAATAACCCACTTTTGGAAATATCGTACTATTAAGGAAACACAATTCATGAACGAGAAATGTAGAAAACAAAAAATACTACTGTTGGAAATAGCTTATAGGTATGGAAACACTATTCATGTACTATAAATTTGGAAAAAGATATAGTATGCTATTAAAAATAGCATACTGTTTTGGAAACACTATTCTTGATCTCGATATTTGGAAAAGGGAATAACTTATTGTTGGAAATAGCATACTGTTTTGGAAACAGTGTTCATGAACAAGAAATTTTGAAATAGGAATAGACTAATGTTGGACATAGCCTACTATTCTAGAAATGTTGTTTAGGAACTAGAAATTTGGAAAAATAAAATGCCTACCATTGGGAATAGCCTAATATTCTAGAAACATTGTTCATGAAGTCAAAATTTGGAAAAGAAAAAAGCTAGATGTTTGAAATATCCTACTGTTTTGGGACACACTTCATGAACTAGAAATTTGGCAATGGAAATAGCCTACAGATCTGAAAACACTATTCATGAAATATAATTTTGGAAAAATAAAAGCCTACTGTTGGAAATAGCCTACTATTCTGGAAACACTATTCATGAACTAGAAATTTGGAAAAGCAACCGAAATAAGTTACCTTGACATCCTAGAACACCTGAAACACTTGATTTAAGCAATGAAATGTACCAGAGTGGTACTAGGCATTAAAATAACATATTTTGAATAAATATTACAGTTAATTTTTAGAATAATTATTTTTTTATAATGATTATTTATTTTTAGTTTTTATTGGTGAAATAAATATATTACATGATTATGAAAACATGAATTTCTACTTCTTCATGTTGTATAAAAAAATGTATATCATTTTAAAATCCCCAGAAGTATTATTTTTGTTCAATAAATTTCTTACAAGAATTGTTTATATATAACATATTAGGGTTGTTTTAAAGATGATTTTTTGGATTCCATTGTTATCTTGATGAATTATAATCACAATTAAATGATTTTTTTTTAAAATGAAATAAGTGATATTTTATAGTAAACAATGTTGTATTAAATGATTAAAAATTAACCAAAAATATATATTATAAAAAGAGAATATGAAATTGATTCACTTATTAATCATGGATAGTTTGTGGGTTATTATTCCTTTTATCGTTACTTTCATGGACCTAAAATAGTAAAAAAAACATTGATATCATGGTAATTTTAGAAAGGTTTGATGGGGGTTTAAATAAAAATGATAATGGTGAAAATATCACCTATACATGTACAATTATTTTTCTATGAGAGGATTTTGACTCATCCTCATATTCAAAATATCATATAAATATTTTAATTCTTTGAATCATTTTAATGAAATAAAAGAATTGTTATTTTTGAGGTGGACTACTGCATCACAAACCGATATAATTGGTTTTCCATAACCATGTATCACCATATTATAATGACTGATTTAATATATATATATATATATTCATGAGTAATATAATTTTTATTTTTATAATTATAATTACCTTCTTTATATCTTGTATAATGACAAATAAAAACATTACTCATATATACATAAGGCCTACTAACCAAATTATTGTAACATAATTCATTTTACATACACATATTTAAAATTTTTATTGAAATGAGTAATTAATATATAAATTCTATAATTATATCCTAAACTATTATACTATAGAAGATATAATAAGGACCAATTTGACAAAAATCATCATAAAAAATTCATTTCTTATGTTGAGATATAAATATCATAAAAAATATGACATGATCTTAATCGATTAAACAATTGAAAATAATATGGATATAAGTAAAATAATAAAATAAAGGCAAAAAATGTTATCAAATAAGAAAATAAATTAAATACATTTAATAATTAAGAATTTAAATAATGTTTATGATGACTCAAAATACATTTAAGAGAATCATAATCCAAAAAATCTCTTTTTAAATGTATTGATTATTTATTTTACAAATAAATTTATTCCATGTCTTTAATCATAAAATTATTTAATTAATATATTTTTATAAAAAATAATCAGTTATAAATTATATATTAAAGAACTTTTTATATTCATCATAGGGTTTCATAAATAAATTATCTATGTATTTAATACAATTTTTTTTATAAATAGGGGAAAAATAATTTTCAATTTTAATGTATAGAGCCTAAATAGTATTAGAATTTTGATAATTAAAATTTATTTTTTTAAATAAAGTAAATGCATCACCTTTTTCTAATAAGGGAAATCCTCCATCCATTTGTTTTGGGTATTTTAATGATTCATTTAAATTAAATTGATATTTTGATATCAATAAATGTTTTTTTATATACACAAGGAATATTTTTATAAGTATACTGAATAAAGGGTGAAATTTCTTGTATATTTATTATGTTATAGTTCTTTGGATTTTTGTATGATGATGTGTGAGCCTAATATAGCTCATGGTGATGAGTGAGCCTGATATAACTAATGATTATGGGTGAAAGAAGAATATCTCTCTGTTTTGTTGTGTAAAGAGTTGGAGTTCATCAATTAGGATTATCTAAAGAAAATATTTGAATATAAGTGGTAGGATATACCATTTTTAAGAGTAATTGTAAGAGTTATATGGAAATGGTATCCCATGTAACATATATGTTTTTTATTCTTTTTATGGGGTTTCATTGAAATCTCATGATTTTATAAGGGATGCTAATGATTTTTTTAAGCAATGATTTTTCCTCTTTTTGAGGAGAAATTTTTTAACATTTTGAAAAGTATAAATTAGATTCTTATTATTGTAAACTATGTTTTTTTATACTGTAAATTACTTAAGAAATATTTTATAAATATAACTTTTTGGTGATGTTTTTTTCTTGGGTAATCATTGTTAATTTTAAGCCCAAATATTTATTTAAATGTAATTTCATATGATTATTTGTTGAATAATGAGTTTATCATTATATTTATATTTCCTTTATCAAGATATGGTCTCCATCACAAGTATTCATGTGTTCATCACCTAGTTCTAGATAAGTTTTGAAAATTATTACATCTTGATTATAATTGTGATGATATGTCATGAAATAAAAACATGTGATATATTAAATGGTTTATATTTTGAAAAAATGTATAAAAAGATGATGTTTATAAATGATTATGTCACATTTTTTTGAGGTTGATCAACTAATTGGATTTTACACTAAACCCAATATACAGTTGATGATAAAATAAATTAACTTTTTTTCTACAGAAAAAATATACTAATTTTTTTATAAAAGATATTATTATTTTGTATCGGTGAAAGAGTTTTTATAATTTTAGATGTTATATTAAAATAATTAAATACTCTCACATTTTTATAATTTAAGGTCATCATGATATATAATTTTATGATTTTAATGTTTCAATGTCTAAACATAGCCTCCATAAAATAGTTTTCTAAAGAGGAAATAGGGAAACTAATGAACAAAGGCACCAAGTGGAAAATATCATACCAAATAAAAAATAGAGAATTGTTTGAACTAGAATTAATGATTTTTTTATTTTTTAAGGTTTAGTTGGAATATGATATAAATGGAGGTCATATCCATGCTAGAGATAAATCAGATTTATCAAAGAGGAACATGTCGATGGTGGGACATTTTATAAGAAAACAACTATTATCATTCGGTGGTTCACTAGAATTAGGGGTAGTTATGGGAAGGATTAAATCACTACAACTACTATTAAAAGTCATTAGGTTTTTAACTAAAAAAATGGTAACTCATTATATATAGCATTTTAAAGATGATTCCAGTTATGTTTGGTCAATGGATAATAGTAATAGATAACTAAAAGAGGTTGATTTAATTGATTAGTATACATTTTGAAATATTTTCCATGAGAATTATTTTTCGGAGGATTTTTAAAATTGAATGGAAAAAAATACACCGGAATATGGTAAAAGTAGGATGATTTAGTATCTTATTAAAAAGAATATATCCACTAATTATAAAGGTATTCATTTAATTGTATTCTAGATATTGATTATAAAATTAATTTGATTTACTCGTGATTAAAGCCAATATATTTAATTAAATTAGACTCTGATAAATTTAGATGTTATGATATACCTATTCTATATGATAAGAATATATAAATATAATTTTTTATGGTTTGGAATTATACAATAATAAGAAAAAATATGTTTTTCATGTGAAAAGAATAGGATGCCTCCATCAAATAATAATGAGTGTATTAAACAATTTTTATAATTTATGATATGTCTGGTAAAAATAACCCAGGGAATGTAATGTGAAATATAGTATGTGATTGGTGTGTTCTAATATTATACAAAAGGAATATTATTGCATGGAAATTTATCTCGTTAGTTTTAAGTACAATTGCCAAAAAAATAGTGCAATTTTTTATATTTAATGAGATTGGGAATTATTTCGATGTTTGTCTGAATAATAAAAAAAATGATGGTAAACAATAAAAAATAACAGGTAGGGTGTTTTAAAATTCATCCAAACTATGTTGGCATATATTAGGTACTCAAATTAATTATTTTCAGTAATATTAATTATTCAGTTGGATTATGAAATGGTATTGTTTGATTTAGGCCCTAAACATTAATTCATATCACAAAATTTATTTTTAGAATGAGAATTTTACCGTAACAAATGATGTAAATACATTTATTAAATATGATTTTGAGTAGTAATATTGAACCCTGAATTTAAAAACATCATCATGTTATGCTATGTGGAAATGAATTTCTTGGAAACCATGTTTTGTTTTCCCCTACAGAGTTTGATTTCAATATGAGTATTGATTGCCTTTCAGTTTTTCATTCTAATATATATTTTAGAGATAAATAATTAAATTTTTTTAAATGAAATTATTTTTTTTATATATGAATTTTTTCAAATCGTTATCAAAATATAAATAATTGGAGAACTTACAAAAATATAGAAATAAATGTTATCATGATAATATTATTGAAAATAATAAAACTATTCAAATTACTGATCTTTCAATAGCACTGTAATATCTAGATGTTTTTATAGATGGTTTGTATTTGTTTATTTCATATTCAAAGCTTTAATTTAATATTTACCAAGTTCATGATGTTAATATAATTTCAAAACAGCAATACCAAATCAAAAAATAGAATTTTATTAATTGGAAATGATTTTATAAGATTTTCTTAATACAATATTCATTCATCATAGAACATCACATTGGGGTACTCTTATTTTAATTATAAATAAGTAATATGGTTTCCTAAGGAATTTCATTGATTACGCATCTTTTATTACATCAATTTTAATAATAAGTACCTATATAATCATATATATTACATTTTTTATCATCTCTATAAATCTTAGTATAATTTAATTGATGATCTTTGGTCTTAGTAACATTAACTGAGGTGGAGAAGGAAAATATACGAGAAATACTTTTTTATAAAATATATGATTGTTATGCGTTTTATGTTTCTCCATTTGGGTTCACATATTCTCTAACTATATACATGGATAATAAGAAATGATTATTCCAGGATTATTTGGATTAGTTTCTTGATGCGTTTTTCGATTATATTTTGATTTATTTTGAATTTTATTAGGATCATAAAAAACATATAATTCTTTATTCTGCAAAACATGATGGAAAAAAGTTATATAGAAAGTATATAATATTTTAATTATGGTTATAATAAATTTTTATTCCACTGAAATATCATATATAAATATGGTAAAATAATATATTACAGAAAACATAAATTGGTTGATGCCTGTATAATACCCCCAACATAATATAGATTCATAATTTTCATGTATTTATTTTATATTACTAGTGGATTTTATAATATTGTACATTTACCTATACCACTATATTTTTTAACCTGAAAATGAGTTATGTTCATCCATATAATTCAATTCGTTTAATATTTCCATGAATTAAAAATAAGAATAGTAAATATTATTGTTTTTTCTTATATTCTAGAAATGTTGAATTTTTTATATACAATGATTCTTAATTGAATTTTTGTTGTTGTTGTGTTTTAGTATACTATGATTCAGTGATTCATTATTCATTATGAAAATTATAAAACCTTTAGAATAATTATCCTATAAATCAAAACTCTAAGATATAGTATTTAATTTAAAATTTTGGTGATTTTATTTAAATGGATAAAGATTGAAATATTTAATAATCATAAAATTTCGAAGAATATATTTAAAAAGAAATTGTTGAACATGAGATAATATAGATGTTTGGATGTGAGAAAATATTATGATTTAATTTTTTTTAACATCTATGAACGGATAAAAATGTAGTTGCTGCTTTAGGTCAGAATGATAATTTATCATTAACTATGGTATGTCTAGAACCCGATCTTTTGGTTAATGATCTGATGAATGTTGGTATATAAATTTTGAGAACATTATATCATTTTATTTTCGATTTGGTGATAGTAAAATCCTATTTTGTGATATGAATATGTATTATTAGAATGAAGCTAATGAGTTACAAAAGAAAGTAGATTTTTTTTAAAAAGTTAAGATTCGTGAGTTTAATATGGCCAATAAATGTGTTTTTAAATAAATAAAAATGTTTTTTCGTTTCATTTGAGACATGATTGAAAAAAATAAATATTTTGTGAGATTCATATTTTTCTATTTTTCATCCTAGTATAATAAATATACATAGACCAACAAGAACATTTCTAGTGAGAAGAAATAAAGAATGATTTCATATATTTTACTCTAAAATGATTATCTATACCTAGCTCTATATCAAATTAAATTTATTTAACGGAATTATTTATCCTTTTCTAGCTTTAAAATTTAAATGTGTGAATATATAAATGTATTTCATGGGTTTTTCAACCAAATATATCATAAGGCAATTATGTGATTACTGTAATTACTGATCGATTAAGTAAATCTACTTATTTTCATCCCTTGGAAGAAAATATGTCTTTTTATCAATATTCCAAATTTTATGATGAGTAAATTGGATTACATGGAGTCCCTATTTGATATTATTTGATAATTATCTCATATTCCTATTTAGTTTTTATAAATAAAAATATATTTCATTGGTTTATGAAATAAATTTCAATATAGCATTTCATCCTCAATCTAATAGACATCCAATGTTAACAATTTCGACATTAGAGGATATAACTCAATCATATTCCATTGATTATATTGGAAGTTGGTATTCATATTTATCTTTTTATTATTTTTCATAAAATAAAGGTTTCCCTTAAAGTATATAGATGGAACCCTTTGAGGAATTATACGGAAAGTGGTGTTAGACTCTAGCATTTTCAGTTTTTGTTGAGTAAAAATGTTTTTATAGCCAAAATTGATATAATGAAAAGAAAATAAGGTATATATAATTTAAAAACACTTTATTATGTCATATATAATTAATAAAAGATATATAATTAAAAGTAGAAATAACATTCTTTCAATGGATGGAAATATTGTTTTTCGTAAGGAATCCTAATGGAAAAATGTTTTGTATATTGTAAGAAATAAAAAATTATATAAATAGTTCATTGGACATTATGAAATCCTTGAGAATATTAGATGTTTTGATACAAAGTTTCCTTTCCTTATATTTAAACTCAGTTACATTATGTATTTCTTGTTTTTTTGTTAATATAATTATTTTTAGATGTATCTCATATTAGGAGACTTAATATATTTTAGTTGGAAGGAAATCATTATTATTAGGAATTGCCAGTAAATATTATCAACCATATAGGGAATTATTTTTGTAATGAAATGATTTTATAGGTCATCCTTTTATGAAAAAACCCATATGATTGAAGAAGCAATATGAGAATAATATAATGACATGAAAGAAAAATATCCCCAATTTTTTTATATAATGAATGAAATTGCATGGATATAATTTCCCAAATTTTTGAAGAAAGTGTAAACCTATGTAATGTAAAAATAGTTAATTTTTAAACATTATGAATATTAATTAAATATATTTTATCAAGTTATATTATTAAAAAAATTAGTAAATTTTCCACTCAAATTGATAAAAGACTTATTCTAAACAAAATTTGGTTTTATGCATTATATGTAATGATTTGAAAACAGAATTTAAAAATTATTTACTCCTCATTTCAAATAAATAAATTAATCTCATCATGTTAGAATTATATTTGGATTAATTTTCTATACTTTTTTGAACAGTCTGATTGTTCATTAAATTGTGAATATTACTTGTTCCTATTGAGAAAATAATATCCTTTCAAGTATTTTCAATGACACCTTCAATGATGGATTAGTAATGAAATTAAATATGTTCAGTCTATTTAACATAATCATATATATTTTTATAATCCACATTATTAATTTTTTTGTTATTTAAACATTTCTAGACATGTAAAATCCATTTTTCTAAAATTATATTTGAATTATATTTTTTTAACTAATTTTAAATTAAATTATTAAAATTCAATGAATTGAATTCAAAAAAATGGATTGAATCTTTTAAAAATAAATAATTTTTTATAGGAAATAATTTTAACATAATTAATGGATATTATTAAATAGAATCAATAATAGTATTTCACATTTCAATAAGGGCCAATTAGGTAATAAAAGTCAAAAAACAGTTATAGAACAAAAAATTATGAAACACATCTTTGATATATTGGATGAGTAGGGTTTTACTATCCTCATCTAGTATTAAATGTGATGTTTATTTTTCAAATTATTATTTGAAAATTACTTATATAATGTTTTAATGAATCAAAAATACTAAATTTCGCACACTTTATTTTGAAATTATATTATGTGTTCACATGGGGTGAAAATAAGTTCTAAATTAATATTAACAGTTATTTTTAGAAAAATGAATTTATTTTAAATATCATAATGCATTTTTAACATTTTTTGATGAAATTATTACCTTTAATCCTTACACAATGCTGGTAAATTGCTTCTAAAACAATTATAAAAATAAATTAATTGATTTTAATATCCGAAAAGTAATTTTTTTCGTGATTAATTGTGTTGTGTTAATTTTAAATATGTATATAAATATATATATCATATTTTGGTTGGTTAAAAAGACTAAATTTTAAGTCCTTTTTTATCATGATGAAATTTATTTCAAATTAAAGAAATACTTTCAAAAATGACATTAATTAAATTTTATGACAAAAAATATTTTATTAAATGATATAAAATACATAAAAATACTAACATTGGTATTTTTACTAAGAGAAAAATTACTATTTTAATTTTTCACATTTTATTGGTTATGTTTTTTTATTTTATCTTTTTTGACCACTAATGAATAAGAAACATTGACGTACTAGTAATCATCAAAAGGGTAAATAGGTTCTTAAAACAAATATATTTTGGAAAAAAATTCCTAAACTGGTCTATGTTTTATAATATAATATTATATGAACTAATAAAAATACTATAATATATATATATATATATCAACATTTCAATGAAAATTAATTTATATTAGCTAAATAATTTATGTAATTCAATACGTCCCCACTTTCTTAAAAAAGGTAGCATCCTCTACCCTATTCCTCACAGCTTTAGATCAATCTATATAATCCAATACCTACCCAATTACTTTTCTAAATTCCTAAAAGAAATCATAAAGTCCATATTTTGATCTATAATCCCCCTAATGATGGTTCTAGTTATAAAACTAAAGTGGATGGTTGAATAAGATATATTTTTTTAACTGATAATTTTCAAATTACTTATTCGTGTACCTTCATAAGATCATATTAGACTATGCTTACTTAATAAAATCATTATACCCAATATAGTGATATGTTATTATATTAATTTAATATAATATATTTATTTATTCTTCCATTTAATTATAAAATTAGACAATCATTTTTTGAACAATAGACTACTACATCACAAGACAATTTCATTAAATTTCTATAACCATCAATTTCTGAGGGTAATAATTATGGATTTAATGTATATATTTTATATTCATGAAATAATTATTATTTTCCAAATAAAAAATAAACAAATTTCCCCATTTTCCATTATTTTTTTTAAATATTGAAATGTGAGTCTCGTTTATGTATGGCCTACCCCCTAAATGATTGCAATATGATTCATCTTTATTAACTGTCATTATTGATTTTTTAATCTATAATTGATGTGGTAAAATGATAAATATTTAAGGATAATTTTTCATAATATGATTTAATAATGACCTATTTTACCACAATCATCCAACCCATGTCTTTTTGGGAATATGATATAAATGTCATCAAATTATCCAACATAAACTATATTGATTAAATAATTTAATATAAAATAGTAATAAATATAGTTGAATGAATAATAAAAATTAAAAAGGTTTATAATAATGTATATAATTAATATAATTTTATTTTTGAGGATGATAAATAAAGAATATGATGATTTGGACTCGAGATAATTGAAAAAATACCTACAAAACATTGATTTAAATGTTTTCTGGATTTATTTTATGAATATCTTTTTTCCACATCCATATTCAAAATAATATTTTATAAATCTATTTATATTGAAATATGTTATTTATAAATAAAACTTATGTCAAATTTTACATTCAATGAATGGTTTTCAAAAGGTATATTTATTTATTTTATATTGGAAATTTTTGGTAAAATGAAATAAAACATATTTATTAATATATGTAGAATCAACTGTCCAAATGTCAATCTTATCAATTAATATTTTTTGGTATTCCTTTATAATATTTTCTGTTTCATTTAATGAAACCATATCCTTCTATTTTGTTGTTATTTTAATAAGGGATTTAAATGGAATTTAAATTTTTATATGAAGAATTGATTTTATTATGGGTGAATATACTATTTTTTTAATACAAGATTATAGAAATGAAATGTTTCATTTATTATGATTATGATATGGTTGTTGAGAATTTTTTATAATAACAGGTGATACCAGTATTGTGTGTGATGTTGTATGAGCCTGGTAAACCTCATAATAATATGTGGGCATGATATATCTCTCAAATTAATTGGTTGAGGGGAAAAAGATAACAGGTTAGGTTTATCCTAATAGATTACTAGAATTTATCATGCAATTAATTCATTTTGTAATATATATGATAAGTGTTTTATGAAAGAAATTTCCTAATATAACCTCAATATTTATCTATTTTCCGTATGGTATTTCATTGGAATATTTGGATTCTAAAAGGTAATATATGTGAATTAATATTACGTAAATTTTTATGATAAATCATAAAAATAAAATTTATTACATTTTAAAAATGATTTATTAGTTTTTCATTATTTAAATGAAGAAAATAATGAAATTTTTTAACATTAACATCAATAATTAATTATATATGAATAGGTTTTGTTATTGACATGGATTTATTGTGTAATAAAAAGGTTATATTGGGACTAATTGTTGTTTTGTTAAAGGAAAATTCTTATCATTATTCATGTACTAACACGTTTCTTCATTTCTATTTATATATCAGTTACTATGATCTTGGAATTATCCAAATATTAAAAGGTTCTACACAAGTATTTAACAAGGATTAATTTAAATAATGATGTAACAATCACAATTGTTAATAATTTTTATGTAAAAGAAACTTTTTATAATATAAAATTATTGTATTGGGGGAAAAAGAAATTGAGTTGAAGATTTCACTTTGTACATTAATATTAATATTCACAAGGATGATGAATTAATTATCTAAAACTATAATCCTTAAAATATCTTCATCAATACAGAAAATTTTATTATTTTCTTATAATAAAATTTATGTATTATTCAATTCTAGGTAATTATAGGTAAACCTCATATCAATAGAATTGTTAATGATATGTAGGGATGCACAATGGGTAAGTGAGTGATCTGGATAGCATAAATGAACTTGTGTAGTCTGAATGGAATCCATGGTAGGGTGAAGAAAGAAAGTTGGTGGAGATCCAATGGATTCATTAGGAGTTTCTTGATTGATGGTGTGAATAGTTATAGAGGACATTATATATTTTTTATCAATCATTATAGGTAGATCTCCGTGGTTTTTTGATGTGTTGAGACCATTATAGGATGAGAAAATTTATTTGGAAGAAGGGTGAAAATTCTTGGGATGTCCAAAACGGGTGTGGTAATGGTGATACAACATTGGGTTAATGAAATTTATAAATACATGTCCTATGAATAATCCATGGTGGGTGTACATAGTAGTGTATTGGAGAGTAGGTCTAAAAGACATTGGGATCTAGAGGATTTAATGCTAAAATGGTTGAGACAAGTGGTAAAGGGGGGATAAAAGGTTGTTGTAGGAGATAATTGGAAAGGGAGTGCGCATGTGGTGATTGATTCTAATGTGATTCATTGCACATAAGTAATGATGACCAATACTGCATCTTGGATAACCCCATAATAAAGAAGCTATGTACGACGAGCTCGGCTAGTAAAATTTATATATTGATTATATAATTTAAATAATATGTAGTTTCAAATATTTAAATGATATTTAATAAATTTAAAAATTTATAAATATTTTTGTTGATTTAAATGTTCTTGGATGATTTAGTAAGTTCGTTTCTATTATATTATTTAAATATTTATTCCTTCAAAAAACTAATGAAATATTAAATATAATATACTCTATTAAAAAAACCTCAATGATACATCTCAACCGTTTATTAGTGGTAATTTAACAAAAAAATAGGTAGTTATTTATCCATTTTAGCTTAAGGAACAAATAAATTTTCATTTTTTTATGACAAAAAAATTATGAAAATGTGGCCTTTATCAAGGATTTTTTACAGCTGATAAATTCATTCCATTATGAGTTTATTTTTTAATAATCATAGAGGAAGATTTTCTCAAGGATTTTGAATCACTAAAAATATATAACATTCATAAAATATTTATATATTATTTAAATAAATATTTTTATATAAAAAATAGTTCTATTAATATTTTTTTACAATACATTTTTGTAAATATTATTTCAATAATAATAAATATGTTCTTACACATAAAATGAAATATATATATAGAATAATACTGAATAAAATATATAAAAACCAATATTAATTAATTTTCAAAGTAGCATCGACTAATATAAATTTAACGATAATTTCCTGATAGAAAAAATTAATTAATTAATTAATCTCCAATGATATATTTGAACCTAAAATAATAAAAAATTTATATCAAACATTCTTTTTAGACTCCACATGATGTCAAATAAATTTTTGAATTAATAAAATTGAAATAAATATAATTATCTTATTTATTTAAAGTAAAATAATTAATTAATATATATATACCTATGAAAATATTATATAATGTTATTATAAAAATATGTTTCTATGTGTGTGTTTGTGTCAACATTGAAAATCACATATATATTCATATATGTACTCTAATATATGTAAATAAATATTAATATTTATTATATTTTTCAAAATACTAGTATATTAATAAATTGATATATGTTGACACACACAAAAAATGTGAATATACTTAAATTCACACACACACAAATAAAGACACATTGTCATATTTTATTAATGTATATACAAATAATTATCTAAATATATATATAGTAAAAATAAAGATTAAAATTATTTATAAAAATTTTCATATATAAATGAACATATATATCAGAAAATATAGATTAAATAAGTAGGGGAGGTGGTAAGGGCACATGAGATCATTGGTTGAGATCCTAATCTTAAATCTAGTATTTTCTATGTGTAAGTGATAAAATAAGGGTGTGTGATGAGAACATATTAATGCATAGGAATATGGGTAGGAAATTGAGTTTTTATAAAGCTCATATAGTTCTCACATGTCATCTAGATGGGGTTGGGAAAGCGATGATAAATAGTAGGTCGACAACGCCAATAATTTCAAATAATTTATTAAATAATTCATTATTTTAATAGAATCAATTTCATATATTAAAATAATTGGCTTATTCAGTTTTTAGAAATATTTTTAGATGAATTTTGAAAATGTTTTATTTATTGAATTTAATTATTATTATATTAGTTCCGTATTTTTGAAATAATATTTTGTAAAGTAATATTAACATTAGAACTATTTCTTTTTAATTATTCAATTAGTTAAATTTCATTCAATAGGTCACAAATCTGAATCCTAAAATTTAAGGTGAAAAGGAGAATAAATTTGGGTCTATGAAATATATTCTAATCTTAAGAGACTCTCAAATATGGTCACAGAGAACAAAAAAATATTGACCCAAATAATGAAAAAATTGACATTGAGATAGATATGTGTATACGGATAAATTAATTCATATATGTATTTGTGTGATTATCTATCATTAATGGTCATAAAACAATGTTAAATATGTGAATTTTAAATTGAGGAAATTGTCATTACATAATAGTTTTCATAATAAATCGGTTATAACTCATGGTTCCCATGCCCAATAAAGAACATATTAATTTGTGAAATATCCAATAGAGGATGAATGATATTTTAAGAAGAATATATGTATCCAAATTAATCCATTAAATATTCCAACTATGTTAAATCTTTTAATGGATACATTTAGTTTAATAATTTCTCACCCCACTTTCGTATAAAAACGTGTCTTCACTTCCATTCAAAGAAGACATCTATTTTGTTTTAAATTTTTGTTACTTATTAAATTGTAATGTAAAATTATCCATTTATTTAGTATTTTTGGAATCTATATTGGGACTATGCTACTATAATACGATTTTAAATGTTTGATAAGTATTATTTTTTCATACCCATTTCAGATTTGTTTTATCTTTTGTGATTCTATAACTAGTTTCCATCGTATATAAATGATAATAAACCCACAATACTATTGGTGGGGTATGGGTGTGTTGTGATGTTATGAGTTAATTTTTCTTAAATAATTCTATTATTTTTATTCTAACAATTTTTGTAGTTGATAAAAATATTTCGGGGTGTGGTCTTCCCACATTCTATACTGATATGTTCTTCATCCAATTCATTTTTTTCCTTACCTACATCGTCATCATAATTCATATCATGGGTTTATATAGAATTGACATGATTAGATGAGGGGTATTAACCCTCATGAATATGGTAGATGTTGGGTAATAAAATTTTACATGGGATGATGTTGAGTGATTTTGTTGATCACAAAACATGATAGAATACTAAGAATTACTATTTTAAAATAAAAATGATAAAATAATCATTAACTCCTATGAATTATAGAATTTGTTTTCTAAATAATATTTTATATTTATCTCTTTCATTATTATTTTTTGTTGATATCATATTTTTATATTTTTATCAATTGAATTTAAAATCCCCAATTTTATTATTATTATCTTTTACAGATTATTTTTGTTATATCTAATTCAAATTGGATAGTAGTGTGTTTGATCAGCCTCCTAGTGGGATATACTATAGTTTCTTCAATATATTTAATTCCAAAGAAAATAAGGATTTATTGGAGATAGATCTCTCAAAAAATCACTCTTAATAATTTTAAACCATTATGAGGGAGGCTAATAGAATCCACAATCAATTCATCTTGAAAATATAAGAAAAACATAAAAAAATAAAATAAAAAAGTGAACTATATTATATATCATTATTCTCTAAAATAAAATATGAAAATTTATAAGGGTATTTATTTTAATTTATCAGATAAAATAATTCATGAATCTTGGAGGTAATACTTATAGAGTAATCTATTTGTAAAAAATTTAAAATAAAATGAAATATTAATTAATAAAAATGAAATTATATCCTTTACCATGATGAAATTTGATTCTCATAAAGAGGCTAAAAAACATTAAATATAATTTTTCATATATTTTCAATTTAATAATCTTACATGGAAATCATTATGATGGGAATTACCTAAAAAATACCAATATCATTACCATATGAGGTTAATGAATATGGATTTGTATCTGATGTGTTGTGGGATATGAAGAAGAATTGGATGAATATTAAAAACAATGTATTGAAACTGAGAAGGTTAGTGTTTATATCATCTTTTAAAATGAAAAATAAACACATATATTACCCTCTCTATATTTCTAAGAATTAATCACTATATTGTGGGGATATGAAAATAAGAGATGAGTTTTACCACATGAGATCATAAAAAATGAACATACTCTAAGTGAAACTATAATAATAATATGAAATTGGATGATGAGCAATTATTGAGATATAATATTTTCATGAATGCTTTTTATTATAATTTTATTGAAACTAAATTGAGTTTTACCTCCAACAATATTAACATTTTAAATAGTGAAAATACACATATTTCCTTGAATGATAATGATAAAAAAGATAACCTTGTTAGGACTGAGTTACCAGTGGACTATGTTGATGAGGTGATGTTTCTATCAAACCAATGTGAGAAGGAATATTTCATTGTTGATTAATTATATTATAATAATATTTGGGTAAATGATTTTCTAATATCACCATTCATAGAATTTATGAAGTAAAATTAGGCTGGAGATGATGATAATGTAAATGTGGTTAACAATGATGTAGATAATGAACAGGATGACACATTCTTTATCCATACCACACAATGCTTATTATAATATATTTCATATGGGATATTCCATAGGTAATCTATCCATTTCTTCTTCCACACTAATTGTTAAGGGTTTAGTGATGGAAGAAATAGAATGGGGTGGTTCTAACAATATAAGTGAAATTAATCATCAATCATTTGGTGAAGTCTTCAATTACCATATAAAGATAGTAAAATATCAAAACACACATTAGGAGATGTTTTAACCAAGTAATATCTATCTTATTCTTAATTACCTTCCTCATTTTTTCAATTTGTATTTATGTGATTAAATTTATGATTTTTTTCATATCTTATATAATTATTGGGGCATTATATTGGATCTAAACTCAACACTATCATGATAATAAGAATTAATGGTACATAAATTCAACACTTATATTTTTCTAACATTATTCTTTTAGATTTATTTCATCTTAAATGATGAGATAATTAATTATGATTTTTATGTGTGATATCAAAAATTTTATATAATTTTATGTTTAAATTTTTTTAAAAAAACTCTACAATTTCAAATGTTATGTTTTTTGTGGTTTTTTAGGAATCTTTAACTAAATTGATTGTTTAAGAAATTCAATGCATCAATTTATTTTTTGAAACATTAATTATTTGAAAATTTAATTATTTTTATTATTAAAATTTATTTTTATTCCTAATCCATTATCATTCCATTTATTTTAAATTGTTATATTGTAAAAATCATGTGAACTAGTACTATATATGTTGGATTTCTTTCCTAACTAGGGAGGTATCCAATACTTTTTGAGTTTTTATTATAAAATCTATTTTTCATAAGATTATTCACTTTTTTCCCAATCATGTAGTTATTTTATTTTTCAAATATGATAGAATTCACATAATGTGTTAATTATGACTAATATACAAATTAAAAAGCCACTTTTTTTACATTCAATTCAAAAAAATTACTGAATTTGAAAATTATTATTAATATTCACGTCGCAACCATGAAATAATTTGGTAAGAATCTATAATAAAAGAAAATTTTCCTTTTCAAATTACTCTATAAGTTATATTCATGATTAGTATTAAACTCTAGGGAATATAGAGTTGGGTAATTTTATAGCGGTTTAAAAAAAATTCACCTCTTTTGTGTGTCCTTTATTATCTATGTATGCATTGTTTATTGAAAATTAATGAATAAAAGATATGTTGGAAGACTAAATATAATTTTTTATATTACCTTTTAGTTCAACTCTATTTTAATACAATATGTACAATTTTTAATCCAATAAAAAAATAATTGTACTTGATATTCCTAATATAAAATAAAGGATTTTTATATACTGAAATAAGGAAAGATGGAAGAAATGATATTTAAAAAAAACACATGTGTCTAATTCTGATTGATATAAAGTGGTTCATTTTAGTGAATGTCTTAATGAGAATGAATGATCACACCATTCTAGGGAAAATAATTTTCAGGAATTTACATCAATTTGGGGCCTATAAACCCTCATTTTGGCTGTGATATTTTTCAAATTTAAAACCATAAAAACCACATCCTCATAAAAAACAATGAAAAAATCGTCATGATTAACCCAATATCACTCTATGAAGTAGATATATTTTTGATAATATCAATACTATGGTGATCAAACATGTTAATGAAAATGAGAAAATATCCACATTTAAAATAATTAAGTGGAGAGATAAATATACTTCTATGGCATGGATAAAAAATGCATATAAAAATTGAAAAGTGATTATATGGAATTTTTTATGGGTAGAATTTATGAAATTTGTATCTATATACATGACATGATATATCTTTTTGTATTATAATTATGTGGTTTTGTCAAATATACCATGGAATTTTTTTCCACACAATATGTGATTAATCATGATTGAAATGTTCATTCATGGTGGATTTATAAATACATATTTTATATATTTTATTATCTTATTAATTGTTATAATCCTATCAATTTCATATATCATGGATAATTATAAATTTTCTTGTTTTTATGAATATTTTGACATCTATTATGATCGTGGATTAATTTTTGAATTTTTGTAATTTTCTATCAATTCATTATTTTTACATAACATTGAATTCACTAAAAAAAGTATGATATTTCAATTTTATGTTCTAAAACAATTATTTGATATATTTCATTCGATTGAACCCAGAATAAAATCTAAATTTGAGGTCCAAAGAAGGGCTCACAATGCTTGCCTCATAATATATACATGGTTTTGGAAACATTAAAATATGGGTTTATATATCATAAATTACGAAAAAAACATTTTAAAAATTATCATTGAGATATAAAAATGTTTAGGTAGAATTATATTCACAAATTCATTCATGAATTTTTTCATCTTTAATTATGATAAATATTTGGTAAATTGATGCATGATTGGTCAAACATGTGGCTAAGAAAAGAAAATATATTTCATGATACTTCAACTATAACTCTTTTTACATCTGACCAATATATCTCAAATTTCTTTGGACGATGACCAAAGATAAACAAGAATATCATTATTGAATACCAATTTTTTAAATTCATCATTTTACAATGAAATTAAAATAGGGGCCTTCCAAGGAATCAGTTATAGCCAAAATCATTAATATAACTTAAAAATATCGATTTTTCTCTAGCTCCATTCAAAATATGTATCTTGTTTGTTAGAGAAATTAGTTATCCATTTAAATGTAATGTTTAGTAATTTAGTAATCATTGTTGGTTATCTGTATATGACGTCCAAAATCGGGTGACATGCCCTGGTTCCTCAAGAATATCCTCTATGTGACCTCATGTGTACCTCCCTATATGCCAGAGGATGTTGAATAGAATCTAGGCTCTATTATCATTCTTGGGGAGACCATACAGTCTATTTCATCAGATTAATACATAGGAAGAAATAAATAAATAAAACATAATGACAAAATGACAACATAACCAAAACAATACTCATATAACAAGATAGAACAACAAAAATACAATATAAAAAGTAAAAATTAGTTATGAAATTATAGAATATGCGGTATTTTCAAAATGAATCTTAATTTAAAGATATTAAGAACTCGAATGAGGGTCTTAATGCATTTTTGGTTTCTTTACCCATTTTCAAACACGAATCAACCACCTAACATAGGTCTCTTTCCATTATCATGCCTACAACCCAGAAATATATTTGGGTACCAATCATGTTTCCTGGGTAGGATGTGATTTCAACTCAACAGTCTACCACCAATAGCGTCTAAAACAATATCCAATCCATAATAATTTCATCATTTTTATAATGAAACAAGTACAATGTATAAATAAATGTTTATAACATTATAAATTTATTCTTTTATTAACCACATAAATTCAACAACTATCTAAGGATACCTAATCCTCAATTCATACTTCATCCCATTCTAGATTCTATACAATCCCCAAGGAATATCAAATTCTACAATTTCACTATTACCATTCTATATATAATATCAATCTCAAAATTCCGTTGTTATCATTCCTGATCTAAATTTTCATAAGAATTTCATTATTATCATTGATCACTCCACTAATTAATTCAAAAATTAATTAATCATATTGTTCTTATTAATTAACTGAACAAATAACAAATCTTCTCAATATCATTAATTTACTCAACAATTAATTATTTTTCTTCATCTCATTAACTAACCCTACAATTAATTAATCTTTTCAAATGATATTAATTAACATAACAACTAAGTAATATTTTATATATCATTAAATGAATCATCAATTAATTATTCGTCTCAATCTTCATTACAAATTCAGTAATTAGTTCATTATATCAAATAACGTAATTAATTTCCCAATTAATTAATCTATATATACCATCCCAATAATTCCATAGTTAACTCATCAATTAATCAGAATATTTTTTCTCTTATTATCTAATAATTAATTCATCAATTAATTATTCATATTCACACTCTCAATGTCCTATAATTAATTATCCAATTAATTATTAAAATTCCCAATCAAAATATCCTATAATTATTACTCCAATTCATTATTCAAATTAATAATCCAAATATATTATAATTTATTATCCAATTAATTATTACAATTTAAAATATCAATATCCTATAATTAATTATCCAATTTTTTATTTTAATTAACAATCTAAATATCCCCAAAAAATAATTTAATAGTTAATTATCCCTATTCCAAAATGACAATATTAAATCAAAACATCAATCATTTAATTAATTAATTGAACATATTAGTTAATTCAATTTTAGAGTTTCCAATTTCAAATGGAACCCTATAAACTCTATAATTATATATAAGTAATTGAAATCATGAATATTTGATTGAAATAATAGGCCAACTACCTCAATTCTTCGATGAAATATTACTTGATGGAAAACACTAATATTTGAGTAGTATAATGACATAGAATGAGTTCTAGATCGAAACCCCAAAATATTGAATGAAAAAACAAGATCCCTCAATTATATATATATATCTACAATCCATGATATAGATCTAATAAAATTAGGAAGAATACCTCTTTTTTTTGGATTGGAGATGAAATAATGAGGAATGGAAAACCATGAATGATATGGCACTCATACCGGGATGGGTTTAGAATTTGATCCAAGATTTGAAACATGATGAAAAATGGTCAGGAAGGCATGTAATCTATTTGAGAGTCATTCAAATTTTTAAAAAACGTCTAGTGTTGGGTGGGGTCAAATGGGATGAGTTTCATTTTTTTATTTAATATCTATTTTTCTGGTGAATTAAATTTCCACGCACTATTTTCTAGGCATTATCATACATTATTCCCTAACTTTGCACTAAAATTATGCACCACTTGAATAGGAGTCCATGATTACTCTTAAAAGGGGGAACAGTTTGAAAAATTGTGCTCCAACTGCGGAAACCCCCACTGTCTAGGGTTACATGATTTTTTGTACTGGGTAGATAGTTTTCCCTATGAGTGCGCCAACTATTAAAACCCCTCTTTCTTCTATATTTGTAAAATTATCACCCAAAAAACACCAAAGTAAACCCAAAACAATGTGTAATAAACAAAAATAATAAATACTAATCTAAATTATGCCCATGAAAACTCTAAAAAAGGTTATGATCTTACAATCGTGTTGTATTATAAAATATCATCCTTGAGTTATTCTCCCAAGAATATAAAATTATCATCCAAAAAAATCAGACCAATGAACCCTCATATCTTATTATCTTTCCTAAATTTCCCCCTGCACACATCTATTATGCCATAATGTGTGATCTATCTACATGGGGTTTCCACAGAACACATTTTCATCAGGATCCTTCATAGGTATCATATGATCTTCAAATGATGTATCTATCTACATGTCACCATAATCCACATTAATGGAATGATAATGGTTGGGGTGATACCATCGTAGTTGTGAAACATTGAAAAAACCATGCATAGAAATTTATTTCTACTGAAAAAAAAACTTGTATGTCGTCGTCCTGATTCTCTCCACATTCTCAAATAGTCCAATAAACATGGGTGATAGCTTTCTTAGTCACTGAATCCTACAACACCCATACATTGGCGATACCCAATAGAATACATGACCACACTCTATAAATAATAGGGTTCATCTATATCTGTTAGCATACAACATCTATCTACTATTCAGCATATCCATATGTTTTAGAATATGTTTTAATGGATATGAAATTTCAAGCACATGACTCAGTCCTAACAACACAGACTTACCTCCCTCCAATTGGAATAGAGGTAATTTTCATGGCCTATAAAAAAATACTCATATAGTGCCTTCTTTATAGTATCCTAGTTACATTTTTAAAAAAATCCACTAATGTTAGGTTCTTTTCTATGAACCCACAGATGTCTAGGACATACACCCATTGGATACCCTCAAGCAACTATATATTATGTTATCACTACCCATCAATCTATGTGTTGAGTAACATACTCAGTAGAACCTATATACCAGCAACCTTTTATAGGACCAACAATAATCATGAAGTAAAATAGGGGTTAAGATGCAAAATTATAGTCCATGGAACCCCATGAAAATTGACTATCTCCCAATCATACATGTCTCCCAACATTTCTAATGAGAAGGCCTCCCGTATTGGCATGAAATGTGCTACCCTCATCAGTTTGTACAAAATAAAAAAAAAATTCATTCTTATAAGGACCCCTCAAGTGACCCACAAAAAATTCAATAGTAACATCAACCATATTACTTTCCAGAATGTGAAAGGGATGTATCAAACTTACAAGTCAATGATGCTCTTCCTTCACCTAGTGAGAAGTGTATCACCATGTCATGAACCCTTTTATCTCATATTTTAGGCCCAAACAACAAAACTATTGTCATTGGTCATGACATATTTTGGTTACACCTAAATACATTTCCCACATTGGGCATGAAATTATCCTATCAACTACTCTTTCATACTCGTAGGCACAACAAAATGATTTTTGACTTATATGATCTCATCCTCTTATATCATTCATTCTGAAGGCCTCTAGCAACCTTCAAGGATTTCCCTCAAAGATAAACATTCTGGGTCCTCATATTTCTAATACCTAACCCACATAATATGTATATACTGTACTTATTGTTATATTGTAGTCATCTACTCAGGATTCACATAAATCACCACAGGCATCTCTCTAGGTATAGTAATCATCATCCACTCCGTACTAGAGTCATGAATAGCCAATGGCTATGTTTTATTGATTAATTCATCAGAAACTCAATTCTCTTTTTTGACCACATATACTAGTTCAAAATAAAAAGAATTCATATAATGATCATATCTCCACTGAAGAAGATTCAATTCTCACTATAAGAAGATATAAATTAATTTATTATGATCAGTAAACATCATAATCTTCTCACCCAATAGAAAATGTTGTTAACATATTGAATCATAAACCATCATAGCCAACTTTTGGTCATGTGCATGGTAATACTATTAATATGGCCCCAAATACTGATAACCACACACAAAAAATCAATCCCATTTCATTAACACTACTCTAAGACATATCCTAGAATAATCACAAAATACCATGTACTCTTCACCTGGATTAGGTATGATCAATATTGGTGCTGTTGTCATGAGTTTATTTAAATCTTGGATGGAATTTTCCCTTGATTCCGACCATTTAAAAATTATCCCATTATTTCTCAAGCGTGAAATATGTGATGAAAATCAAGGAATGCCTTTGATTAATCTCTGATAATATCTAGGTGACCCCAGAAAGGTATGAATATTATAAAAATTATTCTGCTACTCCCTTGAAACCACATCCTTCAATTACTCTGGATCCAGAGACACACCTTCTTATAAGATGATGTGTCCTATGAAATTTACATGATTAATTAAAAAATGACACAATAATATAATATAGTATATATGAAGCCCTCTCAGTGTACTCATGATGATGTTATGATGTTGGGCATGATTGTAATTATTCTTGGAGTACACCGAGATGTCATCCAAAAAAAATATGATAAACTAATATAGGTACATATGGACAATTTTTTTCATCATGTCCATAAAAGCTTCTAGTGCATTCATCAACCAAAATGGCATTACAAAGAACTCATGTAGGCCATAACGTTTTATAAAGTCATTACTTTTTGTATTAGAATACTCAAATATCAATTGAAGACAACCTGATCTAAATTCTATCATGGAAGAGACACCAGCCCCAACCAAAAAGTCAAAAATACCATTGATTCATGTAATAGGATATTGGTTATTCACTATAATCTGTTTAAAATCTGAATAACAACACACGAACACAAAATCCCAATATCTTTTCAGGAAAACAAAACTATTTATCCTAAAGGAGATATATTGGAATGGATATACCACTTATCCTTCAACTCCTCCAGTTGAGTATTGTTCACTTGAAGTTCCATTGGAACCATTTTATATGGTGGAATAGAAACTAGTTTAGTTCTTTTAATGAGCTCAATAGTGAATTAAACATATCTCTCAGGTGGCATCACAAATAAGTCCTTGTGATACACATCCTGATACCATTCCAATATAGGTGTAAAGACATCATTCTTCACACCTCCATCATCAAGTCGTAGACTATGAAATTGGGTTGTGGGTTCTCCAAGTTATTTAGTAATTGGACCTGATCTTATTTCCTATATATCCCACTATACAAGGTGAATATAGTTTTCAACCATATGAGATGTAAAATACACTCTCCTATGGTAAAAATCAACATGATATTGGTATTATATTAACCACTCCATACACAGAATTAGGTTGAAACTTAACATGTAATGAATATAAATATCCCCCATAAATTGATATTACCCAACCTTAAGAGAATATACCTTGAACAATCAGATGCTGCTAGAATGTACTCCCAATAGGTTATTTAAATTCAACACCTCAATCATGAACTCCACTGCCATTATCAACCCATTTAAATGTTGGGTATAAATAATGGATTAAGGGGAACTAATATCAAATAAGGAACTAGCTAATGTAGAACAAACATTAATAGTAATTCTCAAAATGGATGGTCTAGCCTATTTATCTATAAGATAAGGTTTCACTCTAGTCAGTTGTCATGCACCTCTTCCCTTTGAGGCAGTACCACTCCCTTGATTATAAAAACTCTACTGATATGTGTGGTACTTTCTAGAAGTAATGTCTTCTCAGACTCTACAACCATGCTGAGTAGAACACAATCATCTAGAATGTTATGGTGTATAATATCCTCTTCTTGATATCTGATTATATATAGAATCCCCATCATTACCTTTATGTCATTGTTTCGTATAGAACTTTTTATGATGTATCATCTTTCAACAAGATTGGTACTATACTAGGGGTCATGGAAAGTATCTACGATAGTTTTTTGCCTACCAAACTCATGAAAAAACACTAGAAAAAGGAAAGATATAACTCATTTTCCCCCTGGAAACCTTTTTTCCACCAGAATTGATAAAATTCTCATAACCACACATCATGTTCTCAAAAGATATTCCTCTTTATCATCTAACAAAAACCATCTATCGTTCAATAGAAAGCTACTTCAGGTTTCCTTCTACTATGGGATCCTAACTCACAACTTCTAAAAAATCCTTCATTCCTTATATGTTCACTTAAGAATTAATTTCACACTTAATTGACTCATCAATGATTTTTTTTGAAGCATCCACATATTCATCAAATATTGGATAAAACTTCTAAAAATCTATAATACATCTAGGATAGTACATTGTAGACATAAAACCTTAATTCAAAAATATTAACACATCTACTCTCTCATTCCTCGGCATATCTACATTGATGTTCCCCAAGAACCCCTCCAATAATTACATCCATAACATACCATCATCATGAATTATATGATCCTGAAAATCCATATATTACCTTGTTGATCCTTATTGAATATAAGAGTCCAACATGACACTATTCTCAATAGGAGTCTCCATGTGGTAATGTATAGTCTTGATAGACTTAATCCAAAACTGAACACCCTCAACTCCACCTTCTCTAGAAAAAGTAGTTGGTTGTAGAAACTAAAACATCCACATAAATTCATACTTTCTCTTCTTGTCCTACCTTATGTACCTTTCCATAAATTTAATAAATCGATGAATGTTCTCCTAGAATATCTCTCTAACGTCATCACCAGACACTATTGATGCCTCAGGTTCCACTACTGGAGCATCATCCCTAGACATTTATTAATTTCATTCTCTCAAGAATAATTTCCATGGATTCATAAGTCTATAAACCAAACACACACATCATGATACGTTTCTCAACATTTACACATTTATAGAAAACCACCAAATGGAAAAACACATCTTTTGCCGTAAAACCCGACAAAAGGTCAAACCCAATGAGCTAACACCACCCTTAACAATCCTATATCTAGGTAAAATGTTATAAAAGACTAATCATTTAATTATTCATGTTTCACATTTAGACACCAATTTATTCTCATCATTCATAATTTTAATACATTTAATTTAATATTAGGTACCATTTTTAATTCAATTGACATCAAAGAAAAAATAGTTTCAGTTCAAAACATACTCAAACCCATTATTCATTCATGCATAAAATGATGCATGTCACAAAATAATCCACAGTTCTTAATATGATTTATGAAAACTAAACACTGGTTCCAGACCAGTTTAAGATTCAATTCATGGAAAATATCAAAAACAAAAATCTTATCACATAAAAAGTGTGTCATAAAAGGTGAAATAATATTCCACTACAAGAGTAACATAAATAAAAACAACCCCACCTCGGGTGCTTGGATTCTACTGATATATTGGTGGGATACCTCCATAATAACACTCAAAACCACATCCCATACCTTCATAGTCTTTTATCTACCTTTACTAAATAGTAAGAAAAAATTAAAATAAAAAGAAAGCTCATCTGATTCTAATTTGTAACATCCTGACCTGGGTGGCATGTATCAGTTTACTGAGAATGTCTGCTAAATGAACTCAACCTCACCTCCCAAAATTCTGGAAGAACCTGACTAGGAGAGTGGGTTTTTTATCAGTCATGAGGAGACTATACGAAATATTTCATTAGGGTAATACACCAGACCCTGACTCATACACCTAACATAAGTCCATTTCTCTTATCCTATCCTACAACTATCATATATATTTTGTACCGATCACGCATCCTAAGTAGGGTGTGCGTAAGACACAGTTGAACACCACCAAATTTTTATAAAACAATATCATTTAAATAATAAGTGTATTCAATTTTATAAATATGTAATTATATTTACCAAATAACCATTTATCACTATATAATTGTGATCTTTATTTATACATAGAAATTCCCTCTAGTTTCCGAGGATACCTTAACCTCACTACTTATATTGGCCCATGTTGTTGTATACACTTTCACTATGGGATCTCATTTTCTTGAAATACAATATTACTATTATATACCTCAACTCAATATTAGAATGCTATTATTATAATTCAAGATCTATAATTTCATTTTAATTACATTTTTTCCATGCATTATTTCATTAATTAATTCAATAATTGATTAATCTTCTTGATCTCATTAATTAACTCAATAATTAATTAATTTCTCAATGTCAATGTTAAACTCAACAAAAAATTATTCTTCTCAATCTCATTAAATATCTCAATAATTAATTTGTCCTCTTAATATTAGTAATTAAGTCAACAATTAATTAATCTTCTCTATCTCATTTATTAACTCAATTATTAAATAATCATCTCAATTTTCTTTAATAAGTCAACAATTATATCATAAAACCAATTCCTATAATTATTTTAACAATTAATTTATCAAAATATATTAACCCAATGACTACATTGTTAATTCCTCATCTAATAATTCAATTTATCAATCTCATTATCATATTATTAAATCATCAATAAATTATTCTTATTCACAATCTAAATATCATAGTTTTAGTTTTTTAATTAATTATTCAAATTCACAGCTTCAATATCCTATAATAAATTTTATAATTAATTGTGGAAATTGAAAATATCATGATCGTATTATTAATTCTCAAATTAATTATTCAAATTCACCATCTTAATATCATCAATAATATGTTTAAGAAATAATTATCTATATCCTCAAATCACATTTTGTTAATAAAACAAAAATCCCTTAATTAATTAATATTACTCAATAATTAATTCAAATTTGGATTTTCCAATATTTAAGGCATCCATATAAGCAATACGTTTACATCCACAAAATTGAAATCATGAATATGGAATTTTAATAATAGATCACGTACCACAATTATTTAACTATTTATCTTCCAATAAAAAACCCCAAAATATGAGCACCATAACGATGTAGAACGATATTTGGATCAAAACCCTAAATCAAGAGTGGAAAAAATATAGATCCTAAAATTAGAGATCTGTAATAATAATGATATATCTCGATGACATAAAAACTTGAAAAACCCCCCTTTAAGTATTGAATATGAAAGATAGGGGAATGAGAATACAATGAGGGACATGATTAACTTACTTAGAGGGGTACATAACATTGATCTGGGCATTGAATCTAGAAGAGTGGTTGTCAGGATGTATTTTAAGCCATCTGAGAGGCTCTTAAATGTTGAATGAATATATAGTATAAATTGGGGGACAAATGGGGTTATTTTCAGGGGTTCGGGTGATTTGATAACCAATTTTGAGTGAATTAAATTACTACTCACAATATGCTATTAAAGGGATCATAGTTTTCCTTAACTATGTGACTAAATCATATTCCTCTTCTATAGTGGTGAATCGTTACTTCTAAAAGGGTGCACAGTTCAACAAACCATGTTCCAACCATGAAAATCCCCATTGTTTAATGTTTCATGATTTGCTGGTCTAGGGAACACAGTCTTCCCTCTTTATTTTCAAACCATTAACTTTCATATTTATTCAATTATCCCCTAATTTTGACCATAAAAGTCCCCAATTTAATTCCAAAACAAATAGTTCTCAACAAAAGGCAATAAAGTACTTAAAATGAAGCTAAATACATATACAAAAATTGTTAGAATCTTACACAATATAGGGGTTATGATTCTATAATAGTATTCTATATTTTTAATATATAATATTTTTTCTTCTTCATATCTCTATAATTTTATATTTTTTGTTTCTATTACTATTATAGTCTACATCTCCATCCAAATAGAGAATGTAAAACTTGAAAAATTCGAAAAGAGTAACTTGTATTCGATAGTGTGTATGACACATGATAGTAAGCATGTAAGGGACTATATAATATCCCTATAATTTAAAATATTTTTACTATTTTTAATATAATATATATCTTTCAATTCATGTTATTATGAGTTATCTTTCAATATATGCATAATCGATTTTCTTCAATGGCTTCTGTTACATGCCAGATCGAGTTTTACCAAATAATACCATATTATTAAAATATAATTATTTCCTATAATAAGACATTAACTATCCATTATTAATAGTATAAAATAATTTATGAAAATATATGTCTTACAAAAATATACGATTATTTATTTAGGTACAAATTAATTATTAATGAAAATAAGAACCAAAGGAATAAAAAAATATTAATATAGAAATCTATTATTATGCTCATAAATATGTTTTATAATAATAAATTGAATTAATGACAACTATTGAGTGATATTAAAGTAATATATATATATAATATTCAATATTACATTATTCATATTCATCCAATATATATTATAATAATAAGATATTAACAAAAACAATTTTACACATAAGAACCTATATTTTTATTATGGCACTTTTACCACCATTTAATGGAAAGTCAATTTAAAATCCATTTTTTAACTTTTATAAATATTAAATGATATAATAACCATAATATTTTACATTTGAACTAAAAAATGATTTTTGGGTAAATTTTTTGTATTTTCTATTAAGATAAATGTTATTATGAAAGGTGAAAATTAATGAGTTTTAATTCCAAACTTCATTTTCATATGATTAATTAATTAGTAAAACTATTGTTTAAATTGGATATAGAGTTTTATTAGACCATATTTATATCATTTAAACATTTTTATGCAATTTTAATTTATTTATCGGTGAATTTTACTATAAAATATTTACAGTGTTTTGATGGATTTTTCTTTAAAAAAATATAGTCATTATTTCTACGGGATGAAATTTAAATTCATTTCTACAAGTTTTTTGTTTGGAATTTGGAAAAATGGATTCAATATTTGAAATCAGAATAATTTATAATGTATAATAATTTTTAGTTATTTTTTTATAAAAATATTAAGGAAATTAATTAAAATTAATTTTAAATATTTTTTTAAAATTATGCTTCATAAGGGACTAAATCATATTCTTAAGGTAACTAATGACATATAAACTTTTCCAAAATATTTTTTATAGGAATATTTAGAAAATATAACCACTTTTCATGAAATTGGACCATTATGGGAGCCACTATCAATGTGAAAAACATGCATCAAATTTCATTGTCATGTATTACAAGAGTGTCACTCCTCCCCCCACTTTAAAATAGACTCCCCTCCTCCCACATCCTCACATATCATAGGCCACATTGGATCGACCAAGAAATAAAAAAATGGCTCCTAAAATTCCCACCCCTAACCTTAGAAGTCTCATTTTAGGTATAAATAAATCAAATTAATCCTTTTGGTGAAACCCTATTAGAGATACCCAATATAGAGGCCGTGTCTTACCTCATGCCAGTCAGTTTCATTTCCATTCTCCACTCCCTAAATAATATTTATTCCATGCTTATATAAATAACCAGTATCCTAAATATTCTATGAATTTTTATTCTATTTTATATACCAACACACACACACTTCTATCTAATTTGTAACAGAAATAAATGTTACGTGTATGTAGAACTAAAATCTCAAAAAACAATAAATGTTTATTTTTTCATTTACATCCTCTAATAGAGGAAATTTTGATTGAACTACATTTATTTATGTTATATTTATCATTTATTATCAAATTGGGATTATATAATTATTTAACGAAATATTTTTATACATTCAATGTTTTTAAAAATGATAACTTCATTTGTGAAGGTGTGGACTACCTTCTTCTCAAAGCGATCGGATTCAATCAAATAATATTTGGAATTTGTAATGGATGATTATAATTAAAAATAAAAGAAACAAACTATCATGTGTGATATTAATGACATAATTAAATTTCAGGACATTTAATATTGATATATATATATATATATGATTTTCTTTATTACCCTTTTACACACTAAAAATGATAATGTCAGTCATGGACATGTGGACTACCTTCTCATCGACAGGATGTGATTCTATTTATATCAAAAGAATTATTTATAAGTATGTATGATTTAATAAACAATCCTTTATGATATAATTATCATTCTAGAATGATATGGTGTTACTTACCTTCTTTTCATTACAATAATTTAAAAATAGAAACGTTACACTTGTGAATGTATGACCTACAATCTCCATTATTGTTGAGTTGGTAAATTTTCCATAACCTTATTTAATGATTTATTTTAAAAGTATAATTTTTTTATATATGATAATTATGTCATGATAATTAATTTGGATATGTTATATTATTGTCCATTTTATAATATTTCACCAACCAAAGTATTTTTTACATGTAAACCGAATTTCGTCAAAACAACAGACATAAACATAATTGATTAAGTAGTTGTATATAGGATATTAATAAGTTAAAAAAATGTTTTGACAAAAATTGAATAGGTTAAAAATCATGTAAATAATTTTCATAAGTTTTTTATTTATGAATATAATGAAACATGAGATAAATCAGACACAAGAAAAGTGATTCGTTCTCAATTTTGGTTCCATTGAGACTTATTTGTTTTTATGAACCATGTTTCTTTCATATAGTGTATATATTTCCATTTGAAAAGTTATATCATGAAACTATATAGTCTCCTGATATTATATGTTTTCTATAATGTAATTACATTTTGGATATTATGATTATATTTTTTTCAATGTGGATGTGACTTCGTGGAATATTAAATGATTATTCACCTAATTTTTTTTATTATTATCTTTTCAAAATCAAATCCATTTTTTATTTCTATCTTTATCATGAAACAATCACATTATTATTGTGCACATAAATTCTTTTATATGGGGTATATACATCCACTGTGTCATATAATATCCTTATTCAATCATTATATATGATATTCTTAGTTTCAATTATAATTATTTCATATAATGGTATTTGACATAAAGTTACCAAGTGGAAATAATTTCATAACCCAATTTTTCATCCTTGGGTTATATCAATCCTCATTTTAATTAAGATTATATAATATTTTTTATAATGGAATTGAGTATGTAACACCCCGAGATTTAATTAGAAATATTATTAATTTCTTTTATGTCTTGTGTTCTATGATACACCATTATTTTCTTGTGCGATACGCAATACCATATTATCTTATAGTATATGCAACACTATTCTTGGCTTGCGTTACATTCAAGAGAAACCTTCCTCGATATCTTACGTTGTACGCAATACCGAGTTTCACTAAACAACAATGTGTCATTAAAATATTATATAAAATAGATGTTATGACTAGTAATACCCACTTTTTGAAATTTTATACATTTTATCTTTCAAAATGGACTTCATTTTTGGATTCGGAATATCGAAATTATCCTAGGGTGAATTTTTGGTATTTTTCTGAAAACATTCAATTTTTGATGAACAGTGAAAACCCTGAGTTATTGATTAAAACCTACTTTTTATTTAAATATTAATTTATTTTATTTAAATTTATTTTAGATCAAAATAGATACATAATACCTATATATATTAGATGTAATTCATTAGAGACATTTTATAATAATTTTAGATATATAAAAATTTTATTGAGCTTTTTACCGTATTTGTCTTACCTCTTTGGAGCATTTGAAATTTTACATAAAAAATAATTTTACCAGTTATTTGAGTTGAATTTAAAAAATCTATGAGACCCGGATGATATCAATACGTAAAATGTGGTTCAATGAGAAGCAAATAATTTTTGATGAATAGTAACTTTTAACTTTAATTTACCATGGTTAAAAGTAAACAGGGTAATTAAGGGTAAAATGATATTTTTATTACCCTAACAAATGTCATAATTCTATTGGATAAGTTTAATTCTACAAAAATAAACCTTAGGAATAAAATATTACCCTTTTGATCCATTTGTATTAGATTATGGCATTTATTATTATGTTTTTTAGGAAGAGTTAAAATAGTTAAAACAAAATTTTATTAACTAAATAATTTTTAATATAGGGTTATACATAAGATAAATTTTATTGTAAATATAAATTATAAATATAAATATATTTCCAACATAATGGTATTTTATTTATTTTATTATATATTAAATAATTTAATTTATTTACGACATAATGATGACACTGTAATTACCTTATTAATAAAATATTAACATAATTGATATTATAAATACCCAAATAAATGTAATTGGAGACTTTTTATGAATTAAACATATTTTTTAGGTTAATATAACATATTAGGGTTGGTTAGATGAATTTATTTAGATGAAATAATGTTCTTATAAATTTTGAAAAAACAAAATTCCAAATAGTGTCAAAATTGACATAAAAGCGTTTTTGAAACAAATATTATATAATTAATTGAAATAATGGTCTTAAAAATATAAGGATAGGCTGAAATACTTATATAATAATATATATCACATTAAAGAACCAATTTTGTTTCAATTGGTAGTTTATAGAATGTTTATTAACCATATAATGTAAGAATATAAGAAGACACGGTAAAAGGTAATTTATTTAACTTAGAGTTAAATCTAAATGATAAGCTTAAAATGGTAATCTAAATTTGTCTAAAACCTATTGGTTGAGAGTATTTTGACACATACCATCCCTATAATATAAATAAGTCACTTTTGAGCCATTATAAACCGATTATGAATTTATTATAAAATAATATTTTAAGTTTTTCCTAAGGTTCCCCACAACCCTCTTATAAAAGGGAACCCCCCCCCCCTTCTCTCTAATTCACACCTCCAAAGCTATTTGGATAAGAAACACCCTACCCAAATAACCACTAAACTATATTCCCTTCATCCAAGAGGCCTTACTTTACTCAGAAATCCAACATAATGAGTCCTTTTAATCAAATAAAATGGAAGAACCCAAAGAAGAGGTAAATATCTAACCACCTATTTGAAGTTCCATTCTTCTTCCACTTCCTCCTTCTTTGTTGTTTCCATTCTAAAATAATAATTACAGTATATTTTATATAATGTGATGTTATTATAAAAAATAGTACAACCATATTAGTTATTATATTCATCCTATGAATGAAATAGTCACCAGACGTGTGTACGTACGGCTTACCGTCTCCACGTCGTGGTGTCGTTTGTTATTCAAACATTTCATCATTTGGATGGGTATATTAATGTGTATAAGTGATATATATAATAAATATAACATTATTATTATTATTTATATTTGAAATACCATCCAATTATATATGATTTTAACATAAAAAAATGATATTGTCACTCGTGCGTACGTACGAACTACCGTCTCCACGAATGCGATGAGATTCATTTTCCATAATTAACCATTGAAGTATGATTTTAAAGAATATATAATATATAATAATGAAATATATTACATAATAATGATATTTTATTTATGTATATATATGTTTCATTTAATTAATTCCATTCAATATAATAAGGAAACGAAAACTGCATTCATGCATCCGTATGGCCTACCGTCTCCATGAATGGTGTATTTCATTCCATTTATCAATCTATCATATTTATTAATATGATGAATATATATTATATATAAATCATGTTTTACATTCTAGAATTATGTAAATCAGGATATAAGTAATAATATCAAGAACAACAAGTCGAAACAGGTACGATAAATGAAATAATTTTACCCAAAACACTGCTTTAACATGGAATTTACAAAAGAACGAGTAATATAAAGTCATAATTGAATCATATATGATATCATAAATATTATGATGGTTATTTTACAAGTTAATAATTTGTTTAAACCCATTATACAGGAGTCTCAGTCACAGATGGAAGAAATTGTACATAAGGTAATGGATTATTTTGAAAATATCATTTTTATCTAAGATTCACTACTAGAAATTGAAGCTATATCCACACATCTATAGCCACGGTTTTATAGACCTGTGGCTATAGATTATTTATATCAATGATTTAGTATATAATGTTGTGGCTAAAAATTTGCGCTGTCTTTTTTTTCTCAAATCATGTCGGGCTCCTCCATTATTCTACCCTGATTTCTTTTTTTTTTCAAATCGTGTCGGGATCCTCATCCGTCCTCCCACGATCGTGACCCTCATAACTCTATCTCACATAGCGGTGACCCTCTGAACCCTAGATTTCTCTCACTGTGAAAAATCCTCCTTCCCCAACCCATCGCGTCCTCTCCTCTCCCCAATCCTCCTCCACTGATGGTGCCCCATGCGACCCTCTGAACCCTCAACATCTCTCACGGAGACACCCTCCTCCCCATTACCCACTTCGCACGACCCTCCTTCCTTGACCCATCACAACCTATCCTATCCATGATCATCCTCCACCAACTTTTCCCCTCGCGACGGTGACCATTACTAACATCGAACTAGGAAACCCTGCAGCAAGATGCTTCCACAGAACATGGGACACCTCACCTCCTCCACCGACAATACTCCTAGGTGGCCTCCCCACCTCCTCCGGTGTTCCTCTAACGTAGACAACCCCCTCCATGTAATCATCCTCCTCCTTCTTATGAACAATTATGTTTTCATTATTATTTTATCAGTGTGTTGAAGTAAACTGGAATAGTTTCACATGTTTGAGTATGGTATGATGTTTTTGAATTATATCCATTATTTTAATTATAATTGATATGCATGGAGTGAGGGACAAGTGGTTTTCTGTGAAGAACCAATTAGTCTAGATTGGGAATCATCATGGTGGAGTTTTGGTCAATTGGAATCAATAAAAAGTGATGGTATCAAATTTTCAAGGTTAAATTTGGAATCAGGGGATCATCCTAGATGCTTCTCAAGGATTGAAATTTTTATGGTTGGGAGTTTTTAAGGACCCAAACAATTATTGGGTTGGTAATTTTATAGGAAATTTGAGTTTTTTTCCCGATGATGGGAGATTTTTGAGAATTGGGATATGAATTTGAATTTCAATAGTTAATACATCTCTTGGAAGTGTTTTCATTTGAGGATAATGGTTATTTAGAGGGGTGGTTTCTAAATCTTAAGGTGGTGGATAATTGTAAAAAATTTCAGTAGTTATTGGGTATTCAATGTAGGATATAAATAATGATGTAGATGCTCAATACACAAGAGGGGGGGGGGTGAATTATAAACTTCAAAAATTTCCTTAAGCAAGGAATGTTCTAAGTTTAACAGTGTTAAACTAAGAAAATTCACCCCCACCCTCTTGTGTAGTGAGCATCTACATAATTATTTCGAACCTCAAATTGGTATCAAACCAGGTCTCTAAAAATACTTATATTCACATATAAGTTTTTCTTGCTAACTTTTTCTTTAATCTTTGTCCTTGCTTAAAAATACATTGTTCATTCTGAATTTTCTCATTCCAAACTCTGTGGTTATGATCCTTTTCCCACTAACAAGTTTGGTTGCCAAAGTTTTTTTAGAATGATAGTAATCATTGTTGGATCTATTGACAATCTAAATCCTACAAGACCACCAATATTTGATGGGAATGATTATGAGACCTGGAGAGATCGTATGAAGACTTTATTTATCAATACAGGAGTGGATAATTTCTTTATGCTTACTGGTGATGATAAAATTCCTGATAAGTAAGTAAGAACTTTCACAAACCAAGAAAAGAAATAATATCAACACAATTATAAGGTACACAATACCTTACTATGTTCAATGACTAGAAATTTATAAAACCAAATTTCTTCTTGTGAAGCAGCTAATTGTATCTAGAAGAAGTTAGAGGTAACACACTTTGGCACATCTAAAGTGATTGAAACTAGGAGAGCTATGCTTAGAGCTGAATACCATGGCTTCAATATTCTTTATGGTGAACCAATTTGTAAAGTTCAACAGAGATTTATGAATATAGTGAACAATATTAAGTCTATGGGAGAGAAAGGTATGGATGATGAAGCTCTTGTGGATAAGATAATTGATATAATGCCCAATGAGTGGTAATAAAAAAGAATAGCTATTGATGAGAACGGGAAGGTTACTCAAATTTCCCTAGATGAACTATTTTGAACTCTTCTCCATCATGAAACAAAAATTAAAAGAGATGCTGATAACATTAAGAAGAATAATGGAAATGGTACTGTTTCTTTTACTACAACATCAAATCATATAAAATCTAAGACTCATGAGAGAGTAACCAAATCCAAGTCTAAGAACGTTATTATCCATTCCGAATCTAGTGAGAATTAAGTCTCTGAAAATGAGTTATCTAATCTTCCTCGAAGAATGAAAAAGATAGCTGGCCAGAGAAATTTCCAATCTATGTATAATAAAAAAATAAAGGAATGATAGGAACGATGGAGAAGTTACTTGTTATGAATGCAAGAGAGCTAGACATATTAGACCAGATTGCCCTTTTCTCAAAAACAAAGAATGGAAAGAAAGGCATTCTGAAAGGAATATGAAGAAGTATTATAAAGCCAATGCTAAGAATGTTCTGAAAGCTAATGACACCTGGAGTGCCAGTGGTGGTTACTCTTCATATGAATATTCTGATTATAAATCATCAGGACAGAAGAATCTTGGTCTTATAGCCATATTACCTATTAACAATCATTGCTTCATGGCTAAGGTACGAAATAATTAATCATTGACCAATGTTTCTTTAAATTCTAATGATAGAGAATATTATAACTCTTCATATGAAGAATCCTCTTCTGATGAAGAAAATTCTCTACCTACCTATGAAGAAGATTCTAGGTTTGTTGAAGATCTTGAGATTGGGAAATCTAAACTCAATAAAAAACATGATTAGGAAAAATCTAGGAATACTATTATTACAAAATAAATATCATATCTTACAAAAGATCTTGACAGGAAAAATGATGATTTTTTAAGTATCCCAAAAAATCTTGATGAATTATGTTCTAAGAAGAAATAACTTTCTAAAAAAATTAGAAAATGTAATTTCTAAGAAAAGTTTTTTTAAGCCTCACTATAGTTCTAAATATAATGATTTTGAAGAAAAAAACATGGTTATAAAACTCAAGTCTGAAATTTTTTACCTAATGAAGTGTTTATCAAAAATTAGCCATGGTAAAGAAAATTTTGATAAAATGTATTCTCAAATACAACCATTAAGAAACAAATCTGGATTTTGTTATACCCATGCTAAACCAACATTTAGTAACAAATACTTTATTCCAGAAAGTGCCCCTTTCTTTACCAAGTGTTAATGTGGTGGTCACTGGGCAATGAATTTCTCTTTAAATAAAACCCAATCTCTAGGTTTTCATAAAGCTTATTTTTCTAAGAAGATGTGAGTACCAAATATCTTGTTATCTATAAATCTTGTATCCAAACAAGTTTGGATTCCGAAAATCTAATTCTTTTATAGTTTTCAGGAAGATAAAGAATGTACCAACAACAATACATGGTACAGGGATAGTGTATGTTCCCAGCACATGACTGGTAACAAAAGTTATTTTGAAAAGATTATCAAGACGAATGCAGGAAAAGTAACTTTTAGAGATAATTCTCAGGGATAAATTATTGGTATAGGTAATATTGTTCTTCTAGGTAAAACATTTATTTCAAATGTTTTATTTGTTATGTTTCTTAAGCACAACACCATTATAATAAGTCAGTTATGTGATGAAGGATACCTTGTGAATTTTAGGAATGACAACCTCTTAGTTCACAATTCAAAGGAAGAATTTATTTTCTCAGCCAATAGGCAAGAGAATGTTTAAACTTTGAACTTATAAGTCCTTAGGAGCTAAGATTTACCTTGCTCTAATGTAATGGAAGATAATTCTTGGTTATGGAATTGAAGATTAGGTCACTGTAACCTTTGGAACTTATGTAAAATTTCTATGAAGAAACTAGTTAAGGATCTACTAGATCTTATATTTGATTCTTCTAAAGTTTGTGATCCTTGTCAATATGGAATGAAAAATAAATCTAGTTTTAAATCAATTAGTGAAGTCTCAACAGCTGATGCATTATAGTTGGTGTTCATGTATTTTTTTTGGTCCAACACAAACTGGAAGCATTAGAGGAAAATACTACCTGTTTTTCTAGTTGATCATTACACTAGATTTACCTGGGTCTACTTTTTAGTAAAGAAATATGATGTTTTTTCTTATTTAAAAAGTTTTAGAGCCCAAGTTAAAAATGAGAAAAATATTCCACTTAAAACTTTTCATATTGATCATAGAGGATAATTTCAAAATTCTGATTTTGAAACCTTTTGTAGTAGGAAAGGTATTACTCACAACTTTTCAGCACCTATAACTCCTCAACAAAATGGTGTAGTTTAAAGAAGAAATAGAATTATTCAAGAAATAACTAGAACCATGTTGAGTGAATATTCTATAACTAATCATTTCTGGGCTGAAGCTGTAAGTACTACTTGTTATACTATAAATCGAGTTTTAATTAGAACTTCTCTTAATAAAACTCTTTATGAGTTATGGAATGGTAGAAAACCTAGACTTTCCTACTTCAAGGTTTTTGGTTACAAGGTATTCATCATGAATAACTAAAGATAATCTTCACAAATTCGCACCAAAATCCGATGAAGGAATTTTCTTATGCTACTCCATAACTTCTAAGGCTTACAGAGTTTTCAATAAAAATACTTGTATTGTTGAAGAAACAATGCATGTAAAATTTGATGAATCTGATCCTTTTGTTTTTAAACCATCCCATCCAACTTCCTCAGATGTATATTCAAAAACTGATTATCATCCTTTGATAGAAAATCCTTCTGATAAGGAAAATGTTCAAGATGATACTTCTGAAACATTTACCCTAGAGGAATTTCTACCCTATGTTGATGACCACGTTTTACAAAACCCAAATTAGGTGTTTCTAAAGAATCGTCCCAATGATAGTATCATTGGTGATGTAAATAAACCTGTAAGGACTAGGAGTTCCTTGAGAAATGAAGTAGAACATATAGCATTTCTTTCCCAATTAGAACCAAAAAGCATTGATGAAGCTTTAGGTGATGATGATTGGATCAAAGCCATGCAAGATGAACTAAATGAATTTGAAAGGAATAATGTCTGGACCTTGGTTGAAAGACCTAAAGAAACTTCTGTTATTGGAGTAAAATGGGTCTTCATAAACAAATGTGATTAAAATTTATTCATTGTGAGAAATAATTCTAGATTAGTTTCTAAAGGCTATAATCATCAAGAGGGAATAGACTATAATGAAACCTATGCTCCAGTAGCTAGACATGAAGCTATTAATATTTTACTTTCCTTTTTAGCATTATTTAATTTTAAACTTTTTCAAATGGATGTGAAATATGATTTCATTAATGGTTATGTTCAAGAAGAAGTTTTTGTTGAACAACCTCCTGGATTTGAAGATACAAAACATCCTAATAATATTTTTAGAATTACCAAATCTTTTTATGGACTTAAACAAGCCCCACGAGCTTGGTATGACAGACTTATAGGATTTTTTCTTCAAAATAGCTATGTTAAGGGAAATGAAAATCCAACTCTTTTTATAAATAAAGATAAGAAAAATGTTTTATTGTCCAAATTTATTTTGATAACATTATATTTGATTCAACTCAGAAATCTTTAACTGATTATTTTGCAAGTCTAATGAAATCTGAATTTGAAATGAGTGTGATGGGTGAGTTAACTTTTTTCCTTGGTTTTCATATTTCTCAAAAACTAGAAGGAACCTATATATCTCAACATATGAATATTAATGATCTTATTAAAAAGTATGGTTATGACAAATCTATGAGTATAAGTACTCCCATCGGTACATCAAACTCTTTAGATCTTGATGAAGCTGGGAAACTAGTAGATCAAACATCTTTTAGAGGTATGATAAGAAGTTTAATTTACTTAACTACTAGTCAAACAGACATGATGTTTTCAGAATGATTATGTTCAAGATATCAATCCAATCCTAAGGAATCTCACTTAAAGGCGGTAAAAATAATATTTTTCTACCTAAAGGGAACCATGGATTTAGGATTATTTTATACTTCTGGAAATGATTTGGCTCTAAATAGTTTTTCGGATGCTGACTTTGGTGGTTGTAGAATGGATAGAAAGAGTACATCCGAAACTTTTCATTTCATAGGAGATTCATTAGTTTCTTGGTCATGCAAGAAGAAACATTCTGTAGCACTTTCCACTACTGAAGCTGAATATGTTGCAGCCGGAAGTTGTTTTGCTCAAGTGTTGTGGATTCAACACACACTCACAGATTGTGGCTTGAGTTTTACTAAGACTCAAATTTTTTGTGATAACACAAGTTCCATTGCCCTTAGTAAGAACCCTGCACATCACTCTCGTGCAGAACACATAGATATTAGGAATCACTTTCTTTGGGATCACACACTTAAAGGAGATATCATTCTTCAGTTTATCGGAATGCCAGAACAACTTGTTTATATTTTCAAAAAATCTTTACCCTTCGATAGATTTGAATATATTTAACATAAGTTAGGAATGATAACTGTAAGGTAATCATTTTTCATTAACTTCTTGTGGAATAATTCTCTTGGCAGTAATAAACTCATTTTCATAGGGGGGGTACATTTGATTGTTAGTGTAACTAAAATTTTCGTAATCTGTTTTTCAAACTTAGTGTAAACAAAATTTTCGCAATATGTTTTTCAAACTTTTTGTAAGTAAAATTTTTAGTCGGTTTTCAATCATTTCGGAATAGAAATTTCTGGAATGATAATTTCTAGAATCTAAATTTCCAGAATGGAAATTTTTGGAATGAAAATTTCTGGAATGGAAATTTTCAGGTGCTAGAACTTTTGTAATGTGTTTTTCCTAATAAGTGTTTTTTTCTTGAAGAATATTACCAATTACGAACAATCTTTCTGGAAAATCTGAAAGGTATGAATTCCTTACATAAGTTATAATAATCACATTTTTCTTGCCGATATTTTCATTCTTTCTTATCAATTTGGATTCTAGTTCTTCCTTAAATCCGAATGTTTTTTTAAAACCTCAAAATATCGGAGTCATGTTTTTCCTTACGGGAGTGTTCTCAACCGTCAGATCAGATCGAAATTCTTTTAAACTGTCATATGGCTTTTGGAAGACCAAAGGTAACCTCCATCGCCAATATAAAGGGGACCCCAAGACTCGTCCTACATCGGTTTTTCAAATATTTCGCGTCTTGAAGCCATGTTGCTCTTCTTAAGACATGTTCTGATCTTTGCAAAGCCGTTCCGAATCTTTCTGTTCTCTTCACTCCGAATGTCTATTGAAGAAACATCTCAAGAAATGTCAACTTCAAAGCCAATCTCAAAGTGGTTAGTATTTAGGGAAATGTTGGTGCATCCAGATTTTTACAAGACTGATTCTATTATAACCAAGAATATTAGATTGAATGGCTGGGAAGATATATGCTTGTTTAAGACCGAGAAACAGGATCTGGTTTATACTGATTTTCTGATCGAGTTCTATGAGTCAGTTTCCTTCCAGATAGATGATGGAAGAGAGTGGTTTTCATTTATGTATTATAGGAAGAATTACAAGTTACCCTACACTAAGGCCGCAGGCATGGTTGGTTTGTCCTATGATGGGGAAGTTGAGTTCTGCTCACATAAGCTTCCAGATGAGCACAGAAGTTTCTACAAGCTGAAGGATTTAAAATTCCTTGGACTTAAGGATGCTATGACAGGTGACGTTGCTCATCTCACTCCGAAAAATAAGATTCTACAGCTCTGGATACAAGGTTTTCTCGTACCAAGAAGAGGTGACAATGATAATTTGAGGAAAAGTGATATCGATGTCTTAGATTTCTTGGTAAATCTAAGAAAGATAAATTTGATGAGGCATGCCTTCATTACGATCAAGAACATCCAAGAAGGCAATTTGAGATCTCAAATAATTATGTACCCTGCCTTACTATCTAAGTGGATAGTTCGGTTCTTAGAATCCTTTAAGGTTGCATGCAAATCAAAAGTCTGGAATTGTACGCTTATACTGGTAAGTGATGATATTTTGAAGAGGATGAAGATGGTTTTTTTCTAGTGAATCTGGAGAATTCTACCCTCTGTCTTTGGAAGAGGTTGAGGCGGCTCTGAAAGATACACAGACTCCGGAACCATCCTAAAATTCAAGGAGGAAGAGGGAGGTTAAGGAAGTGGTTGTTGATAATGAAAACCCCAAGGCTAAGGAATCTTAGTCTGCTTCCCCCAAACCGAAGAAGCATAAAACATATACAGATAAAGTGGCAGCCAAGTGGAGGGAAGATAAAGAGAAAAGGAAGGAAGGGGATCCACAGTTCGGATTGGACCCTGCAGAGGCTGAGGCCTTAAAATAAAGATCAGGAGAAGAGTTAGAGATGCAGGAAAAAGAAAAGAAGACGAAAAAGAAGTTGCCTGAAGATGAAGTGGTGTAATCTTTGCTGAAAGCTACAGAGTTAGCTTCTAAAATGCTTTCTGTTCCGGAAACTTTTGGTGCTGAACCTTCTTTACCAGAAACTCCAGCTAAGAACTATGCCACTCCGGAAAAAATCCAAGGGTAAATAAGTAGTTGAAGAAGCTGAAAAAGAAGCTGCTTAAGAAGTATAGGAACAGGTCGAAGAAATAGAAGAAGAAGAAGAGGGTAGTGAATATTTGGATGCCCTGATCAACCAAGTAGAGGATTATAAAGATAAGTCAAAATCTACAAAGTTAGTAACACCAGGAAAGGGAGATGTGGAAGGTAGTAAGAATTATGATAATCAACAACAAGAGGAAGAAGAATAAAATGTCTTGTATTAAGAGGAAGAATCTTATGAGAGGAATTTCCTTGAGGAAGGACAAAAAATGAGAAACCAGATGAAGATCAGATTATTCAAGTATCTGAATCTGAGGAAGAATCTGATGATGAGGAACCAATTCCGAAAGATGATAAGGGGAAGCAAGTACTCATGGAGACACCTATAAAAGATGTCATCAGGAAGAATGAGGATGGTGGTACGTTTAGAAGAAAGCTAGTGCAAGTTGAGGAAGAGCCATCTCCATGAAAATTATTTGATTTAGAGTCATCAACTCATGGTCATGATTTTTTGGTAGAATCTCTGAAGAATTTGGTAGACACCATTCAGTTTTTTCCAACTATAGATTCTAGATTCCAGATGCTGTAACAAAGCATGAAAAAAAAATCCGATTCCTTATCCATGGTGATGGATAAGTGTATAAATTTTGAGGCAGAACATAAAAGTTTTCTTATCAACTATGATGTGCATATAAAGTCTTGCAGAAAAATAACTTTGTGGTCTAAGAGAGTTGAAGAAGACTTGACTGTCTTTGATAATTTTCAAAATGAAGTGAAAGAAGCTTTTGAAACAGAGGATAAAAAGATTAAGAATCCTCAAGATGAGCTTATTATTGAGCAGAGTTCTCGGAGTCAACAAGTGAAGGAACTAAATGACAAGACAAACTCTCTGGCTCAAAATATTATAAGTGATATAAATCTCTGGATCGAGCTTGAGAAAATACTGGTAAACCAAGATGAGTTGGTGAAGATGCAACAAGATTCTTTAAAGGCTCAGGCAGAAGCTTTAAAAGTTCAAGAGGAAAGGATCTCAGCTTTGGAGAGACAAGAAGAGGAAGACTAAAGAGACCTGAATAAGCGAAAAACTTTGTTAAAGAATCTGATACCGATGGAAAAGAAATAAAAAAAAACCCACTTCGATCTTTTGTTGTATTTGTCTTTTCCTGTAATTTTTTTTCCAAAACCAATGAAAATATATGTGCTTGTATTTTGTTATGAACTAATGTTTTAGGTATCGTATTTTCTTTTCCATTCCATTCAATTCTTTTTGAAAATCAAAAAGGGGGAGAAGGAAAAATAACTACTCCTAAGGGGGAGGGGGAAGGAAAAAGAACGACAAAAAAAAGGGAAAAGAAAAATTTAAAATATCCTTAAAGTAAGGGGGATTTTCTCACTTCAAAGTTTTTCATCCCTATGATAATGAAAAATCCACTCCGGAAATTCAGAATAGAATCCTTAGAGTTTCAATGCCTAAGGGGGAGTTAGTTGTATTCACTTTCATCTGTGAACAAAGGGAGATAAGTTTTAATTTCAAAGTCTAATGAAAATTTTCAAAGTCCTTATATTATTTTTCATAAGGATGTTTGTGCTTTCCAAAAAGGGGAGATTTTTGATTCAATAAGGTTTTCCTTATAACATTTCCATTCCTTATTGTTTTGAAAATCACAAACATCATATACTTAAGAAAATATATATTTTACCTTCACAAGGAAAATTTCCTTCCATAAGGTAATCTACCCTAACCTACATTTTCTTATACATAGAAATATTTTTCTTAAGAACAAAAACTGGATTCATAACCAAAATCCCGGAATCATATAATGACCAGTATTAGATTATTCTATTTCTAGGATCCAAATTATGGATGTGAACTATAATGAAGTTTCACTCCGAATTATGGATACAAACTTTAATGTGTTCGACTCCGAACTCTTAAGATGTTCCACTCCGAACTCTTATGAAGTTTGATTCATAACTCTTATGAAGTTCGACTCCGAACTTTCATAAGTTTGACTCTGAAATATTAAGTAGTTCGACTACGAAATCTTATGAAGTTCGACTCCTAACTCCTAAGAAGTTCAACTCTGAACTCTTATGAAGTTCGACTCCGAAAATTCATGATTACGACTCCGAACTATTAAGTAGACCGACTCTGAACTCTTATGAAGTTCGACTCTGAACTTTTACTAGTTCAACTTCGAACTCTGCATGTACGGATTCTGAAATCTAGTGAAAACAGAATCTGAATTTCCTTAGATATTCAGACTCTGGACATCTACAGATTTCAGGTTCCAAATTTCTATAAAACAGAATCCGAACATTTCTTTTTATAGACTCCGAATTTCATTTTGGTGAGACTCCAAATTTTTTTTATTTTTCTTACACTCCGAACATAGTATGGATTTTTCTTACAAATGCTCCATTACAAAACTATTTCATGCATTCAGTTATACATGGTTTGTTATTAAACAATGTCATATATTCCATTTCAAACTAATCGTTGGTTGAGTTACACATGTACAGGTCCCTCCAAATTTTAAGGAAAATATGACCATTGTAGAGGGGGCCGACCGAGCCTATAAATTGGAACTCATTTGAAAGAGATAAGTAGAATGAAAATGAGTTAATAAATCTAGATACCACAATATGTTAAGGTGATTTCTAGAGAGATAATATTTTCATGCTTTGTGAGTACTGAACCACTCGTTTAGATTTCTACATGCAACTCCGAATATTGGTAATTACATTCGAGGGCTTCCGGGGATAGGAAGACAGAGGGGACGACTTCCTTGAAGTTCGAGGGCTTCCTTGCTGAGGAAGATAGAGGTTCCAACTACCTTTAAGTTGAGGGCTTGCGGGGATAGCAAGAGTGAGACTCCGATCTTCGTATTGAGGGCTTACCTTGGTGTGGGTAAGACAGAATTTCTTGAAAGTATAAATCAAGGGACCTTTATCCAAGGTTGTTGGATACCCTTCTCTTTGGGTTAAAATAGTTATTGTTTGTTACATGTAGTTGTACTACTCATTTGTTTTTCCTCTACATATTGTATTGTACGGAAAGTATAACATTCTTGTATTTCCTTACACTTATACTCTGATTCATTTAGATTCTATATGCTTTAGGGTATAATATCATATTATAAACTTTAGTTAAGTTTAAATTTCCGGATCCATATATCTGGAAACTAATATTTAGAATCACTTTCTTGATTCAAGCAAGTGTGTAGAATTAGAATTTTATAACTTCATTCCTTATTCCAATTTCCTATTGGAGTTAGAGGTGTTGTGAATCTACTTAGTTTAACACTGTTGAACATAGAAAATTCACCCCCTCTTGTGTATTGAGCATCTACATCATTATTTCGATCCTACAATTGGTATCAGAGAAGATCTCTAAAAATACTTATTCACATATAAGTTTTTCTTTCTCACTTTTTCTTTAATCTTTTTCCTTTCTTAAAAATACTTTGTTCATTCTGAATTTTCTCATTCCGAACTTTGTGGTTACAAACCTTTTCCTACTAACAAGTTTGGTTGCTGAAGTTTTTTAAGAATTTCAGGAATCAATGTTGGATCTATTGACAATCTAAATCCTACAGGACCACAAATATTTTATGGGAATGATTATGAGTACTGGAGAGATCGTATGAAGGCTTCCGTTATCAATACAAGAGTGGATAATTTCATTATGCTTACTGGTGATTAAATTTTTTTGATAAGGAAGTAATAACTTTCACTAACCAGGAAAAGAAATAATATCAACTCAATTATAAGGTATGCAATACCTTACCATGTTCAATGACTGGAAATATATACAGCAAAATATCTTCTTGTGAAGCAGCTAATTGTATCTGGAAGAAGTTAGAGATTACACATTTTGTCACTTCTAAAGTGATTGAAACTAGGAGAGCTATTCTTAGAGATGAAAACCATGGCTTCAATAACGAAAGTCATCATACGATCTATCCAGTACTCATAATCATTCCAATCAAATATTGGTGGGGTTGTAGGATTTAAATTGTCAAAAGATCCAACATTGTATCCTGCCATTCTGAAAAAACTTCGGCATCCAAACTTGTTAGTACAAAAAGGTTCGTAACCACAAAGTTAGGAATGAGAAAATTCGGAATGAACAACGTATTTTTAAGCAAGGACGAAGATTAAAGAAAATGTAATCAAGAAAAACTTATATGTGAATATAATTATTTTTATAGACCTCCTCTGATACCAAATGTAGGATCGAAATAATGATGTAGATGCTCAATACAAAATAGGGGGGTGAATTGTACACTTTAAAAATTTCCATAAGCAAGGAAAGTTTTTAGTTTAACATTGTTAGACTAAGAAGATTCACAACACCTCTAACTCAAATAGGAAATTGGAATAAGGAATGAAGTTATAAACTTATAATTCTACACACTTTCTTGAATCAGGAATGCGATTCTAAATAACAGGTTCAAGGATATATAGATCTAGAAATTTAAACATAAATAAAGTTCACAGTATGAGATTCTATCCTAAAGCTTATAGAATCTAAATGAATCAAAGTAAAAGTGTAAGGAAATACAAGAATGTTATACTGTCCTTAAAATAAAACATGCAGCGGAAAAACGAACAAGTAGTACAACTACAAGTAACAAACAATAACTCTTTTAACCCAAAGAGAAAGGTATCCAAAAACCTTGGATAAAGGTCCCTTGATTTAAACATTCAAGAAAGTATGTCTTATCCACACCAGGGTAAGCCCTCAATACGAAGATTGGAGTCTCTGTCTTGTTATCCCCACAAGCCCTCAACTTCAGGGTAGTTGGAACCTCTGTCTTCCTCAACAAGGAATCCCTCAGACTTCAAGGAAGTTGTCACCTCTGTTTTCCTATCCCCGCAAGCCCTCGAATGTAATCACTAACATTCAGAGTCGCACGTAGCAATCTGAATGAGCGATTCAGTACGCACAAATCATGAAAAGCTTCTCTCTCTATAAATAACCTCAATAGCGTGTGGTATCTTGATTGATCGACTCGTTTTCATTCTAATGAGCTCTTTCAAATGAGCTCATATTTTATAGGCTCGGCTGGCCCCCTCTCCAATGGTCATATTTTCCGTAAAATTCGGAGGGACCTGTACACGTGTAACTCAACCAATGGTTTGTTTGAAACAGAATAGAAGACATCGTTTAATAACAATCCATGTATAACTGAATGCACGACATCGTTTTGTAATGGAGAATTTGTAATAAAAAGCCATACTAAGTTCGGAGTGTAAGAAAATTAAAAAAAATTCGGAGTCTAACCAAAATGAAATTTATAATCTACAAAAAGAAATGTTCGGATTTTGTTTTATTGGAATTCAGAACATGAAATCTGTAGAAGTCCGGAGTCTGAATTTATAAGGAAATTCAGAGTCTAGTTTCACCAGAGTTTGGAATCTGAACTTGCAGAGTTCAAAGTCGAACTAGTAAATGTTCGGAGTCGAACTTTATAAGAGTTCAGAGTCGAGATACTTAAGAGTTCGGAGTCGAACTCATGAAAGTTCCAAGTCGAACTTCATAAGTGTTCGAAGTCTAACCGCTTAGGAGTTCGGAGTCGAACATCATAAGAGTTCAGAGTCGAACTGCTTAAGATTTTGGAGTCGAACATATGAATGTTCGAAGTTGAACTTCATAGGAGTTCACAATCGAACTTCAGAAGAGTTCGGAGTCAAACTTCTTAAGAGTTCTGAGTCGAACACATGAATGTTTGTATCCATAATTCGGTGTGAAACTTCATTATCGTTCACATCTAGCATTCAGATCCTAGAAACAGAATACTCCAATACTTGTCATTATATGATTCCGGGATTTTGGATATGAATCCGGTTTTCGTTCTTAAGAAAGATATTTCTATGTATAAAAAAATCTAGGTTAGGGTAGATTTCGTTATGGGAAAAAAATTTCTTTGTGAAGGTAAAATATATATTTTCTTAAGTATAAGATGTTTGTGATTTTCATTACAATATGGGATGGAAAATTCATAAGGAAAAACTTATTGACTCAACATTCAATTGGGAGGCACTAGGTGCCTCTTAATGGGTTTGTCAAAAACTACAGCCTTTATAAGGTACCCGATTGAGGGGTACCAGGTACTCGATGGGTAGGAAAGTGTAGTGGACCTTTTATAAGGGCCATCAAGTACATAGTGGTGGTGGATTGGTTACCATGTAGGGATGTGTGTTGTTTTTTAAGGATAAAAAAATAGTTATTCTGGATTCCACCTCTAAAAATGCCTAATGTGGTACTTCTACTTAAAAATTGATAGAGTTAAATATTCAACTTCTACCTCAATTATTCTTTCATATTTATAAATTTCAATATATAGTTTTTTAGGGTATGTTTTGTATTTGATTTCACCAAGACTTATTATGGCACATGAGAATGTGATGTTTCCAAGATTTCTTTATCCATTGACGTGTTAGAAATATTGTGGTACATGGAACCATTGTTTTCTTTTTCTCATTATGTTAGATACTCTAATTCATTCTTATTTATTAGAGTTATCCTGGAAGAAATCATTACAGTGTCACTATTTCCCTCATAGAATGTGGTGCAATGACATTAAACTTCCACATTATTATTTTTAACCAAGATTTCATGTGATCTTATTCTTTCTTATATTTTGATAACTTTACCCAAAAAAACATTCCAATTGATATAGAATATTTTTACTTGAATGATTATTATTTATCATGGTTGATTCCCTGCATAAATATTAGAATAATAGTTTTTATTATGGATTATATGTTAATACTATTCTAATATTTCGTGGATTTAGGTATGAGAGATCATGAACAAGAAGTATCATGATCAGATTTTGGTGCTATATTTAAAAATATAGATGTTCTAGAATCATCCCTAAGATAAAGGTGAGCTCATGGAATTTATGGATCTATCCTATAGTGATAAAATCGAATATTTAACCACTTATTATTCTTTGGTGGTTCATCATTATTAGATTTTAAATTCTCAAAAGTGATAATGAAGTTACCATCATTGAAGCGACTATGTGATGACATGGACCCAATGATATTCTTCCCACTATGAAAATTTTAAATGTTACATCTTCCTCATTACCTATAGTTATGAAGAATAATATATTTTTTTACAAAAAAATATATTTAATTTCATAATTCTGAAACTAAACTTCTAAACATGTTTGAGTGAATTGAATTTCTTTAACATTTTCAATTTACTACTTTCATAAATTTTATTGAAAGAAAACATAGTGGAGACATGGTATTTACTAACTATACTAATCCTGGGTTCATCTCCATTCATTGTGTCCAACATTCAAAAACCCACATTTCTTCTTTTCTTGACTTCCACACACCTTCTTCGCATCAACACCTTCCTCTCCCTCCCTCCCTCTTCAGCACACAGTTTACCTCAGATTCTCCTGCATCTTGGGGTTCATCTCTTATCTACCTAGGTTTCACTGTATTCCTTTGCATCATACCATTATTTTTACTCACTCCCTCTTCCACACACGTTTTCCCTTAGTTTCTCCCCATGCTCTCAGTTTTTATCCTTTCGACCTATGGTCCCCGTAGACCTCAGTCATCGTCTTCCTCCTAATATCAGTTCCCTTCCACTCCTCAGATTCCCACGCAGTATTGCTAGCGTCGTACTCTAATACCATCTGTCAAATCAATCCACCTGAATTCCCACAATTGATTGTGATTCCACATTCATTTCCAGGCTCTAGAATTTGTTCACATCAAAGCCAAGTATCGATTTCCCTCGGTTTCTCCTCCTGCTCGATTATCACCTCCTGTTGAGCTAGAGTTCCCGCCTACCACGATCGACATCTCCCTCCATCACCCAGTTCCCCTCCACTCCTCCAGGTGTTCCCAGTATTATGTATCTCCTATGAGACCTACATCAGTGAAGCATGCCCTGTACTCACTTACTTTTTCCATTCACCATCACCAAAACATGCTACTTTCTTAAAAAATATATCTTACAGTTTCTTCGTAGAAATAGACGAGAGGGTTGAAATGTTCCCTAAGCGTAGATTCATCCAGCTCCCGATGAATCATGCATATGATAATTTCTCTTCTATATAATCTCGGTATCATTTTTCTCTGCTCTATAGTTTCACATTTCACTATGTTCATACTCATTTTGTAGGGTGTAATACAATATAGTTCTTCAAAAAAAAGTGGGTTCTCATTTGTTTCAAAAAAAAAATTTAGTACTCTCCATGATTTATTTTTTCCAGCTACATATTGATTTTTTAAACATCAATACAATATATATATTGTTTTGATTCACCAATTACTTCTTGTACTTATTTTTCTTGGTCAATGTTTCTTCATCTAAAATTTCTTCCATGGTTGATCAACTTCTATGTTATTAGGATTTTTCTCAATACTGGAGCACTTTTTTTTGTAGCTAAAAAGTGTTTGTTTTCTTTGTGCTATATTATTTCTCATAATCGAAACATTTCTGTTGAGGAATCATGGTTTTCTCTTCTTTCACATGTTTGTTATTATTTCAAAATTGCATATTCACTTGAGAAGTTAGAGAACTCTCAATTTTTTTTCATTTTTTTGGTTTATACTTTTATAACTCATCAGACAATATGATCAAACTTTCATTATTTTCATATTAAACCTTCTTTCATAGGTGTGGATCCATTTTTTTATGATATATTCTATTTGATTAGAAATTATGTCCTCTAGTAAACTTTTATTATCAGGTGGGATACAAACCTGTATCAAACAAAACAAAATTAAGCTGAAACTCGAGCCAAACTAATTATATACGGTCATGCTGTGGTCATGCCGAGGTCACACTACGGTCACACCATGGTCACACCGCAGTCACACCATGGTCACTCCGCGACACACCGCGATCACACTGTGGTCACGCTATGGCCCAACCGCGGTCACGCCGTGGCCACGCCACGATCATGCTGTGATTTAGCTCTGCTTTGGCCACATCCAGACCACACCATCCCCCTTCCACCTTCATTTCAGTCCGCTTCAACCCGCAACAGCCCCACCTTCCACCTTCGAATCAGCCCGCACCATCCCCCCAACACCTGCAACCAGCCCCCTTCCACAAGCATTCCATCCTCCTCCCACTCCCTTTTCTCCTGGTTAGAAGATTCTACCTCGCGGATGTCGCTAGACTGGGCCAACACACGTCTGTGACGCCGCGGTAATGCCTTTATTTGGCCATGTTCCATCCACATCTAGACCACACCATCCCCCTTACACCTTCGTTTCAGCCCGCATCCACCAGCATTCCAGCCCGCAAATAGCCCCCCTACCACCTTCGAATCAACCCACACCATCCCCCAAGAACCTGCAACCAGCCCCCTTCCACCAGCATTCCAGCCTTCTCACACTCCCTTTACACATAACTAGAAGATGATTCCCCGTGGATGTCACTGGACCGAGCCAACAGGCTGCGGTCACGCCACAGTCACGCCGCGGTCACGCCGCGGTCACACCGCAGTCACGCCCCTGTAATGTCGTGATTTGGCCATACTAAAACCACATACACCCCCCACCATCCCTCTTCCACCTTCATTTTAGCCCACTTACACCAGCATTCCAGCCGACAACAGCCCCCTGCCACCTTCGAATTAGGCCACACCATCACCCTAACACCTGCGACCATCCCCCTTCCACCAACATTCCAGCCTTCTCCCGCTCCATTCTCTCCTGGCTGGATGATGCTACACCACATATGTCACTAGATCGGGCCAACATGCCGCAGCCACGCCACGGTCGCGCTGCGGTCACACCGTGGTCATGCAGCGTTTATGCTATGTTTTCGCCCTGCTCCAGCCACATCCAGCCCACACTGGCCCCATTACACCTTCATTTCAGCCCGCTTCCACCAGCATTCTAGCTCTCAATAGCCCCCGGGATTCAAGATGGTAGCCCCACAATTATTCATGGGTAACAGTATTCTTAGGATGAATTGGTTTTGGTACTGAAGGGTGATGATATTTTTATCCAGCATTAGATTTATGAGTCTCTTAAGGTTATTTTTGTAACCATCCTACAAGAGGGTATGAGTTATACGTGGTTGAAGTCTATTATTCAGACTAATCTAGACAACGACTATTCATGGAAACGTTTCAAGGAATTTTTCATTTAACATTCCTTCATAATGAAGTGAAGGTATTGATGGCTATAAAATCTTCTAGGAGGGGATTTTCTTGAGGGTTGTGCAAGGGTTGTCAGAGGGGGGGGGTGCTGAGGGGGTCTGTAGGGAAGGGGGGAGGGTGCAGGTGCGGTATCTAGGAGGGGCTGTCTAGGGGGTCTATAAGGGGTGTCTGGGGAGGGGGTGTCTGCTGGGCAGGGTGCAGGGGGGGTGTCCAAGGGTTGTCCAGGGTTCCGGGGGGTCTGCAGTGTAGGGGGGAGAGTGTAAGGTGGGGTGTCCAAGGTCAGTCCAAGGCCTTTCCATGAACATTGGGTTATTCTAGAACCATGTTAATTTTTGTTTCCCAAGAATATTTTTTTTCTTTCTGCATTCTTCTTTCATTTCTCATTTCTGTCGTTGCTCCTCCCAACGATTCCACAACAATTGAATTCCCAATCACTTTCCCATTCCCTCTCATGGTTTTTATGCTACCATCAATATTTTTTTCATCATACCAAACAGAGCCTAGGATTTAGAAAAACATAGTTAACCATCCTCAATAAAATGCTCAAATTTATGCTCAGAAATCTCACTTAGGATCTGTTACTACCTACATCATGTATTACTTAAGATAATTTATTCTATATAGGTGGTTTTAGATTGCTTATTGAAAATTTTTATTTTGACAGTTATTTGAGTTGTTTTATTCTGGAATTGGAAGTGTAAATGTTTTTCAGAAACAAAACACCAAGAATTTTTTCAAACTATTTATCATAAGTCGTTAGGACTCTGGCCTAACATGTTGATGTACACTAGAACTATGTAGAAGTAAATGAACAATAAATCAACATCTTTTATTTCTATAGGAGTAAGAAGAATTATAGAGACAATATATCATATATGGATGAATCACTCTTCAAAATGTGCTGTTAAACCCTTCTCTCAGAACCTAGTGCTGGATCACTTCCCCAAAAATCATAGCCAGTCTTTATCACAGTGCTACTAATGTTGGAAACATCAAATGATCATTCATACCCACAAAAACATTGAGCAACATTAATTCTTTCTAAAGATGCATCATCAACTGAATCTATATTGGCCAAAACTAGGAGCATATTTTTTCCAAAATCACCTCCTGACCATTTTTCCAACAAAACATGTTGCCCTTTGTTATTAAGAGGCCAGTAATAGTATGCATAACACTAACATCTTGGGAATTGGTTTCAGTCCTTTCCTTTCCCAAGATATACCGACACTGAAATTTCATTATTTTCTTTATAGCAGCATACCACTCTCATTGTCCTGTGGTTGTTGATGATAAAAAGTGTCCTTGTAATACCTACTCTATCTATCAATAAGAATGGTCCAATTTTTGAAACCACTCAAGGTGAAAGAACATGCAGTTTATTTAGGAAAGTTGGATCAAGCTAAGAAACAACAATTAAGGTTTTCATCTCTGCATCTGAAACTTCCTCCCATGCGGAACCACTAGCCATCAAACAAAATGTGAGAGAATCCATCGCTCCATCGAGGAGACTATTCCAGTACCATTTACAGCTCTTGTTTTTCAAATTCATCCTTATAAAAATAATATAGCTCACAAATGATCAAAAAATCATAGCAAACTTGCCCACATATACTAGCCTTAGCAGCAATATATCCCAGATCTATCTTGCCTAATTTAATAAACTAAAACCCATCTTTCAAAAAATTACAACTGCAAATTAAAATTTCATCCAGGGAGGAAGCAGATATTCCATCCCTCATGTCCTGAGTCCACAATAGCCTCATGAGTATTCATGTCCATCGCTGCTAGTATACCATGACTGCGAGAAAGGTTTTGCAACCAGTTGGTACCTGGAAATGCCTTTACCAAGATCTATTGAACAATAAATAGTAGGAATAACTCCATTAGATGTTCAACAGTTGGGAAAGGAAATCCGCATGGTATGTCAGTTGTGGCATTACACCATCATGCCACTAACCTTTTTCCAACTCCCTCACTTCCTCAACTTCTTCAGTATTCAAAACACAATGATTCTCTTTTAGGTGGGAGGTTTCATTATCCCTTATTCCTTCCCTCTTTATGAAACCTTTTTTATCTTACTTTTCCAAACTTTTAAGCTGTTCATATCCCTAAATATTGTCCCTCACCACTTGTTTGAACTCTTTTCAACATTCTCGTCACAAATTCTGTACAAGCTGAAACCACAAGCATTTTGTGTCACCATAACCATGACCTTCATCTACTTTCCTGCTACCGTATTTAATCAGCTAATCTATGGGTGCCTCTCTTCGTCCTCTAGTTTCTGAACTGTGTTCCTCCTATAACTCTAGAACATTAATTCTCTTTATTGTGTCCTCTTCCAAATCACATTACTTGACCGATGCGTTTTTCACATTTTGTCACATCTGTTCTTCTAGTAGAACAAATATTTAGTCATTCCACACTGAATCAATCTTTCACTGACCAATCCGGCACAATTACAAAATTATTGCCTCCAATTTTTTTCATTCTCCCAAAATAAAATCTTCACAGACTTGAAGATCTTGTGCAGCTTGAGTTATGTTCAAGTTCGCTGCTTCTTCCACCCCAATTGGATCCACTTCCTCCCTCCTCAATACATTCTTCAAACTCTAGACCAGACCAATTTCAGTCCATGATACCAATATTTTTAGGACTGATCTCTAACTAACACATGATGTTTTGACACCAACGTTGCAGTAGTTTGGATGTACTAATTTCAATGGTTGTGCATTGATTTGAGTGGGATATTGTTTCACAACATCCTCTTTCCCAAGATCCAATGTAATCATTGTAGAATTTCTTACTTGTTCTTTCACATGTAATGAATGAAATTTCGGTTCAAATTGCTTCTCCATAACACCTATTAGTAATTACGGACGATGCGACCACTCAATATCATTTTCCCGCCATTCTCACTCTAACACTATGGTTAACAATTACTTTTCCCTGTTGTTCAAGAGTGGAAAAAACTGCTCCTCTAATGTACAAGGATGCTGAAACAGTTCCCTTCTCCGTCGGCTGCCCATAATTATCCATTAGAGCATGCGTAATCATTTCCCATGAAAAGTTTTACGTTCCTTAACACCCGTACCAGGACAAAAACTAGTATAGTGTGGTACCAACCATGAAAAGTTGTGCCCAGTGTAATTTTTATGTCCTCTTTTGTCCAAAAAAATGAAATACCTTTCTTCTTTGATGATCCCACCATATAGATCATCTCCCATAAAATCTGGTAGCACAACTCCCTGTCATCACATTTTGTATGGATGTCAAAATCACAACAGAGTTATTCTGTCTTTTTTTTTATTCTCATCCATTTACAGCTCCATATAATCCTTACACACTTTTTTCCTCTCTTTTTCGTCCGTCTATAGTGCCAGCGTCGGAAGCTAACCACAGAAAAACATTCTCCCAGTTGTGAACATCCTCCATTTTCTCACTCAATCGCTCTGGCCGTGATCCTTCCTTTTTTTCTTGTTCATTATCTCTCAGCTATGATGAAATAGTAGAGGCCAGAGAAGCTTTAGAATTCAAGAGAATGTGGTAATCAGGTGTTGATTCTAATGAAATTCTCAGGGAATGTGTTAGATATTTCCAAAAGTGGACATTTAGACTAGTGGATCAAGTGGAAAATTTATTTCTAAAAATCGTTCCAATGTTTCCAAAGTAGTCTCCAGGCCAACTAAGCAGTTCAGAATTGGGCTGGAAGATGGGAATTGATAGTACTCATAAGGGTTTGTAAGGTGTGTTTAGGTTACTATGAAGAATTTTTTTCTACTAATAAGGATCACATGTTTGACATAGGTGGGACCATATTTAATTCTTTGAATGTCTTGGGAAATAATTTTTGTTTATATTTTTCAAAAATTAGAAACATAAATCAATGGAGTTCATGTGGGATGGATTAGTGGTGAGATTACATGGGGAGACAAGCAGATACAAATACCAATGGAACTAAAATAAAAATTCTTCCCATGCTTTCTTCTTTTAGAGTTTTGGTTTTGAAAAACTAAATATAAATGATTTGTTACCAAGAAAAAACCATCCTTGGGGAGAAAACCAGTAGAAAATGGAATACATTATTTTTCAATTTAATTACATATTTTATGAACAAAGAGATTTACCACCTGGGTTAGAGATCATTTTATTACTTTAATTCATGGTGAAAAAACAATGACTATATTTCACCATATAATCTAGATCCTTCCTTGAATAAGGAGGATAAAAAACAATTATCATGCAGGGGGATACTGGTGGGGGGGGGGGTACAGGTGGGGTGTCTAGGAGGGTGCAAGGGGGGCTGTCATGGGGGCTGTCCATGGGGGTGTTGAAGGGGGCTGTCCAGGGGGGCATGGGGGTGCGGGGGGATGTTCAAGGGGGTGCAGGGGGGGCTATCCAGGCGGTCCAGTGGGGGTGCAATGGGGCTATCAAGGGGGTGCAAGGGGGCTGTCCAGAGGGGCATGGGGTTACGAGGGGATGTTCAAGGGGTTGCAGGGGGGTTTTCCAGGCGGTTCATGGGGGTGTCGGGGGGTGTTCAAGGGGGTGTAGGGGGCAGTTCTAGGTGGAGAATGGGGGTGAAGGTGGTGTTTAGGGGGGGGGGGGCTGTGGGTTTGTTTATGAAATGGGATAGCCTACAGCCACAGTTTGAAACCGTGGTTGTAGGTCTATTGCCACATTTTCAAACCGTGGCTAAAACTAAAGAGCCACGGTTCTGAACTGTGGAAATTGGACCTGTATGGATTACTGTTCCTCCACAGTTTCAAACTATGGATATAGTCCTTTAGCCACAGTTTGGAACTGTGGCTATAGACCTTTAGCCACGGTTTGGAACCGTGGATATAGCCCTTTACCCACGGTTTGAACCGTGGCTATAGGCCTTTAGACACAGTTCGAAATAGTGGCTATAGGTCATGCCCTATAGCCATGCCAATACTAGGCATAGTCCGTTGAATTGTGGCTATAACCTATAGCCATGGTTTTTGGGTTTATAGACATGGTTTTAAACCATTGATATAGCCTAAATTTCCAGTATTTATTGCTTATATGTAAGTATTTACTAGGGTTATATATTTCATCCATGTCCAAAAAATGTTTTTCATAATTTTTTTTAATATTATTCCATGTATGTTTAAAGTCATGTTTACCCCTCTTTGACTTTTAAATTATGTTATGGTAGGAATCATTCTTTTTTTACCATGTGAGGAACTTTTTGACTTTTCCGGAAAAAGTACGAGGAGAATGTTTTGTAAATTATACGGCATGACTGGATTTTTACAGTTTCCTAACACCTATTTTTTATGAATATTCCCTTACATGATTTTGTTATTATTTTTAACAAAAATCATTTTCTTTTAAAATTGAATGAAATTTTGTGAAATTAAAATGATTTTGAAGAAGAAAGAATATTTTCCTCAAGAATTCATATCGATTGTTTTGTCAAAATATTTTCCATCTATGATAAAATTATTTAGAATGATAATTTTTCAAGTATAATGTATCTATTATTTACATGGTTTGATTCTTAAAATGATGAAATGATATCCCATTGTTTTATTTGGATTAAATTATGATGGGTTGATGTTTAAGAAACCCATTTTAATTGTTTATTTTGTAGCATAATTATGAATGATTTCATTATGAGATGGGTGGGACCTATATCTCCCATAAATTCATTGGGTAAAGATTTATTTCTAATGAGATAGACGTGGATGGAATGGGAAGTGAATCCGATTCAGTAATACAGGGCTAGAAGGATATGTAAACCCTCTTCAGTAATGGAATTTGTCCACTATGATGTTATTGGAATTAATGCCTTGGCTAAAATTGAAATCATATCATGTTCTTAATGTTTTTCCACAATTACATTTTTTATTATCATTCTATTTTATCATGACTTATGTTCCTCTATGATATATGTCTTACATACATCCATGTTTTATGTAATTGCTCAAGATTTTGATGTTTAGAATTTATGTTCATGTTTTTGCATTAAAATTTTTATGGATTGTTTTATATTCTCTATTTTTACCCTTACTGGGCATTTGTGCTCACCATTTTTAAGTTTTATTTTCTCTATGATATAAGTAATGGTTTTAGGTAAGAAAACAGTACTGAATTATTATTATGGGATATGTTGAAGATATTTCACCATGATTAGAAGATTATGTTCCGAGTTTCGAAAGACGCTAAACTATTATGGTCTGTGGGTGTTAGGTTTATTTATTTATTAAGTATTCCAAAAAAGTAATGTAATGTCCATGTACATCAAGTATGAGTCTTTATAGTTGTTATCAGAGGAAATGTTTAGTTAACCTTTGGAAACTAGGATGGAAAAACTTTAGTGAAATCCCTAGAGATATTTCTACGGTATCTCTAGGGATGTCTCTAATGTTATGTATAAGTATAGGTTATAGTCCTATAATTATGGTAAAGATCATAGAATTAAACGAATGATGTTTGAGATTGAAAGTAATCCCCTTGATAATTTTGTTTTCCTAGTTTTATCTTTTTTGCCTCTCACACTATTCTTTTTGGGTTTTAGATGATGGTTGGAACCCGAAGGAACCCTATTAATCAATGTAATGGAATATGCAATGATTTTCCTCTTGAAAAAACCGATGTTATGGGAGATGGAGTGAAAAATATTATTTCTATACTTACACAAGATATGAATCATTCTGGACTTCCAAATGAGAAGAGAGGGGAACAATATTCTATTGAGTCCTTCATGAGGCAATGTCCCCCTTCTTCCAGTGGGTCTTCTGATCCACCTATTTCTTAACAATGGATCAGTACCATTGAAAATATAGTTTCTATACTTCACTGTTCAGAGCATGAAAAAGTCATTTTAGTTGTTTACTATTAATAAGGTGAAGCAGACCAGTGGTAAACTCTAATAATGAATACGAGGCCCCAAGATGAAATTGAATCCATGGTATGAGATGAGTTCAGGAACCTGTTTTTCAATAAGTACTTTCCTCATATTCTTTGAACATATATTGAAAAAGCTTTCATTGAGCATAAGCACAAGGATGATGAATCTATTGGTATATACGAGGCGAGTTTAACAAGGCTTACAAGGTTTGCATCTGTCTTTATCATCCAACCTGAAAGTAAAGTTGATTGATTATTCAGTGTCTTAAAACCAAGTCATCGAAGGGCATTAACTATAAGAGACTTTAGTAGATTTGAAAAAAGTATTCTTTGTGCTATCAAGGTAGAATTGGAATTTGGTGTTACATATCCATCTCAAGGTTTTGAAAAAAACGAAAGATGGTGTTCAAGGAAAAATCTCAGAACAATTGTGAAAAGAAAGTGAATGTTTCTTTATGATCATGGTGTTGAAAGAAGCATGGTAGATATTGTCTAAAAGGTACTAGAAAATGTGTCAAGTTTGGAAAAAAAGGTCATCGAGTAGCCGAGTACCGAAGTAATGGGAAAAAGGTAGATAATGCTGTCAATGGAGAAAAGACTGCAGAGAACACACAACCAAAACATCAATGCTACAAGCGCAAGGAAATGGGGAATTATGCTTAAAAATTACCTAATCCAAGGGATAAGGATGATGGAAATCAAAAAACTCTCATGGAAAAGGACAAAGGGTAGTCACATGTGATCACTATTGGTGATTTTGAATATGACAACGAAGTGGTGGAATGACTAAGTGTTTATGTAACGAGATTCCAAAATAGTATTATGCAATCGCATTTTTAGTATCGTGGAATATTGGAATATATATGTATTGGTTTGTTGTGGTTTTTAATAATTATATTGTACCAATAACCATGAAAAGTGATTGAAATAGTTTTCTCAAGAAAATGATATGCACATAATGAAGGAATAAAGCGATAATGAAAATTTTGAGAGTATTAATGATCTCATGAGTGATATAAAGGAAAAGTGATATCATGGATTGAGTATATTGAAATTTGGTATGTAGAAAGAGTTGACTTTTGAAATCATTCATATTTTAACAATGATTATATGGTAATTCATGTTTCAGGAGAATACATGATTATGAAATTCACATGTTTGAAATGTTCCCAACAAGATATATCTTATGATATACTGGGGGTAAATGATTGTATTCATATGATCGGTAGATGACCTCTCTCGTAATAATTTTATTTATACTATGAGCTTGGACAAATGTATTTTGGATAAGACTAAATATTGGAATTTATTATGTTGGAAATCAGATAGTATTTTTTAATGTTAGAGCGTTTTTTTGATATTATTTCTAGAATGTAATAATGGTGAAATTTTAGAAAAACAAAAACCTGCAGGATAGATGAAAACCCATCGCGTCAGACATGGTTGTAGGAATCGAACCCACAACCGATGTGTGACCGACCTTAATCACCTATCACTAGCCTACAGGAAGTCCCTGAATAGTAGAAATTATTTTTATTTTATTAAGTGATATGATAGATGATGTATAAGTCCATTTTAGTAACCATATATGATTAATATCACTATAGATGGACTTATGTATAATTGATAATTTTTTCTAACCTTATATTTGAGATAGATGGAATGACCTATCAATCTATCGCCTGATCTGCTAACACTTCAAGGAAGACAAATTCAACTTAATTTCTTTAATAGACGATGTGGAAATTTTTCAAGGCAGAAACAACTGTGAGATTGTTCCTAAATCAAGTATGTAATCCTTTTAATTCAAAAATTCTTCAACATTAAGGAAATGATCTTCAAAACAAAAAATGTTGTCCTGGTGCCCTCATATCGGATGAATAATATGGTACCTTACATCATAAAAAATTTATGGTTTTTTGATTGTTGGCTTTTTCATAGCCATGTTCTCTACCACTCTTTATCCAAACATGATGGTTAGATTTCTCTTCCATATACATATTTTCACCTATGTTCTTCTCAGTGGAAACCCACTGATGAGTTAATTTGGGTAACTGTTACGTTTCATACCATTGTTTTAAAATGAAGTTTTAGTATTCCTTTTTACGATGTGGTTTTCTATGAATAAAACATTCATGTAGTAAACCATTTATATCCCCAACGAATTTTGAGGGAGAAATTAATTTTAAGTTGGGGTAGAATGTAACACCCAAAGATTTTATGAGAAATACTATTAATTTCTTTGATGTATTGTATTGTATGCTACACCATGCTTATCATGTGCTATAAGAAACATCGTATTATCTTGTAGTATATACAGCACTATTCTTGGCTTAAGTTACATGTAAGATCTACCTTCTTCGATAGCTTGCGTTGTACGCAATACTGAGTTCCACTAAAGAAGGATATGTTATTAAAATATTATATAAATGATTTGTTATGAATAGAAATAACACCTTTTTGAAATTCTATAAATTTTATCTTTCAAAATGGACTTCAATTTTGGATTGAGAATTTTGAAATTAGACTACGGTTAATTTTTGGTATTTTAATGAAAACATTAAATTTTTTATGAATAGTGAAAACACAGAGTTATTGGTTTAAAATGACTTTTTATTTAAATAATAATTTATTTTATTTAAATTTATTTTAGGTCAAAATAGATACATAATTCCTATATATGTTCAATGTAATTCATTGTAGAAAATTTATAATAATTTTTGATATATAATAATTTTATTGAACTTTTTACCGTTTTTTACCCACCTCCTAGGAGCATTTGCAAATTTACATAACACTTAATTTTACCCCTTCTGTGAGTTGAATTTCAAAAATCTTAGATACATGGTTTATATTATCAAATAAAATGTTGTTTAATGAGATGAAAATTTTTTTTGGTGAATATTAACTTTTAACTTTTATTTGCCACAGTTAAAAGTAAACAGGGTAATTAAGGGTAAACATGATATTATTATTAACCTCACATATGTCATAATTATATTAGGTATGTTTAATTAAAAAAAAACCTTAGGTATAAAATTTTACCCTTTAGGTCCACTTGGATTACATTAGGACATTTATTATTATTTTATTTAAAGAAGAGTTAAATACGATAAAATCAATGTTTAATAACTAATACATTTTCACTATAGGGTTATACATAATATAAATGCGATTATAAATATTAATTAGAAAGATAAAAATATTTCCTACAAAATGGAATTTTATTTATATTCTTAGACATTAAATTATTTAATTTATTTATAACCCAATGATAATATAGTAATTACCTTATTAATGAAATATTAACATAATTGATATTATAAATACCCAAATAAATGTAATTTGAGACTCTTTATGAATTAAACTAATTTTATATGTTAGTATAATATATTCGGGTTGGTTAGATGAATATATTTTGAAGTAATAATGTTTTTATGAATTTATAAAAAACAAAATACCAAATAGTGTCAAAATTGAGAAAAAAGTGTTTTTAAACCAAATATTATATTATTAATTGATATAATGGTCCTAAAAATTTATGGATCGGCCAAAAGGCTTATATAATAATATGTATGAAATTATGTAACCAATTGGGGTTCTATTGGTAGTTTATTGTACGTTTATTAACCATATAGTTTAAGAATAGTAGAAGACACTGTAAAAGTTAAATTATTTAAGTTAGAGTTAAATCTAAATGATAAGGTTAAAATGGAAAGATAAACTTGTATAAAACCTCTTGGTTGATATTATAATGAACCATAACCACTTTATCCTTGAAATAATTCACTTTTGAGACATTATAAACTAAATTTGAATTTATTATAAAATAATACATTATGTTTTTCCTAGTGCCCCTCACCCCTCTTATAAAAGTTCACTCCCACTACTCACTAATTCACACCTCCAAAGCCATTTGGCCTAGAACAACCTTTCCAAAATACCCTCTCAACTATACTAAATTCATCCTAGATGCCTTCCTCTAGTCATAAAGCCAACCTATGGACCCCTTTTGATCAACTCAAATGGAATAACCCGAAGAAGAGGTAAATATATCACCGCCTATTTCAAGTTCCTTTCTTCTTCCACTTCATCTTTCTTTATTGTTTACATTATAAAATAGTAACTCTAGTATCTTATATATAAATTTATTTTATTATAGAAAAATTTACAAAAATGTTAGTTATTTTATCGATCATATGAAAGAAAAAGTAACCACACGTGCGTACGTACGACTTACCGTCTCCACATCGTGGTGTAGTTTTTTATTCAGACATTTCATCATTTGGATGGGTATAATAAGGCATATAAATCATATAAATAATAAATATAACATTACTATGATTATTTATATATTATATACCATCCAATTATATAATATTTTAAAATCAAACGAATGATATTGTCACTCGTGCGTACATACGGACTACCGTCTCCACGAACGCCATGAGATTCATTTTCCATAATTAACCATTAATGTTTGATTATAAAGTATATATAATAAATTATCATGAAGATATTATATAATAATGACACTGGATTTATGTACATATATGTTTCATTTACTTAATTCCATTAAATTAAATAAGGAAACGAAAACAGTGTTCATGCGTACGTACGACCTACCGTCTCCATGAACTGTGTATTTCATTACATTTATTGATCTATCATATATATTAATATACTTAATATATATTATATATAGATCGTTTTTTACATTTTTGAATTATGTAAATCAGGATATATGTGTTAATAACAAGAAAAACAAGTCTAAACACGTACGATAAATGAAACGATTTAACCCAAAACACTACTTTAACATGAAATTTACAAAAGAACGAGTAATATAAAGTCATAAGTAAATCATATATGATAAAATAAATATTATTATGTTTATGTTACATGTTAATAATATGTTTAAAACCAATAAACAGGATTCTTGGACACATATGGAATAAATTGGAAACAAGGTAATGGATACTTTTTCAAATCTCATTTTTATCTGAGATTGCTTATACATAAGTATTTACTGGGGTTATATTTTTCATCCATTTCCATAAAAATGTTTTTAATAAATTTTTTAATATTATTAAATGTATTATTAAATTCATTTTTACCCATCTTTGACTTTTACATTGTGTTATATAAGGAATATTTCTTTTGTTTACCATACGAGGAACTTTTTGACACTTCCGGCAAAAGTACGAGGAGAATGTTTTTTTAACTTATACGGCATGAATGGATTTTTACGGTTTCATAATGCCTATTTTTCAGGAAGCTTCAACTTCAAGATTTTATTATTATTTTTAAAAAAAATAATTTTCTTTTATAATTGAATGGCATTTTGTGAAAATAAAATGATTTTGAAGAAGAAAGGATATTTTCATCAAGAATTCATTTCGAGTGTTTTGTCAAAACTGGTTTCCATCTAAGATGACATTATTTAGTATGATTATGTTTCATGTAAGATGTATCTATTATTTACATGGTTTGATTCTTATTATGATTAATTGATATACAATTGTTTAATATGGATTATGTTATGATGGAATGATGTTTATGAAACACATTTTATTCGTTGGGTTATGATGAATGATTTATGTTTATTTTGTTGCACAAGTATGAATGATTTCATTATGAGATGGGTGAGACCTATGTCTCCCTTAAATTCATTGGGTAAATATTTATATCTCATGAGATAGACATGGTTGGAATGGAAAGTGAATCTGGTTCAGTAATATAGGGCTGGAATGTCATGTAAACCTGGTTCAGTAATGGACTTTGTCCACTATGATGGTCCTGACAATAATGCCTTGGCTACATTGGAAATCATATATTGTGCTTAATGTTTTCCCACAATTAAATGTTTTAGTAACATTATATTTTATCATGATTTATGATCCTCTATGATATATATCTTAAATACTTCCATGTTTTTTGTCATTACTCAATATTTTGATGTTTAGATATTATCTTCATGTTTTTGCATTCAAATGTTTATGGATTTCTTTATGTTATCCATGTTTACACTTACTGAGCATTTGTGCTCACCCGTTTTATGATTTCTTTTCCCCAGGATATAAGGAAAGGTTTTAGGAAATAAAAAAAAGCGGAAGATTATTATGGGAGATGTTGAAGATCTTTCACCATGATTAGAATAGTATGTTCTGAGTTTCCAAAGACACTAAACTATTACTATCCTTGGGTGTTTGTTTTTTTTATGTATTAATTATTCTGCAAAAGTAATGTAATGTCCATGTACGTGATGTATGGGTCTCTATAGAGTATCAATTTATATATTTCTTCTTTTATATGTGTATATATAGTGTATATGGATAATATACTCAGTGAATGACTCTCACTCCAGCATTACAATATTTTCATGTGTTTAACTTATAATATCAATTTTTGGGATTATTTAATATTAGATTTAATTTAGAGGAAATTATTTTATCACTTTCTATTAAAACCTATAATTTTATTCTACTCTAGTTATTCATGATCTTTTTCAAGTAGTAGTATAATTTTTCCACTATTTGGTAATCAAAGTATTTTAGAAAATGTTATTTTGAAAAACCAACTTTATTTCTCTCTTTAGATTTGGAGAAGCTATTTTCTTTTTAAAACCAAATTTTCAAAAATGGATTGAAAATATTTTTTTAATATGAATTATCAAATACATTTTACCATTTTTGTCATTTCCTAATTTTTTATTGAATTATTTTTATTTATTTCTATAAAATAAATTTTTATTACCTTTCTACAGTGGAAATGAAATGTTCTTTTTACCTTGTATGGAATGTACGAAATTACCCATTTCAATTCAATTGAATTTTCATTTTCTTGTTTAAAAGGTTACTTTTTAATGATTTTTTTTAAAATTAATTTTAAATTGTTATATTTTTCTAAGTGTTTAAAAAAGGATATATTCCTAAATACTAATTTTAAGAGTTATTTTTATTTCTATTCATTAATGACAAGAAAAAATTATTTTACTCAATATGGGATATGTTGTATTAATAACAACCTTATTCTTCCACTAGATGGTTTATGATTTATTTTATTAAGGATAGTATTCAAATTCAATTCCTTAATTCATTTGATAGTCCCTATGAAATATTAAATCTTCTATTATCATTGAACATTGAAATTTTCCAAAATTTATCTAATTTAGTTATCATGAATTTTACTATTTCCTAAACAATATAACATTTTAAATATGGTGTCTACATTGATAGTTAATTGAGTATTTGGGGAAATATTGATATTTTTTTTATTTATTCAATATTGATATTTGATATTGAATATTATCTATTTTGGTTGATTGATATGAGGAATGATTTGGACTGGTAATGTTAGGAAGAGCCCAAACATTATATAGATACTTGTTGAAAATATAGGTTCTTATGAGATAAATATGTTTCAAAAATTAAACAGTTTTCTATCAGTAGTTTCAAACTATATTGTGAAATTTCTTGATGGTATAGGTTTCCATTTTCATTATACATGATCTCCAATAAATAAGAATATCCCTAATTTAGTTTTAGTTATTATTCATCAATAAGATTTTTCATCATCATGTCAATGGATAGATTTATTTTTTCCAATGATTAAATATAAGGTGTTTTAGTTTCTTACAATTCCATATATATTTTTCCTTAACTAGTTTTTTGAATGGAATCTACTTTTATTTACATTTCCTTATTACATATTAACTTCATTTTAATCCTTTTATTTAATAGGAATGTTTTCTCAGTTAATTACCATTCCATAATTATTATTCTTATTAATTAATTATTTATTATTCTATAATTTACCCTTATTGATAATTTGAGCTCATGATTACTTTTTTCTTCCCCCAAGAATCAAATAAGAATTATATGAAAGATATCTAGGGACATTCTAGATAGAATAAAGTAATTATCGTATTTAAATACAAAAAAATATTTTTTAATTAGTGAATTAATTTTTAATCAATGACCCAAGTATGTATTTGGTATACAAAGACTACTAAAATCATGGTAATATGGATTTGATTCCTTATAATCATGCTAGTGTAGTTGATAGTAGACACCAACATCTGTGGTCGAGTCACTATAGTTTGTACCAAATGAAATATAAACCTTGGGAACATGATTTAGGAAAAAATAGATTATATAAAATAACCCTACAGTATAATTCTAGGATATGTGTAGAATAACACCATATAATTTTGGCAATATAGGGATAATTTCGGTCTTTCTAGACATTCATACCCGTCTGGATACAACAAGTGTATGTGGAACTAGAATATATTTACCTATGAGTAAAATCTCTATCTAGGTCTATTGGGCCTAAATCGAAATAACCTAGTACATGGAAATAGGCTTTATTGTACTCCTAGTTCGATATTCCCATGAGATATTCTTAGGGTAATACACATTTCCTTTACATATCATAAAAAATATCTTAATAAATAATAAAAAACCTTGGTTAAACCGTTTTTTTAAATTGAGTTGAACGTTTTATGATTTTGAAATCCTATAACTAATATTTTGGATAAACTCTAGAACAAGGAATGATTTATGTGAATATGAGTGGTTGATGTATTTTTTTATTGAAGTTGTTTGGAAAACATTAGTTAAATGTTTATTTAGTGATTAACCATATTTGAAGGTTAGCCATCATATTTTTTTTGGAATTATAATAAAATCCTTTTAGAAAAGGATAACATGTATGTTTGGTGAGAACCTATAAATTCTAGAAAGGCCATGAGACATAAATCCAATACTGAAGGGTGATAAGGGTTTGATGGTAACCACTGACCTATGTAATGTCGTTATTAATTACCCATTATTCATAGTTGAACAATTTGACTTATAATTGTTAATGATTATCTATAAATGTATCTTTGTAGGTTTATAGATTAATTTATTAACCATATAGAATTTATAGAATATTTAGAGACAAATAGTTAGACTTTTTAATCTTATATAGGTATCACGACACATAAATTATTTATTATAGTGACTCAATAATGAAATTGAGTATTTTGATATCAATTTATTCATGTAAGGGAAGAATTAGAATTGGATCGAAGCACAAATAGAGGAATTAATTGTTCACTTGATATTAAAATATACCATATAAGTAAATTTCATTATATTCATAGGTGGTAAAACAATTTTCCAACATTAGGAAAAAAATTATAATTGACATTTTTTCATAATACAATTATTTTTTTAAACTAACAGCCATATAAATAATAAAATATTTATGGCCATAAGGCACCCAAAGTTCCATTGAACATTCATTTATTTTCAATTTATCTACTCATTCACTCCCTAAAAATATTTACACTTTTCCTCCAAATATGTATATCTACATTCTCATAATGTTTTCCTACATAGAGACCTAGTCATATGTTTGTCGACATGAACTTTGTACATAAAATTATCATTTCTAGAGGATGTTTACTGATCCCTTCTCATGATGTGGGATTTTTAACACTGAATGTATCAAAAAATACATCACCACGATTGAGTTTAAATTGTAATGACCTAATTTATTTAAGGGGAGGAGAATGTAACACCCCAAAAATTATAAAAGTGTTATTTGTATTGGTTAATATTTATTACACGCGACACCAAGAACATAATGGAATATAATATCCCAAGAATTTATAATATATTTAGTATTATACAAATAATCTTCATCTTATAACGAATTTTATTCCATGTTAGTGTGTTACATAGTAAATAATGAGTTTCAAAAATGGATTTAATTAAATGAAAGTTGGAGTTCTTTAGAAATAATAAAAATGTTTCAAATATTATTATTTAATTTAATAAGACATAAACTAGACCTTGTGAGTATTAATAAATAACTGATAAAAATATAGGTGTTAGACTAATATAAGAATAATTCATTATTTAAAAATTAATTTCAAATGAATAAAAGAACCAATTGAATATTAAATGAAAATTTATATTGAAAACTATTTTTATGCTCCAAAGCTATTTTATCCTTATAAATTAAATCAATTACAATTAGTGAGTGATATTAATGTTATATATATACATATATATATTACATTATATATAATATTTTTTATTTTTATCCAATTTATTTGATAAAAATAAGATAATACAGAACCTAATTTTACACATAAAACCTATGTTTTTTAAGGCACTTTTAAAACCATTTTGTGTTGAACAAATTTTAAATATAGTTTTCTTAAATTTTATAAATCTTATATGTCTGAATAAAATTAATATTTGAAAGAGAAACAGAAAAATTATGTTTTGGATAATTTTTTTTCCGATTATGTTTCATTTTAAATGAATAATAAAAAATTATACATTTTAGTTCAAACTGCATTTAAATATAATTTATTTATAAGGAAAAATAATATTTTATTTTTTTAAAGATTAATTCAAAAATAATTTTATCAATAAATGAAATTATTTTCATTGGAATCAATTTCACTTTCAAATTTATTATAAAATAATAATAAAATATCAATTATTTTAACATTAAATCCCCTCATTAACATCATGTTTGTAAGATTACAATTTAATTTATTTGTTAAAAATTGGTGATTAGTATTTGGAAAAATGAATTATATATTTTTAATAATAATACATTTTAATTTTTAATAAAGTAAAATTAGTTTATTCCAAAAATATTAGTGAATTAAATAAAACTTAATTACAACAATTAATTTAAAATTAAGCATTTTAAGTGACTAAACATTACGATTAAGGGCCCAAATAACCTACATACTTGTCCAAAATCCACTGGATGGACATATTGAGACCATATTCCCATTTGTATATAAATGTGACATTTATGGGAACCAATTTCCATTTGAAAGGAATGTATAGAAATACTCAGTCAAATATTACCAAAGTGCCACTCCTTCTCCACAATAAAACACAATCTTCTCCTCCCACTCCCTCACACCTATCAAGACACCATGGATCAACCAATATAAAAACAATAGCACCTAAAAATCCATCCCATATCACTGGAATCCTTACTCTAGTCCTAAATAAATCCTTGTAGTCCCATTGAGCTAACAAAATACAGTTTCATGATTAATAGGTAACATCTTTAGTCAATCTAATTAGTTTCATTTCCATTATACACAACCTAAACATTACATATTCCATGATTATATAAATAAAATATTATCCATAATATAATAGGTTGTTTTTATGATAATCTTTTGAAATAAACTTACACACACATCCATCTAATGGGTATTAAACATATGGTTTACGTATATAGTGAGCTACCGCCTTATGAAATAATGATTCTTCATTTTTACTTTACCGCCTCTCAATGTGGACATTACGATGGAACTATATTTATATATTTTATATATAATATTAATTTTTTATTTTTTATTTTTTATTTTTTAAAAAAACATATATCATTATACCTTCCATTTTGTTAAAAGATGATAACATTGTTTGTGGAAGTGTAGACTACCGCCCACTCAAAGCGATGTGATCCATTCACATGATACATGGAATTTATAAAGGATAATTACAATTAAACATATGTTATATAAACTAAATTAATATTACATTTAAGACATAATTACATTTATGGACATTATATATATATATCATTATTATCCTTTCACACAATAAAAAGTGATAATGTTAGTTGTGGACCTATGGACTACCACCTCCTTGACATGATGTGATTCCTTTTATAAGGAAATTTATATATATATATATAAGTATATAAGATTAAATACCATGGTAGCTATAATATAATGATCATTATTGAAATATATGGTGTTATTTATCATCGTTACAAAACGATCATAGAAAAATGGGAATGTTACTCCTATGTATGTACGACTTATCAATTCTATGATTGTAACATTGGTTCATTTTTCATAACAATATTTATTTATTTATTTGTAAAGTATAATTTACATATAAATATGATAATTATTTATGGATTAATATTTTTTATTTGTTATATAATGACCACTCATACCATATTTGACCTACCAAGGATTATTTTTTACACATAAATTGAATTTGGTCAATACAACCAATGTAAACACAATCAATTATATATACCAAATATGGATTTTTACAGCTTATGTGTCTCCAAATTATGAGTCCATGTCACCAAAAAACTTTCTCCTCCTGCCATATATATGATACAAATTGAGGAACAATGCCACATCATGTATTCTCTCCAAACTAGGGTTTCACTTTCAGTATCTCCTCCCACAACATTCATCATAACCATCTTCTCCACTAAATTCCGTTGAGGTTTTATCCTCCCGAAAACATCTGGATGAACTTCCTCAGTTAGGGATTCAGCTATATACTACTCATCCCACAAAAAAGAACTTTTTCATGCTCCAATACCATTCATTTTGTCTGATTCTCCTCTAGTAAAAAAAATTATCCTCCCAACATATTCACAAATGAAACCGTGAATCTGAAGAACCTCCACCATTACCTCCAAACTAGGGTTTCACTTTCAACGTGTCATCTCGAAATATTCCACTTTAACTTCCTTTCATTTATATCCCACTATGTATTCCTCCCCCAACAAACCTCCATATGATCTTCCTCTCTCTACTCGTCGATCGATACTGTATTTCAGATAAAATATGTTACCGATTATGCTTCTATCGAAGGCATTATGTAACCTTAAATACATCAACACTACCAGACGCTACATGAAACCCTCAACTCATCCTCCAATTTTCAACTAGAATGATTTATTTATTTAAATTTATTGTCCGATTTTCTTTGGTGAGTTCTTATTTGTTTTGAATTATTGAATATGATATATTTTATATGATTTTTTACTTGTTCTTATTCAGTATTGTTGTCTCATTCATTTACTTTTTCCTAAATACCATATACTAATTCCCTCTAAACATGGAAGATGTTACCCAACTACTACACATAATTTATCTCCTTCAGTTAACATCATTTAAATGATAGCACATTAAGAAGAGCAGATAGGTAATTTTCAATATTTAATGTTACTATTTACCACACCAATTAATTTATCATCCATATGCTTTGATCTTCAATTACCACTTCAAAAATGGTACACTTGTTTAACATTAAAACAAGTGCCTCATTCCTTTATTTATTAGTATATATGAATATGGTTGTTTTTATACCACTACTCGAAACTTTTACAAAAATTACACCATAAAATGTTACTCTTTAAAATATTCATCTTTTTAATGATTATTTATAAGATTATTATGATATATGATTGATGTAATATATTATTTCATGGTTCTCATTCTTTGATTTACCATAATGAAATCTAAAATTTCATTATATTTTTAAAATTCCATAAAAAAATTACATCAATACGTAATAAAAACATCCAAAAATAATATACCTTGAACTATTATTTTTATGAAATAACTATAATAGAATAAACATGCTTTCTGTTATTGATAGTCCATGTCTGTGAGTAAATTCATAACCACCTCACCTAGTAATTATGGATCATTTTTATATAACCTCAATGAAATTAAGGGCCTATAAATATTGAATGGATGCCTCAAAAACATCGCTATGTAAAATATCCACATTGGGAAGGATATTTTTCTACTTTCCATAATTTGCATTTCCATGCTAATTAAATAGTTATACTAATTTTGAATTCCATCTCCTCAATTATAAATGTATGGATCACACACACAAAGAACTTGTTATTATTTTCAATTGTCTGAATTCTACCTTTAAGGAATTTTTAGTGTCTATAAACTAAAAGTATATTGGAAGGCATAGCGCGAAATTTCCATTCAATACAAAACATGCATTAAATAATAATTATTTTTCTTAATAGTTTCAATCCATATTTATATTCTCATATTTTAATATTAAATAGTATTTATTCTAAATTTTTACCATTTTTGTACAGAAATGGTAGAATGTAAATAAATTGAACATAACAACAGAAAAAATCATAGATGTCCTGCATAAATTCATATTCTCAAATTTCATTACAATTTATTAAAATTTTTATAAATTTTATTTCTAATTTTTACAACTTTTATGTATATATATTGTGTAATTTTATGGAAGATCTTGATATTGATGTTTTAGTACAAAGGATCAATGTGATTATCCTTTCTGTTTTCTACTATTTTAACGATCTCCTTATTTAATATAATATTTTTTTAAATATTCTGAACCACTAATTTATATATTAAATATATTCAATATATTAAAATTAATTCAAGGTTTTGATCCTGCTTAAAATGGGACAAGGGAGAGTAACACTAGATCATGTATAAACACACCATCATGGATGGTACAATGTTATTATCTTTTAAAAAACTATAGCTTTTACTACCTCACACAACCTTTCTTTCACAATTAAATGGTTATGTGAAAAAAATTCATATATTGTAGGATTCAAAACTATCTACAATATATTGACATTCACATTTACATTATTATTAATTCAATGGTCATTACGATTAATTCTTATTTGAATAGTCTGTTTATATATATTATTTTTCAATTGTACAAATAAATATGTATTTATTTCATATAATAAATTAGTTTCTACTACTGTGGTGATGACTTGGAATGTTATATAATAATTAATTATAATTTCAAATTTTTTTACTTCTTGTATATTTTGATATTTAAGAAAACTTAAAATTCACATCTATGATATTAGATATGGATCATATTGATCCTACATACTATTTTAAATGGTGGATCCACAATACAATTTGGATAAATACACCATCACAGTAATGGGATAACAGAAAAATTTTAGAGATGTGGATATTTACAAATTATATGCAGCATGGTTTAGGTTTTATTATTTGATCATGTTTCAAACAAACATATATTTTAGCATAACTGTTACATCTCTATGTCACACATATTTGTTTAACAGGATATTTACGACACTTTTTTTTTACATTTAACCTATAAAACTGCATACCATTATAAGTTCATATTTGTATGTTCATTGATATATCGATTTGTTCATTTCATGGTAGATAAACATGATTTGTTTTCCCTATATTAATTTCCAGTAAAAATTTATTTTTTCAATTCCTGTAATTTCCAGAAGGAGAAAATATTTACCTTTTAGTGGTTCAAAAGAGAGAAACAACTCCTAATAGATTTTAGGTATAATAATATATCTTCACTTCCTAAATGTAATTCTATTTTCATGTATTATAGTCCATTATATATTTATTAAAATTTTCAATTCCTATAATGTGTTAATGTTTACAATTGTTTTTCAATACCATCATATTTAATTTTCATAATTTCTATAATTTATTTTTGTTTTCTATTTTATTCACTTAATATTTCTGTGTTATCTACTCCTTGTGTTATCATTGTTAAAACCCAAATATAGACCAATTTATTTTTAAATTTAGGATATTATTGGAAATTATAATATATAAGCTATCCGAGTAGCTTCAGTTCCAAAAAATGAAGTATCACCCATACTGTAAATCTGAAACATGTCCAATGGGATTTTTTTGGACCCCTGGGTTTGTGTATGTAGTGAAACATTAATTTATTTTTAGTATGTATATATGCTTGGTCCAAATGTTTGTGTCGTATATAGAAATAACTGAAAACATATAATTGAGTTGGATTTTTCTATTACATGAATAATTGTAAGAAAATTTGGGGGTACAAGCACTTTGTAATATTTTTTTAAATGAATAATATTAATGATTAAAACAAACATACTCAATTAATATATCAAAATTCATTTAAAATCAAGATCAAAATCATGATTGTGAATTATGAGTTATAATCCCATGATTCATTCATATATAAAGATACTTTAAAACATCAAATTGAGTTGGATTTTCTATTACATGAATAATTGTAAGACACTATTGGGGTACGAGAATTTTCTAACAATTTTTAAATGACTAATATTAATGATTAAAACAACCAAACTCAATTAAGATAAATGTATACATTTCCAATCAAAATCAAATTTATAAAAGGTGAATTATGAGTTTTTATCCCATGTTTGTGTTATAATTGATTGGATAGTAGAGAGTTGAATGTGATTTGAGTATTTATGGAATTGAAGGTTTTTTGATTTTTTTTTATATCTTGATATTAAAATATTTTTTAAATATTTGTATTTACCTTATTCATCTTTTAATTATTGTTAATTATTGAACCCTTTTTTTATGTTATCCATGGAAATCAATTGTAGGGTGGAGGAGTTCCTCTAAAAATAACAATGTGAAACCAGTTCCAGTATTTATTTGTTGAACAGATCATGGGAAAGATAAAATTGTATCTATAATTATGTTATTCTTAAATAAAAAACTCTACTAATTCTATTTTTACTGAAGCAAAAATTTTGTAAGGACTTCTATACTATTGTTCAATAGAGACTTGATCTTGAAACTAGTATACTTTTTTATGGTCATGATGGGTTATGTTCAAAGAAAAGTTTAAATAAAAGTATGTATACATTATTTTGATAAATGGTTTGGTGTTAAGCCTTTATTAGAGGATATTTTAAAATTTAACCACTCTATAAAGACTAGTCTAAACATGCATACTAGATAAAATACATTTTTGGTGAAAAAAGGAAAATCATATTTATGTAATTAATTTTAAATATAACAATGTTTTTGGGAAAGGGGAAGGCACAAAAAATCTGGATATGGGTGGTTTTTTTGGGCATGATTTTGTGTGCATTGGGTATTCCCTATCCTATTTTATTTCTCCATTTTTGTGTTTTTTGACCCCATCTCAGTGTACTTATTGGAAATGGATTACAATAGTATTTTTTGTTAAATAAATATTATGCTTCCAATCGATTAAATAGTTCTCTTTTAAAAATTAATGTGTTTTTTCAGAAACAAATCAAACACATATTTTTTTTAAAATGATCAACTTATGTGATTGATTCTATAAGAAGTTTTCAACAGATGTTGACGAACTGAACATAAATGTTGGATTTTATAATGTTTTCCTATTATTTTTTTTATTGATTGCGGAATGAATTTCATTTTATTGTAAGTATATATAAGAATTATAGTTACAAGGTATGAGATTATGAAATGAAATTCACTAACATAAATATTTACTATTCAAAAAAAATTTATACCACTTGTTAGAATTTTTCATTAATCGTTGAATTTGTGGGTCTTACATGATGTTACATGTCTTTTGGATTGTAAATCTCATCATTGGTTGTTCTTATTTTTTTATCCTCAATGGGAGGTTGTTATCCTAAGAGGAACTGTAAGAAGTTTCAGATTACAAGCAATATCAACACTCAATGTTCCATCTATTTGAGTTCCATATTGTCCCTATCAACATTTTGGTTTTAACGGGCATTTTCCAAGTAAAATGGAGGTAATTACACAATTCCTTGAGGCTGACTAAAACCAGAAATATAAATGTGCACTTTCTCAAATATGGTAGTAGCCTATTATTTTTTATGTTTTCTATTTTGTGATGTTGGTATTTACCTTCAATGTTTTATATATATTCCACCTTTTACCAGTATACATTGATCATACACCCAAAGTAGGGTAAATAATAAATAGATTTGAATGGCGCACAATAAAAGAGTGGTTGTTAGCATGAATCTTTGAATACTTCATTTTTGGCATTCAATTATGAATTAATTGGATCTTTTTTCAATGAACCCCATGATCAATGGACTCTCTTTATTTTAACATCAAAAATGGAAAAATGATATAGGAAATAAAAAACCATTTCTGATAGTTTCAAATTTTTGGATTAATTATATCTTGTTTTATTGACTGAGAAATTCATATTTTATAATCTTATATACATGTATAACCAGTGTTTTATATACTTTTCTCTAATATTCAATTAAAGTATAATATAAAATATATGTTTAAAATTATGAAATATCCTGAATAAGGTTGAAATTATATAACATTTATTGTAATCAATATTATGGAATCTAAAATCATTGTATATGCAATATATAAATTTTTTATGTGTAATCTTTGGTTATAGTGCGTCTCAAATTTGAAATCTATCTGAAAAAATTCACACAAATAACAAAGTATAAAATTTGTAAACATTTAAAAAATAACTATTATGTAATTTGAAATAGATGTCTATAATGTGTCTATTACATGTGGTTTTTGTAAAATCTTGAATCTCTGTGTGTTAAAAATGTGACCATTAATTTGGAAAATTGTATTTATTTTTCATGACCAATATATTAGTTCATCGTGATTAAGGTATTTTGTTGAACATATTTATAATAACATTTACTCCATAATAGATTGAATTTATTATTAGTTCTCAATAAATAGTTCACGCATATCATTTCATATTGTATTTTTATTCCACATAACTAGATTTTTTATTCACTGAATTTACATTCAAATAAATTTATTTAAACCAATTTCATGTGTTTTCCATGATGTTGGGAGATTTAGAAAATATTTGCACAATGATGAAAATAGTACTACAAGATGTAAATACATTTTTCTGTATTTCAAATTCAATACCATGTATATTGAAATTGTTCGAGGAGGAGTAATTATAATGCTGAAAATAAAACATGAAACATAAATATGTTGGGGAGAATCTATCTTTACTACTTTTTCACTCATTATGTTTTAACATTTATTAAAGTGATCCCTCATGAAATTTTCTCAATATTGATATTCCTCCCATGACATTATTAATCTTCTACATTAATGGTTTTCTTTAAATCATTTTAAGCCTCAAGGGGTCCATATTAACCCTATAAATTTCGTCATTTCTGTAATTTGAATTATTCAATTCAATCATTTTTTTCATTGATGTATTTAATTTATCCTTTTTTAATGTCCAATAAAAACATTTCTTGTTAAATAATTTTATTAAATATTTTATACTATGTCTATGATGTCCCACAAATTTTCTCAACTTGTATTACATTGTTATGTACCATTTATTTATGGTTTAAATATGTTTAATATTGATATGGAATAATAAATTCTCAATCTAATATTGTTTTATTGAAAATAACACTTAATAAAAAGTGTCATGTGAACTTAAAGGTGAGTACTAGTTTTTTAAATAGTTGTACAAAAAATAGAAATAAGTGTAATAAAAGTTATGATTAGAATTAAAAATATTCTCAAAGAAGTTAATAATTATTATCAGTTTTTTATTCAGGAATAAAAATTCAGATTAGATTAATAAGATGAAAGGTAAGGTATTTCATCTCAAATTATATTCCATTGAGAGGTATTTATTGAAATTAACCAATCCTCTTTCAAATGGTGTATATAATGACAATTGAAATGATATATCATGAAATTAATTCATCTCAAGATATTATATGTTTCATTTAATGATATTCCATCATGGTTATTATGATTCAAATGTTTCAAAGTGTTATGGGACACTTTATAATATTTAATGATTATTCTCCTCAAGAATATTTTTATTGGTTATATTTGAAATCTCACATCCTTTTGTAGTTGAAAAATTTATCATCAAATAATCACTTTATTTTTGTGCACATAAATTCTTATATTTGGTAATAATATTACAATGTTTTCATATAATATCATGATTCATTAATTCTAGATGATATTCATGATTTCATTTTTTAATATTTCATCCATGGGGAGTCGAGTAAAAATTTTCCATGTGGAAAATAATTTCATTACCAAATTTCTTTTAATTGGGTTATATTACACATCATTATGTTTAATAATCTATGATAATGTGTATAATGAATTTGAAAACATATTGAAGTATTTTCTCTTCTATATGTGTATTTATAGTTCAAACACCTAATCTATCCATTGATTGAATGTCTCCCCATAATTATGATACATTCAAGGGTTTAAAATATCATTATTTTGGGGACTGCTCACACATAAATATCCATTAGAGAATATTATTTGATCACTATCTAATCAACACTATAATTTTCATCTCCTCTTGTTATTAATTAAATTTTTCAAGTATTAGAACAATTTTCCCACATTTTTGAAACAAAAATTTTATAGATATTATTTTTACGAGAACACAAATTTAATACTCTTATTAGTTAGAGAAATTTTTTTAATTTAAAACCTCAACATTCTAAAAAGGATTTGGAAAATGTTTTTAACATGATTTAGTAATTTAAATTTTATCCTTTTATTATTTTACCAATATTTTTAAATAAATATACCTATTTCTTTCAAAACATGGTTATTTTTTAAACATTTTACCATGCAATAGAAATATTACTTTTACCTCATACTCCATGTACATGATTACATGTGTTCATTAAAGTGAAATTTCTTATAAATTTTTAAAATGTTAATATTTAGAGAATATATTTTAAAATTTTATTTTCAAACAAAATGGTTTTTTAAAATGTTTTTAAAACACATGATATTTTACTCAAGAATGATTTTTAGAGGTCTTTTTATTTCTATTCATTGATTTGAAAACCCATTTACTTTTCTCCACATGAGATACGTGGTATTAACACCATACATCTACTATATATAGATGGTTTATGATTTATTTGACAAATGATAATATTCTCATTCACTAATTTGATTTATTTTTAGTCCCCTTAAAATATTAAATCTCTTATAATCATTGAACTTTATATTTTCCCCAAATTATCTATTTAAGGTATAATAGATATTACTATTTCCAATAACATATAAATTTTTTCATATGGTTTATACATTGATAGTTATTTTAATATTTGGGGAAATATTCAAAAATATGTATTATTTATTAAAATTTATATTTGATAATGCATATTATTTATTTTTCTTTTTTGGTATAATGAATTCATTAGACCCGTAATGTTGGGTGGATCTTGTAAATTATATAGCTTGTTGTTGCATCGATGGATAATCATGATACAAATATTTTTTTCCAAATTCAATGGGGTTCTATCTATAGTTTTTAACCATATTGAGAAAGTTCATTAAATTATTGGTTTTCATGCCCCTTAGAAAAGAAATATAATAATTAATCATTTCATTAATTTATTTTTAGTTATTATTAATCCATGAGAATTTACGTCCACACACACACACAAACACACACACACACATACACACATATCTATATATATTTCATTTTCAACCCATATATTAAATGACATGTTATTTAGTTTCATAAATTTATATATTTATTTCCTTTTATCTAGTTCTTTGAATTATATGAGTTTTTATTTACCTTTAAATATTATTTATAACATCCTTTTCAACATATTGGTAACATGAAAATCATGTTCAATTTATTACCATAATATGAAAATTATTATCATCGATTCATTCTTTCTTCTGATATAAATTACCATTACTAATCATTTCATATCACCCTTATTTTGTTTAATTTCATTATGAATACGTGAATCATTCTATGAATGATATGAAGGGATATATGGGATTGAATAGTGGTATCATCATTTTTATTAACAAAAACATTTTTGTTTTTATTATTGTACAAATTTTTAAATCAAGACACATATATGTATATGGTTTATCAAGACCTCTAAAATGTGGTTCCCTCAAGATTTGATTCCTTTTAAAAATTCTACTGTATTTAAAATAAAACAATTTCTCTGAACTTTTAAAGGATGGTGTACTATAGAGAACAAGACCTATTAATTATTTAGGGGGATATGTGGGGTTTTGAGATTATTATTCTTCAATTTTTAACTTTATATTATTCTAATAATTTCTGTACTGGGGAAATTGATTACACTGTGAGGTAACCAACTTACTCTAAAATTACGTCCTTTATCCAATTCATTTTTATTTATCTCATTCATTATCATAATGTTCCATGTAAAGATTATTTGTAGCATTTTTTTTTGTGATTTCAGGGTGATTATTCCATATATAAAGGGTTGGTGTGGGTTAATTAGATTTATTGTGGTAGTGTGCTGGGTGATAGAGTTTATCTCAAAAATTGACAGAATATCTAAAATTAATTCTCTAAATAGCAATTATATTGTTTTTAACTCTAATTAATAGTTTTTTCTTTCTCACAAAATTTTTTGGTTCCTGTACTATATATTGTGATCTTTTTATTATGTTTTTATATTTTATATATAATTAATTAGTCATAAATAATCCATCAAATAAATTAGTTATGTGGTAATTAATTTTCTCAAATTCTCAGAGTTATTTTAGGATTAGTTTTTTAGATAATTATTTCATCATATTTTTTATAATAAATATTACATACCAAAGTGTACACATCCATTCTGTCTCTATTATTGTGATAATACAAAAATATTAAAATATAACATGTTTTGTTTTCATCAAATATTTTGAAAATTTTATTCTTGACATTAGATTTTTCTTTTCTCATCCTTAAAACCATAATAAATAACATTTTAAAACATGATATGAACATAAAAACTCATCAAATTACATATAATAAGTACGAAATAAACCTTTTAGTCAACGAACACTCATAAAAATAATATATTTTTAAATAAACAATGGGCTAAAAATATGACTTTTATTACCCAAGAAATCAATATCACCTCAATTATATTTTCATAAAAAAGTTCATAAAAAATCAAAAATGAAAAATTAATATCATAAAGTATTATTTTCAGAAGTAAAATTCACTGGAATGTTCTTTCACAATGTTATACGTTTTTCACTTAAGGGGTATCACTAACATCCCATTAAACATAAACTTGTTGTTTTTCCATGAGAAATTATATGAATTCCAATAGATCCCACTGAATACAAAGATAAATAATATAAATAATTTTCTAAATCATTTATACATTACACTTAAAATCACTCTTATAAATGGAATAACATACCATGTAATTTCCATTAATCTATTATGATAACTATAACAGGTTAACTCTATCCCTTTACACAAAATATGGAGTTCCGTATAAAGAAAACCCCTCACCATAAGCTATATTATTACCACTAATATTATGGATATATATTAGGCTAACACATAATTAAATTTAATTTCCCTATACATAACATTTTTATAATACATGAATGTTTTCATCTCTATCTCCACACTCATAAAAAAAATATTCACCCTTCAGAAAACATTTAATGATATTGAAATATTAATTCCATATAATGAATTTTATAAATTACACTAAAAAATGTTAATAAGATTATTCCTTTAAGAAAATATGAAATAATAACATTTATGATTAATTTAGAATAATGGTTATGGTTGTGGTGAAAAATGTTGATGTCATATATGATAAAATAGAACATTAATTTTCTCTTTTTTATCAATATGTTTCATAAAAATAGGTAAAATTATTAATTATGGTGACCATTGAATGAAATTAAAATGTGACAAAAAATTTACTTTATTGTTTGTTTAATTACCTAAATATAAATCCATAATTTGTTAATGAATCTCATATTAGAGAGAAGTATTTTGAAAAAAAACTCCATCAAAGAATAAAATGGAGGGTTTTAAGGTAAAGTGTCCATTAGCTCGACCTTGACTCGTCACATACGTTATATATCGTCCAATATAATATATTTTTTAATTATTTACTTACATAATAACCATTTCATGTTTATTGTTACATTTATTTTATATTTTAAATTGTTTTATACAATTACATGTTTAATTAAATTCACATCAAATGTTTTGATGATATTTGACTAATATGATTCAAATAAAATTGGTAAATTGACTATGATAAAAGTGTAATTTTTTAAATCTTTATTAGATTAATAATAATTAAATAATTAAAATTTTTATTCATTATTTATATTATAAAATTACTCCATTAAATATGGTTTTGAAAATTGAAATACATTTAAATCATGGAGAAAATAAATCATACATATATATGGGTAACATTTCAATATTTAAGTAAACATTAAGAAAAGAGGTAAAGTATGATTTAATCACTATATATAGTGTTTTATGTCATAAAAAGTATTATATATTTAAATTATATTATATAAATTAGTCATTTAATGTGGTCTTAAAAAACAAATAACACGAATTTGTAGTTGTAGTAATTTTAACTTATGCAATAACAATGTTTTTATTTTTCAATCGATGGAAGTGTAAGATATATGATGATAAATTTTCACAAAAATTGATAAATATATCCGGAATATATTATATAAACATTTAATTTAACATTATAGCCATCTGTATGAGGTGACATGGAAAATGAATCAGATAGATCTGTGAGTGGGTAGTTCATCGTACACTTGAAAGATCTTTTTATTTCCATTTGATAGAAGAAGGAGGTGGAAATTGGATATAAAGTTTAATTTAGAAAAATATAAATATATTAAATGTACTTTTATTTTATTTAATAATTATTTTTAATGTTTTTATGGAGGATAAAAAATAAATAAATAAACACTCATTTAAGTACTATACCACATCATTGGAAAACCTATTTAGGATTATTCCAAAATCATTTTTACATTTTTTTCATAGTCAAACCATGGACTATAAGAAATTCGTAATGATATAAGTAACTAATTTTTAAAGGTTCATTTAAAAGTATTTTTCTTTTAATTTTTTCAGAGGAGAGGATATGGAGTGTCCCGTTTTAATTTGGAGAGATGAAACATGTGGATTTTTTTTAAAATATTTAAATATATTAAGGAATAACTTTAGTAAAAAATCTCTAAATATGATTATTTATGATTATTATATGATATAGAATATAAATATTTCCATCTAATATAATTTTGATAAATTTTCTGGTCATTTTAACCATTATCACTTTTTATTAACCCTTGACCAACCTGTTTTATCATTAACTATTGTAAATGATATTATCTATTTTTACAATTCATTATGGCCAAAATTAGGTTGAAATTACTAATAAAATTAATTATTTTTATAAAAAAAATGCAATAAGAATTTTCGAATTCATTTAATTTAATGTGAAGAATTTGATTCAAATTTATTTTCATAATTTACAATAAAAACATTTTTTCATAAAAAGCCCATTTTATGTATAATATTATTTATTTTCCAAATTAAATTATATTTTTTTACTATGAAATTTAGTAAATTTATTCTAATAAAATTTACATAATAAATATATTAAAATAATAAAAAATTAAATTTTACTTCAAAAATTCTTGAATTGAAATGGTAGTTTTCAATAAATGTTAATATTTTTCAATATTAATTGAAAAAAAATTATTCAAAAATTATAAAAAATTCATTAAAAAGATTTTATTTATATGATTATTTAAATTTATTTTTCAAATTAAAAGTCATTAATTTGGATTTGATTTTTTCAAATAAAACTATAAAAGTCTTGAAAACACAAATTTAGTAGAAATAACATTTTTCCTTTTGACAGAATAATTACCTCTATTACTTTAATGAATATAACTCTATAAAATAAAATTAATTATGATTAATACAAAATGAAAATTTCATATACTATTAATATTTTTCTTTTTAATTCTTAAATTATTTTCAAAATATCATCTATATACTTTTATTAATAAATTATAAATGTGTGGATATTTTTCCTTCATAGGATATTATGATTCTCATGTTTCCATTTAAGGATACGGCCATTCCAAACAAACATTATCCTATTTAATTTCCTTTTTCCAAAATACATGTTATATATTGTAAAGAATTATCTAGAGTCTATTCCACAAAATAATTATTTTCTTTTGATTGAGCTACTTTATAGATCAATACATGAGATGCATCTGGTATATATTTTCATAACAATGAAACATAATATTCATATTGTACCTATGAAAAACATGGATGAATGGTCTCTATATAGAAAAATATTCCAATAATATCCAACATTTCATAGGGCCAATGAACTATGGAGTTATCTTTTTCGTTTTTCCAAAATTCATAACACTTTTTCATGGAGATACATTAAGAAAAACATAATCCACAACTTGAAAATAAATACATTTTCTTCTATTATTTTTATTACTTTTATACCTGATATAAGTATTCATTATGTGATAAAAATTCATTTGTACCTTATGAACTATTTCTTCTTCATTTTTTCACAAAAAATATATTTTTTTAACTTCATCCCAACAATAAATATTTTGACACATATTTCCAAATAACGCCTCGTTAGAATGAACATGTATAATTGAATGAAAATATTTATTATCAGGAAAATATAAGAAAGTATGGTATTGATCCTCTAATAATACATTGAATAACCTTAAAAAATATACGAAAAAGATTAACAATTTGAAATAATTGCACATCATATTGGGGATGAAATTTTATATTTAAGTATAATTTCGCATTCAATGACATCTAATGATTTTTTCAAAAATAATTGGTATACCTGGGATCATTGTAAGAAAAAATTTGGATAGGGATTCAAAATAAACTATTTATCTCGTTATTAAAATTTCACTAATGTTTATCTAACAACATATTATCTCCAAATGGAAAAAAATTATAATATATAGTTATTCACCCAAAAATTGTTCAAATGACATTAATACCATCTGATTTTATTAGTCATACAAACATAAAATCCCTAGATCTATTACCCCATTTAGATCATGAAACTAGAAAAGGAGGAATCATCCCCTTAAATAAATCTGATTAAGGTTTAACCTATTTAAATTGATATAATTTAATTGAAAAATACGAAATTAATTTCATCATTTCTTACCACCATGATCTTTTATGAAGGCCTTTATACATTTTATTCATCCACGATTAATTAAAAACCAATAAATATGAGTCTCCCTCAACATTTATTTCTTATATTGGGGTTTATATGAAACCCATAACCCTTTTATAATCATTTTAAAACATTGTTTTTCAATATTAATCTCTCTAAACGTAGGATTCATGAATTATTATACCTCTTCCTAGAAATGACTATATTTTATCTAAGATTTATTGTAACGCCCCGACCCCAGTTACCTAAAGTCAGTGCATTATTTTAATACATTGGCATGATTACAAGGAATCATGCCCCAAAGGACCTATCTGTTTAACAGTATTGGAAAATAGCTTAAATAAATGAATGTTACATTACACATCTTAACATACAAAACAACATAAATAATCCTTCACGAATTCCATTATCCCTTGGCTTGACCCTACATATAAATCACAATACACTTCTTCGAATCCTAGGAAAAAGAAAACATTGAAAGGGGTGAGATTAGATGCTAAGTAAGGATAAAAAAACAACTGAACCCTTCATAAATATGAATAAACATATAAGGTGATGTATAACTAAAACAAAATCCTTTTAAACATGAACTTCAACATAATATGGAGAAAATATAATGATGTAATTCCATTTTCTTATTCACATGGATATTTTAATGGTTGAATAATCACATGCAATATCACTAACCACATTCATAATGATGGAATGCATAATTCCAGACTATGATAACCACATATTCAAGGCCTTGTTCCAATACTATAAATAAGATTCTATCAAAGCCTTGTGCCAAGACACTAGTTTGTCTCATAAAATCCTATCGATGCATCGAGGAGCTATAGTGGGATCCACCCGTCACATAATAATTCTAATGATTTCCTCATATGAAAAAGTATTAATATAACATAAACATTAATATTAAAACTAGCATACAAAATGGCATCACTTTTTCTATAAACCATGAATAGTATAAAAATAACACATCCACAGTCAAACATATCACAAAACCATCAATACAATATGGATGTTTTGTATCACAATAAATCAACTTCAAATAATCATAAGATCCATCAAAGGATATTGACATAGATGAAATAAAATCTATTTGAGTGAAATATATCTTTTTTGAAGTCATTTAAAAGTCACACATTTATTAAGGAAGTAATTTAAAAGATAGTTTTGAATCAATGTGTCCCATATGACATTGAATCTTTTGAAAAGAAATATCCTTTCAAAAGTTTCATGTCCATATAAATGAATCCATAAAATCAATTTGAAAACATGGACATTAATTAAAATGATTTAGAGAGATAAATCATTAAAACATTTAAAATTCTGATATTGATAAAGAGTACCTTTCACAATGTCTTAAAATATTAATTTTGAACTCTTTTAAAAGTCACATAATTAAAAAATAAAACATTTACATTCAAAATATTCTTATAATCTTGTATGGGAAGATTCAAAAATTTTATAACGGCAGAAAAAAGCCGCACCTTCCATATAAGTTGAAAAAATAAATTCTTCCTTAATTCTGTAGAAAAGGTTAAAAAGGACCTTGTTTGGAAAATGACGAAAAGATTCCTTTATAAGAATCTTATAAAAATTCAAAAAAAGTTATAAATGAATATAACCCATATTATATAAAATATTAAGAACGTTTTGAAATTCATTTTTATGAAACATGTATGTGGATGATAAAGAGATCCCAGGAGATAATTATGTATAAACAACATTGGATAATGAAGAGATTGTGAAATAAACCCTTAACAATTTGGTAACTTACAGAACATACAGCCCATGATATATGTATCATAAAATGAATATGTAAATACAAATAAATTAATGTTTATTAAACAAATAATACAATTATGGTCAGTACATACACCACACAAAAGGTAATAGTGGCAATATGGTAGGAATCTCACGGGAATAAGGAGTGAGATGGGAACCCATTTCCTTGCACTTTACTTTAGTCGAGGGTACGTTTAACCTCTTGTATGCTGACCTTAGTATGTTATTAAATTATACTAGAACCATATTAATCCTTATTATATCATACATTTTTCATTTATGACATTTTACTACCCATTTAATAATAACTTCCATGTTAAATTAACATTTCGGGTAAAAATCGCTTTCTTTATCATAAGTGTTTTAACTTGTTACTATTGATTGTATCACATAGATCATGATTTAAGTACCTATATAATATAAAACATTATTTATATATCATATATATTTAGAATATAATTTTTTATAATAGATATATATGTGAAATGGAAACACCGTTTATGGAGATGGTAGTCCGTACGTACGCATAGACGTTGTTACCGTTTTCATAACGTATTGAATGGAACTAAAAGAATAAAATATATGTAAGTACATATATATATATATATATCTATAGTCACATTATTATGTAATATATTACAAACATATTAGTAAAATATATTTTTTAAATCGTCGATGATTGGTGAATGTGGAAATGAATCTCATCGCGTCGTGGAGACGGTAATCCGTACGTACGCATGAGCGACAATATAATTTCCTTAAAAGTGTGGAATTGGATGGTATATTAATTTTACAGAGACATTATCATGTCAATTTTTTTATTTATATACATATTACTCATCATCATATACATCCAAATAACATAGTGTTGAATAAAAAATTACACCATGGCGTGGAGACGGTAAGCCATACATACGCACGCATGGTGACATTATCATTTATAAGTTGTATATAATAGTGCATATAGTTGTGAAATGTTCATAATAACATCAAAGTATATATAAGATACTGGATTTATTATTTTATAATGGAAATAACAATTAAATAAGAAGTGGAAGAAGAAAGTAACTTGATAGAGTGTGGTGAATACATTACCTCGTCTTCTGGTTCTTCCTTTTTATTTGATCAAAAGTGACCCTTAGGATGGATTTATGATCAAACTAAGGCCTCTAGTTTGAATTGAGAGAAGTTGAGAGAATATTTGGGCAGAGTTTGGCCGAGCCAAAAGTCTTTGAAGGTATGAATTTGATAGACGGGGGAGTTCCCTTTTTATAAGAGGGGTGAGGGGAACCTTAGGAAAAGATAGAAATATTATTTTATAATAAATTCATATTCAGTTTATAATGTCTCCAATGTGGATTATTTAAAGGTAAAGGTGGGGATATGTTGAAAACCACAAAACCAATAGGGTTTATATAGGTTAGGTTCATTTTATAAACCTTATCTTTTAGTTTTAACTCTTAGTTAATTAGTTTGACATTTACCGTGTCTCTTTGTATTTTTATATTATATAGTTTTTAAACATACTATATACATCCAAGAGACCCCAATGTGGTAAATTAATGATACAAATATCATGATATATGTTTTTTGGCCAAACCATATATTTTTAGGAATAGAATATCAATTAAAAATATAATATCTCTTTTAAAAACTCATTTATGTCAATTTTGACAATATTTAATAATTTATTTTATTATAGTCATAGAAAAATTATTAATTTGAAAAAAAAATTAAGAAATCATAACACATATAGTAACCCAAAAAATTCGTGTATGGCATTCAAACTGTCAAATTATATTCATTTTATCATTTATAATACTAATTATTTGATTCATTCATTAATAAGTAAAATACTCCATCATTATTGTGTCATAAATAAATTTAATTATTAAATGTATAAAAATTATAAATAAAATACCATTATGTAGGAAATCATTTTATATTTATAATGAATATTTATAGTCCAAAATATAACATATATAACCCTATGTAAAAATTGTTTTCTAAAATATATATGCTTAGTCATTTTTGTATTTACTTTAACTTAATTAATATAAAGTGTCATTATCACTTACAAGTGGATCCATGGGGTCCCAAAATCGACCTAATGATGCCCATGGTCAGATATGTATCAACCAATAGGGTTAGGATATGTTTTAGGATAATTTATTATTATTATAATATTATTTTTACCCTTATTTACCGGATTGACCTTTTAACCTTGGTAAATAAAATATTTACAGAAATAATTATTCAAAATTTCTAAAAATAAAAGTTATATATTTACACAATTTGGACCTCCTGATTCTAAATATGGAATCCATTTTTCTAAATTCAAAACACATGAGTGTCATAAATTAATTTAAAATTAATTCCTGCTTTTAAAACAAAAATCCTCTTTTTAAAAATTAATAACTATCAAAAGATTGACACTTGTTTATGTCCGGATTAAATATGAAGTTAAGTCCAATAACCTAAATTTTATTAAATGGTAAAGATATATTCTAAATATACTTTAAAATCACTCAAATTCATAATTTTTCACTATTAATTATTTCGATTAAAAAAGGTTTTTTAAATTAAAATTTATTAATTTTCACTATTCATCAAAATATGAACATTATCAGAAAAGTACCAAAACTTCACCCTAAGATAATTTAGATATTCCAAATCCAAAAAATGAAGTTAATTTTGAATGATAAAATGTATAGAATTTCAAAAAGTGGGTATTACTATTCATAACGGCTAGTTTGATTGGTTGTGATGTGTATTAGAACTCGAAGTTGCGTACAACACAGGCTACTGTATTACTCAAAGAGAAGCTTGAGGTGTTAAATTTTCCCCTCCTTCAATAAAATGAGTCCTCACAATTTGAAATTATTTTTCAGAAATAAAAGGGTGATAATAGGAAATACCTTTGGGAAAACCCACATCCGAAATTAGGTTAAAAATATTTAATCTTAATAAGAGAAAAAAGAAAATGAAAGGGTCAACACCAAATTATGATCTCGATTAGGAGTACATTCATGGAAATTAGAGATATATAATTGGAAGAAAAAAGAAAATATTTTTAGGTAGTGATTGATATCATCAGTCACAAACAATTGTAGAATTGAGGGCCTTAAATTCATCAATTTATGATGATTTAAAATACCATCGGTTTAACAAAACATAAGGTATTTGGATAACACATTTTTGGTATTAAGATCCCTTCACTATAGTATAACTATTAATTTATTCATATAATAATAGAAGAAGAAAAATATATGCTTGACATGTAGAGTTCCATCCTTTAACTAATTTCTACCACAAACTCATCTTTCACACTAAAAGATAATATAACTTAAAAAAATTATTCTATTTATCCTATTCGTATGGGGTTAAAAAAATGAATTTATAATTCATATAAAAGACCTTATAAAAAAACTACATCATTAAATCTAGGACATCCTGTGGGCTTGTGGTAGGTGATACACCCTTGTCTCCCTCGGTTTTGGGTTTAAGTCTCACGGCCTTGCTGGACGCAACAGGTTGTCACCCAACCTCCAGGTTGTCCTTTTATGGTAATCCAAAAATAATCTCAAACTAGAATTATCCAAAATAATTATTTCCAAACTCACAGTCCCAAATTTATATGGTAAACACAATAAAGAACATTTTTTCCGCTTAATAACATGTGAAACCCATCATCATGTGTTCTTTTAAAACACTGCAACATCATGAATTACCATAAAGCCTTATTGATTACATTCATGATCCCTTATTCCTTATAGAATACTAGATATAATCCTTCTATCAAAAAATTTTGTAAACTCCAACAATGATGGAATATACAAATCATTAATCAGTTTCAAGTTAGTCAAGAATATCCAATATAATTTATCCAAATCGATCATGTATTATTCCAAAATCAATACCTCGGTATCAGAACCATATTATGTTTTATCGTTATCTCATGATAAAATTTCCAAAAATTTAACCTATTATTGAGTCAACTTTCGTGGTTTTAAATAATCTATATTCCTTAATGAAATAGCACTGCAATACAATCCTTATATACAACATAATTATTATAACCACTACATTGTTGATACAACACTCAAATGACATAATTCTCTAATAACAACATAAGAACTCTAATAATTCCTCATCATCTGTGGTAGTATCATAACATGATTATTATCCAATATCATAATTTAGGGAATACTCTGATGATTTGGACATTAGTTCACTTAGTGTCCAAACTCATTGCTGATGAAGCATTGTACATTTGAAACCTTTTTCATACCCTTCAGTCACGTACTTGGTGTCCTTTTTCGCCACACTTATAACAAACTCCCATTCCCTTCAGGCAAGTTCCAGGGTGTTTCTTCTCATAGTTATCACATATGGGAAAATTATTCTTTTCCCTCTCCCCTTTATCCATCTTTCTCTCTTCCATACTCTCTCTTGCTTCCTTTCAAATCCATAGGACTAAGAGAATTATTGACTTCCTTTATTAACACACGATACTATTTCTTCATATGTTTAGAATAAAAGGGAGATTATTTACCTTATAAATTCTGGCTTAATACCATGAAATATATGGTCCTTATTACTCTTTTGATAATATGTATTGATGGAGTTCACATTCCTTATACTAGACACCATTTATATACAATAGCATAAACTAGGTCAGTTTATGAATTTCAATGAATAATTCCAAACTTGTAAAATATCTAATGTAAATTGAACGATTTATGGATATAATACATAATCATAAATATTTTTTCATTATGGAAGTATATACTCATAAACCCTTCATAATGATTTGTAACGAAAGTGAGAATTATCCTAAGCATATCCCTCGGGAGTGTCGTAACGAAGAGTGCAGCAAGGCCCGTTGTCATGCACCAGTTCCCATTCGAGTCTATCTCAAAGTGGTGTTTTCGGGTTTTACCCCATGGTACATCTATTCTAGAGCCACCTCTACCTGCTCCTATATAGACATGGATGTATTTTCTTGGAAAACTCACCAAATCTATACATTACCAAAATTCTAGGAATTTCTTCTATACTAATCCTCAATGTCTTTCTTAGGTCTATGTGCTGTAATTAGAGATTATCTAAATATAGCTTCGAATGTTATTTCTAAACTTCCTATGATACCAACTGTAACACCCCCACACCAGTTACCCAGAGTCAGTGTAATATTTTAATACAATGGCATGATTACAAGGAATCATGTCCTGAAGGACAGATCGGTTTAGCAGTCTTGGAAAATAGTTTACATACATGTCAATCACAATACACTTCTTGGAGTACTTGGAAAAATAAAACATAGAAAGGGTGATCTCAGAAGCTTAGTAAGGATAAAAATACATCGAAAAATTTCATAAATAAGCATAAACATATAAGGCGATGTATAACTAAAACAAAATCCTTTTAAACTTGAACTTCATCATAATATGTCGAAAATATAATGAAGTAATGTCATTTACTTATTCAAATAGATATTCTACTAGTAGAATAATCACATGAAATATCACTAACCACTTTCATAATGATGGAATGCATAATTCCAGACTTTCATACCCACATAGTCTAGGCCTTGTTCCAAGACTACAAAAAAGAATTTTTCAAGGCCTTGTTCCGAGACACTAGTTTGTCTCATGAGACCTACCGATGCATCGTGGAGAAATAACAGGATCCACCCATCACATACTATGTCCAATGCACTCCCCATATGAAAAAGTTTAAACATAGAAACACATTTTTATTAAAACTAGCCTAGTAAATTTCAATACTCTCTCCAAAAACCATGAATGGTATAAAAATAACACATCCATAGTCAAACATATCAAAAAACCTTCCATACAAAATAGAAGTTTTGTGTCATAATATATCAACATAAAATATGCTTAAAATCCATCAAAGGATGTTGAAATAGATGAAATCAAAACTATTTGAGAGAAATATCTCTTTTTTGAAATCATTTAAAATTCACAAATTTATTAACGAAGTAATTTAAATGAGATTTTTGAATCAAAGATCTCGTACCACTTTCAAACATTAAAAAAGAAGCAAAAATTCATGTCCATATTAATTAATCATTAAAATCATTTTGAAAACATGGAAATTAATTAAAAATATTTAGAAAGATAAATATTTAAAACATTTAAAATTTTGATCTTGATATAGAGTACCTTTCACATTGTCTTAAAATATTCATTTCGAAATCATTTAAAATTCACAAAATTTTAAAATAAAACACTTAAATTCAAAATATTCTTATAATCATGTAATGGAAGCTTCGAAGTTTTTATAACGGTGGAAAATAGTGGCACCCACCATATAAGTTAAAAAAGACATTCTTGTATTAATTCTGTATAAAAGGATAAAAAGGACCTTGTTTGGAAAATGACGAAAAAATTACATTATAAAAATCTTATAAAAAGTCACAAAAGGGTATAAATGACTTTAAACCATATTCTGTAAAATAGTAAGAGAGTTTTGAAATACATTTTTAAGAAACATGGATGTGTATGATAAAGAGGTCCCTGTAGATAATTACATATAAACAACCTCGGATAATGAAGAGATTGTGAAATAAACACTTATCGACTTGGTAACTTATGAAACATACACCACATGAAAGAGTTATCATAAAATTAATATTTAAACACACATAAATTGATGATTATTATATAATGAATATAATTATGGGAAGTACATAACCTAAACCAAATGTAATAGTGGCAATATGGAAGGAATCTCATGGGAATAAGGAGGGAGATGAAAACCTCTTACCTTGCACTTTCCTTTAGTCGAGGGTACTTTTAACCTATTGTATGAAGACTTTAGTATGTTATTAAATTATACTAGAACCATATTAATTTTTATGAAATCATTCAATATTCATTTATGACTTTTTACTACCCATTTAAAAATAATTTCCATGTTAAATTAACATTTCGGGTAATAATCACTTTCTTTATCGTACGTGTGTTAACTTGTTAATCTTGATTGTATCACATAGATAATGATTTAAATACCTCAAGAATATAAAACATGATTTATATATCATATATATTTAGAATATAATTATGTATAATAGGTATATATGTGAAATAGAAAACACATTTTATGGAGACGGTAGTCTGTACATACGCATAAACGCTGTTTCTGTTTCCATAACATATTGAACAGAACTAAGTGAATAAAATATATGTAAGTACATATATATATATATATAAATTATCATTAGTATTTCATATATTACAAACATATTAGTAATATATATTTTTATAATCATTGATGAATGGTGAATGTGGAAATGAATCTCATCGCGTCGTGGAGATGGTAATCTGTACGTATGCACAAGCGACAATATCATTTCCATAAAGGTGTGAAATTGGATGGTATATTAATTTTACAGAGACATTATCATGTGATTTTCATTATTTATATACATATTACTCATCATTATATCCATACAAATAACATAGTGTTGAATAACAAATTACACCACAGCGTGGAGACGGTAAGCCGTACGTATGAACACATGGTGACATTATCATTCATAAGATGCATAGAATAATGAATATTTTTGTGAAATATTTATAATAACATCAAATTATATAGTATATACTGGAGTTATTATTTTATAATAGAAATAAAAAATAATGAAGAAGTGGAAGAAGAAAGGAACTTGAAAGAGGGTGGTGAAAGCATTACCACTTCTTCGGGTTCTTCATTTTTGATTTGATCAAAATGTCTCCATAGGTTGGCTTTAGGTTCAAAATAAGGAATCTAGGTTTATTTGAGGGAAGTTTAGAGAATATTTGGGTAGAGTTTGGCCGAGCCAAAATGCTTTTATGGTAAAAATTTGAGAGAAGGGGGAGTACCCTTTTTATAAGGGGGGTGAGGGGCACCTTAGGAAACCCTAGAAATATTATTTTATATTAAATTAATATTCGGTTTGTAATGGATCTAAAGTGGATTATTTATAGGTTAAGGTTGGGATAGGTCTAAAAACACTCAACCAATATGTTTTTGATAGGCTTGGGTCACTTTATTAACCTTATCTTTTAGTTTTAACTCTTAGTTAATTAGTTTGACATTTACCAGGTCTCTTTGTATTTTTATATAATATATTTAATAAACGTACTATATACATCCAAGAGACCCCCAAGTGGTCCATTAATGATACACCTATCACGGTATAAGTCCTTTGGCCAAACCATAGATTCATAGGAATAGAATATAAATTAATAATATAATATTTGTTTTAAAAACTCATTTATGTCAATTTTGATGATATTTAATAATTGTTTTTTGTTAAAGTCTTAACAAATTTTTTTATCAGAACCAAATTCATTTATGAAATACTAACATGTCATAGTAACGACTAAAATTCATAGATAGCATCAAAACTTTACAATTATATTTATTTTAACATTTATAATACTAATTATTTTATTATTTCATTAATAAGGAAAATACCGCATCATTATTGTGTCTTAAATAAATTTAATTATTTAATGTATAAAAATTATAAATAAATTATAATTTTATAGGAAATATTTTTATATTTCTAATTAATATTTATAGTTGAAAATGTAACATATATAACTATATGAAAAAAAATTCTAAAAGATATATGCTTAAGTCAATTTTGTATTTACATTAACGTAATTATTATAAAGTGTAATTATAACTTACAAGTGGATCCATGCGGTCCCAAAATCGACCCAATGATTCCCATGTTCGGACATGTATCAACCAATAGGTCTAGGACACGTTTTACAGTAATTTTTTTTGTTTTAATATTATTTTTTATCCGTATTTACCGGATTTACCCTTTAACCATGGTAAATAAAATATTTACCGAAGTAATTATTCAAAATGTCTAAAATTAAAAGGTACCTATTTACACATTTTGGACCTCCTGATTATAAATATGGAATCCTTTTTTCTAAATTTAAAATACAGAAGTGGAAAAAATTAATTTAAAATTAATTCCTGTTGTCAAAACAAAAAGCGTGTTTTTACGAAATAATAACTATCAAAAGATTGACACTAGTTTATGTCTAGTGTAAATGAGAAATTACGTCCAATAACCATTATTGTATTAATTGGAAAATATATATTCTAAATATACATTAAAATTACTCAAATTCAAAATTTATCACTATTATTATTTCGATTAAAAAAGTTGTTTTTAATTAAAATTTAGCAACTTTCACTATTCATCAAAATATGAAAGTTATCAGAAAAGTACCAAAAATTCACCCTAAGCTAATTTCGATATTATGAATCTGAAAATGAATTCCATTTTGAAAGATTAAATGTATATAATTTCAGAAAGTGGGTATTACTATTCATAATAGCTAGTTTGATTGGTTGTGGTGTGTATTAGAACTCGAATATGCGTACAACACATGCTACTGTATTATTCAATGAGAAGTGTACCATGGAAGCTTGGGGTGTTACATTTATTAAACCTATCTGATAAAAACAATTATATAGACAATTGAAAGTAATAATAGGGATTTCAAGTATGCACTATTTTTTGTCGCACAACGATTAAATGATTAAACTGATGATCTTTTTCCAAAATCATCATAGTTCGTATAACGGTATCTTTTCAACTATAAGGACCAACTAATGTGATTTTTTACCAATATGGTAATAAAATTATTAAATGTAATCGTTAATAAATTGATTTTATCCTCTATATCACTTTTTCAACTCTTATTTAGTGAATATAAATTTTAGGATTTTATGATCAACATATATATCACAATTTACGCTATATAAATGATGTCTCTATATATTATAAGGATATATTATATCATACAATTTAGTGTCTTTTATAGTAAAATTTAACTCTTATTATTAAAATTGAGATGATTCATAAGGGATTAACTGATCATTATTCATTCAAACACTACGCGTTCCCTTCAATAAATCATATTTTTAAATATTACGTTCACAATTTCTCAATTTTGTAGCAAAAAATAGAACATCCCTTATTTCTTCAATTCCTTCAACTATACATCTAATTTTATAAAACATATGAGTGTAACTACATTTTGGGTAAAATATTTTAGTGGTTATGAAAATAATGTATTTATTTTGTAAAAATATTGGTAATAACCTTATAGTCATATAAATCTTCAAATATCTTTAATTTCTATATGTCATGTCCATTCATAAAAAAACATTATATTTAATGGATAAACTATTATTCCAACATTATTTGTGATATTTCAAAAGAATGAAATCAATTTTAACTAAAAATCAGAATAAATAAATTATCCATATAAATTATTTTCCATTAGTATTTATAGAAAAATCTATAAATTCATTTTATGATCTGTAGAAACATTTAATCAAAACACAATATGACCAATAATGATCAAGAAAATTCTTCCATATATTCATGAAAAACTCTATTCATAAGATCTATAAATAAAAATGTTGTATTAATCAACCCATAGAGCATGACCATAGACTCATAATGACTATTACAATTATGAAATATTATATTAGGGAATTCATCATCATTTACCTTTAGCTGATGTTAACTGGACCTATGATCATACATTGAAAATTATTGATCCCATTATAGTTGTTTAGATAATTCTATGATACGAGAAAAATATATATATATATATATATATAAATATTCTAAAAAGTTATGTCACTAAATTCCCTATAATCATTGAAATGCCTCAATGAACTATTGTAATTTTTCAAAAATAATGTAGAATCCCCTGATGTTGAAGAGTTATAATGAATAAATCATTTATCAAGAAACTATGACAATTATTTTATATATACACAATTTTTTCTTGAGCCATTTGAAAATTGTGTTTTGAAATTAGATTAGAATAAGGAACAAATTTTATTGTAATATTAAATTTTTTATCATGTATTAGATTTGATAAATCAGAATGTAAAACCTAAATATATTATTTTGCAATCAGAATTTTTTTATCTGAATAGACACCTTATTTTTTTCTATATGAAAAAAGAAAACATTCCTTTATATAATTTAATTATTCCATTGAATCTTAAAATGTAACCATTGGTAATAATAGATTCAGAAAAATAAATAAAAACTAATTCCATATAATAAATCATTTGCCTCTATAATATCTTTATAAATAATACAATGAATGCCAATTCATACCCTGAATAATATAAAATTATAAAATGGTATAGAAAAAAACATTTAGACAAAATAGTCCACATAAAATAATAAGAATATCAATGTAAATTCTTGTTTGTCTAATATTATACATATGTGTTTTTACTAACATTATTGACTTCATTTGGTGAAGTGAATTTTCTTTTAAAATGAATTTATGATTACTAAAATAATGTGTATACTGAGAATGATCTTTAAAATAGCATAATATAAATAAATATGTAATGGACTTGCTACAATGTTAGTTTATATCCCAAAATCCACTCATGTAGATGTAATATATTACACAACTCACTTCATCTTATTTTCTTATTATTTCATATCATTTATAATCATTATTAGATACACATTTTTACAATGACTAATTTCATTATATATAAAAAAACTCACTTCTTATTTATCATAATTTTTCTTACCACTAATAAGATATTTTTCATAATAATGATGATCCATATTTCCATATATACCACATCAATAGAACATACCAGTTCACATAATACATTCTCTTTTGTTATTTTAACCACATCTATAAAAAAAACATTATTCTCTTACCATAATATTTCATCAATGTATTCACCCGAATATTCTACAACCCTGATCACTGTTTATCCAAATATTGATGTAATATTTTTTCACCATAAAACTCCATTTCTACCTTGTCTAAATAGTGAACAAGATTCATATAACTCGTTAATTTACAAGAGGCCAATCTCTTTAATATCATTGAATTAATCCTAGGTTAAACATATTAGATTTATTATTATGATACTAAATAAATATTCCTACATACCTTTATAATTAATTTATGTTTTCCTCATTTGAGGAAACATTATCTTCTTCATTTTAACATAATTTCATGAATTTATTTTCTATCATATTTTGAACATCCTTAGGACATGTCTTTAAAAATATTATATTATTAAATGTATCTCATTCAATGATTTCTGATTATTTTCTTTCTCTGTTATTTATAACTATTCAACATTATTGAATATTTTTACCTTAATAACTATTAATAATAAGGGTTTACTTTCGAAAATATGAATGAACCATGATATTGAATATCTTTTCAAGAACATTAATCCATCCATTAAATATCATTATTTAATAAGATATTATGAATGGTATAGTTTTATATCTCATTAAATGATCCATAGTCAATATATTACTCTAGGGTAGATATTGTTTCAATTTATCATGAATTGTAGCAACATTTATTACCTATATAAACTACACCATTATAGAAAAACTGTTATTTTATAATTCTAAGTGTTCCATGTTTGTGATTTGGTATGATATTGTTACATTAAATCCTTCCTACTTTATCTTCCTAATTTCGTATGTAAAAAAACATTTTAAATAGAAATAGTTTAGAAAAAGAAACATAGAAATATTAAAATTCTATATCATTATAACCATACATTTAAATCACAAAAGGTTATTTACTAACATTATCATTACCTCTAAAATTATGGAAACATTTTATAAAATAACAAAAATGAAGACAAAAACATAAAAAATTCCTACAACTCATTCTTTAGACATGAATTCATTTTTTTAAATTTGTAGTGATATTTTATGTTTTTTATTTTATATAAATACATTAATTCCCATAAATAATGAAATATTAAATAACAATTTTAAGATATTTACTAACTTTATTTTTCCCACAATAAAAAACATATATTATATAATAAGATTAATTTTTATGGAATATATTTATATTTTTCACATATTCTATTTCCTTTTCCTTACTTATCTATAAAAGAATTGAAAAAATGTTTAATATATGGGGAGATCCCAAAAAACCCACTAATATAGAGATACAAAGGAAAAAATAAACATGATAGTTCATGATTATTAATAAAAAAATTATTTTTGAAAATATACATTAGTCATAAAATAAAAATTGTTATTCCCAAGAAATAATCAACCCTATCGAATGATATTCATAAAAAATTTTCTAAGAAATATTAAACGAAAAAAATAAAACTCATAATGCATTGTTTTTATAATAAAATTTTTTTCATAAATTTATTTATTTTAACCAAAAGATGTATCATAAACATACCTTTAAAAATATCATTAGATTAAAAAGTGAAATAAAACAAATTCTATTAAAACACATAGAATGTATAGAAAAATTAGGTAGGTAAAATGGGTCATCATTTACATATCACTCATATAATAACTCTTAAAATGGAATAACTGAACCAGTAAATTCTGATATTATCTTAGGAGAAACAAATTATCTTACCATTAAATCTTTTCCAATTTCATTGGATATATATATCAAGCTCACCAATCAACGAGTGATTTATTACGATACCTCATTATCATAACATATATTTGGATCACAAATATAAATAATTGTTTCTCAAGACCCATAAGAAACAAAATTACATAAAATATTCCATTATAACTTCATACTTATATTAAAATTATTGTCACCCTTCTGGAAAATATTCTATTATCAAAATATCCCTTCCATTAAAAACAATATTTCTAAATACCCAGAACAATAGGAATGAGAGTTTTTAATTGATAAAAACATGAAATATTTTAAATTAATCTAAAAATTACATAATTGTTTTGTTAGTGGGAACATCATTGATAATGAATCTATTAACAAAGAACATTCCATCTTACTTTTTGAAAAAACATTTCATATAAAATAATAAAATTTTTAATTTTCAAATCCATCAAAGGAATGCAAAAAAGTGAAAAAATGTCACTTATAATTCATTATTTTCCATATGAATATATCCAAAAAAATTAATTTCACGTTATTTACATGGAATAAAAAAGTTTTGAAAATATTTTTTGAAAATATTTTTCAAAATATTTTTAATGTTATGTGTCCCTTACCCCGATTCAGGCATATCACATATGTTCATTATCTTTAATAATATTTTTTTTTTACTTCCATATGATAATTTTTAACCATAATTATTCTTTTTATTTTATTTATTACTCTATTATATATAATTACTAAATTAATAAAACTCGGGTTGGATGTTGTGAGGATATTCATCTGAAATGTCAAAAATTACTTTAGGAAGATGACAATTGCCGATGTTCGCATTACTATGTCATCATGAAAATAATAAAAACTAAATAACTATAATTTGTAAACATTAAATATAATTCTAAAATAAACCATTAAATATTCAAATGGAAAATGAACAATGTTACAATCATAAATATCATAGGTCATATACATGCATGAGTAAGGTTTTAATTTTTCAATGTCCATGATATAAAAAATGGTAGTATCATTTAATCATTATAGAATTTCTATTATACCATAAATATAATTTTATATTGTTCATTAAAAATTATTATAGAATCCATGGGATGTAGTAATGAAAAGTCAATCATATCACTTTATAGAGGTGGTGATCGACAAGTATGCATAAATAACATTTTAATTTTTCAAGGGAATAAACATTAAGAAATAAGATGATAGATTTTCATTAAATTATGATAAATGTTTCATAAATAATATATATATATATATGAAATCAATCATTACAACCAATCATGATAGGTTGAGTTGGAGAAAGAATTCACTCAGTTCATGTGGTTGTTGTATTCTTTACACATAAATGATGGTTTCATTTTCTATTTGAATGAAATAGTATATATATAGATGTTATGAAAATAATAAAAAAATGTCTCAATATATATTAGATATTTCTTCTTATTTTATCTTGGTTGAATAATATTTGGTAGTCATGAAAAAATATATAAAACAAAAGTTCTCTATATGGAAGAAATAATATTTTTCCGAAAAATTATTTAGGTTTAATCATAAATCCTTAATAGGTTAATTCTTTTAAAAAATTGGGACTCAATGAAATGGTCAAGGATAAAATATTTAAAAATAAGAATATATTTCATGAATGAATGGAATTCAATGTGTGTGTGTATGAGATGATATTGTTTTTCCTTTTATATATAGCGATGTGGACACACTATAAATGTTTAAAAAGATAAAAATATATTAATGATTTTATAAATCCAAATGGATCTAAATAGGAGAATATCTATCTATTACATTTTATAGGGTCAAAATATTGACATAAAAAATAATTTAAGCATGTTTTTAGTTAATATTAACCCTTATCTCTTTATATTAACCCCCCATTAAACAAGTTTTAACCTTAAACATTGTGACAGTTTTTTATTTCGTTTAAAGTGGTGACAAGAAATGGTCACCCAATTCCTTCCCTAAGGAAATTTATTAATACAAAAAGTATCAATACGATCATGAGGTGTAAATATCTTACACCATCAAAGATTTAGATAAATATAAGCCAAGATCTAAGAAAAATAAGCAAAAGTCAATGGATGAAAAAATTAAATAATCAGACTTCTCATAGATCACTGATAACACTTCTTCGGATGCAATTATTCCAACCAATAAAATAGGTATCGATCCTGTATTTCTCCAACCAAGGGTCTTTCCCATGCTTCTAATCATGAACCATTGATTTTACATAATCTTACCAAATTCCACAAGCAGAATCCAAATCATTTCCAAGATATGTTATCAAATGGACCCAAGAAGCATAGAAATTCAAAGTGTTGTTCGAGATATTTATGTTGGTTGAAATGTATTTTGATGGTGATGTGAACATATAAATTCCACCAATGGGAGGAATCCCATAAATCAAACTAGCTGAAGTTGAATTGGTTTAATATTAAGCATGACATCAGAGGCATAAAAAATTATTTTGTCCATATTAGTGAATATAAATTTTTGTAATTAAAAATATTAAATTAATTTTATCCAAACAAAATGACATAAATAATAGATCATAGTTTAAAATTAATCAAATAAAATGTGATGAAAAATTGTTTTCAATAACAATAACTTTAAAAGTATAAAATTTTTTCATAAACAATTTATTTATATTATTTATTATAATACAAAGTAACCAATTATTTTTAATAAAGATGAAATATTTACATTTTAAAAATAATAAAAGTATTTATGTTTCATTTTAATTACATGAAATGAAAAAATATTTTTTGAAATAAAATCCTTATTTTTCACTATTAATTGAAAAATAAAATATTTCATAAAATTATCAACAGATGAAATTAATAGAATTAAAATAATTTTAATAGTAAAATTATGTTCACATAGAAAAAATAAAATTATATAATTTGGAAATAATTATTATAAATAAACCATTATAATACATGAAACCCTAATTGGGATAGAAATAAATCATTTTTTCTTATTAAATAAAATATTATATAGTGTTATTTAAATGAATATATTTCTATAAAATATAACTAACTAATACTAATAACACTATAAAAATAATTGGTATAGAATTGACTATATTTTTTCAATTATCATATGAATTTAAAATCCCTATATCAATTAATATTTATTTGTACTAAATTTTAGTTATATCCATTGAAAGTTGAAGAATAGTTTGTGTAAGAAACATCCTCAGGATATTAATCTATTATGTATAATAAATAACATTCTTTGTTAAAAATAACAAATTTCTCATTTTTTAATAATAAATATATCTCATGAAGTTGGTTTTATTTTTGAATAATTATAAATATTATACACATTTATTTGATAAATATAAAAAATAAAAAATCATCAAAATATTAGAAAAAATTATATCCAAAAAAATATTTTGACATTTTGTGTAATTATTTTCTATTATAAAATATGGAATTTATCATGGATTTTTATTTATGTTTTCTATAAATATTTTTGATGAACCCAATAAATAATTTTTATTTATTTTTTCAATTCAAATAGTATATAAAATGTATTAAATTTTTTATAAATATAATAGAAATTATTTCTACATTATTGATGAAATTGAAATCACATAAAAATGTAAATTAAAAGGAGAGATCAAGTGTTTTTTGGTCCTATATTTTCAATTGATGAACCTTGAGAATAATAAATTATGTAGTAGCATTCCCAAATCCTCTTTATACCATTTTCATTGGAAGATAATGAAGAATAAAATATAGATGATACAAATATGAGAGATCAAGAATATTTGGATGAATATTTAAACAATATTATAGAATATGGAATGGTTTGTGTTTCACCCATATTTATTAAATATTAAATCAGAAGCTCTAAACATATCTCATTATTAGTGACAATACATGACTCTTGTGTTGGAATGTGAAGAAAATATGGAGGATATTGATTACCTTACACCGTACAATACAAGAAGACTATATGAGGATATAAGATAATAAATTGAAATTAATCTCAACCCAATATTTGTAGATAATATTTCCAGAATTCCATTTTAATTATATTTTATTAAAAAGGAGTTGGTTATTACCTCTAAATGAATTGTCTTTGCAAATTATTCTTATAAATTGATGTCCTTGGAAAATGATAAAGAATAAGATGACCCTAATGAGACAAATTTTCCAGGGCCCTTAACGAAATATATCATGTTCCATGACTACCTACTTTAATATTTATATTACATTATTGTTTCTTTAACTTTTAATCATGTTTAATTGTTTTATAACCTACCCTATGTTGGAAGTTCAGAACAAACACATATTGGAATAGTAGGGAACATTTTAATGAATAAAAAATAGATAATTTTTTTTTGAATTTTACTAAAATGTTAGGGAAAATAACCATAAATAATTTTTTATATTTAGAATCCATAAAAATGTTATTTCGACACACAATGTTCCATTGAGAAACCATATAACATATTCTCAATTTAAAAGTGAAATTTTTTTAATTACTTATGTAATATTTAATATTAATTATTTTTCTGTTTTTACAACCCTAAGAATTATTTTTATAAATCTACCAATATTTTATAGAAATGTGTTGGTTTTTTATTAATGTGGTGTCATTATCGGGCTCTTTTGAGAGGGACTCTAATGAAAAAAAGTTTTTTTTTAATTTCCTCTTCTGTTTATATGTTTTCACTAAAAATGTAACTATACATATCAATTTATAATATTTTTTTTTTGTGTTAATTATTTATTTTGTTTTTATTGTAATGTAAATTTAATTGTGATAAAATTCAATATTTTTTGTTGTGTAATGAAAATTGTAGTATATTAATGTTATAGCTAACATTTTAACTGTGTTATTTCTTGAATTATTAAGCACGTTATTTATTATCTCTATTTCTATCAATGATAATGGGACACATATATCCACACTAATAAGGGGACAAAATTGTTATTATTGTACTTAATGTTGATAAAAGCACAATAATTTTATATATTTTACAACATCAATTAAATTTTAAGAGATTATGTAAGAAATTTCATTCCATAATAAATCCTATATCCACTGTGATTATGATTATTAAATATTATCTTTGAGGACGATAATTCATCTTGATACCATGGGTGTAATGATATTTCTCTATCAAAAATTTGACATGGTTTTGTGTCATGAACCTTCCTAAATACCCCCATATTATTCTACAGGATCTATTCCTAACATAGCCCAAAGGGAATTCTTTTCATCGACGGGTTAGGAACATGGATATAGAATCATTGCAAATAAATGAATTAGTTTTTTCATAAATATATAATAATATAGCGGTATATAAATGATATATATATATATATATATATATATTCAGAAAATCATATGTGGGGAAATTATATAATCAAATATGGAAAACACTACCAATAAAGCACATTATAAAAAAACTCCACAAACTCCAAAGAAAAATTCACAGATCTTATATAATATGTGGATCACATATCCAATAGTTACCACCATCACTCTAGGATATATGAATCAAGAACTAGAACCACCATCAACTAGATCATTCCCTTTTATTTAACCTATTATAACATAATCCAAAAATTCCTGAAGGAAAAGGTATAGTGTGTGGAAAATATCCCAATAGGATACCACCAAATATTCCATAAGATATTCTATAACAATTAACCATTTACCTATAAATTTATATAAAACAGAAAATGAAATGAAAGTTATATTCTTTCAAAACATAACATGAATTCAAAATCAAATAGATGATAGATTATCAAAATGGGATTAAATACAAAAAATATGCCAAACATTTATATAAAAAATATAGCATGTACAAAATAGTTCCTTAATGAATGGAATGTATAATGAATCCAAAAAACACTAACCATGATAATAATAAATAAGCTAAATTAATTACAAGAAATATGATCCAAAAACATTGAAATCATAATCATGGTTAAAGTAAGTTTAAACACTAAAATCAGCACTACAATAGGGTTCCCATTATAATTAGTCATAAAAAACGTATTTTAGTTTGTATTATCATAATAAATCCATTTCAAGGGAGTCAATTACCTAATGAATTTTTTCCAATAAACCAATAAATACACATAATCACATGTGCTTCAAATAACCAATCAGCCAATCATGGGAGAATCATTCATTTAAAATAATTTCATCATTCAAAATTCAATCACCAAATTTCAAATTCAACATGGATTTTCATTTTGAAATAAAATCACTAGTTTTCATGAAAATAATGCATTTTCCTATCAAAATTAATTTTATCCGATTTTTATCCTGAATCTCAAAAAATCATTTAATAAAATAAAATTTCTAATTTAGACATCATATTTCTTGAATACACACAAAAAATTCAATTCTATTGAAATTTTTTGTCTTAATAATTCCATTTAATTTTAAAACATTTCATCAATTCATCACAAATTCAGGTTTTTATATAATTGAATAAATTATTTAAAAATATCCAAGAAATTAGGGATTTTATTTATGGGTAATTACTTATATAATACTAAAAATTTAAGAACTTGATCAATTAGAAACCCCTTCTACAGGACCTTCCAATTAAAATAAACTGTGTATGAGCATAAGGAGACAAATGTTGAATCATGATATATCAAAAATAGAGATTACATCAATAAATAATATAATCATATATAACTCTATAAGGAGAATAAGAAATATATATTTGAAGAAACTACATCATATAAGAATGAATTTATAAATACTTTTCAAAATCATTCACTAGAACATTGATTCATAATAGAATAGGTATGGAGATCTGAAAAATCATATAAAGATCCCCAAAAGAGAAATAAACGATCATAGAACCTATTGTATTGTTTTAGGAAAATTAAACTATTTTTACATTATTTTTAATCTATTTTTTTGGAATAAAAACTTAGATGCATATTTTTTGCAAATTGTATCATGATTATTAGTAACAGCATACCCTTACCGTTCACTTAAACTTGACTTTAGGATAGGCTATATGGTATTGATAAAATTATAAATTAAATTTATTCATTACAAGAAAACTCTCACCATCCAATTTTGTATGGTTTTAGGAATAAGTCTCACATTTAGAACACATTGTGAACCCCCTTCTAGAGCCCCATATCCTATCACATATTTTGTTCTTCCATAATGATCAGTTTTCTATACATGTGTGAAAACAATCAATAGCTTCAAAGCCCCCCCACAAATCCAAAAACATTACATAAAACCCAATACAATCCCCTATCATGGTATGATAAAATAATGGGAGACAAAATACAAGAAATAAGGTAATAAGATGTTACAAACCCCAACTATAAACACATTTTGTCCCCATAATGACTCCCAGTAATATTACATATAATGGTGATGAGGCCACTACTCATATTTTAGTTCCTCATTCTCAAAAAGTCTCATATGAATGAAAACACAAACTAAACAGAAAATAGAAAATATGTATCATTTTCCCATGAAGAACCTTTTTTCTCAGAATCAAGAATCTAAACTAGATAAAAATTAATGGATAAATAGGGTATACCATCATGTTCTTCCTAAATCATGAAATGAGATATTTTTTAAATATAAATTCCAAATATATTATTTTATAAACACATCATAGATCAATATCTGTTATGTTGATATTTCCAATTCGTAATACACTCTCCCCATGGCCAAAAATCTCAAAAGGACCCAAAATCATTGAATCAAGTGTTCCTTGTTTTCTAAGCCATCAGTGATACTAATGAGGTAAATATATCTTGATCATTGGGTCAAAAACTAGAAACTATGAAGGTTATTTTTTATGATCATCATAGTATTTATAAAAAAAATATTCTATAACCATCCTCTGATGAATAAATTGAATTTTCCTTATCATATCATATATATGAAAGATTCTCCAATCCTTGACCAACATCATGGAGATTTACATATACACCCATATAACACCTTATATTGGAAATTATAATAGAATAATAGTTTCTTTTGTTGTGGGAAAACACATCTAGTCCCAAATATTTATCCCAAGATCCACCAAATTCAATAATTAAATCTCTTATATTATCACCAGGATTCAATTTTCCTCTTTATATCTAGACTTAAGTCTATGAATGATACAATATGATAAAATTTAGAAACATTCTCATTATATCCTAAGAGAGTTTCTAAAAATTTAATGTTAATTTGGAATCCCTATCAAATACTATAGTAGAAGGAAATCCTTGTAAATATAAAATCTATTTCACATAGAGAATACTTATCTCCTACTCTTCGGTTTTATCTTAATTGGGTATAATTTAAAATTATTTGGTTACCATGTTGATCAAAACCCATATTAAATTATTCTTCTAAAGTGTTTGGGGACACCAAACCATGAAATTCACATAAATATAATCACACTTCCACATTGGTTGTGAATGTGGATAAAGAAAACATTAATGTTTTTGGTTCTCTTCCTTGACATGTTGGTAGGTATAAATATATGAAAATAGTGTCTCACCTCATACCCATGAACTAGAATTATCATTGTATGTCATAAAACATAATTTTGTTACAGTGGTGAACTTCCCACTAGAATCCATGACATTACAGTTCTTGAAACATTGGATACCCCTTGATGTGGAAATCCACTCACTGATGGTTTTCCCACTATGTAGAATTTTCTTCATGACATTAAACTCATCATATTGTTACTTATATTGAAATAGTAATCTCAATAAAAGAGTTATTAAACTTGAATCATACTAATACATAATCCATATCATTATCCTATAATCAATTATGATATTTTTTAAAGTCAGACATCAAATTATAATCTACCGATGATTTATTATAGTCTCGTATTGGAATATTCCTATTCAATTCCACAATAATGAAATTCCACTTTCCAGTGGTATTAGAAATTTCAAAATAATTTGGTTGTATATAATCAACATAACACGTCTTGAATTTTTTCTGCAAAATTCGAGAGAATATGTAACTAAAAATTATATGATCATAAAAATTAAAATCATTTCTCCTAAAATATTATGTCACCAACTATTAAGGTGACACATTGTAGCTATTAGTCTTTGATAATTTTTTTGGATAATTCATATCATGTGTACAATGTTATTGGGAACCATAATCTACCATGTAAACCCCCTACATAAGCATGTAACCCAATCTGAAACTAAAAGTATCACAAAAGAATACATACCTCTACTAAGCCTCTAGAGAACTCTACATTTGTGTTGAATAAAAAATATTTTTCAAATAATCAAAATAGTTATTATACATCCAATCCAATTTTAAATTCAATTCTATTTATGTGTGAGTTATTAATATATTTTTATACTTTGATAAGTCATTAAGGAACCTATGGTCATATTCAATCAAGAATGATAATATCTCAATCTTAGTAACATTATGTGGTTACTATTATTTCATAACAACCTCCACCTTATCAATATGAAATCAAATACCATGTTAAAAAATTTATTAAAATATGACATCAATTCTAAAATACATAAATCATATTTCTAAAACATCACATAATTTAGTTCATCTCTAAAATATTCTTGATATTCTATCAAAAGACGCACACAGTCTTCGTCAATTTCACAGTAAAAAATCCATCTAAAAAGGCTACGATGAATGATTCAAGGTTATCAGGGAATATATTCTTCATTAATTCCATGATAATTGTAGGATAATTTTCTAAAAAATTGCATAATAAGATAGTCATAATAGTCATAACTACCACAAAAGACGATCTTCAGAATTCCATATTTCATAATTCTCAACTAGTGATAACAAGAAAGAATGTAAATCATTGTGATCCACATCATTTCCTTTAAATGGTCAAATAAATCAATTAGTTTTACAAATTAACAATTTCTATTTATTGTGACCCGATTGTGTTTCTTTTAATCAACACATAGTCAATATTTTCCAATAGATTTTATTTTAAAGAGAATAGGTGTCACAGATGGTGACACACGTGGGAATATAAATCATTTCTTAAATAGATCATCCATCCATTTTTTCACCTCTTTTAGATTAGCACTTGTTATACAGTTAGTTGTAATTCATACTATCTGTGTATAAGGTGCTAAATAAATTTTCATCTCCACCTATACAACTAGTGAAAAATGAATGAAATTATATTGAAACACTTTGGGAATCTTAATTAAATTTATGGGACATCATCACTTGAATATTATAACTTGAGATTAAAATAAAAAACCTATATCACCCTTTTAATTTATGAAAAAGATGTTTTGGATCCACTCAACCATATATTCCATTACATCTAAAATATAGTGCACACCCCCATTGGTCACAAAAATAGAGACCCCCCAATGATAACTCTCAATAAAGGACATACGAATAATCATCCAATCGACCCCAAACAATTTCAAGAGGATACCTATAAAAACAAGAATGTTCTCGGTCAGCTCAATCTCCAATAAGGAGAACAAACAAGAGTGACTTCCAACACCCTTATAATTCGTCATTCCTAGAGGAATAATAATATATATTACATAATAAAAAACATTATACAATGATATAGCAGGTGAATAATAAAAATTGATTTTAATTAGTGAGTGTCACTATTATCAGATAAATATGTCACTAAAGATGATGCTACAATGACTAAACTTCTCATAGTTAATGGACCCTCATTATTTAACATTGTATAGTCATCAACTATTTGAATAAGATTTATTCTGAATTCATTTTTCAAGATACCACTAGTTATCAGGAGGTCTGGATAACACCTTCTATCATGATCTTCTATCAGACTCATCAAATATTCTATGACCATTAATTTATCTAATTGATATACCTATGGGATTAAAAGAAAACTCGTATCGACCTTAGAAACTCTTTTAGGTCAAGCACATCCATCAATTATCTATGGATTACATTAGTATAAGATAATAGTTTTAGTATAAATACATTATATAAAATGTATGATCAAATATCCATATCAAATATTTATCCTTCAATTTATCATTTTTTCCCACATCCAAAGAAAACATAACAATCTCATTAAAATGGTTTTCATACATTGTCATTATACTATCAAACTATTGGATGTTGAGAAACTATATGTAATACCATGACCATAGATTCTTTATAATACTAATAAATTGAAATAAATACAATGACATTCCACTCCATGTCCTCAGGTTTAATCACTACCACCATTGAATCCCACCATCTCTAGATATATTCCTCAAGCTTGATGATAACACGACTCACATTAAACGAATTAGGTAATTTTTAGAAATAAAAAGTAAGAATTAAAATTTTCAACTAATCATTAAACCATTAATGATCATCAAATCAATGGAAATAATGTGATTTCTAGGTTAGTAGCTAAAGAGTATGATCTCTATATTTATCCATTCAATTTTCGTCAGCTATATCCTAAATGGTTATTTTTTTAGGTACTTTTCATTGTACCTAGAGAAAAAAAAACACTATTTTTACAAGATTCATGTATATTAGAGGATTCACTTGTATTGAATCATGAGATAATTCCTCCTATGATGTATTCAGTCATTACCACATATTCATTTTACTATAAAAAATAACCAAAAAAACTAAAATCATCAAAAATGATAAACATATTAATAACTCCGACATGAGATAAATTAAAAATAATTTCTCCAATAAAATTTATTTTTTATAAAATAATGATATCACGAAAATATTTTATTTAATAACACATTACATAAACATAAATGGTGACATAAGGCTCGTTGATGCGATATGACTGGGAACTCACAAAAAAGTACACTCAATGACCTGATAATCATTCCTCATGTCAAAAACGACATCTGAAACTATATATAATCATCATGGAAAGATATAAATCCTCCCTTATATACTATTTTTCTCATGAACTAGACTATTTACACTAATACACTAATACATGATCTCATCCTAACATTGCTTGAATGGAATCCCCAATCCCTATGGGTTTGTTACCATCACCTATAATCGTGTTAAATTAAAGGGAATCATTTTTCCTAAAAGGTAATCTGAGACAACAGACAAAAAATGATACATTTTAGAATTAAAAAACTCATAAATGATAAAGAACCTAAATGAAAAATAACAAATTAACCAAATAGAACATGCTAAAAACATTAAAACTAATAAATAAAAACATATAAAACCCTTGAAATATGTGGATACCATCTCCACATGTCACCCCCATCACTCTAGTCCCCACAATTTAAGTTAACCCACCACTTACAAATGGTTATTTCCATTTTTAATTGGCATAGAATATGGTTATATATAAATTTGGGAAGGTAATGTTAAATTGTGAGAAAAATAACCCAATAGGATACCACTAATGATTCCATGAGAAATTAAATAGTAGTAACACATTATTTAATTAAATTTAAATAAAAAACCATAGAATGAAATTATATATTTTTAAAATAAATCACAATTTAAAATAAAAAATATGGAAGACATATGAAAATTAAATTAAATAAAAATATAATTTAAAACATTTATGTTATACCCTTTTATTGAATTAAATAATTATTTAACTAATGGAATTTATAATCAATTAAAATGATATGATCACCTTAGTAATAAGACATGAGTTATATTTATTCCATGAAATTGGATCCTCATGATTCACAATCATCACCATGACTCAAGTATGTGTTCATACATAAATCATCATGAATATATGTGGGCCATTATGGGAAATCATGTTAAACATCATTTAGTTAGCATTTTCATCATCAATACACTTAAATGATGTTAATTTCATAGAATTCATATCCTAATCACCCACCTAATACATGTATCAAATTTGGTTCCAATAATAAATAAATAAATAAAGTTCAAATTAATATTTTCAAATAATATCATAATTATTATTTCAATTTATAAATTTTAATTTCAACACGCATTTTCATTTCCAAAGAAAATAATATAATTTCATCAAATTCATGCATTCTCGACTTATATTTCATTTTAACATAATTTTCTCAAAAATAAATTCAAATAAATTATATCAATACACATTCAAATCAAGATAATAGTTTCCTAAAATCCACCCAACAATTTCAATATTATTTAATTTTCGTATTCTTCATAATTCCATTGCCATATTAAATCATGAATAAAATCATCCCAAATGTGGGTTTTTAATTATTTTAAAAACAAAATTCAATTAGTTCAATATATTAGGTCATATATTGATGGATAAATACATATGGAACCAAATATCTATAAACACATGATTAATTCACCCAAATTACATAGTTTTATTCACCGATATAGAATAAATGTGTAGTAGATCAAGGAATCAATCCTTGAATCAAGATATATAAAATTAGAAATTATATCCATAAATAACATGATTATAAATCAATCTCAAATGGGGATGTAACATCATATCTATGAAAAATAATTTATAAACAATTCATTTTACATAGAGGGATAGAAATATTCCATCAGCCGTCTGATTCACGAGAGAAAAGGTTTACAGATACATGGGATCCTCTAGAGAAAGTCCACATGAAAAGGAATTCTATTTAGGACTTGTGGGAGTGTTTAGGAATCCTATGTAAGGGTGTGATTATTTTCTAAATTAATTTATCACGTTTTTTAAAATATGTTATCTTTTTTTATGCGACACATAGTTAGTAGAAAGAATTCAACCAAACCAAATTCTCCTACAAATCATATGTATGAGGTACATCTATTACCTACATTGTTAAAACAACATTTAACTAACTATGAAAACCCACAATATCTAAAAGATAATGTCTTAAGGGAGTGGATTCATGGTTATCCTGAATTGTGAACTAGCCTATAATGAACCATAAGATAGAACATTTTTAAAGGGAAAATCCTCAAGGTTTTACCTAACCATTGTCCAACCATGAAAATCTCTAAAATGCACCAATATTTCTCAAAAAACACCAAAAAACTGCTGACACATTCTCTTGTCAATCTAATGAAATGAAAGGGTCATGAAATACCCAAAATAAGGAAATATGATATAAAATGATACATTGAAGATGGATGGGTATAGCTAGATAAATATGGAGATTCTTGAGTGACTATGGGATAAGTAAAGGAGATAGTAGGAGATGTTTATACATCATTATAGGTGGAAATTGATGAGTTACATATGCAATGGAAGAATGGGAATCTTTTAGTAGGTTCTTGGAAGAATGGTTTCACATGACTAAATGACTATTATAATGTGTTATGTTGACTATGTTGTAGTTTTAAGACCATGTGTCAATATGGGTTTTAATTTTTTAAAGAAATTTGAATTTTCAAAAACCAAATGTGTAAAATGTTTATTAGATAATCTAAATGGAATTATAATTGTTGGAATCCAAAAATGGGACAATTTTATCATATAATAAATATCATTAGAGTGTTTACGGTTTTGAAGATCATCCTTAGTGTTCTTGGACTAATGTTATTAGTTTTCTAAGTATAACTTATGGAAAAGTGTTGATGTTAAAAGTTTACACAAATAATGTGTCCTAGAATATGTAGGAATGAGTGTTGAGAAACTATGAAAATGTTACTTAGATAACATGAAATTGTATATGGTAAATTGTGGAAATGTTATATATTTATAAAATAGACTAATGAACTTTGTTTTTTGACTACATTGTGGGAGATACCTTAGAAAAGTGGGGTGCATGGTTTGGAAGAATTTGTAGCCACACCAGCTCTCCCATTAAAATATGTATTTTAACCATTTCCTCCATGGTGATTTTAAATGGTTTTCCCCAACTCTTTTTCACACCACTCTTTCATTCTTACAAGTGGATACTTCCCCTTTTTATCCTCTTTCCCCATGGTTTTCATAGCCTTTAAAGTCATGTTCTAGTAATTTTTTTACTTATATCACTATTTTAGAGTTTATTTTACATCTCATACCATTCTTCTAAATTTTTATTTCTTTGATAGGTTTTATGTTTTTATACCTCCCGACCACAATGGAATAAGAATTATATGGTGGGGGTTCTTTAGTGGCTCATAAATAGGATTTCTAGGGATGTATTCTTTACTTAACTGAATTCTGGTTCATTGAGGTACAAACGCTTGATGATTTTTCATATATATATATAGAATTAAATAATTTGATTTGATAATTTTTTGGATAATAGTTCATTATTATTTTTCAACATTCAATTAAGGGGATATGTTATATAGTTTTTTAAGTTTTAGGTTATGGTTCTAGATCCAAGGTATTAATAACTACATTATTTATATTTATGAAACATTTATGTCTAGTTAATCGTGTAATTGTAAATGTTATAAATGTTTGATTGGTGGTTTTTTCTAGGAAATATGGGACTAAGATGATGATATTTCTTATTTTGACCGAATTTGATGTTTTTCCTGAATGAAAGGTAATTTATAGCTAATACTATCCTTTGATAGTAAAATTTGAAAGCCTCATATATATAGCTGGTCTTCCATACATTACTTTTTTTGAAATTTCATATGTTTTCCTAGTTTTTACTATTTATTAGTTATATAACATATGATGAAGGACCCATTGCTTAATATATTTTCTAGTTAAATTAATTAAATTATATTTTTATATGTTATTTACGTTCCTTTCCTTTTATATAGAGAAAAAGTGTCAAGTGTAAATTTTTCCCTTCAGCACCATCTCCTTACATAACTATAATAGTCAATGAAATTACCATATAAAATTTACAAATACTAGAGTGGACATCGATGAGACGCGGGAATTATAAATAGGTGAGTGAGAGCTACTACACCATGAATTTTGTGTTTCCAGTTCCTCCTTTGATGAAGGTGGTACCTAAAATATTTGGTTGGAATTAAGGATTATTTAGGAATTGGAAACTAACAACATAACCCCCATAATGCCTTATAAATACTACTGAGATAGAGGTTAGATCTTAAGGGTGTTATCTTACTTAGATATTGTCTTGGAAATAGGATAGGGCATTGAGCATACCCCATGATGGCTACCCAAATCATTATAATACCGTAGAAATTTATTTGTGGGTATGTTTAATTATGGACAAAGGGTTCCCCCAAATTAAAATATTATGTGAAGTGTCCAAAAAAAGATATTGAAATAGTATTTTGGATTGGGTGATTAGAAAACTCCCTAGTTTAATTAAATATTAATTCAGTTTTTTAGTTAAATTTTAAATGAATTGAATCAGATAATTATAAAATAATTTTCTGTTCTTGAGGAATGTGAAACCTGCAAACAATATTATTACCGACTGTTATAGGATATGAGGGTGTGTTTCTAACTAACTCTTTACATGAATGTTGATTCCTTATGAATCTTGAATGTGAGACATTAATATGAGTTATAAGTTTCTAATTATATATGTTCTTACTATTTTATATCCAGATAGATTCAATAAGTACAAATGAATCTAGAGGGATTCGTAATAGGTTAGGATACACAATTTAAATAAATAATGATTTCTATTCTACAGAAAATAATATTTCAATTAAAAATTACTATATTTTACAAATACATTTATTCCTATAAATACATGATCCATAATTGGACATACCATTATTGAAATTATTAGAAACCCTAGGATTCCTCCCTTTGAAAGACAGGGAAAATAGTGGTGACTCACAACTGTATCTTATAAACACCTCATGGATAGTGTACCACCAAGGATACCAAGATTTCTAGGATTATTGTGATTTTTAGGTTCCAATGTGTCCATATTTCAATTGAGAAATGGATCCTTGTGTATTCCCTGAAGCCAAAAACGAAATCCTCGATTTGTGATTGTGATACTACCAAGTATTGGATAGACGCACCATTATTGCATTTCCTAGGTATGTATGTGAGTATGATTTTTAGCCTATTATTTATTGATACTGAGTTATAATCTCATATCAGGAGAAAAAAACTTTTATATTTCCTAACAGTCATCCACTTTGGTATCCATTCTAGGTAATTATTTCATTATTTCATATGGATCTATACCTAGAAATATCACATTGTATTGGAATATAGAATCACTATAAGTCTACTAGAATCCACAGATTACACACAACTAGAGTGGTGGGCATAGGATAACTGGTATCCCACATGGTGGTTATTTATAGAATTTATATTATATATATTGATTTATATATTTTATTTAGTGTATGAAATTACTATTGTTCTTTGGGAATGGACATGTATCCCTATATAGTGATTTATATTAATCATATATAATCTGGTATTGTTTGAAATAAATACGATCAGACCAAGGTGGCCATCAATATCTCAATACGAAAATGGTTATTTTTATTATTTTTATATGTTATATATTATTATTATTATTACTGTTTTTATTATTATACCACACACACCAAACCTGATTTTATGGGTTAATGTAGGACCAAATTAATTTTTACCTATAGATCATTTTACTCACTCCATGAGTGGGCTTCCACATCACATGTGTTACCTTAGAATCCATTCACATGGATTCAATCACATGACGTACTATGATCTGAGACTAGCATAGTGGTGTGGCTCTAATAATTATTTGGATCTAAGATTGTTCTACTAGTTATGGTGGGTAGTATAGCATTTTACTTTTATTATTTATTTCTTTTATTTATTCCTCATAATGCATTTACCATCATAATTGGAAACTGTTGTATGAATGTAATGGTTGTTTAGGTCTATAGCATTTTTCATCCATTATAACATATTTTTATTTAACTTCATTCAATAAAATTTATTTTAGAATGTATTAGGTTTAGTTGTTATCTATTAAATTACAGTTTATGAAATGATGTTATAGTCTCCCCATTATCTCAACCTTGTCCCTCACTACAAGTCATCAAACTATAGAATACATAAACGCATGACTGACGACTTTTGGAAACCATACCTGGTTATTATTCATAGTAACCATGGCGGGGAATGAAAAAGTGGAAACATTGAATATATTCCTATTTTTATACTATATTGGGACACTGCAATAAGTAGTATTTGAAATGTGTTATAGCCTGTGATATATATTAGACTATTGTGTGAGGACATTTATTATAGTAAGAATTCTAGGTTTCCCTTTATATAGAATTTATGTTCTTCCATTATGATATTACAAATGAGTATAATTTTTTATATTAGTATGATAAAGTTGGAGTATATTTTATGATTTATTAAATTTTCCTACCTCTTGAAATGTGGTCCAGAGTCCAGTTATTTGATTTTTTATTTTCACATGTAGAGGAAAGTAGAATATTCTATGGCATATTATGTTTCATATAGAATCAATATGTTATTGGAATGAAAGTTTGTGATTCAAATTACTTGATTCTAATAAAATACCCCAATATATCTGAAAAACAAAAATCTATTCTTTAAATATATATTCATAGTGGAGGTATACTAATTTATACCAAATAGGTAACTTTTTTAATGAGATACCATGTAGACTATGCCATGAGGAAACTCAGTTATGGTGATGTTGATACAAACCTTCTTAACTAGTGCTGAAAGAACCGTTAGTTGTTCCAAATAGTTATTTAGTGACATGTTACAAACTGTGGTATGTATATAGGAGAATGTTATTCCATAGATTGTGTCCATTAAGAGATCTATGATGGTGTTCATAGTTAATTCCTTGCTAGTAAATAACTTGAGGGTGTATTATTATCATCTCGGGTTAAATATAAATTTAAAAAAAATTATATATATTTTTACTGTGTTGAATTATATGATATTTTAATTTTGTAAAATGAATTTTAAGATAACTTTTTGGATCATAGAATGGGATTATAATAGAATACTGATCATTTTTAGTGAATTTTATCCTCAAGGGGGTATTCATATATACAATTACCTAGTGAGGGTCAGTTAATTATCTTTTTACATTAAAATCATCACCCTCTAGGAAGAAGTACCTTATTAGGCTTCTAGTAGTGGGAAAAGGGATAATATTATAGTTATTTTCAATTGAACCCTTATTTATTTATGAAACTATAATACTGGAAAAATTAATGATTTATTAATGGGATTCACTTACATGGGATTCAAATTAACACATATTGGGTTTTCCCTTATATAACATGGACTTGAATTTTTTTATAACTGAACCCAAGTAAATGTGTTTTGGGAATAGAAAGTTGATATTATCTTCACCTCCTTTAGAGTGGGTTTTCTAGAAAGCTAGATTCCAAGTAACAGTGGAGGAATGAACAATGATGTTAAAAGTGCATTATAAATAAATTGGGATATGTTTTTTTCTGGGATACATGTTCCCTATGTAGTTAAAAATATTTACAAATCAATAAACATGACTAGTAAGACTAGGTGGGTACATAAAGGACCTTAGTTTTGACTATTCCCCCAGTGGTTTGATATTTTTTTTATCACAGTTGACTCAATAGAGGGGTCATCTCAAGGTTTGAACCATATGGTTATAAGAATCATAGTATTCTCATTATCATATGGGTTTATGTAATGGATGGTGATCAAGGTTTTTTTCTATAGTAATGTTGATGTCATTTGTTTTTTATAATGACTAAACATGAATGGGCATCAAGATTGTATTTTTTTGTAGGATTTTCTGGCTTCTATTTCATGTGAACTAGTTTTTGTGTTATTAATATTATAGCTAGAGAATGTGTGGAAGATCGTGATGGTAATGGAATAATGTGATATGTAAATGTTTGAATGACATTGAAACCCCTTATATCATGGATTAGAAACTAAATTTCAGAAATGACATCATGTGGTTGGTGACCTTTTGATGAATATTATTTCAACGGTGGTGTTCGTTTTTTAAGATAGTGGTTTAAGGGATCCATTGGAATTTCATGAATAATGTTATTTGGAGAATATTAAGCTTGTAATTGGTGATATGTTACTCAAGGGATCATGAGTTGTGTGATGGATCATGTGGTACATGATTTTTATCCAACTATTTAGAGAATTTCTACCTCATGCCCATTGGGTGGGGGTAATTATTGAAATTTTAAAATCGGTGAGAAGACTGGAGTATGTATAAGATAAATTGTTTTAAATGAGACACATATGGGTATGGTTACATGGATTATTGAGTGTAACAAATTATTTTCCCCATTATTTGTCTTTTTTTAAACAGATTAGGTGTCATGGGATAGTCAGCCCAAATGTTGACCATAACACGAATTATTAGATGACATATTTTCTTGGGTTAGTTAATGTCAATTGCATAACATCTTTATGTGTGAATGTTTTGGGAGGAGATATGTACATATAATGGTAGGATATTATGATAGTGTTGACCCTGTTATGAATTTTAATTTGAATAATTTGGTTTATGTTATTCTAGTTAGTGAAGAGAAGATGATAAATAAAATTTTTATTGGTTCTTGGGAATGATAATGTTATAAAAAAACCAATAGTTAGGTCTTATAAAGGAATTGACATATGATATTTTTATTGAAAACATGTTTTGGTATTGTCATGCAAAAGGATGCACCAAATGTATGGAGAATATTGTTGGTCTATGGTGTCCCACCCTCATGTGAAGATGGTTTTGATAGTATGGGACTAACAATGGCCAATATTTCTGTCCTTTTAATGTCAATTCGATGAATGAAAAATTTCAAGGTTGTTTTATTTATTGAATTATTGGTGAATTTTTAGATATGGTGTTTGGTGGGTCATCCACATAGGATTTGGGCATTGGATATTATTGTTGATCCAGAGGTATTGGATTGGAAATACTTTATGATTGTTCTTGTTTCCTGGAAATAGAAATGGAATCTTTGTGCATAGGTTTGGGGATATCACAAAATGATATGAAACTTATTTAGTGAGTCTGAATAAATGATATTGATATTACTTTATGATAAAGGAATCATAATTGGGGTTTTAGTTATGTATTGGAAATGTGCGACGAGCATTCTTAGGATGGGGAAATCAAAGGAGGTTTGACTAAAATTTTCCTATGTATGGGATCTATACAGAACAATACCAGTAACATTTTTTTATTGTACGAAGGGATTGTTTCATGATTTGTACAAGGCCTTCCCAATAATGGTAAAAATTATTATTTCCTAAATGGATGATGGAGTAACATTTCAATCATCATTTCTAATAGTCTGTTTTTTATGGATTTAAAATGAATTTCTCTTACTTAGTCCTACATTAGAGAAATATATATTCCATTTTATGAAATATATAATTTTGTGGTTGGGTTATAAGATTGAATTGATCTTATATAAATTTTTTCAAAGTTTTAATGGCTGTTATAGGATTTTGATTATGCTTTGGAATCTTAAGCACCTTAGATATAATGTGGCACTTCGATGAAAATTGGGAATTCTAAGACACAACAGAACCAATTGAGAAAAACATATAAATAAATTTAGTTATGTTGTTCATTTATATGAACATATATTCCTTTCACATACAATAAATATTATAGTGGGGATATTATAAGTTCTTGTGTCCGTACATGATGGAAATTTAAAAAGGGATTTTAATTTTAAGTTGATAAACATGTTGAATATTGATCTAAACATTATAATGGAATCATGATGTTATTAATCACCTATAAATGTGATATTTTTTGTTAAAACACTCTCCGTATGATGGTTTACTGGTTTATTGAAAATTTTATTGAGTTCAAGGATGGGAGTTAAACATTTTGGATTGATCTACAATGGAGTATGGATGGTAAATAGTTAGTGTTTCCATGAAACCCATCTATATAAACCATAATTCATAATGGGAAAACTATAAATCTTGTCACAAGCCCCATGTGACCATATGTGCCTCTACAGTAAACAATTGATATTATGTATGATTTTCATATAATCTATTTAAAAATGTATTTGGCACATGGTAGAATATGTTCCTTGGAAAATAGGGTTTCATGGTTGGCACATGGATTGGTAAATTATAATGATCAAACATATCATATAGCCCATTAAAATAGCTATTTCACTCGTTTTCTCAATCATGTGTTAAGATGGAATCCCCCACTATTTTCCTTCCTCTCACACTCATAGTATAGGTATCCTCCCACATTTTTTCTACTTCCTTCTTGTCATAGGGTATATTTTTAGAATAATTATCTATTTATTTTTGGTATTTAATTGAATAGGTTGTCCTCTATTGGAATTCTCCTCCACATCCACAAATTTTCAGTCTTCATAAATAATTATTTCATCATGATTCCACAAGAGCATGATGGATTGGGATACTAGTTATTAGGGTTCATAATTTTCTATGATGTTGATGTCTCTAGAGGTTATCTACACTTTACGAATATATTTCATGGACGTATGTCATCATTGTGAATTTTTGTTCTTTAAAACATAAAATTATTTATTTTAATATTTTTTGGGCACCATTTCTAATGAATTATTGTAGGTACGTGGTTTGGTGTCGGTCATGGAATGTTAGAGGGTGTTATAACCTAGTTATAAATTTATGGGATTTTCCGATGAGTACAGTTTCATAATGACATATTTATTTTTAGTTAAGTAATTGTAAATGTGGTACTTGTTTTATTATTGATTCTAACATGGTTTAGGAACTCAGAATGTTTAGATGTGCCAGTTTGACAGAAGTTGAGGTTAGTCAAACATGTATGGTACTTGAAAGCTATTTTTTTGAATGATGTTAAATGTGTGTAATCTCCATAATGGTGGGTGATGTATCATACTTTCCATTTTTAATAATTAATTATTTGTATATGGTATGTGTAACGATCTGGTTCCTCCACTTATAGAAATAAATAATTCAATAAATGTATTACATGGTTAAATAAATTAAACTATGAAATTAAATAAAATAAATTATTCCAATTAAATCAGGCGCCTTAATTTTTTTAAGGAAAACCATCAAGGGGAATTTCAGTCTCTTGAGAATTTGATCCTTCCAAGACCACCAAATATCATGACATTACCATTTGACCATTTCTTAGATAAAAGGGGAACCTGATGGGGACCATTAAACTAGTAATGTTTGAGGGATTCCTATTATACCTACACATTTTTTATTTTATGAAACTCATTAGAAAGGTGATACTTAAAATATTATAGCTGACCTTGGGGGTATTTTCTTAACAATAAAACAATCATATGTTTTCAATTAAGTCTATATTTGCCTTATTGAGTTATATTGTATGTATTAATGTTGTTATCCCTCTTATATATGGGAACAAAATTAGATGAGACATGGAAGGGACCATACATAGGGTATAAAAATCATGTTTTTACCTTGGAAATTGATTTTTTGTTGTGGTTAGTGATGACTTTCATTATACCACAAAAGACTAGAATTAGAAGCATGACCACAGAGTTCAGGGATATATGTTCGACCCTCCATATTTAATTAGATGTTATTTATTTCTTAAGTAATATTATAACAGACTAGGAATATATATTTATAGATAAAATGATAGTCTATGTGTGATCTCCTCAACCACATGTACAACCATATTTTAGGGAAACTATGGAAATAGACCTAACTAACTCTTACATTATATTTAGGTTTTCTCAATATCATTTTTATGAAAAATTAATATATTGTATATGATTATAATTATATATATTCTTCGATTTTTGTATCTAGTTGTATGATATAATTACATAATAATATAGAGGGATTCCTAATATATTAGAATCGTCCCTTGGTAATAAATAATGATGGAAATTCCACTATAATTAATATCTTCATGTGAAATTGGTAATACATAATACTACATGTATTTTTAGGAACAATATATCTAAAATTTGATGTACAATTATTGGTATACCTATTGACCAAAATATTCCACCTCCCATAACAGTGGAAAAATGATTTGGTCACTGAGTGCATATCTAAAACCCATCACAGATAGTGTGTCACCTAGGATTCATTTCTTACTAATATTAAGTTGATTCCAGGGGTTTTTGGTTGGAAACATTTCCATAATAAATTGGATTCATGTCAAATTACTTTGAGTGATGATAATCTCATATATTGTTTCATATGAATCTCCTTATGACTAGGTGGATGCATGATGATTCAATTTCCAAATGTTGTATTGAAATGGGTTAGTGATTATGTTATTGGTTTATGTAGAGTTACCTTCATAGAGTGATAGAGTACTAAATTTATTTTTCTTTAGGGTAAACCCATTATGAATTAATTGTAATTAAAAATATTTGTGTTTCATATGAAAGGATTCCCATTAAAATCACATGTGACTATAATAGGGATTACGAAGACATCATCTGGGCTCCACTAAATAGCCATGACTTTAGTGAGAAGATTAAGATTCATAGGATCCATCTCAATGCCTTATTTATATAATACCTTATTGATACATGGAATATTATCTTATAATTAGTAAGGGTGGATACTAGAGATCCCATGGATATTAATTATATCACCATCTGTTAATATAGATTTATTTTAGATATTATAGATTTGGTTTAAGTAGGTATTGTTTAGAATGGGGTATCTATCTGAGAATTTATATGATATTCTATATTTTGATTAAATTATTATAATAGATGTTGTTACTATTTTAAGATGAAAATATCACATAAAAAACATGGATTTTACTAACTATGTATGGGATAACTTTGGTGGTCATTACTATTATTTATAATCATGACCTAATTAGGACACTATTTCACTAGGATACCAAAGTAGACATCACATGGTTTTTTTAACTGGATGAACTATATTCTAGTACTAGTCCAGATGTTGGCTTAGAAACATATAGGGAGATATGAAATTGGTATGTCATAGGGTGAGAATTAGAGACCTGTACATTTATCATTTATTTTAGTTATGTATTCTGTTAAATTTTTTTCATCTAATAGGGTGGTCTTAGTTTTATAAATGGTATGATATTCAGGTATTAAATATATTTTATCTGTTTTTACATGACTATATTTATCAACTTCTTCACAGAGTCAATTTATGATAATTAAATTTTACTTATTTTCCACTATTTTTTATATTATGGTATGATGGAAAAGCCTCCTCACTATATCAGCCTTGTCCTTCATTACTAGTCAAAATACTCTAGCATGTGTAGAGGCGGGTTTGAGGCACTGTGGTGTCCAATCATGACTACCATTTTTGGGAACCCAGGAAGGATGTGACATTAAGGGTGGAATTCACTCAGAAAATAGAGGATCAATGATGGGTGTCCATAGCAGTGTAATGTTGTCGAGGGCCAATGCATATGGGTTTGGACTAAATTGGAGTTGTAATGGAAGTGAACACATTCATGAGGAGGAGAAAACGATATTATAGGGGGTGATAGGAAATGGACAGTGGATTTTTTGATCGATGATGATGTCATTTATTGTGCATTAGTAATGAGGGAAAATGGGTAAATGATGTATCTATGCATTGAAGGATAAAATTGGGATGGTTGACCTCATAAAATATTTATTATTATATTTAAATATACATAATATTTTTTCATTGATATAAATGAAATTATGTTATTCCATAAATTTAAATATGTTTATTTTCTGATTTAAAGGTTCTTTATATATTTAATAATTTAATATGAGTAATATATTGTAAATTTAAATACATAAAATGAGATAATAAATTGTTATATAATTTATCCAACAATAAAACTAATGTTATTTAGAGATATAATTTTTCAAGGATAACAAAATGATAAATTATTTGTTTCTATTAGTGATAGAAAAAATCACAGATAATGACCATGTTTATTTGTTATTTTTTTAGTACTGATAAAATATGACCAACATAAAAGGAATTATTGATTGATAAAAATAAAAATAAAAAAGAAATAAATATTCCTATTAATATATATATATATTTAATAAATAAAATATATTTACACTTAATATATAATGCATTTATTAGAAATTGTTCTATAAGATAATTTCAAATTAATATTAATGAATAATTTGATAAATAATTTCTAATAATATACTTTTAATAACATTTTCATCAAAAATAATATTAAAATATTAATCAAAATAATATGATTTGTTTAAGACGTGAGGTTAATATCAAAAATCCATAAATTTTTTATCCATAGGTCCACTTCATAAACGGTTATCCAAAATGATGATGAAATCCATTGCTACCCTGTAGCGTAATGTAAGGAAGTCAATATGAAATGATGGTCCTTGGTACCCAATGAATCCATACAAAATCATCCCCATGATGCCTCACCAAAGCATCGATTTTATTTTAAATATTAGAATGTATGAATATAAATATATCAACACAAATATGGATATAATATTTATATATAAATATATCTTTTTTGTTCCTATATTAACAAAAATATATATATTTATCTATGTATACTGAAATTTTAATGTAAATATTAAAATATAATATATGTAAATAAATATTACTTTATATATATAGCCACACATATGAATAAATATGTATACATGAAGAAATAAATTTTAAATATTTATTTAAAGAAATATAAATATATATAAATATATTAGTATATGGATGAATATATGGATAAAATATATTTCTAAAAACATATGAAAAAGAAATATATCATAATATATAAAATAAATCAATACTAGGGAGTGATAAGGGAACATGAATGCGTTGGTGGATATCCTAGTTTTGAATCATGTGTTAGGTGAACGGGTCTGTTGTAAAATAGGTCTTTGTGGGCACTAATAATGGTAGGGGTGGAAATATTGGCGGGTGGGCACTAATAATGTTCATGTGGGTGATGAAAGGAAGAAATGGTGTTGGGTGGGTGAGTGATGATAAATGGATGGTTTATGAAGACAATAATGTCACATATTTTATTCAAAAATTTATTGTTTATTTCATAACAATTTCACATGTAAAAGTGAATATTCATAATATTGGGTTTTAGGAATATTTAGATCTCAATTGTTAAAACAGTTTATTTCTAGAAAAAACATTTATTTATATGAATTTTTTATTTTGGAAATAACATTCCTTAACAGATAATAAAATTAAAATTCATATCTTATAAGCTTACATACATGATTGGATACATTTCATTAAATTAGACCTAATGATGAACCCTAAAATTTAAGGCCCAAAAGGGGTTTACAATTTGGGCCTCAAAATCTATATACAATTATATAGATAATCAAATATGGGAAATATATCATAAAATAAAAAAATAATATACTAAAATATCACCATTAAATGGATAATATTTTGGGTTTCACTTCCTTAAAATGTTTCCATGCGTGATTCATTTTTATGCATGGCTATAAATATGGGGGAAATATATGTAGGTTAATTCAAAGGTTCATCTATATCAAAAAAAAATTCCAAATTATTATTTAATAACTCATTCCCTATGTGTCTGATAGAGCGCATAATTTCTGGGGTCAATAACTAGTATAAACAAGAATTTTTTTAAGGGAATGCTTTTAAATTAGTCCATTAACTATTCGAACAATGAAAAATATTTTGGTTTATATATTTAGAGGAAAATTTATTCACACATATTTCCAATAAAAATTTAAATCAACCTCCTTTCATAGGTTTTATCCATTTAGTTAGAATGTTTAGTTAGACATTTAGTTGACAGTTTGAGTTTTCTATTTAATTAGGATTTCTGTAATCTTCAATGGGGTTATTCTGTTATTATGGTTTTCGACATGTTATATATATATATATATATATTTTATTTCATGGAAATCCTATATATTAAATTTCTTTTATTTGATTATCCTATTGTGATATTTATTATCTCCATGAAATTTGATAACATATATATACATTTATTCACAGGGGAGGAAAGGATGTAGTTCATTAGTTCAGATTGATGCAATTATTCTAATTTTTTATTCTATTAATATTAGTGGTTGATAAAATATATTGTGATACAAGGTTTCACCACATTCTCTACTGTTGGTTTCTTCTTACCATCCAATTTTTCCAACCATTCATTATCATATTGCTGCATATACTCAATCAGTGTGACAACTGAGTTCTGATGTGATGGAGATTAACTCATATATAAATGGTTAGTGTGTGGTAATAATAAATAAAATTAGATGTTTTTGAGTTATAATTTTTCTATAACCACTTGATAGAATAATTTTAAATTTTTATTTTTAATGAACAATAATAACCTCATCGTGAACTCATATAAATAAAAACATTATTCATTCTCAATGAGTTTTCAATAATTTTTCCTTCTTTTACTTCATAATTAAATATTTTAATAACATAAATGTAAAATACCTCATTCTTTTTATTTTAATCTATTTAATATTTTATTTATATATTGTGATAATAGGGCAATCATAAATTTGAGTTTCCTCATAGTGACATCATCCCTAGGGAGTGAACTATATTTCATTCCAATGTAAATAAAAATTTATTAGAGTGAGATATATAAAATATCATTCTCATTAATTTGGGTTATTTTATGGAGTTGATATGAGATTTTATACATTATTATTTATAGAAAAACAAAAAAGTCATAAATCATAATGATCTCAAAAATAATTAAATTTCATATCTTTGATTTCCATAATCAAATGTGGAATGTTGTAAATAAAATTATTATTATTTTCTTGTAAATTTCATTGATTAGTAAAAAAAAGAATAATAAAGGGTTATTTAATTTGAATGAAATGTGAAAATGATAGAATAATTATGTAATCAAATGAAAAATATTTTCCCATTCATTCGATACATTAGAATAACATAAAGGAGCTCAATAAGAGTTGTAATTATTGAATGATTTTACTGGATTTTAAATTAATTAATATTTTTGAAGAAGGTATTTGGATGAAAATGCATCAAAATTATCCTTTACATTTATAGAGTATCATAAAGAAGAATGAATTATGACTGATGCACATTAGATAAAGAAATATTATTTCATTGAATATTTTGTAGACCCTGGAGAATATTAAAAGCAATGTTTTTCTCCAAAATATAAAAATGAAAAATTAAAAAAATTCTCCATGCCACTTTCTCTTGTACAAGACACAACTTAGGTTTATGAATTTGTAGATAAATGAATGAGATTTACTAACATTATAAATCCAAAAATAACCTACTCAAAATGTAACTAAGAAATTAATATGAAATTAGATCTAATAAAATATTATAATATAACATTTTCATGAAATCTATGTACTTTATTTTTATTTAAATTGAATTCAATAATACCAACCACTACATTAAAATTTCATTTGTAACTAATAAATGGTCTTAAAGGGATACTGAAGTAGAAAAAGGTGACCCTGTTTAGATTGAGGTAACACATAGCCTCTTGTAAGAGACCGAGTATCAAGAGGAACAACATGATGGGGTTGATTTTGTTATTGATTCTTAATGAATTATCCATATTTCGGTTTAATTTCTTTAGAGGATCACCCATATTGTAATTTTTAATATATCAGCTATAGATAATTCTCTTGATGATGTTAAAGAAGTATATTATAACAAATATATGAATGATGTACATGAATACCCATTATTTACACTTTCATCACCTCATAAATTATTCTATGTTAATAAGGGGATAGATATAGTGTATTATATAAAGGGGTTCTTCCATAAACAATGTGAAGGGGTGAGGTTTGGAAGGAAAAAAATTGATACTTAAAATAACCCAAGCGACATCTACCATCAAATTTGGGTGTAAAATAAAATTGTCAATTGGAGGATATAAAAACTCAATACCCACTTGGGCATTGAAATCGAGGTTTATCTATGTTATAACACTTTTTATTCTATTTTATTTCAATTTTTTTCTTTCCAATAGATTTTGCATCATTTTTTCTTGATTTTTAGGTCTTATGTGTTAGTAGATGGGTGAATAAATAATTTACACCAACTTGAAGTAATTTAATGTTGATTTATTGCACCCAATTGTTTTTTCGATCCTCATTATTAAATTTTATTTGAGAATAAATGAATGGGTAGTTATATATTATGTTATAGGTTATGTCAAATTAATATTTTTCATTTTTAAGTATCTTATTCTAAAACATTTTCTATAATTATACATAATTATGTATCTATATTTAATTTTTAGAGTATTTTACGATTCTTGAGCTAGATATAATATATATGAAAAGTCAATAAATAATTGTATTTCAGGATAAATTCCTAGTTTAATCTTTTAAAGATTTAAATGATTTCCAAAATAGACTTTTTTCTATATTTTTAATCAATTCATGGTAGGTGTTTCATTGATTATTAGCACAAGTTCACTAATAATATCTGAAATGAAAATATTTCATAGTCTAATATGATTATAAACCATTATTTATATTAAAATTAGTTTATGTTCCCTTAGGATTTATGAGTAATGTTGTATTATACTGATTTTATTTTCTCTATTTTTTCAAAACTATTTATATTAATTGAATGTTTTGTATATGATCGATACATAATTTAAAATTACCTTTTTACATTTATTTTTTATTTTTGCCTACTTATAAATATTGTTTTATTAATCTCGTAGTAGCCCAGGAATACCATGATGGAATCTACATTATAATACATTTATACAATCATAGTGATTATTAAATACAAATTTCATTATTTTTATTGTAATCAAGTGTGGGGAGATTTTGTTTTTGTTTTGAAAATTTTAAGAATCTGTTTTAGTTGAATTGAATGTCATTACATATGTATTTCTTGTTCTTGGAACATAATTTTTGAAAAAAGATGAATGGTTGGTAGAAATATCATTCAATATATTTTTTGGGAGTTCATTCTGGTTTCAATAAAAAATTTACCTCGTCTCTAACATTGGATTTCAATATTTTCATTAAATTCAAAATCACAAATAAAGAAAACATGTCTATTGAAATATGGGTAAAGGGAATTAATGAATTGTTTTTGGAAATGATCATGTTCATAATTCATATAGATATTAAGAGGTATTTTCTAGTTAATATTTTCAAGGGGATTTTTTAAAACAAAATTCTTAATAAAAACTATTTTTAAGAATTTACTACACTTTAGATAATACATGACTTCATTCTTCCACTAAATATTGTGTAATTAAAACCCACCATCCCTCAACATCATAATATCCCATGAAAACTCCATCATGCATGGTATGGTTATAAGTCCATAGATTCGAGTTATTATAAGGATATTATTTTTAATTATATCAAAAATGTTCTTGAGAATGTGAAATACAACAAATATAAAATACATAAGGGAATAAAGAAATAATCATCAGTTAAGGTATATATAACAAGAACACGAGGATTAAGATGATATTGAATGAAATTTTAGGTATAATGTAGAGTTATACATTTTTATATATATGTCGTGAATAATATATTAATTTTTTTTAAAATATGGTTTCTTTTAAAATTATACCACAGGAAGATTGATTTGACTTTAGTATAGATGTTTTCCAAGATGTGTAATGTTTTAGTACAGGGAAGGAGATGTTTGTTTTTACCATAGAATAGATTACTTTACAAGAGATAATTTTTTAGTGGAGGGATAGTTTAGGGTAGTTATTTAAAATATTTTATTATCTAATTTAATGTTTTTACCACACCCATTTCAAATAATAATGGTCATCATCACATTCTTATATTTTAGCAATATTCTTTCTCAATTATTAAAATGGTTCAATATTAGATTATATATTTATATATATTATCTTTTTGTTATTGTAAACATAACAATTTTATACTAAAATAAATGAAACCATATTATCTTAATCATAATTAATTGATGTGATGATGTTTATTAATCTAAAAATAATTATGAAAACTATAATTTTACTCCCAAAAGGATCTAATATTTCTTTCCCTCAAATATTTAAGCAGTTCATGCGAAATTCAATGTTTATAGCATATCACATAAAATACACCACCAAATAATAAAAAATGTATCATGCAGATGTAAAAAAGTCTAATCATAATATTTTTCTACAATTGATACACATTATAATATAATAATCGACCATAGGGTGTTTAGTATAGTAAATTCAATGTTAAATTATAATTTTGTGATTATGGTTTGATAAGATATAACCTTCATATACTTGGAATTGTTTTCAAGGAGGATAACAGTTTCAAAATGTTTATTTACATAATACATTAAAAAAATATTATATCTTTAAAAACTAAATAATATAGATACATTACATATCTTTCTTTTCTATAACAAAATATAAAACAAATTAGTGAATTTTAGTATACCATGCACTATACCAATATTGTCGAGTATTGTATGAATGAATCATGAAACATTTAATCTGAAAATAATCAAAAACTCAATAACGTTCTTTGGAATAAATTGGAATTTACTTCATCTTACGTGGAGAAATTTATAGATCATTAAGTGCCTTAGAAAAGGTGGATTTGACGTATTCCTTATGTTCAAAATTGATGAACCATGTGAGAAATAAAATATCATATAACTACCCCTGGAACAATTTATATTATTTTTAGAGTTGGTTAAATAAAAATACTTCTTGGATAATGCACATGAGGGATATCAAAATGATTTGGATGAATATTTGTAATACATTATAAAAGCTAAAAATTTATGATATTCTCCAATATTTGTAAAATTAAAACTCATCACCTATATATGTAACATCCAAGGGAATTAGATAATAATAAAATTTTATATTTATTAATATATATAAATCATATTTTACCTTATTGGGACTAAATTTCTGATAACAAACCCGACATGCAATGATGGGCTTCTCTAAAATCCTACATTACATGAAAAACTATCTTAAAAATTGAAAAATATTATATCATTATTTTAAGTGGTAGTTATTAGATAGAATTTAGAATGGATGGAATGATAGTTCAGAATTAAATTATAAAAATATGATTTACACTTGGTTTTATAAAGATTCATTGTTATCAAAATTAATAAGGGAATTAAATAATAACCAATTGAATATAAATGATTTTTTATTTATAAGAAAATTTTTAAATTAAAATAAGTGAGTTTATAAAATAATAAAATCACTCTTTATTGAAATTATTAGTTCGATATTAAATTAATATATTCAATTTAATGATAAAATGTATCTTATGTGTATTCTATACATGATATATGAACAAAATCGATTTTTCGGATAAAACAAGTATTCTCCAAAAACATGAAATTTTAGCTACCTTTTGATAGAGACCACATTTTAAATATACTTTTTTAATCATTTATATATTATATTTGAAAAAATAAACTTCTTTTTTGGAAGAGGTATTTCCACTTTTTTGGGATTTGTTTTTGTTTCTTCTGATAACATTAATATTTTAATGAATAGTGAAAAATACTATATTTTAATTCAAAACATCTTTTTCATATAATATAATTATATTTATAAATTATACATTTAAATGATTTTTATTTATAATAAGATTATTTTTTTACCATTCATCCCAATATATTTCATTTGATGGTTTTTCAAATTAATATTAACTTTAAAAAGAATGTGTAACTTTTAACGTTTTACTTTTAAAGCCCATTTTTCAACCTAGAAATGGGATTGGTGTTAAAAGTAATTTATCCACTTCTATGAGTTCAATTTTAAAAAAATAAAACATTGTACTCAATATGAAAAATTCAATCCAATAGGATTAAAAAAATATTTGGTGAGTAGTAACTTATGTATTTTATTTACCACAGATAATGGTAAATATGGAAATTTAAGTTAAAATTATTATTATAACATTATAAAATTCCCATAACACATGTCCTAATTTTATTGGATAAGTTATTATAGGCCATGAAAATTGTTGTGATAAAATTATGATGTTTTGAACCCACTTGGGTATTATTATGATATTTTTAGCATTTAATTTAAATTAAAGACAAATTTTTCATGAATATGAATCTTCTTAACAAATTAATCTTAATATGGGGTTATTTATTTGAGATATTAGATTAATAATTTTAATTATAAATATAAAAATATTATTTACAACATGTTATTCTATAAATAATTTTTAGGAAATATATAATTAAATTTATTTATGACCTAAAGTCGGTGCAGTAATAGATTTATTAAAGAATGAATCAAATAAATGGTATTAATAAAAATAAAGTAAATATTATATGAAATATTCTATTCCATACATGAATTTTATGGATTAATATGGAATTTTAGGATTTTTTTTAATTAACTTTTTCCTATGTAATCATGTTGTTATGATATTTTTAAAATTTCATGTAATGAATATTATCAGAATTTACATAATTCATATTTTTAAATATAAAATATCTGATTAAATGATATTTAATATATAAAAATCAATGATTCTGACGAAAACATTATATAGGTATAAATAATTCATTGTACGTTTATCATGATTTGTTAATTATTTTAACTCTCTAAATGTAAATTACTTGATAAAATAGTAAGAGTTAAAAGGGGTTATAACACAATGGTACATATTAAAAAACTATTTATTATTCATTATATTATTATATATGGACACATAATAATTATATATTATAAATAAATGACTTTAGAACCATTTTTAATCAATATTGAATTTATATTAATTTAATGATTATTATAATTCCAATGGAGCCCCTCTGAGCACCTATAAAAAGGCACCCAATAATTTCTATTAGTCACACATCCAAAACTATTGGTTCAGAAATGTTCTACCCAAAACCCTTCTTATAATCCATTCCCACTTAATTTAGCCTTTATTTTATGCATAATACCCACATAAAGGTGTTAAGGTTTTCATATATGGTGATTAACAGAAGAAGAGGCATCGTTTACAATAAGTGTTTCTAGTTTATTTGTTCTTCCATATATATCAATTTGTATTATTCCTATATGAATTAATAACTCCATTATATATAATATACTGACATGTTATCATGATTATATAATCACCAATACCCATATCTACTTTATTTATATGGGAATAAAATTAATCTCTCCTGCCAATGTGTGAACTATCACCTCCACAAATAGATATAATTTTTTTAATTACCATCTCTCGTGAATGGTTATAATAATAAAAGTAATTTTCATATGTTAAATTAATTACATATTTATCATTTTAGGATAATAATATATCAATTATAATCTTAATTTTCGATTGCATAAAAATGATAAAGATGTTCGTGCATACGTGTGAACTATCACCTCTACAAAGCGATGTAAATAGTTTTTAATAATTATAGAATTTAAATTATATAAATGATTATATTTAAATGATTAATAGGATATTAAAGATTTTATGATAATTCTGTGAAGATAATATAATACTTATTTTATTTTTGTAATGATCAATGTATAATCGAAAATGTTACTCATACGTATGTATGTCTTACATTCTCCATGATTATAACGTTGTTCATTTTTCATAACCACACTACATGGATTGATGGTAAATAATAATTTATGTATAAAAATGATAATGTCATGAATGTTATTCAGGATATAATATACTTATGACCACATAGAAAATTGGCATTGTACCATGTTTATTTTTGAATATTATAATAAATATAGACAAAACATCTGGTGTGAACTAAATTAATTTTTTAATTGATATTAAATGGTAATAAGTGGTATAAATGGGATAATGAGGATGAAAAGAGTTCAAAAAATGTAAACATTAACATTTGGTTATTATTATGTAAGATAAATATTTTTTGAGACAATAAGAACTCAAGGTATGGGACTTCGTCTCAATATTCTTTTATTGAGGCATATCATGATAATATTAATATTTATTATTTTATTAGGTTTGTATACAACCACTATGACATTTTGTGTCCATATTTTATATAATATCACATAAACTAAATTATTTTTCAATGTATTAATTAAATTATATTATTATTTAATTATTGAATGTGGTATATGACACCTTGAACTTTTAAATATTTAGTTATCAAATAATTTCTTTATGATATTAATTTAAATATTTTTCTATATGGATATAAAGTGAATTTTTTTGTCTTCTAAATTAATTCAAAATATTTCCAAATGAATCTTTTTATGGAAACTGTTTAAGATTTATTTAAAAATGGAAAAAGGAATGTTTTTTAGTATATGAAAAAACAATGACTTCTTTATCTCCAAAACTGTTATTTGATATTTGTATTACTCTATAAGACGTAATGTTTTTAATGGAAATAAGTCAGTTGTTACATTTTATGGTGTTTTGTTGTTGAAAATAATTTCTAAAGTGGATTGACTATTTTAATATATTGAAATTAATTCTTGTTAATACTAATTAAATTTTATGAGTAAAAGGTTAATAATTGTAATATGTTATTTGTTATGGATATATAATGATACATGTTCATTTGAAGGGTGGTTACAAGATAAACCAAAGATAGTAGGATATGTGATAAACTAATGATATGTGGTTATATGATAAAACAAGGACGAGTGGTTACATTATAACCTCCAAAGCATTGTGTATGGAAGTCGGCCTTATGGCTATTCTATTTGTAAAAGTGATATATGCGAAAGTAGACTGCATGATTGTTCAATATAAGTTTGATTATATACCATGTTAACTTTATATGTTATATGTTTCATTCTATGGGTTTTAAGGTAATATTTTGATTTTAGAAAGGGTAAGAAATGAGCTTATATTCAGTGATGCATATTTTTTACTTCTTAAAGGTGATAAGTATTAATTTATGATCAAGTATTCATGGATTATATGTTTTCTCAAGACTAATTGTTTTTCATATTTATGTATCTATTACAAATATTTTTATGCCCGTCCCTTGTTTTGAATTTTTTCATAGGATTTATAGAATAATAGAGTCATTGATGTGATCCCTGAATATTAATAATGTTTAAACATGAAACGAAATAATTTTCTTATTTAAATGTTTTCTGTTTTTTGGGGAAAAAATTGATATTGGGTTGAAGAGTAAAGATTTTAAGATTTTAGTTTTTATGTATGATGTATGGCCTCATTCTCTAAATCTCTACACATTAAAATATCATAAATTTCAAATAAAATTAAATCATCGATATAACACATGTTTAACTAAGGTTTAAGGATAAGGCCATATGGTTTGTATAAGAGGATGGTTTAGAAAAAATTAGAGGTCTGGGTGATATTTATGAATAAGGTAAAAGTTATATAAAACCATAATGGTTAGCATAGTAGAAAGATACATAGTTAATTTATAAATATTTAACGAATTTGGGATAACAAGAATAAGTATATATTAGTGCTTACCTTCCTCAAAAGATATAATATGATTATTTTATTTTTATAATCACACTGACCTTCATTGTTTAAGTAAATTGTAAGATCCAACAGGCATAAAAAAGAATATATGAAAAAAAGTGGTTTTCCTCAAAATTATAACTGAATGAAATAGGAGAAGAAATGAGAACACTAATGGTTATTCAAAAACAATAATTAGGGTTATTTATTAACCATGAGAACCTTGGATGGTTTTTCTAACAAATCATGAATTAGAGAAATGAATCCTTATGGATGTTCAGGTAATAATAATAAAGGTATGTAAATTCACTAACATAAGTTTCCATGATGTGGAAAGAAACACCCAGGAAAATGATTTAATGTGATAAAAAGATGTTATAGATATGGTAATGAAGTTCATAAAGAAATAATTTACCATGTAAAATGAGGATTTTAGTTGACTCCAATAAAGTGAAATATCTTTTTTGGAGTAATCAATTAAATGTTTTAAATGTGTGGAATGTAGTCATTGATAAAATATATATCCTACGGAGAATGATTTTTAATGGGATTAGGATGATAGTGCAAATATATGATTATCAACACCTAAATCCATTCCAACTAGATATGAGTTTACTAAATATGTCCAATGAAATGTATGGATAATTTCTTGTCTCATGTTTTTACATTACTGAATCTTATGAAATGAAATATGTTTTTCTTTATAGGAAGGATGGACTAAAGAATAATATTCAAAAGTAAGGTTAAAGGTTCAAGAAGAACGTTTAATTGTTATAATGTCTATATATAAACAATTGATGAATTATGGTTGACTAAAGAATGATGAAATGTTCAAATGTATTAATTTTCATTTAAATAAGGGATAAATTTGGAAGACTTGTTTCTCATATGTGTGGCCTTAATGTTTCTTATGTGAAAATTTTATTTGATAAAGAATATATTTTCTTATATGACATAATTAAAAATTTATGGATAACTAATAGGTTTTATATGATATTTTTTTTATTAAATTATGGGTTATTATATTTTAGGATTCAAAATTAAATGTATGATATAAAAAATGAGGATAAAACATATTATGGTCATTTTTTGGGTTTTTATCTCATTTTTAGATTGTTGTAAAATTGTAAAATTGTAGGAAATGGACAACATATAAGAAGGGGTAAAACTCATTGTTTTGGACAAGAGTGTGGAAATTGAACCCACAACTGAAGTGCGACAAGGGTTAATTGTCTACCAATGTCCTATGAGATGTCCCAGGTTAGTATGTGATTTTTTAGTTAAATGAGTTGATGGAATAATAAAAATTGTATTTTGGGAACTTATGTTCTATCAAATGGATATCATTGGTATATTAAAATGATTCGGGGATTTATTGATAAATGTTATTTTGGAAGATGTTAACTATTTTTTATCACCCTACATGCCTAAGTAAAAAAGAATACTATGTGATATTATTTGAGGAGTAATGGTTAAATTTTACTTTAGATGAATATAGGATTTAATTGTGGACTTAGAGAGATTTTGGCTATTTATGGAAATGATTAACCTATCATGGAGAATATGTGATTTTGCAAATACTTTTTTGTATGAAACATTTATAGTGATCATCTTTATTTAGATATAAAATACTATGTAATCAAATTATTTTGAGTTTCATGTTTCAAAAATTGTTTGGATTACATTAAATGATTATAACGGAAATTATTTTTTGAATGTTCTATATTGAAAATTTGGTATTAGAGTTTAATTTTGGATATTGAGAGTATTTTTTCCTCATCCAATGGTTTATTTTATTAGATAATTCTTCTATATTATCCTAAATATATTTGTTTTGGTTAGTGTTTCAAGATAGTATAAATATATATTTAATAATTTTTGGATTATTTTGTTATCTATATTTTGATTCTAGTTTTTTAGGCTGAAAAACCAACTTGAATACTCGTCGTTTATCGATAATGATGATTTTGTAGTGGAATTCGATTAACTGATGAAACTCTACATTCAAGTAAGAAATTTTCTTACGTTATTTTTCTAAGTATTAAAATAATTCCTCTACTCTAAGAAAAATTCATTAAAAATAAATAAATGTTATCCTATTACCCTTATTGAAGGACTTTTTACTAATAACATATTTATGGAATTGTGATGATTAACATTCCCATGATCAAGTTCACTATCACTCTCTATCAGTCGATGATACTTAGTTTCATCTTCCATGTCCAAGATTTCCTATATGGAATCTGAGAATGTGTTATCTAAGGTAACCTAAAAAATTCCATTTGATTATTTTATTTTGTATTTTTATTTACTCTATTTTATGTGGGATTTCAATGATGTAATTTTTGAAATGTGAAACCTTAATTACCAATCCCAAATTTAAAATTTTTAGAATGTTATTTCCAAAAGGGGGACGGATACAACCCCCCAGTTAATTATAAAATAAGGATATTCATATTTATAAATATTTATGAATTTTATTTTACTATAAAGGGACACTATGTCTGATATCATACCCAACATGTAGAAATTTCTTTCTTTGAAATCACACGTTGCATGAAAGATAGAGTTAAAACTAAAGAATAATCAGTTATTACATTATTTAGTAGTTATTTCCTAGCCATTATAATCAATGGAATGAGCATTGTTAAATAAATTATCAAAATATGGTTTACACATGTTTATATAATGATTCATTTGTTACCAAATTAATTAGGAAATTAAATAAAAAATAATTGAATATAAATGATTTGTTTATCTAAAAAAACTATATAAATGAATACAATTGAGTTTAAAAAATAACAAAATCAATATTTATGGATTTTATTAATGAAATATATATTTAATATATTAAGTTTAATTTATGAAATTTATTTTATATTTCATATGGACATGATATAAGAACAACATTGAATTTTGTAGATAAAATAAGGATTTTAAAAAAAATTTGTTTTGCCACCTTTTAATGAATAACCAATCTTTATATTTTTTGGACACTATTATATGTTATATTTGACAAAATTAAATTCTTATTTACAATAGTCACATAAAAATTTATTTTGGATATATATTTTGTATTTTTATAATAAATTCATATTTTAATAAACAGTGACAAATACTGCATTTTAATTCAAAATGGGTTTTTTGTCTAATTTATATACATTGTTAGATTATCCATTTACATTGTTTCATGGTATAATTAGATGAGTTTATTATTAGTTAATATTTTTTAGTTCAATGGATTATTTTTCAAATTAAAATTAAATATAAAAATTATGTCAACTTTTAAACGTTTTACCTGAAAAACCCCATTTTCGCTATCCGTTAATGGGATTGGTGTAAAACATAATTTAAACACTTTTTTTGAATTGAATATTTAAAAAATTAAAAGATATTTTCTTACTCAGTATAAAAAACGTTTTCCAATAGAGTCAAAATAATTATTTTTGAATAGATACATTATTATTTTATTTATCATGATTTAAATTAAATATGATAATTAAAAGTAAAATTAATATTAAAATATTATAAAATTTACCTAAAACATATTATAACCATATTGGATGAGTTTTGATAGTTCATGACCAATCTTGGGGAAAACTAGTGACCTTTTTAATCCCTTTGGGTGGGATTATGACATTTATAACATTTAATTTAAAATAAAGGCAACTATGCCATAATTATGTCTCTTCATTCAAAAATAATTTTAATATGGGTTTGTGTAACTGATATATTTGATTGTAAATATTCATTATAAATATAAAAATATTACCTAAAACATGAAAATTTATAAATAATATTTATAAATTAAATAATTAGATTTAATTTAGACTCAATTATGATGCTATAATATATTTATTAAATAAAGTATCAAATAAATGATATTAATAATATTAAAATAAATGAATTTGAAATATTTATTTCCATACAGTACTTTTATGGATAAATATAAAATTTTATCACTGATTTAATATAATTTTTTCTATATAATTCAGTTATTATGATATTTTAAAATGCATTTATTGAATATTTTGAAAATTGACATCATTAATATTTAGAAAAATAAAATATATGTTTTAAATGGTATAAAATTTATAAAAAAATTGTACTATGGGAAAAAATTATTATCACACTAAAATTCAAATTAATTATTCATTTATACGTCATTTTTTGTTATTTAGTAGTTATTTTAACCCTCTAAGTGTAAAATACTTGATAAATTTGAAATATTTTAATGGGGTTAAAACAAAATGATAAGGCTTAAAAAATAATAAAAAATATTAAATGTTAATTTGTATTAAGATGGTATTTGAGTATGATATACTATATAATACCAAATGTAGGATCGAAATATACAGTACATCTGATACTGATTGTAGTATCAAATTATGATGCAGATACTCAAATACAAGAGGAGGGTGAATTGTATCCTTTTAAAAATTCCATTGGAACATTTAAATATGGTTATGTTTAACTAGGTTAAACAAGGTAATTCACAAAACCTCTAGTTCTACACACAATCTTGAATCCAAAAATATGATTCGTAGTATGTGAATCCAGAAATATGGTTCTGAAAAATTTAACTTAATGAAAGTTTACATAGATTAAGATTATACCTTAAATTGTATAGAATCTAACCATATCAGAGTACAATTATAATTAAGTATAATATAGTTATACTTTCCTCAACAAATAAAATAAAGCAGAAAAAACTTGTAACAAAACAAGTATCAGTAGTGATTATTTTAACCCAAGGAGAATAGTATCCCACAACCTTGGATAAAGGTCCATTGATTTACACATTCAAGAAATTATGTCTTACCCACATTAGGGTAAGCCCTTGATATAACGATCAGATTCTATCTTGCTATCCCTACAAGCCCTAAACATTAAGGTAGTCAACACCTTTGTCTTCCTCAGCAAGTAAGCCCTCAAATTTAAGGTAGTTGACACCTATTTCTTCCTATCCCTGGAAGCCCTCGATTGTACACAGTAACAATCAGAGTCGCACAATGCAAATCTAATCAAAGAGTTCAATACACAAAAAGCATTAAAGCCTATCTCTCTAGAAATCACTTCAGCAGCATGTAATCTATATATTGATCAACTTTTTGTTGGCTATTTCAAATGAGCTCTTATTTATAGGCACCACTTTAACAGTTGGGTCCCTCTTCCAATGGTCATATGTTTCCTTGAATTTCGGAGGGACCTGTACACATATCACTCAAACAATGGTTAGTTAGTAACTGAAAGCATGACATCATTTTATAACAAAACAAGTGTAAGAAAAATATGGTAACATAACTAAAATTTTATATTCAGAATGTAAGGAAATATGAAGGTTCAGAGTCTAACCAAAATTGAATTTGGAGTCTATAATGAAAAGATATTCGGATTCAGTTTTCATGGAATTCGGTACCTGAATTCTATAGAATTCGGATGTCAGATTTTCAAGGAAATTCGGAATCTGGATTCAAAATAATTCTGTACTAGAACATACAAAGTTCGGAGTCAGAGTTCATGTGAATTCGGAGCCAGAACTCATAAAATTTTGGAGTCTGAATTTAGAGAACTAAGAGTCAGAACAAAGAAATATTCATACACAGAACTCGTATTCGGAATTTGGAGTCATAACTCAGAATGTTTGTAACCAGAATTCGTATTCAGAATTCGGAGTCCGATCTCATAAATTTTGTATCCAGAATTCGTAACCTGAATTAGGATTCAGAACTCAGATAGTTCATAACCAGAATTCATAATTAGAATTTGGAGTCAGAACATAGAAATATTTGTAACCAGAATTTGTATTAAGAATTTGGATCCTAAAACAGAATGCCTCATATCTAAGTATTTATATAAATCTGAGGTTTTGGATTCAAAACTAATTTTATACATAGAAATATTATGATATAGAAAATGAAACATGGTACGGATAAATATTATTGGGGAAGGAAATTCGTCCTTATAGAAGTAAAACACAGGTTAAAAAGAGATCTTCCTTGAGATAAGGTGTTTGTGATTTTCAAAACAAGAGGAATGGTAAAGTCGTAGAGAAACATTAATGACTCAACAATCTCCCCAAGTATAAGGAATGGAAAATTCTTATGGAAAACCTTATTGACTCAATAATCTCCCCCTTTTTGGAAATCACAAACATCATTTCGAAAAATAATAAAAGGACTTTGAAAATATTTTTCTAGACTTTGCAAATAAAACTTAGCTCCATTTTTACAATGGCCAAGATGAAAACGACTGAGTCCCCCTTAGTCTTTGGAATACTATGGATTGTATTCTAGATTTAGGGAATGAAAATTTTCATTATCATCAGTATGGAAATCTTCTTAATGGAAAACTACCCATCAGATAAACTCCACCTTACTTAGGGATACTTCTTCTTTACTTTGAATTCTTTTTCCCTTCCCCTTTGTGATTTTCAAAAAGAGTTTGAGGGAATGGAAGAAAATATTGTACCTTAAAAAACTAGTACAAGCATCCAACCAAAACAAGAAACCACAATTTCATTAATATTGGAACAATTTGTAAAAGGAAAAATAGATACAACAAAATATCAGATTTGGATCTATTTTACTTTTTTTCCTTGGGAATCAGCTACTTCATGATGGTTTTCAACATCATTATCTCTTTATGATCCTCATCTTATTGCTTCTCTAAGGCTATGATCCTATAATCCTGAGCCTTCAGAGCCTCTTCTTGGGCCTTCACCAAGTCATCTTACATCACTAGATTTTCTTGAATCTCGATCCAAAGATCCCTTTCTATTTTCCATCTTTGGACAATAAAACTCAACTTCCCATTCAGATCTTTGACATCCTGAATCCAAAAATTGTGTTCATGATTTATCTTTTCCTCAAATATATTTGTATGATATTTGATTTTTCTATCTTGAGAATCAAAAGATTCCTTAACATCAGTTTGAAAGTCATCAATAACTATCAAATATTCAACTACGTTCTTTGAATATCTCACTGTTTTCTTGCAGGAGTTTCTATGGGCTTCATAGTTGATAAAAAAATCTTGTAATCATCCTCAACCTTTATACACCTATCCACCACCATGGATACAGAATCCTATTTTTTATTCATGCTATGCTGGAGCATCTTTCATCTGGATTCAATTGTGGGATACATAGGAATGGTGTCCACTAGCTTCTTCAGGGACTGAATGACAAAAATCATGTCCTAGAGCTGATGATTCAGAATCTGACAATTTGTTTGGTGATGGTTCTTCCTCTAGCTCGACCATCATCCTCTTAGAAGATCCTTGAGCTTCCTTCTTCATTAATGAAATTTTGGTTGGTCTGTCAAAAACTACTTGTATGTCTTTATAGGTTTTCAGAATAGCTTATTCATCTGGAGACTCATGATCACTCTCAGATAACTGAAAAATCCTGTCTTCATCAAATTTTTCTCTCTTAGATCCTTCTTGAATATCCTCAAGATGATTCAAGTGATGATTATAACTCTATTCCTTAGATAATTTGTTCACTTCCATTTCAGCCTTCTCATCAACTCTAGGGGTAGCATGTTTCTAAGATCCGACTTGAGAAGTTCGGATTGACAATTTTTTGGAAGCACTTTATTTCTCATGATAATCTTTAACTTTCTTAATCAGATCATCAATACGACTACTACATTCCTCCTTTTCATTCACTTGTTCCACAGATTCTATCTGTTTCGAAACCTTCTCTGAACGTTTTTTGGATACATGATCTTCTTTCCTGGAGTCTCAATCAACTTTTCTACTAAGAATGTTTTCGGTATAGTAATAGATTTTATCAAAATTTTCCTTACCTAAGGTAATGTTTGAAAAACATTTCCTTAAGGAAAAGATTTCAAATTTTGGTTTGATAAATAATTTATTTCTTCTAAAGCATTTAATTTTGAACTAGAGTAACGCTAGAAATCATTTTTCATAGAAATTATGTTTTCTAGATCTTTAGAATGTTTATTTTTCTCAGAATTTACTTCCTCAATATTTTTTTAAATACATTAAAAATCAGAATTTTTCTTATCGAGATTTTTAGAAATATCGGATATTTCCATAGTAAGAATAGTATTCCTAGAATTTCCCTTATCAAGCTTTTTCATGAGTTTTGAATTCTCAATTTCAAGATGTTCGGAAATCCCAGAAACTAATTCATAGGTAGGTAACGAATTAACATCATTAGAAGATGATTCATCATCAAAAGAGTTATAATATTTATCATTACTATAATTTTATTTTAGAGAATATTTGGTCATTGATTCAACATTTTGTACCTTAGCAATAAAAAAATTATTGTCAATAGGTAGTCTGGATAATAGACCAAGATTCTTCTGTCCAGAAGATTCATAATATGAAGATTCACTTGAAGAGTCCCCACCACTAGCACTCTAGGTGTCATTAGATTTCAAGACTTTCTTAGCATTACCCTAGTAATAATTTTTTATCTTTCTCTCATAATGATTTTCCTTTATTTATTTACTTTTTAGAATGGGGAAATCATGCCTTATATGTCCAACTCTCTTGCATTCATAACATGTGACATCTGAATCGTTCTTCTATTTCCATTCTTTCTTCTTTTATCTGTATTGAAAGTTCCTCTATCAAGATATATCGTTCATTCATCGAGAAAGATTTTCTAATTAATTTATTGAGGATTCACTTCCACTAGATTTGGATTGGATAATAAACTTCTTAGATTTGGATCTAGTAAATATCTAAGGATTTTTATCATTCATATGATTATAAGTAGTATTAAAATCAACCCGTCCATTCCCATTCATCTTTTATATGTTATCAACATCTCTCTTCATTCTAGTCTCATGTTGGAGTAGAGTTCCAAACATCTCATCTAAGGAAATCTGAGTAACCTTTATATTCTCATATATAGATATCCTATTGGATTCCCACTCATTCGGCATGATGTCTATGATCTTATCAACAAGAGCTTCATCATCTAATCCTTTCTCATCCATTGTCTGTAAACTATTCAAAACAGTCATGAACCTTTGTTGAACCTTACATATGGGTTCTCCATAAGGAACGAAAAAACCATGATATCTAGCTCTGAGCATGGCTCTTCTTATTTCAATAACATTGGATGTTCCAAATTAAGTAACTTTAAGTTTCTTCCATATAGAATTTTCTTGTTCACAAGATGAAATTTTGGCTACATATATTTCTAGTCATAGAACAAAGTAAAGTATTGTGTACCTTATAATTCAGTTGATAATCATGATTTTCTTGATTGGTAATGGTACTAACTTCCTTTTCAAGGATTTTATATCCTCCAGTAAGCATAAAAAATTATCAACAACAATATTGATAATGAAAGTCTTCATTCGATCTCTCCAATAATCCTAGTCAATTCCATCAATGATAGGTGTTCTACTTTGATTGAGATTTTCTACAGAACCATCATTGATTAACACCATCTTTAAGAAAAATTCTTTCCAAACAAAACATGATAATAGAAAGAGTTTGTAAACAAGAAAAATATTCCTAAACATGGAAAACAACGAACCATAGTTTCTCTAATCAAGAATATGAATCCAAACAATATGAATTCAAAAAACTAATTCCCGGCAATATGATTCTGAAAAACATAATAATAAGATGAATTCCCTTTTGAATCTAATCATTATATTAATTCAGATTAAACCAATCCTCTGATACCAATTGTTGAGATGGTATGTGAGTATGATATACTCTATAATACCAAATGTAGGATCAAAAGATACAATTGATATGATACTGATTGTATTATCAAATTATTATGCAGATGCTCAAATACAAGAGGGGGGTGAATTGTATCCTTTCAGAAATTCCATTGTATCCTTTAAACATGTATATGTTTACAAGGTTAAACAAGATAATTACCAAATCCTATAGTTCTACACACTTGCTTGAATCCAGAAATATGATTATGGGAATGTGAATCCGGAATGATGGTTCAGGAAAATGAAACTTAATGAATTTTTAAAAAGATGAATATTCCACCTTAAAGTGTATAGAATCATATTAAATAAGAGTACAAGTATAATGCAGTATAATATTGTTATATTTTTTTCAATAAATAAAATGCAGTAGAAAAAATTATAACAAAACAAGCATCAGTAGTAAGTCTTTTAACCCAAAGAGAAGGGTATCCAACAACCTTGGATAATGGTCCCTTGATTTATACATTCATGAAAGTATGTCTTACCCACACTAGGGTAAGCCCTTGATAAGATGATCAGAGTCTATCTTGATATCCCTGGAAGCCCTCAACTTTATGGTAGTTGGCACCTCTTTCTTCCACACCAAGGAAGCCCTCAACTTCAAGGTAGTATTTACCTCTGTCTTCCTATCCTCGGAAGACCTTGATTGTACACAGCAACAATCGGAGTCACACAAAGTAAATCTGAACAAGAAGTTTAGTACGTACAAAGAATTAAATCCTATCTCTCTATAAATCACTCTAGACGTAGGTAATCTCTAGATTGATCAACTTGTTATTGACGCTTTAAAATGATCTCCCATTTATAGGCACGACTTCAACGGTCGTCTCCCTTCTCTAACGGGCATATTTTTCCTTGAATTTTGGAGGTATTTATACACGTGTCACTCAAATAATCGTTAGTCAGTAACTGAAATCTATTGTGTCGGAAGAAACGGGAATGATGGCAAGAGGGGGGGTGAATTGCCTTTTTAAAAAAAAATTAACAATTTAAAATCAAAGTAAAAGATGCAGCGGAAAAAAAAGAAGGCAATCACACAAGAAATTGATAACGGAGTTCGGCCAAAACCCGGCCTACGTCTCCACTCCCAACTCAACCGTTGAGAGATTCCTACCGCTTGTTTTTCAATGGTTTTAGCAAGAAACCCACTAGGATTTGAGGTAGCACTAGGACCTATTACAGCTTGCTTTTTGTGGTTTAGCAAGAACCCACTTGCTTTTGATGGTTTAGCAAGAACCCACTAGCCTTTTTAACGGGTGAAGGCTAGCTCACCAGTGACACAAGCCTTTTAAAAGGAAAGGCTTGAAGAAACCTCTTCACACCTTAATGGTGGTGTGAGAACCCAAAATAAAGGGGGATGAGAAAAGGGTTTGGGGTTTGTAGGCACAAACCCAATTTTAAAGCTCAAAAAGATAAACAAGAAAAACCGTAGTTTGAGAATCCTTGGGCGCCTTTGATTGGATGGAGATGTTGAAAGCCGCTTCCAAGCTTCTTTGGAGGAGCTCCTTGGATGTGGAATTGGATGGAGCACTTGGGGTTCCCTTGGAGGAATGCACCGGAGGTACGCCAAATGATCAACAAGATGTCCGAGCGCTTGGTATATGATCCGGGTATGTTCCTTAGACTTCCGGGGGTTCAAGATCCTTTATTTATAGAGGGGGAACCCTCATATGGCCGTTGGAGGTCTTCGGAGCCGTTGTAAAGGCTTTCGGAGCCGTTGGGAGGCAAGTGGAGCAGCCTGGTCAAAGCCCTAACGGCTAGTTTGACTGGCTCCACCGGCTGGCCGGTACAGTGCCACCGGCTGGCCGGTGCCTTGGAGAATGGAAACTTGTTCTGCCCAGGAGCCACCGGCTGGCCGGTGCTGAGGCCACCGGCTGGCCGGTGGTGAGACAGTAGGTCTCACTGTTGGGGCTGGATGCCACCGGCTGGCTGGTGGTCAAGCCACCGGCTGACCGGTGGAGCCTGGCAGTGGGCAATGCCTCTGCCAGGTCCACCGGCTGGCCGGTGCCATCACACCGATTGGCTGGTGGACTGAATTTCAGTCCACTTGAGATGCTTTCTTGGGCCATTCCTTTGGCAATCTCTTGTCTATCATCCACAACACTTAAAACACAATATTAGATAAAAATGAAAGTGATTGTGATCATTAAAATTAAACCACGAGGGGATACGAGAGGTACAACAATCTCCCCCTATTTTGATGATCACAATCACCAAAACAATTAAAGTAAAAACCTAAATGAAAGGCATGCTTTTAATGAATAAATTGAAAATAAATGCTAAGTATGATCAAAAGGTTTCTCCCCCAATCAATCAAGAAATTTCTCCCCCTTTGTGATTATCAAAATAGAATGGGGCATAAAACTTGATTGAGGGAAAAAGTTTGAAAAACTAGATTTTGAGAATTGAAAAATCAAGATTTTAAACCAATTGAAAATAATACCAATTGTTGGAAATTTTGAAATGAAAATTGAATAACAGTTTGAATTGAAAGTTTTGAATCAAAAATTGAATAGAAAATTTGAAAATTGAAACCAAATGAAATATTTGAAATGAAAAATTCGAATTGAATATTTTGAAATGAAAATTTTGATACCAAGTGTTGAAATTGAAATTTGGAATCGAAAATTTTGAAATTACAAAAAAGCTTAAAAGATCCTAACTCCCCCTAAATAAAAACAAAAAGTCACCGTGGAGAGGGATTTTGAAAAGAGACAATTTTAGGCCCGGAGAGACTCGCTAGAAGGGATTTTTCAATCCAAACTTGTCTCATGGCGGGTCTTCTCCTATAAAATTCATCGGAAAAGAAAAAAGACTTGTGTTGGCCGTACCGGGCATTTTTACAATTACATTCATAAATTAGGTGCCTGGGTTTTTTGCAATAGTTACAAAATTTAAAACAAGAGCTCCCCCTTACAAAAACAGTGGGAGCATTGGAGGAGGAAGCTTGGTTGGTGTATCCAAGCCCTTGGGTGGTTCTAGAAATTCGTTGGGAACCTAGGATATTGTTCAAATTTTGTTCCCCTTGGGTGAACTTAGCTAGGGTCTCCCTTAGGTCTTTGATGGTTGATTCCATGGAATCAACATTGGGGAAATTTTGGATTTTTAGGGAGAGTTCCTCCTTCTCTTTGAGAAGTTGGTCTTTTTCGAAGGAATGTTTTTTGAAAGACTTTTTCAAAGAGACGAATTTTGAAGAAAGCTCATGAAAACCATTTTCTAATTGATCTCTAGCATATTGGAGATCCTCATAAGAAAGATGATTTAAAGAATTTGAATTTGCAGAACAAGAGGAGGAGGAGTCGGAAGATGTTACCTCATGTTTTGCCATTAGACATTTGTTACCTTGGTCGCTTGAGGAGAAGGAGGAGAAGGAGGAGCTATCACTCCATGTTGCCTTTGAAGCCTTCTTTTTCTTCTTCTTGGCCCTTTTCTTGTGAAGTGGGCAAGCGGGTACGGATTCTGCATCGAGTTCTAGCTTTTGAATGGGTTCTTGCTTTTGAGCCATGCTAGTACCTTCATGGGTTAGCTCTAAACATTTCCAAATATCATGTGAAGTAGAGCAAGAAGAAATGCAATCGAAAACATTACGGTCAAGACCACAATGAAGAGCGTTCATGGCTTTGCCATCAAGCTCAAAATTTGCAATGTCATTGGGGGTCCATTTTGACTCATCGGGAGAGGAGAGCGTAAAACCATGCATAACAATTCTATAAATTGGATAGCCAATACTTTTAAGAAAAGTTGACATGCGGGTTTTCCAAAAAGTATAATCGGCTCCATCAAAGAATGGAGCACAATCCAAAGAATGTCCTTCGGGGGATTGAGAGGAAGAAGCGGTAGAAGCCATCAAAAAAAATAGGATCTTTAATTTGAAACCGGTTAGGGAATTATTCAAATACTCCCTCTGATACCAATAACCACCGGCTGGCCAGTGGTCAAGCCACCGGCTGACCGGTGGAGCCTGGACCAAGTTCCTTCTCAACATCCAAGGCACCGGCCAGCCGGTGGACCTGTACCGGCCAGTCGGTAGCCCAGACAAACTAGCCGTTGGCTTTGACCAGTCAACCTTCTTTTGGCCTCCAACGGCTCCGAGGACTTCTCCAACGGCTCCGAAGGCCCCCAATGGGTTCCATGCCTATAAATAAAGGCCAAGGAAGCCCCGTAACCTAATCAGATCATATACCAAGCGCTCGGACACCTTGTTGCACATTTGGCGAACCTCCGGCGCTTCACCTTCAAGGATCCTCAAGTGCTCCATCCAATTCCACATTCAAGAGCACCCTCAAGAAGCTTGGGAGAGCACGCTACATCAGCTCCATCATCCAATTGGCGCCCAAGTCTTCCTCCAATACGGTTTTTATTTTATATTTCATTTTGAGCATAAAATTGGGTTTGTGCCTACAAACCCCACCCTTTTCTCATCCTCCCTTTCTTTTGGGTTTCACACCACCATTAAGGTGTGAAGAGGTTTCTTCAAGCCTTTCCTTTTAAAAGGCTTGAGTTTTCGGTGAGCTAGCCTTCACCCGTTAAAAAGGCTAGTGGGTTCTTGCTATTCCATTGAAAGCAAGTGGGTTCTTGCTAAACCACAAAAAGCAAGATGTAATAGGTCCTAGTGCTACCTCAAAGCCTAGTGGGTTTCTTGCTAAAACCATTGAAAAGCAAGCGGTAGGAATCTCTCAACGGTTGAGTTGGGAGCGGAGACGTAGGCCGGGTTTTGGCCGAACTCCGTTATCAATTTTGTGTGTCTTGCCTCCTTTATTTCCGCTGCATTTCAACTTTGATTTTTAATTTGTTAATCATTTTTTAAAAGGCAATTCACCCCCCCTCTTGCCATCATTCCCCGTTTTTTCCGACCCAACAAAATCATGCCATTGTTTTATAAGAAAAGAAGTGTAATAAAAATATGGTTACATAACTAAAATCCAATATTCAGATTGTATAAAATATGAATGTTAGAAGTATAACCAATATTAAATTCGGAGTCTATAATACAAAGATATTCAGATTCTATTTTCAAGGAATTCGGAACCTAAATTCCATATAATTCTAGAGTCTGATTTTCAATGGAATTTAGAATCTGGATTCACAAGAATTCAGAATCAGAACTTAAAATATTTGGAGTCAGAGTTCATGATAATTGGATTTAGAACTTATAATAGTTCAGAGTATGAATTCAGATAACTCGGAGTCAGAACATTGAAATGTTCGTAACCAGAATTTGAATTTGGAATTCAGAGTGTGAACATTGAAAGTTTGTAACCATTATTCGTATTTAGAATTCAGAGTCAGAACTCAGAAAGTTCGTGTCCATAATTTGTAATCAAAATTCGGAGTCAGAACTCAGAAATTTAGTAACCAGAATTCGTAATTAGGATTTGGAGTCACAACATAGAAAAGGTTGTAACCAGAATTTATATTCGTAATTCGTATCCTAAACAAAATGCTTCATATATTGGTTTTTATATAAATCCATGTTTTTGGTTTCAAACCGAATTTTATACTTAGAAAAATTATGATATGGACAATGAAACATGGTAAGGATAATTTTCCTTGGGGAAGGTAATTCTTCCAAATAGAAGTAAAACATAGGGTAAAAAGAGATTTTCCATGAGATAAGGTGTTTGTGATTTTTAAAACAAGAGGAATGGTAAAGTCATAGAGAAACCTTAATGACTCAACAATCTCCCCAAGTATGAAGGAATGGAAAAGTCATAAGGAAAACCATATTTAATCAACAATTGGATGATTATATTTTGACCCATAATAATCATATCTATAAAAAAATGAGTTTCAATCAATTTTTAAACAAAATTGAATTTATATTGATTTAATATAGTTAATAATTCAAAAGAATTCCCTCCCCTCTCCAATAAAAGGCACTCATTCATCTCAATTACTAAAACTTCAAAAACCTTTTTGATTAGACATGCCCTACCCAAAACATTTCATAAAATCCACCATCACATTATTGAGGCCTTATTATTGGTATTACACTATCCTTAGAGGTGTTAATGTGTTTATCGAAGGTGATCAACCAGAGAAGAGGACATGTTTTCATTAAGTATTTTTATTTAGTTTCTCCTTCCACATCTATTAAATATAATCCATCCTAAATGAAATAATATCACTAGAGACACAAATATACCGAGATTTTATAATTGTAAGGTCATCACCCAAATCTGTATCTACTTTCATTAAATGGGAAAGGAATTAATCGTTCATGTGTATGTCTGAACTATCACCTTCACAAACCAATCTAATTAATTTTCATAACCATATCTCATGACTAGTTATAATAATAGAATTAATTTTATTATGTGATATTAATAAAATATTAATCAAAATAATATAATAATTTGGTAGTTACATTTTTATATTCCATGTGCATAAAAATAAAAACTTCGTTCGTGCATACATGTAATCTATCACCTCCACGAAATGATGTAACACAAATTTATTCATTATATCACTTGTATGTTATATATATATATATAATTATATCAATATTATTAATATGATATTAACTGGGTTATTATGATTCTGAAATTATAAAATAATACTTAAATTCTTTCCATAATGATCAATGAAAAATGGAAAATGTTACTCATTCATGCATACGACTTACCATCTTCATAATTATAACATTATTAATTCTTCATAACCAGACAACATTATTTTAGTTAAAGTTAAATTTTATGTCAAAAAATTATGATTTTCTGAATACTATTTTTGATATTACGTAATTATGACCACATTGACTATTGACATCGTTCCATGTTTATTTTTGACTCAATTACCCTATATCGACAACACGTCTGACGTGAACATAAATAAATATGAAATTGTTAAGACATTTTAATAAGTTAAATATAAATAATAATGAACATGAAAAATAGTATCAAGAAAGTGTTAATTAACCTATATTTTTTTGGGATGATAAACAATGTAAGATACGATTCGGACTCGGGCTAAGGGACTTTGTCTCAATCTTATTTCATTGATACATTTCTTTATAATATGCATATTTATTCTTTTGTTAGGTGATTATACAAACACTATGATATTTCATGTCCATATGTTATCTATACTAATTTTATATTATGTTTTGGTAAATTAATTAATTCAATGAGATTAATATTTACATGTTCAAAGTGGTATGAAACATCTGGAATATTTAAAGATTAAATAATAAAATCTTCTCTCCAATATATTATTTTAAATATTTATTTGTATGAATATAGAAGGAATATAAATAACATTTTATATCTATGTTTTAATTTCATTAAAATGTTTTAAAAAATGAATCATTTTATATGAAGCATTTAATATTACCACAAAATAAAAAAAAGTATGTTTTATTAATGTATGAGTCAACAACAACTTCTCGGTTTCCGTAACCCTTGTTTGATATTTGGTTTACTCAATAAGACTAAATGTTTTTGAAATGTAAGAAATATCTTTTTCCCTATTTGTGTGTTTTGGTATTTCAAATGATTTTGAAATTTTATTGACTATTTAAATATCATGAAATAATTTCTTGTGATTACAAATGAAGTATTTTGAGTGAAATGTTGAAAATGTCAATGTTTTATGTGTTATGATTATGTAATGGTACTTGTTAATTTTATGGGGTGTTATATGATCAACCAATGATGGGTGGTTTCATGATAATACAAATATGGCTGGTTCTGTGAAAAACCAAGGTTGCATAGTGTGTTTATAACCACCAATGCATTGGTTATGGAAGTCGATCATATAGATATTCCATTTGTAAGATTGATATGTGTCGGAGTTGTCTCTATATTCATAACATTTATTTTTGATTATGTACCAAGTTACCTCTAAATTATAAGTGTTTTTTCTATGGGCCATAAGTTAATATTTTTATTCCACAAGGGTAATCAAAATTCTTATATCCAGTGAAGGGTATTTACTACGAAAAGGAGAAGAGTATTGCATTATGATAATCTATTCATAATTTACATGATTTATCAAGACTAACAGTTTCATCACTTACTCTATCTTTTTATTCTCATCCCATGTTTTAAAATGTTCTTCATAGGATTTATATACAAATAGAGTAAATGATGGGATAAAGTAAATGTTATGAAGTTTAATCATGAAATGAAACCATGATTATTTTTTTAAAAAAATCATCTTATGAAAAACATTATACTATGTAGAAGGATCTAATATATAGAATTTTAGTTGTTATGTATGAGTAACGTCATAATTCTATAAATCTATAAACTTGAAAATATCCTCAATGTGAAATAATATCAAATTATGGACATAACTCATGATAAATTAATGTTTAAGGTTGGGGCCTTATTCTCTCCCTCTCTATGGATATGTATGACGTCACCAAATAAGTATTAGAATTTGAAAAAAAAATATGGAGGGTATTTCAAATGTAATTATATCCAAAACAAAACATTTCTGTAAATTATTATTTAATTAATCTGAAATTACCTTGCATATAACCTAGGGAGATAAAAATTCATTAGGATAATTTTATAATTATTCTATTTAAATTCATTTAACTATTGCCTCTAAGTTAATTAGATTATTATATTTTTATAACACATATATGTCTATTGAAAATTTTGAAGAACAATATGGACTTGTTGAGACTGAGTAACTAGTGGCATTATAGTAATAGACCATGTTTCTAGATGACATTCTTGAATGTGATGATTTATTTATTGATTCTCCATGTTCTAATAATGCTGAATTAATTTTTTTTCTATACTTCCCCTACATGGAATTTGTGAAGTACCACTATACAGAGTGTAGAGGCCTAATTATTTTAATTATATAATTTCCTTTTAACAATAATTTGAATAATATCTCTATTTTCTCACAAAATTTAACCAAATTTACCATTGAATGTTATATAAAAATTAAGATATAGTTGCATTAGTGTATGGATAGAAAATACGTAACCCAACCATTAAATTTCATAGGAAATAAAAATTCATGTATTTATCAATAATATGTAGTATAAAAATGAAATTAGTATAGCTAAATTAATAATATAACCATTTGTATGTTAAAATGAATCATTTTTTAAAATTGGAATTTATAATTTCTTAGTAAGAAAATAAATATGTAATTTATAGAAAATTTATTGATATGAATATTATGTTAATAAAATTATTAGTAATTGATAATAATTAAAAATATCTATAGTTAATAATTTTTTTTAAAAAATAGTTTTCCTTTGAAAATATTTTCCATTGGAATTTTGTTTTTTCATTTAAATGGGAAACTCATAAAATTTGAAATTGAGTTTTCTAAAATATATTTTATTATTATATTCATAATGATAATATTATCATATTATGAATTTTTATAGTTTTTATTAAATGTATAATTTTTAGGTAAATAGTTTAAAATATAGTTTCCTCAATAAATGGAACTTTTATAAAATTATAATTTTATGAAAATATACTATAAGATTAAATATTTTTTTGATTGGTGACAAATATGCTAATTTTGAGACAATATTTATATTTTAATACCATTTTTAATTTATAAAATATATGTTTATATATTTTTGAACATATGTACTATTTTTCAATAAAAGAAAATAGTTTTTTCATTTCATTTATTTTAATATTTTTTGGTTAAAATTCATTTTTTTATAATAAAAATCCACATAAATTTTTATCTAAGAAAAAAAATTATATTGAAAATAAATTACAAATATAATTTTACAGTACACATAATTATAGTAATAAAATAAACATTTTCTAAACATGGGTCCTTATGAATAACTTTTTTTAATGTTGAAATTTATTTTTCTTACGTAAATAAATTTTATTTGTGGAAATTTATTTCAAATTTTGAATCTGGAGGCTTGAATTTTAAAATAAGGGATATTTAATTTTTGGAATAAATGTTAATTCAGTCAAAATGTGATAAAATATTATAAATGAAGATGGTAAAAATTGTAATAATTATAGGGGTAATGGGATTGATAAAAATTATAATTGAGTGGTTGAGATATCATAATATTTATATAATAACTAACATAGTCACAGTCTATTTATATAGCCACCTGAAATGTTAATGTTTCTCTCTCTTTATATTTAGTGTAAATATTTACAAAACGATATCATTCTCTCCACCTATTAATGGGTACCCTCACCGCTAATAAAAACCACTCAAAAAAATAATATTAACAATTAAAATAAAAACATATTATCTAAAATAAATTATATTCACCCTATTATGCTTCTTTTCACATGAGAATATCCTAAACCCTCTTTTTCTAAGAATTCTTCTAAGGGAATGTTTATTTTCATAATGTGTATATTAATTTTTCCATATTTTATATGTTTTAAACATTATGTTTCCTAATATATTTTTATTATTAATATATATTTAAATTATAATTTTATATATTATAATTTTTATAATGATGTAATAACTAGTAACCATCTATTCCTTTTATATTATGTAAAACAATAACAACATTTGTCTTTGAGTGTAGACTACCACCTCCAAGAAATAACTAGTTTTTCATTACTTAATCACATTATGTGGTTCATGATGTTGATAAATTTAATAATAACTAGTTTTTCATGATGTTGAGATATTTATATTTTTTTTTGATTCATGATTGATAAATCATCTTATACATTTATCTAATCCTATAGAAAATCATATCATCAACCATGTATATATGAGGACTACCACCTCCATAGAAGAATTAATTTCTATTTATATTTACCCACCACCAAACTTGGATCGTCATGATAATCATTTTTTTGGTTAATTATGATTTCAAAAAAATTAATATGGGTTTGTAATCACAAATTTTAAAAAAAAATTAAAAATATGAGTAATAAAGAACCATGTAATATTCAACCATCAAAATGATCGTTCTAAAAGGGAAAAAATAGTTCACCATATTTTTTATTCACATCCTACAGGTTATCATCCTCCTCTATTTTGTTTCGATTCATATATAACAAAATAATAAAAAAATAAATATGGTAATTATTCTTTTGGAATGCTGATATTACAAATAAAGAATATAAAAATCATCCATCAATTATTGTATTTTGTTATTGGGTTGGTTTAAACCCTACATGAATAATTCTATAAATTTATATCATGGTTGACTACAATAATTAAGATTCCTAGAACATATGAAATAAATAAGAAAATTTTGATTGTATTTTATTTCTATATTGTCATAATCACAATTAAAAAAATTATTTAAGATGCTAATGACTATTTTTAAAAAATTACTAAAGCATGCTCATGAGTAATTTCATCATCAGTGATGGTAACTAAAAATCCCATATTATGAAAATATAATTTTATATATAATATTTTATGAAATAATTATAGTTAATTATAATAAATTTTAATAGTGAAATTTAGGGTTAGAATAACGAACAACATAGATATTACATAACTAGTTCAAAATAATAAATTTTCATAACACCATATACAGATAATATGTAATATATGATATATATATATATAATTATTAATGATTTTTTTAATATTTATAGATACGATAGTATTTTTAAAATTATTGAAAAAGAGAGAAAATATTTCATATAATATAGGTTAAAGTGCATTTTGACTAAGTAGGAATTAAACTAATAGTGTTATTTTCTTTAATTTTGATCTATTGAAACAATTTATATATTATGCGCAATGGTTACTTTTTGGGTGATATATAAATTTAACCTCCCATTAATGTTATATAATTAGTATCCTTTTTAATTTATGGAAAATAATTATTGGAAACTTTTTTTCTTCCCATTTATTTTGACTCAATGATACCCTAGTTGTAAGAGTTTTGGGTTAATCAATTATTGTCTCTTAAGTTGTGATAATTATCTTGATCTTATATTATGTAAATTGGGTAAATTATGTACATGGATTATATTATGTGGAATTATCCAATTTTTAATTTTTTACAATATAGACATCTTTTTTAGTTATTCAATATCTATGGATTTTATTTCACATACGAAATATTTACATGTGAATCCTTGATTCATTAAGTTATAATGTTTCATATTGAGCTATTAATTTCTATGATTAGGTCTTCACACCATAATATTCTATTATATGGTAAATTTTCTAAATATTAGGTGTAAATTAACATTTAATCCAAATATTTTATAGTAAAAAATATCCTCATAAATTTGTTTCACTGTTAAATTAATTCCCACACCTTTAATAACGGTATCCCTAACTTTTCTATATATTCCATTCCGAATAATGTTTTTCACTGTAACTTTGAACACAATTATGTGTTATCATTAGTAAAATCTATATTTACATCCTAATAATTTAAAATTGATGTTTTCTTACTCATTTTATAATTGGTGTTTTTAATAAATATACTTTTAAACATATAATTTATTTTACATTATTTATCATATGTTCTATCTTCAATAAAATATTTAATTTGATACCTTTATGCCTGTTATAATGATCCATTAACCTAAATTATTTAAAAATGTTAATATTTTTAAAATTATGACATCGCAATTTCAAAAAATGAATTCTAAAAATACTTGTAACTTCATCTTTAAGGAAATATTCAAATATATTTTTGAAAAACCATATTATATTCTCACCTCCATTTTCCTATTCATATTAAAAATTATTTACACTAATATGAGTTTTATATAAATATATATGATTTATTTTATATTATTAAATGTATCTGTTGGGGTATTTAACTCATTATGTCAAACAGTTGATTTCATGCTCATATCATATATTCTATTGTTTGAATCATTCTTCATTCATCTGGTTTTTTATCTATGTCTACACCCTAATATGTATCTTTTATTAAATTATGGATTTGATCTTTTAAAAACATATAACATATTTCCCAAGATGTCTTTTTTAGTTTTATTTTCCATGAATGATGTGATCCATCCCTTCCATTATCTTGATTAACCATTTATATAAAATTGACATAAATTATCATCTAATGACATTGCATTTTGAATATTGTTTTTTCCGTTATATTGAATTAATTTTTATCTCCGAGATTAAAACATTGATTTATTGGGTGTTTTTTACATAACATTATACCTAAAATCTATAATGTTTTAGTTTCAAGAATTCCTAGATGGAAAACATCTTAATTTTTTTTAGGTAAAAATTGAAAATTGGTTTTCTTATTATTAGGATACAGATGTTTATTTACCACATTAGATGTTGATATATAATGAATAAGAATCCACCTTCTTTCACTAGATGGGTTCTGATCATATCGTTAGTTTTATTAACATTTGTTAATGTTTTGTTGTTTTGTTTATTGTTACACTAATATGGATGATTATTGATAATTTATACCATATATTGTTTATTATTATTCTTAAATATTTAATTTATTTGACCTAATTACTGAATGTTAGCTAATAGTTGTAAACTTCCCCTTGATTCCTTCATAGGTCTCATGAGACAAAATATATAGTGTATTTTGTTTTATTCCCACATAAAAAAAATATTTCCAAGATATAGATCCATGATGGTAATATTGTAATGCATATGATTATGATGTCATGGAATAGGGAATAGAAATACTCATTAGATGTAATAAATTTCATCGATAAAGAACCCATTTTTTTCATCGATGCCATATTTATTTTTCTATTATTATCCATGTTTATATTATCTTTTTTGATTCATTCAATTATGGAATTATTTTTGTTCATGTATTCTATCCATATTATTTATTCACTTTATATTCTCATTTATTAAATTTTATTATTATCTCTTATATTTTTCCTTACTATGAATTTGATGTCATCCATTTTTATATTTCCATTTGACCATGTTTTAATAATACATATTAGTCATGATATGACTCGAAGGAAAACCTGTCTATAGAATTTAATTGAGATATATATCTATATATATCATATTATATATTATCTATTTTCTTAAATACTTTTAAAAAATATTTATTACTTTAGAAACACATTGGAATTATTAATTTATGTTTTTTCCTAATTATATAAATATCTAAACATAAAATGTCTTATAAATAATTGTAATAAATTTTTTTCATTATTTCTTATAATTATGGGATAGATACCTTTGGGAATAAAGTGTTGGTATCAATGATATAGTTTAATTTATTTTTTGAGTGATTGGATATTGTAGGGTCCGTTAAGGGATCTATATTTGGTATCAAATTGTATATAAAATGTTTGTGTTATCTACTCTATATCCAAGAGTATTGGTCTTGTGAAATATATTTGGAATCATATCCTCGATTCGATAACTTTATAGTTTTTTTATTTTTATTTAAGGATATAAATTTTATTAAGTAGTATAAAATTATATTTGTTCATAGTTTTCAATACATATGTAACCCTTTAGGTTGGTTGAGATAATATTAAATATTTTAGATATTATTATATGTGAAAATTAAAAAAAACATAAGGATGATAATTAGGTTATTATTAAATAATGATTTTTTTGTTAATGTAGATAATGTGTGTTCCTTTTTGAAAGAATATCCCTATCTGTAGACATGAATGTGGTTATACATATAGTAAAAATTCATCTAAAAGTAATCACTAAAAAAACTGGGTTGGGGACTAACACAATATTTTCCCTAGAGCATTATTAGTAGGAATATGACTTTGCACCTTCCTAGACACTCTTATGTGATATTCATTGGTTAAAAAATTTCTATTTACACTATATTATGAAGGATTTACTTTCGTATAGAATTTCATTGAGGAATATAAGAGAACCTAAATTAAATAATCATAGATTAAACCTTGTGTGATTTATGATGAAATGAATTGAAATTTAATAATTTTGATGATTAATACATTTTAATATTGTATATTATTATCTTACAATAATTCAATTATGGTTTCCATAACTCATATTTACCTTTCGTTGTTTTAATAATGGTTTAATCACAATGCAACCAATTTAATAGTGGATGTCATTGATAATAATGAGATTATCCCAAAGGGAACACTAGTCTGATAAAAATTGGAGTAACAAATATTATGGTTATTCCAAACCAAGTGTAATGAATCATGATTAATATTTTTATCATAGTTTTGTTTCTAAAAAATCTAATTTATGTAGTTTGGTATCTCTTGTAAGATCGAGTAAAAAGATTATAGTGGATAGAAGATTTAATTTCCTAAATTTCAAAACTTGGGAAAAGTTATACAAAGATCATTAAGTTGTTTTATGATTGTAAAATGATGAAATAAAGTATTTAATTATATGGGATAATAAAATTTCAAGTTATTATAACCAATGAAAAAGATGTGTCTCTAGTAGTAAAAATGATATTATGATAGAAACCACAAATGAAATTATATTTTGAGCCGTATAATTATTTTAGAAAAACATAAGAAAAAATTAATTGATAATTATAATGGAAATGAGTAAATTTATTTAAGGGGATAATGTAACACCATGAGAAGTGATATTATTTATTTTCCTTTAAAACCTAATGTGATCAACAGCTTTCTTCACATGAAAAAACGAACAATAACTAAAAACAGAATAACATATAATTTTTTAGATATAGTTATATAACTTGTGGGAAAAAATAGATGAATCCTAATATATAATTATATTCATAAAAAAATTCGTTTTCGATTATATATTATTTTTAAATTAATTATTATAACCAACATACTAATAATAATAATTTTGAACATCGAAAAATTGATTTTTTTTATTTTCTTATAAAAAAAATATTTTATGGATTAAATATGTTCCCTAAATTAATAATATATTATCACCAATATTATTTGTAATTTATATGAAACTTGAATATGAAGAGTTAATATTTCAAAAAATTATTATCCCATGAAAATAGTTTTCATGGTATTTTTATTCGTTTATTTAAAAATAATATTTTAAAATTATAAAATTTCAAGTTTATATAATAAATTTCATTTTTATATCAAAATTATAAACATTACATTATGATTATTTTTATGAATTTTTTTAAAAAAAAATTATTTTTAGGGGAATAGAAAAAAAAATTATTTCTTTTACAAAATAGAAACTTTTAAGAATTTATCATTATATAAGGAAGACCTAAGCATCTTAAAAATATTTTAATTTATAAGGTATTTATATATTTATTAGTATTTTTTAAATACTATTCTGAATTTATAAATTCTTTTTTACACTTCATAAAAAAAATTACTATTTTCCCACAAAAGTTGTTGTTTTGGTCATTTCATTTAATTAAATATTATGTTCTTAAAATTAAATTTCATATTTCTATAAAATCCATATAATACATATATTATTATAATGACCCAATTTTTTTATAATTATATCCCAATATATTGATAATTCATCCCAACACATAAATTTTATGATTAAAGAGCACATTTTTTCAAAAAAATATGTTTTTACTTTTTACATGTTCTAATGATAATATAAATTTTTTATTATAAATATATACGTTTTATATCATCAAATATATTTAATTATATTAATGATTAAATTTAATTTATTTAATGTCATTCATTATATTTTTTACAAAGAAATTATATTCTTGGGAAAGAACTAGTTACTATGATAATATGGAAAGTGGTGAAGTAATAACTATAGGTGTAAGGATATTATAACAAGAAGTAAAAGATAATTATAGTTTAATTTTTGAGATATAATATACACAATATCATACCAAACTCATTTATTGTCCATTTTGGGAACCACATGACATGTGAAACATTTTCTCTTCGTATACTAAGATAAAATATTAAGAAATTCAGTGAGAGCAATTATAAAAGGGTCCTATAAATACCCCTATAAACTAGTCAAAATAAATAATTACATAATGAAATTAAAAAATTATTTATTCCTCATGAATCCAAAATCAATCAATTATTATTTTAGTTCACAAGAAATTATCTAAATCCCTTCCATTCTCTGTACACCTCCAAGGGAAAGCCCAGGTCCTTAACATGAGTACCAATTCTCCCTAATTTCATTTATTTATATATTACCATTTCCAGATATATTATTCTCAGTGATATATAATTAAATAATTATTATGTATATAATTAATTTTATTATTCTATTGGAAAATATATTAATAAAATACCACTATTTCTCTTAAGAAATAAATGGCATTCACATGGGTATGTGCAGATTATCACCTCTAAAAAGTAAAATGATTCATATTACAAAACCAATTCAAATGGATGGTATAAATGTTTCATTTATTAAATAATTATGAAAATTAAATCCTATTTTATATTGTCATATAAAAAATAAATTAGTCATTTCTCACAATTCATTGGAATGTGAAATAATTAACCATATGTATGTGTGAACTACAACCACCATTGAATGATTGATTTCTATTTTTATTTTTCAATCCTCAATAAATGGATTCCCATTAGGATTTTTTAATTGGATAAATAATATTAATTTGAAATTATTAATTTTATTGAATTAAAAGTAGGAAAACCTATTCAAAATATGACAAAAAAACTATGACACTAAATTCAACTATTCGAAAGGGTATTTTATGAAAAAAATGATTTCTTTGTACAGAGTTATAAAATCAATTTTCACTATTTTTATTATAATTATTCCTAATTATTATATTCGACACTTGTTAAATTTAATTATTTCTATTATTATTCTTGTATAATTATATGAAAACTAAATAACTTCATAAACATCAATTAAATTTGGAATGATCTTTTTTTGGGTTGGTTTAACCACCTATAAAAAACATATATATTAAAATAATTAATACCTATGGATATTTAATTTTTATCAATATATGTAATAAATAAATGAATTATTTTTATTTTTATTCTTTTGGAATTATATCATTAATATTAAGCTCATTTTTTATACACATATATGTTTGTGTAAAATCACATAAATGTGCTTGTCGTTGATTCTATATTTAAGGATCTGTTGTATAATATGATATAATGAAACAATTACATTATAAATAGATATAAAAACACCATTACAGTACTTTTTTATCAATGTAATTAATATCATTTGATTAATAATGAAAAACAACACCATTAACACAAATATAGTTGTAAAAATTCAAGATTAATCACACCTAATATCGAAAATAGATCATAACAAGATAATTTTCATTTATTGAGTTATTTAATTTCAAGTTAAAAAAATTATAGATTTCAAAATTGATTATATATTGTGTTTCTAAAAAAGTTACATTTTAACATGAAGTTAGAGGACATCTCAATTGTGCAGTAATTATAGTATGGGTTTTATTTTTCTCAATTCTAAATCATTGAGACATGTTATATGTTATAAAACATGATTACTTTGCATAGTGTTATATTTATTTACTCTCACATGAATGTTTTATACATTATTTCCATTTAATTCATTACAATACTATTCATAATTGAGTTCTTTACTTTAATTGGGTATTGGCATAAGTGCTTCCCGAGTCATACATGTACTTGACTAAACAATTTTCATTCATTGAGTTATGATCATTATTTTCAACATATTTTATATATGTTATGTACATTCCATTCATGAAGAAACCATAGAACCTCTGTACACTAACACCCAAGTGAGAACTGATATGGCTTGAAGGGAGTCCCCCATCACCCCATGATGGGAACTAGCTCTGGGGAATTAATAAGTGGTATGAAAGAATAATTTTTCTAAATGAATGACAATTCAATATTGAATAGTGGAAGGTAAATCAGAGAATATATGGTATAAAAACACTCCTCTTGGATATATATATCACATTGAGAAATTTAGTTTCAAGAGAGGTATATTATTCATCAAATGACACATTATCCCCCAAGACAATGTCCAAGAATAATTGTCTAATCAGTATATCACAACTCCACCAGTCACCTTCATCACCGTGTTCTCGCTAATCCAGCACACCTTCCACCTCCAAGTGGTACTTTTACTTATCATAGACCTTTAATAACATAATTGACATACTTATTTAATGTAATTGTTGTGTTGTGAAAAAAATATCATTGTAGAACATCACCAAATATCCCCTCAAATTCCATAAAAATCCAATTTTTTTTAATTTGTAAAAATGTTGCATGGAAAATTATCCACATTATTACTAAAAATATATATATAATCAAGTTAATTTTATTTATATCCAAAATTACATCAATTAAAAATTTTAATTATGTATAAGTGATTGAATAAATTATTCTAATAAATACTATAATGTAAAAATTAAGTAAAAACCATGAAATGTGGTAATATTCCATGCTGTTCATTAATTTTTATCTACATGATCCTCACAGTACATAGTCAATCACTTATTTATTAATGTATAAGGGATTTAATTAATATTTTATCCTCCTTGTTCTTTGAATTTCTTGAATCAAAACCTATAGAGAAATTCATTTATTATGATAATGTATATGAGGCTAACCAATATATGGTTGGTGTATTGGAGGACCCATTACTTTTCCATCACCCACCATCTATGTTTTACCACATTGATATTTAGAGGGATCCATTATACTCTACCCATGTGGTCTTCCAAAACTTGTGTTCAGGGTTTAATGTAGCATGGAAACAATTGTGGTGTTTCAAACCATTCATTTTTCATCAACCATCAGACAATTTGTGAAAATGGACTGTCTAACTAGGGGGGAACCCATTTACCCATTTTTGGGTTCAAAGTAGGATCTATCTTTATTCACTGCATTTTTTTCTATTTTTTTGTTCAATGAATTTATTATATTTTTTCATGATTTTTTGGTATAAAAAGATAATAAATAGAATCATAACTCAATGTGTACACTACAAAAATATTCTTAGGTTGTATATTTCTATACCATGGATTCTATTTCACCAATGCATTTAATAATGTTTTATATAAAATGACGTTTTATCGCATCCAAGGTATAGTTGTTGTATGCGTGTTTTTAATAATTTTTATCTATGTTCTTATTTTTTCAATTATTGTTTCTATAATTATTCATGTTTCCTTTTCCTATTTTTAATTTTTTTTTTGTTTTTTTGGATTATTGATAGAAATTTAATACATATGGAAATTAATACCATCATGATATTTTTTGAAAATTTCATTATTTGAGTACTTTTTTTTCAGGTTTCCAATCCTTCTATTCAAGGATATTTTATTTTTTTGAAACTCATTTCCCACATTACTATCCAAATTCAAAATCTTTCCAACCCATGAATATTTCTAAAATATTATTATACATTATTCATATATTTTTACTGTATTTATTCTTTTTGTCTGATAGAAAATATAATTTTTCACTTATTTAAATCTTTTAGAATTAATTGAATGTGTCAAATATTATTGAGGCACCATTCTGAAACTCCCTTTTTATATTGAGATCTTATTTTTTGTACCTTTACGTATGAAATTTTAGAAAACATTATTTTCCATGAAATACCTATTTGGGAAGCCAAATTTCAATCCATTTCTATATTTCCATCCATCCCTATAACACAAATGCATGATTATTATTGACCACAAGTGTGGGTGGTGGATTTTACAATTATTGTGGTGATTTGAAGAATTTATTTTGTAAAAATTGAATGTTTCTCATTATATATTCCAAAATTATTTTAAAAAAATTTATTATTTAATGATGTATAGGTATCCCAAATTTAATTCAAAATATGCTTTTGGTGTTTAAAACAATTTTATGTTCAAATTTGATTACCATCCCTACGAAAAACCAAATTTTAAATGAAAATCCAATTGTAAAATAAATGAACCAAAACTAATTAAATATAGGAAGAGGAAATAAATAAAATTGATTTATAAATGATCATTCGTGTACATACTACAGATATAATCATGTGCTTAGGGTTACATATCATAAGTGGATTAAAGATGAAACCATTCTGAATAAAAACTATTTTCATGTATTTACATCACATTAGAGCCTAACAGTTCGCATTCTTACTATTATATTTTCAAATATAAAACCTTCCAACCCTCACCCTATAAAAATGACATTAATATTTTCTCATTATTGACATATTGATGAATCTATGAAGCATATATATTTGGTGGATATCATGCCAATGGAGATCATACATGTTCTTAAGAAACTGAAAAGATCGACATTTAAATTCCTTGAGTGAATATAGAAATATATTTAATAGGAAGAAAATATGACAATCTCATGTGGATTAGTATTATAATGAATGAGAATTTATGAAATTATAAGAGTTATAAAATTTTTATCCTTATAGGAGGAATAATAACATCACTCTATATGAGAAGTATGAGGCGAGTCAATTATATCATTGGATTTTTTTGACCTTAATATATATAATGGTATTAGAAGTCAATATTTATTATTATGGGATATAAAAATTTCCTAATTTTTTATATTTTATTCTCTAATTCAATTTTTTAGTTCCACCAAATCCATATTTTATGGGTAATTATCACATTTTCGAATTATAAGCATATTTTGACCACAATTATAGAAATGGAATAATTTTTAAATTTATATATATTAATATCAGTATGAATTTTTTACCTAAATAATTTTGAACAATTCTCTAAATTAAAAAAAATAATATTGACATCTTTATGGGTTATATTTCATTCAACGGGCCAAAATTTGAATCAAAAAATTTATTCCCCAAAAGGAGCTCAGAATTCTTCCCTCGAAATTTGTGTAATGTTTTGTATACTTGTAATGAGGGTGCTAAATTTTATAAAATAATGAACCAAAAAAGATATAATTTTATCTTTATATGTAAAATAGTTTTAGGATCATCTAATTAAATTATGTCTAAAATTTATCATAACACTTTCATGGTAATAAATACATGGATTATTGGAGCATGTGAATTCAGACATTCAGTAGGGATAGAAGTGTTTTCAAAATAGCTAATTCCTAAATCATGGTGAATGTTTCCAATATATATAAGAATATTATAGGTAGTTATTCAATAGAGGTAAGAACTTGTTTTTAGAAGACAAAAATTAAAAATTTAAAAAATTATTATTCCAACCATTCTTAAATGTTTTTTAATATGATTTCAAGAAAACCTATTCAACCAAATTACCTATAAAAATGTGTCTCCACAGCCTTTTACTGGAGTTAAATATTTAGATGTAAATTTTAGTTGTACATTCAGTTTTAATTTTTACTTATATTGGGGATTTATGATCCTAAAATATTGTTATAAATATTTAATATACATTTTTTCTTCTTCTTCAACTAAATTGTATTTTATCAATTTTTTATCTCCCACCATGAACCAAATAAAATATTAAAAAATAACGAACTACCCCTCTGTATTTTTTATGATGTTATATTTTTATTTCATTGCACATTAATATTATTTTTTGATTTTGACACTTTTAGTTGTTTAATAACCCATTATGGTGTGAGTTCTCCCCATGTTATATATTATTGTGTTCCTCTTCCAAATTATTTTTGACCTCATATTAATCCAATTAATGTATCATAATGTGGGTCAGTATAGAATTTTTGTGATGTTGTGGGGGAGAATATAGCATATTTATAAGGTCATTATGGAAAAATACTATTTCAATTTGGGTGGGGGTTGTTGAGTGATATGGATTATCCCATCACTGGATAGATTATATATAACTAATATTTCTAAAGGATAATGAAAGACTCATCTTTCACTACTAAGATAAATAGGTTCTTTTTTATCATTATGTTATTTGTATCTTTTATATATAATTATACCATATTCGTATCTTATTTATATATTTGTTTGTAATGAATTTAAAATATCCCATTTTTTAATTTCTATTATCGTATATATTAGTAATATCTATTATTAAATAAGAATATTGTGCGTGAAAATCTTCCTCAAGAGATCGAACATAGTGTGTGGGATATATTGTGTTCCTATGTAAAAAAATATGTATTGGTGAGGGAAAAAACATTAAGACTCTTAAAGTTTTAGAAATTTCTCAAGGATATATCATTCCTATTTCATTTTTCATGAAAATGTAAAAAATTATTACATTTTAAAATATATATATATATAATAATGATTCATAACATTCATTTCATTGATCATAGATAGAATATAACTATTAATTTTATTTTTCTTATCGTACTAAATATAATAAAGAGTCATGTAGGGAAGAAAAATTTAGTATTAAATTTGAAACAATTGAAGAAATCATTTAATATTCAGGGAATCAAATAGAAACTATTTCTAACAACATAGTCAAATTTGAAGATTAGAAAGAAGATAAAAAATAAGGAATAAAATATTATTTCTTACAATTTTTTTGAACAATATTTTTTAGGATCATGTTAGGAAAAAACTAGCCTCTAAACTCTCTATATGATTTGTAGTGGAGTTTATAAAGAGAACTGTATAAATGATTCACATATATGATACCAATAATATAAGGATAAATATCGGGTAGAGCCCGTATAAGTTGGGAAGTGATGTAATTATCCCACTATTGATAATTAAAGCTAATCACATCACTATATTTCTATATATATAAAAGAATAAAACACTAATGTGTTTTAATTTTATGAAATTATTTAGTATTTTGACTTCCTACCACCATTTGTAACAATCCTTGTCAATTAAGTACAATGACAAGAAGATAAAATTAAATGCATGGAAATCCAAATAGATAAACTTTTCTTGGACTAATATGATTCTAAACTTACATAAAAATAATTTTTTATTTTTCTGCACAATATTGTGTTTAAGGTTTCAACTAGAAAATTGATATCATGAAAAGATAGTGAAGATGATAATGACCCTTCCAATGTTGAGTTGTCAAAGCCCTTTTTGGAGAAAATCTTGTTTAATGTTGATATCCTGAGGGGAGAATATTTCAATTTCAATTTTTTAGTTTTTATAGTTATATTTAATTTGATGTTTTTTAACCTCCCATATTTTTTAATTTTTAAATCATCACCTATTTATCTAAAATTAAAAGATGTTAATGTGGAGAAGGCCCACTGAAATATACCCAAGGTACTATAGGACACAATATTTTTCCTTCCCCCACCATAAGAGTTATACTATATTTATAAGTCAATGGATTCACTATTATTTATCCATGTGTTCTTCTTAAATCATTGTGAAGGGGAAACTTTTTGAATGAATTCAATAATCTGGTAGAAGTCATGAATTCTATTGCCACCATATGAAATTCAGTAACAATTATAACTTCTAAATAGAGGAAGTAAAAAACAATTACTGACTTGGGGGATCAAAGTAATATATATCTCTATACATCCCCTACTAGTTACCTTTATTCATATTCATTTTTTATTTAATCAGTTTATTTTTTGTTTTTGGTTTCTTTTTAGGATTAATGTTGTAGAATCATGGATCCTAAATAAACAGTTCAATTGGGAAAATTGGCTCTAGTTGTATCTTCTATTCCAATAATTTTTAGTTTACTTATAAATTTTATTATATTTTAGGTTAAATGAAGGGGTATCTTCATCCAATTTTTGTTTGTGTTTCAATGTAATTTTAGGATTTTTTCTTTCTAAATTTGTATTTTTATGCCTTTTCTATAAATACAAATTTTCTACTTTATGTTTATAATTTTTGTGCTATTTTAATTATTATTTTGGGAAATCAAAAACTTTGGAAAATTAAAATCATGATGGTACATTTGGTGCACAGATTGATTTAAAAATTTAAGGATTTTGATGATATTAATAATGGGTTTTTTATCGATTTACAATTTTTTAATCTAGGGTTGTTTCATTGATTTTGAAACACATCTTATCTATTACTATTCAGATTGATAATAATGCCTAAATTGTGAGGTTTCTAAACTAGTTGGTAGTAATAATAAAATTTATATTTTTATTTAGATGTATAATTCATGTTTTTCTTTAAAAGTACAATTTAATCTTATTTCATGATACTATAGTGAATGGAATGTGTCATTTATTATTAAGGGGCTATTTTTAATCGATGTTCTCTACATTAACAACTTATTTTTTCCTACATTTACCATTGATCATTATTAAAACCAAAATATAAATGAAATACCTTAGTAGTAAGACACATTAGAATCTATTTATCCCTTATAAACCAACCCTATCGGTTTATTAAATTATTATTTTGTAACTAAACTGTAGGAAAATATTTATTTTATTGAGCTAATTTGATGAAATTGTTAGATTTAAGTTAAAACCGATAGAATATTTATGCATTATTTTGTGGAATAAAATTCAAGATAGAAATATTGATGACTTACAAAAATACCGTTAAAATGTTATGATGGAATTTAATCAATTATTTAATACCAAAATTGCATATCCTCCCAAAAAAACACATAATTAAGGTGAAATATCTGATATTAAATAAAGGAAACAAGGATTCTGAAATAATGGGCGAGTGAAGAAAGGAAATTATTTTACAAATGGAAAAGATTACACTATAAAAGGAGATCAAGATGTTATTGGTAGTTAATTTTTCCATAGTGATTTAGGAGAAAAAATTTCTTCATCAAAAAATTTATCATGCATTTATATCACTTCAGATTAAAATATTGTTTATTCTACCTCAGATATTTTTACATTTAAAATATATTAACCATTATCCTAATAATAACCCATAAAAATACCACGTGTAGGACACATATATGGATTTATTAGGTAAATATATTATGAGAATATAAATCCTATATAGATAAAACTTATTCATTATAATAAAAATAGATCCATATTTAAAATATTTGATTAAAGAGTGAAATTCATTTTTTAGGTGGTAGAAATGAAAAGAACATGGGTATTAAAATGAGACGGATTGTAACTTTTAGAATGGTGAGGAGTTAAGAGATTTTGATCAATATATGGGGATAAAAAATTCATAATGTGTGATAATTATTTTTTTTACTATTATATCATTGGAAAATTATTGTGACATTAGTATAGATGATTTCTGAAGGGTAATGTAGTTATTTTTGGCCGAAGGGATGTCTTTGTTCCATAGTATTGATGAATTCTTGAGAGATAAATATTTAAGTTTGGGGGATTAATGATATCTAAAATTAAAATAATTTTAGAATTTTATTAATTGTATTAAAAACAACAATTTCATATTTTATGGGTAATTGTCACATTTTAAGGTTTTTGAATAACCTGGTCTCTATTGTGAAAATTCATTAATTATGGAATTAAAGAATCTTTATGTTGAATTATTATTTTTTCCAATAAAATTACTTCATGAATTAAAAGTTTCAATTTATATTTTTTGGGATTATGTACATTGGGGATAAATTTTATTTTACTCGACTCAAAGTTGATTCTAACTATTTATGTCCTAAATAGTGTTCAAAATTCATTCTTCAATTTCAATTCATAATTCAGATGAAATTTAAATATGGGACCATATCTCAATTGATAAAAAAATAATCTTAAATTTAACATGGATATATAAAAGTTTTGGGTATATTTTTCATACAATGTGTATATTCATGCTTCTACCTCCTTCACCATCATAAATGGATATGAATTTGGTTGAAGAAAATTAGAATTTCCAGCTAGAATGTAAAATGTGTTCTTAATAATTCATTCATAATTCGTTGTACATAATAAAAATGAAAGTAAAATTATATATTTTAATAGAAAATTTATTTAATAACGCCTTCCTACAATACTATACTTCCAAATTCATCTATATACTATGCCAACCATGAGAGAAAATTTTATGGAAAAATTTTGTAGCAAAATTGCGACCTCTATTAACTATAAAAATGTATCCCCACATCCATTAAAAGGATTACATTTTCATGGAAATGTTTTATTCCATTTAATTTAAAAATTGAGTGATCCATTTTTAAATATTAGGTGTAGATATATAGGGGTTATTCAACAAGAATAGTGTTCAATTTATTTAATATATACATGTTCATTTCCCACATTTTTCATTCATTTTCACTTTTGTGTTTCTCCTATTGTACTCTCTCTCATATACATGATAATGGAAAACTAACCCTCACTCTTTTTTCGGGATGATGTTTTGAGTTCAATTTTTTTTCAATGATTATCATTATATTATTGTAAAAATTTCAGTACTGGATATCCAAATTTTTTTATTATATCCACACATTCTTTATTATTGTGTTCTTATGCAAATTAATATTCACACTCCTTTTCATCCTAATGCTACATATTTATGTTCAATATATAATTGTTGTGGAAATTTGTGAAATAATACCCCACAAATATAGGGTTGGTGTTGGGTAATTTTATTTCAAAGTCAGATGGTGTTATGTGGTAGGTTTGATCATAATATTGGATAGATTATTTAGAATTAAAATTTTTAAATAACAATGATAACATTTTCATTTACTCTTATGAGTAACAACTTATTTCCTTCTCACTATATCTTTTGTGTATATTCTAATTCACTATTAATTTTTTATTATATATATATCATATTAATTTTTGTTCCCTTATTTATTTAGAAATTTCATTGATGTATATTTTAGTTATATATAGTGATAATATGATAATGGATTATATGAGTGATTAACTAAATAGATTAACCCTTAGGTGCACACAATATTTTCTTCCAATATTCATAATAATTTTATTGGGTTTGATAGTTTACAAATCCCACTTAACCTGGGGTTATGCTTGGGAAATATTGAAAAACATTATCACTGTTATATAGTAACTTTATATATAGTCCTTTTAGAATTGATAAAGTATTTATTTATCAATGATAAAAATAACTATTAAGTGGACCCTTGATTGGATCTTAAAAAATCATGTAGACATGATACATTTATTAGTTATTTATTTATCACTGATGTATCGATCATCAAGCATTGGTGTTTTAAGCTCTGATAATTAATGTCGATTTTTGAAAGGTGCTTAGTTGATTAGTTATTTTTTATCATTGAAGAAGGCAATTTGTAGCACACATAATACATACATTTGTACTAGTTTTCAACAGTTCTTATAATTATAGAATTCCAATGATTTAATATGAACAATGCATAATTTTTGTTCTATTCAATTAATTAATTCTAATAATTGGTTTTAATTTTATTTTTCATTATTTTCATAACTTGAATTTTGTTTATATACTTGAATGTTATGAAAATAAACCATTTATTGTATCATATTGCCCATGTACCCCACACATTCATGTTACAACTATTATAAAAAATGTTGTTTCAATTGATCTGATGATGTTTACTATTGCATTTATACTCATAATTTTTTATTCATGTTATTTTAACCATATGAAAAACTTACACATATAATTTGGCTGGGTAGTAATCTTTTTATAGAAATACCCCTTCCATATACACAATGAATATTATATATTTTCTGTTTATAATATTTAATGTTTAAATATTTTTTATATTTCTAAAAATTTAATAATAAATATAAAATAAATAGAAATTAAATTTCCCTAAAAGTTTTTATTTAATTATAAATTATGACATAAATGTTATATTAAAATAATGAATTGAAAAAAAACTGATGAATACCATTCTCTATTTAAAAAATAAAATAGTAATAAAGAACATTTATAAAGATTATTTTGAAAATTATATTTATCACATAGATATATTTAAAAATTAAATGATATTTTTTCAATGCTAGAAAAATTTATGTTTTTTATTTTTCATTAAGGTAAATATAAAAATATGTGACTCTTGAATACCAAATATTTCAGGTATAAATAATTAATTTCGTACTCTAAATGGATTTCCTAACTTTCAAATACATTCTATACTATAAAATGAATGCATGGCTTCATAATATGCCTCTCAATATCTGCCGCATTAATCTGTGTCTTATAGAGTATTTATCACTCTCCCCCACTCACATGTTACCCACTCATAATCTTTCATAATAACACACCTCACATGTCATATCCCATATAATGAATGTTTTTTTAATACATGTGCATCTTTTTGTAATGTTTTAAGATAATTTAATGTAGATGTAGATAGTGAGAAGAGATTACATAATTATTTAAAGTCAATGATAGAGTTTTCTTTAAAATTTCAATAAATTTAATACTCTTATTTTTTTACTAATTTCAACAATGAAATAAATATTCCAAGATTAGTGAATTCCTTTATGATGACCCAAGGATTTCTCAACGGCCATAGTCTTTTAGGATAGTATGGTCTTTCCTAACAACTAAATGCCTCTATTATTACAAAATAATTTATCAACATACAAAAACTTTTTTCACTATCAAAGTATTTCACCATGACTAAAATCATTCACCATTATCAAGGGATTTCATGAATATTAAACATATTTCTGACTACCAAAGTAATTAAAAACACCCAAATGAATTCTTCACTAAAATCTATTTTTATCCCCACAATAGTCTTTAACATCTACCAAAGTAATTCACCATTATAAAATTCTTTCTCCACTACCAATGGGTTTTACTACTCTTTGGAAAATTTAAATGTATCAAAAACCCCTTGAAGGCATATCTGGATTATTATTAATATTATAATAAAATTATGTGTTGTATGAGGTGGTGATATTTCATTCTATATATGTATACTATGAATAAAATGGGAATGATGGTATATAAAATTTGAGAAAATGGACTTCCATAGTTTTCTAACCTTAGGTCCGAGATGGTTTATTATACCATTATAGAAATCTCTATATTAAAAATCTCAAGATAATGCCATATTTTTTAACCATAACTAAATAAAAAAAAGTAGGATATATTATGATGCAATATAAATATATATAATATTTTATAAAATTTTCAATCAATCTAATATTTTTTATATAAATATAAGTTCACAGTGATGTTTTTTTGACTACTATAGCCCTGGATATAGTTTACCGTCATCAATAGTGTCTAATTAGCATTATTGTATGATATTATAAGCAATTAATATAACGATTCATTGTTTCTTAATATTATGGGATAATCAATTAATATCATTTATCGCATATAAATTTTTTTAATTTTTCAATCACATTTGGAAAAATGGTATTCTATGCTCGATTTAATGGTTGTTCTGGAAGGATTATTTTGTTCCAGGAATAGTGAATTCAGGGTTTAATTAAATTATACACACATGTTTATTCTTTTTTTGAGGTGAAACCTGTTACTACAAAACCCTACTATCATTGACCAATTTATGTTGGTACCTCACATCAACATGACTCAATGAATTATCATATGACATTAGAAATAGATGATAATTATAAACACGATGACCAGATATATATAAATTTAAGTTACATTACTATCGATGTACAAGATTTAATGAATGTAATAATATTTGATGAGGATATATTTGATTATAAGATATGAGATGAAAAATTTTAGAAATTTATTTTCAATTTACGTTCATAGATTCCTTTACTGGTGTCCCAAAAACCATAAATTGTTAACCATACTCTGTTATTGGATTTTTTTCAAGGGGGAATGTTTAATGTATAAAAAATTGATCAGGATGTTAGTACAAAAATAGTGATTTCTCATAAATTATATGTTACTCATATGAATCAACTAAAAACACATTATGTATTAGATGATAGATTCCACATAAAATTTCATTGAATAATTTTCAAAGAAATACATCATTGAGTTGAATTTTCCATTTCTGATTAATGCGTCAAAAGGGGAAAATACATCATTTGATGAGAAAAATATGGAAAACAATCTAGATTTATCATTTGGGATGTGGGACAATTAAGCACTATATTTCACAGAAGTCTTCCAATCATAAAAAATGTCACAAAATTATATTAATGTGATCCCTTTTTGAATTGTAAAGAATATTTTTTTTGTATTTTAATGCAATTGTGAAGAAATATTATATTATGTATTTTCACATCTATTATTATAAATACAAACATTATACGGAAGCTTTCAATTTATCTTCCATAAAAATATTCTATATATTATATTAAATTTTTTAACAATATTAAAAAATATATCATATGTAGATATATAAATTGTACCCATTCTCACCATCCAATTGTGTGAAGTCCTTGTTGTTGAGTTAAAGGGTCATCACATTCATCCTTCAAGTTTTCGTAGGTCAGGGAACTTATATCACATTACACCCCTCATGTGATAATCTTACATTCTTGATGTGTATGGTTCTATGATTTTCTAATGTGTGACTTCACAATCATTCATCACCAGATTATTATAGAACATATAGAGTCATTGAGGATTAAGATACATAATTCCCATATAACAAATTAAGTGATTTCCATAACTGTCGATGATGTATCTATTAATGTTGGTATCTCTATCAAGGGTGTGACTATGATTGGATGAGTTGGTGTCTATAGGATTGATTTTTTATATATATTAACTACTGTTGATGTTCAATAAAATTGATAGTCCATCATCGGGAGTCATTTCAAAATTTCATGGATAGATACAAACATAACCCAGGTAGTAGATAGTGCTAATAGGATCACTATCTTGTGATTCCATAACACACAAATTTGATGAGTTATTAGAGAAGAAATAATTTACAATAGGCCTGAAAAATTATTATATCTAATATGTTTACCTATTGTTGAGGAAAATGACTTTACATAGATATACTACAAGGTTTATGTGTGTGTTAATTTTATATAAAGTCCTTATACATTAATAAGATTTGGAATATCTGTTACACTTTTCATATTTTTTTGTGGGTATTTAAGTGATTCCATCACATGGTCATCCATGTTCAAGCACTATTTACAATGTATTATATGTAGGACTTCCTGTATGGAATATGGTATATCTATATATCCTTATTGTGTGAATTTCATGTCAATAAATATATATATAGTGAAACTATAACTCCAAGAATAATGAATATTGGGATCTAAGCCGATATACAATTTCATGCTTCCAGACATTAGTTTTAAAAATAGTAAACCTACATTGTAAATTCATTTGAAAAATAATTAATAAAACTATTTATTATATTATTTAATTATTATTTATTATGATAAATGATTTCTAATAACTCTATATTAAATTTTTTTGGTTTCAATGATACCATTTGGTCAACATTTTCTCTATAGTCTCCAACTTAACTGCATAGTGATGTTTGCTAATATTAGTTGAATTGTTCAACTTCATTTTTTTTTCTAATGGTTGAGTGGAACCATGTTGATTATGTTAGGAATAAATTTGGGTTCTTATAATTGATTAAAACACCACCAATTCAGTTTACAATTCTTTAATATTTGTTTTTATTAGGGAACTAAGTCTTTTATTAGAGGAAATAATAGGTGTGATATAATAAGATATGGGATTGATTACAAGAAACTAGATTGTAGTTAGTAGGTATGGTGAAGATGCATCTATAACTGTAGTTTTATTATTTTCCTAGGTATTTTTGATGAAGATTTTATGTCTTATGTGAGAATGAAAAAGATATCATGATTTAGTATTAAGCATTCCCCATTGGGAATAGATATTTAATTAATTATTATCACGTTTATATTTTCTAATATGCTGCCTGTATCAAACACATCCTACACACATCTAGTCACATAATAGGACTCATATTACATCAGTTTTTTTCATATATTAGTGGTAGAGATGTGGTGTACTATTGAGGAAATTTATCCTGGAATTTTAAAACTTGTTCCACAACTTATTTTCACCAATTTTTCATTCCAATGACGGATAAGACTCGTCAAGGCATTCAATACTAAGACATGTTACATGAGGAATATTCCCAGTATAATCTTATTGATACTTCTATACACCCTGCTGAAATTATCCATGGGTAGAGATTATTCTCAAAGGGGATTACAATTATTTTGTAATTATTTTATAGTATGCTTCTTTATTGTATCACATTATGCTTTAGTTATAGATTAAAACTGTAGATATGTGACTCTAAATTCTTCCTCATTAAGGGTGTACACATTACACAACTATATTCTCCTTCCCACATATGTTAATATTTTATCTAACATATATTGTCATCCCATGTGGATGAGTGTTCTATCCCAAAAACATTTTACTTTTATTAAGTATAGGGTTAATGAAAAGAGTCATATAGTCCAAAGACAATCACAAAAGATGATATAAAGGTCGATGTAGAATATACTACATATGCGGATCATATTCCATAGAATATAACTCAATAGACATGGATAGGAAAATCCATTTATACAGTAGTATATGGAACATACGAGTATCCACAACACTAAACAGAAAACCAAGATTCTATTTATGTTCTTCATAAATGTTCAACTAAAATATAGGTCATACATGTTTAATTATTACATCAGAAACTATTTAAAAAATATATATTATATAAATAATTAATAAAAATGAAAATTTGAAATATTATTATAAATAGTAATAAATTATATAATAAAATTAAGAATAAAAAATATAATTAATATTTAATTACTTAAAAAATTATAATAATTAATAGCTATTTATATATTTCATTTATTAGTAATTAATAATGGAATTTCTATAATTCGTACTTAATTATTATTTTTTAAAGTTTCATTTATAGTTAAAACGAAATAATACTAAATAAAAATAGATTTAATATTTAATAAATATATCTTGGGATGCAATATATAACATAATTATATATATAATTAATGATAATAGAAAATTAATAATGGTCAAGTGGGAAACAAGAGAACCTAAGCTCACATACCTATTTTTTAAAGAATAAAATTAAGAAACAAATAGGGCGGTGATTTATATCACTAGTATCACTCGATCTTGTTAGAGAAGATAAAAAAATCCAAATGAATAGATTATAAAGTATACAAACATTGGGTCCAACACAAATATGATGAAGAAAAAATGAAGGAGGAAAAATCCTATCGCAAATCAACCTTTTTTCTTATACATAGCCTATAAATAGAATTCCATTCTTTTAGGTAATGACCTCATAAATAACGACCCCTCATCGAAAAAAAATTATTTCTCCGAATTTATTAAAATTATTACTATTTTTATTTTTATCATTTAATTATTAAACCCTCTATTACTAAAAATTTAATTTAATATTTCAATTAATTAATTTAAATTTTATAATGTTATTTATTTCTATTATTTTAATTAAATATTAAATGTTTCTAATAATTAAATAATTAAGTATTTATCATTTAATTATTTTATTAACGACAAAATAAATACATATATTATTAAATAAATAAAAAATAAAAAATTTAATGATATATATAAAGAGATGGAGGGGTGAACCACGTTCACACACCCTGTGACACGGTTCATGCCTCAGGCCAAGCGTTGGTGGACTAGTGAACCTCATTCATAGTTCATAGATTTAAAATACTCATTATGAAGTTTAATATTTCATAGAATATATTTTTATATATATAAATAACCCTAACTAATTTTTAATCAATTTTGAAAACACCCCAAAAAACCATTAAATAATTATTAAAATTTTAAAATATTAAATGAATTCTTTCACTAGACTATTATATTATATTTATAGTAATAAAAAATTAATATTATTTTAAAACATTGAATAGTCAATTCAATTTTATTAAACCATGGAAACATCCATTTTTAACAAGATTTAGGAGGAACCTGTTGATAACGTGAAGGCACAATTTCATGAATGACTAATTGAAAAAAAAATCCCAATAATTTTACTATCATAATGGACCAAAACTACATAAGGTTTAATGAATTTAGACCTCTTTTTTTTACTATTACTGTTATGTAAGAACCTTCTTTATTTACTATTTCATAAATCCCCTTATGGGGCTTCTAGAATTCAGGACCTGGTAACATGGATTTGGAGGCGACTAGTGAGTACCACTCAAGCATGGATTAGGAAAAATAATATTAAAAATAATGAAAATTGATAATATCAACTAGTTTAATAAGTTCATAGATCAAATTAAATAAATATAAAAGGAATCAAATTATAAAAGTTTCACACTTATCCCATTTAAGAATTACATATATATTAATGTATTTGTTCTGACCAAATTTATTATTTATATGTATCTCTAAAGTAAGAATGAAAGTTATCTTATGTTTTAACATCCCAATAAATGAGAGTGACAACATAATCAAATAAAAATGAGAAACTAGAAAATATCTAATAATGGTTTAGTGATCCAATATAAAAATTTCATCACTCAAAAAAGAATTACGTTATCTAAAATTTATGATCACACATGATCTATATCTAGTTATACTACTTCATTGTCATTTTTTGGATCCATTGTGGTATAATAATGACTTACATGTAGAATTAAGGAGACTAAAATCCCATCCCATGATCAGTATCCTTAGAAATTGGGAAAATATCCCATAAAAATGGGAAAAATATAATCAACAGTATCATTCACCTTCAAGACATAAGATCATTTGGAACAGGTCCATTTTTTTGACAATATCCAAAAAGTTATTCTTAAAGAAATCAAATCTCCATATATTCTCTTTGGATGGTTATATCATCTATCTAATGAATTAAAATCCTCAACCTCTATGATTTTTGAGAATATCTGGATCCAATGTTTTAATAAGAAAGGGATTTAAGTTATAGATAGTATCAGGCAATGCATTGATCATGATTCATTCCCTAATAAAATTTCATGGAAATTACGTTCTAATAGTCCAGAGGAATCACATTTTTTATTCACACATTATATCATGCTTATAATGCATGAGTTAATGCTTTTTCCACGCATCACATGCATAATTTCACTCTCTTACATTATAACTCATGTAAAGATCCATTAAATGATATTATTCTTGGTAAATAAATTTTAATGTTACCTTTTCAAATCTCTATAGTGATATAGAGAATAATTCTCTATCCAAATTAGCCATATAATTTTATTTAGTGAGTGTTAGTTTTATTTAATATCATTATAAACTCCATACAACACCCTAATTTCATGACATTATTATATGGGGTCTATTAAATTCAATTTTACGATTTTAATTCCCATTACATTATGATTTTCTATAATATTTTCTAATATTATTTCCTTCATATGAATATATAAAACCATTATTAATAATATAACACCCATATCCATGCCCACTAAATGGTACTCCCACTAGATAACTCATAACATGACCACAATTTCTCCTCCCTATATTCCAGTGCATTCTTAATAGAAATCAATGTCTAGGGTATTACCATGTGGAGACTATAACCACATATCTTATTACATGATATTAGTTATATAAATAAACAATATCCACCTAGTCAATCAGATTATTCAAAATTACCCAAAATTAAAAAAAAAATTCCATATATAATTAATTTGGATGAATTAAATCAAACCAAAATTGTCACGACCCATACCCCTGGGCCCGTTCCATGACTACCCCAAGCCCACCTTCCATAGGCCAGGGGCTGGCGACTAGCACCAAAGGTGTAAATCCCTAAAATTGGGAAGGCATTGCCTTAATAAAGTGTAAACGCACAAAACTGAGTATGAGCTGCAAGTAAAATACTAAGAAAAACTGTATACAATGGAGTGCTGAAATGTAAAAGAGGCCAAAAAAACAATCCCAACAGAAAATTACAAGTACAACTGAAAAACAAGTATAACTAAAGAAAATTAATGCAGCTACTAGGTCATCCTCCAGGAATTCCAACATGAAGGGTAGGTGAAGATAGCCTCCTCAACACTTCTCATTCATCAGTCTCCTCTGTGTACAGTCCTGTCCTTCTACTCTGATCCTTAGACTGCGCAGTTTGTCATCTGCAACCAACAGAACGTGTTGCGGGCATAGCCCGTATAGGGGTGAGTATAACGATACTCAGTAGGGACCCCGAGACCCTCAAGGTCTCACAAAATCCAATAAGGATAAACCAAAATGTATGAAATCAATAGATAACCTCACATAGTTATATTCCCATACATATACCTAAGTTACTAATTAATCCATCTCAATAATGAGGTGAACACAAAAGTTACTGACTCCGCTCAACCAGGATTTTATTCTATGGATAGATTCAATATGAACCCTCGGCTGTTGGAGAACTCCTCCTATATCGAGTACAGTGGGTCTATCGCGTCACACAATGGTAGGTTCCACTAACCATGGATTGTTGAGATACTCATCCTATCGAGTATTTTGGGTCTACTACATCACACAGATGTGCTCCCCACTATAGGTCTGCCAACACAACCAGGCATTCCCCCTCGTATCCTAAAGAGGTACTCCTCCTATCGAGTACTGCGGTTCTGCCACCACAACCAGGCGCTTCTCCACTGTGGTTCTGATGCCACAACTAGGTGATCCCCACTAGGCCATATGAGTCACTCCGAGTCGCTCAAATAGCAATGGTCAAGTCTCAGCCAGCTACTAGGATCCAGAAAAAATGTACGCTTTTCTCTGGAAGATCATATCCACAAGCTACTGTTCAATACTCCAACTATCATAAAGTCCCACGTAGAATTATCTCAAAGGTTCGCCTCGTCATAGGGGTCTCAAAGCAATAGATGACATGTCAATCGAACGCTCAGTCTGTGAGTTATTATCTTTTTAGTCCTGGGGGCCCGATTAGATTTGTGTATGATCCAACCTGACTGAATCTCAACTAAGCCCCGAACTCCAGTGGGGTATACTCAAAAGGACCATCGCGCACCATGAATGCTATCACCATTGATGGTTCGTCAAATGGACATCCGGTGCCATAGATATGGCCAAAGAAAGCAAAGGGTCGGTAGTGGGCCCAGGTCCGGTCTGTCCCAGTCAGACCGACTAAGCCCAACCTAGTCTCGGACGACATAGTCTAGGTCGAACCAGTCAGAACTGTTGGGTCTAGCCCAACCCACTAGGCGGGACCACCTATTAGGTTCGGCCCAGTCCGTTGGGCCCGGCCCAGCGGACTGCGATGGAGGTTCGGCCTGAAGGTTGTTGCATAGATGGCTCACTCCGGAGGCCGGGGCTGGTTTGAATGGCACCACGTGGGCCACGATTGGGTGATGGCCTGGGCAGGCCGGCGGGGCACCATGCAGGGTGCCGGGTAGGCCAGAAGGGCACCAGGTAGGCCGACAGGGAACCAGGTATGCCAGCAGGTCGGCCGGGAGGGCGCCGAGCAAGCCGGGTTATGGCCTGGGCAGGCCGGCGTGGCGCTGGGCAGGGCAACCGGGGCACGGGTAGGCCGCGGGCATGCTGCACGGGGCAGAGGCAGGCTGGCAGTGTGCTGGGCTTGGCACGGGGAGGCCGTAGGCAGGCCGCGCGGGGTGCGGGCAGGCTCGAAGGGTTCTGGGCAGGGCGAACGGGGCGCGGGGCAGGCTGCATGGGGAGCTGGCAGGCCGGCAGGGCACTGGGCAGGCCACGGGAAGGGTGCGTGAGAGGCCGTGGGCAGGCGGGCCAGCGGCTGTTTGGTGGCCGGGTTGGCCGGTTTGACGTGGTTTGGGCTGGTGCGGGTCGGTGGTGCTCAACCGGGAGCACATGAGCAGCACGGGGCGACGCGATTCTTGGAGGCCACATATAGCGCATCCCTTGTCTTCGTCGCCTTCTTCGCCATGCCGAAGAACACCACGGAAAGGAAAATCAACATAAGATGTCGGGCCATGTTAGGTTGGCCCGTATCCCTCGCGTTTATGGTGAGAGTTAATGGTTAATAAGAACGAAGCTCAACAACCTTCATTATCTAAAAAGGAGGAAATAACAAGGCACTCAAATAAATTTAATCGCCCTCTCTTTCATTTTTCATTTTTTGTTCATTGACGGAGTTGCAGAAGTTGGTCGTCTAAGACATCTCACAACGGTTGAAGTTTCATCGAAGAAGTTGAAGAAAGATCAACTTCCTTCATTCTTCGTTTTTCATTGGGAGGGGTGTTCTTCATTTGAGATATCCATTTATCCTATGTTCTCCTCTTTACAACCTCCAGTAAAGTGAATAAGCCAAAAAAATAATAGTTTTTATTCTCCTTTTAATTTGTTGGAAAATTATTCAAATTGACTAATTAATTATGTAGGCTACCCATAATTAATGTGAAATTTTGGCATGAATTAATAAGGGGAGATTGGCACAAATTAAACAAAGGGAAGTTGAAGAGGCTCCCCTATATTAATTGGAGCATGAGATTTTCCACCACTTTAATTTGGAGTTTCAAGGGGTTAAGAGCCCGGGTATTCCCCACCTCATTTATCCTGACATGGGAGGTTGAGTTCAGGTGGGCCCCACCACTATAACCTCTCATGGGAGGTTAAGGTATGGTGGACCCAACTCCAACTTCCACCCGGAGGACTTAACCACCCCACACTCACTTGGGATCTATAATAAAATAAAGTGACACACGCATTATTTTATTATTTTCCATGAAAACACAAAATCTTACATTTAAACACGACCCACTACATTCAAAGTGAAAGTATCCTTAAGAGAATACGAGCTCTACAAGTTCAATGGTGCCCCACGATTTCAATTCTGAGCACCAGTTCAAAAGTTATAAAATCTTGCTCATACATTCACTGAGCATACCTGAACAAAACTTCATAAATTGATTCCGGGCACACCGAGCCTCAAAAGCACACGCCGTCAGTTTTCGCGGATTCGTAAACTTCCAATGTATTTAAGAAAAAATATTTCATGGAAATTCCAGGTTTTTACATTCTCCCCACATCAGGGCTTTACTTCCCCATAAGCTACAACTTTAACTAAGGGAACAAATTGGGGTACTGAGCATTCAACTGAGCCTCCCGCTCCCATGTTCTCTCCTAGAGGTTCATGTGCTACCAACGTACGCGCACCAGAGGTATCGACCGTCCATGAAGTACCCACTCCTATCGATCCTCAATATCCACTAGAACCTCCATAAAATTCACCCCATCATCGACGTGCATCTCCCCATGGTTGATCATGTGATAAGGGTCATGCATGTATCTCCTCAGTTGAGATACATAGAAGACGTCATGCACCCGGTGCAACTGAGGTGGAAGATCCAGGCGGAAATCCACCTCGCCTACTCTACCGAGGACTTGGAAAGCTCCGATGAATCGCAGTGATATCTTTCCGCCTCGGCCAAATCTCTATATACTTCGACGAGGTGAGACCCTTAGGAAGACGTGGTCGCCATCCTTGAACTCCAGCGGCCTCCGTCTCCAGTCAGCATGCAACTTCATCCTTCTCTGTGCAGTCTTCATCCACTCCTGGATGATATTCACCATCATCGTGGTAGCTCTTACCATCTCTGGTTCCACTAGTGGTGACTACCCTAGGTCTGTCAGGGACAACGGTGATCTGCAAGGTCGACCATACAGGGCCTCAAAAGGATCCATCCATATAGTGGAGTGATAGATGTTATTGTATGAAAACTCCACCAAAGATAAGTGATCCTCCCAACTGCGACCGAAGTTGAGGACACATGCACACAACATGTACTCGATGGTCTAAATGGTTTGTTCAGTCTGACCATCCATCTAGGGATGGAAGGCAGTTCTAAAATGACGTTATGTCTCGAAATCCTCCTGCAAACCCTTCCATAGCTGGGAAGTATATTGTGCATAACAGCCATTGACAATCATTAAAAGTATACCATGTAAACGAAAAATCGTATGCACATAGAGGCATCTGAAACTCTCTACTTAACACTGCTCTTTGATCGGTAGGAAGTGGGCCGACTTGGTGAGTTTGTCAATGATCACCCATATATAGTCATTTTCCCTAGACGTATGTGGAAGACCCTTTATGAAGTCCATGGATATCCTCTCTCACATCCACTTTGGGACCTCTAATGGTTGAACCAAGCCTACTGGTACCTAATGCTCCTCTTTCACTATCTGACATGTGAGGCATTGAGATACATACTCTATTACTTACTTCTTCATACTTGGCCACCAGTGCTGTCTTTGAAGGTCCTAGTACATCATATCCACTCCTGGATGTACCGCTACATGTGATGTGTGGAACTCTGTCACTACTTCCTTCTGATGTGACACAATCACCATAGTACATCCTCTAAAGACGATGACATTCTCCCCACCTTTCGAAAATCCATAAGGTTACTTCCCTATGGATATTTGAGCACGTCGTCTATTGAAGTCAACATCTCCATGTTGTGCCTCCCAAACTCGCTGAAGAAGTGGAGGAGTGACTGTAAGAGACTTAAGGAAAGTTGCTCCTTCTCGGTCAACAAAGGATATCTGTAAGGCAGCCAGCTGCTCTGTCGCCTCTCCTAGCAGGTGTAAACTGGATCTCTAGCTAAGTGCATCTGCAACAACATTACACTTCCCATGAGTATGGACTATCTCAACATCATAGTCATGGAGGAACTCCATCCAACGTCGTTTTCTCAGTTTTAGGTCCTTCTGAGAGTATATATACCTGAGACTCTTGTGATCAGACTATATAGTAAAATTTTCCCCCATCAGATTGGGCCACCACAAATTCAAGGAGAAGACCACTACTGCTAACTCCAGGTCAGGGGTAGCATAGTTCTGCTCAAGCTGTCTCAGCTAATGAGAACCACTAGAGATCACTTCTCGCTCCTGCATCAAGATACACCTGAGTCTGGTCCCTGATACATCGCAGTAGACTACATACCCAATAACATCCTATGGAAGCCTCAAGACGGGCGAACTAGTCAGCCTCAGCCTCAGCTCCTGAAATCTCTTCCGGCGTCTCTCTGACCACATGAAGGGTTTCCTTTTCTTTGTGAAGGATTATATGGGTGTTGTATTTCTGGAGAAGTATGGAACGTATCTATGGAAATAACATGCCAATCCCATGAAACTTCGTACCTCCGTCACACTCCTGGGTGGCTCCCAAGAAAGTACTACCTCGATCATCGCTGGATCCACTCAACTCCAGCCTCCGAGATGTCATGTACCAATAAGTTAACCTATCAGATCCAAAACTCGCACATCGAGAGCTTTCCATAAAGATGGTTCTTCTCGGAGTGTGTCCAGTACAACCTGAAAATAGCAGGTATGCTCCTGCTTAGTAGTCGAGTATATCAGAATTTCATCGATGAAGACTACTACAAAGTGGTGAAGGAATGGCTGGATGATCCTGTTCATGACTCCCATGAACACTGCTGGAGCATTGGTCACGCTAAATGGCATAATCAAGAACTCGTAGTGGCCATACTGACACCTAAAGGATGTCTTCTGCACATCTCTATCTCGAACTCTAAGCTGATGATAGCCTGATATGAGGTCTATTATCGAGAACCCTCGTGCTCCATTTTTCTAATCAAAGAGATCATCAATCCTCAGAAGTGGGTACTTTTTCTTCACGGTCACATGGTTCAGGTGACGGTAGTCGACACAGAGCCTCAAGCTCCCATCCTCCTTCTTGGCGAACAAAATCAGGCCTGCCCAAGGAGAAACACTAGGATGAATGAATCCCTTCCCCTGCAAGTTCTCTAGCTATACATGCAGCTCGCGAAGCTCTATGGGAGCCATCTGATATGCTGGTGTAGATATCGGTTCCATCCCAGGGTACAAGTCAATGTAGAAGTCCACCTCTCTATGAGGAGGTAGACCTGGTACATCATCAGGGAACAAATCTGTGTACTGATCCACCACTACAGGATAAGTCGGACGTTCCACATCAACTGATCCGAGGGTAAGGCCAGACAACTTATGAGTGATTTGAATCACCCTCCTCCGAGTAAGTCCATCATGTGCTGCAAAGGCTCCCTTCTCACTAGTGAAGGTATACCAGGTCCCATCCATGCAGACACACCGCACTTTTCACCTAATACAATCAATCTGAGTGTGGAATATAGATAACCAGTCCAAACCCAAGATGAAATTGTAAGTCCTCGATGCTTCTACGAGGAGATCCTAACCGAAACTCTCACCTCCAAGAGTAAAATCACACTATCGGAACTAGTGGTGATAATCGACTCTGCTCCCATATGAGTCTCTAGCTGAAAGGATCGAGCTAACAGCTTCGTCGGAATCTCTGATCTCTGAAAAAGGGTAGTGGAAATGAATGATTGACTAGAACCTGTGTCTATAAGAACTAATTATATGGTGTAGTATACATATATTGTACCTCGAATCGTCTCCGGAGTGTCGTGATCGTAGGCCTCAGCTGTCTGGAGGTGAGCTCTCCCCTCTCCAGCTGCTCCCAGTAGACCGCCTCAATCGAATCTATGCCTCTTCCTGGGATGTCCCTCAACTATTTGTTGATGATCTTAATGGTGGGTTGTATAGTCACAAGACATGTGACTATTCCCACCGCATGAGTAACACTTCCCACTCCTGGGTAGTTTGTCTCCACTTTGGGTGCCCCGAACAAACGATCCTAAGTTGTTCGGTCGTCTACCTGTAGGTCTGGCCCTCTTGGACCTCTGCATCATCTGTCTTCTTCCAGCTGTAAAAGACTCCAATTCATGTCAACTAGTGGTGGGTCTCAATGCTGGATACTGCTCAGTATGGAAAATCTCTACTTAGAGGGCTCCCTCTAACACCCCTGCCTGCATCGGGATACTGAGCGAGATCACTAAAGCTCTGATATCTCACCTGAGCCCCCGCTCGAAGGTCTGGGCCCTAAAACATTGGTCTCGTACCATATCTGTGTTGTAGCGCGATAGGTCGTTGAACCTCACTGAGTATTGTGCCACGGTCATGCTACCCTGTTATAGATGTAGTACCTCTTGTATCTGCACCACATGTAGGGTGGCTGGGACAAAATCCATCAAAAATAGGCTCTCGAAGTCATCCCATAGTAGTTTCATCTCGTCATGCACTTGGAGAATCATGCACCACCATTTTCCTGTTGCTGCATGTAGAAGGCTGGCAGCAATAATCACCATGAAGTCTGCTGGTGTCCCTACTAGTCTTAAAACTCTCACCATAGCCTCCATCAAATCCTCAGCCACCTATGGCTCCATCTCTCTCCTAAACCTAGGTGTCCACTGGTGCTGGAACTCTTGAAATGCATGCAAGAGGTGTACATCATCTGGTGCTCAGGATTGTGGCATTGGTGGCCAAACGGGATAGTGTACTACTAGTGCCTCTACTGGATAAGGGACCTGCACCGAGGCCTCCTCACTCGGTGGGAAATCTATTCGTACGACACTCAGGGCTCTAACTAGTCGTTCGTAGGGAGGCATCCTGAAATAAATAGATGTGACATGGTCAAAAGACTATACCTGGTGAGCTGGCCTAATTGAGTTGACTTAAAGAAAACTTTTGAAAACACACATGCAATTAGTGTTTTCGTGCACTGAGTCAAAAATAAGATGTCAGGGTCATGGTGCATGGATACGTCGGTTGCCACACCAACACTGGACTCCCTGAAATGAGAACCACACTCAGTAACCTTAGCACTATTACTTCACATAAAATAAAGATCAGAGTTCTATGTTTTTCGGTAGAACCGACTGCTATGATACCAATTTGTCACAACCTGTCCCCCATGGCCCGTGCCGTGACTACCCCAATCCCACCATCCACAGGCCAAGTGCTAGTGACTAGCACCAAAGGCGTAAATCCTTAAAACTGGGAAGAAATTGAAATTATAAAGTGTAAACACACAAAACATAGTACGAGTTGGAAGTAAAACACTAAGATAAACTGTATATAATCGATTTTTGAAAAGTAAAAGGGGCTCGAAATACAAGACCAATATGAAAGTACAAGTAAAACTAAATAACATGAACAACTGACGAAAAGTAAAGCAGCTACTTGGTCATCCTCCAAGAATTCCTACTTGAAGTGTGGGTACATATAGCCTCCTCAGGACTCCTCATCTGGTAGTCTCCTTCATGTACCGAGTCATCGTAAGGTCTAACTCCATGTACTGTCCAGTCCTTCCACTCTGATTCTCAGTCAGCGATGTCCGTCTTCTGCAACCAACACAATGAGTAGCGGGAATATCCCGTACAGGGGTGACTATAAAGATACTCAGTAGGGACCCTGAGACCCTCAAGGTCTCACAAAATCCAACAAGCATAAACCAAAATGTATGAAATCAACAGATAACCTCACTTAGTAATATTCCCATACATATACCTAAGTTTCCAAGTAATCCATCTCAATCATGAGGTAAACACAAAAGTTACTGACTCAGATCATCCGAAAATTATTCTAGGGATAGTATCAATCTGAACCCTCGACTGTTGGAGAACTCTTCCTCTATCAATTACAGTGGGCCTACCTCATCACACATAGGTTCTTCCCACTAACCTTGGACTATATAGGTACTCCTCCTGTCGAGTACCATGGGTCTGCTATGTCACACAGAGGTGATCCCCGCTATAGGTATACTGCCACAACCAGGCGCTCCCCCTCATATCTTGAAAAGGTACTCCTCCTGCCGAGTATTGTGGGTCTACTTCCACAACCAAGTGCTCCACTTTCGTGGGTCTTCCTCCATAACCAGGTGCTCCACACTGGGCCATACGAGTCACTTCGAGTCTCTCGATTAGCATTCGTCAAGTCTCTGCAAACTACCAGGTCCGCGCAAAAATCTCTCCTCATCTCTGAAAGATCTGATACACAAGCTAATGGTCGATACTTCAACAATCACGAAGTCTCATGTATAAGTATATCATTGTTCTGCCTCATCATAGGGGTCTCAACGCCACTAATGGTGTGTCAATCGAACGCTCCGTCTGTGAGTTATTAGATTTTTAGTCCTGGGGGCCCGGTTGGATTCATGTACAATCCGGCCTGATCAAAACTCAAATAAACCCCGAACTCGGGTGGGGTATACTCAGAGGTACCGTCGTGCACTAAGAAATATAGCACCGCTGACGGTTCGTTAAACTGTAATATGGTGCCAATGATATGGACAAAGAAAGTAAAGGCTCAGTACTGGGCCCCGGTTCGGTCCGACCCGGTCTGACCGACACGACCCAACCCAGTCTAGGCCGACACAGTCTGGGTCGACCCAGTCAGACCTATTGGTTCTAGCCCGACCCATTGGAGAGGCCAAACTATTTGGTTCGGCCCAGTCTGCTGGGTCAGGCCCAAAGGACTGCGAGGGTGGTTCAGCCCGGAGATCGTCGCGTAGGCGGCTCTGTCCGGAGGCCGGGGATGGTTCAGTCGAGTGGCGGCCTGGGCAGGCCAGCGGGGCACCGGGCAGGGTGCCGATTAGGCTTATAGGTTATCTAGAAGGGATCTGGGCAGGCCGGGTAGCGGCCAGGGAAGGCCCGCGGAAATTCGGGCAGGGCGCGAGGGGCGCGGGGTGGCTGCGTGCACGTTGTGCGGGGTGCAGGAAGGACGGAAGGGTGTCATGCATGGCGCACGGGACACAGGAAATCCAGTAGTACACTGAGTAGGCTGCATACAGGGCGTGTAAAAGGCCGCAGGTAGTCGGGCTGACGGTCAGGGGGCAGCCTGGTAGGCCAGTTCTGCGCGGCTCGGGTCGGCGAGGGCCGACGGTGTCTGGCCGAGAGCACCAGAGCTCTGTGTGGGAAGCGCGATTCACGGAGGCCACAGGTAGTGAAACATTTGTCGTCACCACTTTCGTCGCCATAAAGAAGAATGCCACAAGAAGAAAAATCAATAGAGGAAGTCGGTCCATGTAATGTTGGCTCGTATCCTCTGGATTTATTATGATAGTGAACGGTTTATAATAACGAAGCTAAACAACCTTCGTTATCCAAAAAGAAGGAAATACCAAGGCACGTGAATGAATTTAATCCCCCTAACATTGATTTTTCATCTGTCATTCATTGACAGAGTCGCAGAAGTTGGTTGTTGAAGATTTCACATGAGGATTGAAGTTTCGAGGAAGAAGTCGAAGAATGATCAGCATCCTTCGTTCTTTATTCTTCATTCATTGTTGGGAGGGGTGTTCTTCTTTTGAGTTCTCATTTTCTCCCAAGCTCTCCTCTATGAAAGATCCACCAATGTGAACATTCCAACAAAATAATAGATTGTAATCTCATATAAATTTGATGGAAAATTATTCAAATTGAATAATTAATTAGGTAGACTCCACTTAATTAATGTGAATGGTTGGCATGAATTAATTAGGGGAGATTGGCACAAATTAAATAAAGGGAAGTTGAAGAGGCTCCCCTATATTAATTAGAGTTTGAGAGTTTTCTCCTCCTTAATGGGGAGTTTCAAGGGGTTAAGAGCCCGGGTGGTCCCCACGTCATTTATCCTCACATGGGAGGTTGAGTTCGGGTGGGCCCCACCACCATAACCTCTCATGGGAGGTTAAGGTGTGTTGGCCCCACCTCCAACTTCCAAGTGGAGGTTTTAACCACCCAACACTCACCTGGTGGCTCAAATAAAATAATGTGACACACTTTATTTTATTTTTTTCATGAAAACCCAAAATGTAACTTTTAAACTCGACCCACTACCGTCGAAGTGAATGTCTCCATAAGAGAATATAGGTTCTGTGAGTTAAAGGGTGCCCTCAGATTTCAATTCTGAGCACCAGTTCAAAAGTTATAAAATATCACTCGTACGTTTACTGAACGTACCCAAACAAAAATTCATAAATTGATTTCAGGAACACCAGGCCTCGGTATCACGCAGCTTCAGTTTTCGTGGAATTGTGAAATTACAATGTATTTAAGAAAAAAATTCAATGGCAATTCTAGGTCTTTACAAACATATCTCTATTCTAGAAATCAATGACTTTTCCCCACCATGGAGGATCACGAAAACAGTTAAATGAAATGCGTGTGAAAGGATACTACATTACCAACTCATAAATCATAGCTGATCTAGTTTATAAGGTGGCACCCATGATCATATCTACATATTAATATATACACCCTATCACATGGTTTAATAACTCATTAGGGCGCCCATCGATGTCCCCTAAGTATTATTATATCAAAGACACCCTACAATGAATATTCTATCAAATTCTCCAATATCATACCAAATCCCATCACATAGTGGTTATATCATAACATGTAACAATCAAAACATTTTCACATTGCCTCATTTTCCACATGTACATACACACATATTAGAGGTATCCTCGATCCCATTTTCTTCCAAAGTCATCAAATCCCATTACTCACAACAATATTTACAGAAATATAAATATAGAATAACCATCTATGTAATAATATATTAATCCTGGAGAAATATGCTGCCCATGGTCATATAATTATCCCTTATTCTCTAGTGTATCTCATGGATCTCACATCACCTATAGGGGAAAATTATCCCAGTTCAATACATACATTTTATCAAAAATAACCAAGGAATATATACTAACGATTGATATGGTCACAATGTTCATCTAAATACAACCCTACTAGGACCATATATAATTTAGAATTTAATTACAATCAAGGAGTCATCCATTTGCGGTTGTGGAAAAAACCCAGTGCACGAGAGTCAATCACATCCCCTAGTGCATTTTTCGGATCCAAAAATTTCATTTTAAAATAAAAAAATTTGTTTATAAAAATTATCCACCACCCTTAGTGCTAAAGACACATATCTCATGGATAAAAAAAATAATCATAATTTAATAAGATTAGGTATAAGTGAACACCTACCCCAATACAAAATCATTCCCTTTTAAATTAGCTTATTCGCCCTCTCACAATATCATCTATGCCCAAAAACTTTCATCTCATTGATACGCAGCCCAAAATCATTAACAAACATCTTATTTAATTGATTATAATAAATTTATAATTATTTATACAATTTAATGTAATTATACATAATGAAAAAAATGACACATCATGTGGCCAAATTTATAATATCCTTAGGTTTTATCATTAATTAAATAAAATAAAAATCTTAATTAATATTTTTAGATATATACTAAAACAAAACAATGTGAATAATACATTATTAAAATTAAATTTAAGAATAATTAATTTTTGAATATATAATTTAATAAAATAAATTGAAACTAATTTGAAAATTAATATGAAATAAACTTAGAAACACTCATAGTTTAAAATGATCTTTTTTCATTAAAAGGTGTTGTAATTTATTTATTTTTATATTTTTATTGAAAATATATATACATGTTATTATTGTAAAATTAACATGATTAAGTAAAAATATTTTTTTATATCATCATGTAAAAGTTGCCTTATTTTTTTCATTTTTCTAAAATGGTTAATTATTGGGTAAATAGGGAAAAATAAATTCATTAAAAACATAAATATTTGTGACATATTCATGATATAAGATCCAAAAAAATGTTTATTAAATTTTTAATAATCCAAATATACATATGACATAATATAATGATTTTAGAATTATTTTTTTGAACATATAAATCCATTTTTCATATTTTTTGATGTCTAAGTAACACTTCTAATCAAATAAAAACTATTTCGGTTATTCTCCTTTAATAATTTATTTATAATTTTGATTATAGATTTGGTTATTATTCATATTAAAATAATATCATTTGATTAAAAATTACCTAACTAACTTCTTATGAATAAATATTATATCAATTAATATCAATAGTTTATAATTAGATTTGTTGTATGACATTACAATAAATTAATATAACAATTCATTGTTTCTTAATTTTGGGGGATAATTAATTAATATCATAAATCGCATATAAACAAATTTAATTTTTCAATCACATTTGGAAAACTGGGTATTCTATTCTCGATTTAATGGTTGTCCTGGAAGATTTTTTTCGTTAAATTAATAATGTATTCATGGTTTAATGGAATTACACACACACGTTTATGGTTTTGTTGAGGTGAAACCTATTACCACTGAACCCTACTATCATTAACCAATTGAAGTTGGTACCTCACATCAATATGACTCAATGAATTATCATATGACATAAGAAATAGATGATAATTATAAACATGATGAACATATATATATAATTTTAAGTTACATTACTATCGAAACACAAGATTTAATGAATATAAAAATATTTGACAAGGATATATTTGGTTAGACGATATGAGATGAAAAAATTTAGAAATATATTTTCAGTTTACCTTCATAGATTCTTTTACTGGAGTCCCAAAAACCATAAATTGTTAACCATACTCTGTTATTGACTTTTTGACAAGGGGGAACGTTAAATTTATAAAACATTGATCAGGATGTTATTAAACAAATAGTGAATTCCCATAAATTATATGTAACTCATTTGAATCAACTAAAACACATTATGTATTAGATGATAGATTCCAGATAAAATTTCATTGAAAAATGTTTTAAAGTAATACATCAATGTGTTGAATTTTCCATTCCTGATTAATGTGTCAAAAAGAGAAAATACATCATTTGATGAGACAAATATGGAAAAAATCTAGATTTATCATTTGGGGTGATGTAAATTAAGAAATATATTTCATAGAAGTCTTCCAACAAAAAAAACGTCACAAAATTATACGAATGAGATCCCATTTTGAATTGTAAAGATTATTTTTTAGGTATTATAATGGAATTGTGATGAAATATTATATTAAGTATTGTCACAAATATTATTATAAATACAAACATTTTACATATGTTTTCAATTTATATTCCCTAAAAATATTATATATATTATATTAAATTATTTATCAATAATAAAAATTATATCATATGTAGATATATAGATTGTCCCCATTATCACCATCCAATAGTGTGAAGTCTTCACTGTTGTGTTAAAGTGTCATCACATTCATCCGTCAAGTTGTCATAGGTCAGGCCACTTCTATCACATTACACCATCATGTGATAATCTTACATTCATGATGTGTATGGTTTTATGATTTTTTAATGTGTGACTTCACAATAATTCATTACCAGATCATTATAGAACTTATAGTGTCATTGAGGATTAAGATACATAATTCCCATATTAAAAATTGATTGAATACCAATACTGTCAATGATGTATCTATTAATGTAGGTCTCCCTATCAAGGGTGTGATTATGATTGGATGAGTTATTGGATATAGGATTTATTTTTTATATATACCAACATGTTTTGAAGTTAAATAAAATTAATGGTCCATCATCGTGAGTCATTTCAAAATTTCATGGATTGATACAAACATCACCCAAGTAGTTGATAGTGCTAATAGGATCACTGTCTTGAGATTTCATAACCCATAAATTTGATTAGTTATTAGAGAATAAATAATTTACTATCGGTCTACAACATTTTTATATCTAACGTATTTACCTATTTTTGAGGACAATGCCATTATAGAGATATACTACAAGGGATATGTGTGTCTTCCTTTTACATATATTTTTTATACATTAACATTATTTGGAATAATTTTTACACTTTTCATATTTTGTTGTGGGTATATAAGTGAGTCCCTCACTTGGTCATCCATGTTCAAGAACTATTTTCCATGTATAATATATACGACTTCCTGGATAGAATATGGTATATCTATCTATCCTTATTGTGTGAATTTCATGTCAATTAATATATATAATGAAACTATAACTCCAATTATATTGTATTTAGGGGGATCCAAGACGATATACAATTTCATGCTTCCAGACATCAGTTTTAAAAATAGTAAACCTACATTGGAATGTCATTTTATGAATAATTAATAGGACTGTTTATTATTTTATTTAATTATTATTTATTATGATAAATGATTTCTAATAACTCTATATTAAATTTTTTTGGTTTCAATGATACCGTCTGGTCAACATTTTCTATAGAGTCTCTAACTTAACTGCATAATAATGTTTTCTAATATTAGTTGAATTGTTCAACTTCATTAGTTTCCAATGGTTTAGTGGAACCATGTTGATGATATTATGAACAAATTTGGGTTCTTATAATTGATTAAAACACAACCAATTCATATTCCTTCACTTTAATCCATGATTTTATTAGGGAACTAAGACTTTTATTAGAGAAAATAGGAGGTGTGATATAATAAGATATGGGATATATTAGAAGAGACTCGATTTCGGTTAGTAGGTATAGTGCACATGCATCTATAACTGTAGGTTGAATATTATCCTAGGGATTCATTGAAGAAGATTTTATGTCTTATGTAAGAATGAAAAAGATATCATTATTTGGTATTAATTGTTCCCCTTCGGGAATAGATATTTAATTAACTCTTATCACGTATAGATTTTCTTATAGTATGCGTGTATCAAACACATACTACACACATCTAATCACACAATGGGACTCATATTAGATTAGGGTTACTTTCATATATTAGTGGCAGAGATGTGGTGTACAATTGAGGAAATTTATCATAGTATTTTCATATATGTTCCACAAGTTATTTTCAAGAATCTGTCATTCCAATGACTGATAGGGAATGTAATGGAATTCAATACTAAGACATGTTACATGAGGCATATGTCCAATATAATCATATTGATAATTCTACACACCCTACTGAAACGACCCATGGCCAGAGACTATGCTCAAAGGGGATTAAAATTATTTTGTTGGTGATTCTATAGTATGATTCTTTATTGTATCATATTATGATTTAGTTTTAGATTAAAACTAGAGATATGTGACTCTAAATTTATCCTTCGTTGTGGGACTGCCGCCACAACCAGGTGATCCACACTGGGCCATAAGAGTCACTCTGATTCGTTCGATCCACAGTCGTCAAGTCTCTGCCAGCTACTAGGTTCGTACAAACGTGTCTGCTCGTCTCTAAAAGATCTGATCTAAAAGATACATGTCGATACTCCAACTGTCACTAAGTCTCACATATAAGTATCTCAATGGTCCACCTCATCATAGGGGTCCCAACACAAAAGACGACACATCAATTGGACGCTCCGTTTTCAAGTTATTAGCTTTTTAGTCCTGGGGTCCAGGTTGGATTTGTGTACCATTTAGCTTGATTGAAAGTCAACTAAACCTCGAACTCTAGTGGGATATACTCAAAGGGGTCATCACACACCAAGAAATCCAGCACCACTGATGGTTCGTCAGATGATCATCTGGTGCAAATGATATGGTCAATGAATGTAAAGGGTTAGTAGTGGGCCTGGGTTTGGTCCGACCCGGTATGGGTCGACCCAGTCAGACATGTTGGGTCTAGCCCGACCCATTGGGTGGGCCATCTTGTTTGGTTCAGCCCGGTCTGTTGGGGCCGACCCAATGGACTGCGAGGGTGGTTCGGCCCGGAGATCATCGTGTAGGCGACTCAGTTCGGAGGATGGGGTAGGTTCGGACGACACCACATGGGGCACGGTCAAGCAGGCCGAGTGGAGGCCTGGGAAGGTCGGCGGGGTGCCGGGCAGGCTGCCGAGTAGGCCATAAGGTCAGCCGGGAGGGCGCCGGGCAGGCCGGGCAGGCCGAGTGGCCACTAGAGAAGGCTGGCGGGGAGCCAAGAAGGGCGCGCGGGGCGCGGGGATGCCATGTGCAGGCCGTCAGGGTGCTGGGAAGGGCGCACGTGGGGTGGGAAAGCCGGAAGGGTGCCGGGTAGGCAGCAGGCAAGGCACGCGGAAGGCCGCGTGTAGGCGGGATGATGGTCGGGAGGCAGCCAGGTAGGCCAGTTCTGCGTGGCTCGGGCCAGCACGGGCCAGCGGTGTTCAGTCGGGAGCACCGGAGCGCCGTGGGGGTGTCACGATTTCCGGAGGTTGTAGGTAGCACAACCTTTGTCGTCTCCACCTTCATCTCCATGCTGAAGAACGCCAAAAAAACAAAAATAAATGGAGGATATAGGGCCATGCTAATTTGGCCCGTATACTCCAGGTTTATGGTGATAGTGAATGGTTTATAAGAACGAAGCTCAACAACTTCGTTATCTAAAAAGTAGGAAAGAACAATGCAATCAAATGAATTTAATCCCCCTACCTTTGATTCTTCATTTGTCATTCGTTGACGGAGTCTCAAAAGTTGGTCGACGAAGATGTCACATGACGATTGATGTTTCAAGGAAGAAGTTGAAGAAGGATTGGCATCCCTCGTTCTTCGTTCTTCATTCATCGTTGGGAGGGTTGTTCTTCTTTTTAGTTCTTCTTTTCTACCAAGTTCTCCTCTTTGCAAGCGCTATGAAATTCAATATTCCAATAATAAAATAGATTGTAATCTCATATTAATTTGTTGGAAAATTATTCAAATTGACTAATTAGTTAGGAAAGATCCCCTTAATTAATGTGAAAGGATGGAATGAATTAATAAGGGGAGATTGGCATAAATTAAATAAAGGGAAGTTGAAGAGGCTCCCCTATATTAATTAGACATTGAGAGTTTTCTCCACATTAATGGGGAGTTTCAAGTGGTTATGAGCCCTGGTGGTCCCCACCTCATTTATCCTCACATGGGAGGTTGATTTCGGGGGGGGGGGCACCAGCGTAACCTCTGAAGGGAGGTTATGGCTTGGTGGCCCCACCTACAACTTTCAAGAGGATATTTTAACCACCCAACAATAACTTGGAGGCTCAAATAAAATAAAGTGACACTCACTTTATTTTATTTTTTTCATGAAAACCAAAAATCTAACTTTTAATCTCGACCCACTACCATGGAAGTAAAAGTCTCCATAAAAGAATATCGGTTCTGCGAGTTTATTGGTGCCCTCAGATTTCAATTCATAGCACCGGTTCAAGAGTTATAAAATCTCACTCATACGTTTACTGAACGTACCTGAACGAAACTTCAGAAATTGATTCCGGACACACTGGGCCTTGGAATCACACACTGTCAGTTTTTGCGGAATCGAAAAATTCCAATGTATTTAAGAAAAAGATTTTCCATGGAAATTCTTGGTCTCTACAAGCACATATCTATTCTAGAAATCAATTTCTTTTCCACCACAGGGAGGATAATGAAAACAGTTAAATGAACTATGTCTGAAAGGATACTACATTACCAACTCATAAATTATAGTTGATCCGGTTTATAAGGTGGAACCCATAGTCATATCTACATATTAATATATACACATTATCACTTGTTTTAATATCTCATTGGGGTGCCCTTCGATGTCCCCTAAGTATTATTATATCTAAGACACCCCACAAGGAATATTATATCACATTCTCCAATATCAGACCAAATCCCATAACATGGTGGTTATATCATAACATGTAACAATCAAAACACGTTCACATTGCCTCATAATCCCCAGGGACACACACACATATTAGAGATAGCATCAATCCCATTTTCTTCCAAAGTCATCAAATCTCATTACTCTCAACAATATTTAGAGAAATATAAATATAGAATAACCATCTATGTAATCATATATTAATTTTGGAGAAATATTCATCCCATGGTCATATCATTATCCCTTATTCTCTAGGGTATCTAGTGGTTCTCACATCACCTACAGGGAAAAATTATCCCAATTCAATACATACATTTACTCCAAAATTATAATGGAATAAATAATAATGATTAATATGCTCACAAAGTTCATCTATATCCAACCCTACTAGGCCCATATATAATTTAGAATGTAATTACATTCAAGGAGTCATCCATTTTCGGTTGTGGAAAATAGCTAGTGCCTGAGAGTCAATCACATCCCCTAGTGCATTGTTCAGATAAATGATTTTCATTTTAAAATAAAATAATTATTTTATAAAAATTATCTACCACCCTTGGTGGTAAGGACACATATATCATGTCTAAAAAACTAATCATAATTTAATAAGATTAGGTATAAGTGAACGCATACCCCAATAAAAAATCATTCGCTTTTAAATTAGCTTATTTGTCCTCTCACAAGATCATCTATGCCCAAAAACTATCATCACACTCATACGCAACCCTAAATAATTAAAAAACATCAAATTTAATTGATTATAATAAATTTATAATTATTTATACAATTGAATGTAATTATACATAATGAAAAAATGACACATCATGTGGCCAAATTTATAATATACTTAGATTTTATCATTAATTAAAATAAATAAATATCTTCATGAATATTTTTGGATATATAATAAAAGAAAATAATGTGAATAATAATTTATTAAAATTAAATTTAAGAATATTAATTTTTTAATATATAATTTAATAAAATAAATTGAATCTAATTGGAAAATTAATTTGAAATAATCTTAGGAACACTTATAGTTTAAAATGATCTTTTTTCATTAAAAGGTTTAGTTATTTATTTATTTATTTTTTTATTGAAAATATATATACATAATATTATTGTAAAATTAACATGATTATGTAGACATATTGTTCTATATAGTCATGTTAAAGTTTCCTTATTTTGTTCAATTTTCGGAAATGGTTAATTATTGGGTGAATAAGGAAAAATAAAATATTAAAAAACATAAATATTTGTGACATATTCATAATATAAGATTCAAATAAAAACTATTTCGGTTATTCTCATTTAATAATTTATTTATAAATTTGATTATAGATTTGGTTATTATTCATATTAATATATTATCATTTGATTATAAATTACCTAACTAACTTCTTATGAATCAATATTATATCTAAATTTATAATAAAATAAATTTCATTTCTAAAATGGCATTTTTATTAAAATGTATTTTCATTATGTTTTGTGTATTTATAATAAAAAATTCAACGCATCTAGAAAATGAATATTTTAAAATTTATTTTATATTTATAATAAAGAGGTTAAAATGGTGTAAAAATATTCTTGTTAGTATTTTTATAATGAATGGTTACCATGGTAATGTTTAAAAGGGTTAAAAATGAGGTTAATCTACAATATATGGCTCCAAACATTTCTAAAAGTATGAACATATTTTCTTGGAATAGTTTTCCTCAAAACAAAATTATATAATAATTTAAATTAGACTATATTAGATCTAGTTTACTTGAGGGGTAAAATTATTATATTTAAACAACCGTAATATTTATAATGGTGGCACACCTATCTCTTAGAAATAGTAACTATATATCCTCATAATGACTATCATAAAACAAATAATATCAACCCAAATACCTCCTTAAAATCACTATTCCCATCATTGAGGTACTACTTTCAGAAAAGAAATTCCATTAAGGATTAATTTGTATGAAAAATGAAGATATCCAAGGATGAGGTATAATTGTTAACAGAATTATTTTATTTTTATTTATTCTTCATCATCATTCAAACCAATTATAATAATCATTAAATATTGATGTAGCATATTAAATTTACATAAATGATAATACATTGATGTAAAAACAATTTTCTACCTCATTTACATTAAATTTTTAACTAAAACATCACTAGTGCATACATGTGAACAACCAACTCCAGATAGTGATTTATTGTTTTCATCACTACCTCAAATGATTGGTTTTAAATATAGTTTTAATGAATATATATATATATATATATTTATATTATTTATGAAATAGTTATCATTTTGGAATGATAAATATTTATCAATCATCATTATTTTCCATCCATTGGAAGATGAAACCCATTCCTCTAATATCCTAGAATATTCTAGATATATCCTTTATAATTATAGGGTTTAAGGTAGTTTAGTATTGTTTTTTTAATTTAAAAATTATTTTAAAATATTTTCTAAAATAATATAATTATTTAAAATTAAATTAATTCTTTTTAATGGAATCCAAAATTCATTCTATAGTTTTAATGATTTTAAATTATTTAAATTTAATCATTAGATATTTATAAAATGGTATTAAATTAATTTTTATATAAATTATATGAGTTTAAAAGTTTAAGTAAATTGTTGTTTGATGTTATTTTTACCATTAAATAGGGACTTACATATTTTTAAGGGTAAATATGTTTTTAAAAATCTATATAATGGTAGACACATTTTTTGAAAGACACATATATAATTGGAAAACCAATGTTTTATGACCTGTATAAACAGTACTTAAAAAATTACAAGCATATCCCAGTAATTTGTATTCTTTTGAAAGGGTACAAAAAATATTTATTTTTTTATGTAAACAATTTTTGTAATCTATGTTTTTTATGCCTTGGTTTAGGGTAATAAGTTTTTTGTATAAGGGTAATATAATTTTTCATTTTTATCATAAAGGTAATCTTTCAGTGCATAATGGTTAGACTCGACCTAAAAATAGTCAACACATGGTTTTTGTTTAATGTATATGGGTCCTTCTATGTTAATCAAATATAATATTAGGGTAAGCTTCTATGTAATATTAAATCCATATTACACTTATGTGGTGTTTACTATATAATGGTATTGTTTTAAACCATGAGGATCCATATTTTACCCTATGTTAATATCTACAGTATTTTTTATGTATTTAAATTCATTAATTCTACACTTTAAATTCTTCTGGACCAGTTATTTTTTATATCATTTTAAAAGTATTTAATTGAATCGAAATCAATATTTGAGTTAATACCAAATTAATCAACTATAAAATAAATTATTGATAGTGTTTCTAAAATATATTCAAATTGATACCCATAAATAATTAAAAAAATTCATTTCCTATCCTCATTTTAGTGTATCTTATTCTCTATCATGTTACGATGGCCCAAATATCACCTTACATGATCAATAAGTCCTTATAAAATCATCTTAATTTCTATAGAATGTTTTATGTTTATGCACGCTCCCTATATCATGTTCTTCTAACGATTAAATACAAAATCTACAAATTAGTAGGGGATTTGGAACTTTTTATTTATTTTATATGAATTTTTAAATCAATAATGATTTATATTCCATATTTAAATAGTTATATTTAGCCCAAATTAGATAGGAATTTCTCAATATTGTAAGAATAATGGTAATTGAATAATATATACATTCATATATGAATAATAAAAAATTGAAACCCACATAAAGTAACATAAATACAAAATTTAAAATAATGAAATATATGAATAATGATATATTATCATATCTATGGTGGTTTAATAGGATTACCCCAAAATTGGGAATCACAAGAGTAAATAATATATATCGTGTAACCTATAAATCATATTAGACAAACAAAAGATTTATTGTATGGATCATCATAATAATTGATAGGTTATAATTTATCTCAATAAATTAAAAATTGTGTTTTGGTGAATTCTTAATATTCATCTTGTTTATTTGAAATTATTGCATCTGGATTTGATAGTGAACCAATATTTTTACATATATTAATACATTATTTTCACTACATCCATCCATTAGTTATAGCCAAGTAGTCATTAGGTCTAGTTTCATTGGAAGACAAGTTCATAGTACATCAATGCGAGACTAAAAAAACTAACTATTTTATTATCCATAATGATCTTGGAAATGCATTTGAGAACCTAAACGACATTGAATGACATTAAGAATACATAAATATGAAAGGCTGAGATAAAATAACAGTAATATAATAAATATGACATGGATACATAACATGTGAGTCAAAGGTAAAACAAGATATCATAAAAGATAGCGATCATGAGTAATACCATGGGAGAATAAAACGTGGATAATAGTTTCATGAGATAATATAATTATAATAATTCTATAAGAAACATAAAACATTAAATAAACAAAAATAAATTCTAAAAACTAAGATAACATCACATGGGGGATAGATGCTTGTAATTGATTTGGATCCCTTCTGATTACCATACATGAAGTTTCATGAGACTAAAACATTACCCAATGAATTGGAGAGATGTAATATTCTAGTCCCTCCAATAAAATTCATTTAATTTACATGGATATGTGTTCCACAAAATGAAATAAATTATGTTCGAAAACATTATAAATAAATGTTGAAAGAAAATGGACTTCATAATTTTGCCTCATATTATAATCAAATGAGATTTCATAAATATGGAATTTGATAAATGATCATAATGAATTAATTTATCCCATAAAAGGAATGCATAATGATATAGGTATTTATGTAGGAAACATATTTACCTAATTTATAATCATTTCATAACTATAGTGGTTATTTTCATTAATTAAATGAAAACAATTTAGGAATATTAAAAACAGTATTGAGGAAAATAACATTTCCATATTGAAAATCAGTTTTTCAAAACTAAATATTCATATAATATTATAGAAATAATTTTTATGAAAATAACCATGGAACTGATAATTTAATAATCAATGAAAATATAGTTCATGGTAATTTTTAATTCAATACATAATTTATAAGTCAAAAAAATTCCTCTCACACTCTCGCAAATATTCAAAATGTACCACATTCAGAAAATGAAGAAAAATTGAATGTAAATTATTTATTAAAACAATAAACATGGGAAACGTGACTCTAAATATTCATAGATAATTATGAGACCTTTTTTGAAAACATTTTAAAAAAACCATGACATGGAAGGGAAGGGGGTTTTTATCAAAAAGAGAAATAATTCCGATTTTCATTATAAGCATATACATGATAATTTTGAGAAAATGATATATGAAAATGGTACTATTAGTTTAAAATATTTATAATTAAAAGAGGATAATAAAATTAAATTTTTTTAATAGAATGTGATAATATAATTTCATTTTATAGAATTGAAGAATAGATAAACATGATTCAAATCATATCGAAGCATAATTGCTTACTGCCGTTCGTAACCTTGAATCATAACCCCCATGAATTAATTAGGTGATTTAAAACATATATTTAATTTAATTATTATGTATTCATTGTATAATACATATAGGTAAATTATATACACCATATAAAATAAACTAGTTTTATAAAATTACATGTGTCTCAAAAAAAGGATGTTTTGAGATGAAAACCCTTACCATGAGTCTATGACGATTTTGTTAATTATATCAGTTATAATAAAATTATAATAGATATTTTCTATCTTAATAATATTATACACCTTCCAAAACAAATACTGAAACCATTTACTTTATTTTTTAAATGACATAATTAATTACTTAATCTATTATTCCAAAGATGGGTGTTTTTAGGGAATTCAGTTTAAAAATTCAAAATCACAATATTGTGCTGAACGTGGTCAAACTATTAATTGTCTCATCATCTAAGTAATAATAATAATGGAATAATAATCTTTTTTATATAAATTATACATTTAAAACAAACAGTGTGATAATTTTATGATACATGAACTAGGATATAATCATATAAAAGGTAGTTCATATGTAGGCATTAGTAACATTTCTGTATTTAAACAATCATGATTAAGAGAATTTTACTGTTATTTAATATTTTAGGCATGATTCTTACATCATTAATAAAATATTAGTTATTTATATAAAATTACATATTCAATCCATGTTATGTGGTAATGAAAAAATAATTGCATCTTGTAGTGAGTTGGTAGTCTTACGTACAAATTAATAGTGTTATCATATTTTAATGGATGGAACGTTAAAAAGGTATATGATATGTTACATTTAGATAATAATTAATATTTCACTAATATAATATATAAACATTCATCCTGCATAGTTATCATTTGTGAAAGGTGAAGATGGCATGAAAATTAAATCAGTTTGTGTGGTGGTGGTCTACCATATACATGAATGGTGGGTTTCTTTCCCATTTTATTGAATATGGGATGGAATAATATTATCAGATAAAAAATCAAATATCTTTGTAAAAGATATAATATTTATATTATATTGGAATTTTTTAGACAACAATCACTTGGGTAAAAAGATGTAAAAATGAACGTGCTCGGTGAATATGATTACCTTAACTCAGAAGTACCACATTTGGATCTATTATTAATGACCGTATGGCGGATATTTTGTGAACAAAAGAATCAATAAAATTTGGATATGAAATTTTAAGAGAAATTTTTTAAAGGATTGGTTGAAAAAAATGGCTTGAGATGTGTGACGAATGGATGGGAGGGTGTAGGGTCTTGAAAATTCCTCCTATATAAGAAAATACCCCCACAATCACTTTACAGAATGAAAAAAGTATTCCTACATGTCTTGAAAGGTGAATAGACTCAGATTGAGTAAAAAATTTCAGATGAATCTTGGTGGAATTCGTGTTTTCACAGATTTTCAAGTGGTCTTCATACCATCGCTGGTTAAGGTACGTGGACCAACTCAATTGTGAACTAATAGGTATGTTGGATGATCCAGAAATTGCAAGCCCGCAGAGTGATGGACAGAAAAACACGATAGACGGTGAACCATTTCACAAATGGAATTCTGAGCATGAAGTCCATATGCGTACCATACTGCAAACTAATCAGTTCACAGATAAAGGGAACTGGTAGGGTTTTGTGAACTGTTATCGCGAATAGAAGCATCTGTAAACCCTGGTTGACCGAGTTTTTTGCGGGTCAGGATATCATCATGGGCCTCCAAAGATGGTGTCGCATTCCAATAGATACATGTTTTTTAATGATCTATAAAAAGTACTATATTATAAGGATGAGGGATAGATGACGAAATCCTGAAGGGAACCCAAAGGTTGGAAGACAGATTTCGGAGAAGACTTCAGCTTCAGTCTCGATTCATCGATGAAGCCTGAATCGCGAACCACATTATCCATAGGTACAACCCACCATAAACCTTTATACAAAAGAATTTAATAACAATAATAGAATCGCATACCTGACTGGTGAACCACTAGACACATACTTCTCGCGGATGAATTCCCCATGAACGATAATCCCCATGACCATCATTCAAAATGGTTCTTCACATAGTTTACCGCTACGTGGACTGAACCCGGTGTCGCGTACTGCAACAATATGCAGATGTAACCCAAAGTGGCATGATGGTATGTGTACCAATATAGTACACGGTTGCCTATACCCATTCTTGTGTACCACATCGGTATGGAAACGACCCTTATGCCTGCATACCACTATGTTATGTGGATCCTCCCTCATCCCACATAACAAACCAGTAGGCAGAATAGGGTATTTTTGGGTATTATATCCTCTGGTACCAACCTTAACCTTCCATTACCGTCGAGTCCTGTATGATCTCATTGTTAACCAGTCCTCTGGCTTCAGGTCAAAGCCTCCTCCAAAGCCACTAAACTCGTATGATCCGACCATCGGGCGCATCAGCATGCCCCTTTGAGTAAACATACACATGGTAAGTGGAATCATGAAGGATCTCCCCATGATGGTTCGGTCATTAGGAATTCTTGTGGGACTAAATTCCCATGGTAACCTGAAGTCCAACCTTGGGATTCCAACATGATCCTCACCGTTCTAGGGATTAAGGGTGATCACTCTCTTTTCTGATCAATGAGGAATAGTGATCAGTTGAAGGGGTTAGGTTCACTCCTCCTTTTGATGAAGATGGAACTCATCCCTTTCCCAGAACATATTTCGTGGCCCTACCACTGAGTAAACTCCGTATTATTATGATAAAGGTCCAGATGACCATCAATTTCATTTAACATTGAATGGTTTATCGCTTCTCAACCTCTCCCACGGTGGCCTTGGCCTCTTCCACCACAGTCTCTCGCTCCTCCACCAACAGGGGAAGAAGCATGTGCATTGTTGAATATTTGAAATCCTTTTGTTTTTTACACCGATCATGACTCATTTAGGTTTATTATTATGTCATTATTACAATATCCACACATTTTTACCAATGAAAAATCAGATTCCTAATGAAACTTGGAAACGTAGGATGCCTACTAGAAGGCCCAAGCTCAACAGGGTGCCCATCCTAATGGATTAACCCAATATGTTCCACCTAAATGGGAAGCCACCATACATAAGCCCCATCAAATATGAACATTGAGAACTCTGATTCCTAATAAAATCTGGATATGTAGGATGCCTACCAGAAGTCCCAAGCACAAAGGGTTCCAATCCAAAAGGGTTTACCAAATTAGGATTCCCTCAAATAGGTAGGTCCCATGTGTAAGCCCCTAACAATCCAAACTAATTGGGTTCTAATTCCAATCCCAAGGATATATAGGAATCCATTCGTATGGGTGCGATCCCAGCTTCAAGCCACATATCGTCCCCCTGGATGACGACAAACTCTAGATCTCCTTATTTTGTGGCTCAACTTATGGTCACCTCTATAGCATCAAATATATATACATGCCTATAACGATCTTGAAAATAATGGGTATCCCTTGGACACACTCTTATGTAATGAACCAATGATTCAAGAACATATAAACACAACTTAAATCTATAAGGGAGTCTTCGAGGAGGAAACAATCTTACCCCAGATGGGTATGGTGAGCCATACCTCTCATCCTCTCGACCAGTGGAGTCCTTATGTTTCGTTGGATGAATTTTCACAACCCCATCAACAAAATGTGTACCCCTCCTGGGCTGGAAATCTGAGAAGGGAGATAATGGAACCCCAAGTCCCGCCTTTAGTAGGCCCCGGGTTGGCGACTAGCACTGAAGGTATAACAAACACACAAATTGGAGGCATTACCATCTAAGATAACACATGAAGAAGAGAGGGATAATATAGACACAAAACAACTCCAACTCAACTACTAAGATGAAAAAAATCCCAAGTACACATATGAAATGTCATGAAAAACTACAACAACTGAAAGGGGAAAAACTACAACTACCCAAAAGAAAGTAAAATAGCAGCAACCACAACCCAAACGTCTCCTGCAACCCTGAGCTAGTAAACAATATCCTAATCTCCAAACTTCTCCCTGTGACCTGAAAAGCAGTTTATATATACATAGGGTGAGTATAACAGTATACTCAGTTGGATCCTCCCAGAAGCCTCTTGTCAAAAAGCAATGAAAGCATGCTAAAGCACAGTGAACAATATGTTAAACTAACTCGTCACCTAAGCAGGTATACTATGTTCACAACCTCACCATTGATACTCTCACCAAGTAACACAAACAAGATTATATAATATTATAATGAATATCAAGTTTACCCTGCTACTACATCCCCATTGGATTGCCACTTTTCCCCAACGTCGCATGTCCTATGCATCTCTCTCCAAAAATACTTTCCCACAGACACCTGAGAAAAGCACCAAATTATGAACACCGTGCAACAAAACCACTAATTCTACATAAGAAAAATAACACGGTAGTTTCTTAGAGACACCACATGCCACATAATTTGTATCATACGTCGGGTATTATACCTCAACCCATCATATCTCATACACTGATTAAGGATCCTCAAGCCTTCAAAGCCTATACACGTTACTCCTATAGTAGTCCATGGGAAACTATAGCCAGAATAGATGTGTGTTAATAACCACAAGCCATTACATCCATCTACACACAAATATGGGAAAAAATAACCGCTCTACCATCAAGAAATAGTAACTACCAAGATAAGGGTGCAGGGCCAAAGGGGGTAGTTATCCATTCAACCTTCTGCTGGAATGATGGGGAAAACACCCCCTAGGGCTCAGAATCCCTGGGATGTCAGTTTCCCTTAATAATATGGTGGATTAGTGTATATAAATACAAAATGTACATGATATACTATATCTCAAAAACACACAATGGGCATAACCTAGTCTTATACTCAACTACAGGTAACGTCTCTCTGATTATCGGATGCTACATATAAGACTAGGTATCTAATAAACACACAACAAATTAAAGACCTTTAATAGATTACTTCATTCTGTTTTTATCCATTCAACTTTGTGTTTGTTAATTCTTTAATCGTTAGTTAGTCATTTACAATTCCATATTTAACTTTTTTATCATCATAAACAAAGTCCTTTGTCCCTTTAAAATTACAACCTCGTCATTTTTCTCTAGAAACTCCACCCCAAGGGTTAACATAATTTATTCAATTATTCATTACAGAATTACATTCCCATATTCCTAGGAATTATATAAAAACATTATGTGCTACTAAACACAAGGGGGATCCACATGGTGAGTAAATGTACTACCCGTCGAGTCTTTTCCGCCGATAGAAAAAGCATATACCCATCATCCATTTAGAAGCGAAACATGGAAAGCACGTGGAATACCCCACGCATCTTCACCTTTTTCTGAGGAATGGTAAGCAAGATCAGCTTCCATGGGAAGTTGGGAAAAGTAAAGATGATAATCAACCAATATGAATGAGCAAGCATCCAACAATAAAATCCATCATGTTCTATCATCCCTGGTGTCCTCCCCGACCCCCATATGCATAAACTGATGCATCTCCCCCCGGTAGCTATCATCTTCTACCATAACCAAAGTTCTCCATGCCCCCACATACCACAACAACCATCAAGTCTCACATCACAACCCAAGCATTAGGAAAACAAACATCTTAACAATTGGGCTCTTGGACATTTAACAATCAAGAGGGTAACTCAGAATCCTTCAAGGAATTATCAAACAATCAGTTCATTAATCCATATTGAATGAACCAGTTTATTATTCATAGATTCCAAATTCAGGAAACCAAATTAGTAAACTATCAAAAATAATTAATCATGCTTAGTACGCTAATTTGATTTACATCAAATTACAATAAAAATATCCAGATTCATTAACATGCCTCATTATCTTTTAACCAAAAAATTATCAATTAATTTCTATTTATGTTCATTACCAATTTCCATCAAGAACGAATAGTTAAACAATCAAGCATAGACATCACACTATCTAGAATAAAAGAGGCAATAACATACAAACGATATCAATTTATTTATCCTGTTCTAATATTTATTATGTAAATTCCATTTCCATCTAGTAGGATAAAATATGATAATGATAAAATTTCATGTTAAGAAAGATAGAAACAATGAATCCTCTACCTCAAATAGTTCTAGAAGTTATTTATATGATAATAGTCCACACAACGGTTCAGGATCGCATCGTCTCGCGACAACTGCATCCACCTGATGATGCCACGTTATGACCACACCAATCGAATCCCAAGAAAACTCTATTAGAATATAGGATATCACAAGATATAATATGGAAGGAGAAACAGGAGAATATGAACCCTTAAAGAACGATGATAAAACATCCCTCATGTCAATGATTTATCGATACATCTTGGTTGCATCAAAATAGAGCGGAACCAATCTTGGGATGAATGATTAATTGTGAAACTCATATGTGAAGGAAGGGGATGTTCAAGTGTCTCACACCCGAGAACAAGGAGAAAGGATTTGGTAGGAAGATATCCCATCCCTTTAGAAGATTTAACAGAGCGACCGTTTAAGATACTCTTAGTTTCCCATTAAAAGCGGGTCGCATTAAACCACATAGTTGGAACAAGTAAAAACATCATGATCCTTATGGATAATTAATATGAGAGTTATGGACATTGAATCGGCCTTAGATTCCTTAAAATTAGGCTTTAAATGTATTTTAAATCAAAGGAAATGTTAAAGGGGTGAAACAATAGGAATCTGGATGCAATGTTCATCATTGGATCCTCACCGTTCCGGAAACACTGCTCATGAACCTCACCATTGGAACCTCACAGTTTTAGAAACATTGTTCATGAACCTTGCCGTTGGAACCTCACTATTTTGGAAACACTATTCATGAACCTCACCATTGGAACCACACTATTTTGGAAACACTGTTAATGAACTTTACCGTTGGAACCTCACTGTTCTGTAAACACTGTTCATGAACCTCACCATTGGAACCTCACTATTCTAGAAACACTATTCATCTAAGGTTACCATTGAACTATTTATAGAAGGTTAATATTGACATTGTTCACCTATGGTTACCCTTGCATTGTTTACAACAGTATACTATTGGAACTGTTCACAAAAGTTTAATTTTCACATTGTTCACTTAAGGTTACCATTGCACTGTTCATAGAAGGTGAAAGTTGACACTGTTCACCTAAGGTTACCATTGCACTGTTCATAGAAGGTTAATGTTGACACTGTTCACCTAAGGCTACCATTTCACCATTCATAGAAGGTTAATGTTGACACTGTTCACCTAAGGGTACCATTGCACTATTCATAGAAGGTTAATGTTGACACTGTTCACCAATGGTTATTGTTGCACTGTTCACAGAAGGTTAATATTGACATTGTTCACCAATGGTTACCATTTCACTATTCAAAAAATTCTACCATTGGAACTATTCATAGATGGTCTCCTTTTAACTGTTCACAATTCTCTACCATTGGAACTGATCACCTAAGGTTACTGTTGCACTATTCACAACGGTCTACCATTGGAACTGTTCACAGAAGGTAACCATTGGACTGTTCATAAAAGGCCACCATTACACTGTTCACAATGGTCTACCACTGTAAATATTCACGGATAAGTCACCATGACCTACCAGAACACTCAAACACCATATTTTCACAAATGAATGGACCAGAGAGGTATGGGCCATTACATCAGATACCTCTCAATACATTCTCATCCTCAAGAATTCAAAACCCAACACAATGGAAAACTAAACGGGGTCCGAACAACCACCCATCGAGATACCTCTCAAAAGATATCTAGCCACATTAAGCAAAAAAGAAATTCATATTAAAAACATGAAAGTTCATACAACAAAGGGGACATCGTTACATTAAAAGAGTTAAACATCAAAAAACTCTGGGTACTGAGCACATATCTATGACTCACATACCTAGTTGCTCTCTTCCATTCCATAGTGTCACCACAGGACACGAACCAATTGAACAAAACGGCCATGCAACACCTTCTCCTTACATTCTTGGATCTCTACAGGTCGCTCCTCAAAGGATGCATCATCACCATCATCGATCTCTCCTCGATTGATGATCGTAGAGTAATCATGAAGATAACTATGAAGCTGTGATACATGGAAGACATAACATATCTAACTCATCTGCGGGGGAAGTGCTACTCGATACGCCACAACTCCAACATGAGGTAACATCTCTAAAGGCCCAACAAAGTGGGGTGAAAGCTTACACCCATGACCAAACCTTCGCTACTCATAACAGGGAGTCCCCATTAGAAACAGATGATCCCTAACAATAAACTCTAAGTAATTCCTCCTTTGATCATCATATGATGTCTAATGATCTTGTGTTGTCTTCATCCTCTAACAAATCAGGTGAACCATCTCTATTGTATTCTGCACTAGTTCCTTTCCAAGAATTGTTGACTCTCTGACCCCAGTATAGCACAACAAAGAATAGAAAGGATTTCCATACAATGCTTCAAATGGAACCATACCGATGGTGGAGTAAAAAATGTTATTTTATGTGAAATCCTCCAAGGGTAAGTGCCTCAACAAAAATCCTCCAGAATGAAAAACACAAGAGTGTAACATGTCTTCATGAGTATGGATGGTTCGCTCTGTCTGAGCATTCGTTTGGGGATTAAAAGAAGTTATAAGGAATAGTTGAGAACCTAATGAATGTTGGAGACCTCTCCACACCGTGGAGGTAAAATGAGGATCTCAATCAGAAATGATTGTCCTTGGGACTCCAGGATGTGTCACCACCTCCTCCAGATACTGCCTCGACAAAAATTCCACTAAACTCGACACTTTGATCGCTATGAAGTGGGCTGATTTTGTTTAATGGTCCACTACCACCCAAATAGCATCATGTACTCCCAGTGAACGAGGTAAAATAGTAACAAAGTACATTTACATGTCCTCACACTTCCACTAAAGAATCTCTAGTGGCTAGAGAAGACCACTAGGAACACAGTGTTTGGCTTTCACATTCGGATAGACCAAACATCGAGACACAAACTTCGCAACTGCACTCTTCATCCCCAGCCACCAAAACTGGGTCCTCAAGGATCTGTACATAATTTTCTTGACATGATGCATCACTAAAGGAGAACTATGAAACTCTCTGAGAACCATCTTGTGCATCATCAAAGGATCAAAAATCCTTCCGTCATACAACACTCAGTGTGGTTCATCCTCCGACCAACCATCAGGGGGATTGCCTCGAACAACTCATTCTCTCCAGACCTCCACCTCTAGATCCTCCAACATGGACTCTTCCACCTTCTGCACCAGGTAAGATTGTACCGTCATCTGAAAAAGACAACCTCTTCCCTCAAATTATCCCATATCAAGATGTAATGTTGACAGATCTTAAATTACTCTCCAGGAATCACTAGATTCACACACAACATCATTACGAGACTTTCAACTCAGTGTATTGGCTAAAAAATTCTTCTTTCTATGTGTATATGATTTTTCGATGTCATATTCCAGTAAGAACTCTATCCACTAACATTGTCGTAAGTTCATGTCATGCTGGGAGAAAACATACCTCAGAATATTATGATCGGTGAAAACCACATAGCGCTCACCAACGAGGTAGTGTCTCCACAACATCAGATCAAGCACCACAACTGCCAACATAATATCATGGGTGGCTTAGTTACATTAATGAGGATTCAACTGCCAAGAACCATAATATGAAACTGACCACTACTGCATGAAAACAAAGCCTAACCCCAGATGAAAAGCATCGTAGAAAACATCAAACTAAACTCCCTCAGCTGGATGACAAATAACTAGAGAAGTTAATAACTTCTCCTTCAGACACTCGAATGCTGCCTGGCACTGATTAGTCCATATTAATTCTTGATCCTTCTTTTTCAAAGCTATTAGAGGAGTTGAAACTCATGAGAAATTGGCTATGAACTTCTTGTAGTAGCCTGTGAGACCAATGAAACTTCGCACCTATGACACTGTCTTTTGGGCTTCCAAGGACACAACAGCTTCTATCTTAGCTTGATCCATAGCTATTCCCTGTTGGGACACAACATTCCCCAAGAAAAATAATTATCGAGCCCAAAACACACACTTATAAAACTTTCCAAACAATTGTTGTTGATGAAGAAATCTCAAAACAGCGTGTAGATGCTCTTTATGATCCTCCTCACATGTGGAGTACAAAATGATGTCGTTAATGAAAACCACCACAAACCTATCTAGGTAGTCATGTCACACATCATTCATAAATCCCATAAACACAGCTGGAGCATTTGTCATGCCTAACGGTAGAACAACAAACTCAAAATGCTTATGATGACAACGAAAAGCAGTTTTCTGGATATCCTCATCCTTTATACGCATCTGATGAAATCCTGATCTCAATTCAATCATTGGGAACCAAATTTCATGCTTCAGTTGATAGAATAAATCATCAATCAATGGAAGAGGATAGCGATTCTTTATTTTCACTTTGTTTAAGTGATGATAATTGACACAAAGACACATACTATTGTCAGCCTTTTTCACGATAAAAAATGATGCACCCCACGGTGACACACTTGGCCGAGAAAAACCGCACTGTAATAGATCATCAAGCTATATATGTAGCTCTCGTAAATCAGAAGGGTCCATCCTATTTGCGGACATAGATATAGGAGATGCTTTTGGTTGTAGCTCGATCCCAAACTCAATCTCTCGTCAAGGGGGTAATGCTACAACCTCTTTGGGAACGACATTAGAGTACTCTTCTACGACCCTAGGAAATGCCAAATATTGAACCTCTAAAAAACTCAACATCATCTTATCCAGCATGGATGATAAAGATGGAACACGCCTATGACCCATCTGAGGATCTCACTCGCCAACAAACACAAACGGCTCTCCATCTGCACCAATGAAAATGACCTTCTTCATAAAGAAATCCAAGAATGCCTATGCCGAATAGAAACAATCCATGTAAAGGATGACATCATATGGTTGTATTCGTAAAAATTGTAAATTTCCCCAAGAGTGGAATTTCCCCAACAATAACTCACTGTCTCTACATACTTCAAACATGTTAGCTCGACGTCTAACTAGCGTAGTCAATGACAAGGGAACTGGAAGCCTCTCTACCACAAGTCCCAAAGCATGGAAAATGGTAGGTATATGAAGGTGTGTGTCTCTCCTGAATCATACAAAGAATACAACAAGGTAGAAAACAAGAAATCGATACCTAGAACGACGTCTGGCTTGCCTGGAGCTGGAAAGGCTAGAGCATGAAGTAGACCACGACCTCCTCCACGGTCTCTCTGACCATGATGCCGACCACCACCATGGTCGCACTCTTCTCTCAGAGGAAGGGGAGCATCACGGGGCTTTCCTCTGCCTACCACATCTAGCCTCTACAGATCTAAAGCTAGTGTATCCTGCTGATGCTGCCTCGGCTGGAACTGCCTCAACGGAGGAACCTGAAGCGTATCACCTGGTGTACGATGATAACTCTAAAAGGTTGGTTACTCCCACTGAAGATGACCATGACCACCACACAAAAAAAATGTGTTTGATCCCTTGGCATAGGCCTGAGATTTGTTGCCTATGGAGAAATGAGATGTGAAGGGCTAGGAACTACCCCCAGCTGAATGGAAATTCTTCTGACCTGAAAACTGGGAACCCTGGATTATTGCTCTACTTCATGAGTAATCAGGACGATTCCCCTCTCATGATGATCGAGCCCTATATAAAGTTCTATAGAAAACCTATGCGCTCTTCATCACCTCAAGATATGTTTTCAGCATAAATGGGGTGACCTGACACTGGATATCTAGATGCAAATCCTCCTCGAAATGCTGCGTACTAGGCTCCTCATCTAGAAGCAGGTCTAAAGCTTATCGTAAAAGGTTATTGAAACAGATTCCAAACACTCAAACACTGGAGCTCACCTGTCCAAGGGTAAGATACACCTGGTGACTGGACACCCTCACAGTCGAAGAAATAAACTCAACTCTAAACTTGTCTCTGAATTCCTCTCATGAGATCGCTAACTCCTTCTAATCCCCGAGGAACAAGAACCACCACTGCCTCGATGCTCTATACAGCATCATCACAACTAGGGACACCCAGTGCTCTTTCTGTGAATGGATCAAACTAAAGCCTATCTTGACCTCCTCCAACCTATATTCCATGACTCGTACTTCGGAAGACTCTAGTGCTAAATCTATCGGGGTGTCTTCCTACAAGTGTCATCGTCTTCAACCACTACCTTATGGTGATCTCCTAGAATAGCCTACTGAAAAACTTCTGCACAAACCTGACAAGGATGTCGACCTACAGCCATACATGTAAAATAACAAACTGTTAGATCTCATAAACCTAGAATATGGAAGACTCAACATTAATTAATTAATTGTTTTCGTTAATTGATTCTATATTACCCCATCCCAAGGTCTACCCATTCAAACATAACCACAAAGAATAATGATGCATGATCATTTCCTTGGTCTCTACACTGCAACTAGTATCACCTCATTTTGTAGATATTGTAAACATAAAGGTCTGTACATCAGATCATATGGGGCCCTAAACGCCTATATCTCAACCGGTCTCCAGTGTATACATCACTTTCTAAACATGAATGTCACTTTTCCCTACCAACCCATGAAACCTCGCTTCTTCTTGATACCAATCTCCATATTATCCCTCATCTTGGATCTGATACCACTCTATCACGACCCCTCCCCACAATGTGTACCCCTCTTGGGCCGGGAATTTGAGAAGGGAGATAATGACCCCTGAGTCCCACATCCAGTAGCCCCTAGGTTGGCGAATAGCACCAAGGGTATAGAAAACACACAAATGGGAGGCATTACCCACTAAGAGAGCACATCTGGTGGAGAGAGATAAGATAGAGACCAACCAACTCCAACTCAAAATGTAAGATGAATGAAATCACAAGTACACATATGAAATGTCATGCGAAACTACTACAACTGAATGGGGAAAAATTGAAAGTACACAAAATAATGTAAAACAGCAGCAACCACAAGCCCGGATAGCTCCTGCAACCCCAAGCTAGTAAACACCATCCTGATCTCCAACCTGCTCCAAGTGACCTAAAAAGAAGTTTATATATACATAGGGTGAGTATAAAATAATACTCAACAGGATCCTCCCAGAAGCCTCTTGTGAAAAACTAAAGAAATCATTTTAAAGCACAGTGAACATAAATTGAAACTAACTTTTCACCTCAGTCGGTATACTATGTTCCCAGCCTCACCATGGAGACTCTCACCAAGTAACACATCAAACTATATATAATATAATAAAGAATATCAATGGTACCCTGCTACTACTTCCCCACTACTTTACCTCTTTTCCCCAACGTCACACATCCTAAGCATCTCTCTCCAAAATGGCTTTCCCACAGACACCTGAGTGATTCACCACAACATGGCCCTCGTGCAACAAAACAACCATGTCCATTTAAGCAATGTAACCAGGTAGTTTCTAAGAGCCACCACAGCCCGCATAATGTGTATCATATGTCGTGTATTATACCTCAAGCCATTACAGCTCATACACCATGTAAGGATCTTCATGTCATCACAACTTATACACGTTACACCTATAGTAGTCCATGGGAACTATATCCATAATATATGTGTGTGAATAACCACAAGCCATTATAGCCCTCTACACACATATATGGAAAACTAACCATTGTGCCTACCAGTACAAGTAACTACCATGAGAAGAGTGTGGGGACAAAGGGGGTAGTCATCCATTCATCCTCCAGCTAGAATGTTGGAGAAAAACACCCCCCAGGGCTCAAAATCCCCAGGGTGTCAGTTTCCCTTACAGACAGGGTGGAGTAGTGTATAGAAACACAAAAAGTACATGATATACTTTATCTCACAACGACACTATTGGAATAACCTATAAAGACCCGAGCCTTTTACATATAACATTTCATGATTTTAAGAATAAATAATCATCAGAGTACAAGCCAATGATCGTTAGGTCTAGTTCCATGGAAGACTAGGTAAACATAACATAAAACATGGGGCAAAAAACCCTTCTTTATTTAATCTCCATAAAGAACTTATAACTTATTTTGAGCCCTTACATCTGCATAGTGTACCCTGGGCAACACATGAACAAAGGGATGAGCTGAAAACCTAGTGAGGGGAAGAACATAAGGATACATCTCAAGCACATGAGTTAGGAGGCATGACATAATGATATCCAAAGAATGAAACTTATAAAATCATTTAATATAAGAATTGGATCATATAAACATGGAATCATATAAATCTGGATGAATCATAAAACATTTCATTAGTCCAGTTCAAGGCTAACTGCCAATCTGTTTCCCATTTCAGTATGGGTCAAGCCTAACCGCCAATCGCATTTCACATCACATCTCATGAGACTTAACATTACCCAATGCATTGGAGGGCTATCTGGGCGGACCCATCTCAACATTTTCATGAATATTTTTTCCACATAAATATTCATACCACATATAAAATCATACATAATCAACCATACATAAACATAAGGGTACCCAGGGAATGAATTGGGTGCTATAATCATGACATAAATCATAACCAATGGGAGTAAAATTAAAGTGTCCATGAAAGGAATGAATTAAAAAATAAATGGTCATTCACAGGTTAAAATAGGAATATAACATCGTAAGTGGTGTCAAACAGAAGTGACAACATATGAGAAATGTATTTTAAAACATTAGAATTAATACATTTTTGTGTGGTTTTAAGGAAAATACTATAGAGTTTTTTAAATAGAAATAAGGAAAATCATTTATATAAAACCGGAATCTGAACAAGAATGTTTTCATAATAAAATAATTATCTTATAAATAGAATGGTGTCTTGAAATAGATAATTGAGTGCACACGATTTTGGGTTAATGTTCAGGAATTTCCTTTAAAACGAGTGTGCTTATTGGGAAGTATCGATAAGGGATTCACAAAAAAGCATGTATATCCCCAAAGGAGAATGAGTGATGGATCATGGAACATGATTATTGATCATATAAAAATAATGTATACTTTTTACAAAAAAATAAATGAAAACTACATTTTTTTAAAAAGAATGATTGAGCAACCCGATGGAATAAAGGTTGCTCGCGTAGAATCTACAACGATTTATCAGCATTGTATTAGGTGTAGCTAGGGGAGATTTATGAGAGATTTAAGGGGTTTATCATCATATATAAAATATTAGGGCAGTATGGGGGAGGTGAGAAAGTATACCCCATCACTTGGTATTACACAAAAAGGCATTGCATAGAGAACAATCTTGACATAGAGTCAAAAGGAGAGGATCCATTACCTTAAATCTGTTGGTGTTCTCCACATGTTATTAAAGACCTGAATAAACAAATTAGTAATATTAATGAATAAGTACATAACCTCTTATATTTTTTATTTATTTATTATAACCCTTTTTATTTCATTCAAATCCTTTTTGATTAGTTACAAGGTTTAATTTCATTGTTCGGACTCGTTTGTTTTCGTGGCATTAAAAGATCGGTTCACTTATATTCAAATTAGGATTATATGTAAGATGAAAGTGGTTTTCAATAATTTAATATATATTATTTAGTTCACATATAGGGGATTACATGGTTTAAATTTTAAATAGGTTTCTTAGAGTGAATTGGAATTATTATATATATAACCATAGTGATAACCACTTTTGTTAATCAGTGGATTTGATTACAAAGAACGTGTCTTGCATTATAACATAATTCCATTTGTACAAAAGGATTAAAAAACCAAAAATATGATATATATTACATATATAATAATCTGGTTCAACCCTAACACAAATGGTTTCATTACCAGAATTAAAGATAATAATAGAAATTGATAAATTGTTGTCCTTGAATGTGCCAAATTAGCACATCTCAAACATTGCTTTCATTTATTTCAAATAAATGGGTGGGGAAAGGAGATAAGATAATGAAATATACCATTATAATGAAGACATTACAGTACATGTATGTTATTGGATTTATCCTACTATTATGGTGAAGGGAGGTGAGGAAAGAAACAAAAAGAAAGAGAACTTAAAAGAAATGAAGGAATTGGAAAGAGGTTGTTAACTATTGATAATTCCATCTTTGAGAACCACATAAGGGGAGAGGTTTTGGTCTTTTGAGGAGGATGAGAGATTCTGGACGTGGGGGTGGACCTTGAGGAGAGATTTGGGCAGAATATTGTCAAGGCACTAGGCTTGAGAGGAGTGAAGAGAAGGGGGAGTGAAGGGGGTTTTTATAGTGGAGGAGCGGAGGGATTTCATAATATTATAATTATAAATATATTATTTCATAAAAATACAAGGAATATTAAGTATTCCAGGACCAATAATAGTGATTTTATCATGTGATACCAAACCAAGTGGCCTTACATTAGCAAAACATCATCAATTACTTGATTAATCTACTATTTGGCATTTATTGTGAATTATCGGATTCTACTATTAGAGTATTTCAGAAAAAACCCAAAACTTCACCTTAACCATTGTTTGACATGTAGAATCCAAAAATGAAGTCCATTTTTCCAAAATAATTTTCTAAATATGATTATTTAAATATTTAATTAAAATAATAATTTATTATCAAAACAAATTTTAATACATTCATTATCTTATTCTAAAATATAGTTATATCATACATCCAACTTGAATATTATTTTCATAATATCATAGGTGAGGTTACTATTCCTTATGGTATATCAATATTCATAAGGGTTTGTTATTATTCAATAGGGTAGGTTATTACTCACAAAAAATTATTTTTCCCTTATCGAACTCCAAATAATTTACGGATTACAACCCTGTATGCTGGATTTTTGAAATTCCAAACACAGAAGTGAAAAACTTATGTATAAAGGTCACCTAGAACTTAGTAGTTCATTGTGTTGTGTTTTCATGTGATTTTATGACATGCATATGCGAAGGGAATTTACATTGAAAAACATTTGGTCATTACATTCTTCCCCCCTTATGAAATTTCTCCCCCAAAATTTTGTTTTACATTCTATGCCAAAAACAGGAATGGGTAATTTTCCTTCATTGCTTTCTCCAGTTCCCATGATGCAGCTTCATACTTATTGTTTCTCCATAGTACCTTGACCAGATGAGAAGTCATGAAACATAGATCTTAGTATCTATGATCAAAGATCTTCACCGGAAGATCCTCGTAAGAGAGATCATCCTCCAGCTGTACCACCTCTAAAGAGAGTAAATGTGAAGGGTCTCGTATGTAATTCCTTAAGAGGGATACATGAAAGACATCATCTACTTTAGACATGGTTGGTGGATGTTCCAGTCGATAGGCCACAACTCCAACTCGATTAATATTCTCAAAGGGCCCAATGTACTTGGGACTTAACTTCCCTTTCGTTTCAAACCTCATGACCTTCTTGCCTAGGGATAATCATATAAATACAATGTCTCTGACTTTGAAATCATGTTATTTTTTACGGTTATCTGTATAAATCTTCTATCGACTTTGGGCTGCCTTGATATGCTGATGAATGGTTTTCACCTTCTCCACCATTTCTTCGACCATTTCAGGTCCTATCAGCTTATGCACACCGAAATCATCTCAATACGCTGGTGTTCTACACCTTTTCTCATAAAGGGCTTTAGATGGTTTCATTCAGATTCTCGAGTGGAAACTATTGTTATTGGAGAATTCAACCAGTGGAATATGCTGGTCCCAACCTCCTTTGAATTTCATTGAACACGCTCTCAACATTACTTCCAATGTATGAATAGTTTTCTCCAATTTTCCATCAGTTTGAGAATAAAAGGTCATACTGAATTTCAATTCAGTTCTTAATGCTTGTTGGAGACTTTTCCTGAATTTCGAGGTGAACCTCAGATCATGATCAGATACAATATATAGTGGTACTCTATACAGTCTTAACACTTCTTTAAAGTAAATCCATGCATGTTGATCCAATGACAAGTCCTCTTTAACCGCGATAATGTTATTTGTCTTCATAAGACGTTCCAAAATGACCCATATAGCATTGTTTTCTCTAGATGTCTTTAGATGTCCAGTGACAAAGTCAATGGTAATGTTCTCCCACTTCCATGTAGGTATGGGTAGTGGTTGAATCATCCCCTTATACTTTTTTCTCTTAGCATTCACTTTCTGACATATGAGTCACTTAGATGTATATTTGGCAATATCCCTTTTAATATTGTCCTAACAAAAGTTTCCTAAAAAATATCGATACATCTTTGTGCACTCTGGGTGGATAGAGAAGGTAGAGATATGTGCATCATTCAATATCTCATTCTTTATCTCTGGATCAAATGGTGCACATAATCGTGTCCCAAATCTTACAACTCCTTCCTCATCAGTTTTGAAATCGTATAATTCCCCATTTTTAATATCTTCCACCCTTTTTTAAATTCTCACATCCTTTCATTGAGAATTATTTATTTTCTCCAAGAGGGATGGTTGAGAGATCATTTGAGAAAATATTGATGATGTTCCTCCCTTAATTATTCCCATGTCCATCCTTTTCAAATATAAGAAGATTGGATCATTTTCAATTATCATCATTGATAATGATGTAAGATCTTTTCTACTTAGACCATCTGCCACCTTTTCCTCCTTACCGGGATGGTAGTGGATTGTCCAGTCATATTCCTTGATGAGCTCTATCCATATTCGCCAGTGCATATTATTCTCTTTCTATGTGAATATATATTTGAGACTTTTGTGGTCAGTATATATCTCACATTTTCCCCATATAGATAATGCCACCTGATTTTTAATGCAAAGATCACAGCCACCAACTCCAGATCAAGCATATGATAGTTTTTCTCATAGATTTTAAGCTTCCACAAGGAATAGGCTATCACCATATCCTTTTTCATTAGAACATAGCCTAAGACATTCTTATAAGAATCACTAGACACCACATAGAGTTCTCCACTTGAAGGGAGTGTGAGTATCGGCGCAGTGATAAGCCTATTTTTCAATTCCTTGCAACAATATTTACATTCCTATGTCTAGAAAAACATTTTCCCTTCTTTTTTAGCTTGGTCATTGGGTTTGACAATCGTGAGAATTTCTACACGAATCGTCGATAATACCCAGCTAAACCAAAAAAGATGTGGATCTCCATTACAAAATTTGGCCTTAGCCACTCATCAATTGCCTTCATCTTTGAAGTGTCCGCAGATATCCCTTTCCTAGTGATAACATGCCCCAAGAATGATAATTCCTCCTTCTAAAACTGACATTTACTGTACTTTTCATTCAACCCCCTAGTACATAATGTCTAACACAGTTTTTAATTGTTTCTCATGTTCCACCTTTCTCTTAGAGTATATCAAAATATCATCAATGAAGACCACCATAAATTCATCGAGGTAATCTCTAAAGACTCTATTCATTAAATCCATGAAAATTTTTGGAGCATTAGTGAGTCTGAAAGGAATCACTATGAACTCATAGTGTCCATACCTATATCGAAAGGAAATCATGGGAATATAATCCTTCCTCACCTTTAGTTGGAGATATCCCGAGTTAAGGTCCACCATAGAGAAATAACTGGACCCCCAAAGTTGATCGAACAAGTCATATTTCCGAGGAAGAGGATACATGATCTGTATCGTGATTTTATTGAGATCACGATAATCAATGCAGAGGTGCATTGATACATCCTTATTTTTGATGAAGAGAATAAGTGCACCCCAAGGTGAAGCACTCGGGAATATAAAAGCCTTCTCCATATTCTCCTGTAACTATTTCTTCAGCTCTTCCAGCTCTACATTGGCCATTCTGTAAGGTGTCCTTGAGATTGGAAAAGATCTAGGGATAAGATCCATTGAGAACTCAACCTATTGGTTAGGAGGAAGACCATAAAACACTTCAAGTAATACAACAGTGTAATCCATCATGATGGGAAGGTCTTCAAGCATGATTCTATCCTTTTTCCCAATCATTTGAGCTAGTATGCTTGCTCACAAGGAAGTAGTATCCAAAAATGAGATGAATATTCTAAAAGAGTCTCATCTTCCTCTTTATACTTGTAAAGAATTGGACGATGCTTTGGGATGTAAAAAGTGATATCCCTTTCCCAACAATTGATGTTGGCCTTGAACAATGATAGCCAATCAATGCCCATGATAGCGTCGAACTCCACTAAAATAATTATGATGATATTTTCTAGGAATTTCAATCCACAAATGTTAACCGGGGAGGAGTTATAAACCATGGATGCAATAATTTCCCCATTAAATATTTTCACAGATAAATTTTACTCCAAATTTTGAGGTGGTGTTTGAATAGTTCTAAAAAACATGCATGATATGAAAGAATGCGTAGAACCAGAATCAAATATTAAGTTCGCTATTCTTGAATGAATAACAAGAAAACCTATCACCACATCATTTTCTAGATACACCTTAGCAGTAGTGATAGAAAAAGCCCTTCCTTGTTACCTTGTGGGTTGTTTCTGATTTCCTTTGACAACCCTCAGCTTAGGGAAATTGTTTGCATAATTCTCAAGCTCCTTGCAGTTGTAACATTGCACCGTAGGGTGAGTGTTGACATGAACCTTCCATTCTTCTTCAACAGTAGTGGGATTTTTCATATCTCTTCTTCACTTCTTGGCCAGATGACCAAACATTCCTCATTTGAAGAAATTCATGGTTCCCTTGAGACATTCACCAAGATGCTTCTTCCCACAATTTTTGAAAAGGGGAATGTGAGGCTTCATTCCATCATGTGATTTTTTTTGATGAACCTCCCATGATGTTCTCAATTTTCCGATTCTTATCTCTAGGACCACAAGACCACTGTGAGTATCCAATATCTATTTCCACCTTGAGGGCATAATGGACAATATACTCATAAATTTTGAAGTCTCGAATCGGCAATGCTTTTCATAGACTTGGATTTAGTCCACTAAATAAGCAATCCACCTTGATTTCAATGTTCATGAAAAATCCAGAGGCCTACTTTGAAGGCCTTGTAAAGTTCATTCACATGACCCGATGGACTCATCTTCCTTCTGCATGAGTCCAAGGAACTCTCTTTACATCTTGAGATGGAGGTTCTGAGGAAATATTGGTTGAAAAACATCTTCTTGAATTCCCCTTAATATATGGAATCAATTTCCTCTTGGGACATTGTATTCTTGATCAGTCTGCACCACTGATCCGCTTCCCCATCAAAACGATAGACTGCCAGTTCAACTTTATCTTCTTCTGAGCACTAAAGGATGGAGAAATTCTTTTCAAGGGAGTTAATCCATTATTCTGTGAGGAGGGTATCCGAAGACCCGCTAAACATGGGAGGCCTTTTACACATGAAGGATTATACAACAACTTGCTCATTCCTTAGAGGAGGAGGACGTTCCACCTAATTCAAGTTATTATTTATAACTTGAGCCAGCTGAGCAAGTCCTACCATGAAGTTTTGAGCACCCCCTTCTGTTACATTAGGAATATCATATTGGAAGTCATCACATTGCTTATCACATTGGTTTTTGGAATGTGTTCTTCTATTTACTAACATTAACTAAGGACAATAACGTATAATTAGATGTATTGAATACTTAGCTATAGAGCATAAAAAAGAAACATTGAACATAAAACAATAAACATATAAAGAAAAATTATATCCTAACTTATGATTCCTTAGGTTTATATCATGTTTTCCTCGATCTATTACTAAACTTATACTCTAATGGGATTATTTTTGTCCCTTAACAACGTTTTGTACTAATATGGTGAATCTACCGAAGCATATCCACCGAGAGTGTCATAACCAAGAGTGCTACAAGGCCCGTTGTCATGCACCAGTTCCAATTCGAGTCTATCTCATAGCGGTGTTTTTAGTTTTTACCTATAGATAAATCTGTGCCAGAGCCGCCTCTACATGCTCGTATCCAGACATGGATGTATTTTCTTGATAAATGACTTACTCAATATTCACCAAAATTCTGGAATGATTTTTTATACTTAGTCTCATCCTTAAGGGTCTCACTATGGTTCTCTATTCCTAATCTCCAAAAATAACATAACAATATTTGATACCAACAATATATACCCAAGCCTTTTACATAAAACATTTCATGATTTTAACCATAAATAATCATCAGAGTACAAGCCAAGGATCGTTAGGTCTAGTGTCTTGTAAGACTGGGTACACATAACATAAAACATGTGGAAAAAACACTACATTATTTAAAATCCATAAAGAGATTCTAACTTCCTTTGATCCCTTACATCTCCATAGGGTACCCTACAGAACACATGAACAAGGGATGATCTGAAAAGGCCAGTGTGGGAAAGAACATAAGGATACATCTCAAGAACATGAGTTAGGAGGCATGAAATAATGATATCCCAAGAATGAAACTTATAAAAAAAAATTATATAAAAATGGGATCATATAAAAATTGAATCATATAAATGTGGCAGAATCATAAAACATATCTTTAGTATGGGTCAAGGCGAACCGCCAATCCTGTTTCGCATTTCAGTACGGGTCGAGGATAACTGAAAATCCCATTTCACATCACATCTCATGAGGTTTAACCTTACCCAATGCATTAAAGCACTATCTAGGTGAACTAATCTCAACATTTTCATGAATATTATTTCCACATTAATATTCATAAAACATATAAAATCATAGATAATCAACAATATATAAACATAAGGGTACCCATGGAATGAATTGGGTACAACAATCATGACATAAATCATAACCAATGGGCATATCATGAATGTTTCCATGTAAGGAAAGAATTAGAAAATACATGGACATTAATGGTGTAAAATAGTAATATTATATGGAATGTGGTTTCAAAAATAAGTGACCACATATGAGAAATTTATTTTAGATAAAATATCATTAAAAAATTTTGCGGTTTTAAGGAAAATACTATAAAGATTTTCAAATAGAAAAGAGGACAATCATTAATATAAAACCAGATTTTGACCAATAAGGTTTTCATAATGAAATAATTATTTTATAAATGATATGGTGTCTTAAAATAGAGGATGGAGTGAAAATGATATTGGGTAAAAGTTCAGGATGTTCCTTTAAAATGAGTGTGCATATTGGGAAGTATCGACGAGGGATTCACTTAAAAGCATGTATATCCCAGAAAGTGAATGGGAAATGGATCTTGGAACATGATTATGGAGAATATAAATAAGATGTATAAGTTTTACATAAACATAAAACTAAACTACATTTTGGTAAAAAAAAATAATGATAGAGAAACCCAAAGGAACAAAGGAAGTTCAGGTAGAATCCACTACGGTTTATCGGCATGGTATCGGGTGTAACTAAGAGGGATTTATGAGAGATATAATGGGTTTATAATCAATTATAAAACATTAGGAACGTATGTGGAGATGAGAAAATATACCCCTATAACTTGGTATTACACAAAAAGGCATAGCATAGAGAACAATCTTGACATAGAGTGAAAATGAGAGGATCCCTTACCTTAAATCTGTTGGTGTTCTCCACTTGTTATTAAAGACCAGAATAAAAAAATAAGTATTATTAATTAATAATTCTAGAACCTCTTAAATATTTAATAGATTTATTATAACCCTTTTTAGTTCATTCAAAGCCTTTTGATTGGTAACAAGGTTCAGGTTCATCGTTCGGACTCGTTTGTTTACTTGGCTTTAAATGATTGGTTCTCTTATATTCATGTCTGGATGATATGAAAGATGAATGTCATTGTCCATAATTGAAGATATATTATTTAGTGCACATACAGGGGATTACATGGTTTTAATTTTCGTTAGGTTACTTATAGTGAAGTCGAATTATTATATATATAACCTTAGTGATAACAATTTTTGGTAATCGATGGATTTGATTACAAAGAACATGTTTTGCATTATAACATAATACCATTTGTAAAAAATGATTATAGAATGAAAAATAAGATATATAACATATATAATAATCTAGTTCAACAATAACACAAATTGTTAAATGACCAAAAGAAATAAAATAATAGAAATTGATAAATCATTGTCCTTGAATGTGCTAAATTTGATCATCTCAAATGGTGTTTTCATTTCATTTAAATTAAAGGGTGGGGAAAGGAGAGAATATAATGACATATACCATTAGCATGAAAACATTACAATACCTGTTTCTGGATTTATTCTACTATTATGGTGAAGGGAGGTGAGGAAATAAACAAAAATAAATAGAACTTAAAAGAAATGAAGGAATTGGAAAAAGGAATTTACCTCTTGAGACTTCCTCCTTTGAGAACCTCTTAAGGGGAGCGGTTTTGGTATTTTGAGGGGGATGAGAGATTTTGAACGTGGGGGAGGTCCTTGAGGAGAGATTTGGGCAGAATATTGGAAAAGCACTATGCTTGAGAGTAGTGAAAAGAAGGGGGGGGGGGGGGTGAAGGGGATTTTTTATAGTGGAGGAGAGGAGGGATTTCATAATATTATATTTATTAATTTATAATTTCTTCACAAGACAAGGAATAGTAACTATTCTATGACCAAGAATAGTGATTTTCTCATCTGATCCTAAACCAAGTGGGCTTACATCAGCATAGCATCATCGATGACTCAATTAATCCCTTATTTAGCATTTATTGTGATTTATCAGATTTTACTATTCAAGTATTTCAAAAAAATCCCAAAAATTCACCATAACAGTTTTTTGATGTGTAGAATCCATAAATGAATTCCTTTTTTCAAAAATAATTTTTTAAATATTATTAATTTAATATTTTATTAAAATAATATTTTATTATCAAAACTTGTTTTAAAACATTCATTAACTTATTCTAAAATATAGGTATATAGTACTTCCAACTTGAATATTATTTTTCTACTATCATAAGTGATGTTACAATTCATTAGGGTATATCACTATTCAAAAGTGCTTGTTACTATTCATTAGTGTAGGTTACTATTCAACAAAAATTATGTTTTCCTTATTGGACTCCAAATAACTTACTGTTTACAACAGTGTATGCCGGATTATCGAAATTCCAAACACAAAAGTGAAAAACTTATGTTTAGAGGTCAATTAGAATATAGTAGTTCATGGTGTTGAGTTTTCAGGTGATTTTATGACATGCTTATGAGAATGGAATTTCCATTGAAAAACATTGGGTCGTTACATAACCTAGTCTTAGACTCTATTGCAGCTAACGTGTCTCTGGCTCGGAGATGCTACTTCTAAGACTCGGTATCCTATCAGCACACAACCATTTAAAGAGCTTTAATAGATTACTTAATTCCATTTTTATCAATTCCACCTTATGTTAATTACCTTTTAGAACATTAATTAATCCTTTAAAATTCCACATTATACTTTGTTAGCATCAAACCCAAAGTCCACTATCCCTTTAAAGTTACTACCTCATTATTTCGTTCCAGCAACTCTAACCCCAACGGTTAACATCATTTATTCAATTATTCATTACAGAATTACTTTACCTTATTCCCAGGAATCATATAAAACTTTCTAGGATACTAAACACATGTGGGATCAACACGGTGAATAGATGTACTACTCGTCGAGTATTTCCTGCCAATAGAAAGAGAGTAGGACCATCCTCCCTTGAGAAGCTAAACACAGAAAGGGTGTGGCATACCCTTCCCGTCTTCGCCTATTTTGGAAGAAGGGTAAGAAAGACCAGCTTCCATGAGCAGTTGGGAAAAGTAAAGAACATAATCAACCAATAAGAATGAACAATCATCCAACAAGCACATCCATCCCAATCCATCATCTCTTGTGTCCTCCCCGATAGCCATATGTATAAACTGATGCATCTCACTACTCTAGGCATCTTCTACTTCCACAAACAAATCTCTCTATGCCCCCACATACCACAACAGCCATCAAGGCTCACATCACAACACAAGAAGTTGAAAAAAAAACTTCTTAACAAAAAGGCTCTTGGCCCTTTAACAATTAATAGGGTAACTCAGAACCCTTCAAGTAATTATCAAACACTCAGTTCTTAAATCCATCTTTAATTAACCAATATATTATTCATAGGTTACAAATTTAGGAAACCTAATTAGTAAGCTATCAAAAAAAATTAAACAAGCTAACTGCACCAATTTTATTAACATAAAATTACTACAAGTAAAACCAGATTCATTTACATTCATATTTATCTTTTAACCAAACAATTATCAATTAATTTTTTATTATGTTCATTACCATTTTCCATAAAGAATTAATTTCCAAACAAGAAAGCATAGATATCACACTATCTAGCATAACAATAGGCAACAACATACGATCGATATCAATTTATTTATTTGGTTCAAATATTTATTATGTCAACTCCATTGTCATCCAGTGGGATAACACATGATAACGATACATCTGTGTGTAAAGGAACATAGATGCAATTAATTCCCTACCTAAAATGGTTCTTGACGTTATTTTTATGAGAATTTTCCAAAAAATGGTTCACGATCACATCCTCTCATGAAAACTGCATCCACCCGAAGATACCATGGTACGAACACACAAACCAAAACCCAAGAAAACTCAATTAGAAGACTTTAGATCACATTATATAATAGGGAAAGAGAAACAGGATAAGGTGAACCCTAAAAGAACAATGATAAAACATACCTTATATCGAAGTTTGATCGATACAGCTTGGTTGCATCAAAACAGAGCGGAACCAATCTAAGGATAAATGTTTGATTGTGAAAATCCTATGAGAAGGAATGGGATGTTAGAGTGTCTCACAAATTAGAACAAAGGGTAAAATTAGGGAGGAAGATATACCGTCCCTTTAAATGATTTAATGGAGCAACGGTTTAAGATACGCTTAATTTACCATTAAAAGTAGATTAGATTAAACCATGCGGTTTGACCATGTAAAAACATCCCAAGCCTTAGGGATAATTAATTTAGGAGTTATGGCCTTTGAATAGGCCTTAGAGTCCTTAAAATGAGGCTTTAAATGCATTTTATGTCAAAGGAAACATCAAAAGGGTGAAATAGTAGGAAGCCAGAAACACTGTTCACTGTTGGAACTTCACCGTTCTGGAAACTGTATTCATGAACCTCAACATTGGAACCTCAGCATTCAAGAAACAGTATTCATGAACCACGCCGTTGGAACTTCACTGTTCTAGAAACACTGTTCATTAACCTCAATGTTGAAACCTCACCGTTGGAACCTCACTGTTTTGGAAGCACTATTCATGAACCTCACCATTGGAACCTCACGGTTATGGAAACACAGTTCATGATCCTCACCATTGGAACCTAACTATTTTGGAAATAAATTTCATGAACCTCAACATTGTAGTCTCACCATTAGAACCTCACTGTTCTGGAAGCATTGTTCATGAACTTCACCGTTGGAACCTCACTGTTCTGTAAACACTGTTCAAGAACCTCACAGTTAGAACGACACTGTTCTAGAAACAATACTCATCTATGGTTACTGTTGCATTGTCCACAGAAGTTTAATATTGACATTATTCACCTAAAATTATAATTTCACTATTCACAATGGTCTACCATTGGAAATGTTCACAGAAGGAAAATGTTGACAGCGTTCGCCTAATGTTACTATCGCACTACTCACCGAAAGTTCATGTTGACACTATTCACCTAAGGATACAATTTCACTATTCACAAAAGATTAATTTTGACACTCATCACCTAAAGTTACCATTTCATTGTTCACAAAAGGATAATGTTGAAACTGTTCACATAAGGATACCGTTGCACTATTCATAGTAGGTTAATGTTGACATTGTTCACCTATTGTTACCATTGAACTGTTCACATCAGTCTACCATTGGAACTGTTCACATAGAGTCACCTTTGCATTGTTCACAATGGTCTACCATTGGAACTGTTCACCTAAAGTTACCGTTGCATTATTCCCCATGGTCTACTGTTGGAACTGTTCACAAAAGGTCACCCTTACACTGTTCAAAATGGTAAACCATTGGAACTGTTCATAGAATTCACATTTGCACTATTCTCAATGGTCAACCGTTGGAATTGTTCGCATATAACTCACCATGACCTCCCAGAACACTCAAACACCATATTTTCACAAAGGAATGCACCTAAGAGGTCCGGGCCCTTACATGAATCATGGATACCTAGGCTGTTGGGAATTCTTGGATCTAATCATAGACTCATTGTAGAAAATATGTGGAAGTTATATGTAAGAAGGACTGATAGCATAGGTAGTTGACCCCCCATGCAATTTCCCACTAGGACCAACAGTTCCCATATGGTTAATTCAATCTTTTTTAAAGGATAATGATGTTGAATGGGTTGAAACAAAAGGAAAGGTGAATTATATAGGAACCATTATTGAAAAAAAGGGTCAGGTGATGATCGTCATCGTACCATTTCGGAACAACCCAAAAACGTGCCACCTCGAAGGTGGAACAAAAATGGTGAACCTAACATGAATATTTAACCAAGGTGGCAGTGTAACGACCCGAAATTTTATCAATGAAAATTTCTCTTGATCTAATTAAATGTCTTATTATGATAAATGGTTTTATAAAATATACACTTTATTGGTTTTATGTTTTTGGAATTTAAAATACCATTATGAATTGTGACCATGTCTAATATAGTCATTGAATAGTGATCCCATGATTAGTATAAATATAGGGCTCTACGAATCCCATTTACTCATGCAAAGGAAGTGATGGCCTCATCCATTATACTTTTCCCATACGAAGCCTATTTTTCAGAGATCAGAAAGTAGGTGGTTTGATTGGGCTTCTCTTTTGACCAAGCCCAAACTGATCTTCATCATGTTAAGCTCGAATGGAACTGCTTATGGGAGAAGTGGAAGTCGATAGAAATTACCACCTGAGCGATGTTATCTGACCCACCCAAACAATTTGTCACCAACGCACACCTTACCCTTAAGTCTTATGTGGTTGTTATAGAGGGTTATGTAACAAGACCTTATAAGTGGGATTATGTTCATTATTGTTTTATATAATAAATAATATGAATTCATTTTATTATTGTTACTTAGTAAATAGTTTTTAAAGTACAAATAGTATTTTAATTAATATTAAACTAAGAAATCTATTTTGATAAATTAAATTATTTTTGAATTGAATAATATTTTCATAAAATATTATTATTATTAAATTACATTTTATTATGTATAAATTATCGTATAAGTTTTATAAATAAAATTGTAATTTTTATTATTGTCTGAAAGCTGTTTTTGTTAAAACACATGAATTTTCGATAAATGTTGTTTTTTATTTTAAAATAAAACTTTCACATATTTAGAAAATTATTCGGATAAAACTAAAATTATTATTGGAATCTGGATGTTGAAATTACCCAATGGTTAGATTTTCATAATTTTATAAGACAATCGAATTTTTGGGTAAAAATTTAATACCATTTAAATATATAATGTGTTTTATGATAACATAATGACCCCATAGTAATGTAATAAAATAATATATACATTATTTTTGGGAAATATATGTTTTAACATTAAAATAATGTGATTTTAGGTAGTTTTATTTATTTTACAAAGCCTTAGTTGACCCTCCAAGACTTATAAAACATTTTAACTTTTTATATTGATTTACTACATAGTGTTACTCACATCCACATAATGAATCGTATTATTATAATAATTTAGGCCATTTGACTTATAAAATAATTTTTTACACATACCTTTGGAAAAAAACCATTTGTAAAAACCATGGGTTGGTTTGTGTTTTTTATTAGATTAATGTGTGGTGTCCTAAACCTGAATAATAAAAAATTACCTCTCCATTACCATATAATCCCACCCAGGATCCCACTTCCTTTTTAATCAAAGCCATCAAAAATAGACCAAACCCTGCTCTCCTCCCACTAAATCATCCCAAGATGCCCCAAGCTCTCAAGAATCCACTCTAAAGACCCTCCCAATCCTTTGGGATCACACTTTCAAGTAAAGGATTTATCCCTTTCTCAATTTTCTTCCAAATTTCATTATGTTGTTATGACCTTTTATTTACAATTAAAAATGATGTGGGTATGATTTTTCACCTCCCCCATACTTCCTTACTTATTTTTTAATGATGATATACATCGTTCCCTCTCATTACGTCCTCCCAAGTACACCCCTTACCATGCGGAAATTCCATAAGGAATTTCTCTCTCCTCATTGAATTCAATAAATTTTTTTGTATTACAAATATATGTTCCATTAATTATGTTGGTACATGCATCTATATATAACCCTTAGTGTCCATTTAATTTAAATACTATGAGACAACCCTTCCACTCTCATCAACCATTTTTATGATCTCTTGTGTCACGCTGTTATGCCACCGAAATTGCACCACGATTTTCCATGCCAAAGTCATTGTGTAGTGAATACAATGACCATTTATCTATCAAGGGTATTCAACTTTATTCACATTTGATTATTGATTATATATTTTCAAGTATGAATTCCACATTCTTTTATCGTGGAATAAATAATTTTGTTTAATGAATCCATGTGGAACACTTATGCATGAAATTAAATGATTATGAATGGTGTGGTTCGATAGCATTAAAATGCATTGGGTAATTATTAGTATCATGATACGTCCAGTGTAATGAGGGTTTACTCATTATAATTCAAGTGAAATGAGGATTTACTCATAAAAATTCAAGTGCAATGAAGGTTTAATCATTCTCCATGTGTAATGAGCCTTGGCTCATGCTAATACGATATTATGTGTGGTTGCCACGTTTCCATGTTGTGACAATCATGATTAATCATTAATTTAGGTTCATGTTATTATTATGCTCCAATGATATTTATTTTTCCGAATATGTATTTTATTATAATTTTTTCCCTTGTTTACCCCCTTACTGGGCATTATAGCTCACTCTTTTATTATGAATGTCCTCAGGTGATCCCATGCAATGCTATGTATGAGTGAATTTAGTGGTCATGTAAAGGAGGTTTTCAATAAAGAAGTATTGTTTCATGTTTAAAGTGGTTATGTAATATTACTAATCCTGAAAGACAATAGACCTCTTGATCTTCCATGTTGTATTATGTGTAGATATGTTGTAATAAATAGAAGTGTTGTTATAATTGGTATCAAAGAGAGGTTTAGTTATTTTTGGGATTAGGATTAGAAACACCTAGTGAAAGAATTAAGGATAATACTATGTATAATAAAAACATCGATATGTTTTGGTGAGTATTGAGTAAGTGGTTTATCAAGAAAATACATCTATATCTGGATATGAGCAGGTAGAGGCAGCTCTCGCACAGATGTACCTAGGAGTGAAAACACCAACAAGGGGTTTTTGGCTTGACTTCAGGTATCCTGGTAAAAGACAACGGGCATTGATGCACTCTTGGTTACGACACACCTGAGGGATATACTTTGGTAAATTCATAACCATAGTATGAAATATTATTAAGGGATGTAAAAAATGACCCTAAGGATATATGTTGCGATGTATATCATGGATATCATAGATTAAAGCTTATAGACTCATAATTTAAGGAAATAAAAGTTATTTATAAGTCATCTGTTTTTTCCTTTGGATTACCCATTATTTCTTACCGCTGGCATTTATTTTATTCTAGACAATGGCCAGTAATAGGAGGACTCATTCTGACAACTGATGTGAAGATAAATTTGATGATTTTTCTAAAGAAATACCCAATTACCTGGGAGAGTGAATCAAGAACATTGTCATGATTCACTCTCAGATAACTCATGATTTGAATAGAAACATTTGTCTAGTGGAATGATCACCCCCCTAGGAAAGAACAAGTAGCTATCAAGTGCTTCATGAAAAAGTTCCACATACATTTAATGGTTCATACGATCCCTGAATCATCGAATAAAGGATAAAATCCATTTAAAATATTTTATCCATCCATCGATGTTCCAGAAAAAAAGAAGGTTCTTCAGGCTGCTAATCATATGCATGGTGATGCTTATCCATGGTTGACATTGATAAAAAATACAAAGCCTATGGAGGAGATCGAGCCATTGGAATGGAAGGATTTTTGGGAAAGGTTTTTTGATAAATATTTTCCACACACCCTCTGACTTAAGATGGAAATGGAAATCCTTGCCATTAATAAAAATAGACGGCAAATCCATTAGATCATACGAGGAAAAAATCACAAGGCTTGAATGATAAACCTCCGACTTTGTTGTTACCCTCGAATTCAAGGTTGACCACATCATTGGTGGGCTGAAACATAGCTTACTGAAAGCCTTGGAGATCCGAGACATTGATAGATATGAGAAAATTGACTGATGTTTCCTCAAGGTCGAAATGTAGATTGTATAATCTGTGGGCTATCATGGGGATAATAATAATAGGGTGGACATCAATTCTAGTGGTTTGATGGATAAATCCAACGATTTTAAGAAACTCCAGCACCCCACTTGCAAAAATTGTGGAAAGAAGAACCCCAGAAATTGCTCAAAGGGGATGAGGAAATTCATTAGTTGTGGAAGAGAAGGTAACCTAGCCATCAACTGCCAACAAGATACACCCGCGACTGCGATAGAATAGAGGAACACTCCATTCGACACCCAACACATTGTTTATTGATTCAATTGTATAGAACCAGGACACCTATCAAATCAGTTCCCTAAGCCAAGTGTTTTTTAGGCAACAAAAAACCTCCAAGGTAGAAAGGGTGTTCTTTTCCATCACTACCACCGAAGTAAACCCCGACAACGATGTTGTAACAGGTACGCTACTAATTCATTCAGTAATAGTGAACATACTTTTTGATTATGGTACTATGAATTCTTTTATATCCTGAATGTTTAGTAGAACAATCCAAACACCACCAGAAATCATGTAAGTAATGATGTTGGTGAGTACAAAAAATGGTCAAATCAATGCATCCCATGAATATAACTCCTCCCATGTCATAAATTGTAGATTGAAATTCTTAGTGAACCTTGTCATAATCCCTCTAGTGGGATTTGGTTCAATTATCAGCATGAATTGGATTTCCCTATATAGATCCAACATAAATTTCCATGGGAGGGAAATCACTCTTCATATGGATAATCGACCCTTGGTTCTATACAAGTTCAAGGAGAAAGATGAATATTATTTAGAACCATAATCTCTAGCATGGATATTACTACCCTGTGGGCATTTGTATCCATCTCAGATGATTGAGTCTAAGGAAGAAACAATCCTTGAAGACATGCCTGTTCTGAGGTAAATTGATTAAGTGTTTCCTGAAGAATTGTCTAGTCTTCCTCTTGGAAGAAATTTTGAATTATAAATTGACCTTATTTTTGGGATGTTTCTAATATCCAAGAAACTATATAGAACGGTTGTTGTGGAGCATGAGGTGAAGAAGAAACGACAACAGTAGAATCTGGATAATGTGTTTATATGCCCATGTTCATCTCCCTGGGGTGCTCCAGTCCTCTTCATTAAAAGAAGGGTTGGTCAATTTTCCATTGCATTGATTATTGTAAGCTCAACAAAGTCATGATAATAAAATGGTAACCTCTGCCTCGAATTGATGACTCATTCGATCAACTACGGGGGGTAAAATAATTATCCAAGTTGGATCTGCAGTCGGTATTTTACCAAGTAAGGGTGAAGATGGAAGATATCCCCAAGAATTATTTTTGTACAACATACGTGCACTATGAATTCATAGTAATAAATTTCAGAATCACCAGTGCTCCAACAATCTTCATGGACTTGATGAATAGTGTCATTAGATATTATCTGAACAAATTTGTGGTTGTCTTTATAGATGATATTCTAAAATAATCCAAAAATAAGGAGTATCATGAGGAGTATATAAGAATTGTACTACAAATGTTGAGAAAGTAGAAGTACTTTGAAAAGTACAGAAGTGTGAGTTCTGGTTGAAGGATGTCACATTATTGGGTTATATCATCACAATAAATGTAATATATATGGATCCCTCCAAGACAACTACAATTTAGGGACGGACGAGGCCATCATCGGTAATGAATATCCATAGATTGTTGGGGATAGCTGGATATTATCAATGATTTGTGAGAGATTTCAAATGATTTTCAAACCATGTTACCAAGCTAACATGGAAGGTATAAAAGTTTTCTTGGAGTTATGAATTCAAAGAGATCATGGAGGAGTTAAAAAGGTATCTTATTACTGCGCTAGTGCTCACATTATCCATGAGTGGAGATATTTTGGGGTATTTATTGATGCTTTGAAAAATGGAATGGGTTGTTTGTCGATGAATAATGATAAAGTGACATCCTAGGATTCAATGTAGATGAAAATCCCTAGCAAAACTATCCCATGCATGATCTGGAGTTGGCGACTGTGATCTTTGCATTGAACATATGGTAAAATTATCTCTACGAGGAGAAGTGTGAGATATATATTGATCAAAAGAGTATCAAATATATATTCACACAAAAAAAGAATAATATGCTCCAACGAATATGGATAGAACTCATCAAGGATTATGACTGCTCAATCCACTACCATCCTAGTAAGGAAAACAATGTGGTAGAATTTATATATAGAAAATATCATGCATCATTATCAATGATGAGAATTGAAAAGGATCCAATCTCCTTATATTTGCAGAGGATGGACATTGGAATCATTAAGGGGAGAATATCGTCAATCCTTTCTCAAATGATTTCTCAACCATCCCACACGGAGAAAATAAAAAAATCTCAAATAAAGGATGTGGAAATTATAATAAGGGTGGAATATATCAAAATGGGGAAATCTTTAGAGTTCATGTTTTAGATGGATGAAATTGTGATATTTGGGTCACGATAATGTGTACCATTAAATCAAGATATAAATAACGAGCTTCATAATGGCACACATAGCTCAACCCTCTCTATTCACCTGGGGAGCACAATGATGTATCGAGATCATTGAGAAAAAATGTTCTGGGAAAATATGAATAGGTAGTTTGTTCAATATACATAAAAGTGCCCGGTACGTCAGCAAGTGAAGGCTGACTGGAAAATTTATAAGGGGATGATGAAACCACTGTCAATACCAACATGGAAGTGGGAAAACAATATCATGGTCGTTTTCAATGGACTTCCAAGGACATCCAGAGGAAAAAATGCTATATGAGACGTTGTGGATCATTATATGAAGACATCTCACTTTTTCTCTATTCGATAGGACTTCTCATTGGATTTACATCCATGGATTTACATCAAAGAAGTTGTAAGGATGCATAGATTACAACTATCTATTGTATCCGTTCGTGATTTGAGATTCACCTCGATGTTTTGGAAAAAGTATCCAACATTCTCTAAGAACTGGAAGATTTGTTATGATCATGTTCTATGGACTTCCAAGGAGGATGAGTCAAACATCTTCCACTTGTTGAATGCTCTTACAATAACAGTTTTCACTCAAATATCCGAATGGCACTGTAATAAGTCCTTTATGGGAAATGGTGTAGAAAACTGGCATGTTGGGATGAAGTTAGTGAGAATATGTTTCTAGGACATGAAATGGTCTAGGAAATGGTGGAGAAGGTAAAAATCATTCAGCAGCATATTAAGGTAGCCCAATGTCAACAGAAGAGTTATGCAGATTAACATCAATGAGACCTTGAGTTCAAAGTTGGACAAATGGTATTTATACGAATATCTATGTGGAAGATGGTCATGAGGTTTTGAAATACATGGAAGTTAAGTCCTAGGTACATTGGCTCCTTCAATATTCTTGATCATGTTAGAGTTGTGGCATATCGAAGATAACATCCTCCTACAATGGCCAAATTACATGATGTCTTTCATGTATCACTCTTAAGGAAGTATATACAAAACCATTCACATGTACTCTCTTCAAAGGTATTGTATTTAGAGGATGATATTTCTTACAAGGAGAAACTAGTGAAAATCATAGATCATAGAGAAAAAGTTCTATGAAATAAGATAATTCCCCAGGTCAAGGTGTTGTGGAGAAACAACAAGGTTGAGAAAATGACATGGGAATAAGAGGAAGTGCTAAAGAAGAGTTACCAATATCTGTTTTAGTGTAGGAAAAGGAAATTTTCAAGGGATAAATTTCATAATGGGGGAATATTTTAAGGACAAAAACATTTATAAATGAATTATCCTATTGATCCAATTAAATGTCTTTTTATGAAAAATGGATATAAAAAATATTCACCTCCATGGTTTTTTGTTGTTTTATTTTAATATACCTTTAAGAATTGATACTCTTACTAATATAGCCATTGAATAGTTATCACATTTTTAGTATAAATATAGGGCTTCTAAAAAACTAATATAATCATAAAAATGAAGATATGGCTTCATCCAGTTGACTTTCCATATACAAAGCCCATTTGTTGGATAATGGAATGGAGGTGGCATCAATGGGCTTATCTCTTAACCAATGCCAATATGAGCTTCATCATTTTATGCTCAAATAGAACTGATTACGGGAGATGTGGAAGTTGATAGAGATTACCACCCGAGTGATGTGATCCAAGCAACCCCAAGAGTCTGTCACCGTTGCACACATTGACCATCAGTCTTATGTGGGTGTTATAAGGGGTTATGTAACAAGACCTTAACACTATGATTATGTGAATTATATTTGTATATAATAAGTATTATACATTCATTTTTTATTTGTACGTTGTAAATAGTTTTTAAATAAAAAATTGTATTTTTAGTTAATATTCAACTAAGAAATCTATTTGGATAAATTAAATGATATTTTAATTAAATAATATTTTAATAAAATAATATTATTATTAAATTATTTTTTATTAAGTATAAATGATTCTATGATTTTTATTAATACAATTTTAGTTTTTATTAATTTTTGAAAGTTGTTTTTGTCAAAACCCATGAATTTTTGAATAATTTCAGTTTTTATTTTAAAAGTTAAAATTCAAATATTTAGAAAAATATTTGGATAAAATTAATATTTTTTTTAGAATCAAGATTTCAAAATTATCTAACTGTTATTTTTTCATAATTTTTATGACAGTAGAATATTTGGGTAAAAATTAAACATCTTTTATATATATGATGTGTTTTATGACAACATAATGATCCAATAGTGATATAATAAATTACTATAATAATTATTTTCGGCAAATATATGTTTTACCGTTATAATATTATGATTTATTGGTTGTTTTATTTATTTTACAAAGCCTTAGTGGACCCTCCATGACTTATAAAACATTTTTCTTTTTAAATTGATTTCCTTGAGAGTGTGACTCACCTCCACATAAGCAACCCTATAATTTTAAGATGTTATGTCATTGAAATATAAAATATTTTTTTCCAATCCTGTTTGGAAAAAACCATGTGGAAAATCCATGGGATGGTTTGTGGTTTGGATTAGTTTAATATGTGGTGTCCCAAACGTAAATAATAAATAATTCTCTCTCCATTCCTATATAAACCCACCCAAGATCCCACATCATCTTCACTCAAATCCTTTGGTGTTCGACCAGCCTCTTCCCTCCTCTCTCTAGAATCCTTCTAAGGATCCCCATTCTCTAAAGAAGCCTCTCTCCGGCCCATCCCATGCCATTGACATAACACTTCCAAGTAAATGCTTTCTTTCATTCCCAATTTTGTCCAAATTGTATTACGTTGTTATTCCCTTTTATTTCCAATTTCAAATGTTGGGGTATGATTTCTCACAACCCCTATACTTCCTCCCTTTTTTAATGCTTTGAGACCCCTTTCTCTCTCATTAATTCATTTCAAGTACACCTGTTTCCATACCAAAATTCTGTAAGGAAAATATCTCTCCTCATTTACATTCAAGAAATTATTTTGTATTAAAAATATGTGTTCCATTAAATAAGTTGGTACATTTATCTATATGACTCCATACTTTCCATTTAATGTAAATATGATTTGACACCCCTTCCACTCTCATTAAACATTTTTAAGAACTCTTTTGTCATGCTGTTATGTTGTCGAAATTACACAGTGATTTTCAAAACCAAAGTCATTGTGTAGTGAATACCATGCTCATTTATCTATCAAGGGTATTCACCATTTTTCACATTTACTTATTTATTATAGAGTTTTGTTTATTAATTCCACATTCAATTAACATAGAATAAATTATGATGTTTAAAGAATCCCTGTTTTATGATCCATGTGGCACAATTACGCATGAAATGATATGACTAAGAAGGGGGCACCCTGATAGCGCTCCAATGCATTGGATAAATATTAGTATCATGATACGTCAAGTACAATGAGGGTATAATCTTGCTAATTCAAGTGAAATGATTATATAATCAAGATAATTTATTTGGAATGAGGGTTTACTAATGCTCCATGTTCAACGAGCCTTGGCTCATGCAAATACCATGTTATGTGTTGTTTTCACATTTCATTTTTTGATAATCATACATTATCATGCCTTTTTGTTAATGTTTCTCTTATGCTCCATTGATATTCCTATTGCCTAAAATGAATTTTATTCTTTAATTTTTTCCTTTTTCACCCGCATACATAACATTATAGAAAACCCTTTTCTTATGCATGTCCTCAGGTTATGCTATGCAATGCTATGTACAAGGGAATCTCATTGTCATGAAAGGAAGATTTCAATAATGATATTGTGTTTCATGTTTTATGTTGTTATATTATGTTCCTAATCCCCAAAGACACTAAACCTATCGATATTCCATGTTGTATCACATGGAGAGTATATGTAATAAAGAGATGGGTTGTTATAGTTGGAATCAAAGGGAGGTTTAGTTTTTTTGGGAGAAGACGAAGTATAATAAAAACATCCCTATGATTTGTTGAGTATTGAGTAAGTGGTTTATCAAGTAAATAAATCCATGTCTGGATTTGAGAAGGAAGGGGCGACTCTATAATAGATGTATCTTGGGGTGAAAACTCAGACAAGGAGTTTCGGGCATTACCTGGGGTATCCTAGTACATGACAACTGTACTTACAACACTCTTGGTTATGAAAATCCAATTGGATATGCTTTGTTAAATTCACATGTTTATTATGAAACAATATTAAGGAAATTAAAAAATCCCCCTAAGGATATATTTTGGGATGTAGATCCTGGATAACATAGATTGATGCTCATAGAATCATATGTTAAGGAAATAAAAGATATTTATAAGTCATCAATTTTTTTTCTTTGGATTTACCTTTAGCTATTATGCCTAAATCTAATTCCATTCCAGCCAATGGTTGGTAATAGGAATGCATAAGCCAATAACCTATGTGAAGATCAATGTGATGACTATTATAATGAGGTAACCAATCCCATGGGATAGGGAATTGTGATCGTTTTCATGATTTTCACATAGTTAACTCATGATTTGAATAGAAACTTGGGTCAAGATGAACATTCAACCCCCCCCCAAATAATTCACTATCAAGAGCTTCATGGGACAAAAGACTTCTAATTTTAATGGATCATATGATTTCTCAATCGTCGAACAAAGGATCAACTCCACTGAAATGATCTTCTCCATACTTCAATGTTCCAAATAAGAGATGGATCTTCTAGCTACATATCGTATGGAGGGAGAATCTGATCAATGGTGAACATTCATAAAAAATATGAATCTTGAGGAGGATATAGTGGTGTTGAAATGGAAGGGTTTCCAGAAAAATAAATTTTATAAATACTTTCCCCGCACCATCCGACATATAATAGAAATGGACTTCATTGCCCTCAAGAAAAAAAGATGACAAATCCATCGGAGTGTATGAGGAAAACATCAGAAGTCTTGCATGATATGCCTCTGACTTTTTCATTACCCCTGAATTCAAGGTTGACCACATCTTTGGTGGGATGAATACTAGCATACATAAATCCTTGGAGATCCGTGACATTGATAGCTAAGTGAAAATTGTCTTACATTCCCTCAAGGTCGAAATGGAGATTTATGAATCTCAGTGGTATCCTGGCGATTAGAAGTATAAGGCAGAATTAAATTCTGGTGGTCTGATGGATAAATCCAGTGGTGTTAAGAAACTTCAGCACCCCACTTACCAATGTTGTGGAAAAATCGCCCTGAAAATTGACAGAAGGGGACAAGGAAATTCTCTAGGTGTGGAAGAGAAGGGAACCTAGACATTAAATGTTGTTAAGAGAATCTCATGGTTGTGATAGAGGAGAGGAATGCTTCGTTTGACTCTCAAAGATTTGTTCATTGCTTCATCTACAACGATCCAGGGCACCTAGTATATTAGTGCCCTAATACAACGGTTTTTTTAGGAAACCAACAACCACCAAGTAATCAAGGGAAATATTTTTTCATCATTACAACAGAATTCAACCTCGACAATGATGTGGTGACATGTACGATAGTTATTCATTCATGAATAGAGAACATAATTTTTTATTCCAGTTCTAATCATTCTTTTATATCCAGAATGTTTAGTATAACAGTACCAACACAACCAAATATCATGGAAGTAAAGGTATAAGCGAGTACAACAAATGGAGAAATCATTGCATCCCATGAATATAACTCCCCCTATCATAATTTGTGGATTGAACTTAACAGAGAATCTTTTCAGACCCCCTCTTGTGTAATTTGATGAAATTGTTGGCATGGATTTTCTTTCCTTGTATAAAGCCATCATAAATTTGTGTGAGAGGGAAATAAATCTCCATATGGAGAATTAAACCCTAATTCTATACAATTGCAAGGAAAAACATGAATCTTATTTAGCTCCATCATCTCCCGCATGGATATGACTACTCTGTGAGTATTCGTATCTGGCTATGATGATTGAGTGTAAGGAAGAAACCATCCTTGAAGTGAATCCAATTGTGAGGGAATTATCTGAATTGTTTCCCGAGGAATTGAATAGTCTTCCTCTAATAAGAGATGTTTAATTCTAAATTGACATTATACCTGGGGCATTGCCAATATCCAAGACATCATATAGAACATCTATTGTGGAGCTTGAATAACTGAGGAAACAATTATAGGAGAATCAAGATAAAGGGTTTATATGCCCATGTTCATCACCTTGGGGTTCCCCTTCATCGAGAATATGGATGGTTCAATGTGCCTTTTCATTGATTATCATGAGGTCAAAAAATCACAATAAATGAAATGTATCCTCTACTTCAAATTGATGACTTGTTCGATCATCTACATGGAGCACAATACTTCTCCAAGGAGGATCTGAATTCGGGATATTACCAAGTAATGGTGAAGAAGGAAGATATTCCCAAGACAACATTTCATCCAAGATACGAGCACTATGAATTCATAGTAATACCTTTCAGACTCATCATTTCTCTAGAAATCATCATGGACTTGATGAATAGAGTCTTTCAAGATTACATAAAAAACATTTCGGTAGTATTTATAGATAATATTATAATATACTCCAAAACCAAAGAGGATCATTAGGAACATCTAAAAATTTTACTAGAGCCCTCGAGAAATGAGAATCTCTATGAAAAGTACAGTAAGTCTGAGTTTTGGTTGAAGGTGGTCTCATTCTTGGGTTATATCATCATAATAAATGGGATATCTATAGATCCCTCAAAGACAACTATAATTGAGGGATGTCCAAGGCCAACATCAATAACGAATATCCATATCTTATTGGGGTTAGCTGGATGTTATCACCGATTTTTGAAAAAAAAACCACAATTGTCCAACCCTATTACCAAGATGACCTGTAAGGGAGTAATGTATTCTTGGAGTGATGAATGGAAACAGAGCATCATGAAGTTAAAATTGAGGCTTATTACTACACCCGTGTTGACATTACCCAGGAGTGGAGATATTTTTTTCATCTTTAGTGATGCTTCGATGAATTTATTGGTTTGTGTGTTGATAAAATAATGATAAAGTGATATCATATGGCTCAAGGAATTATGATTAAAATCCATGAACAAAAAAATCCCACACATGATCTAGAGTTAGTGGCAATGATTTTTGCGTTGAAAAGCTGTCAACATTATCTCTACGGGTAGATGTGTCAGATATATACTAAACACAACAGCCTAAAATATATACTTACAGAAAAGGAGTTTAATATATGCCAATAAATATGGATAGAAATCATCATGGATTATTACTTCTCAATCCATTACTATCCTGGTAAGGAAAACAAGGTGGAAAATTATCTATGTTGAATGTATTCTACATCTTTATCAATGATGAGAATTGAAAAGGATCCAATCTTCTTATATTTTCAAAGGATGGACATGGGAATCTTTAAGGGAATAACATCATCAATCCATTCTAAAATGATTTCTCAACTGTCCCTCATATAAAAAATAAAGGATGCTCAATGAAAGGATGTGGAAATTTGGAAAAAGGAGGAAGCTACCAGAAATGGGAAATCCTCAGTGTTCGTGGTCGACAAGGATGAAATTTTGAGATTCAGTTCATGATTATGTGTACCATCCGATCCAGATATAATGATAGAGCTTCTGAAAGGCACACATAGCTCATCCTTTCATATTCACTTGGGGAGAAAAATGATGTATCAGGATCTCCGTGAAAAATTTTTATGGGGAAATATGAAAAGGGATATTACTGAATATGAATCAAAGTGCCTGGTATGTCAGTAAATTAAGGATGAAAGGAAAATATCTACGGGGATAATGATTCCACTAACCATACCGACATGGAAGTGGGACAAAATTACCATGGGAATTTTCATTGGACATCCAAAGAACATCTAGAGGAAACAATGCTATATGGGTTTTTTTGGATCATCTTAAAAAGATATCTCACTTTATCACCATTTGAGTAGAATTATCATTGAATCAACTTGCACGTATTTACATCATAGATGCGGTATGGCTACATGGTGTACCACTATCTATTGTATCCTATCGTGATCTGAGATTCACCTCGATGTTCTGTAAAATTACCCAACATGTATTAAGAACTGAACTGAACTTCAATATTGAATATCTTCCTCAAACTATTGGCCAAAATGAGTAAAAAATTACAAAATTGGATGATATGTTATGATCATGTTATATGGACTTCAAAAGAAAATGGGACCAATATCTTCAACTTGTTGAATTCTCATACAATAACAATTTCCACAGAAGCATCTGAATGGCCCCATATGAATCCCTTTATGGGAAAAACTGTAGAACACTAGAATTTTGGGATCCATGAGCGTAATCTTCTAGGACCTGAAATGGTCTAAGAAATGGTGGATAAGGTGAAAACCATTCAGCAACATATCAGGTAAGCCCAATGTCGAAAATAGTGTAATGAAGATAACCGTCGAAGGTACCTTCAGTTAAAATTTGGAGACATGGTATTTCTATGAATATCTCCATGGTATAAGGTCATGAGGCTTGGAAAGAAAGGGAATATAAGTCCTAGGTACATCGACCCCTTAGAGATTCTTGATTGTGTCGGGGTTGTGGCCTATCAACTAAAACTTCCACTAACCATATCCAAAGTACATGATGGATTTCAAATATCCATCTTAATAGAGTATATACCAGACACTCCATATGTACTATATTTAGAGGCATTGTAGTTAGATTATGAAATTTCTTATGAGGAGAAACTAGTAAAAATATTAGATCGTAAAAATAATTTCTACAAAATAAGACAACGTCCATCATCAAGGTGTTGTGGAGAAACCATTAGTTTGAAGAAGTGACGTGGGAATCAGAGGAAGTGATAAATAAGATTTACCTACATCTATTTTAGTGTGGGAAAATGAAATTTTGATAGTGAAATTTCTTAAGGGTGGAAGACTATAACGACCCAAACTTTTGTCAATGAATATTCTTCTTGATCTAATTAAATTCCTTATTATTAAAACTAGTAATATAAAATAATCACTTCATTGGTTATATATTTTTTGGATTTTAAAATACCATTATGTATTGGGAAGGTCTCTAATATAGTCATTGAATAGTGATCCCATGAATAGTATAATTTTTTGGCATTAAAAAATCCAATTTACTCAGACAAAGGAAGTGATGGCCACATCTAGTAGACTTTCCCTGTACGAAGCCCATGTGTCGGAGCTCGGAAAGGAGGTGGAATTATTTCACTTCTCTATTGACCAAGCCTAGGTCGAGCTTCATCATGTTATGCTTAAACAGAACCTCCTATGTTTGAAGTGGAAGTTGATAGAGATTACCACCCGAGCGATTATATCCAAGCCACCCCAAGAGACCGTCACCATCGCACACCTTACCTTTTAGTCATATGAGAGTGTTATAAAGGGTCATATATCAAGACTTCAGCACTATGATTAAGTTCATTATATTTGTATATAATAATGAATATAAATTAATTTTATTATTGTTACTTTGTATATTGTTTTTAAAGCACAAATTGTACTTTTAGTTAATATTCATCAAGGAAATATATATTGATAAATTAATGGATTTTGGAATTATATAATATTTTAAGAAATTATTATTATTATTAAATTAATTTTTATTAGGTATAAATGATCATATAATTTTTATGAATATAATTGTAATTTTTTATTTAGGATTGAAAACAATTTTTGTCAAAACCCATGAATTTTTGATAAATGTAGGTTTTTATTTTAAAAGTGAAAATTAGAATATTTAGAAAATAATTTCGATAAAATTTATACTATTTTTGGAATCATGACTTTGAAATTATCCAATAGTGAATTTTTCATAATTTTCTAAGACATTCAGATATTTGGGTAAAAAATAAATATCATTTAAATATATAATGTGGTTTATGACATCATAATGACGTAGTAGTGATGTAATAAAATACTATAAATATTATTTTCACAAAATATATGTTTTACCAATAAAGTAATGTGATTTTCAGTAGTTCGATTAATTTTAAAAAGCCTTAAGGGACCCTCCATGATGTATAAAACATTTTAGTTTTTTAAATTGATTTCCTTGAGAATGTGACTCACCTCTACCTAAAAAACCCTATTATTTTAAGATGTTCGTCAATTGGACTGATAAAATATGGTTTTCAACTCCCCTTTTTCCAAAACCATGGGAAAAATCATGGGAGGGTTTGGGGTTTTGATTAGTTTAATGTGTGCTTTCCCAAACCTAAATAATAAATAATTCCCTCTATTTCCCATATAATCCCACCCAAGATCACACTTCCTCTTCACTCAATGACATTGGATTTCTACAAAACCCTTACCTCCTCTCTCTATAATCCTCCAAAGCCTCCCCAAGCCTCCCCAAGCTCTCAATAAGTCTCTCTCATTCCCCTCCCAATCCTTTGGGATCACACTTTCAAGTAAGGGATTTCTTCCTTTTTTCAATTTTGTCTAAAATTCATTATGTTGTTATTCAGTTTTATTTTCAATTACAAATGTTGGGGTAAAATTTATAATCTCCCCCATACTTCTTTACTTATTTTTTAATGATGATATAAAACTTTACCTCTCACTAATTCTTCCCAAATACACCCATTTTCATGCCGAAATTTTGTAAGGAATTTCTCTCTCCTCATTTCATTGAAGAAATTATTTTGTATTATAGATATAAGTTCCATAAAAATTATTGGTACATGTATCTATATAACCTCGTGCATTAAATTTCATCTAAAATGATTAGACACCCCTTCCAATCTCATAAATATTTTTTATGAACTCTTATATAACGTCGTTGTGCTCCCAAAGTTGCACCGTGATTTTTTAAGCCAAAGTAATTTTGTAGTGAATACCATGACAATTAATCTCTCAAGGGTTTTCATCTTTATGAAAATTTACCTATTTATTATCGAGTTTCATGAATAAATTCAAAATTCCTTTATCATGGAATAAATAATTTTTTTTAATGAATCCATGTTTTAATATCCATGTGGGACACTTATGCATGACATGAAATGATTAAAAAGGGTGCCCTGGTTAGTGATCCAATGCATTGGATAAAGATTTTTATCAAGATACATCAATTGAAATTAGGGTTTACTAATGATAATTCATGTGCAATGAGGATTTAATCATTCTAATTCAATTGCAATGAAGTTTTAATCATGCTCCATGTGCAATGAGCCCTGACTCATGCTAATACCATGTTAAGTGTTATTGACACATTTCCATGTTGTGATAATCATGATTAATCATGTCTTTATGATCATGCTTCTGTTATGATCCATTGATATTTATATTTCCTTAAATGTAATGTATTCTTCTTTTTTTCCCTTGATTACCCCCTTATTAGGATTTATAGCTCACCCTTTTCTTATACATGTCCTCAGGTTGTCCCATGAAATGCTATGTATGAGGGAATGTAGTGGTCATGTAATGGATGTTTTCAATAATGATGTTGTTTTTCATGTTCTAAGTTGTTATGTAATGTTCCTAAGATCCAAATACACTATAACGCCCGATATTACATGTTGTATCATGTGAAGAGTTTATGTAATAAAGAGCAGAGTTGTTATATGTAGTTCTACCCCAATGATAAAAGAAAACAGGACATAGCATATTGGCCCATTTTTTCCACCCTGGTATTCACTAAACTCACCACCTGAGTGGTGTAAGGAAAATGGTGAACCTGATGTGAATTATTAACAAAGGTGGTGATTCTACCCCAATGATAAAAGACAAAAGGACATTGCACATTGGCCCATTTTCTTTAACCCCATACGTGCGGAACACACCACCTCAAAGGTAGAAGAAAAATGGTGAACCTGATGTAAATCCTTAACCGAGGTGGCGGTCTTACCCCACTCAAGACCCTTCTCCCCATAGCAAAAGAAAATGGGATGGGGTCCGAGCTTAATCACCAAATATGTATATTTTTAAAATAATTATACTTTAACATGTTATTTTGGTTTGTGTGTCATATATTAATATTGAAGGTTCCCACAGAGCTACCTTTCATCCAAATAACATCCTGATGACCAATGGAAACATGTACATTAGTAATCCCATAGTTGTTTAGGGCCTCCACGAAGGGCAGGACCCCCTTTCCTACCCACCATCATCAACACAGGGTATCCAACACAGTAATCAATGAGTACCACCGAAATGGTACATGCCCCATGTAGAATGCTGCAAGACAATCCATCCAGTACAAAACGGTCCACTAGTGGCCTCTTCAGTCGTTGTTGGCTCCCCAGCACAAGGCGGCCTTGGTGATCATCTCAGACCGGTTTGGGAGCTGGCCCCCTGAATGTAACAATGAGTACCTCCTTTATCTTATGCATGTAGATGAGGTCGATTATGATAGCTTCATCTCAACCACACATGGGTCCTACTCACGGCCCCCACTTGAGAATGTCACCACCCACACCGGACAACCAAGGTTCCTCCTGCCAAAGAGGAACTTATGCCAGGGGAACCTTCCAATTTTTAGGAGACCCGATCTCCTCGGGCTGTACGATAATGGAGTACAATATATAATCAGGAACACACTATCACGATAATTTTTAAGGAGAAACACGACCATAATAACATGGCGACATTCGATGGGAATACATGAAATTATGCCCCCTCCAATCAAGTCCACCACAGATATAGGGTGGAAAAATATAAACACATGCACATTCCTGCTAATGATTTTCGGTCCTGTCATGCAGACAGAGAATAATACTATAGTTATATGCAGATATCTACTGATACACTACAAACACACCATAAATTTTTTTTGGAATCTCATATAAGCAGGCACCGACACCTGCTAACGCTTGTCAATCCCACCATCAATATAGGGAGAAAACCAAATACAAGCAGAGTCAAATTCCTATGGATACATAAAAATACCATGACATAAATATAGTGGAAAGAGAGAGGATTAAAATATCCACTCATGAATATGAAGACCACAAGTAAAATATGGTGTGAACTGGAGAAGACAACCAGCGACAGACTCTTTCCTCTATCCTGGCACAGGAAGACTGCTAGAGTCTACTGGCAACTCATGGAGGATCAAAGCAGGCACAAACACCTCCTCCGATATCCGAATGGGCCTTCAAACCCAATCTAGCAAAATATATATCTCATAAAATCTTGTAAATGATGAAAAATTAGGTGTTTATTCCAAAATATATCCTCCAAACATGCCATGATACTATTATATTGGCGACATATGTGATAAATCATGCCCAAGACCTAGTTTCCTCGAACGGAATGACTCACCCACAAAATGAGTTAGTCACTCTAGATTAGTTATGAATCCCTGCTACAGTCCAGGAGGGTCAACAACAATATCCCCTGATATACATATAACCGGATAAAAACAAGTACCTGTTCCAACCGGGGGACGCCTATCCAACATGGTGGCCACTCCCGATAAGGCATATATCCCTCTCAAAATTCAAGATGTTTGTCTGTATATCCACATAACATCACATGACCCAACAAATCTAGGAATCATTTATGAAGGCCATTTCCAATAGCCGATGGCCCCGGTTACCCGCAAGAGAGCGTCAAAAAATGAAAAGCGCCAAAGGAAACTAGAAAATGAAGACCATGTACATGATTCTTCTATGCTAGAAGATGGGGTTCTTGAGGCCCTAAAGAATATATCAAAAAAGTATTAAGACCCTTTCATTCCATTTCCAAACTATGTGGTAGTAGTAGTTTCAAAGGTTCTTCCTGTAATGTCACTACATACAGATCTGAATGTCCTCTACAGAGACCCCATGGGGGCTCACTCCATGGGCCACGAATGATCGATCATGTGATCCTATCTCCTGATGCACGTCGGGGTATCCCTCCCCTTGACCTGAGTATCAGACAGCAAGAAGGTCATCCTCTTGTTGTCTTTTAACCTGATTGTCCTCCCTAGGGTATACGCTACTGATATGCTTCTCACTGCACATGGACATCAAGTCACGATGGTAGTCCTCGCACCGAAGATAGTCATTGTGATGGTACTCCCCGTAAGGATAGTTTCTATGAAGGTCCTCCCCATAGTAACGTCATGAAATGAGAAGGTCCTCCCATCATTACAGTACATCCTGAAGGCTCTCCCCATGAAATGCACTACAGAAATTCTCCCTGCATCCAAGAATCATGTCATGATGGTTGTCCTAACCATGATTATAGTCATTTTGAAGGCCCTCCCCACAATGGTAATTTCTATGAAGGTCCTCCGCATATTTAATTTAAGTATCAATAAGGTCCTCCCCTCATTATATCCCACCCTAAATGTCCTCCCCAGGTTATATTCCATGTGAACATTTCCCGTAGTCGACCGTCAAATTACTATGATGGCCACCTCCACTGAAGAACTAATAATGAAGGTCCTCCCCGCATTCAAAATGCGTACTGGCAGGAATGTCATCCCCTGGTCGGAAAAAATGTGAAAATTCCCTCCTATGATGAGGTACTCTGAAAATAGTCATACACAGTGGGCACTCCATCTACAATGATGGATATCGATTCTCAACCATAAGATGGTCGGAGCCATGATCATGTTCTGAGCCACCCCCAAAATGTCTACAAATCAATAAGGCCCCCACCAGACCTGTTGTTTGGAATGAAATTGTTATGAAGTATTCGAGATGGAAAATCAATTAGATGAGCTTCCAAAAGAACAAAAAAATGATATGTTTCTTGTGAGATGAAAAATAGATTGAAATAATATACCAGTGATGTATTATCCAAAGACCACTTATCACATCGACATACCAGGAGAGTTGTTAATGGAATGAACACATGACATTTGGCTCAATATATGGATGACTCTTTGTTAGCTTAAAAAAGAGATCGTACCTAACAAAGAGCCTGTAGACCATGCCAGTATGTTAGGGGGGCTTCGTCGTATAAACAACCTAGAAACCCTCTCATTCGCATGAAAACTACAATCAGGAAAGCAAAAGAAAAATCATTAACTGGATTGCCTTCAAGAATTGTATAAGTTCTTCCACCTCATCGACAATGCCCCAACTTGAGTTTACATTCTGGAATGGGGAGAACATGGAGCTCTACCATTCACCTCATGTCCCGTCCAGAAAACACCATTGGAAATGACGTCTGGTAACATCATCACCTAGAAGAAGCAATCTAGTGAAACCCATGATCAGGAAAGATGATATTCTTAACAAAAACTAGAGATTATGTCTTGAAAGCGTCAGGACCGAAGAGAAAAATCCATCAAAAAGAATCTAAGTCATGCAACCAAGCATATCTAGTAGGATTCCATATTAATGGAAACAAACCAAAAATCAATACCCATGTATTAAAAATAACATAAACCCCATGCATGCCCAAATCCATACTCGGATAACAACCGCACGAGGGTATGTGAAATTGAAAATGTGGAAAAAGTGGCATCTACCTCCGCAATACAGAACAAACCCTGGACTAAAGGGTTGGGGGAACATTTAAATCAAAATTTCCCTGTAAGACCAACAAATACATGCCGTAGAACATCAATGGAAGAATTGGAACAACTCCATCCCATAAGGATGGGGAAATGTTTACATCAAATCCACTGATAGTAGATGTTCATCTTCCACCAGTTAAGAAGAAGAATGTATAATGGAGTTACTCGATCTACCCCTTTTCGTGGTTGGCACCATCCGAAAGAAATAAACCTTATGAGGTTAGACTAGGGATCCCTTCATGTTAATCATTACCATTAAACCCGAAGAATACCATAGAATGTAAGCAGAATGTAAAATAAAAGGGACATAAAGACTTCCTACCATTCAGCATATGATACACAACCCCCAATGATGTGTGCCTCAGTAAACGTGGTAAACTTGAACCCCATGGATATCATAATATATGAATTGGAGGGAGAGGATGTGATAGAATATGGATCCCTCCCAGAGGCATCCCACACTGAGCCTAATAGTGTGCATACCCGAAACCAGAGAGAGATCATAAATCTGGGTGCCCCCTCAGTTAATCTGTCGCTACCTCCATCACAAAACCCCAACAAGGTGAATAATAAATCCATGGTCTTCTATTCCCCACCACCACCTCCCCATAGAAATTGATCCCACACCCTTGAGAAAACGTTCTCCAAGAATAAAGGAGAAATGAAATAGATCAGACTAATTAATGTTGAGTTGTGTTAGGGGGGAAACCTTTTCGGATGTGTTCCCCCTGGGGAATGTCAGTAGCTGATCCTGTAAAGGGTTCCCATTCTAGAGGCACTTATCCTGGTGAATGAATCCAAGAAAGGAGGCTCATCCAACATTGCATTGGTACCAAAAATACAACTATAAAACATCCCCAGAAGGATGTCAACACTTCCCCCCACTGAGAAGGAATCTAGAATATATTTAGGTAAACCCACAAATGATACCTCCACCTGGGTATCAACCCTGAATTCCAACAGCACTGGAACACCATGACTTGGAAACTCCCACACCAGCTCAAGATCAAGCTCATTAAGATATGCATTAATGGATCTTGAACACTATTGAACAATTAACAGCTCTACTAGAATCCATGGAGGGGCGGCGCCCTCCAATACAGCCAGTGCACAAACCTTACCCCAAGTGGGAGAGAAATGTTTCGCCACCGCCTAACGTCGGGAACCTTGTATTACTAGTATTCAATGTCTCAGGGGACCCTGAATAAAATTTAATTCACTATGATTATTATTTTGATGAAATTATGGGCACTCCAGATCAGCATGACGCAATAAAACATTGGCCCTTCGTACAAACCCGGAAGGGCTCGGCTTTCATATGGTATACCAGCCTACTAGACAATTCAATCACTGGATGGTAGGAACTCCAGTGACAGTTTCTCTTTCAGTTCAGTTCAATGATTCTTATGATGATGGTCAGTTATCTCATGAACTACAAACAGTGTGAGAGCAAAATACTATTAGACATCAATTCATGGTGTAAAGGACTATCAAATTCCCTAAATCAACCAATCCCCCAGGATGAGATGCTTTCCATGTGCATCGATAACCTTCGGGATGAATTGAGAACACTTATTATTCTGAAGAATTACATATGTGGGTTTAGATATTTCACTACCATATCCCAAAAACATAGGAAACCTTGAAACATACCAATTTTATGAATTGAGTGGAACCAAATGCTTCTGGGCAGAGAACGGAAAAAGCTGAAGCGGCTTCTGTCACATTTAATCAACCTTCAGTACCATCTCTAGTTGTGAGACCCCCATAAAACTACATGGGACCCCATACATTCCAACAAACACCCCCTCCCCAGCAAGAAGAGAAACATGGATTTAAAAGAAACCAGTTTAGAGAAGGAATATATTTTTTACTTGAAAAGAGAAGACATGTTCTGCGTCTATTTCATAGCCTACATAAATTGAAATTTTCATTGGATACAAGATCCAAAGAGAGATGATGAAGTGGGTCTCAATGATTGTCAAAATTATTTCCCCTATCACCAGATTCTGGGACACACCATCTAGGAATGGTTCATTTTGAAGGATCTGCAACAAAAGATGGCCGATTCTGGGGAAGTCAAGTTGGGCCATCCACCAGCACAAGTGGCATGTGTATCTACCTTATAATAAGGAGAGGAAGTGGAATGGAGACAGTTTCCAGTTAGATGGAGAATTGATTTGATAATTAGATGACTCAAAAAACCGTCAATCGATATCATGGAATACTCCTGGTGTAGTTGAAACAACCCACTGTGCTCCCAAAAGCTCTCAATGAAACACTGCCATCCTCCATGACCATGCAGTCCTATAAAGGCATGAAGTACAGAAATAAATAGGAAGAATATGTGATGATTATAAATCTGATGTCAGTGTTGACACTCTCAGACTTTATGGAAAATAGACTTGGTACAATGGTCACCACCCCACCAAATGGTATAATGGGTACCATCATGAAAAACAAAACCAGCAGAAGAAGACAGTCATAATGAAACATTTTCTAATCAGGAACTGTTCTTCAACTTCATTAAATTCATTCACCTGATAGATCCCTTCTCTAATGAAGACTATGGCCACAAACCAAAATTCTCTGCGGAAAATTTGAGAATTGGAGGAAGGGGATACAGAAGTTGGACATTTCTTGGAAGGAATAATTATGGTTCGAGTTAAATTTTTTTCAATGCCATAGGTATAACTGTTAAAATCATGGAAACTCATGGATTTACCTTCCAACAGATTAACAAGAACCATAATTCTCTTCCACCCCCATCAGAAGAAATCCAAGACCAGTTGTCCTGGAATATCCATTAGGGTAAGAAAAAAATATCAAATCGTACAAGGCATATTGGTGGGTCTATTCGACCAAACCTAGAAAGGATTGTAGAACCACCATCCTAGGCTATAGAGGTTGAACCATCTACTTTCATTGCTCAATACTCTAAAGTGTTTATGAAAGAACAACCCCAATCTAGTAAGTTCCAAAACCTAGATAAGAAGTATGTTATTATAAATTATTTTTATTTAGTAATAGAAATTTTTTCAATCCTGGATTTGTTAAGAATGTTCATATATCATGGGGAGGCACTCATAGAGGCCTTACTAAGTCCCTAGGAGTTGGAGGCTGAAGCATCAGTGGACGAATTCTATAGGATGGAGAACAGTCCTAAAGAATATCATGCCATCAACTTCTTCATGAACAGGGGGGAGGATTCCATCATACAAAGGCACATCGTACCCTTATATGTTTCCAGAGAGATAAATGGAATTGATTTCCAAAATTTATTCATCAAAAATGGCTATGAAGTTATCCTCCCCCCACTTCGGGTGTTGCATCGGCTCGGATATGATGAATACATCTAAAAACCCTGCACTACAACATGGCTGGGTTATGACAAAAGCGAGTAGAAACTGTTTGGATGAATCAATCTTAAAACTCAGATCAGAGACCTCATGTCGAATTATGAGTTCCTAGTAGTGCAGAAAAGTACGGCCTTCAACATCTTTCTAGGGAGGCCTTGGCTTCTTCAATATTCAGAAATTTTGTCATCATACCATCAGTGTGTTAAATATTGCACTAATGTAAAAAATGGGTTATTTCATTCTAATAAATACTTGTTTGAGTCCCGTGAGTTTCACTATATTGACACAAGTTTATATTAATCAGATATAAAAATATTTTTTCCAACAACATTGATTGGATCAATGCCCCAAATGGATTAGAAATGTCTCCTCTCGGTCACCTCCAACAACATGGGGAAGAGTACACACAACCCATCAACCAAGATAGATGCATAAGTGCATGTATGGATGTAGAATCAATTTTCTACATGATCATTTTTGTATCCATCGAGTCCAAATACATAGAATATTAGGATGGATTCTATGGGGATAGGAAAGCCCCATCAAAGATCATCTCGGCCCATTATTAGGACATAAAAATACCATTGCCTCACATAATAAGGAAAAAAGAGGACTTCTCTCCCAACATTGGAGAGTTCGTCTCAATAATATGATCTCCATCGGAAGAGGAAAAAGATGAAGAAGATGAAGAAATTAAAGGAGAATAAGAATAAGTGGATGAAACCCTCAATGATTCCCCTCATTCATTATAATAAGGTGTCTCCACCACAATCTGTGAACAAAAAGATATAACTATGGGCACCAAAAATGGCATGCTGCCCAATATGATCAGTGTGGCTATGCCGGTCAAGGAACTGGAGGTATACACCTCCTTTCTAAATAATAATTGAGATGTGTTTTCCGGGAAGTACACATAAATTCTAGTACTCAAACCTAAAGTTACCTCTTATCATATGGGCTTTCCAGAAGACCACTAGGGCTATAAGAAAGAAGCTAGAAGGACCCACCCGATGCACGATTCCAAAAAAGAGGATAAAGGTGACAAGATTATCAAAGAAATAATAATACGACATGTCCCATATCTGATCGAGAGGGAAATAATATTCCTTGTCAAAGAAAAATGGATAGATTAGAATCTGCATTGACTTATGGGACCTCAAGCAGCATTGTCCAAAAGATGACTTCGTGGTCCTAATTACAAAGTTGTTGTTTGATGAAATGGATGGATTTGAAGCCCTCTCTTACATGGATGGATATTATGGATACAATAAAATCCATATGGCCCAAGGAGATCAAGAAGCTACTACTTTTAGGGCCCCTCAGGGAGTGTTCTGTTATAATGTAATTCCCATTGGTCTAAATAATGCCAACGCCACATAACAGTGCACCTTGCATCGCATCTTCAAGCCCATATTGAGAACATTCATGGAGTGTTATATCGACGATCTGGTGGTTTAATCACGACAATGATTTAACCACATGGAGGATCATGAAATTTTCTACAAAAATTTACAACAGAACAATTTAAATATGAATCCCCTAATGTGTACCTTTGGTATTACCTCGGTAAAATTACAAGGTTTTATCAAACACCATCGTGGAATCAATGTAGACCTCGATAAGACAAAATCAAACCTTGGCATATCCCCACCTAGAAACCTCACCGTGTTGATAGGTCTATAGGGGAACCTCACCTATATTCAGCACTTCATTGCCAACTTCGAAGGTAAATGCTTAAATCTAACCACGATCATGAAGAAAGGTGTTACATATGAGTGGGATAATGATATAATAAGCATTCGAAAATCTCAAAAGATATTTCCTAATACTGTTGGTGTTGATGCATCCAGTTTAGGGGAGACTCCTCCTATTGTACGTAACCGCCCTGGAACAGTCATTACATACCTTCCTCTCCCAGAATAATTATTCTGACAGTGAGAACAACCTCTATTACCTAAGTCAAACAATGATCGATGCAGAATATCAGTATTAAAAATTAAAAAAGAAATTTCTAGCCCTAATAATTATGGTTTAGAAACACTAGAATTACCGTCAGAACCATGAGGTTCATTTGGTCTCCGGCTGAAATACTCTCAAATATTTACCCAACCATCCCATGAAAAATTGGTGCATATCATGATGGGTGGTCATCCATAAACAGTTTGACATTTGGTACATGTCCTATAAGTCCATCAAAGTCAAAGAATTATTAGAATTTTTGGTCGAGCACCCCTCAGAAGAAACAACACCATTGGATTCTGAAAATCCAGATTAAGATGTTTTTTCTATCCAAGTGGCCCCCAAACATGGGAAATGTATTTAGATGGTGCTTCTTAATGCATGATTGGGAAAATTATGCGATATCACAAGATCACCATAGTGGGGTAGGTAATTATATTCATATCCCCCAAAAATGAAAACCTACCTTACTCTTTATTTCATTCGGAAGGGTGTAAAAATAATGAATCAGTATATCAGTCCCTCATTGTAGGTATAGAATTGGCATTTAGTGTGCAAGATAAACACCTAAAAATAAATGGTGATTCAAATCTAGTAATCAAATAGGTCAATGCTGACTATGCCATCAAAAAATAAATATCAGTTCCCTTAATTAAGCATGTTAGTGAATTGATGACAGAATTACCATCAGAACCATTGTAGACCTATGTCCCCCTATCAAAAAAATACTCAAGTAGATGCTTTAGAAAATATAGCTAGAGCCTTGGTCGATCTGGACCTGGATTAAATAGTCATTTTCATTACCCACAGTCAGATGTTATTTCTATTCATCAATATAAATTTAGAGGAAATTGATGAAATTATCTCCATCCCCGAGCCTTATGGTAAAACCACCGGTTTGATGACACCCATTTCAAATTACCATTAGAATGGGGGACTCCCACCTGATAGGGCTGTAAAAGAATTGTTTCGATTATGGGAATCCAGCATCTTCTTGTAGAATAGGGTAAACCAAGAAAAGGTTCTCTACAATCGTGGTCTTAATGGGGTGCTTTATAGGTACATTGATTGATAAAAAACTTTTGTCATCATGAATGAAGTGCAAACTAGAGCTCTTGGGGCACTCCAATCAGAAACCATGCTCTCTAACCAAATCCAAAGGCTAAGGTATTTCTAGACCACTATGATACATGATTGTGTCATATTCACCAAGAAGTGTCATTCTTGTCAAATTCAAGATAATTTCATACACCCCCTCATATTTACTTCATGAAGCTAATACTCTTGGACATTACCCTTCTAGACAATGGATGTTGTGGGACAATATCCTCTCACTTGAGGCAAACAATTCAATTTCATACTCATAGTGACCGACTTCTTTTCAAAATGATCTGAAGTCATACATCATAAACAATTAGGGTGGAGACAAATATTTTTATCTTAGTGAAGGCCAACATCATTACCAAATTTGGTTCCCAACAAACAATCATATGGAATAATGGTACAAAATTATGCTCTGCTAAGTTGGACAAGTTATACCAGGAGTGTAGAATTAAAGCCAATCATTTTTCCCATTACAAACTGATGGCCAATGGGAAGATAGATGCCTTCAATAAGACATTGTCCAACATACTCCAAATGATGGTTGATATTGACAATAAATTGTGGCCAGATAATCTCTTTCTTGCTTTATGGTATTACCTGACCACGACCCGCACCGCCACCCAGGAAGCCTCATACTCACAATTATAGGGGGCAGATGTAGTGTTACCAATCCAGATTCAAGATCCATCATTTGTGTGGCCTTTTGAGAGAATTTTTTCATGGAAAAGAAATCCTAGAGAAAATTTCATGTATTGAAGACACTAGATTAATAGAGGCTACAAAAACTGGATTGCATGAGCCTTCAACAAAAAAATATTGCATTTGATCATTCCTTGAAGGATAAATGGTGTTAGTCGTTCGAACCATGATTATGATTTGGAAAAATACCCCAAATCATGAAACAATGTGGGAAGGACCCTATTTCCTAGATAGGGTATATTCCAATTCAGAATAATCTCTGATATCAATGGACGAATATCTCATCACGGCTCCCATAAATGAAATGTTCTTGAAAATGTATTTCGTGTAGTAATACTCCATTGTTTATGTCTATTCTCTATGACCCTAAAATATGAGTTTTAATACCCAGAAACCAAGGTCCACACTCTAAGAACAAAAACTATAAGTAATTTCCCTTTCAACATGACACTAAGCTATACAAAACTCGACCCTAAAACATCAAAATAAACTGTGACTCTTGTCGTTGTCGTAAGACATTAAATTACATGAAACAAAACGTCTAAATCGCATGATGATAAACTCAATGCTCTCTCATAGAACTATGTATGGAGTGATTCCACCCATCATAGGATATGTAGAGACACCTTGATCCTTGATTCAAGCCAGGCCCCTATAAAAAAATACCCCCATCATTCCACCTATCTGCCCATATTCGTAAAGGGAACCCCTATCACTCATTTTTTCTCACATCGACTACAACTCACATGAAACTATGATCAGTGGTAGGGATTATCTTACGAAAGTAAACTATGGAGTGACACGGTACACTTGGTAAATGTTTGGGATAGAATAATTATTCCCCTACCCCTATGACCGAGTCGAATCGGTACATGGTACATACAGAACTATGTACGTCTTGATTCCTTCCCTCACAGGATACATAGTGATTCCTCGATCCATGATCTTGGACCAGCTCCACCAAGGGAAAAAATTCCCCATTATATCATCTACCTCCAAACACCTTCAACGGAAACCTTATATCCCCTCCTAGTTTCTCACAATTATAATGCCCCACGTGAACTTGTGATCAGTGGTTAGGGTTCTCTTAAGAAAATATTTTATGGAGAAGTATGAGGGTCCCTACACCCCTAAAAATTAAACAGAAATGTCCCTATATATGTACCAAGCTAGATCGGTACAAGGAAGATTCATAACTATGTATATCTTGATTTTTACCCTCACAGTGTATGTAGGGACACTAGGATTTGGTATCCCAGACCATCCATTATCATCAAATAATTCCCTCACATGTCTTTCGACATAGATCCAAATTAGTATAAGGAACATTCAAAACAATGTATGGAAAGAATCATACCCTCGTAGGGGATGTAATGAAATATGGATCTATAATCCTATACTAGACTCTATAAAAAATCCCCTTTCCCCCCATAAAAACATCAAACTTGTACAATGAGTCCATAAATGGTCCTAATCACAGGGCAATGAAATGAAAAATTCTTTAAGAGTTATGTGCGGTCCAGTCCCCGGTGGTATGAGATCCCGCACATTCCCTCTCACTCATGAGGAGTCAGAAGATTATGATCTCCCTATACGTGTGAGTTAGTCCTATGTGGAAGCCCCAATAGTTCATAGTTTATCATGGTCTGGGTATTCCTTATGTTCCCAGGCACATATTTCTAGTTTTTCATAATACATACCTTGGGAAAACATGGATCCTAAAATCATTCAATGCCATCTTAGATGGAAGGCTAGAGTCATGTGGACACCATTGATTGAATATGCACATCATGCCCTAGATTCTTCGCATACATTTCCCAAAAAATGGCTGTCAATAAAAGAAAAATTTGTCCCCAGGAGAGTCTTATCTTATCTTAGTACACCCAACAGTTTCCAAGCCCTATGTCATCCCTCCTAATTCATGTTTCCCCCATGACTATGGTTTTCACCTTCTATCATTACTCACATCCTAGGAATGCCAAAACATCCTTATTTCCAATAACCCAAAACTCTTAATGATCCTTATGATAGTATAATCATTATCACTGCATGACTCTAAACTGAACAGTTTCATGTCCTCACTGCATGACATAAAACTACAAGGCTAAAAATCAACCATGTAGTATGATGTTAAAATATGTAGCATAATTTTAAACCTAATGTTCCCCCTAATATAGATTGTTCCATTTTTTCGTAAATGGCTTGGAATCCCGGTAATACCTTGTTTCTCACATAGAGCATAGCTTACATGAGCATAGGGATTTTAGCGAGAGATACACTATGGAACTATTGAAAAATGTTGCAGGAATTTGGTCCTAGTAGAACAACCCTATAAATAATTTCATTGTTCCCTCCCCTAATATAAATCCCCATCTTGTCCATGTGATGTTAAATGACTGGGTACTAAAAAGATAGAATGAATGCCTCACCATGCATACGAGTCTGATCTATATAAGAGACACCTGATTCCAAGAGTAAATTTTTTCCCAATATGACCATATAAAATCCTACCATACCCCATAATCTGTGCTTTATGTGATCTTGAATCCCCAAAACCCTCCAAGAACATCTAAAATGCAAGGCCAGTGTCCTACAGATACCGTTATTTGACTATTCACATCATTCCCCAGGGGCTCTAGATATGTTTCCCACAAATATAGTCATCAATCAATGGAAAATTCATCCCCAAGAGAGTCCTCTACTATCTCAATACGCCCAATGGATTTCAAGCCTCGTTCCCCCCTCCTGATTCAAGGGACATCAATTTTATTGTTTAATTTTTCTTCCTTACACACATCCTAGATATATGGGAACATACAGACCTAATTCATCTCTAGTCTATTTTGAGGTTTCTATGGATACCACATCCATATGGGTGATGTTGTTCCTTATAAAAAAAAGAGTGACTCCACTCATTTCCAAGAGATTTTCAGTTAAAATGCCCTATTTTCGTGTTTAGGTGAACCCCCTGTTGAAGTTCGCATACCATATTCAGAAAGTTCCCAATACTCATAAACATCCCCAGCCACATGAGACATAAGGCCAGTGTCCTGCAGACACCATTGATTGACTATTCACATCATGCCCTAGTGGTTCTGTATATGTTTCCCACAAAAATGTTCGTCAATCAAATAAAAATCATGTTATTTCACACCCCCATATTTGGGAAAACACCTGGATAACAGTTTGCATATCTTTTTCATTCTAAATTCCCCTGACATAGAAAGGATTCCAAAATGAACTGGCCATTCACCACCTCTCCATCACGCAACTAAGAACCATGTGGGATAAGTTGATCACTATAAGCCAATATGAATATCCCTAATATTTTTAGACACCACTACTCAGGCCATCCAACCAAAATGGCTCCCGACATCAAAATAATTTCAATGTGTTTCAAATCATACCAATACCATCTGAGATGGAAGACCAGTGTCCTGTAGATATCTTTGATTGACTATACACATCGTGCCCTGGTGGATCTCCATACGTCGACCACAAAAATGGTCATCAATCAAAGAAAAAATAGTACCCAAAAGAGTCCTTTCCTAATTTCATATGACTAAAATGGATCCTATGCCTCATGTATGTCAAAAATTTACAAATCAAGGGTCATGAAAAAAATCCAATCAATGTGTGAAGAATGTTAGGTAATTCATAGCAAACAGACCCAAGTCAGGTCCATGCCTTGTTATGTTTAGTCAAAGTTGATCATCCTAAAACATCAGTAATAAGTTTTATTGGCAAGACAATGAACTTCCAGTGAATGAGACTCCATACTTACATTTGGTGAAATTAGAAAAAGGCACCTCTGGTTAAAATTCAAGTATCGATTCATTATAAAAACATTATTCCATAAAAATGTGTAATTCTTGTTAGTTTGAAAAAAAAACGCAAAGGGAGGCCATAGAAAAAGACTTGTTATGCCCACTATTCCCATTTCATGTATAATTAGGAAAAAATTAGGGTAATAATGAAAAATGGAATAAATGTTTGTGAAGTGTTCCATCAAACCTCATCAATAGTCAATCTACACTCCCTGGGCCACATAGTTCAGGAAATAATTAGATCTCAATTCGATTATTTCAATTTATTTGTATAAAATCATGGTTTAAAATTAATACCTGATTGAGATGATGTTCATATGACTGATTGATCAATTGACATGACTGGGAATAGGAAAAGAATGATAATTTAAAAAAATAAGTTTCATTGTGTTAAAAAAAATGGGGAGCATCCAATGCTCAGATTCTATCCAAAATATCAAAAAAGTTGAAGAGTACATATCATGATTTGGGATAGAACTACAACAAGGCTCAGTTATACCATTCCAAGAGGATGGAAAGTGATTTCTATGGGTTTTCAATGGTCTGCTCCAAAGAATATCACTCCTCTATTTCGACCCTGACCATCAGATGCACCCACTCCAGAACAACATTAAGGTCCCTCCCTTTATTATAGATGGAATCATTGTTAGCACAAAAGAGGATAGATGGTCCCTCAACCTTGCTATGTAGGCTTCACACACCCACAACTCTTCCTCTTGGGGGTCCACAAAATTTCGGGCCTTCACCTCCTCGGCTGTTAGAGGATCAAATTCTTCCAAAAAAATCATAGACGGTCGCCACCTCGTGATGGAAATAATTGAACATGGCCAGGATGCCCTCACAAAAGACAAGGTCTTCTTAGAAAATGACTCTTTTGAAAATAAGGAGTTGTATGTGCTGATAATCAATGTTGTTGGAACTAGGATCAGTGGATAACCATTGAAAATTGTCACCCTCATAAGATAAATTGTCCATAGGTGTCACCGCAACCAGAGATCATAACTAGGGCCATGACTCTTTTTGTACTACCGAGTGCATTTCCACAAAACTAGTACCTTGATCCTCCACTGGATCCACGTTTCTATAAGAAGAAAGCACCGCTAGAGGTGTATGGAGGGACCTATGATAAGTCACACAAGATGGGAGAATATATTTCCCCTCAGATAGCTCAACCACTGGAGTCGGAAAGGGAGGACTAGCCACTTCATTTGGGATTATCAGTTTTATTCAGCTGTTTCTAGCCTCATTAAGGTCTGGGGTGGTATCTGTTGGAGGGGGGTAGTTTGAATCACTCCCCAATGAGATAAGTTGAATCGATGGGGCCCCTCCCCAACATTTTGGACAAATAACATGATCATCTTCTTATCATAAGGTTGAGGTTAGTTGGAGTATCCATGGTGGCAGATGCAAGGACTGAAGTAGAAGGTGTAGCCATCACACTCTTCAAAGTATAAGGAATTTGTGGCATCATTGTTGGGGAATGTACGGAGAAAGAAATGGTTAAAGGTTTTTGAACCCATAGAGTTGGCTCTTTCAGCATCCCGCTAGGCTAACAATATGACCACAATCGGGCATACTCCAAAAACAGGAAAGTGTATTCTTTTGTGTTAGGAATGATAACTTCAATAGTAGAACCATCATGCATCATCTTGAGACATAATTTCTTAAGAACAACAGGGTGGGACTCTCCCCTTAATTGGATAGTCAGAATCATAACAGTCTATTGGAGGCATCTAAATTTCCTAAAAACTGATAGGGGAGGTAAGGCTCAGAAATGACTAATTGGTCTATAATAGTAGTGAGAAACTCATCTCCAAGTGTGATATGGTTCGAAAATTCCTCCAAAGAACCTTCCATGTCACCTTTCAATGGCCCATGAAGGATATGATGTAGTGAAAATTAAAAACCAGAAGCACCGTTAAACAGTCCAACCACATCAATAACTCTTACAGTCCAAGGAAGGACATAGAAAATATTGAGAAGGGAGGTCGAAAGTTAGAATGAGGAGCCTTTTTAATATTCATGTATTCATAACAAGGGAAGTGTTCTTCCATCCACCTATACAGAAACTGAAATGGTCTGTTGAGAAGGTGCAGGTACCAACCATCATGTATCTATCCCAACATCTCATAGAGATGAGCGAGAGTGGGAAGGGCCAAATTATTGGGTCGACACTCTTCCAGCATGGTCTCCATCAAACAATTATGGCCCTAATCCATGGTATATACGTTGTGGGATGGGAAAATACATCCTCTCAAAAAACATGTTGAAGAAACCTACTAGTCTATACGTAAGTGAGACATCTTTTAGAACATTGTATCCCCATATAGTGTGTCATAATGATTCAATGGTATCACATTTTGACCTTCGAGTTTGTAGGGACTGGCGGATTGGATGATTCTGACTATAGAGATACCTCTTCATGGGTCCATTCTCTTGCAATATTGACCTTATCGACACCTAGAATGGGATGGACAAGAGAGGCTCAAGGGGATGACCAAGTAAACCCTATGTCTTAACTAGTAGAAACCTTGAAAAATGGGACACATGGTCATTATCATTCTATGTAGCATAATCTAGGAGAAACTCATTGTACATTTCGTTAAGGATAGGGAGCCCTCCAAGCTATTGGATATCCCATAGACTGATCCCCACCTCTCCATGAAATAAGTGGATGGATTTTTTCCATGAACACTAGTAGATCAACACTTCCTAAAAGTTTTCTCCTAGGGAGAAGATTGCAAACTGAGAAACCGAAGCTGCCGGATACATGCCCACCACCTCGAACTAGTCAGGGGACTGAAATCATGTCCTATTCCCCCAGAATTCCCAGGCCCACTAATCAGTGAATCAACCTCCAGCCTGTAGATCCCACTTGGTACTCCACTAACCATTTGGATTTTGAAGGGATATGTTGATAATGGATGGGTACTCATGAGAATCTAGTCTTGGGGCACCAGCGCAACACCTGTAGTTTCCCTGAGTCCATGTCGAGCCCCATTGTATAAAGGTGTTCTCTTGAATCAGAGCATCGATGACTTCTCCTGGTGGAGAAATGCTGGCACAGTCATGACCTTAAGGTGCTTCTAATAAGAATAAATGGGTATCTATATCATCAAATTGTAGAGTACCATCATCAGGGAAACCAAATATGTAAATTTGAAATTGTACAGATAGCAAATAATCTAGGAGCTCTGGCATTAAGATACCCCTTAAGAAGCTTTCATGAGGGATGATGTTGGATCAAATATGATCCACATTATTCCCCACTATGGTCTCCCTTATCTTCACTTATTTCATACCAACCTATGAAGCAGCCATTGTTACCTGCACAAGAATATCTAAAAGCTGAAAAAATAGTCTAACAAAATAGTGTTGGATAAAGGCTGTAGAAGAATGGATAAATGACTAAAAATATGTCAACAAAGGGCACCACCTAATGTTTCTGGAATCAATTCAATACAGAGACATCCTGTTTACTACATACTGTGGGGAAGGAACCTTTGCGTACTGTAATATACACATAGGTAACTATGCTTATAGCTACGGTGCACAGATGCCTTTCAGCACGTACAACCACGGTATGTGATCCATCCGTGGGGAATTGGCCTGTGGATCATTGTTTGGTGAACATAATGCTTTGAGGAAGTGGATACTGCAAATACTTTCCTTTAATATGTTCATGATTAGGAATTGCGGATTAATGTTTTAGTTCATATTATTTGTCATTAATGATCAGTTCGCAGATACATGTTCGGTATACAGACAAGATAGCCCCATAGTTCCCTCCTATAAAGAATCTGGATTTTAGTCTTAAAATTCATCAATGATATCCGTGAACCCCATATATGCTACATGGATAGAGAAATGGTATGGATACTAGTTCATGGTAGGTACAAAGTAGTTCAAAAACATGATTTTCACAAGGGGTATGGTACGTGAGAGAAGAGGATGCTGGGGAAACCAATAGTCATTTTCTCCATGAGAAATGGAAAAAGACAAATGAAACGGGCCTCTATATATTGTTGTGGTCCCCTATTACCATGTAAATCTGTTCTACCATGAACCATTTCAGTTCAGAACGGATTCTACATCAGAACAGTACCCTTTTCATTCTGATTGGACACCATTCTGATGGGGGGAATTTGTTGAATCCAAAAAATTCTTCCATGGGAACAAAATACCACAAAATCTCTTTTCTTAAGAAACAAAGTATTCCTAAATTTATAGAGAGGATAATAGACTCAAATTTAGTGGAATATTTCAAAAGAAACTCGAATATATTCAGGTTTGCATGGATTTCTTAGTGGCCCAAATACCATCACCAGGAAAGGTACGCATACCAGCTCGATCACGAAAAAATAAAAACGCAGGATGATCCACGAATAGATAATGAACCTTGTTGCTGAAGGAATTGTCTACAAAAAGTATATCTGCATACCATAACATGAACTGATCATTTCATGGATGAAGAAAATCAGCAGGGTTCCACGAACAATTATCAGGAAACAAAGCCTCTACAAATCCCAGATGACTGAGCCTTCAACGGGTCAGGATATCTTTACGGGCCTCCACAGATGGTTCCATGTTCCCAATAGAAAAATTCTTCCCGATGATCTATAAAAAGGATAACAGTAAAAGAATTAGGTATGGGCAATGAAATACCGAAGGGAACCCATAGGTTCATGTAGATTCATCGACTAAGCCCAAATCAAAAACTGCATTGTCCATAGGTACAACCGACTACGAACCACAAAAAGAGGTAATTTAATAATAATAATAATAATAATAATAGAACAAAGAACTTGAGTAGTGAACTTTGAACCATATACTACATGAGTATTAATTCCCCAAGAACGATAATCCCTTGGACCTTACATCCAAATGGTGCTCTGCAAAGTGTACCATTACATGGACTGAACTTGGTGCCATATACAACAACAGTACGTGGATGGAACCCAAAGTGCCATGATGGGCAGCATACCACTATGGTACATAGTCGCCTATACACATGCCCACATACAACATTGGTACATAGATTTTCCCTATTCCTGTATACAACTACGGTATACAGTGCCTCCCACATCTCTTATAATAAACTAGTGTGCAGAATATGATGTCTTCAGGTATTATTTACTCCAGTACCAACCTCACTCTTCCATTACTACCTACTCCTCTGTGATCCCTCTGCTAACCAGCCCTCTGGTATTAGTCTAAAACTTCCTCCAAATCCATCATAAATTTATGATCAAACGATTGTGCACATCAGTGTTCCCCTTTGATTCGACATACCCATGGTATGCGGAGTGAGGAAGGCTCTCCCCACGAAATTTTGGTCTTCAAGAATGCATGTGTGTCTAAATTCCCAAGGTAACATGAAGTCCAACCTTGGTATGCCAAAGTGAAACGCCCCATTCTAGGGATTAAGGGTGGTCACTCGCTTTTCCATTCAGTGAGGAATAGTGATCCGTCGAAGGGGATATGTTAGCTCCCCCATTTTGATGAGGAAAAAACTCTTCCCTTTCCCTGAATGTATTCTGGGGCCATCCCACTAAGGTAAGTCCCAAATAACCCAAGGAAGGTCCATGTGACATTCAATGTCATTTCACATAGAAAGGATCATTTCATCACGCCCTTTCCCATGGTTCCCCCGACCTATTCCACTACATGCTCTCCCTCCCCCACCAATAGTGGAGGAATTATGTGCATTGTTGAATATATCAGGTACTATGGTTTCTCACACCAATCATGATAAATGTCGGATTAGAGGTTTGTGATGATTATAACATCCACATGTTCTGAACTATGAGAACTCTAATTACTGATAAAACCAATTTACATAGGATGCCAAAAAGAAGGCCCAAGCCCAATGGGAATCCTATTCAAAAGGATTCACCCCATCAGGTCCCCTTAAATGGGCATCCTCCATACGTAAGAACCAATAAATTTGATCTATGAGAACTCTGATTCCTGATCAAATTGGTATATGTAGGACACCTTATAGAATTCCCATGCTCAAAATAGTTTCCCTCTAAAAGGGTTCAACCAATCATGATTCCTTCGAATATGTAGCTCTCATACGTAAACCCCACATAATATGAACTACGTGAGTTCTGATTCCTCTCCCGAAGATACATAGGAATCCATTCATATTGGCCAGTTCCCAACATCATGTCAGCTACTGTACCCCCTCGATGATGAAAAACTCTAGAGTTCCTTATTATATTGCTCAAGTCAGTATCACCTCCGTAGTAACAAACATATATGCACTCATATGACGATATTGCAAATCAAGGGTATCTCATGGACACACACTTCGGTAATGAACTAAGGATTAATGAACATATGAAGTCGACATAATTATATAAGAGAGTTTCAGAATTGGAAAAAATCATCCCCAAAAGGGATCGATTAGCCTGGACTCCCATCCTCTCGACCCAGGGAGTCCTTATGTGTCGTTGGCTATATTATCAATCAACGAGCTCCTTCCATTGCAAAGCAGGTCCATGAATCATGGAACCAAGACCATTGGGAATTCGTGGATACTTGAATAACCTCATTAGAGACCTTCTGAGGAATTTATATCCAATAAGGACCTATTTCATAGGTACTTGACCCCCCATTCAATCGCTTCTTGGGAACAACAGTTCCCGTAGTGTTAATTCGTTCTTCTTTAAAGGATAATGACACTAAACGGGTTGAAACAAAATAAATTGTGAAATATACCAGAAATCGTCTCAGAAAAATTGGTGGGTGATGATCCCCATTATTCCATTTCCGTACCAACCAAAAACATTCCACCTCGAAGGCAGAACGTTGGGGACTCCATTTTATAATTAATAAGGAATGATCGTTTTGTAAATACCAAAAAACTGTTTAGTTATGTTAAGTCACACTCAATAAATGTTCCTCAAAATCAAAAAATAACATAGTAGAGGAAATATATGTCCAAAAAACCACCAAAATTAATAAATTAATATTTATTAAACATGGTATCCCATCTCCCTCTTTAGTTTAACCCACCAATAAACTGATTTTGACATTAAAAGTGGTAATCGATTCTTACTATATTGTTTATTCAAAAGGGAAAAACATTAAATCACCCCCATTATATAATTTTAAAATTTAAAATTACAATTTCTAAATCTATTTAATACTATTTATTTAAGAGGATTGGTACCTTTCAATTTATATATAAAACTATAAATGTGTCAAAAAAGTGTTTTTTTCAATAAATGTATTTTTAAGAATAATATGGTCGTACATTTAATCTTTGAAAATTAATTATAATTAAATGTATATAAGTTAATATTTATACATATAATCTATAAATTTAACTTAAATAATTCTTCATTAATGGATATTTTGACTAATTATAATGTAGAACCATTATTCTTTTAAAATTGTTTTTTTTAAAATCAATTCTTAACCATTAAAATAAAATTATAATAAAATCCAATTAAAAGAATATATAAATGTAATTAACTGTATAAAATATCAATAGAAAATAATTTTTAACATTGAAGTGAATTTAAAAGAATAACGAGGATTTTAAATTAATTATTTTTTTAAAATAAAATATGTTTATATATAAATATTTATATTTCACTATTCATAAAAAAATTGGGATTTTATGAAAGATTCAAAAAAAATTATTATAGGTTAATATTTATAGGGTCATTTAAGAAAATATACCCACATTATAAAGAAGTCTAAATGTTCCAAAAAATAATTATAATGTTTTCTCAACAAAGAAAAAATCATTTTTGAAAAAAGAATTGATGAATAAAATAAAAGTACTAAAATTTGAGTCTTTATTTATTATGAAATAATAAATAAATTCACATTAAAAAAATTATGGTTACCTTACATTGTTATTTTTATTCATATTTATACTTATAATTTTTTATAATTTGTTATATTATTCCTGTTTAGATGATAGCATTTTAACAAATGTTTTAGATTTTCTAATTCATAGAGTTTCTTTTTGTATGTGGTATAAAAAATACTTTCCATATAAAATATAAAGGTGTCAAAATCTACTCCTCATAAAACAATAATATCCTTATAATTATTTCTTGTTATTAATTTGATATTTCATACTTCCTTTGTGGAAAACCCAAATCATAAAAGGGTTGATAAATATTTTTCTTGAAAGATAGAGAGGGGTATGAAAATCTCATATCAATTAACTAATAACTAGGATTCCAATTTGGATAATATTTCTAGGATGTGAAAATATGTACCTGAAATAAATGTGTACATAATTATGGGGAGTGATAGATATCATTAGTCATATGAAATTGAATGATCATGATAATATTAACCACCACAAAACCATAAAATTTTGATGAGTCAAAATTCAATTGATTCATCAAATGTTAAGGTTGTAGGATAACATTTTTGATTTTATATCCTCTTCCTAGATTTGAGATATTATATTATAATTTTGATATAGAAAAAAATAAAATATACTTACTTAATATCATTTTTATAATTAAAATGACTTCATCCTCAGATTATGCTTGGATCTCATTCCACTTCACTTCTTACTCAAAGGATCAAATACTCTCTATGAAATTTTTAGGGATGATGAACTAAAATTAACTTTTAAGAGAATGTAATACCAATAAATGTGTAACAAGATATTCCTAATATCATTATAAATACCAAATTTTTATTATAAAGTAATATAATACCTCATATGAAAATGGATATAACAATATCCAAAATTCAACAATTAAATATTTTTTTTCAGGGATTATTCCTTAAATAAATGAACTAATTTCCAAAATAACATCAATATTATCAACATTGAATATGGTCTAAACCTCAAATTTATTCTCATACCATTAAAGTTAAATCAATATAAAAATAATTGAAATATTCCCAAATATACATTAATCTTAAAATAAATTGTTAAATATATCTCATTCTAATAAATTGTTTCACAAAATCAATTTATTATTTACAAAAGAATGTCTATGAAAGAAAAATTATAGTGACCAGGACATAAAATAGGGCCTTGGTTGGTGGTTCACCATTTTCACCCATCATTTTTGGGTTCAATATTTATAGCCCTAATGTAGGTGATGGGTTTTTTCCAACAGAATTGTTGTCCTTCTTCTAAAACTATGTATAATAAGATATTATAGTACTCATAATTTGCACTGATACTATAATGCTCTCAATATTATTATGAAAATATTTAAAAATACTATGGGTTATCAAATCACATTTTTAACATATAGGACATTCTATCTAGCTCATTATTGTCTATTAAATTAAAAAAAATTAATTAACTACAATTACCTCTACATCAATCTTATCTCAATGATTTTATTTTCCAAAATCATGTTTTTTATAAAAATATATCCTTAGAATCATATCATATTTCTTGTTAATTAGTACAATTCAATATTTTATTAAATATCCTTAAAAAATAATATAGGGTATTCCAAATAAATTCCACAACTATTATAACCATAATACCATTGATAAAAACGGTAATAACATGATTATTTAGTTAGAACACCAAAAAACATCAATCGTTACACTTTAATAATTATCATTTAATTATCCATAGGAAATAAACCATTTATTATATAATTGACTTAGATAATGGCCAAGATCCATGATAACCCTTCCATTATTTTTGGCATTTACTTAATTGAATACTTTTATCTTATAAACTTTAACACATGAAATCTCATGTGATTCCATATTTATGTTCTTTTATGTTATTGTAAATTCATCTAGGTTTCATCTTTTAATCAAGAATTGAAGATAAATCATTTGGAATTAATATAATATGTGTCTGTTATGTTCCCCTTAGGTTAAGAATATCATTTGGGGATATCATTAGATTTCTCATCACATTGGTGGTTGGAATTCCTTAACCTATATCACAATATTAACTAAAAATAAAAAAAGAGGATGATCAAGTATTAACATATAAAAATGGACACTTATGAATATAGAAGGAATAAGTTATAAATCATATATATATAAAATCTTATTATTTTCCAGGTTTCAATCTTGGTTATGCAGGGTAATATTTCCTATTTGGTGTTCTAATATAACAATTCATTCAAGTAATTTATAATGAATAGTGAAGAGTTCTCATACTTCCAAAAAATATCCCCCAGTACTACCAAACCAGTCCTGTAAAAAGGCATATTTTTGTACACCAAGTGATGATCGAGTCCAGATCAATAATCCTTTTTCATGGTTATTACCCCAGGGTATAATGATGAAAAATCTACATCCAATTGAAGTAACCAATATATATGTATATTCATGGAAACCACATACTCTACACATTATAAAAATTTAGGCATGCTTTCTTATGTTTAGTCTTATCCATAAGAATTTCATTGGATAATCCTTATCCTTATCCCCAAAAATGTTGAGACCTTAATCTAATACAAACTATATTGACCAAATCCTTTTGACACATATTAATGCATTATTTTCAACATAAATATCCATTTTTACAACCCAAACATCATGAGGTCATGTTTGTTTTAATGACTACATTCATAGATTTCAAAGAGAGACTAAAATTAAACTTAAATATTTTTTTATCAATAATGAGATCCTAAATATATTTTCGAACTAAAAACAATATGGGATAAATAGTGGAATGAATAAGGAAAAAGTTGTTTTCTAGCACAACTAAAAAAAGTTTTATATACATTGATGGCCTTTATTAGTGCTAGAAAAAATGAATTTATAAAGGCATACATTATCAATGCTAAGAAAACATGGATAAAGGGAACCGTTTATCTATGATAAAAAAGAACAAATAAAATTTAAACATTACCAATAATTATTTTTTACATATAAAGGTTTACCTTTTTCATCGCTGAGAAAGGGTACCTTTAATCACTAATTTTTTAGCATTGATTAAGGACTTCATCACCTAGCGAGTCCCACATTGAAATGGAAAACGGGATTCCACTTCATTATATATCATTCCACATAATCCAATATTCCAAATCCTTCTATCAGGATGGGCTCCCCCATATATTGCACACACTAATATGGGCCTTACATGGGACTACGTGGGCCTTATCCCACCCTAAGCATAACATGGGCCTTCACCCAAAATCATATTCATGTCTTATAGTACTCTTCAATGATGGGTAAATTCCTAAATATTTTTGTACAACTGATTAATAAAATATAAGTATTACAAATAATATTAAATTGAAATAATTAACCAAATAAAATAATAAATAAAGAAATTTAAAAAGAAATTATGTTTCTTTAATTAAATGTTTATTAAACTTTTTAATATATATATATATATATATTAAATATTAATAATTAATATATAATAAATATAGTTATATAAAATGAATAAAATGAATGAATTAAACAAGTATAAATTACAATGAGTACATTACAAAAATATTAATGATATTGTTTAATAAAATAATTATTAATAAAAATGAATAAAATTAATATACACATTTAAAAATTATAAATAATAATAAATAATATATATTAAATATAGATATATTAAATTACAAAAATTAAATAATTAAACAAATAAAATTTATAAAATGTGTTAGTTAAAAATATATTGAATATATATTAATTAAATTATTATTGATAAAAATTAATAAATTTAATATAAATATATATATATATATATTAAAAAAATTAAAAAATAAAAATTAAATGTTGATATTTAAACTGAATAAATTTTATTAATTAAACAAAAAGATTAAAAATTACTCAATTTCAAAATTGTTAATAAATTGATTAATATAGAAATTATTAATAAAAATGAATAATATATATATATATATATATATATATTAATTGAAAATATTAATAAAAAATATATTAAATTTAAATATAAGAAATGAATAAAATGTTAAAATTTAAAACATATTAATATATTAATGATTTGTAATTGTTTTGGTACATAATTATTCATTAATATATTTAATGTAGAAATATCTTCTTATATATTTCTATATATATATATATATCAGTATATATAATATCATACACCCCAAGACATTACATTTTTTTATTTTTATTTTAAATTTAATTTTTTTTCTTAGATTTACGATGGTACACCAAACATAATGTTTACATTACTCTATAAATAACACTGAGGTTAGCTTGTGTTACATGCATGACTTACTTTTACCATACAATAATATATTTTTAAAAATATAATTATTTAATATAATATGATACAACCTATCCATTAAATTGATGGTTGCGAATATGAATAAAACGATTTTGTAAATATATGATTGAATTCATTGGTTACAAAGTAATTAGAAATCAATGTAAGAGCCAAATGAATATAAACAGAATATTTAAAAAAAACAATTTTTTCTCACAATTTCATTTATAACTAACAAACTAGATTAATTAAAATTATGTAATTATATTAATTTAATATACATATTATAAATTAAAACAAATATTTTTTACATTCATACATTATAATTTATAAGCATAAGATTATAATAAACCCAATATTTATTGTAAAAAGCACTATTTTTATAATTGTAATTTTACAAAATTTTAACAGTGTACCTTCTATAAATATGAATTTTGACACTTTTATGAATTTTATATGAAAATATAAACTTTATATATAAAATATAAATATAAAAAATATAATTGGTTGAATTTATGTTGTTGTTCTATAATGTTTCATTTTTGATGAATAGTAATAATAAAATAATTTTATTCAAAACTGCTTTTATGCCTAATTTATTTATAATTTTAAATTATATTTTGAATTTATTTAATGTTTTATTAGATCAATTTTTTATTAGTTAATTATGTATAGGTCATTGGAATCAATTTATTTTTGAAATTTGATAATAAAATATAGAAATCTATTGAAAATATTTACTGTAAAACCCCGCATTATCACCCCATATACTAGATTGAATTTAAATTAATTTAATCCAATAATGTGATTATCATTTGGAAAAATGAATTCAATAATTTCAATATGAATAGTTTATAATTTTGAATAATTTTAACTTAGTTTTTAACCTAAAATATATAGGGAATGAGACTAAAATTAATAACAATAATCAAAAATAAATTATCTTAATGAGGGACTAAACCTTAATATTAAGGAATAAAATAAGATAGAAACTTTTTAAAAGAAATTTTAAAGTACTATTTATGCTCATTCCTCCATTTTCTCATATTTGGTTCAGTATTGTATCCAAATGACATGGAAAATACATTGGTGGAATTCCCTTTCCATAAATTTTCATGAGATCCACTATCATCCACTATAAAAAGGTACTCAACCCTCCCAGTTCCTCACACCTCTTAATACACCTTAGATCAATAAATATCTATGAATATGTATCCTCAAAATACCTCTTGTAATCCTAGAAGGAGAAATTTGGTCAAAAAGGCATCCAAGGATGCCCTTTGGTGGAAACCAAATGAAGTTACACAGATAAGAGGTGATATTCTTCTTCAAGATCTTTATGTTTTATTTCTTTATCAACCCTTTAAATTTTTATTATTATATAATTATATAATAAATCAAGTATCCTAAATTTATAATATGATATTTTTTATGTGTCTTAGCAACACTTACAAACACTTCCATAAAATGTGTAATGATCTTACCATTTTTGTGTACGACAAACTACCACCACAAGAAACAATATCGTTTGTTTTTCTTTTACCAGCTTTCATTGTTGGGAATTATGTTGGAAAAAAATGTTTATATGTGATATATATGATATTAAAAATGTCTTTTTTATTCGGTAATTTGTTTTATAGAAAATCACCTTATGTTTTTCATTTTGTGTGAAAATGAAATCCTCATTTTGTGGAAGTGTCGACTACCGCCTCCTCAAAACTATGTGATTTGTTCACACTACACATGAAATATAAAAAAAGACGGTTTTAATTAAAAATAATTCATATAAATGAAGTAAATTTTATATTAATTTAATAATTATTTTTTCTAAAAATAAAATATATAATTTTGTTTATACCCCTTTTCACACACTAAAATGTCATAATGTTGGTCATGGACGTGTGGACTACCGTTTCCCCGACACAATGTGATTTTTTTTACAAAAAAATAAATACAGATATAAATATATATTATTAATGAACATTGTATTTATTATATAATTACCATTATGAAAAAAAATATTTTTACTTAACTTCTTCCCATAATGATCATTGAAAAATGGGGACATTACCCCTACATATTTAAGTCATATCATCTCAATGATTCTAATGTCAGTTAATTTTTCATAACCGTATTTCACGATTAGTTTTTAATGTATAATTGATGTTTAAATATGATAATTATATCATTATTATTATTCTTTATATATTTATATAAAGACACCCCTAACAATATTTGACCTACCATAGTCACCTTTACAAACAATTAGAATATTGTCAAAACACATGATGTAAACCTAATTATTTAAGTATTTGTTTTTAAAATTATAATAATTGAAATAAAATTAATGATAAACATTAATTAGGTTATTATTAAAGTAAATAATTAAAATAAGTTTATTATTATTGAATATAAAGACATTCTTGACATGTTAGACTCAGGGTAAGGGTTTTCATCTAAATTTACTTTCACTTGAAACTTATTTGTTACTAAACACTAATTCACTTTATTGTGGTGTATATACTTACCTGTTTCCAGTTAATATCATTACTAACTCCTATATCATGTTATTTTATGTTTTTTTAATTATATCCCCTTGAGTATTTATCCTGAAAATTTTCTTTGGGTAAAGGTTACCTTATCAATCATAAATTGATTTATCATTGTTAACCATATAAAAAGACAATCAATTTATTATTTCTTTAAATATATAAATGATTGGTTCATGGATCTATTTATTTCCAAAACCATATACTATATTTACATACATTTTTCACATTTATTGGTATTTAATTAATTCAGGAAAATTTATAAATCTATTTCTTCTACTTAATACAAGAACATTTTGAAAATGCCCATTATTTTTGAATTGAATTGATTATTCAATATATGTGGAATTAATTTAAAAATAAATAAATGGGTTGGGGAATATTTAATTAAAGTCATATGGGATGGGGACCAGAAAATTCACACCCCTATATGCATCATTATTCTCATCAAATAAATTGGATGGCCCCAATTAAATAGTTTAAAGTGTATTCTCTTTACGGTAAAGGTATCATGTTCTGGGGAAACATGATGTCCATTGTTTAATAATTTCCTTTATTGAAAATTTATTTTTTAGTTATCTAGGAGATTATTTCATCAACATATATATGGATGCATTTTATTCATATATTATTTATTTAATGGAATGTATTCCCATTTCTAACCATGAAATTTTGATTATTCCATATTTAATTGTTTGAATGGAACGTGTTTTCAATTACATACCTTTCCATGTTAATTTTTTCCCACAAACTCATTATATCTTCCATTATATATAATATTTCTGATCATTTGAACTCACCATCTTTTTGGTTTCCATTCCCAATGTTATGAGGAATATATAATTGAATATAATTTCAATGATATTGTTCATTTAATTTTATTATGTATCCTGTTTTATTTTAAATTTTCAAATTTATTATGTGTATCATGTATGTAATATGGTTTTCAAAACTAGTAAATGATTCGGTCACTTGGGATTTAAAGCTTTTATCTACTCCAATGCAATAAAGTAATGAATCAGATCTGGGCTTATGGGGTTAGGTCAATATAGTTGGTATCGAAGTAGGTTTAGAAGTAATCATGGAAACTATATTTTTAAAAAACTTACTAGGGAATATAACAGAACGATATAATTTTAGTAAAAGTATTTAATAACATCCTATAATGTTCGAAAGGTAGAAATTATGTGGGTCTTCAATGTAATACATCCATATCTAGATACTACAAGATTACATTGTTATGGAATATATATACATAGGGGTAACAACTCAAAAAATGTGCTTCTAGTCTGACATAGAATAACCCGATACATGACAATGGTCTATACTATACACCTAGTATAACAAACATAGGTGATACACTTAGGATAATTCACATTTAATTTGAAAACAATTTTTATGGAATGGAAGGTAATTATATCACAAAAACCCATGTTTTTAATTTTGATAATACTTGTGTAAAAAATTTTCTATTTATGATTAGTGTTTCACTCATTTTGGGATTATAAGTTATTTTACATCATGTGATGATCTAATCCCATATTTTTCATTTTTTGAAATATTTCCTATAAGGAATAAGGTTATCAATAATCCGGAAAAATGAAGATATTTTTGTAATGAGGAAACCAATATAGCAAGTATTGGAAGAGAAAATGTTATGAAAATATTAGGGAATATTGATATGGTTATGATTGATAAGTTATCCCAGATAGAGAAAATTGTTCCACAATGAGATCATTCGATGTTACAATTAATAATGTGATATAGGACCCCATGATTTAGTGGGGCTACTTACCCAACAATGTCTTAAGTATTTTGAGAAGATATTCATGGCTTCTGGATGCATTGACAAATGAATGGTTACACTTTCAGTGTATTGTTTCAATGGTGACGTGGATTAATTGTGGCCATTGATCATGAATACTAAGAAGTTTTAAGAAATAGAACTCATAGAATAAAGAACCATTATGGATAAATTCTTTGATAAATACCTTTTTCCTAAGAAACAGACTCTGATGAAGATAAAGTAACTTAGTTTAATGATAAAAGTGGAATAATGTGGTGTGGAGTGTGTTGATTAAATTTCCGTGATAGCAAGGTATCCTACAAATTTTATACGTGATAAGGGATATAATAATGATAATTGATTTTAAGGACATAATCCCTATCTATGAAGGGTGATGGTGTCTCAAATATTTTTATTCATACGATGAAATAGTTTTATCAGATATCATGATAGAGAATGAACTATCCGTGTCTTATAGATTCATGGAGAAGTAAGAGAAGAAGTACGAGTAACTATAAGAAAAAGGGGATATGGGAAATAAATATATTTATACAGGAGATAAGTGTCAAATTAGTCACCTTGGAAAATGCTTGAATGGATTGGTTGTTTGTTATAGGCATCGAGAACATGTTCACCATAAAAAATATTGAAATGAGAATTACTAAATTTCATTTATTTTGTGTTAAAACTATATGTATATGGGGAACTACATAAATGAATTCCACAAGAGTCCAGATAATATACCTCAAAATAAGTTAATGGGTTAAGGTCAATCATATGTTATTTACACAACTAAAGTGTAATGATTAATGTATTTTTGTATTTGGATCTACTAAAATAGGTTTAAAAGTATTTCATTGCTGATGTTCTCAACATATGAGTTATGAAATATACATGTATTGTACTACTTTATTATTTTATTAAGGATTTGAGATCATATGAAATATGGTAACAAGAAAATTTATTCATTGGATGTTAAAAAATTTTGTAAAACACATGGTTGAGGGAATGGTTACCCTTAATATTTACCTAATGTTAACAAGATTATGTATGGATTAATAAATTATTGTTTCTGATAATGTAAATCAGATATGTGTGGACTACCTTGGAATCTAAGTAATGAATTATTGACAAAGATTTCTTTTGATCATTGATTTAGTTTACATTATTTTTTATTTATGGAGTATATCAAATAATATTTTTTATGTAAAAGGAATAATAATCACACATCACTTCAATAAGTATTTATCATAATTAAAGTTATTAACATATTCACATGTTTCATATTTGACGATTAAAATCTTCTTCATGTTTTTTGATAATTTAATTTTTTAATTTTGGTGACCTTACCTCTAAGGTATTGGAACATTATATTTTGGAAAAGTTATCCATTTTTGAAATGGATTAATTTGATCATTGGATCAGTATTTATATTTTAAAGTATTAATTCACCTAATAATTCATCACGACCTAAAAATTATATATAAATAGTTAATTCGCATTTAAAGGATAATATTGATCTTATGAAATATAAATGTATGAGGTAATTATATTTCCTTATTTCATTATAGGCTGACATAATTCCTAACCTATAGGAAAATGGGTCTTGAAAATGTTTTCCCCAGTTGTCATTATTGTTTTTCATATTAGTGACCTTTATGAACTCCTCTAGTTTATGGTTTTGTGGTCAACAACTAGCTCATGAACATGTTCTCTATCGCTCCCCATCATAAATTTATTGTTAGATTTTTCTTCTGTATCCATGTTTCAATTTCCCAACTATATTTTCTTAATAGGGAACCTAGTTACATGACCATTTTACTTTTCTATCTCTCAAATTAATAATATCTTTCATTAACCCTATTCATGATGTGGGTATTTCAATGATATTTTATTCTCATAAATCAATCACATGATTACTGAGATTTTCATAAAATTTTGAGGATGTATATTTTTAGTAGAGGTAAGAACGTAATAAACTATAACATTAAAATACTTTCATTTTATAATAAATTTAATTTTTTTCTTCGATTTCCTATGTCACATGCAACATAAATTTTATCTTTCTTGACATTGAACACTATGGTTACCTCAAGTTACACACAATACTGACTTTTACCTGACGATAATATATTATTAGAAATATAATTATATAATATAATAAAGAAACAAAATATACATTAAATTGATAGTTATGAATATGATTAAAAATGTGATAAAAAAATATATTTTTAACTCATTCAATAAAAATTCTTTTGAAATGATTATAAGAAAAAATTGAATTTTAAGGGAATGTTTTTATATGAAATATTATGCTCAAAAATCATTTTATAATAACAAATAATATTAATAAATGTTATTGATTTATATTAATTTAGTATATAAAAAAATATATTCAATCAAATATTTTTGATATTCATCTAATATATTTTATAATAATAAGATAAGAACAAACCCAATATGACACATAAAAACAGATATTTTTATAATGGAAATTTTACCACTTTTTAATGCTTCACCTGCCTTAAAAATTAATTTTTACTCTAGTATGAATTTAATATTCCAAAAGAAAATTCATCTTTTAAATGATAAATTACAAATATATTAGGGTGAATTTTTCCTATTTTCTAGTACAGATTCATTTTTTTGAATAGTGAAAAATACTGAATTATAATTCAAATCATCTTTTTAATCTAATTTATTTATAAGAATAAATTATATTTTAAATTTATTTTAAAGTTTAATTTGATAAATAGTTTATTTAATATAAATTACTTCATTGGAATAAACATTATATTGAAATTAGATATAAATACTTTTTAATTGTTTGAACATGATTACATTGAAGCCCCTCATTGTCGTCCTGTCATCGGGATTAAATTTAAATTAATGTCATACAATTATGAGATATTAATTTTTCAAAAAAGATTAAATATTTTTAATAGGAATAATTTATAATTTATAATATTTTTAAATTAGTTTTTGACTAAAAAGTATTAGTGAAAGTGATTAAAAATAATTAAAGTGATTAAGAGAATGAATTGCTTAACAACATTCTAAACCATAATCTTATGGGAAAAAATATCCCAGAAACATTTCCATAAGACATTGTTTGTATATAAATAGACCCCATAATCACATAAAAATAATTGGAAAAATTATTTTATCCACTTTAAAAGAAAAAAAAGGGTGGAATATCGTTTTGAAAAAAATACAAGAGTGTCACCCCCACCATAATAAAAGGGAATTCTCCAATCCCACTTACTCAAACCTCTCAATAAATAAAGTATCCACAATTCTTGGCCAAAATTACTATTAAATATAAATTCAATCAACCATGAAACTCCACATTTTTCAAAAATCTATCCAAGGAAGCCCCTGGGTGCAAACAAAAATGAGTTACCCATATACAAGGTAACATTTTTTCTCATGCTTATTATGTTTTATTTTTTCCACCATCGATTCATTTATTATAATTAAATGATTTTTTTAGTAACACTAGTATACTAAATATAGTGATATATTTTTTATTATGTTTACATACACTTACCGACACTTATACCAAATGGATAATGAAAATATAGCTTCTGTTTATGTCGATCAACCACCACATGAAATGATACCATTCATTTTTCTTTTACAACATTTCGTGGATGGTAATTTTGATAGAAATAATATTTATATATGATATATATAATATTTATACCTTCTTTATCTTTTGGAAATTTCTATAAAGATCCTAACTTTTTTCTTTCATTTTCTGGGAATACGATAACATCGTTTGTGGAAGTGTAGATTACCACTTATTTAAAGTGATATGATTCATTCACGCTATACATGGAATAGAAAAGAATGAATTTATTTAACATTTTTTTAAATAAATAAAATCTATATGAAATTCATGAAATATTTAACTTTATTTAAATGTAATATTTCAATTTCTTTATTACCCATTTTAGACACTAATCATTGGTAAAGTCGGTCATGTTCATGTGGTCTACGGACTCTTTGACATGATTTCATTCCTTTTACATCACAAGAATTATATATATAAGTATATATAGTTAAATTAAATTGTATTTATGATATAAATATATTTTCTGAAAGGTGAAATGAAACTTACATTATTACCATATTAATCATTGAAAAATCGGAATGTTACTCATGCATATATACGACCTACCATCTCCATGATTGTAATATTTGTTGATTTATCATAACCATATTTCTTCATTGATTTTAAAGGAATTATTTATATATAAATAAGATTATTATTTCATGATTATTATTCTCCATATGTTTTTATAATTACACCGTTGACCATAGTGGAACTGCCGATGTCATTTTTTTCCAGTAAATTGAATTTGGTAAAAACAACCAAAATAAAAATAATTGTTTATGTATTTGTTTTCAAAATTGTAATAATTTAAGTGAGAGTTATGATGAAAATGAAAATGGTTCTGAAGAAAATAAATAATTAACATAATTTTATTTTTCAAGAATATAAAGACACAAGTGAAATGATGGACTCAACGTAAGGGTTTTCATCACAATTTACATTTTATTGGGACTTATTAATAAATATACACCAATTCACATTATTGTGATATATATACATCCATATTGAAATTTAATATTTTATTACCTAATAAATTATAGTATTTTATGTTTTACATTGAATTGTCTCACCCAAGGAGTTTATTATAAAAATTTTCAATTGTTAAATGTTACCAATGCAGTTATAGATTCTTTTTGGGATTTTAAACATTATAGATTCTTTCGGGATTTTAAACATTCTCCTCAGATAATAAAATTATTATAAACGTAAATATTATTTTTTTGGTGATTTATATTATTTTTTCCAAAACTGTATACCATATTTAGATATTGTTTTTCTTTGAGTGTTATTTAATTATTCGTGTAAATATTTGGAAATATGTAGCTTCTTTTCCATAGAGGTACATTTTGATAAGGTGAACTATTTTTTGATTTAATTGATTATTAAATATATATTTATACAATTATTTGGACATCAAATTCATGGGTTGGGTACAATCTAATGAAAACCCTACTGGTTGTGGAATAGTAAATGCAAGTCCTCTAATTCATCAGTATTATCATGAAACAAAATAGTTGGTGAAATTAAAATAGTTCAAACTATCTTATCTTGATGTTAAAGGTATCATGTACCTAAGAAACATAACATTCAATCATAACAATTTTATTTATTTAGAAAACATTTATTTCCATTTTCAATGACATTATTGAATCAACATATCTATAGATTCATTTCAGTCCCATTTTACTGATTAAATGGAATATGTTATAGATTAATACATTGGCATATTTATTATGACTTACAAATTTTTATAATTGGCACGTGTTATCAGTTAATTTGAATTCCATGTTTATTAATTCTCATTTAATAATTGTTGATTCTATTGTACATTCTCATACTGATAATTTAAGCTCACCTATAATTTTGGTTTCCTTTCCCCATTTTATAATGAATATATCTGTAAATAATAATTCAACGAATCTTTTCATTTCATTTTATTACATATCATGATTTTTTTACATTTTTCAAATGTAATATGTGTATCATTTATTTAATATGGTTTTCCAAGAATCCTAAATTTTTTAGTTAGTTATGATTTGATACTTGTATCTATGCCAATGTAATAAATTAATTCCCCATCTTCGGGCTTCTGGGGTCTAGTTGATACATAATAATTTCTAAAGTATGATTTATGTAATACAAAATATTTATTATTTCATTAATAATGCCATATATTTAGTGAAGAATGGTAAATTATAAAAAATTAATATTAATTAAAAATATTAAATATTTATATTGAATAACATACATTAATGGAATTTCATTTTATTTTTAAATTCAATATATATCAAACATGTGTTACATTGATTTAACACATGAATATACATAATTAATGGATTTTATATATGATGCATAAAACAAAAATTTACGTTATTTGTGAAATATAATATAGAATCATTTATACAAAATACAAATATAATTTATTCAAATTTGGATATTTATTTTTGAACATCATTTAGTAACATGATACATTTAATATAATTTTTTAACGTAATTTTCTTATTAATTTTAATACCATTATGTATTAATTTTTCAATTTTTATATTTTATAGATTTTTTTAGAGTGTAGATATTTTATTCTATTTATTTATATATACTTATTTACTAGGTTTTAATATTTTCAATATTCTCTTGAATTCAATATGAACAAATATTATTTTAATAATTTTTATTTAATTATTAAAACATATCCATTTTTCAATATTTTTAAAGTGAACTCATTTTAAAATATTAAATTTCACTCATTTTTAACATGCATTCACATAGATTTTATAATCATTAATGATGTTAAAATTATATTTTTTAAAAAATATTTTTAAAAATATGTATTTATAAATCAACATTTACTCTTTTTATAAATATTTATTTCTAATTAAAAAAATAATAATATATTTGGTAAATTTATATATATAATTATAAATAAAGTATTATTTATTTAAAGTATTATAAAACAATAATAAATTTATTTAAATAATGAATATATCTACTATATTACTTTTTATATTTATATTCATTTTTATATATATATTTATACTTTTATTTGTATTAGTATTTTTATTTGTATTGTTATTTATATTTATAGTTATATTTATATTTATGTATATATTTATGTATATATTTATGTTTATGTCTATATTTATATTTATTATATATATATATTTTTATTATTATTATTATTATATTTATATTTATATTTATATTTACATTTACATTTATATTTACATTTATATTTATAATTTTATATATATTTATATTTATATTTATATTTATATTTATATTTATATTTATATTTATATTTATATTTATATTTATATTTATATTTATATTTATATTTATATTAATATTTCTTTTATATTTATATTTATATTTATATTTATATTTGTATTTGTATTTGTATTTATATTTATATTTATATTTATATTTATACTTATATTTATATTTATATTTATATTTATATTTATATTTATATTTATATTTATGTTTATAGTTGTATTTATATTTATATTTGTATTTATATTTCAATATATATTCCAATTTCAATTTCTATATAAATATATATATATATATATATTTATTTATTTATATTGTGACGTCACAGTTTTGGGTGCCGCCCAAAGGTGCCCTGTACTCAGTTGGTCACATAGCCAAAAGCGCATTTCCCCAAATTCCAGAGGCTGCTGACTAGTAGTGATGGACTTTGATGTGATAGTGATGAAATAATGCCCTCATATGGGGAGTAACTCAGCAGAAACAAATAGTAAACTACAGTGGAATCAATACCATTCATCCGAAATAAACTGTGGAAGGCTGAGGGTAATAACAATTACAGCAAACATATAAATAAAGGATGCGGGTCACAAATATCTAGTAAAAAGGCTAAAAAGTCACAATACTGGAAAAAAATATAGAACCCCAAGTACAAAATATTGTAAACTCCAACAGCATCGCCAGCCTCAGCTTTGTCCCATGCCCTCCAGCTCTAACAGTACACATGTACTTGATGAAGAAGGGTGGTTTCCCTTTTCTATACCTACAACCAAATAATCTATTTGGGACCAAAACAATGACACAATCATGGTGTGATAATAATACCAGTAGGCAACCACCAAAAGTTCTATGCCTAACTCTCTGCGGATATATATAATAGTTAAAAAGTATAATGAAGAAATAATCTAGGAAGTTCTCAAAAGTAAATAATCCTACAGTTTGAAAATAAATTCATTAAAATTATTCATAATTCAATCCATTGAATATGAAAGCCTTAGGATCTATCCAAAGCTCTGTATTCCCATGTATAATAATAATAAAATAGACATCTTAGAAGACTATAAAAACAAACAAATAAGAGAGAGTCCAAGATTTTTATTTGGATTGGAAAACTCCTCACAATAATTCAAACATTCCAAAGAAACCCTCAGGGATTGTTCTCACATTTTAACCCCTCTGTTTCATCATATCATCAATTCAATAAACAATAATGACCCTTTGGTAAATCTCACACAGTCCAACCAATTTGGTTCCACATAGTTCTAATCAATTACCAACGACCACCTGGGTCTCTCTTAAGGTCAACACCCCATGGTCCAAAAAGAGAGAATGTAAACATATAATTACCCTCTAGAATCACTCATAGTCTTTTTCCTATGGTCAAGGGTTTATTTAATAACAATCCTTTGGAAAGATCTCATGGTCTAACCCCCTTGGTCTGTGACACCTGAGGGCTCTCATAGTCAATTTTATATGGCTCCACATAATAGAAAATATACATAAAGGACCCATCTCGTGAAGCTATCACAGTCAATTCCCCTTGTTCATACATTCACAATGTGAACTCAAGCATCTTATATAAACAAAAACTCTATTGTAACAACCTAAGGCTTAGAAAACAAGAAAGCCTAGCAGACAATTCTAGACCAAACATCCTTAATTAATAAAACATGGGAAACACATCCATAATCTTGGTATTAAACCTTATGCTTAAGAAATAATCCCTTTTTCAATGACAAGACCACAATAGGTATTAAACTGGGTTAATTTCCAAAACAGGCAATACCCTAAACATCTGTATTTGTCACATTAGGAATATATAAACAAAATAAAATCAATGAAAGGACCAAACCACCTACCTTGAAGTTGTACGAGGAACGCTCTTGAACTCCTGTCGTTGAATCTTACTAAAATGATAGATATCTATTAAAAGGTCAAAATCATCCATCCTTGAACAACTCCTGAGAGTGAAGAAATCCATGAGAGAGGCTCTAGGGAAAAAAGTACTCACCTATGGGAATCAAATGCACCCAGTGGCGTCTCAATCAGATCTCTGACGAAGGAAGAATATGAGATCAAATTTCATAGGCCCCATGTCACTCTCCTATAAGAGACATAGAAAGGATCAGTTTTGGGAGATTAGATGCAACCCTGAGCCAATTAATCTAATAAAAAATAAAATCACTCAACTTGTTCATTTAATGTACACATCGTGTACTAGCCTCAACTATCCCCTGCTTTAGGTAGTCTTCCAGGTCACCACATTGCCATGTAATCAGCCATTACATGACCAGTACATGGCTACATGAGGCAACCATGTACATGATATTTACTAAAGAGTACACAGCTTGTTCTAAAAAAATATCCCAAACATCCTTTTTCATGAAAAATAACCCGAATTCAATATCCATACCTAAAATGATGATCCTAGTTATTAAAAACATCACCCATTATAGTAATTCGTCCCTGAATTTCTCTTACAAGGGCGGTGAAGAAGAAAAATCAAACACCTATGGCCACTGTGATCGTACGTAGGCCTCCCTCTCTCGTGTCTCTTCATGTACTCACCCGTGCTGCAATATCACCAGTACCAGAGGAACAGACCGGCCAGAGAGAACATTCCTGTTGTGATCCACAATCAGAATTGGGTGATCCTCAAAGGATGAATCCACCTCGAACTCAACCTCCAAGGGTTGAAAAAGTTAGATGGGTTAGAAAATTAATGTCGTAGCTGAAAAACATGGAAGACCATGTGCATAGCTCTATACCTCTGAGGTAGCCGAAACCAATAGGCAGCTGGCCTGACTCTCTCTAAAACCTCAAACAGCCCAACATATCTTGGTGAAAGCTCTCCCTACCTCCAAATCCTCCTATGATCCAACCTCTATGTGACACATATGAAAACCTAATCTTTGACCATGAACACCATAGGACATCTCAATCAATCTACATATGATTTCTTTTGAGACTGTGCAGTAGCCATCTTCTGCCTTTCTACCATACATATCTGTATAATGTTCCATCTGAATAGTCACAAAAAAACTATTATTATAGGAAAACTCTACTAGGTGTATATGTCTCTCCCAAGAACCCCCTAAATCATGGATTCTCATATCATGTCCACCAAAACATGAATAGTGAGCTCCGACTGGATATCTTTTTGGGGATGGTAAGTTGTACACAAAAGTACCTATGTACCAAATTCTATATTGTAGTCCAAGCATGACATGAGAAGTAAACCACACATACCTATCTAAAACTATAGTGTATAGAACCCCATGAGAATGTTCAATCTATCAGATGTACAACCTTTCATTCTCATCAATACTCAAGGTGTCCTTAATCGGCTAGAAATGTGAATCCTCCATGTGTATGTAAACCACAACCCATACTACAAAATTACCTCAAGGTGACCTTGGTAAACCAATAAAAAAATCCATCGTTATATCATTCCACATCCAGTCAAGAATGGGTAACTATTGTAAAAGTCTTTTCAGATGCTGATGCTCCGCCTTCACCTACTAACAGGTGGAACACCTCATAAAAAAACCAAAAATATCTCTATTTATTCTCTTACACCAATACTAAGGGTGAAGATCTCGATACATCATAGTGAATCCAAGATGAAATTTCCAAATTGAAGAATTAATATCTTTGAAAAGATCCTTATTTATGTCTTCTGACACCCATACATGCCCATTAAAATTCAAGAACTCATCCTCATCTACGGTCGACCTAGGAGTTGGGTTTTCTCCTAACACACTCACCTATAGTACTACACCCTTAGAATATAATAGCTTCTGCATTCCTACTCGATCTAGAAGAGAAGAGGTAACATCTATGGAAGAAAGAAATTTTTTTCCCTTCCTGTAGTGAACCTCCATATTCACCTTTGAGAATAGAGCTATAAGTTTTCACTCATTGATGGCCTCCTGAACTGCATGTATCTGAGTCCACTAGCTAAATGAATCATCCACTACATTTCCTTTTCAATTAATATAGGAATGATCAAAGTCAAAGTAATAATTTTACTCAACCTATCATCACTACATCAAATTCATATCACACATAGTAATGATATACTTGAGGCTCTTTTGGTCATTAAAAACCACAAATTTCTCTCCCTAAAGATAATGTCTTCAGTAGCATAAAAATGCACAACTATAGCCAACTCGAGATTGTGTGTAGGTTAATTCCTCTCATTGGGCCTCAACTACAGAGACCCATAGGTAATGACTTCTTCCCCCAGCATAATCACTACTCCCATCTCGATATCTGGAGCATTGTAGTATATTGTGTAACTCCTGCCCATGTCCTGCTAAATCAGGATTGATGCTAAGGTCAGTCTCACTGTCAACTATTGAAATGCTGAATCACAAGAATCATTCCATGATTAATTATCAACTTTATTAGTCAGGAACTTCAATGGTGATACAAAGCATGAAACTTCATGTATAAAGCACATGTAGTAACCAGCAAGCCGCAAAACACTATGTACCTCAACGGCGTTCTTCGAATTCCCCCATGAAAATACTTTTCTCACATTCTTTGTGTCTACTGATACTCTTGTCTCTTATATATCATCACCCATGAAGTGAATCTGATCTATCTAGAAGTGGCATTTTGAGATCTTAGCATACAACTGATACTAACTTAGTGTACTCAAACTAATATTAATATGGGTGGCATGGTCGCGTCGAGTGTGATAGTATACCAAGATATCATCAACGAAGACTACCAAAAAATAATCCAAATAAAGATGGAACACTCATTTCATCAGTGCCATGAAAACTGATAGAGATTTTGTGAGACCGAAAGACATAACCACATACTCATATAGACCTTACATACTTTGAAATGCTATATGAGGTATATCTGGTGGTCTGACGTGAATCTGATGATAACTGGATCTCAAGTCAATCTTTGAGAACAACAAGGATCCTCAAAGCAGATAAGAGAGATCAACAATCGTCGGCAAGGGATACAATGTTTTTACCATAAATTGGATCATCTTCCAAGAATCCTCACAATGTCTGAGGTTACTATCCTCCTTCTTCGCAAAAGAATAAGAAAACCCCAGGAAAAAGTACTAGGTCAGATGAAACCCATTGCCTTCTTCTCCTCCAACTACTTTTTGAGCTCCTATAACTCATGTTTAGCCATCTTATAAAGAAAAATGGACATCTATGCCTCTCCTGGAACATGATCAGTAGAGAAATAAAACTCATGATAAATAAGGAAACCTTAAAAGTAGTCTAGAAATACATCAATGAAGTCATCCATCACTAGAGAAAATTCCATCTGTGAAGTCCCCTATTCATCTAGATATAAACTAGAAATCTGGGTTGTAATTACTTCTAACCCATGATGCTCAGGTCTATCTTTGCCCACCTAAACATCCCATTCACCATGATGTAAAAAATTCCTACCCTTTGGTGACATAAAAACTCACCCTATGATGAAATTAGCCAACAATGTCCTAGAAAGAGACCAACCATTCCATTGTGAGAATGAAATCGAATCACGTCATCTCTATGATAGAAAGGTCCCATGAGAAGTGACAACCCACAACATCAAGAGGGAACTCCTTACATTGACATACACTAGTATTACTAAGCCCCATAAGAGAATCTTGCATTATAACATCCTCATAAGTAATGATAAAGAGCCTAGGGATCTCCACAACTAGAAAATATATAATACCATGGGAACCCCCTATGTCAAAATGAGATAGTAGAAAAAACTGAAACTACTAGAATCGAACCTCTAACTGTATAGTGTTTAGGATCCTTCTTCTACTGGGTCTACCCCACTACAAATGTCTGACATATACCATGGCCCTACGAACCTACCTAACTACTGAGAGATGATCCACCCTACTTTCACTAAAAATCTATTGACTAGATACCCCAACCACAAACTCCTCCTCGAATTGAACAAACAGATGAACTCTAGTTCCCTGATTGATGTGAAACAAGTTTTCCTACTAATAAATGTGGAGTTATAACAGAATCTCTATCGCCTTATACTGGTGAATACAACCAAAAAAATGATGAAGATGTCCCATATTGCTACAAGACCGGCACTCAACTAGTTCTCTCGGGAAATGTTGTCTCATATCCCCACTCTTCCCGCACTGGTAGCATACCACTTGGATACCTGAAGAAACATCACGTGAAGGAAACCTATGGTGCTTCCTTCTCTCTATCAAATGAGTAGCATCCCTAGATGTTGAACCACCCTGGCTCGTAGCTCCCAACACCCTAAGATTACGCTCGGTAATCAAGACCCGGTTCACTATAGCGATCACAGAAGTCAACCTAGAGACATTCACCTGGGATCAGATAACATACATAAGACCATACTGAAGCATCCTAGCCAAATATTAATCTTCACCACCCAGAACATGTGAGAAGAGATGAAGCTCTTTGAAACGAGATGACTAATCCATCACTGAATGAGTGCCCTACTCTAAATGAGTGAACTCATGAGCTCCATCAGCCTTCAACGTCTTGGGGTAGAAATAGTCATGGAAGATCATCTAAAAATAATCCCAAACTATATCCTTATGAAGTCCCTCATGTGAGATAATATCCCACCATATCTTGGAGGAATCAAATAATATTAATGTCACAAGATCCACCTTCCTCTCTGAAGGAGTCTCTAGATGATTAAACATTCAAATCATGGCCTCCAACCATGACTCTATAGCCTATGGTCCTACAAAAACTGAAAATGCCAGAGGATTTTGATTCTAGAATTTATGTTCCAACTCTACCATAGTCAGAGAAGGATGTGGTGCTCCCTGGAAAGTATGTATCATCCACATGAAGCCTTCACAGAACTATGAATCAACACTTGTGTCCGATATAATAGCTAGTTCCAAAATGGAAATGATAGGAGATATAAATGTAGTCCTGGATCTAACATTTCTTGTGTTTGGCCATCGCCTTACACCTAGCATTCAACTGAAGAAAATCTTGGTGAAATTACTCTTAAAGTTCAGGTGAACACCTCAGTTCAGGATTAACAATGACTAAAACACAAAAGTGAAAGAAAGAAACATGAGAAGAAACATTCATGTTTTCCAAAATAGGGTTACACGGCCCCTATAACCCCTACACGACGTGTTCCCTTAAGTTTTTAACATGGTGTTTTCCTCTTCCAAAAATAGTTCTGTAACACCCATACACATGGTGTGTTCCTCCTGAGACACGGTGTGTACTTGAATCTCTCCTTCTTCCCAAGTTCCTCTACATGGCTTATAACACCCCTATTTATTATTACATACTTCAACATGATTTATTACCAGAAATTTAAATTAATACAACTCTAAGGAATGAGAGGTCTAGAGTATTGGGAAATTAGGAGCACTCTATAATAACAAAGGACATAAAATACAATTCATTATTAAAAACTTATTTTACATGACCTCCAAAATTCCTACGTACTTATCATTGCATGGGATAAACTGAGGACATGAATAATAAAATGGTGAGATATAAAAACTAGTATGGTATTAAATAGGGAATAACATGAAGAATAAAATACGAGTTAGGCAATAGGCATATCAATGGATCAAAAGAAGAACACGAACATAAAGGCATGATATACTATGATTATCATGACATGGAAATTTGGTAGCAACATTTCACATGATATTAGAATGTTCCAAGGATCATTAAACATGGAGCATAATTGAACCCTCATTTCACTTTAATTAGTAGGTTTAAACCCTCATTTCACTTGACTTATCATGATAATAATATTTATCCAATGCATTGGATAACTATTAGGGAACACCCTTCATAATCATTTCATATAATGCATAAGTGTGCCACACGTATCATACAACATGGAATAATTCAATAGTTACTTATTTCAAGATAAATGAATGTGAAAAAAAGATGATACTCTATAAAAAATATGTAGATGTGAATAATAGTTAATTCCCTTCATATAGAAAAGGAAATGGTATTTACTAAACAATGACTTTGCGTTGGGAAATCACTGTGCAATTTCAGTTGCATAATGACATGACATAAGAATTCATAAAAATGACTGAGGACAATGAAATGGGTGTCTCATAATATTGAAATGAAATGGAATGTATGAAGATCATATAGATACATGTGCAAATATAATTAATGTAATTTAGATTCATAATACAAAAGAATTTCTTGAATGCAAGTGATGAGAGAGAAATACCTTTCTGAATTTTTTATTGTAATGAGTGTACATGGGAGGAATTAATGGGAGAGAAAGTGGTCTCCCATCATTAAAACATATTTATGAAATTATGGGTGAGGTTCTAAAACATACCAAAAAAAATTTAATTGAAAACAGAAGTATAACAACATAATGAAATTGGAACAAAAAAGACAAAGGAAGAAATCCATTTCATGGATGAGTGATCCCAAAGGATTGGGAGAGGCTTGAGAGTGGTTTATTGGAAGATTGGGGTGACTTGGAAGGATTTTAGAGAGAGTATGGAAGATTTTGGTTGAGCTCTAAAGGCTTTGGGTGATGATGAAGTGGTAGCATGGGTGGGTTAATATAGGAATACAGAGGTAATTATTTGTTATTCAGGTTATGGATACTATAGATTAAACTAATCAAAACCACGAACCAACCCATAGTTTTTTCCCATGGTTTTTTCCAAATGGGAGTGGAAAAAATTATTTTAATAATGAAAATTTCTGAACTTATTAAAATATTAGTATTTCTTATGTGGAGGTGAGTCACACTCTTAGAGAAATCATTTTAAAAGTGAAACTGTTTTATAAGTTTTGGAGGGTCCACTATTGCATCATAAATTTAATCAAAAAAAATCAAAAATCGCATAATTTTAGTTTTGAAACATATTTTTTTTAGAAAATATCATTTATAGTATATTTATTACATGACTATTAGGTCATTATTATGTCATAAAAGATATTATATATTTAATGGGTATTTAATATTTACACAAAAATTTTACTATCTCAAAAAATTATGAAAAATTATCCATTGGATAATTTTGACATCTTGAATCCAAAAATAATATTGATTTTTTCTAAATAATATTCTAAATATGTGAATTTTTTCTTTTATAATAAATACCGACATTTATCTAAAATCCATGGGTTTTTGCAAAAACAGGTTTCAAACGATAATAAAAATTACAATTGTATTCATAAAGAAAATTATATGCTCTTTAATATTTAATAAAATTTATTTTGTTAACAATATTTTATTAAAATATTATTCAATTCTGAAATCCTTTAATTCATCAAAATAGATTTCTAAATTTAATATTAACTTATAATACAATTTGTGAAATGAAAACCATTTACAAAGTAACAATAATAAAATGAAGTAATATTCTTTATTATATACAATAATAATGCACATAATCATATTGATAGGGTCTTGTTACATAACCCCTTATAACACCATCATAAGACTAAAGGGTATGGTTTGTGATTGTGACATAATCTTGGGGAGGCTCAGATAACATCGCCCATGTGGTAATCTCTATTAACATACACTTCTCACATTGGAGGTTGTGCCCAAGTTTAACATGTTGAATCTTGGAATGGGATTGACCAAGAGAGAATCATGGTGACACAACCTCCTTTACAAGCTCTGAAAAGTGGTCTTCATATGGATCAATTCTACTGGATGAGGCCATCGCTACCTTTTTCTCAATAAATTTTATTTTTAAATCCCCATATTTATACTAATCATATGATCACTATTCAACAGATATATTAGCCACAGTGACAATTCATAATAGTATTTTAAAATCCAAAAACATAAAACCAATGAAGTTTATATGTTATATAACCATTTTTCATAATAATACATTTAATAAGATCATGTGAAATTTTCATTAATAAACGTTTGGGTCATTATAATCTTCCCCCATTAAGAAATTTATCCATCAAAATATCCTTTTCCCATACTAAAATAAATGTGGGTAACTCTGTTTCATCACTTCCTCTGATTCCCACACCACCTCTTCAAACATGTGGTTTCACCACAAAACCTGATTATGGGAATTTTCTTATTTCATATAAATTTATCCATATGATTTAAGATCTTCACAATCTTCCCTTCGTAAGAGAGGCCATTCTCCAATGGTACTACCTTTAGAATGAGTACATGAGATCGGTTAGGTATGCACTTCATTAAGAGTGATACATGGAATACATCATGTACATGAGATATGTTCAGTGGGAGTGCTAGTAGATAAGCCATTGCTCCAATGTAGTAAAGGATCACAAAAGGGTCTATGTACCTTGGAATAAGATTTCCCCTCTTCCAAAACCTCATAACACTCGTCCATGGTGATATGAAGAGGAATACCATGTCTCTGAAATCAAACTCCAGGTATCATCGTTGATTATCAACAAATCTCTTTTGTTGACTATGTGAAGTTATATTGTGTTGTTGTATGGTCTTAACCTTCTCGAAAATATCTTCAAATAATTGTTGAAGTAGGAGTTTTCTCTCCCCAACTTCATCCGAACATGTTGGTGTTCTTGACCTCTTCCGAAACAGGGCTTCATAAGGAACCATTTGGAAGCTTGAGTGGAAACTGTTATTGTAAGAGAACTCAACTAGAGGAAGATATTAATCCCATACCCCTTTAAAGTCGCTTGATAATGATCTCGACATTTCTTCATGTGTTTGGATTGTAAACATATATTGTCCATCTATTTGAGGATGATATATCGTACTGATATTCAGCTTAGTATTTAGAGTATGTATAAGACTCATCCAAAACACAGAGGTGAATCATGGATCTCGATCAGATACAATCGATAGTGGTACTCCATGCAGGCTTACCACATCTCAGATATATATCCATTCGAGTTGATCGTATGAGAAATCCAACCTAATTTCAATGATGTATGCAGCCGTTGTATGTCGAACCACAACAACCAAGTTAGCATTGTCTCCTTTGAATGTCTTGGGATGTTCGGTGACAATGTCTATGGATATGTTCTCCCATTTCCATGCTGGTAGGGGTAATGGTTTCATCATCCACATAGACGTTTGCCTCTCAGCCTTTACTTGCTGACATACCATGCACTTTGATGTATACTCAACGATCTCCTTCATCATGTTATCCCCCAATAATTCCCTTCGATATCCCAAATATCTTTTTGGTTCCTGTGTGAATAGAGAAATTCAAATATTGTGCATCATCCAAAAGTTCTTTCATAAACATTAGATTTTATAAAACACATAGTCTTGACCCAAATTTCATAGTTCATTCTTCAATAATATTGAACTCTGAGGATTTCCATTTTCTTATAGTTTCCACTATCTTCTAAATTCCCACATCATCCTTTTGAGCACCCCATGACCTTTCTAAATGAGACGGCTGAGAAATAATTTGTGAAAGGATTGATGATGTTCCTTATTTATGATTCCCATGTAAATCTTCAACAAATCTATGAATATGGGATCCTTTTCAATTATCCGAAATTATCGAATCATTGGGTACTTTCTACATAGAGAATCTTTCACCTTGTTCACTTTATCAGGGTCGTAAGGGATTAAATAGTCAGATTCATAGATCAGATCTAACAATCATCGTTTTTTCATATTAAACTCTTTCTATGTTAATATATACTCTATGATTTTGTGGTCCGTATATATTTCACACATCTCCTCAAATATGTAAGGCTACCAAATGTTTTAATTGAAGATCACTATAGCCAACTCCATATCATATATTGGATTTTTTATCTCATGAACAATCAATTTCCATGAACCATAGGCAGTGAATTTGTCATTTTTCATGAACACACATCCCAAGAACTTCTTCGAATCATCATTAAAAACCACAAAAAGTTCTCCACTTTTGGGTAATGTGAGAACATACATAATTATAAGCCTAATTTTCAACTCCTTGAAGCTCCCTATGCATTTATCACTCCAAGAAAACATGACTCCCTTCTGAGTTATCTTGATAAGAGGGTTTAAAAAAATTGAGAAATTTATAACAAATCAGGGATAATATCAACCTAACCTCAAGAATCCATGTATATCTATTACCGATGATATCCTTATACATCACTCAATTGTAGCTGTCATGGAGGGATCAATAGATATTACATTTCTTGTGGTGATATGACCCATGAATGAGACCACTTTCAACCAGAACTCAAACTTTCTATACATTTCATTGAGCTTATCCTTTCACAAGGTCACTATTACAGTGCTTAGATGCTCCTCATGCTCCTCCTTGGTATTTTAGTATATTAGAATATCATCTATAAATACTACCACACATTCGTCGTGGTAATCTCTAAAGACTTTATTCATTGAGTCCATTAATATTTTCTGAAAATTATTGAGGCCAAATAGAATTACTATGAATTAATAGTGCCTGTATCTTGTACAAAAAATATTCATGGGGATATCCTCCTTCTTCAACCTTACGTGGTAATATCCCTACCAAATATCAATCATGGAGATGTATTTTTATTGACATAGATGGTCAAACAAGTCATCAATTTGGGGCAAGGGGTACTGGTTCTTTATCATTATTTCATTGATATCACTATAGTCAATGCATAGGGGCATTGAACATTCCTTATTCATGATGAAGAGGACTGGGGAACTACATTATGAAGCACTTGGTAGTGTAACCATTTTATCCATATTCTCCAGTAGTTTTTTCTTCAACACCACAACAACCATTCTATACAGAGTAATTGATATTGGAATTTCCCTAGGTATAAGATCAATTGAAAATTCAACATCTCTTCTAGGAGGAAGAAAAGGAAATTCCTCATGAAATACTTCTTAGAATTCCCTCACAATAGTAATGTCTTCATGGAAGGATTCGGCCTTATACTCAATCATAGTAGCTAGATATTCGTGCTCATAGGGCAGTAATATCCATTCTTGAGATGATGGTGCTAAATAACATTCATCTTCCTCCTTGAACTTGTACAGCATCTAGGGTCGATTCACCATATGGAGAGTGATTTCACTCACTTGGAAATTTTTGTTGGTTCTATATAAAAAAATCCCATTCGTACCAAGAATTGCATAAAATTTCACCAAAGAGAGTATGAAGAGTTTTTCTAGGAAGTTTATTCCGCAAATAATTGAAGGGGAGGAGTTATATTCATGGGATGCAACTATTTCCCCATTTTCACTTCTCACCAACATATTTACGTCCATGACAAGTGGTGGTGTTGGGATTGTTCTACAAAATGTTTTAGATATAAAAGAATGTGTATATCCAGAATCAAAAAGTATGTTCACTATTATTGGATGAATAACTAGTGTACCTAAAATCACATTGTTTTGGGGGTTTACTTTGGGGGTAGTGATGGGAAAATATCTCCCTTGATGCCTTGGAGGTTGTTGGTTTCCTCAAAAAACCATTAGCTTAGGGAAATGGTTTTCACAATGAGCTATGTTTTAGTTGAAGAAATAAACAATGAATTAAGGGTCAAACAGAGCATTCCCCTCCTCTGTCACTGGCTGTGGGATTTTCTTGTCGGTAGTTAATGGCCAGGTTCCCTTCTCTTCAACACCTAAAGCATTTTCCTCTCCCCCTTTAGGAAATTTATGGGTTGATTCTTTTTACACCATTGTCAAGTGGGGTGTTGTATTTTCATAGAACCATTGGATTTATCCATTGAACCACCAAAATTAATGTACACCTTATTCATCTTATCGCTATTTTAACATTGATATTCTTCGATCTCCATTTATACATTGAGGGCACATAGAACAATATCCTCATATCTCTCAATGTCATGGACCACTAGGGCTTTCCGTAGGCTATTTTTTATCCCACAAAAGAATCGGTCAACCTTGCATTCAGGGGTAACAAAAATTTTGTGGGACTATAGTACATAAATTTTAAAGATATCATTGTTTCTCTTATGGATTCATTATCTTTTTTCCTTGAGGGAATTGAAGTCCCCTTCCATCTTATGTAAGTGGGTGTGAGGGAAATATTTAAAAAAACATTACAAAAAATCAATCCATTCCAAGTACTCGATATTTTCGCAAGGCTTTGTATTTCTGATTAGTTCAAACTATTGATCATCTTCACCCGCTATATGATAGGCATCCATAAGAAACGTCTCTTTTTCAGAACATTTAAGGACGAAGAGGATCATTTTAGTGGAGTTTATCCATTATTCGGTAATTGAGAGATTGGATGATCCATTAAAAGTTTGAGGCCTTTTTATCATGATGCTATCGATTATGACATGTTCTTTCCTATGGTGGGATAATTGTTCATCTTATCCCATGTTTCTATCCAAAAATTGATTTAACTAAGAGAGTATCGTGATAAAGTTTTTGATCCTGCTCCCAATGGATTGGGCATCTTATTTGTCATAACATAGATCTTCACATCGCTTGTTAGACTGAGTCCTCATATTACCAGACACTAGATGGAATAAAATTAATGTCCTGGGTTACACATAAAGGGTAATCCAAAGACCAAAACAGATTACTTATAAATTACTTTTATTACCATAACTTATGAATTTATAGGATTCTTTCTATGTTATCCATGATATACTTCCCATCATATATTGTTAGGGAATTTTTTTAATTCCCTTAATAATGGTTTGTACTAAGCCTATGAATTTACAATGTAATAGCCCCTGGGAGTGTCATAACCTAGAGAGTAGCAAGGCCCATTATCATGCACCATTTCCATTTCCATTCTAGCTCAAAGCGGCGCTTTCGGGTTTTACCACTAGATACATCTATTCCAAAGAAGCCTCTACCTGATCATATTTAGACAGAGAAGTATTTTCCAGGTAAACCACTTACTCAATAATCATCCAAATATTGGAAATTTTTTAATATACCTAGTCTTATCCCTAAGTCATTCCCTACAGGTTTCTAATCTTAATCCCAAAAACAACTAATCTTATCCTCTGAAACAAACTATAAAAACCCTTCTCATTGTTACACACATAAATACGATTTATTAAATTAAATTTCACTTAAAAAAGACTTAGGATTGAGAGGTATAATCTATTAGGAAATAAATATAATTACATAACAACTTAGAAAATAAAATACACATCTTCAATGAAAAATTATTTTACATGACCACTCACATTCCATCATACTTAACAATGAATGGGATAACCTACAGACATGCATAAGAAAATTATGAGATATAAAACCCAATAAGGTAGTAAAAAAGGAATAACATGAATAATACAACACACGTTAGTAAATAGGCATATCAATGGATCATAAGATAAAAATGAACATAAAAGCATGATATAGCATGATTATCCTAACATGGAAATGTGGCAGCAACATTTATCATGATATTAGCATGAGACAAGTCTCATTGCACATGGATCATGAGTAGACCCTAATTTCACTTGAATTAGAATGACTAAAACCTAATTTCATTTGAAGTATCATGATACTAATATTTACCCAATGCATTGGAGTGCTCTCAGGGTTCACCATTCTTAATCATTTCATTTCATGAATAAGTGTTCCACATGGATCATACAACATGGAATCCTTCAATATTCATTTATTCCATGATATAGGAATGTTAAATATATACATGAAACACTATAACCAATAATTATTTGTGCATAATGGTTAATACCCTTGATAATGAAATGGGCACGAAATTTACTACACAATGACTTTGGTATGGAAAATTGTGGTGCAATTTCGGTAGCATAACAACATGACATAAAAATTCATAAAATTGGTTGATGAGAGAGAAATGGGTGTCTCATAATATGTACATGAAATGGACAGTATTTGGGTCTTATAAATACATGTACAAACATATTTAATGGAATTTAGATTCATAATACAATAGAATTTCTTGAATGAAAATGATGAGTGAAATCCCTTACGGAATTTCGGCATGGTAACAAGTGTTCATAGGAGGTATTAATGAGAGAAAAAGAGTAAACACATCATTAAAGAAGATGTCGAAAATTATGTGGGTGGTGAGAACTATACCCCAACATTTTTAACTGAAAAATATGGTATAAAAATATAATGAAATTTTGACAAAAAAGAGACAGCAATAAATCCATTACTAGGAAGAGTGATCCCAAAGTCTTGGGAGAGGATTGATAGAAGATTTATGGGTGCTTGGGGATCCTTGGGATGACTCTAGAGAGTGTTGGGACGAGTTTTGTCGAGCTCTAATGGATATTAGTGAAGAGGATGAGGGAGCTTGGGTAGGTTTATTTAAGAAAAGAGAGGGAGTTCATTATTATTTTGTTTTTGGATATTACAGATTAAACTAATCAAAATCACAAAACAAACAATGGTTTTTGACCATGGTTTTTTCAACAGGGTAGTGGAAAAATCTATATTATAAGTCCAATGGCCAATCTTTTTTAAATACAAGGCTTTATTATGTGGAGGTGAGTCACACTTTCAATTAAAATCATTTTAAAAGTTTAAATGCTTTATAAGTCTTGGAGAGTTCACTAAGGAAAAATAAAATAAATGAAACGAATCAAAAATCACATTTTTAAAATTGTAAAACATATATTTGATGATATATTAATTTTTAGTATTTTAATACATCATTGTTGTGTGATTATGTTGTCATAAAACACATTATATTTCTATGCGGTATTTAATTTTTACCCACAAATTCGACTTTCTCAAAAAATTATGAAAAAATAACTATTTGATAATTTCGAAATCCTAATTCCAAAAATAATATTCATTTTAACTAAATAATAATCTAAATAGTTTTTTTTAATTTAAAAATAAAAATTGACATTTATCGAAAATTCATTTGTTTTGGAAAAAATGGGATTCAAACCATAATAAATATTACAATCGTATTCATAAATAAAGTTATACGAACATTTATATTTAATAAAAAATAATTTACTAATAATAATTTATTATTTTTTTTTCAATTAAAAAATATATAAATTCAACAAAATAGATTTGTTAATAGAATATAAACTAATAATACTATTTATGCTTTAAAACCCATTTATATAGTAACAATAATAATATGAATGTATATTCATTATTATATAAAAAATAATAAACATAATCATCATGATTGGGTCTTGTTACATAACTCCTCATAACACCCACATCAGACCGAAGGTTAAGGCGTGTGATGGTGACTGAATCTTGGGGAAGCTCAGATAACATAACTTAGGTGGTAATATCTATTAACTATTAGTTATCCCGTAGGTGGTTTTACTCAAGTCTAAAATGGTGAAGCTCAACATGGACAAGGTCAAGAGTGAAGCCCAGTGATGCCACCTCCTTTCCAAGCTCCGAAAAATGGTCTTCGTATGGATAAATTATACTGGATGAGGCCATCATTACCTTTTTCTGAGTAAATTGGATTTGTTAAAGCCCTATATTTATAATAAAAAGGTGATCACTGTTCAACGACAATATTTGAAATGGTCAATATTCTTAACGATATCTTGAAATCCAAAAACATAAAACCAAATAAGTTCATATGTTATATAAACATTTTAGAAAATTAGAAATTTAATTAGATAAAGATAAATTTTCATTAATAAATGTTTTGGTCGTTACACGGCTAAACCACATGGTTCCATCTTGGGTAATGCTACACGGTGTGTTCACCCTAGACACAACGTATGCTGGTTATGTTATGACTACTCTTTTCATTAGTCACGCGGTCAGATACATGGTCAAATATACATGGTGTGAAATAACAAGACATAATGTTTGAAACCAACACTTTTCCACATGTGACATTAGTCACACAGCCAAACACATGGTCCATACGACACAATGTGTACATCTAGAAAACAAAATTTTCTACCAATGATTTTCTAACCTTGTGCCTCTACTACCATAGTCATTCACATGATTAAAAACTAAAAGGTGTGTACATACAGTACAGTGTGTGTACTTAATAGTATTTGTTTCTTCCAGAACTAAATAACTCATGGCATGTGTTCATAACACCAAATGTTGTGTTGTCTGGGTTTCTAGAATGTAAGCCACTGAATTTTCACAAAAACCCATAAAAACCTAAATATTCATTCCAAGGAATGAAAAATCCCGACTAGTGAGAGCCCATACTCCTGTTAATCACGTTTGGAATCTTTATTTACATCATAACATGAATAAATTCTATTAATGGTCAAACATGAGATACCAAATTTTGATACAATAGAGACCATAACACCTTAAGGACCAATATTCGGCATCCATCCAAATTAATCATTATATATTCTGATACCCTATAATAATAGCAGATGTTATATCACTGTTTTTAACACTATATCATGCATATATTTCACAACATCTATCACAATAACATGCAATCAGTAATGCATCGTAAATGGTGTGACAAGAATGCTTGAAATGTGATCTCTATCAAGCGCCTATATGACGAATTCTATTTAATAACCTAATCTCATCAGGTTGAAACAGAAATAGAACCACAATAATATCAATGATAACTAAAAAAACATGTGCATCACCCAATGGTAAAATCAAATAAACTACCATAATTACAAAATCAGAGAAATTTTAATATTTGAGGTAAATTGGATTTTCCCAGAACACATGTTACTTACTCATAAGAACAACATATTACAAACTACCCATTCTATCCTATCCCTATCTATAGGCTCCAAATAGTATGATAAGGAATAGAATAAACTTATTGGATACCACTTTTAACGTCCCAGCTCTGGGTGCCGCCCAAAGGTTCCCCGTACGTGGTTGGTCACATCTCCTTAAGCGCATTTCCCTAAATGCCAAAGGTGGTCGACTAGCAGTGAGGGCCTTGGTTGTTATAGTGATAAATCTATACCCTCGTAGGTAGAGTGACATGGAGTAAACAAATAGTAAACAATATTGTAAGAAGTAATACCCTTCAACAGAAATAAACAGTGGAATACTGATTGTAATAACCAATTCACCATTCATATAAATAAATTATGCATAAAACAAATATCTAGGAAACATCCAAAAAAGTAACATTATTAGAAATACAATACTAAAACCAATGTATAGAAAATGGTAAACTCCAACAGCATCGCAAGCCTCAGCCTGGAATAATTCTTTCCAGCACCAACAACACTCACGTACCTGATGAAGAAGGTAACTTTCCGTTTCAACACCTGCTACCATTAAATCAATTTGGGATGAAATCAAGACCCAAATATGGTGTGAGGAGAATCCCAGTTGGTAACCACCACAATATCTATGAAGATCTATAAGTGAAATTATATATTTCATGTAATAAGAAAAATGAAGCAATAAACACAGAAGTACTTGAAAGTCAAAAATCCAAGAGTTCCCAATTACATTAATTGCATATATTAATTATTTAAACCATTTAATATTGTAGCCTCGGGATCTAGCCTAATCTTGGTATCCCCATAAATAATAATAATAAAATAGATGTCTCAGTTGATCAGCTAAACAAAAAAATAAGACTAAGTCCAATATTGTGATTTGGATTGGTTGGATCATCACAGTAATTCAAACATTCAAATGCAACACTCTATGAATGTTATCCCAGTAAGACCCCTCTGTTTCAACATATCATCAATTCAATAAACCATAACAACACTCTAGGAAAGCTCTCATAGTCTGACCCATTTGGTTCCAGTGAGTACAAATCAATTAAAAATGACCACTATGGTAGCTCTCACAGTCAATTCCCTATGCTCCAACTTTCATTTAATAACGACCCTCTTGGTAGTTCTCACGATTTGACCACTCTGGTTTGTGACCACCCAGCTGCTCTCATAGTCAAATACCCATGGGTCAACATAACAATAAATATACAGAAATGATCTTATCTTGGGACTTTCTCATAGTGAATTCCCCTTGGGCATACATTCAAAATGGGAACACATACATCTTATAAAAACATTGACTCCATCCAAACTACATGAGGCATGGAAAAAAAGCCCCCAAAGAAGGCAATAATAGACCAAAAAACCTCAATTAAACAAAAATGGGAAGCACATCCGTAATCAAGGTATTAAACATTGCGTCTAAGAAATATCGCCTTTGACAATCAAAAAACCACTGTAGGTATTAAAAAATATTAATTTCCAAAACACTGAACACCCTAAACATGGGTATTCGGAACATTGGGAATTTATAATCCAAAGACAATCCAATTATAGAACAAACCACCTTACTTGATGTTGTATGAGGAAAAATCTTCAACATCAACCCTTGATTCAGCCTAGAATGTGGTAGATACACAAAAAGGTCAAAATAATTCAACATTGAATAACTCACGAGATAAAAGAAATTATGAAGAGATGCTCTAGGGAAAAAGATAACACACCAGTGGGAATCCAACGCACCCAGCAACATCTCAATTGGAGCTCAGATGGATAAATAGGAGGATCTTGAAGATCTTCATTCCTACATCACTCTCATGTATGAGACATAGGAAGAAAGCGTGTTTTTTAGAGATGAGAAGTGACCCCAAAACGATTAATCCAATAAAAAACAAAAGTACATGGTGTGTTCATTTAATGAACATGTTGTGTACTTTCCTCAACCAGCTTCCACATTATGTGGTCTTCCTGGTCACCGCATAACCATGTACTCAGCTGTTAAAATACATGTACATGGATACACGTGGCAACCGAGTACTCGAAGTCTACAGAAGAAATTTCCATAACAACATTTTTTCTTAAAAATAACCTGAATTTATGATCTATACATGAATTGAATATTCTAGTTCATAGATATGTTTATATTTATGTTCATATTCATATTTATATTTATATTTATATTTATATTTATATTTATATTTATATTTATATTTATATATATATATATGTTTAGGTTTATTTTTATTTTTATTAATTCTATTTATATATATAATATATATATATATATATATAAATTTATATAATAGAAAAATTTATTTATAATTATAAAACCATAATATATATGTATAATATATATAATTAATATATTTATAAAAATATGTATTTATATATTTAAATAAATAAATATATTTCAAAAAAGTAATTATATAATGGTAAATAAGTTATCTTGTATTTAAATAATTGGGATTTTTTAATAAATATATTTAAATAATGACTATTTTTTACATATTTATTAAGTATGTATATAACTATATAAATATATAATGATATAAATATTTTTATAATCCTATAAACATTTTTATAAATATATTAACAAATATTTTTAACAATAATTATAATTATAAAGTCATTATTAGTGTTAATTTTTTAGCACTGATAATGATTTAATTTACCAACACTTATTTAGAAATGATATAGATATATCATTATCAGTGCAAAGTATGTATAGATAAAAAAATATTTAACAGCATATAATGTTTATCACTGATAAAGTTTTATCTTTATCATTTGTAAAAAATTGATGATAAAGTTTGATTTTATCAATGATTATTATTTTACCAATGATAAAAGATATATTTATCAGTTCTTTTTTAGATGCATTGATAAATCCCTCCATGATATTTTTAAATGAACCCTAATAGTACAGAATTCATTCACGGTTCCCAACCTTTCTTATAATTCCACTAATATCTACCCTCATTCTCAACTTTTTCTCTAATGAATAAATCCATGAATCTAAGGCATGTTATTTCTTTCTCCCCCTCTCTCATTTCTCCCTTGTTTGGGTTCCTGATCTCAGAAGCCTAAAAGATAAAAACCTCATTCTTCGAGTTCAATGGCCCCCCATCATTTGGTTTAGTATCCTTACATAGTAATTTTCAGACATGAATAATATATTCCTCCACATATTATATTAAAAATTCTCTTGCGATTTTGGATCAAATTTAGATAGGTCAGGTTCCTAATTCTTTTTCTATTGCTTTTATTTTTTCATTCAATATTAGTTTCACCCTATTACTCATTTAACACACACTAGGATAAACCCAAGAGGGTTATGGGTTATAATTTGTGTTGTGGCATTGATTTTACGGAAAACTAATCTTTCTGTGGTGTCCACCTCTCTCTATTTTTTAGGGTTTATTCATTTTCTCTTGGTCCAGGTTGTTTTCCCCCAAGATTGACACTTTGATTTCTAAAATGTTTATTTCATGATTCTTATACTAGTATTTTATTTATTTAATAATATTAAAAATTATAATCATTGTATTTCTAGGGATAAAATGTATTTTTACTTGGTTTTCATAGATAAAAATGTGTTTTCAAATCATTAAATAATGGTTGGAATATTATTTAGAGTTAATTACATGAAAAAATTTTAAATTGTACCTTTAAAATGGTATTTTCAATTTTAAATTATATATTGGTCTTGAATTGTATATTAAAAATTTATTTCATGTAATTTCTTGAGATATATGAAATTCCATGCATTGTGAAAATGATTCATGATGGGTTTTAAATAAAATGTGTGGTTAATAAAGGTTAAAACCCAATTTGGGTCCACAGGTAAATATAGAATATAGTATCAACACTTTTTTGTTTTAAGATATGTAGCCATAATGAATGTTTTGAACTTTTAAGGATTAATCTTAGAATATTATGTTTTTAATGGCCTATTCCTTTTGAATAATAAAATAGTTTTTAAGAGAATCTTGCATTCTTTCGTATTTTTAAATAATATTTTCAGTTTATTTAAAGAGTACAACTTGTGATCGTTTAGAAATTAGTTTTCTATTTTTCAAATGTTTCGTAAAACTTCTACCTGTTGATTTTTGAATAAAATACAATTCCAGAGAAATCATGGATTTGTGGAATCTTGTGTGATATTAGATGAAACTAGTTTTTGATAACTGAAAAGTACCTTTATTGGATTTTAAATTAGTCCCATTGGAATATCACTATTTAGCATATTAGTCTAGTAAAATATTGTAAGTAATTTTTAGCACAACATAATGAGTAAATCTATAATAAAAACACTAACTAATCATTTTTGAGGAATTAGAACATTTATAGTAGCGGAATCCTACCACCAAGACACATTGACCTTTGGTAATGTGTGATCTTGGGATCCATGATCACTAAGAGTCTAATGATCAAAGACCCTTGACCTAACATAAAAAAAGAATATGTTACCATTATGCTTGGAATTAAATTTTTTATTTACAGATATTTTCTAAAATATGTTTTCATCATTGCAAATTTATAAAATATTTATGAAGTGATAAATAAATAATATTTTTTTAGAATGGGTGGGGGAATATATAGTATTTTTATGCTCATGTCTGTTTTAAATTTTAGTCAGGAGAAAGGAAAATTGGTTTCAAATTTTAAATTTGGATTTGAATTGAAAAATGCACTTTTCCCTTAATATTAACTAACATTGATTTAGTGTCATTGAATCTAACTAAATGATTCCAAATTTCACTTATAAAGTTTTAAACACCTCTATTTTATTGTATTTTAATGGAATAAATTTTAAACTTATAATTAATTATTGATGGTTTTTTAATAAGATTTTATAAATTTTCACTTGATGCTGATGATTTTAATTGAAAAGGGTGTTCATTAACCATTCTGTTTATTAAATAAATTATTTATTCACATGTGTAGTATAAAAAAATGGATTTCAAGAGAGGTATCAAAAATAAAATGTTGTATTTTGAATTTGGAATGTGGTTTTAAGATAAATTTTGGAATTATAAATTATTATGTAGTAATTTAAATAAATGTAGTCTTTTCCAAAGTGTTTTTTAATGAAGTTGGTTTCAATATATAAATTTAATATTTTTTATAAAAAAATGTGTTTTTTTAACAAAATTAGTTAGTTATTTAATAAAAGTATCAGGAAAATGTGTTTAAATAAAGGTGGTTTATTATGATTTTTTGATATGAATCAACACCACTTGAAAGAAATAACATCAAATATAGATTTAAATAAAATAGATAATTGGTGAATTAATTTTTTTATTTTTCAATTAGATGGACTATTATTGATATAAAAAATAGTTTAATAACATCAAATATGTATAAATGAATGAAAATTGATGTATATAACCTTTACGATTTTTATAAAAACTGAATAAAAATATATTAAAATAATTAAAATGAATTTATTTAAAATCCAATGAATTACATGTACCAATTTTATAATTAAATAATGGGATTGTGAATCAAAATAATAACAACATATGGTCAACATAATATACTATGTATCAAATAATATAAATATATAACAATAAACACTTAAATTAGAATTCCTCTTAGTTAGACACACATTGAATTCATATATAATAAATTTAGATTCATTATAAATCTAAATGAAAAAAATGTTTATATTTATAAAACTAAATTTTATTAAAGAATAAATTTTTACTACCCCTTAAGAATTAATTATTTGTTCATGTAAATATTTTTATGTTAAATCATACGTCTCCCAATAATGTTTTAACTTGGTGTCTCTAATCCATACTCATTTTTAATGGTTTTATCTTATAAATATTTCTATTGTGTAGGTGATTTTTTTGAAAATTTTATGACGTATAATTTTCATTTTATGGATCAAATGGTTATGATATTCATAGAAATCAAAAAAATATTTTAATAGCTTTTTTAATTCCCAAAGAAGAGACGATTTTATTATTAAATCAAACTATACATATCAGTATTCAAGAATATATAAAAAATATTAAATTTCAATATTTTACATAATATTACCACTTTCTAATATTTCATAACCATTCATGGAAAAATTTGTATAATCGTGATCTTATAAGTGGTAAAATAGACCTAAACAACTGCGTCTTATAAATGTAGAATTAGTAATAAATTAAAATTTCACAAAAATAATAAAAAAATTTATTCAATATTATTTATCTTATATAAAATTTATGATTGTGATAAATCTTATTTAACAAGAGTCAGATGAATAAAAAAATACGAATAAAATATGAAAAACATAACATTTACAATTATATCATGATTATCCTCTTGATGGATCTCCTAGAAATGTGTGGTTTAAAATATATTCTGGAAAACATAATCTTAATATCATAGGATAGTAATATTAGGAAAGTAAGTATTTTTTTAATATAGATGAGATTTCAATTATTGTGATAATTTTTGAAGGTGTTGAGGAGGCCTCCATTTGAAGTCAAAGAAAGGGACCTTTTTAAAATCTATGTGTACTAGTATAAATAATGATAAATGTTTCTAATTAATTGATCCAAATTATGATTATTTGGATTATTAGATCTATTATGTATTAAACTAATTTATCCAATAATATAGAGATATCATTTTTGTTATATTTATAGAATTATTCTTAATTTTATTCCTTGTTAACCATTTAAATCACTATACTGGTGACGACTTTTTAATACATTGAAACATTAAATTTTAAGTAAATCAAAATTTAAATAATATTAATTAATTTTTTTTATTTTATATACACCACTTTAATGAAATAAAATGAGAAACAACCCTTTTTAAAACTAATTATTTTAATAATATCATATTTATTACTCATCCTCATTTAATTTCATCCATTACCTATTATTATAACAAATAAAATCAATATTTGAAATGAATATATATGTATAATTATGAAACATATTTGTATAGACAATAATATTAAAAGATTTCTAATTTCACAAGGTTTTATTGTCATATTAAATTTTATATCTTTGTTTCACATGTTACACTCATAATTTATTAATGTTTATATATCACTATAATTTTGTATATTGTAGGATTTTATAAGTTAGTGTTGCATGTGATTAAATTTACACAAAAAAATTATTTATTATAGTCTTTATGTAGTAATTTTTCAATTAAAGTGATAATGATTCGTATATACTTGATCCAAATTGATCATGTATATCAACCCATTGGTAATGGGGAGAGGGGTATAAAATAGTAAGGGCATTGTGATCATGTACTTTATGATCAACTCATCTATCAAAACATTTTGTGTCTAAGAAATAATTCAACTTTATTCAAAATCAAATAATTTTTTTTCTAGTGTTTCACCAACTACTAGGCCTATAATATTTACATTTAAGGAGAAAACTATCATCCTCATTAGCATCATCTCCTGATTTTTTTCTTGAGACCCATTCCCCATATTTTATGTACATTCAAATATATTTCTTAAACTACTCTGAGTATTAGTCATGCAATACCAAGTACAAATTATAATTTTGTGTTCACTTTATTAGAATTATATATAATTTTAAACATTGATTAGGAATATTACATCTGTAATTATTTATTTTTTTTATAAAAAATAGATATTTCATAAATAGAATATGATAGATTTGATTAAAAATAATATTCATATTAATCACAAGATTAAGGATGATTAGGATGGAGTTAAATAGTTCCTCATGTTTGAAATAGAAAATTCATATGACTCTTCTCAGATCATTTTTCCATGTTTATCATAACAACCCAAACATTTATCAATAGAATTCCCTTTTTATAATTATGCATCATAGTATAATCACAGAAGGAATCAAAATGAAATATAATGATACGATATACTATGTGACCATTAAACAATTTTTTTTGTGAATAGTAACAAATCCATATGAATTGTAACCCACACCCATGAATAGTAATATATCCCTTATGGATAGTAAAACACCCAAAATAATATTAACCATATACATGAATGATTAAATAAAATTTAGGCATCTTATAAATGACAATTTGATTATGGTAAAAGTATT